>CM055851.1:3840000-6240000 GCA_029490765.1 Euthynnus affinis | reverse complement strand
CTAAGCTGTTTACAAGGCTAATGAAAATTAACATTCCACTAATATTCCTGTTTACATGCAGAGGGTTTTCAGGGTTTCCCTCTGCTCCAGTAGAAACAGGAATCACAAGATCTCCGCAGGCAGTGAAGTAAGCCAGCGAGGTGAAAAACATTATTGAGCTGCTGCCTGATGTTTGTAAGTGATTTTGATATGACTGAGATTGTAAATTTATACTTACAGGCACATCTAGTACCTAGGTTGTCCCATGATGTTTACTACACTGCTGAGTGTTTTTGGTGTATCACACCAAGTCATCACCGTCAGTCAGGATAATAAACAAGCCCCTCCGCCTCTGTTGTGGAGAGGGAGCGCTCTGTTTTTTTGCAGCCCGCCCTAAACAGCTCTCCGCTCTCCTCTCATTCCTCTCCTCTGTCTGCCTTCCTGCTCCAGCATATGTCATTTTGCCTGCGCAGGGGTGCGTTACACAACCGACCCGTCATGCATCTCTATCCCAGCCTTGCAAACTGTTGGCTAGTTGGTTTGTTTACAACGCACAGAGCTGACAGTAAAGTGTGTCAGAAATTGTGGCAAACACCCAAATGAGATGCGTATTCTGAACGTGCTGTATAGATGTCCAATGAATGCTCCCAAAACCCAAATAATATCAGCATATCTGACTGAATCAGAAAATGCTACATCCAGAATAAGGCCTAATTTGGAATATCCAAACAGAATATACTGTTCACATGACCTGTATCAAATTCAGCAACTTGAAACTACACTAGTAAGCATTTTCGTAATAAAACATCTGCTTCAGATCATCGTAAATGACCAAAGGGGACGCTTCAACACAGAAGGCTTTGCCATGATCCCAAATAATATTAATAATTGTCATCATCCTCATCATCAGTTAAATTGGGCTGGGTCACATAGAGTCCCATATGTCATTAGAGGGAGCTAGGTTCAATTATATTTAATTGGTAATGTGAAATTTATTAATTTGTGTTTTCGTAATTTAGATTAAAGTTTTCATTATTAGAAACAGTTAATTGAATTAGACTTCAGTGCTTGTTTCTGTTCTAAAATGAATGACATTTAGCGTTCACCAGTGAAGTGTTCACATCTTTTACTTGTATGTAAATGTATCGATAATACAATGTAATATACTCTGTTACAAGTAAAAGAAAAGTTCTGTGTTCAAAATGTACTTAAGTATCAATAGTAAAATTCATTATGCATTCATTCATTATCCTCCTTTGGGGATAAAATTGTTATGCATTACTGTATAATATATATGATTTTTACTGTAGTTGTTGTTTTTTTACTATTGTTTCTGGTTAAGATGGAAACCTTTTTAAAAAAGTATTTTAAAAATTTTTTAATATTTTTTATAATATTAAATATTATCTGTAGCAATGCATGGTTTTTTCAGAAAATGACAAACGAGTGCTTTGATAGCAAATTGCTAATCTGCAAAGTAAATAATAACTGAAGCTGTCAGATAAATGTAGTGGGATAAAAAATACAATATTTCCCTCCGAAGTGTAGGAAAGATAGAGATGTGTAGCATAGTGTAACATGGAAATACACAGTGGTGATACACAGTAAATACCTCCATCCTGACTACATGTACGTAGTTACTGTCCACCACTGGCAGTCACTACCTTCTCTGTTTTAGCAGGCAATGATATGAGTGATGCTTGTATTTTTGGAAACATGCACTGATATTCATATTAAATCATGTAGGTTCTCATTCCACAATGAACAATGTTGAAGGATGTTAAGACAAAAACTGAATATTTAAAAATTCCCTTCTTATATCCAGGGCTTCCAAATCCCAGAATAACTGAGCTGCAGTAACTTTTTTTTTTCTCAAAAAGTGACCTAAAAAGCAATGTGTCACAAAGCAAAGTCTGTCCCTGTTCATTCTCTATGAAGTGCAAGTGATTTGCTTCTCAAAGCAATGTAGCTGGCGGCATATAATGCATGTGAAACCACCCACAGCCATTATTTTCCATGTAAAATCCCACACACCTGCAGTGCCTTTATGTTAACTCTCCAGTAAAGTAGCAGTTATGTCACATTCGCTCCCCGAACTGGCACATCTCAACTAACTGTACGTTGAATACTGCTCCTGTATGCGGTTTCTTCTTGTAAATGTTTTAATGTATTATGTAAAGCACCTTGAATTGTCCTTACCTATGAAATGGCTTATACAAATGAACTCACCTCACCTCCTATACTGCGTCTGATGTGTGCTACAGGCTTCATTAAATAACAGAGCATGCAGTCAGTGGAGTTAAACTGCCACCTATCCTCAAGTGGAGCAAAGAGAAGTGGTTGAGGAAGAAGTGACAAGACATAGGCACATGGCTACAAGTGACCAGTACTAAGTAGTTGAAACTTGGTACAAGCTAAATGCACAAGTTTCCAGACCTTTATAATAATCTACAATAATGCCTTGAAAGATGAGTTATCTTTTTAACCACAAATCTTGGAAAAAAAAATGTTTATCATCAGATCTGCTGAACTCTGAGACTAAATGTACTTGGCATTTAATCTGGATACAAGGGAATATCACTAAATAGTACCTTCAGAGGAAAAAATCTCAGATCTCTATATTAAATAATGAAAGATTGTGAAAGTAGAGGGGCGGGGAAACACCGTCGGAGAATCAACCTGAATATATGTAGAATTTTCATGGTCAAATAAATTCAGGATTGTGTCTTTGATATCAGGAACAGAGAGAGCAGATTTAAAATGGCTTCCAGCGACTCTACTTCAAACACTGACACGCTGGGGACTAAAAACAACAGAGGATACATGGAGGGGAGGTTTAGATATGCATAACCACATGTGATTTAGTTGGTGAGATAATGACAGAGGCTTTATGTGTGTGTGTGTCCTCCAGTATGTACTGTGTAACTTCGAGCACAGAAGACCGTTTCCCCTTCCACTCTGCATAATTCAGTTGGCAGACAACACTCGAGTGCTGCATAAGACATGCCCTGGGAGACCCGATGTGGTGTGTGAGTGTGTTTGACATGGTAAAAAGGTAAATTTTAACAGGACTGATGTCACAGCAAGGGGCTCAGCAGGAGTCTTGGAGAGCTTAGGAGGAACATTCAAATCTTTTCCCTGCCTCTTCACCTGTCTCTTATATCTCATACTTTTTTCCTGTGGTCATCTCTTAAACCCATTTCAACCTGGCTACTAGATATGTTGATATTGTGTCTGAGACAGATTGTATTCACTTAGCATCAATATGCTATCTCCAAATCCATTTCCTGCCACCAATTCTGATTGGTTTACACCTCCCCACTTGATATGTGTCCTCATGCGCATCACGTCCGGTTCACTGTTTCTGTGCAGCTGGAAGAATTTTTTTTTTTCATAGGATGGTACAAAGCAGCATAGCTGTACTAGACAGGATAATCTGCCCTGCTTGGTACAATATGCCCCTTTTTGTTCCATTGATAGAGGCACAAAACTGCCAAAAGCAGAATTACAAAAATAAAAGTGAATTGGTAAAATGTACATTCTCGACCTGCTCTATGTGAAAAGTGTCCTGAGTTAATTCCTGTTGTGATTTGGTGCTATATAAATAAATATAAATAAAATTGACTCAACTACTGTACATTTCTCCACTTGTCTTTCTTCCTGTGTCACAAAAAAAGGAGTATTTTTCTTTGAAATTTGAACTACTTCATGAAAACTAGGCTTCCTTGCCCCTCACCATCCAAGGATAAAAATACATGCTCATAGTTAGTTCATGCACTTGTGATCAAATAACCCAAAATGACCTGCTCGGACAAAACTAATCTCCCTCTCCTTCCAGCTAGCCACACTTGTTTGTATCATCATCTAATGCTCTTTGCCATGCTGGCTTTGTTTAGCAGTTTGTAAAGGTGGGCTGCCAGATTTGTTCACCTTATTTTTTTCCCCTCTTTTACTTAATGGTATGTCTACACAGAATGCATTGCAGTCACATTTTCCCAACATCCATCTAAAGCACATCTGACAGAACAGATACGCTTCTATTTTAATGAATACAGCTGTCTACACAGGCCACGGAACGACTTGCGTTTCACTTACACTATACACACGTAATCGTAGCCTGAAGCTTATTTCTATGCTTCAAGTGTATTTTCCTCCATTTTACATGCCTACCTACAGTGATTGTGTATTAAGCTCTGAGCGCTTCCAAATATTGGATGACCAACACTGCGCCTGAACGCCTCATCAGTAGACACACAAACCCCTTGCTGCTGCTACTGCTCTGCTAACATGCTGCTCATGCTACGCTTGCTTTGTAGAAACATATCACCGTCCCAGATTTGTTCTGTTTGTTATGTTGATTTTGTCCACCCTGAAGCCAAATCTAGCTACATCCATTGCATAACACATCAGTTGTTAAATATCAGCAGTCTTGGGGGGGGGGGGAATGGGTCTGTTTCATGTTGTGTCTCGGACGTTCCCAGACCTCGCATAACACTCCTTAGTTTCGGTCAAGCTCAGTAAACACTTGATCCTACATTTCCAATAATAGAACCAGTAGCATTTTTCATCTGTTCCTCAAACTTGTAAAACAGCCGTGGCAGTTTGTAACACAGGCTTTTTTGTTAAAAAAAAAAAATTTCAAGCCTTCAAGGTGGTGACATTACCTGGGTTATCCATCCATCCATCCACCTGAGACATATCTGTGAAAGTCTAATCTCTCCTTCTTTGGATTAAGGCTGCTGTATCTTTGACTTGAGACCTCCCTCGACATTATCCAGTGGCTTCACACGCTTTTTCTTCTTGATAACCCACCAGCTAAGCTATCTCAGTTTAATTGAACTGCTCAGCTGCATGTGAGGTCCGCTCTTAACATACTGAGACAAATGTAGAGCAGCTTGCCTGTCACTTTGTAAATCCACCGAGGCTGTGTGAGTATAAAGTGTAGTTTTTATGGGTTGAAAGAAGCCCGTGAGGGTTATGAAAACCTGAAACAACCCAACTGGAAGAAACCACAAGCAAGGAGGTCAAGCTACACGCCATTTCTTGAGTTCTTGAAAAGTCGATGCTTTAAAGGATGAAAAGTTTTCACAACAAAAGTAATCTGTTTTTTTACACTTGGGCCTATCTAAGATAATTCTGTGTTGAAATTCAATTTATTATGTCCTATTTTAGCTTCCATAGAGGTCTGACAGGGCAAGAAACACAGACAGTCAAGGCCATAATACAAAATATTCCCAAAACTGCCCATTTGTACACATCCATCAATTTTAAAAACATACAGGTTAAACTGTGACCTTCTGTACTTTCTGTGGTTGTGTGTGCACAGTTTTCCTGTGGCATGAGGGATTACTGTTTTGAGGACGCTTACTTTTTAGATTTATTTTGAGATTTCACCTCAAATAAAATGGTTTATATCATCTGGCTAAACTGTTGGCCTCTTTTCAATCTGATCATCTAAGTGCTATTTCTTGCCTGTCCGACTGCAATGTAGTAATGTCACCATGTTCCCAGATCTCAGAAGTTACTATGATGAGTAAATATTGTAATGAATGAGAGAAATAATAGCAAAAACTACCCAAATTACAAAACAGTTTTTTTCCATTAAAAGATCTAACAATACCACACAGTTTATTATTATTCCCCTCCAAGGCTTCTTAGTTAATTTTTCCGTTTTTTAAATAAGCTGTTATGCAAAATGGCACAACTAACTGAACAATACAGAACATCATCATCGTGATTTATGTGACAGAGGAGCAGGAAGAGAGAAGAGATGGGAGAGGTGATTGAGATTTTGCTTCCGTCTTCCCTGTCTCCTCTGATAGCAATCAGTGCGGTTTGCCTGTGTATCGGCTTTATCCTTTCATCTCATGTGTTTGCAAAGTTTGTGTATATTTGTGCGTGTGACTCCCTGGAGGTAATGCGTCGTACAGTAATTTGACAGTGTGACACAGTTAGAATGAATTGGCTGCAACAGAAAAGAGCAACACGCATCAGTGCTGTGGACAGATAATCTGGTTAGGTTGAGGACACACCACACCACTGAGTAGACTGAGGAGAGATTTAAGATTACACACCTTCGTCGAGCACACACACTTTTGCAGAGCACACACGCTTTGTTGTCAGTAGGATTTTAGGGAGCACACACTGTTAGATTTATTAAATAAGCTAAATCACTAATTAGAGTTACGGAATAGACATTGGATAAAAAGTTTTTTTTTTAGTTTTAAAGAGGCATTTCACTGCTGTAAATAGGATGATTTCTTAAAACTGCCATATGACTGGAGACATATGAGAAAAAGGCTGTATATTCCCCAGTCACTCTAAAGAAGGAAATCCTACAACAACCAGAATACATTGTGTGCGTGCAGTCCCATCCAAGGTTACTGATGGTGTGTTTGCATAACGCAGGTGGTGCATTTGTTTCCCAGCAGAGTCTGATATAATATTCTGTGAGAAAACAAAATCAGGGTTACCTAAGTATCCCAAAGTGTGTTGCAGTGCAGAGTTTTCACTTCTTTCTCACAATCAGGCACCGGTCGATGCTGCAAAGGTACAACATCTTGTCACTCTCACTGTGTCGCTGTAATGTTGTTCCAGTGGTCACTTGCACCTTGTGTGATATGCGGCCTCATAACAGTAGCGCAGTAGCCTTGGCGTGACTCCGACTTCATACTGTAAAATAGAATTCAAATACTTATCAAATACATTTTTGATTCAGCTTTTTCTGAGGCTCAAAATTCTCTGGGTCTTTGTCGGTGGAATCACAGAGTTTACCCAAAATAAACTCAGCATCTTGAAGTTTGCTGCAGTGCAGAGTTTTCCATTCTGTCTCTATTGTGGTTCGTCTGCCAAAGACGCCACACAAGTCTTCACAGAGCACTGGTAGATGCTGCAAAGCCACTCCAGCTGCAGCACCTGTCTCCTGGCTGAGGCTGTAATGTAACTCTGGTTGTCACTTCTTCCTCCATACTCTTTTGTGTCTAATTCTACAGCACAATATTCAGCCTCATAACAGCAGTGCCACATCTCTGTTTCCAATGCCATATGAAACCAGTGTTCTTTGAAATATACTGATATTTACTGTCTGCTTTTCCCTGTCGCTAGCAAGAAAATATCCTGGATGGACTGTTTTGGTCAGAGTTTGAAAACTCTCCTTTGACAGTACTTGAAGGCACCACTACAAAAAATGAGGAGTAGTTTGTAGTCAAAGGAAAACCTCCAGAATCCGCCAGATGACTTTTCCAGACATTTTCAGCTGGATGAAGTGGGATATTTTAATACAAGGAAGACAGCAGAAAGTTTAATGTCATTCATACATAGGTACTCCCACATTAGAACCACAGGAAAGTTGTTTTTTTAAGGTTTTGGGATGGGCCCATCTTCTTGGGGCCTGTCTGTATAGAGTTTAAATATTTTCCTGGTCTGAAGACTAGAAAAGCGCTATACAAGTACGGTCCATTTACGTGAATTTCCTCCAGTTTTCTATATATGTTAGCTGTGTGATAGACTGTTGTCCAGTCTAGGGTAGACGTTCTATCTCGCACAATTAGGGCTGGGCACAGTTGTCATTTGAACCAATACCTGGAAATTAGTACCAGTACCCAGCAGAGCCTTTTTTGCTACCTTTTTTTCCGTCCACCCTGAAATTGTTTCAATATAATGCACTCCAGCACACCACCACCACCACCCACTATGACTTACTGCATATTTACAGGATTACTCATTCAGGTGAAAGATATTTTTACTGGTAATGTCAGATATGTTAATAAGTGATCAACTAATACTAGCAATCTTACCCTGATTCTTCAAGAGTCATTACGGTAAGATGTTCTGGTAGAAGGCAATATACTGGAAGTGAAATGTGGAAAAAGAGCCAAAATTCAGACTTAGTTAACCCTATCTGAGCTTCACCAGATCTATATATACTGTCAAGAGAATTCTTGCAAGTTCAAAGCCTTCCTAATGGAGCATGAGTAGCATTTTAAAAAACACATTTAACAGATCACACGTTATTAAATGTATCATAGATCGTACTGCAGGCCTCAACTACTGCAAACATCCCTCATTTTCTAATGAATTCTTTATGATCTCCACTGCCCTACAGAGGATCAACAAGAAGGGGCTAGTATAATACAACTGGCCTAATGGCTCACACATTTACATAAAACTTTAAACCAGTATGTCTGCTAAATCAGTCTTTTTTTCTTACCAACGTGTTGTGTGATCAAACATTATTTAAACTTACAATAAAAGTATGGAAGATCATAAATTTTCCATTGATACATACTACTGTCTGGCATGTTGGATTCTTGTGTCTTTAAGACTCAGTGAAGTGTTGAAGCAATTCAGTGTCTACACATATAGAGTATATACAGTAAGTGATACTATCATACAATTTGGATGTTTTTTGGTGCTGTGTTTAGAGGACTCACCTTAAACTGAAAATGTAAATTTATAACCTACAGTTCCTCTGAAATTGTTTCAAAATGCCTTGATGTGTTTTACAATTACAAATTACAATTGTGTACTTACTGAAAATGTATTGCATTTAATCACCATCCATGATTCATAAGAATACACATCTTTTATTCGATTCAAGGGGGAAAAACATCAATCAACACATTAATTCTTTAAGTTAGCAGGTATTTATAACTTACTCAAATTATTTAAGAAATTTAGCATTTTTATAGGCTTTTAACAATGGCAGGAGGGGGCATAATACACAAGTAAAGTTAACCTTATTTCAAGAATTGTTGATTTTTTTTTACTGACAGAACTAGTCTATGTTGTCTGCACCATCACTGATGAATACAAATCCAACTAAACAATACTACAATTATTTATGAGGAAGATTTCATTTTATGGGACCAGTGTGAGCCACTGTACATGTTACATGTGTGCACTGTACAAAGATTAGCTATCTCTTCCAATCATCTAGTAAATTAAAAGACAGTGCTTGAATCCAAAACAAAATCAATATGCTCTTACAGCATTACAGCATTCAAAATATGTATTTAATACAATCTGGGCTCAATGTGTCTTGGATTGTGAACTTCTTATTTACAATTGTTTGTACTGATATCACATACCTTGTTATACTTTGATAAGATGTCTGGAATTAAAAGGTGTGGTGCCTTTCTACATCGCTGCATTCTTTCTTACAAAATAATAAGGCTAGGGTGTGTATGTACAAACTCATTTAATATTAATTTTTCAATAACTGTAAAGACTCAGCAACATGTTTGTCTTAGTCCTTTGCACTTGAAAAATGCCAGTCTTGGTAGGTTCAGTTAGGGACTCACAAAGCAGTATTTGATTCTACTCCAGAATTTTATATAAAAATAAATTGTACGAACACGAACAAAACAAAAAAACTCACTGCTTCAGTTGAAGCATATTTACTGTACTACAGTTGAAACATATTTACTGTACTACAGTTCACTTCATTAATGCAGTTATTATGTCACACCTGCAGTAATGTTTTCTACTTGTTATTAGAAATTAGTTGGCACTTGGTCTTGAGAAATAACACAAAATATCTCTTCATTTATATCTTGTGTTCTAGCTCAAACTGCATGCCAAGAACAGGAACAAGAGATTGTTGAGACTTGATGACATAGTAATATACATGGCACATCTGAACCAAATGTAGAATTGGCATTGCAATATTTTGTAAATTCAGTATTTACTATCATTGATGAACATGCGCCTTTTCAAAAGCTTAGGCTTAAAGATAGATCAAGCTCCTGGTTCTCCACAGAATTATCAATGATATTCAAGGTAAGGGACAAAGCCTGGGCTTTAGTGAGGTGTACCAGTAAAGGAGACCATTATTACAAAGAATTAATCTCTACCACCTCTACAAATCTGTCAAAATTCTGGAAAGCAGTAAATATAAATAATAACAAATCCTCTAACATCTATTCCTTCTCATGTGACATTTAATGACTGCTCAACAAATAAGACATCAGAGATTTTCCATGCTTTAAACACATATTTTGTTGCTGGTGGAAATCTGTTTGATATGGTGTACTCAGGATCAGCTCTAAATAATAAGCCCTTGGCTCATGTGTTCTCCTTAAACTGTACCTCTCATTTCACCCTAAAGGCCTTCACTCCCTCTGCTGTTAAGGAGGCACTTCAAGCTATCGATTGCAGGAAAGCAACTGAAGAGGAACCTTATTTTTTAAAGCTCTGTGATCAATTTATCACTGGACAAATTACGTAACTTTTTAATCTTTCTATAAGTAGTAGAGTTGTCCCTCAAGTGTGGAAATCTGCACATGTAGTCCCACTGCATAATGGTGGTGATAAAAATGATTTTAAAGCAGACCTGTTTCCAGCTCTGTATTTTTTTTATTATAAGACTCCACTAGAGTATCTTTGCATGATTCACTGTTCAAAAAACTCCTCATTCCTATACTGACCCTTTATGCAGCCCCTCAGTTCAGCCTCTGTTTCTAATATGCAGTCTTATGCCTGAATCACACCGGGTGCATCCGAGCTGTGTTCTGGCTCCAAAGTGGTTTTGTTCCATCCTCCACACAGCATCCTGCCCAACAGAGTGTTTCAGAATGTTTAGTTCAGAGTGTTGTGGTCAAGCTATCTGCCTTTTAAATTCAGTTTGCACTGCTACTACAGTAATTATGGCAGGCTAGTAAAAGCCCAATGAGTGCCTTTAGGCCACTGTAATTACTGTGGTAGCAGTGCCTTTTCACAACTTTTTTGTTTTGTTCCTCTGCAAACCAAACATAGACATGCACTGATAATAAAATATATTTTAATTTCAACACTGTTCATGGAAAATGGTGCATTATTTCAATAAATTCCAAGAGATTTCAGCCACGACTGTATGTATTAGACTGTCAGTATGCTCTTACTAAATGCATTCCTCAATTACCCGCATAATTTGATTTCTCAAAGAAACCAGGTAACTCACTGACCTTTTCACTCAGTTATAGCTGGTTTTACCTGTGTGGTTGTTGTCAGGTTTGCCATCAGGATTGTCATATCATAATAATGAATGATGCTGTTGTTAAACTAAAGGTCAAAAGTTCATGTAGAATGTATAATATATAAGAAAAATATACATATACTAACATCAGCTTTGGATTTCTCTTCAGTCAAATTCCCTCCTCTTCTTCCTCAGACGGTAGATCTGATGTGTTGCATGTCAGAGATTTCTTCAACAATTGCACTGATCTAAAATTAAATATGGTTCAAGCTTCACTTATATAGTGAAGACAAGTAGTATAAATACAACAGAATTATAGACAACAGAACAGAACAAGGTTGATTTAAATGTTTTTTTTTTTCAAATTGCATAACAAAGCAAATATATTTGCTTACAATAGCCATTTCTTATTAGAATATTCTTATTAGAATCAGCATACCACATAACTTAATAACTCTGACATCATATGTTTTCCAGTCAAGTCCAGGCTCCTCTGCATTTTTCACTGCCCTGTCCACTCTTTTTTTGTCTCTCATGTAATTTGGCAAATAGGCGACACCATCATTATTAATCAATAATTGCTGTGGCAGCTAGAGTACCGACACAAGGAAAGTCCAATTTATCTGATTAGTCTTAGGCGTACTGTGATGATTAAGCTCCTCTTATCTGAAACAATTTACTTATTTATGTTATCTGACAAAACTGACAACGTTTAAATTATTTCTTAACATGTTAATATTCTGAAGAGGTTTGTATTACTCTCCTGGCACTTGAATCTACACTTGAAGGTTTGATAAATAAGGGCAGATGTTTCAGTAATTCATTTGGTTTTGAGAACATTAGGTATACTGTATAACATGTAATGACAGAACAACAATTATAGGTTTGGTGTACATATTGAAGACCTACACCACCTAAGCAAGGCACTTACAATTGATTGTTGTCCAGTTTCACATAGATTGTAGTGTTTGTGGTAATGCAGTCAGTGTCGGTTTTTGTCACAGTCTCTGACCCTCATTTACATTAACACCCATCCAATCAAAACAAAAGTGTGCAACCTCTTCAATTTCAATTGCTAATATTAGAACACAAGAGCTGTAACTAATACTACCATCAATACTATTATTACACCATCATTCTTCCTGGGAGACAACAATAATGACAACAAACTGAAAATGGCTTCATCCTTGGTCATTTAATTGCCAATTGGAAAAAAAGAAAAAGCTGATAATCCTCAGTGGCTGCTTAGTCAATACTGCTTGGTCGAACTGCCAGCCAAGCAAGAGGGAGTGCTGCCAGGTACTGACCCACATCTGTACAGCAGTGGGACAACTGAACACCACCTGGATACTTTTAGTTTTAGCTGAATGAGCCCAAGTTTGTGTGTGAGTGCGAGTGCATATTTACTTTAGTGGACATTATTCAAATATTTGATTCTCCTTAACAGTTTTTTTAAATTTAATAAAACACACATTAAAGTGAGTTGTAGAGTTAATACCCTAAAACTGGGCAAATGACAGAACCATGGAGTTTTTGTTGTTTCTAACCCATCCCCAAAATGTATGAAACAGGGGTAAGGCCACAAAACAGAAAATTTTTGAACAAGCTCTGAGACTTTAATATACTTGAGTATATCTGATGTTTGTGAAATTTCATGAATATTCAAAATTCAGTGTTGAACGGGTAAGTGAAGAACAAAGACTTATCTGAAAATTCTTTGTATACTACATACACTCCATCACTGCAGTCTACAATGTTATGTATGTGACACATGTCATTGCCAATGACAAAAACATTATCACTGGTTGATACATTAACAGTCCATTTGTCACAGCCCATCTCATCACACTGTGCTTTCACTGACAGTCCACCTTCAATCGGCACAAAATGTTATTGCTTTTTAAAAGAGCTACTATTTAAAGGAGTATCAGTATTTCTCATCTCTAACAATCAGATTTAGACAAGTGGAAAGTCTGGTTTTCTGACTAGCTTTTTCAGTTTGTGCAGGTAGCTTTCATAGGGAAATGAAGAAAATGAGTCAAGGCAACCATGCCATTGTACTTCATCTGACAGATAGACCAAAGCATGTACATTTTTGACAATAGAGATATGCAGAGGGCCCAGTATTCGTATTTGTATCTGTATTTGTTGAGGCAGCAAAAATATTTGTATTTGAATAAAAGTGAAAAGAGGCTTAAAATCCTGTTTTTGTTTTTATTATGCTTTTAATTTTAGAAAATTAAGATTTTAAGTGTTCCTGAATAAACCACAATACGAAGGAAAGGAGGTCCCCTCACCAGGTCTCGAACTGGAGTCTTCCAGATCATAGATGACTGCGCTGACCACTTAACTAAAACTTAACTCATTGCCTCATTGCAGACAGAACTCTACCTATTTATACACCCATAACAAAGAGACAGCACACCGTGTTAAGTGTAGGGAAGAACTGAAAAGGCAATTATTGTTTTGCACTTTTCATTTATTTCCCAGTTTTTACAACCTAACTTTGTGGAAAGGAGATGGAGAACAATAGGTTTTGGAGAGTCTGTTGGGAGCACTTTGCATATGTCAGTAGCTCAGCTTTATCTCTGGCAAATACCCCCAACTCCAGGAGAATGAGGAAATGTGCGTCATGTAGCAGGTGGATGTGTTTTTTCTTTGGAAATAAAAACAGTTGATAACAAAAACAATTTTAAAAACCCACTATTTGTGCTTTGCCGAATAATGTATTTGTATTTGGGCACACCCATATATTTCATAAAAGTGACTAAAAAAGATCTAAGTAAGGTGTGAGCATACTGTGTGTGGCAGGATAGTCTAATACTTAATAAAATAGCAATACCAGAGAAGAGTAGCATGAAATTGCTGTACATATTTCTGTCCAGTTAGATACCTAGCATTACAGCAGAAACTACCTTCATTCATTGGCCTTCCAGCAATCTTATTCCTTCAGCAATCTGAGCTTTTAGGCAAACTTCACAAGTATATAGGAATGCATTTTGTAACAGTTTTGCCAACATTCTTTCTGTTATGTTTGCAGGTACTTGGAAATTCAGATGACCCCTAGCTACATCTGGCTAGATGTGTAGCATTTACCTAACAACACCCAAACAAACCAAATGCATGAAATTTAGAGGGAATTCTGAAACCAAACCAACACTGCTACCATGAAATTGATGTGGACCCTTATGATGATATTTTTTTTATCTATCATGGTTTCAAATGATTTATCTGTCCTTCATAGTCTGTACATGAATATATCATGCATCTGTTAATTTATTTCTCAGGCTGTGCGCATTTGTCACAGCCATGGTAGGCATTGTGGTTCTTTGTGTTTTAACAAAGGACGTGGCTGTTGTGTCCCAAATGACTGTGCCCAACTTCAGCTTCAATTTCTCACCTTCTAAATCAAAACCTTTTTCAAGCTGTTGTAACTCAGTAACAAAATCACCAAGGAACTCTTTTGGTGAGCAGGGTTCCTTTGGTCCACAGAACAAACTCATCACTATTGGTTCTTTCATCGGAACACTCAGTAACAGACCAAGTTTGGGCCACAGTTGCAGACTAGACTTGAACAACAACTGCTTTTCAAAAGCACCTTGCAACAAATTTAGCTACTTTTAAAACTTATTTGGAATCTTTCAGAAACTTTTGAAAAGTTATTCAAAAGTTAAAATGCACACATTTTCCATCTAAATGACACAAAAACAACAGTCACAATCAGTCACAACACTGTCTGTCTGTCTGCCTGGCTGTACATAGTACAGCTTTTACATTGGGCTTTTAATTTGAAACAACAGATACAGGAAGTGGTGATACATTGTGACACATGGCTGAGGAGAGTGTTTCTCCCCTATCTGTTCATCAACCAGGCAGCCTAGTATGTGCAGTGAGTAAATGGTTAAGTAAAAGATAAGTTATTGCGAAGAAATGTTTTCTTCTTGTTCCTACAGTTGAATGTTTGAGCTTCACTGTATAGAATGATACATGTGTTATGGTGCTGTCCCAGTCTGGCTCTATGTGCCTCCACCAATCCACCAGATGCCCTTAAGCTTTTCTGCCTGTTTAAGACTGAACTGAGTGGGAAGAAGGACAGATGAGAGAGGTTGCAGATTATATTTAAGGACCACTTGAGAAACTGTTGTTTTCTACATTGACTCTCAAAGTCTTTTAGTTTGATTTATGTTGTTATATGCAGCCTTAATATGCAAGCCTCTCTGCTTAACAGACCAATTTATTCATATTTTTATGATGCTTAAGTTTATTTTGTTATGTGCTCATTGTGACTTGTGCGTTTGGTTGTGTTCATGTGAGTACTTGGACGATTTGTCCATGTTATATTGTGCTTTCAGAGTTTTTTGGTTTTCTGTTTTCTCTGTTTCCCTTCTGTGTTCCTGTGATCCACACCTGCCCCTCTTGTTAGCCCTGTCCTGCTCCCTGTGTCAACCCAGCCAATCAGCTCCCAGCTTGCCCTTGTGTCTTGCCACCTGTTCCTTGTTGTTTCATTAGTTCAGTTTGTATTTAAGTACTGGTTTTCAGTTCAGTTTTGTTGAATTCTTTGATCTGTACTGTTCTGCTCCGTTTGTTCTGCTTGGTTAAGTATTGTTCCATTCAGTTTCTTGCCTGCTGTCCTGAGTTTTATTCTTCCCCCACATTATATAAACATGAGGGCACATGTAATCATTACTATTTTTACAGTGAGTAGTTATACAAACTTTCATCAGAGACAACAGGGATTCACTTCAGATAATCCGCTGCTACTGGTGAATGGAGCTATATGGAGCCACCAGTAACTTATGCTTCAGCACCTGTGTGGCTAGGGGGATAGCTAGAATCAATGGACCTGGTGCTGGCAGAGGGAGAGCATTTGCTGGGCAGCACTTCACCAAAAAGGATGGCATGAGAGGCTTTTGCTCCAAGGGTGATGGCCATAATGAAGCTGCCAAGGACTTTTCAGCAGAGAAGTGAGTGACCTTAAGTGCACCGAACTCCATTGGAAAAAAACAACAATTTAAAGTAACTTGGTGATGGATTGCTTGTTAACCAAACATTGTAATTTAAGTTACATTCCTACTGAAACAAGTCCACATTCACTGACAAAATATTTTCAGAACTACACAGTGGCTCCTGACATTATGTTTCACGTTTTTTTTTTTTTTTAATCCCATCTCAGTCTGAGTAATGTTATTGTACATACCATGTAATGACATCATCATGCAATGACATCACAACATCATCTAGCAACAAATCAACCGGCTTGTAGCAATTCCCCCTGAAAATTAGGTGGCAACACTGGTTCTCACCTACTGGAAGTACTCTGGTTTAGTTGAGGAGTGGTTTCTGGGTATAGCATGCAGGAGACGGGTCATGCTAAAAGTATGCGTGGTGACATAGCTGGTTTATAATTTGGTCATAACCGAGTCTCTTGCTGTTCCTTGAATTGTTTTAAGAATTCTGCGTTGGCCTTTACTGACAAAAGAGAGATGATGAAATTAGTTGAAAACGTCTTCCTGTAAACCCTTGGATATTTGTTTTCTTCTGGTTTTGCACCAGTCACATGACAGAAACGTCATCAGCATGCTCATTCACTCAATCTCGGGAAAGACTGTATTCACACATGGACTCAATCAGAAATTGCATAGACTTTGTACTAGGGAGCTGACAGGGTGAAGTCCATTGAATGTACCGTCCAACTGATTCAGACATTTGCATTCTCATATACAGCTCCTTTGGGTAATGTCTGGATAACTTTAGGGTTGCTTTTATGTGTGAAAGGGGCTTTAGACTGTCCAGTCACATCACCATCCCTTGGTTAGCGAGTGAGCAATCAATTAGCAAGTGTCTGTCCACAGCTCCTGATTGGGAAGCGAGGGGGAAATAAAAAACATTTTAACAAACAGGTTAACAATCATCAAACTATCATTAATTCCTTGCATACCTCATGCATTTTTCTAAGATATTTCCACACCTCTAATTTCACCTTCTTTAATGTTGGAAATGAGTTAGGAGGCTTACGCTTCTGATAGATACCAACTGCAAAAGTTGAAGAGTGCTTGTGAATAAATAAAAATGAGAAGTTGGTGTTGTACAAAAGATATTAGCATAAGCTGACAATGAAAAAATAACAAAAAATAAGAAACAGTTTAACTCCGCCATATTACTTGTAAGTATGATACATTTCTCATGACGTTTGCCAGAAGTTATATGTTGATTCAATAAAACGCAGCATGAAATAGAGCTGGATATCGGCACTGGTCTCAAGATTCAGTTTTGATTTGATTTTGATTCACAAAAACCAGAATGGATTCATTTCAATTAATTTTGATTCAATTCAATCCTTGATTCAGTTACATAAGTTAAATACTAATATTGTATAAATTGCTTCTCAATTTATCCTTAACTTAAATTTCTGTTACCTTCAACAAGTGAGCAACACTTTTTTTCCTTGAATATAAAATTGGGTAAAGTGCAAATTACAGGCTGAATAGTATACACATTTCCCATTTATAAAAATAATGATCAAGGATTTTTTCTTGGGCAAATGCAAAAAGCCTAAAACATGATAGATCTGTTTTATGCTTACATGTGCATAACAGGTGAGCAAGAATAATAAAAGACCTGCAACAATTGCAAAGGCTTCATCATTATGAATATTTTAAAAAGTAAATGCTATCACAAACAGCTGCACATGAATTTTCAGTACCAGATACTTCAACTAAGTACAGCACACTTCAATGATCAGTGTGAGCACAAACGGCAGAAAATGAAAATTCACTCATTAATTCATCTTCACTGTTTGTCTTTGTGTTTTTTGTTTATAAGACATATAAGACATCGACTTACTGCTTACTTTGTAAATATCACTATACATTCAAAACCAAATGCACTTTTTTTAACAGTTTAAAACATGAAGACTTGAGTGGAGGTCCTGGACAGGGTTCATGTTCTTTTAAAAAAAAAAAAAAACATGAACTGATAGTTCTTGGACACTTTAACTGGATCAGGGTGCAAAGCTTACATTTATTGTTAAAAAATGTGGTGGGCACAGGTATAAAGTAATAAAGTTAATAACGAAAATTTTACATTAAACATACAATATGTATAAGACCCAGGACAAAACTGACTTAACTAGAAGATTACTAAAGAATATTTAAATAGAAGATGTATTCAGGACCTAAAATGCACAGAAATGTATTGCTCTTGATCAATTTATCCTTTTCTACGCTAATTCTTTTGAAAATCTGAATCCATTATCGAATTCCTTTTGTCCTTTCAAAACTTGTAGAGAAGCTTTTTATGGTTACTGTTCAACTATTGAAAGCTGCTAAAATTATAACTAATATGCAAAACATCCAGCTAAAAGCTGTAGGTTGAGAAGACAGAAACACAGACAGACAGTGAAAGTCTAATCTCCACAACAACCTGAAAATTAGATCAAATAGAAATGAATGCATCCTGAAAGTAATTTTGCCAAAGATGCTCAGTATACAGAGTAAACATAAATATATACATAGTAGCAGAATATATCATATATTGATTCAATATGTATTTACACACTGAACTAACAATAGCCTATTATCTTTGGCACACCTTAGTTTCCAACAGCTACAGTTAATAATGAAGGTCCTGCAACTGCAATAGAACACAGATGTATAATGTAGAATGCTAATGTATCTTAATATGATTTAATTATTTGAAAGAAATTGTGGACATTTACCTATCTTAAGCTCATTTTGATCAACATTGCATGTGGAGAATATATTCAGGGTGTCCCTCGGTTATTCAACTCATCTTTCCGGTTGGGATTTTAACCATCGGGAAATTACAGGATCTGGCCTCTAATAGACAGGGACATTCAGCAGGATGAAGCCAAAAGCCTCCACAGAGCACAGAAAACTTGAACGTGAGTCAAGATAATGTGGGAGGTGAATTTGAGTCAAAAATCATCGTCCTTCTCAGACTCATTACTCAAGTCTTAGAACACAAACAAAACAATGTATCTTTCGGTGTGATTAAACTTCCCGAGGATGTCAACTGTAATGTAAGTCACCAATTTACGTCCATAAATCCGCTTAGTAATCAGAGAAAAAAGTCGCTTCAGAACTTGCCTGAGAATAAGAATAAGAAATAATTAATCCCAAGGGAAATTTAAGTGTCACAACAGCACTGTCCAGCACACATCACACGCAATAGAACAAAATAAGATAAATATTTAAATAGAAAAGGTAATTATACATTGTGCAGTAATTATAAACATAGTATATAATAAATGAGATTAGTGGAATTATACACAAAGTAAATAATTAAATATATATCATCTTATTTTGAAGTGTTCTTCAAGTTATCCAAACATAGTTGTCTGTACATCCATGGCTACATTGCAAACAGGAACAGCTAATAGCTTATTCGACATAACATTTTAATGGAATCAATTTGCCAAAATATAAACAAATATTGGCCAAAAACAGGGCTCGAACTAGTGTACCTGCTGACATTGCAACCCCATTTGATGAGCTTTTATTGGATCTTGCTCTCCTGATGGTTTTATTTTTTCCTGTCCTCATATTGGTTCCCAAATATAGAGTAAGTGGTGTAAGTACATTTCTATCTATCACATCAGCACAAACATTTTTTAGTTGAAGGGCAGATCTTCCTGTGGAAAAAACTCAGAGATCCACATTAAATAAATGGACGTATACCGTCAGACCAGCAATACGTCATCCTGAGTTGAGAGTTGAGGCTCTCATCACCACACTTCTTTTTAGGGGAAAACAATCCTGCCTCCCACATAGACAGCAACAGCATTAACAAACTGGTTTAAATTAATAATGCTATGCCAAAGAGTTGCAGTGTAGTTGGTTATACTAACAATAAATCCAAAAATACTGATCTCAGATTTGTTCCCCTGCCATATCCTAAAAAAGATCCTGATTGGAAGGCTTCAAGAAGGGATGACAATGGTAAGCTATGGGATCCGGCATCACCACGCTCTTGTGTGTGGAAAACATTGCATATCAGGGAAGAGCTAACTTAGCTAATGCTATATAGCGCCATGAAGGCAGATAATACTGTATGCAAAGGAATTATTGGGCTCAGCTAGGCACTTTTTTTCATGCTTGCACGAGCATCTTGTCCAGTTTAGTGAGCCAAGGAGGGAGTTCAAATTGCTCATTGAAGACCAGCTTTTCCTCACCTTACTGAATCTGTGCCAGAATCCATCCATGGCCCTCGTGTGCCATTTTCTGGACATGGGACATTCTACTGTACAGGACATCCTCACAAGGTGGCTAAACATGATGTTATACCAAGTTCACCTTCCTCATCCACTGGCCTGACAGGGAATGTATCTCAACTACTATACCGCCAGAGATGAAAGTAAAATTTCCTCATCTTACAACAATTATTGACTGTTTTGAGATTCATATTGAATACTCCAGGACACTAAAAGGAAGGTTATACATAGAACTGAAATAGAACTGTAAAATCTGCACGTTTATGATTAACATTTTTCCATAGAAAAGAATTTCCATAGTCTTAAATGACTAATTTGTTTGTTTTTAACCCAGGCCCTATTTAAACACTGTCTGGCACTAATGCAGCCCATAATTTAACTGATTGCTTTATTACAAAAAAACTTGGCACTTTGCTGCATCCTCTCACCAGGCTCCTATCCAATAGGCAATGCATTCTATCATTCAAAAGCTATGATACATAAAAAATAAATTAGAAGTTCACAGTATATGCTATAGTCAGACACGTATTCATATGTTCTACTGAGGAAACGGTCACTAACTGTACACTATATCAAACATTGTAGTCAGTTTCATAGGCCACTTATGCATGTAACTGGGCAACATAAATGTTTCATGACATACAACATACCGTTTGCCACCATTACATCAGTAGAACATACAAATGAAATGTCTCATTATACTGTAGGCTTCCAGTTTTAGAAAAGGATATATGTAGAAATTAGCTGCATTCTTGTGTGCTCCAACATAGCTGTTCTAAATGTGTCAGGGTTCTTTATTGGGCCAAACCTGATGAGGAGCCCGTAGGTGCAAAGGCATTCTCCAGCAAAGGTCTGTTGAGGCATATGACTGTGCACACTCATTTCCCATTTTAATGTGAATTTGTTGCCCAGCACACATTAAGTAATTAGCATTCTCCTACATGGTCTAAGCTCTCTCATTACTTAAAATATTCAAATCTAGCAATGCCTCGTATTAAAGCAAGCTTGAAGTGAACAGATAAAGGTTGCATAATGAATTGTATTAGACATGTGTGTATAGTATCCTAGGCTAGATTACTTGTTTTCTGAATTGAAAGTTGAGGACCACAGTTGCCCTTTTTTTGCATTGCCAGGTAGAGCTGCCCTGGATACACTTTACAGATATTTAACAAATAATTTGGATTATGTTTTATTCATGTGTTCCAGATCTTGGCCAATGGGGGGTTTACCCTTCAGGAGGGCTTCGTTCTGTTAGGTGTCAGTCTAATTACCCTGGTGTTCACCAAAGGGAGGAAGCAGCTGTCAGGAAGAGAGGTTGAGGATTCCAGGGTGAAATCCAACGTTCGAATATTGGTACGTTTTTTTTATTTTTTATACAAGAATACAGTTTTTCTTGCATTCAAACAAGTATTTTATGATTCTGAAAGTTGATATCATATTCATTGTATACTGAGTGTATATACAACTAGGCCCCTTTACTTACTAGTGAAATGTTCACAAACAATAACTGACATTTCAGCAAAAAGTGCAATATTCTGTGTTTATTTGGCAACAGAAACCAACTACAATAAATAGCTGAGACTTTATTATTCCTGTGATTCATTTCTTGAACAAACTGAACATGAGAGCCACAAAAAGAAGATTCTGTGGCACTGTTGTGTGTGATGAAGTCTTTTTTCCAGAATCTTCATAAAATTTACAATAAAGTAAAAAAGATCTCTAAGCATTTCAGTCTCTAGTTCATGGTTGACATTTTCAAGAAATGGAGGAAAACAGTAACATTGAGTAAAAATTGTACTAACAAATGTGTTTCAACACACCGTTTTATTCAGTAGATCTATCTGCTGCCTGTGCATTAAAGATACTTTGAAGGATTATTGTCCACTAGTGCTAGTATCTTCTACCCAGCCCTCGTAATAATTTCACAGACAGGTGGATGAATTTAATAACGTGCTTTTTCTCATAGAGCACATGATCGGTGCCTTAAAGAACAGATTCCACATCCTCGACAGCCCACTTCCTGTACAGTTTGTCAAGCTGTACAAAATAGGAAGCAAAGAGGGAGCAATAGTTGAGAAACTTGTACATGTATGCGCTGCCTTAGTCAATATGTCATCAAGTGTTGTGTTCAACCGTGACAGGGTTGGGGATAAGAAATTATACATACACAGTACAGGAGATGCTGGTTAGACCAACATAAAGTTCAAACAAATAAAACTTAACTTTCTCCTCAAGGTTTCCTTCCATAGAAAACATGCTCCTTCAAAGAATACACATACAATATGCATGATGGACCATGTATCAAAATCATACTGCTTCAAGAATAAGTTCAAGACAGAGTTTTCACTGCAGACTACACAAAATAAAATAAAATAAAATAAAAAAACAAACAAACACAGCATTTTGGAGGAGTGCTTCATCAGATTGTTTTTTTTTTTATTGTGCACTTTATGGTGAAAATGTTATGTTTAGTTTTATTTTGCTCTAACTAGCACCTCACTTAATCTGGATGTGCCTGGTATTCTGATATTCATATCTGTTGTGCACATCTGCATTGATTTACTTGCACAGTACTGCCTGGAAACGATATACTTCTAGGCATAAATTGTAACATATTTACTTAATACAGTGACTTCTTACATCACACCATGTCCCTTATCTACCCGCATCTACCTCAGAGCACTGCTCTCACTGCACTCTCTGTAGAGTCTGCTTCCATCTCCCAAAAACACAACAAATTAATTGTGATACAAGTCTTTTTAATGACCTGTCATGTACCCCGGAGATGGCAATAACTCATTGTTATCATTTATAGTCTTTTAATGAGATCACATTTTTATAAATTGTGGATATTATGGTTCACAGTTTTGTTGTCCAATGATAATCACATATCTCAAATTTCTCTTAAAATGAGATGTGATGTATTGAAGGTAATATTTTTGGGTTTTGGTTTGATATCACACTTAAGTGTGTTCAGAGTGCTGAACACCAAGTGGATTACTGGACACTTGATTTTAGATACTTTGGCAGATATTTTAATTTACAGACAGGTAAACATCTGCATCTGCACTTGACATTGACAATAATATGACAAGATACATGGTTTAAAAAAAATAAAATCTTGGGCCTTTTAACTCCAGCTTGAAGAAAATGACTAAAAATGGCTCTGTGTCATCCAAGGAAAAGGCACCTGACAGTATACATGTCCAAACTTATAAATGTATTCATATTAACTTTTAATTTAGGCTTTATCTTAATATTTTAATAGTATTCAGTGTTGTGCTTTCAGATTAAAATCTACAGTAATGTTTATTTAAGTAGAAGCGGATCTTATCAGATTATAGAATAGAATAGAAAATACTTTCCTCTAATTTTTGCATTCAAAAGGCAGAAATTTGTCTTTGGCTTGCATGTGCAGAAATCTGTTATTAAAATGCGCACATTAAAACTCACATCACATCTAGACAGGACATATTAAAAACACATTTGCATAAAAACAATAGCAGCTACATTATAAAGAGTGATGATAAGGGCTGAATCAGGGTTGTGTGCTGAGGTAGCAGGCTGGCCAAAAAAAGTGGCTGTCCTTATTGATTAAGACATTTTATGACAACAGGGACAAACAATTTTCTATAGATGTTTTGCACAGGGGACTCTGTGCTGTTGTCCTGAGGATAGTATCTGAAAGTGGCAATTTAAGAAATGGAGTCATCTAAGATTTTGCCACTTAAGCGTTGGACTGCTTTGCCACAGTCATAGGACAGTCAGGTTTGTTTGCAGCCTGTAATGGTAATGTCCAGTCTAACTACTTTGGAAAACTTTGCCTTGCCTTTGATATTTAAGTGCAAAAACCAGGACACAATGTTATAAACAAGTATACTTTATATCAGGGATAGCTATTAGTTTAAAGTGCATTGGCTGACCTCAAAATCCCTTAGTTTACGCAGCAGGAAGAATCAGAGAGAGTAAATGCATTCTACATTATCTGTGAAGGTAAATGATTGGTTTAACACAGTCCCTAGGTACCTAAAGGAGCTCACTTGCTCCACCTCTTGGCTGTAATTGGTTTAAATAGAGGCTTTGACAGGTTTTTCTTGTTTACTATCAAGACACATTTTTTTTTGGTTTTGGTTGCCTTCAACAAAAGATGTCATCAAACCACTTTGTGAGTTCTGTAACATAGTGTATATGTTTAATGACAGTACATTGATAAGGTGCGCCTTTAAGGCCATGTCATCTGAGTACTTAACTAATGTGAGATATTCTATATTTCACATAATTTCACTTGTGTATACTGAGTATATATACCTGACTATAGTATGAGTGGTTCATCCTCAAGGACAATAAAGTGTCCAGATGTCCTCTCTCATCTTCTGTACAGTTGATGGAGTGGTTGTTTGCTCATTTAAGGGGACACTTTGCTTCAGTTACTCCTTTGCCAGAGCATTCGCATGGAATATACATTGCAAGACACCCCTATGTATGGCTTATCTTTACAAATTCTAAAGCCAGACATAGCCACTTTCAGGTTGATGGGTCATGTAAACGTCTTCAGACACCATTATGCATGACAAGGTGTTGGATGTTGCGGTGCACAGGCCAAGAGCATATTTGTAGGTGTCTATGGCGTACACCTCATAGTCCTTGCCCCACTGCAGGGATGGAATTCTCAGTGGGTTGGCCGATGAGTGACTGCAGATGCCATTTATAAGTGTTTGTGATGTGTGCATGACTCTGTGTGCAGTGGAGCCTGTGATCCACCCCACCTGATGCTGATGCCAAGACTTACAGGCAGCTTGGTCTTTTGTTTTGTCCTCCACCTGAAAGGCTTGCTCTTCTATAAAGCCTTCTAAGCTGTTGAACCAGCGTTTGGGGATGAAAGCATCAGCATGGTTCCTGAAAGTGCTGAGACCAACGGGAAGCTCCTTTGTTTTAGAGAGCATTTGCAGTAGCTGGTTTTCCTATGAGGCCAAAGCTTTTGGGATTGCTCTCTGGTTCCTGCTAATTCTTAATATTTTAGCCTTCATACTGTACAACTAATTCATGATTGCCAGTTCAACAGTTTTGGTTAAAACACCTTTCTGGGCACAGGTGATATAAGTACATGCGACTGGTGTAACCCAGACAGACACAGGCTTCCAGCTTAAACGAATACTGCCCCAATATGTGAGCAACTTTCCACAAGTCTGAAAAAAAAAGAATGAAAATCAGGTTTACTGGCCAAGTACATTTATACATAAAATAAATTTGGCTTGGTGCCTGTTGACTCAAAAAAGACAAAAAATAAATCTACTATAATATTAATAAACAAATGGAAGTAGGCTAAATACAAAAAAGTGTTGGAAGTATTGTGTAAATGCAGGCGGGCAAGGATCACTGTCATTACTGTACTGATTTTACAGTGACAGTAGAATAATAAATATAATATACACAGAATATTTGCAGGGGCAGAAAGAATGTCGCTGTACACTGATGAGAGTTATATACAGAATATACAGAGGTAGAAGAATTCCAGGGTGTCACAAGGAGCATGCGTTCCTTATCAACATCATCAGGCATTTTTTTTTTTGGTTAGGTATTACTTGCCATTCAGTCACAATGGACTGCCAGGATCTTGTCCTCACTTTTGACAGCAACCCAGGTGTTGTGAGGTTTCTCTGTGACCCTATAGGATGGTTTGACCTGGGTCTTAAAGATGGTACATTCTGATCCTTCAGGTTTCAAATGATGCATCATTTGCACCCATCCATCTGTGAAAAATTTGTGTGCTTTCAGAGATTTGTCATTTTTCATCACACTTGCTATGTAAAGTCTGATATGATTGAAATTAAAACACCACTTATTACATCACAAGCAGTTTCACATAGGTATAAGCTACAGGTGTCTATCTTCTGCAGAGAGGGTCACACTCAAGTCATATAACCTTTTTTTAATTCTGTTGATTACAAAGTGCATATAATTAAACAATCGGAGTAAGATTACATAGAATTAAATCCCTTCCAAATGAGCCTTTGATAACCTTTAACCTATTAATGTTAGGTGATGTGACTGTGCTGTAATGTGAGCTAACTTAGCTTGCCACAATTGCAAATTTCAGATTTAAAAAAACGGCAAACAAATCTTAACTGTGTTGCCTATGACCAGTATAATTGTAATTTATTTAGGCAACAGTACAAATAAAGTATACTTTGATGGCATAGTTTATTTACTGCATTTGTGTCTTTAGAAACGTGCCACTCTTCCACTCCAAATGCTCTTGGAGTGACTCAAGTCAATTATTGTGCCCCCTGGCCACAAATAATGGCTTTTTAATTGAATTTGCTGAGTTTTTACCCTCTGTGGTTGTTAAACTTGACAAAGTTCCTCTGTCTTTGCAGACCTTAGTAAGGATATGGCTTTCCTGTGTGAACCAATGAATTAGTTTGCTTCTTTAATAGCTCCTGTTTATCAACCCTAGATGTTGCTGCTCCAAACAATTATTCTGGACATCCATACTGTTGACTCATCTCCTTGGTTGAATGTTGACATATGCTGTCTTAAAGGGAAGTGCAAAAAGGATGAGCATCGGTGGAAAAACACTAAACTGGTTAACTGGTTAATTTTATCTACATAAATGAACTATTTTCATCTTTAAAGAAAGTGAAAGAAATGAGAACTCATTTTTCTAATTAGATTCAATTGATATTGACATATTGGTGAACCCTGTCCTTCCCTCTGTACTGGTCTTTTCAAATAATGATTGTGAAACGTTGGTATAATTTTTCAGTCCACTGTCATTGGATGATCACAGCCGTTGTCTCCCAAATGCACCCCTCTAGCTCTCTTGACATTGCTCCAACCTATCTTTTTAAAGATGTTCTTAGTTCATTATGACAATAAATTCTCTCTATTGTAAATAGCCCTTTTACCCATGGCTGTGTGCCTGATTATTTTAAACATGCAATTATTCAGCCACTCTTAAAAAAAAAAAAACAAGCCTTCATCCATTGCTTCCTCATAACAACTTCAACTAACTATTTAGTTGGAAAAAAGTAGTATCTAAACAACTTTCAGTGAATGCAAATTGACAAATTCCAGGCTGTTTTTTGTATGGGGTACAGTACTGAAACTTCTCTGCTTAGGGTTTCAAATTATATTTTAACGCACGTCGATGCTGGGGAATGTTCAGTTCTGTTGCTGCTTGACCTAACTGCAGCTTTAGACACTGTTGACCACTCTATGCTCCTTGGTAGGACAACACATGAACATTGAGTGGCCTGTAAAGAAAGTGCTCCATTCCTGTTTCTTCCAACTAAGAAACATTGCAAAAATCAAAGCTATTCTATCCTTTGAAGATCTGGAATGAGTCACTCATGTTTTTGTCTCCTCCCGTCTTGATTATTGTAACTCACTGTTCACAACCCTGAGTCTCTCTCCTGTGTCTTGGCTACAGTTGGTCCAAAATGTGGCCACTAGACTGTTACTTACTTACTAACTGACCGTCAATAACAGTTAAGTATGAAAAAAATATGAACTGAACTATTTTAGTATTTGCATGGAGCATGTTTGTGGACTTAACAAAGGTTATTAACATTTCAGAATTACAGTAAATTATGAAGAATATTACATTAAGAAGAAGAAGAAATTCTGAAACAATTAATAGCACAAATTTAGCTCTTTGAGAATTGTATTAAATCTCGGATTAAACTGTAACTGCTACAAAATATGCGCCTACAGGAAAATTCATCAAATAAAATGCACACAAAGCTCTTGGTCTTCTGCAAAAGTGGTTCTTTTATGCAATAGATAAAACACAACTTTACTCCCACATACCCCCACCACTTACACTATAATCCTGAATATAATCTTAACTCCCTAATCCTAACCTCAGCAAACCCTATGAACAAATGCAAATCATTTGGGCACAAGAACACAGAGATATGCAGACTGGTACATGGAAATACACACACAGAAGCACACGTACAGTGATCAAAGCAAACAGTCAGCAGATGTTGAATTGCTTTGTGGAAAGGCATACCTGGTGTGACGAAACATCAGGAGAAGAGAGAGTGAGATGAAAATGAAGAGAGGAAGAAAGACTAACAGAGAAAATAGAAGAGAGCAACTGAAAAAGGAATTGAGGAAAGAGAGTGTTGTTTATATAGCATATTAGATGTGCCTCTCCATGCTGGGCTGTGCATAGCAACTGAGTAATACGCACGCACACACTCTCCTCCTGAGCAACAACCAAATGGAGACAGACAGAGTGAACTGAGGCCACAAGTTTGGAAAGAGACTGCTTTTGTTCATCTGCATGCAAGGCTACAGAGATGGTAGGGCAATATGGCAAAACATATGTTTACGATCATTTTTCCCCATGTTATATTGATATTTATCATAATTTGATAATGCCGGCAGTTTGAAGAGTATCCTGATAATGACTGGAGCCTGAAGAAACCAGAGGGTTCATTGGTTAAACTTTAGAATAGTTCATTAACAAATAAAATAGAATAACATAATGTTAAATTTAACTTTGTGAACATGCTTTATCTGCCAAACAAAACAATACAAGTTAGCATGCCTTGAAATTTTTTAAAATAATTTAATAATGTCTGTGAGTTAGAGCAGTTTTTTGGGGGGGGGGGAGCTAGGGTTACTTTAGATGTGACGGCCACTCCAGCTGTAGCCCTGCTAATGTTAGCACTAGTATAGCCTCGTCAGCAGATGTGGTGGAGTTTGTCCCTCTTTGCCAGCCTGAGTTCACTGTTTACCCATCATATCACTTTAGTGCCTCATGGTTCCACTCATTTTTTCCTCTTCCAACGGACATCGACTTTCTTCAATGGAAGTTCAAACAGCGAATGGGCGTGTACTTTGACATGCAAGCCAAAAACTGCAGAGTGACTGGCTGTTGTTGTGTTTATTTCTGCTATCTGATAGGCTATCAAGTAAAACATGTTGACATGATAATTGACATAACTTTTATTGCAACCCCATATTAAGATTGTTTTATTGCCCAGTCTTAAGAGTTGGTATCTCCTTGCTATGCAAGTAATGAGCAAGGACTCAATTTTGGCCCATACATGTATTCAAAATATAACTAAACCTGAGTAAAATACTATTTTCAAATTCCTGTAATAAAGTACTTAGAGAAACATAAACTCCATGTGTGTATGTGCTCTCAGTATGCAGACAAGGTTGTCTACATACTTTTACCCTGTGTCTGTTTTTCATGGTTTCTTCCAAGCTCCTTGATTCCAAGTAAGGATTAACCTTACCAAGTGGTTTAAGGTGCCGATCACGAACAACAACAACCCTGGCTTGACTTAGCCAGGGACCTTTTGTCACATGTCATTCTTCCATCTCTCTCTCTCTCTCTCTCTCTCTCTCTCTCTCTCTTTCTGTCTCTCTCTCTCTCTCTCTCTCTCTCTTTCCACTTATTTCCTGACAGCCATCTATTATCCACTTTCTAAAATTAAATGGTTTAAAATAACTGTCATGAAATAACTGTCATTACAAATGTCAGTGTGATTTTGAATGAGTTTTTTTTTTAACTTCTGTAACTGCAACCTGATGTTCCAGTTTCATACAGATTTTTCTGTATATGGATTATTTAGACAATAATGTTCTTCCAACAGTTTTGGAAGGGCTCTTTCCTGTTTCAACATGACAGTGTTCCCATGTACAAAGTCAATAAGTACCTGACCTCACGAATGCATCACCTCCCATGGTTTTGGTTCATCACATAAAGGAGTAATGGCTGGCTGTCAAAATACATTGTTTGGATGTCCAAATACTTACGTATGTAGTGTATTTGAGGCTGAACAAATTGTCATTTTAATGTAGTGACATGCTACAACAAGATGCTAAAGATACAGATGTGGCCGAAAATATTGGTACCCTTCCACCTAAGAAAAAAAAAATATCTCTGTATATAACTGAAACTTTGCTTTTGATTTACAACTTAACATATTATTTGATACAGTAAAATTAACTATAAAACTTTTGCACACAGCATTTTGAGGTAATAACTGCAGTCAAACACTTTCTGTAACTCTGAATCGGGTTGCTTCTCCACTAGTTCGGCCCACGCTTCTTGAACAAACTGATCCAGTTCTCTAAGGTTTGATGGGTGCCTTCTACCTGCTGTGAGTTTCAGCTCTTTCCACAGATGTTCAGTTGGATTCAGATTAGGACTTAAAGCAGGCCACTTTAGAATGGTCCAATGTTTTCTTCTTTGGGGTCATTATCCTGCTGGAAGACCCATGACCTGCAACTAAGACACAGCTTTCTGACACTGGGCCGTAAGTTTCAATCTAAAATGCCTAGATAGTCTTCTTCAATTCAAGGCACCCAGTGTCTGAGGCAGAGAAGCAACCCCAAAACATCACTGAGCCTCCTACATGTTTCACTGTAGGCATGGTATTCTTTTCTGTGAAGGCTTCATAAACAAAGGGTTGGTGTGATTTACCAAAAAACTCAAATTTTTGTTTCATCTGTCCAAAGCACATTCTCCCAGAAGAACTGTGGCTTGTCAACATGCATTTTGACAAAGTCCAGTCTGGCTTTTTGTGTTTCCCTCTTATAAGTGGGGTCTTCCATTCCAGTGAATTTTCAAACAGACAGCTGTGGATGGTGTAACTTGAAACTTTGGTACCTTGAACTTGAAGATCAGCTTGGATCTGTATTGAAGTTTTCCTTGGTTCTTTCTTGACCATTTGGGCAATCATTCTGTTCAATCTTGGGCCAATTTTCCTCTTGTGACCATGTCCAAAGATGTTGGCCACAGTTTAATAGGCCTTAAACTTCTTAATAATATTGGCAACAGTGGTCACAGGAACATCAAGCTCTTTGGAGATGGTCTTGTAACCTTTACTTCAACCATGTTTGGCTATTACATTTTTCTAATGTCTTCAGACCACTTTCTAGTTTTCTTTCTGTTTTCCATGTTGAATGCGATGCACACAGTGGCACAAAACAGCAAAGTGATTAATTTTATCCTTTTAAACTGGCTGCATGAATGATTATAAGACTCAAAACACCAACAGGCTATTTTTGAATGTATTTGTAGAATAAGCATGAATTCAGTGATTTTCACAACTTTGTTTTGTTACACTGCAAACCAAACAGACATGCATTGATAATAAAATATATTTTAATTTCAACACTGTTCAGGGTCAATGGTGCAATATTTTAATAAAATCCAAGGGTACCAATAATTTTAGCCATGTCTGTATACCAGTACTGGGGAGAAATTATGCTGTAAAATGAGAGTAAGCAAGTGACATCAAGAGACCAAACACAGAGTCAGAGAGAGGATGTGACAGAGACAGACAGGAAGGCAGATAAAACATTAAAAGTAATCTGTTAGCTGGACTGTGTTTCACTATGAAAGATAGATGGAATCCATTTCTCACCTCCCCAATGAAGATGAACCCAGTTTAATATGACTGTTTTTCAGTAAAATGGCCCTTTAATCTCCCACCATTCCCTTCCCCTCCTGCATTAAAAACCTTTCTGTGCCACTACAGAACAATCTATATCTCAGTAAAAGATGGATTGTCTGATGGTTGTCTGTGTGTGTTGGATGGATGGAGGGATTGAGAAGTCTACACAGGAGATGGGATGCAATTTATGGCCCAAAACCGTTGATTAGTTTTGTTTTGATGCTTTTGGCAGAGTTTGTTTTCAACTGCCGTGGCCATAAAGCAGATTGAATGGAATGAAATTGATGTGCTGAGGACAGAGATGCAAAGAGGGAGGGGTGGACAAACACCAAGAGATTATCTAATCTTCGCATAGTCTGAAGAATGGATGCCTTCATTGATGTTGTTTTCATCTATACATACAAATTCATCATCTTCCTCCTCTGTCTATTTGACCCTCTATCTTCCCCTCTCTTCCTTTCTCTGGCTTTCTTTCTATCTCTAAACACATTGCTATTCAAATCAAGGACAACATATTAGCATCAATGTACAGCAGCAGTCACACTGCAGAGAGTCAATGGATATTATGTATTAAATGTGATTACTGCAGTAAGTCTTCAGTAAGTCATTATAGCCATAATCACATTAGTCAGTGACAAAAATGTAATAATCACTTATTTGAGATTATTTGATAATTATGTACTGCTCTGTTATTTAGTCAGCAAAACGTTTTCCGGTTCCAGGTTCTCCGATGCAATTTTGCTTTGAATCATTGGTATCAAAATATCTCACTGTTTTTTTGTTTTTTTTTTTCAAGACTGGCACAATTTATTTGATGAGAGTCACCTTGGGCTCCAGGAAATTATGGAGAGCATTTTTTTTTACTATTATCTGACACTTTCTAGACTGAACAGTTAATGAAAAGAAATCATTGACAGATGAATCAAAAAATAAATAAGATAGCTGCAGCCTTAATCATTTTCTCCAGATTTCAAGTTCTTTTTGTCATTGCTCAGCTTTTTTTTTCTTTCACCACTTCTCTCAGCTAAACTCGAGAATGGCTGCAATGAAACACTGAATACTCCATCAGGACAAAACTAGCAGTTAAGCGAAGTAGCTGACATGTATTGATTCATAGAATGAATATGATAAAACTGGGGAGTCAACATGCATCAAGACATCTTGATGTCAGCCAAAAGCATGAATGTTGTTGGATTTTCGAAAACTGTAAATGCAGGTGTTTTGATTTGCATTACATATGTCTGTTAATACAAAGTGACAAGCGAATCCTCTCTGTCCCGTAGAAATCAGTGGCAAACTTTGCTTCATGACACACCACTTTCAGAAGAACACTGCGGTTGGCCAAACAAAGCTAAAGTTATCTCACTTCGGAGATAATGTAGCTCAGATAACAAAATATCAATCACCAGCTACAAAAACAGTTCATCATGTGACCCCACCCCTCTTATCTGATGTCACCAATCACGCGGGTGAAAATTTTCATTTTCACTATGATCATGTATATATTGAATGGGTGGGTGGATGATGGATGGACAGATTCCTGGATGGATGATTGATAGAAAGATGAATTTACAATACATGAGTTGTTGGATGGGTGGATTACAGATGATTGCATGGATGAGTTAATGGATACATGATGTTTTAATAGATCATGTCCGTCGATGGCTGTGGAGCTGGATGGATGGATGCTTTTATAATATATGAATGGATGGATTGATCAGGGCCATGCAGAGACCTTTAGAGGGGAAGGTGCTCAAAGATAAAAAGAGGAACATAAAACAAGATTTTAACCTATTGAATTATAGCAACACATATTCAATTCAACACATGAAATCTTACAACAAACCAAATCATATCATTGTCCCCCAGCCAGTGAAATCAGATGGGGAGACTATGATTTGCTCTCTATTGTGTGTGTGTGTGTGTGTGTTCTGTTGGCTCCTATTAAACATCACAGAGCCAAAGGCAACATTCTCTGCAGGCTGGACAAAGCATACTGAGCACTGAGAACCATAATGGCCGCAGTATAGATCATAAACTGTGAGGACTGTTTTGTTATTATAAAGGTAAATGAATGGCAGGATCAGCCCAAGGCTTCAAGTGTTTTTGTCTGAAGGACTCAGTTTATAATGTTTGACTGAATGGCATATAAAACAATTTATTTTGAAAAACAAAAAAACCCTGAGTGGTGAAAAGAACATTTAGCATATACATAGTTTCTAAACAAAGACTATGCTTTTGATATGGTGACAAACTCTTGTCACCAGAGCATAACGTTTGTCTCTACATATTTCACAATTACAAAGAAATAATACAAAAAAACTACAAGATATTCAACAACTGGGATGGAAAGGTGAGAATCTCTAAAGGCAATAAAATACAACTAAAAATAACGGCAAGGCAGAGTTCAAAGGTAGTGCAAGAAACAGTTAGACAACACCACCCACTATAGTTTTATTTTAAAAGAAACCACACAAGTTAGACACAAGCGATATATAGCTGCTATTTCATAATTTATTTTAATTTATTAATCTTTTTTTCTGCAAAAGTAAGAAAAACATCATGATATCTATATTTAACAGGTCAAGGCAAACAGTGGAAAAATATTTATAAATCCTTGGATGCCATTTGCTGTATCTCAGAACATGTTTTTGCTGGAATACTTTGTTAAATGTTGGATTTTTAATTGTTCTAAAATGGAGATGTAAATGAATAAAGATTAAATGTTGTTGGATTCTTTAATATACATTTTCTCCCAATCAGATGAGAATAAAATTAATTGTTAATTGCAACTGGATGTTTTTCTTATATATACAGTACTTTTCTGCCTCAGCACATCTTCAAGGTTTAAAACAATAAGAAACATCCACAGAGCTGGGATGTGTCACTTTCAGTTGTTTCCAAACATGCTTTTTGTCAGGAATGGGAAAATAGTCTAGCAACTATTTAAATATTTACACAGAGATTTAGTTCTGGCATCTCACCTGTTGTCTTGAGGTACAGTTATTGAGGTCAAGAACCTTCAAACAGCATTAGAGCACATGGTGGTACAGTTGTTGTCCTTTTATAGCAGGTTTTACTCTTGTACTTTTGTTGGGATGCCCTTTAGTTTACATTTGAATAACTGATTATGCCTCTAAAAATATTTACAGAACAGCAATTCATCTAGATACAGCTTTAAGTTCCTTACCAGTTTTCTTGCTTATAATTTGTTCATGTCTCTCCATCACCTGACACATGGCCTGCCTCTCCTTCAACTTTTTCTTTCAGTCTTCAATCAGTGTCTTCTTTACTTTGTCCTTGGTTTTCTTTCAACACTATTACATCCTGCAATTCTTCCTCACTTCTGTCTCCTCTCTCCTGATTCCTTCACTCACTCTTGAAATGTAAAAGCCTTCCTTTTTAAAAAGCTGACAGAGCATGAAGCAGAACTTTAAATTGTATGGTGTTAATTACAGTAATTGCAGACAAACGACACACAGTGGGAATGCATCAGCAGTCAAGCCATCCAAACTATCAAGCTAATGTTACATTAACATTACTGTGATGTACAGCAGCAGCATAATGGATGGCTGAAACAATACTTATGTTGATTTAAAAAAAAAACAACTTTAGCTTCACTGAAGAGCTTTTGCAAGCTACTTATTTTGTTGTCTTTTGTCAAACACATTATTATTTGATGGTGCACATGTCAGTTAATGTCATATATGATCCTCTGAACTGATTCATTTGTGTCATTAAAGCGGCTCCAGTCTGCCTGTTAGCTTCAGCATGGAGAGTTTGTTTGTTTTAAACATCCACGTAGTTGGAGTGGAAGATGGTTTGTTGGTCGCAATATGGAAAACAAAACAAGCGCTCCTAGAAGCTACAACAGAAAGTGTGTAGGAAGCCAGTCTGTATGTAAAGCATAATCTATATTGTAGCAGTAAGCTCCAGGAGCTCAGCAGTCCCTGTACTTTGTAATTATATTCCAGTTCTCTATTAGTGCAATTAACAAAACGAATGCATTTCCATTGTAGAAGTTAAATGTTGTACTCAAATAGGCCCTGCACTTTCCTGATATTAACTCCTTACCCAATTATACCATAGTCAATTGGATTGGGATTGGAGCCCATCCAACCAAGACTAAGATACGTGGAATTGAATCCAACCAGTTAATAATACAGGAGCTGACAGATACACGTTATGGCTCACAGACACCCATTGCCCTTCTTATACTGTATTTAAGCGGTATGAATGTTCATGAATTACAGTAAGCCCTCCCAAACAACCCCACTGAGAACCTCCAGTTAGATTAGAAAATACAAGCGGTCGGGTGAGCTGCTCGGATTTCTGGGCGTCCTGATAAATTGACTCTGTGCATATAAAGCATAAAAAGTGTCCCATTAATGTCTTTTGTGCTCAGCTTGGGACCTTTGAATCATCATCTCCTGCTTTGCCATGTGGAGCTCCACCAGCAGGTCAGGTTTTATGGAGTATTTACGGAGCGTAACAGTTCCGGTTTAGGAGAGTTCTGCCATTTCTGATCCATTTAAACCCAGACAATTCCCTATAATACCCTAACATTTTTCCACCAGGGTGTCTACAGTTGCAAAGTATGTAAATTCAAGACCTTGAAAAGCATCAAAATTAAGTTATGTAACATTAATTTATTCATTATATTTAGCTTGATAGGGGATCGACACTAAATCCTGAAATCTAAGGCCTCATCAATTTCCAGGATTTCCATACAGAATCAGTGCATACATGTCATCCAAGGTAACATGTCAAAGTATTTTTTCTCAGAATGTATCTCATCAGGTTTCCATCCAAATCTAGCACAAAATTTAACTGCAATTTTAGGAAATCAATAAATAAAAAGAAAATGTGATTTAATGTGCGTTTCCAAGCACTTCTGTTTTGCAAATACTAACAGGTTAGTACATCAAATTCAACATTTGGTGGCCCTGGCTCTCCTATCGAGTGCAGTAAACCACAAAAAGAAGATGGCGCAACACAGTTATGTAATTAATAGAGCGACAGTCAAAGCTGAAGTGATGGAAAATGTGATACAAATCCTGGTGATGGAGAGCATAATGGACATTAGAAATGTAGAGAACAGCTAACATCAGAGCTTCTTGCTTTTGGAAACGTTTTGTTTGTAAGTTATACATACGGTACATACACGTATTGAAGAACTTAGGAACATTTAAGTCACAGTGTTTCCTGTATGTCATCATTAATTCACTAAATCTATTTCCATTGCACATTGTGACATTTTGCTTTTATCAATTTTTCCACCTCATCCAAGTGTAAAAACTATAATGACATATTCCGACTCGTTTTGAATTTCCAGCATTTCCACTCATGTTTTTTATGTGTAAATTGAAAAAGCACATAAAAATAAATAAGAAAAGGTTGATGGAAACCTGTCAAGAGAAGAGTGTCAGATCATTTGTCTGTACAATTGAATTATAAGCAGCAGCTCTGCAGTGGAAAGAAAGAAACTAGACAAATTAATGTAATTAGCTTTGCCTGTTTCTCGGCACTGACTAGTCTGACACATCTTTATGTAGGCAAGATGTTTTATTTGACATTTTCCTAATATTGTAGCACAGGTAAAGTTATAAGCATGTCTTTCCTTCGCATGCCTGACATTTGTTGGAGTAGAGGGAAATGAAGAGGTGGGTATTTAGGTTAAATGGACTATGAGAATATAAGGGATAGACTTGTGTGTTCACCTAAACCAAAGCTACAGTATAGTTTTTAAGTCTGGCAATAATGAAAACAGATTCACAGTATGTAAAATATCGGTATTGGAATCAAAATGCCGAAAATAACTTAAACAATCTGATTATGTATAAACATCCTACAGAAACATGTACATATACAGAAAGATAAAATATGGATGAAATCAATTTAGGGGATACAGTTGGCAGGGTTTTGACATGACATTACACCCTGAACACATAAAATGTCCCATTGCTGCAACTTCCCCAGGCTCACTTGTCACCATAAAATCAAGAGTAGAATCAATACTGTTAACAGGCCTCTCATATTAATATTTTATAAGCTGTGTCATTGTGTATTTCATGAGTTCACAAATGAAACTGTTTGTACCTGGTAAACATAAAAACCAGTGTCTCTATGCTCTACTAAAGATGGTTTTATGAGAAAGAGAGAAGAAAATATTGTGTAGGGGAAGCTGGGGGCCATTGTAACACACTTGATCCAATCAGACAAGCTAGAGAAATGACACTTACTCTGCACATGCTCAGTAGAATTCTCTCTCCTTGGCAGTTTTCAACAAAAAAAATAATTTTGAGGTATGAAAGTTAATGCACACATATTTCATTAAAATTTGGTTAAGACTGTTCTTGACTCATCAGCTGATCAATGTATTTGAGTAAAATATACTTTTAACTCATTTCAAATAATTAAATCCTAGTTACCACAAGATTAGTTACTTAGTCTTTTGCAAAAACAGAAATAGACTTTTGCTTTGAATGCATATGATGCCTGACATCTAAAATAATTTGAACCACATACAAAAAAAAATAAGAAACATTATTAAATACAACAGCAGTAATGTGAATACCGTAATGTGAGTCGTGCTTTTATCTGAGATAGTGCGGGTTAGTGTGACATATTTTTTCAGTCTTATAATTGCCCCCAACCACTGACATTAAATTTATTATTACGGTCTTGTTCTTATTAGTGAAAATATATCAATTGTATGATTAATTAGTGAACATATATTAAAAGATGACTAGTGTATTTCAAAAGTTACAATTGCTCCTGGTCTCCCCTACTGCCTTGGTATTTGAAATAGTGTGTGAGGACATGTCTTTTCGCTGTTCAGAAAGACACTCAAGAGTGAAGAGTCTTGTGATTACGCCTCTAATAAATGATTTCATGTTATTTTCAAGCCCTGTAGCTAGATAGCAGTTGAGTGCTGACCAACAGATAGTTCTAGCAGATAAAAAAAAACAATAGTCATAGTCATCTCTCAGTCACATTGATATCTTAAATGTGGATCTCCAGACATTCAGGGCTGAGAAGCATCTTGTCCTGTCTGACAGTGAAACTATTGTGTAAGCTTAGCTCAGCAGCCAAAGTGTAGACAGAGAGCTACAAACAGGATCAAAGTAGATGATATCCAATAATGAGAAGTTAATTTTGCACAGTAACGTATTGTGCCTCTTGGATAGCAGTGACCTCCTAGAAGAATATTGAGTAGTGGGGTATCTGCATGTGTCCTCCTAGACAACCGTGGCTGAGTAGGGAAATGCTGTGTAAAGATTAAATCATTCATCTGACGGAAACAAAATCCATAAATGTACAATTATGTTCTTGTAAAATAATCAAGAAAAACATTTTTATTGGACACTTAATGAAAAGAAATTAGACACATCAATACTTTCTTCTTTTAATTATGTTTATTGAAGCAGATGATAAACTAAGACAACCCCATATCTGTTTATTTTGGTGGTTAAATGGGTCTTAAATGTCTTCTCAAATAGCATTACCAAGATCACAGAATTTTTTTTGTTTTGTTTTGGGTTTTTTCCCCCAAAAAGCATTTATAGATTACCCTGACACTGAGAAATATAAATAGAAAGAAATATAGTTAAAACAGTTGAAGAACACAGTCATTCTAATATCCTCCCCAAGCAGCAGCAGTAGTGGGGTATCTGCATGTGTCCTCAGGTGTGAAATTCAGGTATAAATCTCCTCACTTATTCATGGAAAAGTGGGTTTTGATAGAGACCTTCTGATTGAAATTCAGGTCTGGCAGGAGGATTTTCACTGTTTTTATTTTCTCCCCCCTTTCACTGTTTCTTGCCACTCTTCTCTCATCATATTGGAGTTGGCTTTAAAACTCTGATTTATATTTCTGTTCGACAGGAGGACTCTTGTGTGTGGATTTGTTGTGCATAGCTCTTTTGTTTCCATTTAATCTCTATTTCCTTCACAGCTTCCACTCTTCTCTTCCTTTACTTCTAAGTGCTTTAAAAAGTAAATTCTTATAAAGCAGCTCATATTTTTGATGGTATTTAACTGAGGCACTTTTCTATGGTTTATGGGATGAATGTTAAAAATCTGTATTTTCAAATTTTCTGTGATGTGATCAGCTGCTTTATTCATGGAAGTGAGGTGGATTTTGTAGGTAGGTACTGCAGATGTTTGACAGAGACTATTTTGTATTCACACTGGGACAAAGAACTGTATCTAGTGTGATTTAGGCTCCTTTATGTCCATGCCTAAGAATATATGTGGGGAAAAAAGCTTGGAAAACCAGCATCAGTGCTGTTAAACTGCTGTTCATAGATAAGACTTAACCTATATTATATTTGAGATAAATTTTTGAACAACAAAGACATTAGTATTGAAAAAAGTGGCACTTTTGGCAACAGGGGGGATTTGTGTCTCCCTCTGGCCTTAGTGAGGATTTCTACTTGGCACAATATCTTCCATTGTTTTGCTAATTAATTAACTCAAGGCAATTTTATGTTTTAAATTTATGTGATAACTTAAGGTGAGCTGGTGGAGACTACATATATATTGTGTATAGATTACACTACCTGAATGTGTCAAATTGGCTCCAAGTGCTCTACTTGACTTCTTTTTATCTGTGAATGATGATCTGTGAGCTGATGAATTGAATACATCTGTGGCAGGATATACATGCTGAGAACCCCTTAGTGCCATGCCATACACTGATGAAGGACTGAAATGATTGATAGAAATTGACTGAAATGCATGAGCACTTATCCCCAGCTACTATTAAGACAAAATAAAGTGAAGGACAGCAAGGGCCAGACCTTTTTCTGAGTAGACATTCAAAATAATTCTAATTATATTTATCATATGTTGAGCACCTTGGACATTTGTACTATTCGAATTGCTGTAGTACCTATGTGGTAAGTAGTCCCTATCAGGATTTCCTGCCTATTCCTGCAGTGTTTAATAGTGGAAGTGCCCTGCCTCAGCTCAAGTGAAAAGCACCTCCACTAATGTCAGAAGAAATTATTACACTGTCATTAAATATAATGGGCTAATAAAACTTTGGGAAAAGAGAGCAGTAGCACTACATCACATAACAAAGGCAACATATTTAATGAGTAAGGTGATTATTTCAATGGTCATCTAGTGACTACACTGATGATGAGATGAGACTTGTCAGGATTTGTCTGATCTGTCAATCACATTGTATCTTTGCTAAACATTATTAATTAATTAAGCAATTAATCAAAGCAGCACATTGCATGTTGGGGGGGAAAAGTAAGGGTGTAAAATTGAACTAATAAGTATTGGAAAACAGATGCAAGAGAATACCAGTCAACAATTCATCATCCTTTGAGACAAAGCAAACAAAGTTAAACAGTGCGCAGCTGCCTGCATTTACTACTGTTATTGTGGTTAGACATGATTTTCTGGGGAATTTCATGATTTGAAATACAAATTTAGGAAACTGATTCATTTTTATCTCGCTTTTGTTTTTAAAGAGAGTAAAAATGAAAACGGAAGCCTGAATCCAATAGTATCGATTTGGCTTTGCATCACAGTGCGTCTTATATGTATATATTATATTATATATTCCCCCAGTTACAGTGTCATTTTCTGTTTCTATGGTTCTTTTCATTCTTGTTTCTTCAGTGCAGCCTTCTACATAACCTGTTAATTAAAGTTGACATGATTATACCAGAAGTAGAGGTTCGGGAGATGGTCTTCAAGGTTATGAAACTTCAGTTTTTTTGTTATTGTGACATGTTACATTTCTACAATTTCTGCATTTAAAAGATTTACTTAATTCAAAGTTAATCATATATGTTCTGGGTCACATGCTGCTTTAATTTAAATTTAATAGAGGTGACTTTGACCTGTTTTATAGATAGCACTAGCAGTATACACCAGTACAGTATATCTTACAAGGTCAGCAAGTAAGTAAGTAAGTAAGTAAACTTTATTCATAAAACACCTTTCAAAACCAAGGAGTTACAAGGTGCTTTACAATGCAAATAAAACAAGAGAGAAATAAAAATAGAATATAAATAAAAGTGTAACAACACATAACGTCAATATTAAACAAAAGCATAATAAATGCACAGAAGTGAGATAAAACCATAAAAACAGGGAGAGCAATGCAGAGACTAATCAGATATTAGTCAATAAAGTGCTTGTGAAAAAGGTGAGTTTTTAGAGGTTTTTAAAACTTTTTATTACTAAAGGAAGGTGGCCACAATCACAAAAGTATGGTCACCCTTAGTCTTAAGCCTGGATTTCAGCACAGCCAGAAGGCACTGATCAGTAGACCTAAGTTGATCTCACCGTGGTCAGGGGACACAGCAATTCGGAGATATTGGTTGGGGCTAGTCCATGTAGTGCCTTATAGGTAATTAAAAAAAAATAAAATCTATCCTACAAACTATTGGTATCCAGTGTAGGTTGGCCAACATTGGTGAGATGTGTGCTCTATGCTGGTTGCTACATTCTGGACCAACTGGAGGCAAGACACAGAAGAATGGGGCAGGGTGGTAAACAGTGAATTGCAGTAATTAAGACTGGAGGACACAAATGCATGAATTAATTTTTTCCAGGTCTTGATGGGATAATATGGCTTTGATTTTTGCACTGTTTCCAAGGTGGAAGAAACAGGATTGGACAACTTTCTTAACGTGACATTCAAAGTTCATGTGACGGTCAAAGAAGACCCCCAAGTTTTGTGAGGCTTACTTGGCATTTGCAGCCAAAGGACTGATGCACTGCTGTACTGTTTCCATAATGCTCTCAGAACCAATGATTAGGACCTCTGTTTTGTCAGGGTTAAATTGGAGGAAGTTGTCTGACATGTAGATCTTGATAGCTTTTAGGCAGTCGTGTAAGGTGGACAGTTTGCTCGGGTCATTTGAATTAGAAATAGAAATGTATAGCTGTGTATCGTCTGCATAGCAGTAATAAGACATGCATTTGAATTGATTAATAAGGAGGCCAAGAGGGAGTATATACAAGGAGAAAAGAATCACACCAAGGATTGAACTTTGGGATACACCACATGACAACTGAGCAGAGAAGGACATGGAATTATCAATTGCCTCAGAAAAACTCCTGTCTGACAAGTAGGAGGCAAACGAGTCAAGGGCAGTTATGCCTGCCCAATTCTGGAGCCTTTTGTGGAGAATAGAGTGGTCAACAGTGTCGAAAGCTGCACTTAGGTCAAGAAGCAACAAAACTGAACATTCTTCAGCATCAGCACGCATTAAAACATCATTTGAAACCCTAAGCAAAGTAGTTTCAGTTCTGTGCCCCACATGACAACCAGACTGAAACTTATCAAAGATCCCATTACTGTCTGAGACCTGTATAAGTTGTTAATACACTGCTTTCTCCAATACCTTGGAAATAAAAGGAAGTTTGGATATTGGTCTGTAGTTATTTGGCTTTTTTAAGAGTGGCTGAACAATTGTATGCTTAAAATAATCAGGTACACAGCCAGAGCTAAGAGAGCTATTTACAATTGAAAGTAAAAATGGTCCTAAAAAACTGAAGACATCTTTAAAAAGAGTGGTTGGAATAATATCAAGAGAGCAAGAAGAGGGGCACATTTGGGAGACAATGGCAGAGAGATCTTCCAATGTTCCAAACTGGCTCAATAATGAGCTTGACAGTCAACAACTGTAGTATAAGAAGGCAACATTTTTTACCTAATATCAGAGACCTTATCTACCAAAAACTATAAAAACATTTCACAGTCAGTATATGAAGAGACAGGTATGGGCGGAGGGGCGGTCACTTAACTAAATTGAAATACATATACATGAATGAAAAAGATTGGTTTTGACATTCGATTGTCAAAGAGCTCATGTTTGTGATATTATATACATGTTAAATCAGCTCTTCCTAAAAGATGTGATGCTTATTGCATTGCCATTCTTTTGGACTGGAGGAAAAGTGTCAGATTTACCCTGACTCTAGCATACTATCTGTGTTTTTGCCTCCGCCTTTCTCTCCTCTCTGCATTCCTCCATCTCTTTATCTCTTCCCTCGACAGCCCAGATACCTGTTAAACATACACGTAGAGTAAGACATCAGCAGTGGTGATTGAAGCCCACGTAGTGGCCGTCTCGCTGCCTGTTCGCATTTGTTTGAGACTACTGCTGATTAGTGCTTCAGGGGTTTTGATGTCAGCAAGGATTCGGATGATATATCTCTAACTCTCCTGAAAATCTGCTTCAAGCACACCTGAGGTGATGAAAGATATTTATACACACAGACAAGCGTGCCCATGTGCACAGATGTGCATGCACAAATATGAACTCATGTACAACCCACACAAGTCAGGACAATTACATATACATTTACAGTATGTTCTCCTACATTAAATCTTAATTCACTGAAGTACATGTAACTGTACCAACAGTATCCACCCTTTGTAAATGTGCTTGTTTTCTTTTAAATGTTGGTAATAATTTCATTTTTGTACAAACTGGAAAAAGGACAAAAGAGATGAAAAATATAAAAAAATGGAAATTAATGTTTGGCAGATTTCCAGACTTTAAAGCGCAGATTTGTGACTGATATCGTAATGTGGCAGAACAGCATTTCAGTCACAAGAATCCATTTTCCATTTCCATACTGAGTGGAATAAATCATTGACTAATGAATCTTGCCAAAGACTGTCCTCACCAGGAAAAAAAAACAACAGCACTGGTTGAGACTGTGTTGTGTGTCCCATCTCTTTACCTTGATGATAAACCAATACTGACTGTGGGTATCTTTCTGCATGTACTCAATCCATTCTAGTCGTCTAAACTCAACCATATAGGAACCGCAGGTCACTTATTGAGTAGGATGACCAATTCAAGTCACACCTATGCATCAAAGGTGTTTGTTCATCAGTGACTTTCAAATCCACCAGATGATTTGTTTTGGAAGGCAATGACAGACAAACATTTTTGTCATCAGCCAACAGCATTGTGTGGGTATATCCATCACTCCCATGAAGTATTTTCTGTTGCACTTTCACACTTTGTTCTTCTTCAGAAAAACGTAAATTACTTTTTTTTTTTTTTTTAACCAAATATGACAGAAGAAAAGTGAAGATAAAAGAAGGAGCTAGAAATGAGATGAAAGGACTGTAAATGTTAGTAGGGACAAGGAGACTTACTTTGATACACATTTTTGTACTTCAAAAACAAAGGTACTCAGGAAACAGTATTGCAATTACATTAATAAGCTGGAAGGTGATATGCCTGTTTGTCGTTTAAAAAGATACCTGATGCTTCATCTTCAATGATTTGGTTTGATTTGATGTTCTGAATTTCAGTGTTTTCTGTATTACATTTAACAAATGTTGTGGTTTTGATCTTTCACTGACTAATAAATAGGAAAGTAAATATAAATAATATCAACTATATAAATAAATATAAACACTCTAGCTGACAACTGATATAAATGACTTCCTATGTGGCCCTTAGGTGGAAGCAACACATACACGGAGGGACATCAATATGTAATTAGTTGTCCAACACTTGGATTCGATTCAAGGCAGAAGGCGCTACTAAGGGCAACCGAGCCTGTGTGGAAAACCCAAAACAATATTATGATATTCAGCCTCAGCTCACCATATGCTCCGCAAGGCTTCTTTCAAAACGCTCAGATGGGTCCATGTTTTAATGTGTACTATGTGCTGTGAAGCCTTTCTGCTGAGGCCAAACGCAACTTTCCATCTGACGGGGGCAGTTCATACCCAGAATCATTTGAGTGCTTTGATTCGTGTGTTTAGGCCTTCAGTTTTGATTCTTTTGAAAAGGTAAGAATGGTGCAATTGGAACTCTAGTGGCACAAAATTGCTGCACTAAGATGCCTGAAAATCTGTCCTCCTCCAGAGACAGTCAATTAAAGCAGAGGCAGGTCCTTCTAAATTCAGGGGACTGGAATCTGATTTTGTTTTGACATAAACACCACTCTTACTGCTACTGGAAAATGTGATCTTGTGTTTTCCAGATTATATATGTCCATGTTTGCATGAAGCAGTGTTAATCTGACAAAAACAACATTTTCAATTCAGTGTTTTTGCAAACACGATTAAAGTGTTATTAATCGATTTGTTTTAACTATTTAATTTATTTAGATTTTTTTCCCTACACATTATCGCCTTATAAAGTTGCTATGGCAACTATGGTAGCAGTTGCATGTTAATACATCCTGCCAGCACACACTGTTGTGGTCATGTTTCTGGCCAGCCGATGAATGTAAGTCTAATAATCACTCTCATTTTGGTTCTGTGTTGGACTGTCTGTTGTCTGTGTCTGGACAGTGAGTGTACAATGGCTTTACTGCAGCTTTTCTGAGGAAACAGTTGCCTGCTGCTGGATAAAGGAAAGGTTAGTAAGAGCAGTGAAATGGAACCAAGAGTAAAATTGTGAGCCGTAAAACCAAAATGAGCTGAAAGACACTAAAGTGTTCCATAGACCTGTGGCTGAAGATAATTATCTAGGTTTGTTGCCATATACGCTGTAAGAGAACATTATGATGCCTACAACATAATTTCAACCTAAACGGGAACAAGGTATTCCTCACTCACTGATGGACTCCATTTACGAGTATCTGTTTTAAAATCAATTAAAACTTGCTTTGACTGTTTAATTAAGTACAAATGGGATAGCTAACCAGTCTTTTACTGTGAAAGAATAAAAAAAAAACAGAGCCAAAGGTACAGCACCCTGCAGGTTTCACCCCCCCCTTAAGCAGCCACTGTGAAAGTTCTACACAGATTGTTGAGTAAGTTTAAAAACTCTTATGTCGGAAGTTTGGAAATTTGTCAAAGACTGATGGAATGATCACAAAGCAGTAAACAAATAAATCAGCAAAAGTACCAAGCTTACATGTACAGTACTGCTGATGGATAAACCTCAAAATATACCAAGAAAACCCCATTAAAAATGTGTGGACTAACAAATTAAGTGACAATAGAGTAAATCACAAGAGCAGATGTTTTTTTTCTTTTGTATTTCTACTGGGAATAAATGACAACTATCAAGTTTTTGCCTTCATACCTGGCAATCAAAATAGGTTGGCTTCACACATGTAGTAATATAAGATGATGAAGCTTATGGTAATGACTTTATCAAATGACAGAAAGGCAGAGGCAGAAGAGAGTTGGCGGTACGCAGGTAGAAAACCAACACGTCTTGATAATCTGTAACCTGAGGGCATGGAGGTACGTGTGAGGATGCCGGGAGAGGAGGGAGTACAGAAAGATAAAAACTGATAAAGTGCATGCCAGATTTATGCTAATGCATGTCCCTTTTTTCAGAGGAGTCGAGTGTTGTGTTGTTACAAATGGTTCAAATTCTAATGGGCATGGAGAGCGAGGGAGAGGCAGGCAAAGCCAGGGATGCTTAAGTGAAGTGCTGTCAAAGCTAGAATTGCGAATAATGTTGGTCCACAGATGGGCCACAACAGTCAGTTAGCAGCGGCCAATTAAAGGCAGCCAATCAACCATCTGCCAGTTAACAGGCTGTCAGGTTTCAAGCAGCCATTTTACAGTCTGCCTCTAAACATGCAGTAAGGTAAGAGTACAGCAGATAACGAGTTGATGTAGCAGAAGAGTTACTAACTGTAAATATTTTAGTATTCCACTAGTTAAGTACTCATAATTCCATGTCTCAGTGTGTGTCATCATTTTTAAGTTACTTTAGAGATACATTTGAATGCAACACTTGGCCTTGCATTTCCAAACCACCAACATACTTCTCAAAACTAGCGGTAATAAGAACTTAACTACAAGTGGGTTCCAGACCATAAGCGTTCACAGGTTAATAATAACAATAATAATAATAAACTTTATTTGTAAAGCACCTTTCATTCATGAAATAAAGCTCAATGTGCTTTACAACAAAATAAATTAGATGCACCAAATGCTTCACAAAGAGCACAGCAGTCCCCTCACACAAGCTGACATGGTATTTTAGCCTGTACACACTTGTAGCATGTATCAGCAAACTCAGATGTTTGCTGTGTTTACAGGCAAACATTCCCTGCACCCCTTTTGGTGGTTTTTATTACTAATGCTCTGAGCCATTATCACACAGTAATGCATGTCTTACCTTAAAACTGCTGTTTCTTGCTTATCAGTTTCTGTGTAAAACTATCCACCACTTTATAAAAATCCAGAGCACTAACCAGGACCTCCTTTAATATCGATCGATCTTCCTAAGAGTGTTTCCACAAACGCTCTTAAAGTTCTACACACGATTCCCAAAGCAGCACTTTGAGCCAGCGCATGCACACGCTGTTAAGAGCTTCTTAACATCAGTTGTCCATAGTGCTTAAACTGATGATGAATACATTTAAAATAATTTATTTAACTGTCCCTAAGTTTGCTATATAATGAAAGTAGCCTACACAAAGAACAATGTGTAAGTGTTGTAAACGAATGAATGTTTTATACTTGAAATTCTGTTTTCAGTATGAAAATGAAGCCTCATGTGTATTGCAATAAACAGTCTGTAGTCCTTATAATTCATGTTCCTGGGTGAAAGCCATTTTTAAAACTGATTGATTTAGCTGCTGTCGGAGACAGATGTTACCCTGAAGATCATATTAAAACTAAAACGAGGCAGTGGAGGTTCCTATATGTTTCATGAATATGCATCATCCTGTCATCATTTGTATTAGACTTGCTGTATGTAAGTGTGAGATAAACAACATACACACCATAAATAGACTGAAAGAAAAGAGAATATACAGAAAGAGAAAATATACCACCAGGGAAGTGACATTTCAGCCAGAAGAGATGAAGACATGACAGAAATAGAAGATGGAGAGGAGGACAATGACCACACAAACTGGCAGGTCAGTTGTTGAATTAATTTGGATTGTTTCAGTTTTACTTTCCGATTTAAAATTTCACTCCTTTTACATCCAAAGTCACTTTGCAAATAACTTCAAATAAAATCAAATAAAATATGTGGTTTTTGGTTCCTCCTGCCAGTTGCAGAGCTTCTTAAGATGCTCTCAGCCTCCTATGAGTGTCCAGGAGTCACCTCTTAATCTACAATCATTTCTAAGAGAGTATTCAGTTACGATGCTTTTGGGAAACATCTCTTAAGCTTAAGAAGGTTCGTAAAATGGATTTTACCATCATCTTTGCTTAAGATGCTTTTGGGAAATGACGCCCAGATCTCTCTGTAATAGCTAAATATATACTCTGAGCTAACAGAGAGGTTTCCGCCATTGCGATAGTAATACTACTTTTGTGTCATACTGCCAGGAAACAAGTCCTCACGTTGATTTCCTCATGAGCTCATACGCTTTTATTTTTTACCCACCACGCGCATGCACACCTCATGATAACGTTACTCAAAAATCTATCTGTAGAATATATTGTAAAAGGCCTCCATGTTACGTCTAAGGCCTCTGACACATTTACCCTTGTGTGTAAATGTGGCCTGAACATGTGTCTGCACACACTCTACACAGAGTACATTGGTAGTTTCCGGCAAATTACTTCTCATGACACCATCTTGTCTCTGCTGCTACAGAGTCCACAGACTTTGGACTGTTGAGTGCAAAAAAAAAAAATATTTTTCAGAGGGAAAAGATTCTCCGTCCTCCTGAATGAAAATATTTTCTAAAACTGTTTTTTTTCTTTTCTTTACTCTTTTGGGGGGTATTCAATCTTCTGATTTTAATCTTGCAACTGATTTGAATGTGACCTCCGATGTGTTAGCAGTAATAAATGTGTCAGGTTTTGCATTTTGAGAGGAGATGGCTGCGGGAACACTGTGGCATTTAGAAATCACATCATGCATGATGAAAGGTTATTAAAATGATTTTCTAATGTACTCAATACAGTCTGCATAAACACCATGTTGATCTTAGCAAAGATGGAAGGTGAATGTGTTGAGCAAAACACTCTGACCCTTTGTTGTCTCTGTCTAATAAACTGACTTCTGGTCTAATTCTGGTAAAAGGAATTGTTCTTTATTGATTTCTCTTGTCCTGATCTGTTAAGATGTAAATTGACATTTGGAGGTTGATCACATCGATAGGATGGCCAAGTGTAAAGGTTGAGCGCCTCAGTATAGGAAAAGTGAATATTATGTGTTTAGTAGATATACATTTTACAAACATGTGATGAGCTCTTCTTTCTGTTGTTCTTGCCATCCATTGTCATCTTTGTTACCAAAGGTGAGATTGTTGTTTTGACTGCTATGAAGCAAAAAGTGCCTGTTTGTGTGTGTGCATGAGTTTAAAATGTCAGTCAAGATGTTATTTGAATGCTCTGTGATCCTGAGCTTAACATGACCATGGAAGAAGAAAAGAAACACAAAACCATTTTCTCAGAATAGAATCTGGAAGGGGAGGAGAGAATGCTCAGATTCTATTAAATCAAAACTGAACAGTGAGAGTGAAATTGCTAAATGGAAAATGAGCACCACAGTTGTGATGGAAACTATGCATATGTAATGTCATGGATATATGATTTCAGAGTAGAATTGTCTTTACTGCATATACAGTACAGTACGAAGCATATAGCAGTTCTGCCATCAAGCAGAGTAATTTTAACATCATTAAAGGATAGGTTCATAATTTTGTAAGTCTGTCTTAAAACAACAGTCAGGTGCCCAAATGAACACGGAAGCATGTTTTCTTTGCTCTAACCATTCCTCCTGTTCATACTGGCCATGAAAAGATCCCTTCATGGTGTATGTACAATATAACCCCTTGGCTACACTGGGTACATAATGTAAGCAGACTGCTTGTGGAGTGGATGCTGCAACTGTATGCTTCTATTATGATCAATGAAAGTGGCTACACCAGGCATGAAAGCAGCATGCAAGTTCAAGGGTACAATCCTAAGAATAATTACATTTTTTACCTGAGCCATATGCGGCTATAATGTACAATAAATGGTCTATATTTTTAAATAATTAAACTGGATACAGGACTCCAGGACTCCAGGGTTAGGGTCAGGGTTTTGGCAGATTGGTTTGTGAGATTTTTTTATTATTTTTCCTGATAACAGTTGACAAGAGAGACTGAAAAAACAGACTGAATGAAATGAAAATAAGAAAATTAAATTAAGAGAAAAAAATAAAAGTTTGGTGATCAAAATCCTTGATGACCCTGATTGCCATGAAGATTAAAGTCTGTCTGTCTGTTTGGCCATAATTAATTTCCCAAATTCATCTTATATTTACTGTATAATACCCTATAAACTATCTATTCTGTGGGGTGTGCAGAGTAAGAAAACTATGCAGGCTATGCACTTATATTTAGATTATATTTGTAAATATAACGTAAATGTCATATTAATTTATATATATATAAACAGTGGTTTAGCCCCCACATACTCTAGTTTATTCAGACCCACTCTGACTTGATGTTAACTCAGTAATAGATAGCTTCCTGTAACTGCTTTCTTAGTGACACTTCATATGCTTGTTTATATTCTCCCACTGAGGAAAAACAGTATTTTGGGTTGGAAATTAAAAGAATGTCTTTGGAAACAACTGAGAAGGCTTTGATATTTAAAAACAACATATTTCTGCAGACACATTCTTTATTAGCGTTTCAGACTTTATAAATACAAGCATAAATTTATATTAAACTGCTACAAACTATTTTTTAAAACTGAGTGCTTCTTATCATTAATAGTTATTATGCAATATAATTATTAAGACTATTATTAAGTGATTTACACTTTACAAAGTGACAGACATTCATACATAATTTTGCCCATATTTGTTATTAGTCCAGTTTAGCCACTAAAATTGTAGAAGGCAAATGGTGTCCATATGGCCATGATTCTGTCCTGCCATGAGATGCTTTCTTCAGGAGAGTTGAAGAATTCACAGAACTCCTGCACATCAAATGCCTTCCTGGATCCGTGACTACCCCCCATATTCCTCACATTTTGTAGCTGTCCCCCTGTGTGCTTTCCTTCTTCAATGTACCTTTGACTGCCTGCTGGGCTGAGGAGCTAATTATGAAGAGCACATGCTGCCATCACTTCTGTATCACCATGACAGGGCAACATGCTAATCCTGGGGTAGAATACCCTCCACTGTACTGCAAGAATTCCAAAAGTGCACTTTTTAGCCATCCTTGCCCTTGACTACCAGTAATTGAAAATCTTCCTGGATCTGGGGCAGATTGTGTCCTGGATAGGGCCTGATCCAGGAAGATGTCCATTTTCTGGTACATACAGTCTTTAAGCCTCCATCCCCCTCTCCAATGCTGAGTTTTCGTACACTACACCATCACTGGTTCAGCCAAATTCCCAACCTGAACCACCTCAACCACCACAAGTGATAATCTGCATCAACCTGCTAAAAAAGAAAAGAAACTGTTTTTTTTTATAATTAAAAAAGTGGCTTCCTGAGTGACCTGGTGCTTGTTTTGTGATAGTTGGTGTTGATGGCTCTGATGCAGTTTGGGAAATTCCATTTTCCCCAAAAATCATGCTGCTATCTCTCTCCAAGCCTCCTCTGTTGGCTTTGGGATGTATCTCCATCATGAGCCTCATGACTGCTCTGCAAGTCATGTATACCGAGTCTGCCACCATTTTCCTTCCAAGTGTGAAGGGAAAGGCAAAATCCAGGTTTCTGAAGGACTCTCTGGATGGTAGGAACCTGTTGGAAAAAAGATAAGTTTTGCGGACCAAGACCCTACTGGTCAAAACATATAAACACATAATGCAGGGGCTTTTATTTTCAGTGTGCAGACATTGTTCTCCTTTCATTAAATTGTGATTTTGTCCCACATCCTTACATCATAGAGATTGGATGTGCACACTATTTTACATCTCATTAAAGTTCACAAATACTGAAATTATTCTATTATTATATTTTTTCATGTTGAAATAGATTTATTGACCCAATGTCTGCTTTTAAATTTAATTAATTGTATATTATTTATGTTATTAGTCTATTAACTCAAGAAGCAGTCTAGAGCCTGTCTGTGGCACAGATGACTCCTGTAAAGCTATGGATCTGAGTCGTGACATGGACTCAGAGGATGTAGGAGAGGAAACTTATTATACATGTACACCCACATCACTCCCTTGGCATTTACAAGAGGACGTTCAGTATCAACAATCCATAGCTTGAATTTCCTACAGTGGGAGTCATGGCCAGCAGAGACAGACCACTGCAGGCTTTGAGGGACAAGAACGCACCAATACAGCTAGAATTGAAACCTCTGTCCCTTCCATAAGAGCTGAACGACAGAGAAGAACTTCAATGGCGTTGGAAGACGGTCTGCTAGCCTTGGTCCACTACATGTGCCAGGGGAAGAGGATGAAATGTACAACTTTGCCTCAGCCCTAGTGCCTGCACTTAAAAAATTAAGTATGAGGGAAAAGATAGGAGCAAGATATGCCTTGCTGGAAGCACTACAGAGTGTTTCAGATTAGGAGCAAGTACAGCCACAAACACCAGCTTCCTCAACTACTCTGGGCCACGGTCCAATCAGCAGCAGTGCCATCCACACCAAAGGCTTTCAGCCCATACATCAATCCCATCCATCTGGTCTAAGTATATACACAGAGCAAGAGGTGAGGAGCCTTGAGGGGAACATGATGAGAGCACTCAGTCCTCAGCTGCTTCTCACTTCACTGATGGATTTACTTTGTAAATTTAGATTTTATTTTATAATTGTTTATTGTCAACTTATGTTTCAAAATCTCTCTTGGCTGGTGTTTAATGCCACATTTAAAAAAAAATATTCTGTGTATATTTTGTGTACATCATATTCTAAACCAAGATGGTTATACTGTGGGTCTTAGGTAATTTTGTATGCCAAATATAAGATCCATTTTTATCTAAAGTATATACTACGTTTTGTAAGCATAAACTACAAATATTCTAAAAGTAAGTGAAATTTAGTAAATTTCCGCATTGCCACAGCAAGCCGTTGTTTGTGTTCAATGGACTCCCTGAAATTCACGCTTTGCCTCTGAAGTTCAGTGCCTATAACTGAGAAGGTTTGCTGTGGAGTCATCCAGAAGTATCTGCAGTGAAGATAAAAAGCACCTTGTTTCTGGTGCTGGTTGATGTGGTGCACCCAAATTTGAATCCTACTCCTGTTGATTTTCTTAAGTAAAAGAAATAAAGCGAAAGCCTTCCTGAAGGCTGAAAGCTGAAGTTACATGGTTTTCACAGGGTCCAAAAGCTGAAGACACAATCCCAAAACCAAGGTCCAATGTCTTGTTTTCACCTTGAAGTTACACAGGCCTATGCAGTTTGCTGCTGCAGGTATAGCCACCAGAAAGAACCATTACTCAGCAAATCCATAAAGTTTTAGTAATGGGGGCCAAAGTTTACAGTCCTCCTTCTGTGCAACGGTTTGATTTAAAAGTTTATTTAAAGCTAATATGAGGCTTCAACTGTAAAAATTAGTCAAATTTAGTCACTGTCTTTCAAAGTAACCATTTTTAATGTCCCTCTTTTTGTTTGCTTGATCCTTCCACTGCAGCTAAACAGGAAAATTCTGTCTGTCAAGACAAAAAGAGGGACATTTTTTACTAAAAAAGACTGTAACTTTGAAAAATATCCACTTTGTCTGACTAACTCAGACAGGATGTCCGATAAACTTTTGAGTGGATTTTTGCTCAGAATGAGAACTGGATTTAATCCGCATCTCTTACATTGAAAGCACATTTGAAGGGGGTCTTCTAATGGTCGGTATGAACATGATTGATTGATTGATTGATACTTTATTAATCCCCGAAGGGAAATTCAAAGAAGAAGAAGAAGCATTACAGTGAGCAAAACCTCTTTCAGTGTTCATTTGAGTGCCTGATTGTTATTTTAAGTAAGATTGTGTTTTTTCTTGACAAGAGAAAAAAAACATATGCAGTAGACATTATAAGTAGTTTGGTGTGACATGTTTTGCGGATATATGTCCGCCAGTTTTGCTTGTTAAATGGTCAGTCTAATTCTAATGCATTACATGAGTTAACTACTATCACAGTTGTCCATCTTACATGATACCTACCGACATTCGTGAGACGTAAGAGGAGAGTGTTCCTTGTTTGAAAAAAAGCTCAAACTTTCAGCAGGATCCAGGCAGAGTCAGCTCTGACTAATTTGGTGCCCTAGGCAAGATTTTAGCTGGTGTCCTTGCACCGCAGTCAGTTCCACCGCCAGTGTTCATACACTCACACAAAAAGTGCATAGCTTTATGTCTTTGAGATTTTCTTCATTTTAGAAACATAAAAAACCCACAAAATAAAATTAGTATTAAAGAACTTGATGATGCATTGCTGGAAGGTGCTGAGGTGGAGAAGGTGTCTGCAGGTGACCCGGGAGTTGCAGGGGTGGGATAAAATATTTCATAACTGCATCTGAATAGAGAAGAGGAGTATATGTGACCATTGGGTGTTACATTAATAAAAAAAGCTGCTGATGGTGAAACTCAGCCAAGAATAGCTCCTAAGCCCCATTATCGCCTATAACATTAAAAAACACAAACAGCCAGAGTGGACCAGGGGACAATTGTAACATCTTAAATTGCACCAATCAGAAACGAGACAGAATCATGAAACTCATTATGCACATGGTCTGTGATGATCCCTCTCAGGTTACCTACATAAAAATTGTATCCAAATAGTTCAAGAGGTTTTTGAGTGATGACATTAAAACCAAAAAGTGTTACAAAACTGCCCCTGTCCCCTACACCAAGCATTCATGCACATGTATTCAATGAGCACTTCTCCCACATGATGTAAGCTGTTTGCTATACATATAAGACTAATCAGTAACAAAAAATTCAAAGAAAGACTTGCAACTATTAATTACAAAAGGGGAAAAAGAAAAGCATTTTAATTGACACTTATAAGCAGGGCTAATATTGGCTAACTGGACAAAGATGTGTTAAAAATGTCTGCCTGCTCACTCACTAGTTCATATAACTTGCCCATCCCCCATAATCAGGTAAGTCTAACTAAGAGCAGGGGAGTGATGAGGCGGGGTAATGCTGTGGGCATCCCAGAAAATACGATCTATTTAATAGGTTATGCTATGTAGTTATGTTGTGGTGAGCTTTTTCTCTAGCTTTTTTTGTAATTATATATAGCAAATAATAGTATTAAAAAGTGATAAAAGTTTGAAATTTTGATGTTTTTTTCTTCCCTCAGTTGGGACACACCTACGGATGGAATCTCTAGCATTCGCCTATACCACCTATACCATGGGCCAGGTCTGGATCAAGTCCAATCCATGGAAACAGAACCTACTCTGAGTAAGTAGTCTATGGTTTAGATCAATGTCCTGCTCGTGCACGCTGAAATCTTTCATATGCACATGTTAAGAAATGGGTTTTCTCCTTGAGTTGGGGAATTTGATATACTCTAATTCCCTACTCATATTATGAAAACCAGGCTTCTTCTATACATAGCGTTCGAGAAATGAGATTACCGCTGAAAACTGAGAGTAACCTGGTTATACAAGTGCATGTAAATGCACTGGATGAAACATGTAATCTGTTTATTTAGCCATGCTCAAAGTGTTTAGAAGTTAAGGTATGTTTTCCCATCAAGGCATCTTGTTAGACTGGAAGTGGCATGGATTTAAGCTGTTCTTTAAACAGCCATATTTCAGATCAACAGAGGGTGGATGATGAATGACATATTTTAAAAACTTGTGCTGACCAAATTCTCTCCATATAAGTGGACATGCAAATGTTATATTGAGTTGGCACTTAAATCAACAATATGGCTCATTTGCATCACAATGGCTCAGTGTTTGACAATGGCACATCATTTTGAAAGACTCTTTTGCTTTCTGTTCAAAGCACAAGGCTATTATCACTTTTATTTTATGCTTTCATACGCCTCATACACTAAATGTCATCCTACATCACTCTCAGTTTCGGTATAGATTTTACTTTCTGGACATATTATCAGAAACATGTGAAGCATTTGTCATAGAAACTCCGGTTCATATACACATTACTGACTATCAGTGACAAGGGACAAACGTGTTTGTGTTAGGTCAGTGGAAAACTGGCCAGCGACACACAGAGAAGTGAGCAGGTGGGATCGAGATACAGAGAGATAGAGAGAGAGAGAGCTGTTACCATAGCAACTAAATGAGAGAGAAGGTATGCTAGACAGGATGCATGAGCTGTGGCGTTGAAAAGTGTTGGAGCATTTGTAGAGTTTAACACTCACTGAAGAATAATGTTGCCACTTCTCATGGCACATTTATATATTTATTAACAGCAACTTTGTGTCACCATGTGTTGCTGCTTGCACGTGTTCAAATCTTCAGCTGTAATTCTTGATTTTGTGCTTTGATCTCAGCCACAACCAACTGTCCTGTTTTTGTCATCCATATAAATATGCGCAAAGGTATACTTTTATCAATCGTCACGATCAACCGCTATCATTAGATGATGGATTTTCTACATTCGATGATTAAGATGTATATCAGGGTAGCTCGCTGTCATCTCACAGCAGAAATGATATGGTTTCTTGGATTTCTTCCAGGTGCTCCAGTTTTCCTCTCAAAGTCCAAAGACAAGCAGGTCAGGTGTACTGAATACAATTAACTGCCAGTAATGGTGACTGTGAATGTAAAAATGTTTCTGTCTATATATAGACTATGGACTGGTGTAATCGGCCTCTCGTCCACTAAATGCTGGGATAGGCTCCAACCCACTTCAACCACAACACATCTTGAATAGCATAACTATGTTAAAGCATGGACGAATACAAGATGGAAATTCCATATCTCCTTCACACTTAAGGCCAAGATACCTTGAAACAAAATAGTTTGTACAGCGTGTCATCTAACCAACTCAACAAATGAGTGTGGTCAGTTACCACTAACTGTCTGAAGATGCTAATAGTTTCAGTCTAGCTGTGTGTGGCTATTGGTCTTTGTGAGCTGGACTGTTTTTGCTGTGAAGCTCTTTTGCACAGAAAGGGGCCAGTTTTGCACCAAATATATGCATATTATCTCATTTTGCGGGTACTCTGTGAATTACAGGGTTTCTTTCTGTTTCATTTACACAGGTTTAGTGGCCGCAAAAGCCACGCAGTCCTTTTGTGAATTCACCCAAAGTGTTTAGAGCTTTTCCAAACAGTCACACTTGAAGGAAAGGTTGCAGTCATCAGTCAAACAGGGATGAGGGAACACACTTCCAGACAGTCACTCCTTGCATTCTTTTTTATACACAAAAGTCACAGAGGTAGTTTTGTGAAAAATTAAAAGAGAGCTTCGGATAAAATTTATACCCTGCATGCTTTTTCACCTCCTCACATCTGGTCAATAGTTCCATGGAGTGGGTGTGTGACTCCGACACAGGTCAGGCCTGAATCGACAAATATGGGTTAAACACTGGTATTTATTGCTGTAAAAGGTGTCACCGAACAGAATTATGCATTTATGTGTGGAGAACACCAACCCAGTTCAATTCACATGAATGTAGTCAAATACTGTACAGTAAATGTATTGAAAATGAGACAGTGTTCCAGTTCCTTTGCATTGACACCGGGTCAAATGATTTGCAGCACATTGGCAGTTTTTGGGCTTGTATTTCTCTCTCTCTCTCTCTCTCTCTCTCTCTCTCTCTCTCTCTCTCTCTCTCACGCACACACACACACACACCAGATTGAAGCGATAAACAGCTAAGAGCTGCAGCAGCAGCAGCAGCAGCTGGTATGGGTTTGGTTCGAGCTGTGGGACCTCCCTCCAGGCCCCTGACAGTCACTAATGCTGAACAAGCAGGGAGTGAGATGGAGGTGCGGTCATGCAGACACACATACACACTCACACACTCCTGCACACATGGCTTTTTACTCTCTGTTGTTTTCACACAGACACACACACACAGAGCCAATGGAGTGTGTCTATAGTCAGTTTTAGCCTGATGAGACCCAGCACTTGTGAGATGCAGAGAGGTTTTGCTCGACTGACCAGGTGTGTGTGTTGTTTGTGGCCAGTGGGTGTGGATGTAGCTTTCACTGTGTGTGGGTGTGTTTGGGTGTTTGTGTGTGTGTCTATTCCCACAAGGTAGAAAACCAGTTTCTTTGTTGTCAGTTGCATTTAGTGCAACTGGCGGTGATCTCATTAGCCGCCAGCTTGCTGGCTGGGGGGCTGGCTAATAAAATCAATCTGAGGTCAAAGGGCAATTGCCGTTTTCATTGGGAGAACAAAAGCATCTGAGGGAGGGGAGGTAAAGAGAGGTTAACGAGAAAATAGGAAAGACAGAAAGAGATTAAGAAAAATAAAAAAAAGGAAAATGGTAAGGGAGGGCAAGAGATACAAAGAGAACTTTAGAATAAATAGTCAAACTGGGGAACTAAGTGCAATTTGCTGTTTTATTGTTATTATTTTTCACCATAAATGCCTTTTCAAAGAGATAAGAGGGAATATTAGCTTCTGATTATAGCTGCTGGTAATATATGAAAAGTAAAAAAACTAGTGTCATACAGTCAGTCATACAGGGTCAGAAGATTCAAACTGTATCACATCCATCTTATCAGAGGTGAAGGACTCTGACTGGTTAATGTAAGAACCACTTGAACGAACAGATTTCTTCTAATGGAGCACGTACGAGTTATTAGCTAAGTTAATCTGAGTTTCTAACGTCAAATTGATCTGCAATAACTATAGTCAGCAGTGATCTGTGATTGTGTTATTAATGCCAGGCATTAGAGTAACACCTATTTGTAAGATTATATGTACACTAAGCACACACATTTTCTTTCTTTGTATTTTATGCATTATGTTTGCTCAACAGGTGAATCTGTGTATGAGGACAGTGAACGCAGCTTACATGAATGTGAATGTAAACTGTTTACTAGATATCATTGCGTATTTAGTGAAATAATTAAGTTCAGGTGAAGGAATGTTAACTGTTAAAATCATTTATAAACCAGTGTCTAATACACCTTATCAAAAGTTTATGCATTTCTTAGAATTGTGTCTTAAATGCATGATGTCTTCCAAGCTGCAGTATTATGATATGATATGTGAATTATATGAAACTAATTTGTTGGCACATAGTAATAGCGTCTTAGCTATACAATATCAGCATCTTCTTATTGCCCATTATTACCGAAGCAATTATGCCTTCTATGGAGAGGTAGTAAGAGATTTTTGTCAGCAGTATTAAACTGAGCTTCTGTAAGTGAGGATGTCAGAGAGCTACAGTAGGTAAGAGTCTGGCTGGTTAACATGTGAGGAGAATTTATTATGATACACTTCTTCTTTTCTTTTTTTTTTGCACATCATTAATTAGCTGTCATCTAGCAGTGTTTGAATCAACCTCACACATGGGTTTGTTTTGAATATATACATTTTTAATATTCATTTAACAGTGATGCAAAAGTAGTCATTCCAGGCATATATTTATTTCACTATTTGCAAAAATTTCCTTTCATGAATCTGGGCTCCTGCCGCTCTAACATCCTCTGCAAGTCCCTGGTGACATCACCTGTAATTGAATATACTCTTGTCATCTCTGTGATGTCATGTTTTACTTGACCGCCTCCCATCTTAACCATGAACGTTTCGCTTTAACAAGATGTATTTTGGCATCTAGTCATATCAGAACTTTCCTTGAAACTGTAAAATGTGTCAGACTACGTTTTGTCTACTGATATCTGTCAGCAGAAGTTGAAGCTCTGCAATGTGAAATTCTCCCATTAATTCTTGTACAGTATGACATTTTTGTGAATGAAACACATAGCCTTTTTTTTTTTTTTTTTTTTTAGTTTAGTAATTTATGGACATTGCTCATCATCATATCCCATGAACCTATTCACTTACTCATGAACAGTTGGCATCATTCATCAAGTTGAAACTAGCAATTTACGCCAGGTTTGTGCAGTTAACCTTGCAGAAAGAGAGAGTTTGATAAATTCAATTTGCAGCACCTCAACTTGATGGAAAAAAATAGGGGATAAGAATACGAAAATGTTCTGGCATGAAGACAGTTGTGTGTGCGTGTGTGTGTGTGTGTGTGTGTGTGTGTGTGTGTGTGTGTGTGTGTCTTCATAGAACTGCTTGGCTCAGTATATTTTCTATCCAATAACTAACCAACTCGCAAGACCCTTTCACAAATAATTCATCATAGCTTATAATTTCATCTGAGACTTGTTACATTGTAAAGTACTGCGGATGAGAATGTCAGCAAATTGGCCCATAATGCAAATGATAGAGGACGTATATGTACAGATAGAGTGAGCGATGTGTCATTTATAATATGGGATTTATGCCTGGACATAAACCTGTAGACAACAGCAGAGTGACAGAGGTTGCCTCAGATTTCCTGCAGAGTTTATGAGCTCAGATTAGAGACTCTGTGATGTGATCATAAATCTCTGCTGCTGCTGAAAGTGATGGATGGACGGAGGTGTGAACGGACCATTGGGGTACACAGTATTTTTTTTGGAGACTGGGTTTTGGCATGACACTGATGCTATAAATGGTGTAGAGGTATGAACGGATGGTATCCTGTTATCTCATGTTAGCTGTATGTCAATGTTATCTCATCTGCTTTCGTCCCACGAGCCAACACATCTATACGATGGAAATGTCAACTGACAAGAAAAGGTTTCTGCACCACAGTGTTCACATGTACAGACTCTGATTGCAATATGTGTTCTTATCTTCAAGTAAATAAGACTTAATATTTAATTTATGTCCTGAGCTAGAGCTTTATTTTGTGGCCACAGGGAAAATCTGTTACCTAAGTACACCTCTTGTGGCTTGTAATGTTGATAATCCAGGAGGTACATCTCACTTTACATGCTACCCTAACAATAAGAGCATCTGATAAATGTTTAAAATGTAAATGTAATGATTGACTGTAAGAATATGCGTGAGCACTTCTCTGCTGTCTGCTCCATTGTGTATCCGATGGTGAGATAAGAGGGCTCTAATTATCTTGTCATGCGATGAGTGGTGTTTACTTCAGAGGTTAGATGTATCTCAACACTTCTTGGATTGTTTGGCACCAAAGTATCAGTGGGTGGTTTAGAGTCAAATTAATGGAAAAATGTTTTTTTTTTCTCCATGTCTTACAAAAACACTGTCACAATATGTGAAGGTTAGTCAGGTTAGTTTCATCTTCATCACTCCTTTTTATGTTTTTTTTTCTCTTGCTTTGAAGGAAATGCAAAATAGAAATATTGTAGTTGAAAGTGAGAGCATTGTTTGTGATTAATAAGCTGTTACCCATGTGATGGTAACTATTTATATCTAAATATCTGAATTGTCAGTGTTTTCGTGTTATTTTTATAAGCCATGCTAGTGGTGTGGCTTTAAGGATGGAGGTTTTGGCTGTCAGTTGGTCCACCACTTTGGTCCATACAGAAATATCTCAACAACTATTGGATGGATTACCATGAAATCTGGTACATGGACATTAATGGTTCCCAGACAATAAAGCCTGCTGATTCTGTTGATTTTTAGATTTTGTTTGTTTTGTAATAATCTGTCTGAATAACTATAGGGTGGATTGCCATGAAATATGGGACATATTTCCACATGGAGAAATTTTCAGGTTAAAAATGTTTATTTGTCCAATACTTTTGTTTATGACCTGCAAAGCTAATAACATTTCCATCAGCCTGAGCTGTGCAGTACTGTGTTTTAATACTCACTGGGAAATGTCAGCATGCTAACTTGCTAAGAGGTGCACATATCTGACAAACATCACAGAGCTGCTTAGCTTGACTGTAGAAATTTAGTCTTTTTTGTAGTTCAGTATAGATGCAAGCTGGGAGAAAGTATTGGCGTCAGTTGTTCAAACATTATTTTAAGCATATTTACAGAAAGTATGTGTTTTTCTATAAAACCTCAAAAGCTAGAACACAAAAAAGTGAGAAAAAAATGGATAAAAAAGTGGACCAGGTATTTAACACTTCAAACCACAGCTAGAGGCAGAGTACATTAGTCTAACATTCATCCTAAAATCCCATTAGGGCATAATGAATGGGTCTGAAATAATAAGAGTATGTGGGCTGAAAATTCACTCTGATAGTAAAAGCTAGAGTGTGACAAAATCATTAATGTTCACCAAAAATGTGGAGATGTTTTCCCGTCAGACCTCATCTATGAAATGCAGAACATTAAGAATCTGAATCAGAGTACATTCAAAGAGTCAAACAAACCAAAAAACAAATCAATAGGAGTGAATATTCCGATACTTTTTTCAAGTTTTTTTTTCTGTATAATTTGTTGAAATCTCTATGAACCGATGATATCCTGGAGGTTAGATGCCACTGTCAATATGCACTCTCATATTCTACTCAGCTTGCTGGATAGTATACTATTATAAATCATCCTCTCCATTATTGTACTGCTGTTACACTGGATCAGGAGAGGGTGTTCTGGTTTGTCACTCTTTAAACTTCACTGAAGAGCATCAAATTATTGAACACAACCGAATTATTGAAAACACCTGACTGAATCTGTAGGAATCAATATTGAATTTATTGTCAATACAGAATTCCTCACAATCCAGGAAGGCCAAGGGTTCACCATTGTGACTTAACCAACATTGTTTCACAGAGTTATGGAGTTAGCTGATCTAACCTGGTTATTTGGTCATTTAGTCTAAATGACTGTTATTGGCAAAATGCTTCGTAATTTGTAGTATATGTGTCTTATGTAAAAATGTAATTGCAAGTCTTCCCAGTTTAGATGTTTTAAAGAGTATTTTAATCAACCATATTCAATTTTACCACTTTTATTATTAAATTCAAACAGGATATATATTACCAAGCTAATGTTAGTTCTGTCAACTAGCAGCTGGTTAGTGTAATATAGCTCATCTCTATGTAAAAATTAGCTTGTGTGTTGAAACTCATTTTAATTTAGTGATCAGTGAATTTACACTTAGTAGAAAATGTATATATGAACTTACAGCAGCTGTTTCAGTTGGCTCCAGCAGGGACACAGATGGAGGGTTGGTTTCTGTATTCTATGCTTTGGAATGAGTTAAGCGTCTATACTTAAGATGTTTGAATTTCCTGTCATGCATGTCCCTTTAAGGGCCAATGTGACAGGAAATTCAGTTTAGCCACAATATAACCCTTCTCACTTTTATCTCTGTGCCTTGATAGACATGCTACTGTCTTAACACCACTATATCACAGACACTATAAGCTCTGCTTAAGGGCGTCTGTGTGTGCGCATGCTAAATTGATATCAGAGTAAGAGTAGGCAGGATGTGTCATTAACGTAGGCCACATTATTGGCTGCTGTGGTAAAGCAGATTAAAGGTGACAGTCACCAGCCATCTATCAGGTCTTTCTACTGCTTTGTCGGCATAATAATGGCTTTAAACTGCTTTCTGTGATATTTCATGTCATCGTAGGAGGATGAATACACATGATTTGTCACATGTTCCACGCAGAGAGAAACATGCCAACATAACCAAGGTTTGAGGTTCAATGCCCTCTGGAGCACAAGGGGCACTTGCATCACAAGGGTGCAGTGCTGTGGCTGCATGCTAAAAAAATACACCATTATAATACTGCAAGGCCTTGGAGATAGGCATCCACTTTATAGAATATATTGATATTGAAGTAATGACATAAAAGACAGGATTTTCCCCAGAAAAAATTTCAAATGTTTCATTTTTATGAACCTCTTTGGAGAGTCTCAGGTGATGCAACCAGAGTAAATTGACAGCAGTATTTTACATTGTCCAACAGTACTTTAAACACTGCCCTGTGCTCATTAAACACACACACATTTACACACCTCTAAAACTAACATATGGTCCACTGACAGTGGATGCATCCTTTCATCCATTAATTTTTAGAAAAAAAAATAGGAAGCCTGTTCTAGACTCCCATGGTGAAATTGTCTCATTTTGACAATACAATACATAACCACAGTAAACACAACAAAACAGACAGTACCTGAAGCCTGAAGGCAAAATCCTAGAAACAACTTGCTTCACCCAAGCTCTGAAACTACACATTTATAAGGCTAAAACATTAAAACAGATAAATCTGAATTTTGCTCTTCAAAGGAGTAGCACACATTTTTCTTTACCTCCAGGATATATTTATAAGATTTAGAGTATTTAGGTTTAAATGATTCATTTCCTCTTTCTGTAATCCAACACTGGATCATACCGTACATCACAGAGTATATTGAAGCTCTACTAAGGATCACATTACTGTTTGCAAATAATAAAATCTTAATTCTCAATCCAAGCCAAAGGGCTTTGGCAGCTGAGATATACATATTAATCTAACTTTTCATAATAGATAACGTGAACTTCATCATAAAGACCTTAAAGAAGTAGAAACCTCAGAGTAATAACAATCAGTCCAGAAAATGATGATACATAAATCATGTTGTATGCCTTCGGATTTGATCTGATCTAATGCATCTACTATATATATATATATTTATATATATATATATATATATATATATATATATATATATATATATATATATATATATATATATGATTTGTATACCTGAGCCGGTTTAATGACAGCTAGGCTACATGGGAGAAGAATGACATAACAATAAAACAGAAGAGTATGCCTGCTCAAGGTGCTTGACCTAAGCCTTGGCTCCTGTTCAATTATTTTTGATGTCTCAGTGCAGACAGAGTGTGGGTGTTATTATTGTAAGAGATATGCAAAATCATGCGGATAAACATGTCTATAGCGGTCTCTTGGTTCATTTAATAGAATTTGCTCATAGAGAAACATATATCTCAATTTAGCTGTTTGTGCTGTCAAGTGTATTTGATATTCAGGGCACAGTTTATCTGATTGCATGTGTACTGTATGTTAACAACATATGGCCAATGGCTGTTGTTTGTCTGAAGCTCTGCTAGTACTATCAGTAACATGGTTTTCCTAGTCCATACAAGATGTATACATGGCCATACAGTGGCCATTCAAATTCTGTGGCTTTTAAACTGCTCCTGTCTGTAACTGCAATATACACTGTTTTTCTTATCTCATGATCTGGGGTTTTAAGAGTATTTTAGGACACAGATTTCTGTTTTTAAAAATGTGTCTTAAAGCATAAGGCTGGTGTTCTTACTAAAGATGTAAATATTTAAAAAGGCCACAAATATCTACTATATATTTTTAAAAAGGCTGAATCATTTCATTCACTGTATCTTTTCCACAACTGCTAACAGGACAAATTGGGGGAATTGTTGGGGACTATTTTCACCCACACTTGGTGCTCTAGTGAGTATTTGAATAACAGTCAACCCTCAATGGACAGGAAAGGTGTCTCTGAAAAGTCTGTAGTGTGCTCCCTTGCTGAGGATGGCAGCTGTTGTCAGTTTAGATTCACAAGAGTTACAATGAATTTCAACAGTGACCCAGTTTTACAGCTAAGAAATGTCCATATAAACTTATCAAACAAGTCCTGCAGTATAATTCACCCATATTATGGCCAAATATGCATAAATATGACCACATACACAGGCTCCTTTTTTTATAGCTATACAACCAACATTGGCAAAAAATAATGGCAAGAGTCAGACAAAAACAAACTGAATATGCTAGTGAAAACAGAAGCTGTGTATTTACTTGGTGAAAAGCATTTCCAAAATATATCATTTTGTTCTTGACTTTTATTTCCCCTTGAAACTTGAGTGTTTGGTTACAAGTGGAGTGTTCCTTTCAGGTTTATTTACTTTTGTCATCATTGTGGAGACATTTGTTCAGCACATTTCACTTGCTCCTCTATATGTGAAATGTAACCGTCAACCTACCTATTAACAAGATTTTGATTTAGTGATCGTCTCGCTTTTGTCAGGACATCTGGACCTCAAAGTCAGCTAAACTCTAGCATGCACACAAACGCAGGGATATTTCATTCTGTAGATGACAATTAACTAACAATACCATGCTGTCCCAAAGCCCCAATTATTCCTAAAACAATTTTTCTCCCTGACAAAGGCCATAAATTGGTGCTTCAAACACACACACACACACACACACACACACACACACACACTCACACAGAGGCATACTGTAGATGTGTGTGTGATGTTTGTGCATGTGTGTCTTTGTAAGCTGGTTGGTAACATAAACTGTTTGTGTAGAGCGCTGGTCATCAGTCTTCAAGGGGATTAAGGTTGCTGTCCCAATTATAACCTGCTACCACACACACACACACACACACAATGGACAATGATACTAGATGAAGCACACATACACACATATAAACACACAGTGGTGACAACCTTGGTCTTGGTCAGCTTCTCTAGCCTTGAGCTCTTTGAAATGATCCAATCCTTAAACACTGAAACTGAGCTTTGCGTGCATGAACATGTGTGTGTGTGCGTGTGTGTGTGTGTGTGTGTGTGTGTGTGTGCATGTGACATACACAGTTTGTTTGCAGGATTAATGCTCTGTTTCCTTAGGCCACTATTCCTTTGCTCAGCCTGAGAGGGTTAAATGTGTGTGCCAGAACTTACATGTGTATATGTGCTTTCAAGGACATCTTCACTTAAACACATATAAACACACACCAGTTTCACCAAAAATGTGAAATTTTCAAATATGAGACACATTATCAATAAATACTTACGTACGTATTTTTCTGGTTTGGTTGTACCATATAGCCATTAATATTCATAAACTGAATTTACAGGGACATGTATTAAGACTGAAACTGTACTGTGTGTGTGCTGTCTGTCAGGGCAGAGTGCAAATATGAGCAGGAAACATTAAAGCACTGCATAACATACTGAATAATGGTGCTGAATAAATGAAAGCAGCAAAGAGAGTTTTAATAGTTTTATATGTGGGGAAACAGGCTTGTTTGCTTTCTTGGGAAGAGTTAGATGAGAAGATAGCTACCACTTTCTTATCTCTCTATTAAATATGAAGCTACATCCAGAGGCTGCTTATCTTAGCAACAACTTGTCATTTTTACATTTCAGTTTTTGTACAGATTCAACAAGCAAGATGAAATCATTTATTAGTGAATTTAACATGTGCTGGTAATTAGATTTTGTTACCTTTGGACAAAGCCAAGCTAGCTGTTCCTCCCCTATTCCCGGGCTTTTTGCTCTGCTAAGCTAATTGGTTGCTGGATTTAGCTTCATATTTAGCATGCAGACATGAGATTGGTATCAATCTTCTCATTTAACTCCGTGCAAGTGAAAGTGAAAAGCTTATTCCTCAAAATGTTGATTTCAAGGCAAAAAAAAAAAAAAAAATCAAATAAAGGTTGCCAGTGTGCTGCTAAGCAACATCTGCTCTAGAGTCGCTTACATGTTTCATCCTAACAAACTTTCACAAGCACCCCAAATTCCCCTCTCTATTATCCTTGTCTGTTAAAACAGTCATCTAAATACATAACACCACAGTCCACCACTAGATTCAAAAATGCTATTTCCAGGACTTCCATAACATCAATCACTGGCTCATCAGCTGCTTTACAGTCAAAGTGCCCCTGTGCTGTGCAAACTTTGTAGTCGAAGTGTTGTCTCTGTGTTCACAGTGAATTTATATTTTCACTGAGCCTCCCTGCTGCAGGCTGTGGATCAGTAAAATCAGAGCGTCTGTTTACCAAAGCAGTTACAGCTGACCACAGACTCTCTGCATGCTTCTTTGCCCTGGAGGTTGTTCAAGACCATCAGTGGAAAGAAAATGAAACTCACTGGCTTTGCTTCTATTAAAATGTCAAATTGTCATAATTTGGTATGATTCAATTGAATTCAAACAGACATAACCTATATCCAACAGTTACTTTGTATCACTCTTGGCCAATCCTAAAAGTGTTAATTTGCTTGTTAAAGGTACTCAAAAGTACAAAGGGTTATCTTGTATTTCTAACAGCCTGAGGGGACCAGGGAGAGTGGCATCTTTACCTGTCCAACTGTAACAAGTGAAATATCAGAGCCCATTTTTGCCAGCTGTAAAATGCCTGAAGTATTATGGGATAGGATAGCCAGGAAAGATGGCATGACACGCTGCCATTTTTATGGATCCTTTCTGCAGGGTTTCCTCCTCTACACCGGGTCCTTCTAGAGATGAGCCCTAAATCATTCTTGCCCCAATAGGAGATCCAACTTCATACAGCTACTTGCCATCAAATTCCATAAAACAGGTATTTGGCAGCAATTTATGCTGAGTCATCACTGCAATGGGCCTCCTGTGAATCTGAAATAGTCCTGGTGCTTTAGATACTTTTTTGAGATCTGCCCTACGCCTATGGCAATGATGAACCTGTCCACTGCCATAAAACATGCAAAAGGTCAAACACAGTACTGTCTGTGTATTATTCTAGTGTAAGGGCATGCTTGCACGTGCAGATAGATAGATCAAAAGGAGGTGCGCCAGCGGGAGCCTGAAATCTTTATCACCACAGAGTCTGTTATGTTTGCAAGCATCACAAATCGGAATCATCTTATAAAGGTTACATTGCTACAAAATCACAAGGCAGTGAAAATGGACAAATGACATAATAAAAAACAAACAAAAAATGCCATATACACAGTGTTTAAAGCTACCAAACCAAAAACAGAGCAGAATTACAATTTGTTACCCTCTTAGCTTGATTATGACTATCTCCAAAAATCAGAGAATACCGTAAATTCTCAAGTAGCAGCTGCTGCCCTTATCTATCTTTATTACCCAGAGACAGTCTCATATAAGACACAAGCTTGTATTCCTTATTTCTTGCTCTGTCTGGTTAACACAAACTCAAATCTTATTCAGTGTTTACATGTTGTGTTGAGAGACACACTGTAATGTGAACTTTCGCAATACCTTTTTAATCAGTACAAGAGAGTCACATCATACTCAGCACTGTGTGGCTCTTGTCACTAAAGGCTGGGTCACACTAGAATGTAAAATAGCAAAATATATCTGTGAAATCAATTCTTTCCAGTGAAGCTTTTATTTCATCTTTAGTAAAACTTGTTATTGAATGAAATTATGTGTAATCCAGAGAATAAATGGCTGTAGGAGTAAACGGCATAGCACAGAGAAAAAAGACAGAAGCTCAGGGAGCTACTCTGACTGACTAGTACGAGTGTTCCTGGCTGGCTAGCGTGTTAGCATTTAGCCTGCCAACTACATATGTTAAAAACATAAAAGTCAAAAAAATGTTATTTCTCAGGTTTTAGCAAACTTATTGCCTATCTCAATTTTACATACCTGTAAATTGAATATCTTATACTGGACATTTTTAACTTTTTAATTAACTAATTAATAGTTAGTAATAAACTATTTTAAGGGCTAAACATTTAACTGCTTAGTAAAAAAAAAGATTTATAGAATTGATAATCTTTAGCATTCCTAAAATATTTAAATACTACTTGATAAAGTACATTACAGTCCTGCACTACTCAAACGTGCATTATGTTTCGAATCATTTCTGAAGGTCACTGTGCTATCAAGTAATCAGCTAAAATGTCATCTCATGCCACAGTAAATTGTTCATACTTCCTGCTAATAAAGACTACTGTTTCAAAACATAAGCCTTCTCCAGTGTGTTCAGAATTTCAAAGACAGCAGGGAAGCTTTACACAGGAGTTAGAATACAAATGATTACTGGCTATTTTTAGTGCTCTGTATCTCGGCACGTGCTAAAGCACCCAAATACATGCACATGACTGCACAAGCACACACACACACACACACTGTTACACACACAGACACACACACACACACACACACACACAGACAGCACAATCTGGCATGCCCTAACAATGAGAAATGGCTACAAGGTCTGTGTGTGTGTGTGTGAGAAAGGATGCAGAGAACAAGAGCAAGGGAGGGAGAGGAGATGATCGAGCTGAAGAGAAAAGAATAGGGAGACCATGCAAGATGCAAAACATGTTGCTTGTAATTTGAATAGCAAAGGACCGCACATATTGACTTTGTAATAGAAATGTCATCTGTTGCTGTTTGAAGTCAAGTCAAGTCAACTTTATGTATACTGCAACAAATCACAAAAGAAGATTTCTCAGGGCATTTTTTCATATAGAGCAGGTCTAGACCGTACTCTTTAATTTATAGAGACCTGCCATTCCCCCATGAGCAAGCACTTGGCAACAGCAGCAAGGGAAAACTCTCTTTTAATGGGAAGAAACCTCAAACAAAACGGGGCTCTAGGTGGGCTACCATCTGCTTTGACTGGTTGGGTTGAGAGAGAAAAGGGAGGGGGAAAGGGGGAGAAGGAGGGCGAGATCGAGAGAGACACACGGATGCACAGCAACAACAATAATAATAGTATTAGCAGAAGGCGTCAAGCAGGACCACAGCTCTACAGACACCTGCGAGATGAGAAAGCACAAGACTGCGAGGAAGATGCCAAGTTAGTAACATGCATTAATTGGACATGAATGCATACAGACGGAGAGGGAGAGGAGAAAAGAGGAGTTCAGTGCATCATGGGAACTCCACCAACATTCTAGGCCTATAGCAGCATAACTAGGGCAAGCCTGGCCATCCCTAACTGTAAGCTTTATGAAAAAGGAAAGTTTTAAGCCTACTCTTAGACACAGAGAGAGTGTCTGCCTCCTGGACCCAAAGTGGAAGATGTTTCCATAGCAGAGGAGCCTGATAGCTGAAGGCTTTGCCTCCCACCCTGCTTTTGGAGACTGTAGGAACAACAAGTAAACCTGCATTCTGGGAGCTCAGTGTTCTAGTGGGATAATGGGGTACTATGAACTGATATGATGGTGCCTGACCATTAAGAGCTTTGTTTGCTGTTTCCATTCAGTGTTGTTTTAATGCGGAATGGGCAGCAATACATGTTCAAACAAATTCACATTGACATTTACACAGTTAGATACTTTGTAAATGTCATTTGTCACTAGTGACTGATCGGAGCACCAACATGGAGTTTGCAGGCACTGCCTTCATTCCTCTCCTATTCTACTTTACAGGCCCGCTGTTAGTAGGCAGAGTGTTGACTGTGAACTCAAAATGACTGTGAACTCAAAATGTGAGTAAGGTAACATTGTCTTATGGGGGAAATGAATGGGATTTTTACTTCTGGAACCAGGGACACTTGATATAGTTCCTGCCACTTCACAACTCTATTGTTTCTGAACTTACCCTATTAGTAGTCACTGTTTCACCAAAGCGCAGAGCACCTGCTATTTTGTGAAAATATACAAATGAATTTAATGAAGCCACTTTTTGGTGTGAATAGGTCTTTGTTATATAAATGGAAGTTCCCCTCTTCAGAGATCACACATTCCACTACATACTGTACCTGGATAAAGCTGATCTGAATGCACATGGTGGTCATAGTTTGTATTAGCTATGTGGCTAATGAGCAGTGAACATGGGAAAAATGGAAACATTACTTTAGTATAGTCCTCACATAAACTTTCCATTTTCTTTCATATTGGTTTTTTGTCAGGAATTAACTGCTTTTCATGACACTCCCTTACCAAGATGTATTTGTGTAAGCTATACTGTTACTATTTCAATGTAAAATATAATACTAGGTTGTGAATCACATTGACGCACTGCCTGCAAACTAACAGTTAACCAAGGCTTTCTCAAAGGCAGTTTGTGTGCATATATCCTCATATACTTTGGTATTTCTGAGAAAAAGAGAGAGAAACTCTGGTATCTTATGTATTAATCATTGACCTCCACTTATCTCATGCTTGTGGGGAATAGCATATTTAGCTGACACCAGAGCTGTGTTGTCTGACAGGTTTTTAAAAACACTGTAACACTTCAGTTCATCTTTCCACTAAGCACAGTAATTACTTAAAATCATTCAGCCATGATCTTTCAGGTCTACCTCAAGACTTTTTTTTTTTTTTTTTTTTTTTTGATGATCAAGAGACTTATACAGAATAAAAAGTACAGTATATTATGGCCTATTCAAACAGAAATGGAGTATATCCAAGTTATGTAGTGAAGAATTTATATTCCTTTAAACATGTCAAAGTGCACCATTGCTGTCAATTATGCACTAAAAGTGGAAAGAACAGGTAATTATGATGATGATAATCAACTGATACAAATACCATATGAAAACACTGATGCCTTAAAGCTGCTGGACGTACTGACTATTTTCTATTGTTGCTTTCCTGAAATGCTGCCTTAATATTTCACATTTGTTTATCTCAGTGCTATAATAACACTCACCATTTAATACTTACTATTGAATCAATTTGCATTTTTTTAAATCAATACCAATCCCATATTATTCGTATCCTTCTTAAAACTAAAGTGACCTTTCACACACATTTCTGCCTTCACAATGTAATTACTTCTGAGCTAAAATACACACATTAGTAGGCTAGTTAATGTTAAAAACTGCATGTTAGCAAAATCATTTACCAACTTCATATACTTGAAGCACTGCTTACATCAAAGATACATCAGAGTGGAGCAGTACCCACAATTCATAGTTCACTTCACACCTTGTACCAATCATGGGCTTGATACCTGATACCGAGGTTTGGTGGCCATGTTTTGGTACATTTTTTGGTACAAAGAAAATAATATTCTCGGTGGTGAGAGCAGCTACTGATGCTGCAGTGGATAATTTACAGATACTTATCTACACCGCTGCAGTTTATGCAAAGATGAAGAACCCAGGTGACCTGTCATGTGACGCCAGAGAAACACATTTGCATACAAAAAGGATTATAGGAGGGAGATTACCATTGCAGCAGTGGTAAATGATTTAGATTAAAGATTCTTTTTTTATCATAATGCAACTTAATATTTACTAATTATATATAAATCCTTGGGTCCAGTTGTGCTGTCTATATTCGTATCATCATGCAGTTGTGTTAAAACATACATTTTAACGTGGTTTAATTTGCTTTTGAGGGAAAATACGAATACTGTAATATTCCTCTGGAAAATTACATTTCTAGTATTAATCAATACAATAGTGTTAAACTCTGTACATGTATGCATGTGTGTCTGACAGTGAGCATATACATGCACTGTATAATTCCATGTATAAACTATGTGCAGCATGTGTATGTATCTGTATTTCATCTATTCCCAGGTATTTTATATCTAATCGTCATTTTTACTGTGAGTCTCAAAAGGGATTGTACTGTCTGCAGACGTGTGTGTGTGTGTGTGGGTGTGTATGTGTGTGTTCAAAAATGGGTTGAGAAACAGTCAGAAGGAAGCCGATGTAACCCATCATGAATTCTTACGGTCTGTATATTATTATAAGCGTAGTGTGTGTTTGCATATACAGTGTGAATCTGTGTGAGAGAATGGGAAGAGAAGAAAAAAAAAAGACAGATGAGGATCTCCTGTAACAGCGTGGAGACAGAGAGAGAACAAGAATTATACAGAGCATACATCTAAAGAGATAAATCATGTTGCAGGTGGCTGTTTCATACCTTTATGTATATGTGGGTGAGTGCAAATGTGAAATCTTTAAGGGTACTTCAGACTTTCTTTTGCTAGCATCAACCTTCACCTGATGATGGCTGTAGATGAAACATTTGGGGATTACCAAAGTCATCAGAATTTATCTTCTAGGGAACCTTGAATATATGTAGCAAATTTCATTGCAATCCAGCCAGTAGTTAAAGTTTTCATCTAACAGCCATTGATGTTTATATCATCCTTCAATCTATTCATCCATTAATTCTTCCAAAATGCTTCAAATACATGTGATGCCTTCTTTGCTTATGATTTCTTTACTCTGACAATGGTTGTATGCAATGTTGATGAATACCAAAGCTTGGGACTCCTCTATCAATACTATTTGTAGTTTTATGAGAGATAAGCCTGGTGGCTTCCACTGCAAGACGAAAGGAAATGAGCAGGAGATATCACATTGCTCCTAAGGGATCTGCTGTCCTCCCAAAAGGCTGTGGAAATTGATGAAATTTAGAGTCAAAGAGCTGGAAGAGCAGGCGATATATGTCTTACAGAGTTTGACAAGGAAGTAGATGATAATAGTGAGGTAGAGGGAGGAGGAGGGCGAAGAAAAGAAGAAGACAGCAGAGGAAAACATGTTGAGGACACTATGTTATGTGGTTGAGCAGCAATGCCTGAAATTATAGTGAGGCTGTTTGGCTGAGGCTCCAGAAGCTCAGGGGATTTCTACACTGCACCTCCAGTGTTAAAACAATGCTGCCAGCAGCAGCAGCAGCACACAGATAAGTGATTCTCAGTGTTGTTGTTGTTTACTGGATGCTATGAGGATGGATAAACATTAAAATTCATAACAATATCACAAGGTGGAGGTGATGTATATGAGTGGGATTGTGTTTACAGAGCCACCATGCAGAACATAACCTAAACTCCCACAAAGGCGTTGGATTTATATTTAATGGAAGAGCAAAATCTGATTTCAAATGTGTGATGTTGTATCGACCAGAAAACTAAAAAAAAAAAAAAATGTCTGTGAGGAATCCATGAAGAACGTGGGAAACATAGCTCTCTGTATGTTTGTGTGTGTGTGTGTGTGTGGATTGGTGACATTGATTTTTGGGTCCTGAAATCCTCAAGTTTCACAGGTTTCAATCCCATCTGGAGACATAATCATGCAAAAAATGTATCAGAGTTTAGGGTAACTTTTGACCTGTGTCCTGAGATAGTGTTACATTAGCCAAACAGTGCTGGTCCTAAAACCTTTTTTTTGTAATGTTCAAAAGAAAAATGTATTGATTAAAAATTATGAATAAGTAGGACTATGTTATAAAGCAGCCAAACAAGGTTGTAACAGTCCAGTATTTTTCCTTATTTGATTATGAAATACAAGAGCTAACAAGCTCTACTCTGCAAAGCAAGGACAAAGCTGTTTCTATATTTCCATGTGTTCTACATGAATTATCCGCTGGTGAAGAAGCTGACTTTTTGCCAGTAACACACAGTTTTAGCCTCAGTCATTTAGCACGATATCATGTACTTAGCTATGTGTATATATATATTTTAGACCCCTTTTACAAGAGTTGCATTTTAAAACCAGTCAGCTGGAAACTGTTCAGCCAGATAGAGTATTTTAAACACATACAACACTCAACAAACTGATAGTTAACATTAGCTTAGAAATGAAACCTACTTTTGTGTGTTCCATTACAAGCCAGGTGTCAGAAACTTCCAAGTTGAAAATGACAAATTCTGAACTCAAAGTGTTTCACAACTCATGATGCAAAATGCACACAATCAACATGGCTAATTGAGAGAAACTCATCTTCTTATGGCAGGCAGCATATGAATATTTGCAACATCAGCAGAACTTAACTGGATACATCAATGAAATATAAGGGGATTAAATAAGATACTGCCACAAAATATTTTACATAAATTTAGTCAGAATATTACACACAATAGCCCCCCAAGTACCAGTAACGTTGCATTTTTCTGATAGCCACTAATATAACTAGCCTAAGTAAACAATCTTCATTTTGAGAGTTTTACTGATTTTACAGCATTCTGTGATGTCAGAGCATCTGCCATCGGTGAAGTCGGGATGCACTTTTAAAACACTTTTTCATGTAGGAGGTTGCAATTTTTTTGTGTACCGAGTTGTCTGGAACGCAGCATCACAGGCATAGCAAGAGTAACTATTTGGGGCGGAGCTTATGAACATCAATTGTAAGAAATGACTACACTGTACTGTAATCTCTTTAGCGTAATCCCCTGATATGTAATCACCAAATCTGATCATTTAGTTAAATATACGATCAATCTTCTCTATCTTATCATTCATACACCTCTTAAACATTCTTTATCCATCCTACTTTAATCCCCCCGTCCCTTGCCGTCTATGTATCCTTTTATTTATCCACCCATCCTTTAATCCATCCACACACACACACACACACACACCCTCCTCCCATTCTTTATGCAATCCCCTCTGTGCACATAGGCAGAAGTCCTGGGATCATCTCACATGAATACATCACCGCATTGTGTTGGTACTTTCTTAAATGTTTTAGGCCCATTTGTGTAAGTGTGTGTGCATGTGTGACAGAGAAAGAAACCATGCATCTAGGTGCACATGGGAACATTTGCTTGCCTATGCTTGGATGTACCACACGTACAGTATGTGTTCCAGAGAGAGAGAGGCATGTATGCGTAGGTGGAGGGCACAAACACTTGAAGATTAATGAAAGAGAAAAAATAAAGTCTTTATCCTGGACAAATAAATAACTGTAAACAAACAAAGAATGATCATTTTCTGTAAGGCAGACATAAAATGGCCCTGGAGGACTGTAGAGCTGCTCTAGTAAACATGATAATCTGTTCTTTCTTTCTTAATGTTTTCTCTCCTGCTGTCCTCTCTTTGCTCATCCCCTGAACAAAGTCTCTGCGCTAGAGCTGTTGCATTCATGTAAATCACCGAGGGTGCTCTGTAATTTGGTGCTGCTCAGGAAACCAGTTAAACCAGTGTGACGCTCTCAGCGGAACTAAATTGAACAAAGAAAATGAATCGTGTACTGTAACGAACAGGGAGACCGATCTTACAAAAACACTTACATACTACATATGATCATATATATATGTTAAACTCTCACACGGACATGGTTGAGGTCTTCCACATAGCATATTTTTCAGTTTCCTGTCATCAGATTAGACAAGTGTATTATAAGATTTTGATCGATGAGCTCAGTTGTACCGGTCTAGGAATTACTGCAGCCTTGGTTCACAGCCAGCATTTATGACCCCTCCTCCATAAAATCATTATTTACTGCTTTTATAGTTGCATGACAACAGCTTATATGTCCATGACAACACCTGTTTGGCTTCAGAAAAACATATCAGACATAATGCAGACAGAGTCAGAAATTTGAACAAATTGTCCAAACGGTTTATTCAACAGAAATGGTGGAAGTTATGAACCTTGAGTGTTTGTTTTGGTGTACAGTGTAGACAGCATTCTGTGAGAAAATGATACCTAAAGGAGTAGTCAGGCTGGATCAGAGGAAGAACAGAGTTATAATAGCAGAAGTAGAATATCTAAAATAATACATTTGGACGAAGTAAAAGCAAGAAACCTGTCACTCAGAGATCTTTATTCTTTGTTCTGTGCAGAGAGCGCTTGATTCCCTCTGCAGTTTGCCGTACTGATCCTCTAAGGCGCTCAGGATAAAAACAAAGGTCACACAAAACTATAACACTTTATCTTCATTAAAATATTATCATGCAAGACTTCATGTGACATTTCCACACACTGAGCAGCCCGTTGTTCTTCGGTTATTTAAAGTGTTCTTAAGTATCAACAGTCACACTTCAAAAGGCCAATATCTGAGTTATATGTCCAGCATTGATTCTAATACTGACGCATTAGTGTGTAAGTAGATTTTTATGTTGTAGCTGGTAGAGCTGGAGATGATTATAGCTACTTTAGACACTGCTGGATGTAAAAATCCATAATAATGCATCTGATTTTATAACATGGTTATTTATTTTGTATGTAGGATCTGAATCTGCATCACCAGTTACCATGACAACCCTGTGTCTAATTTGAAACAGCAAGCAGGTTTTGAAAGGAACGTTACTCCACCCAGATTAAGTTTTTTATCAACATAAGGGTGACAATATTCATACTGAATCATAAAAAAGAGGTACAATTTGTCTTCTCTGCAATATCCACTTGTGGGAACTAACGCACTTTGGCTGTGTTCAGACTGACTTCAGCCCTGTGTGAAAAAAAAAAAAAAGAAAAAAGAAACAGCCCACTCATTTATTTGAATGGGGGCAGTGCGCTGGCACCCCTGCTGCGTCAACGCACTGCTCCAAATTCAAATAAGAGAACTTCTTCTTCTTTTTTTCTTTCTTTGTCAGGAGGCTCTGGCAAAACAACACAGAGTTGTCCAGCAAAAAAAGTTGATCCTGGTTCAACTTTTGCTGCAATGCAACATGACATCATCCGGCGAGGCACTGAACTGGCCAATGGCATAAATGCAAGTGCACATTCCTGGTGGATTTCTTTGTAATGTGAATGCCATGTTCCTACTGATCATAGTGATGAGAGATAAAACACTGCAAACTGCAATCCAGAATCGTAAAGTCCTGTCTGTGTGCACTACAAACTGCTATGTGGTGTTTTGGCGTCTGATAAGCCTTTAAACACATAGCTCCAAGTCAACTTCCTGGATCTTATTTAATAGTCTCACTGGTACCTTAATCAACACCCCCCCACCAACGCAGCCTCATGCATTGTTTTAACACCGTTGAGGTTAGGGAGAGATTGTGGTCTTAGTTTAATATTGAAAAAGTAAACACTGACTCGAAACACAAGAAAGAACATGTTTTCTATTTCAGTATTTCACTGAAACCTTTCCCTGACCTTTGGCAAATTGTTTTGTTGTTTAAAATGAATTGCCAGTGCTCATAAAGAAGCAATTAGGTTTAATTTGGATAAATTATTAAGTGGCATATCAACATAATTTTTAGCTGACAGGGTTGGAAATGTAGCACAGAGGAAGTTAAAAATAGTATAACAGGACAGGACAATTTTGAAGTACCGTTGATGAAAGCCATGAAAGATGAATGAAAGCCTTGAAAACATTCCAGTAAGTGAATGTTATGCTAATTATTTTTTTGTCAAACTTCTGTTTCCCACTAAACCCTCAAGCTTAAAGTGCAATTACTTTGCATTTGTGCTCAAGCACAGAACATGAATAATTGACTTCGGTATTTCCGTCTCTGTTCAGAATGTACAGTGCATGTAGCAGTGTGGGTAGCAATATGCAGCGTGTGTAAAGCTCAAATCGAACTAAACAAAAAGACATCCGGATGTTGCTTTAGCCACGCTTTGGTTCAGTTTGCAGGATCAAATGGAACCTCTAACCAGAACAGAAATGTGTGGTTTTGCTCTTCACGCTCAGCCCTGCTTCTCTACACTCAAATGATGATGCAGGAATTTACGGTGGCATTCAATAAAATCAAACAACATTGGATTTCTGTGCCATGTACAACTAGGTCCTAATATTGTGAAACCGACACTTTGGTAACCAAGAATAAGCAATTGTCTATCTATGCTTTTTGTGTTTAATAACACGCTCTCTTTTTTATGTTTCTCTGGCTGTGTGTACACAGTGTGTTTGTGCATACGTGCATGTTCAGGTCCCTCAAGCAGAAGATTAAAAAATACAAACACAGCTTCTTCATTCATGCCTATAAAGCCCTGTGTTCTTCTGTGAATAAACAAAACTCACAAAGACCTCCCTGTCCTCAAAAGTTACCACTTTGTTAGATTTTGAGCTCCTGTTGGGCATCACACACATACACACACACACACACACACACACACACACACACACACACACACACACACACACACACTCATAAAAAAGTGACAAAGCCCTTGTCACAGTGTCCTTTCCCTGGCTTTGTGACTGATTTGAGGACCACAGCATGAATAAGAAACCGTTTCATTACACATGTATGAATGAGGGAAGCCTGCTGAGATCATGGAAGATTACTGCCTCATGAACGACACAGTAACATGAAAAGTTTATCGGGAAATAACTTTCATGCATTACTTTGTGTTCCATGCAAGTGCACATGACTTACAATGTGGGTCTGGTGACTTGTGCCTCCAAAAGATATTCTGCTTGAATCGTGTGTGTGTGTGTATGTGTGTGTGCTTCTGTTTGTCTTAACCTGAACTTTTTTATTTGAATGCTGTTGAGCTTCCCTGATGTAATTGTGCTTTATTTGTGCTTCTGTTTTGTATCCAATTTTGTTCCGCCACTGGATCGTCCATGTGTGTGTGTGTGTGTGTGTGTGTGCGCGAACATGAGGGTGTGTTTGCCTGAGTGCTCAGTGCCAGGACAAGTAGCGGAGCCCGCTCCCATGCTTCATATTCAATTCAACAACTTTTATGTAAAATGCTCATATGAAAGTCAAAATGTGGTGTTTATGTAAGAGTCAGCAAGCTCTAAGGGGCTACAGTGTGTTCTTGTGGGTACTGAGACATGGCAGAGTTTGGCATTTGGCATTTCCTTGTGTCTTATGTGGTGATTTTGTTTGTTGTTTGTGTGCCTGAAACACCCTTATTCTTTGCTATTGTTTATTGTACGCAACACTTCCCTTGTTGGGACCAAGCCAGGACAATGATGGTAAATGGGATTATTTGCATTGATTTCAAATGCTGTTTTTGAAGGTTTTTGATGTGCGGAATAAACAAAGACTCACACACAAGCTTCATTTTACCAGACTGATAAAATAAGAACATGAGAGTCAGTTGCACAAACGCATTTGGAAACAAGGGAATCAACTGTATTTAAAAAAGTGAAATTCTAGAGGAAGTGAAAACACATATATTCCCACAAGTGAAACAGAAACAAAAAATGCTTTTTTTTTTCAAATTGATGTGTAAACAATAATGTTAAAGTATCTAGTGGTGGGCTTTTAGTGCTGTGAATTTCCAAATGGTGCCCGGCTTGTATCTATTTTATCTTGGGAGGCTGTGGATCTGCAGGGCGTAATGGTAAGAGCAAACATCAGAGAGAGGGGTGTAATCAAAGAAGGAAAGTGTAAATAGCTAGAGAAAATCAATGAGGAGTGATGGAGGATTAGCGTGCCTTTACAACTGAACATTTTCTGAAATGTCTAGCTCACTTGCTGGTGAACTGAAGTACAAAATCACCACACAAGCATTTCAAGTTTAGAAACCAGTAAGAAAGACAGTGCAACATAATCTTCTCTGGTGATAAACACTGAGAATAAATAGAAGGAATATCTTCTTCACTGAGAGTTGAAACAATCCCAGTTCATATAACACCAAGTTAGCAACATACATTAACAATTTCAATGCAAACCTTTGTTCTGTACTCAGCAGACAAATAAAACTCACAAAGTCCATCACATTATTGTATTAAATAATATTGCATGTACATTACTTTATTGGAAGGACAGGTGAATTGCTTTGATGAACTCAGATTGTGTACAGAGGGATTATAGGTGGAAGTTTGGGATGAAACTGATGTTTGCACACTCCAGTATTTAAATTTCTTCTGGACAGACCACAAATCTGACTGCAGTATTTCCTGAAATACATGGAAAATCAGGGGTGGACCTACACCAGTCCACAGGGTGGCAGTAATGCGCCTTTGGCACCTTTGATAACTGCCAAAAACACCAGAAGAAGAATTGTTTATGCAATTAAACAGTTTGATTTCAATAATAACACTTTAGTTATCTATCTAACAACTAAAAACATCTCAAAAGCCTCTTGAATACTTATCCCTTTTTTTGAGTTTGGGAGGTTGTTAAATCCACTCAAGATGCATAAAGTGACTGAGTGTAGGCTAGACATAATAGCTTCATTGCCCTTCCTCTGGTTTTTATATTAAGAGAGATGGATGCAAAGAATTTGGTAAGAGGTTTGGAGTCAGGGCTATGAGAACTAAGACAAACTGGAGCAAAATCCTTTTATAGGATACCATAAAAAGCTAAGAGTGAGGCATGGTCTTCATTATTTTGACTTCATTTTGAGACATAAAGATATGCAGTGACAAACCATAAGGAATGTGAGTTGCTGCTCCACCCTTCTACCTGACCAGAACCTTCACCATCCATTACCAAATTCACAGGTAACCTCCTCACTTAAAAGTAGAAAAGTGTAAAAAAATAAATGAAAAACATGTACATTATGTATCAGATCTCTGGAAATGCACTCCAGGAGGTTCTTGTTGCTGTTCCCGTTCTTTTTGGAGCTGAACTTAAAACCAGCATAACAAGCAGTTCACAGACTGTACTGAAAAGTGCATACTGATTAATGGCGATACAACCCACAATGCATTTATTTTTGTGGTTGCAAAGGACATGACACCTGTCTTCCCTGGAAAACATCTTATGCAACAATGCATTTGTGGAAAAACAGACACTTGGGGGTGATTAAGAATAAGTGCTGGTCATATAATTTGCTCTGTTTTGTTTGCATTTTGGATTCATCCTAACTTTGTCTGCTCAATCATTTAAATGCCTGTGCTTTGTTTTGAAGTGATCCCACAATAAAAGACACAAAAAAGGGGGTAGCTGTGCTGTATCAGTTGTGCTGATGTGACCATTCTGCTTTCTTGACTGCACATATCGACCTCATGGGCAAAGAACAGCTGCTCTAATGGTCAATCTAACCTCTGAAATGCAGAGCTGTTCGCCTCCAGGTTTAATAAAACTGCAAACTTGAAGAGTTCCGTTCCCAAACGGGATATCCACCAGATGAAAAACCCCTTAAGTTGTGCCTGCTGGAAAGTTAAACTCTCCATGGGTTATAAGTCCCACCACAGTATATGTACACAGCATTGAGTAAATTGTTGGAACAATGTTTATCATTGCTTACAATGACCACCCTTGGTGTATACACATAAATGTTGCATGTGGTCTTAATAGGTTAAGTAAGATTATTAAAAAAATATGCTCTTTCGTGTACCAATTCTCTAATAACATGCTCCACTGAGGTCATTAGCGATCATTCTGCTCTCCTGCCTGCTCTTATCGACCCACCAAACAAAGAATAACTAGTTTAATTCTATTGAGAAAACAGCAAGCTGTGTGTGTTTGTGTTTTTCTGGGCTTGTGTGTGTCTCATATGGAGGGGAGTGACTTGTGACCGGGAGTGTTAGCCATGCATCAAACATCTCCATCAATATCTAATGAGGGCTCTGAATGGACAACACACACTTAATCAATACAGATGGATCAGATTTTTTATTCTTAGCTCCAAAAAAACTTTTAAATGTATTTTTTTTTAAGTATCAAGACTGACTTGTTGTTTGCTTCATATTTTTAGTTTCAAAACTGTAGAGCTATAGAATATTACACTGCCAGCTCATAACACCCAAAATATCTGTGGTGTCAAAACATTCATCAACTAAAATGTAACTTATCATGCAGTCGTTCTCTTCAATATGTATACAAATAAAACAACTTTACACTTTTACACAGTTGTGTACAGTGTGTACACTAAAGTCCAATTTTACCTGCAGGTGATACACCAATCCTTCCCAGGGAAGTGAATTCATATACAACTTTCTTTCCTTTAATAAGGTGGTTTTTGGCTTAGTAGATGGAGGCAGGCTGAGTGGATATGGAGATAATCACCTGGCAAAAACTTTTTAACCTCTCACCCGGCATTTTTGACATTTTTACCACATTTTAGTGTTTTAATCCAAATCATGATTTTTGCCCAACACTAACCAAGTGGTTTTTGTGCCTTAACCTAACCAACTGTGTTTTGTACCTAACCAATGGTGTTAAATTGGACTTTGGTGCATACGCTGCTTAGTTTGAAAGTGTAAAGTTGTGCTATTTTTATGCAGATTGTGAGAACAGGTTGTATAATGACAATACTAACATGTAGATGTTTAGCAGGTGTAATGTTTACCATGCTCACCATCTAATTTTAGTGTGTTATGCTAATGTTTGAAAATCATGGACATATTATAGGAGCTGGATAGAGTTACGCCGCTCAGCCTTACAGACAATTTTTCCCTGTGGTCACTAATGGTATTGCAGCAAAAAATCCCCCTGCAGCCAAAAAAGCATTTTCCCCATAGACCACCATTGTAACAGAGCCATCTGTAAAACTTTTGACAGGACACCTTGAACTGCTAACAGGTCAATTATGGCTCTTTCCATTATGAATGTTTGATCCATAGAGAATTTTTATTTGTAAAACCTACCTGAGAAAAGCGTTTTAAAAATCTGTGACACCATCACAATGTAAAATCTATGGGCTGAGTGGGCTGAGTGGATGTGACCAGTTGGAGAAACACTACTGCACATAATAAGAAGAGAAACTTTTTTGATGTATGTGCCAGGCAAGCAAGTCTTATTGAACTGAATGGGCACCATTTTCAGTCCAGTATGCAGCTCTTATAATACATTAAAATTAGCATTGAACACAAAGTCCAGATGTGGCTGATGGGAATGTCATTAGTTTTGCAGGTATTTGATCATAAATTGAAGTATTGAACAGGTTAGAATTTTGACCTGACCAGCGCAAGTGAAGGAATTCTAATTTATAGGACTGTGCCAAATTTATCAGAAATCCATCCAATCCATCCATCAATACCATTATCAACATCCAATATGTCCAATATTTGAGATATTTCACTCAAAACCATAAATGTCAACTTCATGGTGGTGCTGAGGCAACCTCATTAATCTTCGTCCTTTGAGGATCATGAATCAAATATCATGGCAATCCATGCTTTAGGTGTTGAGACATCACTGTTGCTATGGTGCTACAGCCTTAGCCATGGCTAACAAAAAGCAATGGTTCACAAACTAAAAGGCAAAAAGTAAGGAGACTTTTTTTTTCAAAACCTGAATATAAGTAAACTCCAACATAGTTAATGTTAGTGCATGTTTTCTCTGCAAGTTGCAGTTTTCCATAGGTCAAAGTATTTAACTTTGACAGTTCTATCAATTCATCATCTCACACAAAATGTGATTTAACATCTTTGTAAATGAAAAAAAAGAAAAATCAATTGAGAAAAGGAGAGATGGAAAAACTCCAGTATTCAATTGCCAAAGGAAGATTACTTCTTCATAATGTAAATTATTCTGGACATATGATGACACATATTATTCACAAATAATCTAATACCTTGTTAGAGCAATAAGGCAACATTACGATGGGTTAATGTTCAGCTGTCAAATTATAATTAAAAAAGTAAACCCTAACAGGTAAATCCAGACCCCATTCATATTATTTTAATTACACAACTCCATCAAAATATTATTGCTGGCTGTGAAGTGTGATGATTACGAGAGAAACATTTATTGAGCAGGGAGAAGTCTCAGAGTGCATTTTTTGGCATCTTGTTACTCATCAAAGCTGTCTAATAAGTTTGGTTATTACATAAGCACTATGTGTTATTGGACATTATGACATAATGTGTCATTTTTCTTGGGAGTCTCCTACTACTGTGATAGAAAACTGGTGCATAAACATCACTCTGTAAAACTGAAGCTGGGAGGAATCATAGAATACAGTTGTCAATTGTTAATGTGTCTAAAATGCAAGTTTAAGAATGTTTGCTAATTAATTCTTCATACATGGCTGATGTCATAGAACACATAGACCATGCATTTATCTGTCTACAGACATTCAACACTTAAAGGATCATCCCATTGTGTTATAACCAAAGTCTTATTTTCACAATTTTTACCATTATTTATATTATTAAGATTGGATTTTACTCAACTAAGTAGTTACTGTGATCTGGAGACATTGTGACATTGCTGCAAAAGTCTGACTAGGCAAAAAACAACAACAAACAGTATTAGTCAGGTTTAAAACGAGCCAACAATTGAACAAGGAAGTCAATCTGTAAACTGTAATGGATGGCATCCATTGGACTTTTTTGCCCAATCATGCTTCTAATTAGTAAAACTGCTGCACTTCAAGATCTCAGAAGTTAACTTTGTGAGTACAATGTTATCACTACCACTACGGATGACTGCCAAAACTATGGAAATCAATTTTAAACTGAAATTGTTCTTTAAAGGATTTATCTACAGTCACAGTGGCTTGGTTTTCCATCAACATCAGAACTGAACAGTCTTCTCTTTTTCAGGCATCAGACGATCAAAACTAGACAGTTTGAAAGAGTGAGTATAACTCTGATAACCGCTGTATGCGATGTTTTGACGGAAGACACCATCTTTAGCTGCGTGAAACTGCTCCTCAAATCTTCACTGTGTCTCAAAAAAAGTCTTCATCTAGAGCTATCCAAGTGTGCTCACCCATGCCTTTGTTCACAGATTACAAAGATGTCTCTCCTCTCAAGGATCATTCTGCATTTGTTTTCCCACACTTCTTAAAGCTAGGTCAACCACACACTGTGCCCTCTGTGTGTGCTGATTTTCAATGTTCTTTGAGTTCGTTTGATTTTTGCTTTGCACAGACATGCCGTGCTTGCTCTGATGTCTAATAATCCTCCAGGGGTGACCTTTAAATTCAGTTATAATAACACTGTTCTTTGTTTTATTTCACCCCTTCCACTCACTATCTCGAGAGGCCCTTCTGTCTTTTGTTGCGCTGTCATTGTCAATGAAGAATTTGTTTCCTTGTTAATCGACCTATCTTGTTAATTGAATGCTTAATTAATAGTTCAAGTAAATAAATAATCAAAGGAATTTGTTATTAACTCTTGAGCTAGTGCCTTTGTTTGTTAATCTGTTTAGTGAGTGATGTCTTAGCTGTCTACGAAAAAAGGAATCATGGATGAATAACTGAGTGATAGTAATGAGCAACACCACCTTCATGTTCCCATCAGAATAAGAATAAGAAGGCGTCTCAGTTTTGTTTCCTCCACAGCTGCTAGAGGCTTATCCAGAATGTAGAGAAAGAAAAATTAACTTAATCATTACATTTTTACCAACAGATAGACATAACCTCCCGGTTCATACCTACCTAGTAGCATGTCACAAGGGCTATCAAGTAACAAAATAATACCACAACTGCTTCTAGTACTATTATTGCTACTAATAGTTTAAACGTGCATAATGCAGAAGCAGGGTCCTCCCTTATTATCTGAACTTATGTGTGTTCTAGCCTCTGAAATATTGATTAGTGTAAAGGAATACATGTTTTCTGTAGGTTCATTTTACTACAGGTCATTAATGCAAGCTATATTCTTTACTATCAGGGCATATAGCTTTCTAACATGCACATAGGGAAATTACATGTATAAACACATCCAACCTTTTATGTGGAAACACATTTAGATACTCCCACTGGAGCTTGAGTGGGCCATTTAGGAAACCACGTATTCCTCCTCACACCAGAGGTTTTATCAAAATATTTCAACTATTTTTAATATCAAGGACCCATCTCAAATGACTCTATTCCAATGAACATACTGAAAACATATTTATCTTTTATTTCTCTCAATTCCTATGGCACAGGAATTCAATAATCATGGAGATACCGAGGCAAAAAAATACAATCCTGAAATGGATGTTTTACTGCCACAAGTCTATTTTTCTATGAAGAAAAAATGGAAAGATGTTGGCACTTTGTACCCTTAATAACTTTATATCAAACAGTTTTCATGTACATTTTTATGTTCCTACTAGCTACTCCACAAACCATTTTGGCATACAGTACAGGACTTCAATGCCTTTGGTTGGTCATGTCTTCCATCCTACAAAGTTTGATGAGGCTCGGAACAATACTTAATGCCCAAACATGGCTTCCCAGATAAGTAATTTGAGGCTGGGAGTGAAAATAATATCAAGCACTGAAAAAATATGAAAACATAGCATTTGAACAGAAATATTTTACAGACCTTGGTTTTGGGACCCAGTCATGATACAGACATAAGGTTTGAAAAAATCTGAGATGGTGCAACAACCTTATCTGATTTGACATGGAATGACCTGATAGTTACATTACTTAGTTAAATTATGATGTTAAGTCATATTGTTACATAAATAATAGGTTCTTCAGCTTCTTCTACAACTGGAAAAATAGTACCACCAGCCTTTTATTGTGACGGCATAACACCTAATATTTGCATAATGGTGAGAGATGAAAATGCATATTATATATGCAGATTTTTCCTGTTAAATTCTGTTCAAAGTTGCACATATTTGGATGAAAACCTAGCTATTGATAATCTCGGGTAGGAAGCATGACCAAATTAATGACATGTGGGTGTGATGTCACCCTTTGCACCAAATACAGTATTGACAATGAATGGTTTACTTTCATTGTGAATATATATGTGAACATCTGCTGCAGTGAAAATGGTCCATGTAGGATATTTGTGAATGACAGAAGACTATGATTGTTTGGTGTCCACTGTCTAGTCTGCCATGTCTCTCACCATTTCATGGGAAGAATTTATGACTCTATGATATCACAATATGGCACAGTGACCTTCTCAAAAATCAAAGAAATATTGTGTAGTCTGATCTCAGCATGGAAAGATTCTAGATTCTGAGTCTTTTTTTGGCATGAACTGACATATTTGACAGCCATTAATCTGCTACTCCTCACCATGAAACCTTATACAAACTAAATTCATGAATGGCAAAAGGCAGCAGATACAGGCAGCTTCATGATAAATAATGAAATTCTATACTTCCCAACAGGATAGGTAGATTTAATTTTGTTGAGTGTGTTGCCCTCTTCCTTCCGAGCTTCCTCTGACATACAGGCTGAATTAACAACATTAACTGGCAACAATGAGCACACAACCACTGTCTAGTGCTTGTTTAGAAAAAAAAAAGTAATATGGCAGCTTTAACTTTTTTATTGCTTTTGGGGTTTTTGAGGAAAAATTGAGACTTTTCTGGATACTCCAAGAGGTAAGCTGAATGAACATGTGTTCAGAGTGCTTCATTTGTAATATGATGATGAAACTTGTCTTTGATTAATGATGCTTAGAAATGTATTCAGGGGTCAAAGCCTGTCTTTTTCTGTAGCATCGTGCATCAACACCCCACCCCATCTCTACCCGTATGGCCAGAGGCTCGAGTTCTCATTTGCTTGAATATAAGACACTGAGACACAAAGCATGACCTAGAGGACTGAAACATGAAAGAAGACACGCACTCTGTCTCTTGCATCTTATTTATTCCACTGTTCTATCACTTTATTATTGCTGCTTCTCTGTAAAATGCTGTGAAAAATGTCTTGCTCATCTTTCTTCTTCACCCTCTCCTATCTCGTTAAATTTGTTTTCTTCCCTCATTTCTCCTTCATCCTTTCCTCCTGCTCCCCCTATCCCCTAATTTGTCCTCCTCTCTCCTTTCCATACGCCCTCTCCCTTCCTTTGGTCTCCCCATCCTTCCTTCTTTACATCAGCATCTCTGCTCTCATCTTCCCTCCAATCCTCTGCCCTGATCTCCCTCGCTCTCACCACCTCCCCACTGCACTTTCTTTTTCTCCGCCTCCAAAGGCTTGTGGTCCTGCTTAATAATTGATTCTGGCTGTCACAGTGTGCTGACAAAGACAACAGTAGGGCCATTAAAAGTTCCTCGCCTGTTCTTTCTTCCTGTTTTTTTTTTCTCCCTGTCTTCACTTTACAGACACAGACTCTCTCTCTCTCTCTCTCTCTCTCTCTGTCTCTTGTCTCTCTCCCCCTTCTGTTTTCTCACTCCGTTCAGCCCCCCCCCTCCCCTCTTCCTCTCCGCCTTTCCTTCTGTTCGTTCAAAACAGGCAAAGTTGACTTCTCCCTCTGATTTTCCTTTTCTTCTTTACCTCTCTTGCCCCTTTTTCAACCCTCCCTTCTCATCTTCCTCCTCCCTCGGGTTATATCCTTTGTGGTCTTCACTCATGTTTTCAATCTCATCTGAGTGACACTTCACTTGATGTGCGCTGTGATGCATTACAAGCAGATGATAATGTTAAGGCTGCAGAAACACAGTCAAACTGCTGCAAGACAGTCATTAATAAAGAACAGCATTGTATTCATGTCATTATACAAACAGTTCCTCTAAAATTTTGTTGACAAATTAAGAGAAAAACCAACATTACGTGTCTTGGTGATGTATTGGTTCCCCATGAGCCTCCAAAGCAGATTCAGTACTCTTAGTCTCTGGAGGGATGAACACAATTCCTCCAAAAGATATTCTTTGGTGTTTTGATGATGGTGGTGGAGTGTTCCCAAATTTCTTTTCTCCATTTATTTATTCTTTTTTTCTGTCCTTTGTCATACAAATTATATAATTTTACATAATTAAACTTTGAGGATAGAAGGAGAAAGTCTGATTTAACTGATTCCTGTACTTGGATATGAATAAAACAAGACTAATAGTCTCCAGTCATGTTAGATGCTCTGTGATGTTTGGCACAGTGGTGCTTTGAGATGCATGCTATTGTCTATCACAATGACTATGCTAACATACTGATGTTTAGCAGGTGTAGTGTTTACCATGTTCACCATATTAGATTAGCATTAAGCACAAAGTGCACCTGTGGCTGATGTGGATATCATTTCTGTTGCATGCATTTGGTCATAAAACAAAACATAGGACAAAGTGAAATTTTGAACTAATTATGGCACTAAATGAAGAGATTACTAAAGTTATTAGAATTCATCCTGAGGGGAACATGAATGCCAATCAATCCATTAGTCATTGTAGTCTGGACCAAAGTGGTGGAACGAGAAAAAGTCAGGCCAAAATGCTTGCTGTGTGACTAAAATCTCTAAATCATACAGCTGAAAATATGTTGAGACAGTTGGTCCTGACTACATTTGTCAGTAAACAGTTAAAACTCTGATCAACATGGCAGAAACTGTGTTTTTACAGGTTCTTTCTTCATATTTTCTTACCTAAACTTTAATGATGCTTCACCTGATGACTTTGGCAAAGCCGAGAGATTCCAGCACTTCACAAAGTGATAAAAACACATCATCATCTTTTCCAATCACAGTGAAGAAGACACATGATTGTTTTGCAGGACAAACATGTAGAAAACAAGTGTTGGGATCATTTAACAAATGATGCTAATACCTGATTTTTGGCGATCATGCAAATACTCATGGATTCACAATTTGTTTATTATGCACTTTAAGAGGGGGGATCCACGGCTTTAGTATTGTCCTGTCATAATGTTGAGATGTTGGGTGACTTATGAAAGACAGAAGAATGTTATCGCAAAGTTTAGTCTCTAGTATGGTTCAAGCTCCAAAATCCATAAATCCTACACTTCCTACAATACAACCCACAATATGAATAGTACTAACCATGACTAGTAAACTGAACTTAAGAGTTAAATCAGTGTTGATATTTTCAAGAATTTCTAAGTTTTGGTTTTTCGAAAATAACTTCAGCTTGAATGGGAACTTACTCTCCCTGCTTTCCATTGTTGCTGTCACAATCCTTCTTTCTCTTTTCTTTGTTGAGTTCAATTCTCTCGCTCATCTTCCTGCACTTCCTCCTCCCTCTCTGCCTTTTGTTCTTCTGCGTTCCCTCCTACCCTCGTCTTCATTCCCTCCCTGTTGTTTTCCACATGTCAGAGCAGCACCATACCAGTGTATACACACACACGCGCACACACACACACAAAAATGCACACATCAATAACCTTTCACATTGACATGCAGTCTAAGCACAAGAACACATACCTGCAGAATGCACTGGATTACACACATGCGTCTCTCTCTTTTACTGTCTCTTTCTCATCACCCACGCATACCCTCCCAACACACACACACACACACACACACAGACAAATACACAAATACTGTAATGCAGACACCGATACACAGACTAGCATTTATACACACTCCTCCCACAGTTCAGGGAGAGACATAACAGCGCTAATCTGTCACGCTCTGTCTCTCCCATTCATTACCCACACTATAATCCAGCACACCTTCGATGTGATCAGCCTCTAATTAGAAATCCATCAAGCCCAAGGTGCGTTTAATTGCCTTGTCGGAGCCACACTTCCCCAGCCGCCACCTTTCTCCCTCCCAACTCTTTGCTTCACCTCACTCTGAGGTGTACTCCTCCCCGGCAACAGGATGTAATTTCACATCGACGCTGCCACGCTACTACTGACAATGCTGTTTACCCATCAAATGTTTGTAGTAACAGATTCAATACGGAGTTCCTCAAAGATGAGCTCATTGATTGAGGTAGTGCTGCACAGTAGTGTCATTTACTCTATGGCTGTCTGTCGAGATGTTTCAAAGCTAATTTGTTTTCCCTGAAGATGACAATGAAGTATAAAAAATTACTCGATAAGGTTTTGAAATTTGACCTGATATATAGTAGAGGTCTTATTAGGGTGACATTGTTCTCTCGTTGCCATACAGAACACTGGACCATCTGCCATCTGTCAGCACTGGGTGTTAAACATGGATGTAAACAAGGCAGAATTCAAAATATTAAAAAAAAGTAGATGTTTTATGAGTAATGAAATATCTTCTATACCCTTTTCCTTTTTGTGCTGTAAAGCAAAAACACAGATTTCCTGACAATTCCAAACTCACTGGACCACAATGTGAGATGCAATTCAAAAGTGGTTATTATAGTACAATATAGTATAAATAAGCCGCTCTATGGATGCTTTTATTCCTAAAGTCCTGGATCTATTAGTGCCCTAGTCTGCCCATTCTGCTACAGTAGCATATTTTGAAAATAATAATTGAGTGAATCTAGAGTACATTTTACTTTTGGGTGTACTGCATTCAACAGTGGATGAGGAAATCAAATCATTGCTATCCATTAATTCCAATGAAAGCTGCTCATGCTCTGAAAAAAAAAAAAAAAAAAAAGATTTAAGTATGTTCCGTATTGGACTCATGGTTCAAAGTATAATAATTCGAGAAGCAATTTTTGAATGGGGGACTCTTTCGCAGTGGATTTGTGTGGCTAAAGACAAAACAAACAGAAAAACAACAACATGGTGTGCAGTTTCAACTGTGGCCACTACAGTGAAAATCTCAGTACAGCATAACTCTTGACAGGCTGAATGTGCCTAATCTAATCTCTAACCCTTTATCTGTTTGCTCTCTGCTGTGCTAATTCAGCTGTTAGAAAATGACAGTGCAGATGTCATGTTTAACTCCACTTTGAGTCTAAATGCATCTGTGAGATTGACAATCACATTACTATAACACTACCAGCTTGCAATGTACACAACAGTGTTGCCTTATGCTCAGTAAGATAAAGATACAGAGTTTCAATCCAAACTAAAACAGTATTGACACAGTTAAAAGTTGACTGTTGGCATGAATATAGTACACTGTGCAACACTGAGGGATCTGCTCACAAAAAAACATACTGTTGTAATGATATAAGGGACAGAACAATGTTGCTGAACCCTTGCCTTTCAGGTATCAGGACATTTGCTGTTGTGAGGATAGTTTAATCTTGATGAAATAAAATTGGTGAGTGGTATTTGACATAATAAATGCATCAACTGTGACAAATGAAAGTATATTTGCTAGAAGATTATGGCTGATTCCCACTTTACCTGTCCACATTTACACTTAACAAAAAAACCCTGTCAGATAGCTGAAATTTTGCCCTACCTTGATGGAGCAACTTTCCAATCTTCCAGCCTGTTACGATCATAGACAGTTCAATCAATAGAAAAAACATGAAGAAGTCATTCCCAAAGCTAGAAAACCCTTAATCTGCTCTAACATCAAACAACACGTTTTCTGCTCCATTGACAATGTACAGGAGGGTGAATTTATGGACTCATAAAATGTTTGCTTGAGGTTGTACACCCGAAGGAGCTTTAGATCACAGTAGCACTAACGGCTATGGTTCAGAAAATGTGCCCACATCCCCAGAAAATAACTCCAGCCCGGTGTCCAGAGTTGTAGCTCCAGAAAGTATTGCTTGATTATATAACAGAGCCTCAATTTTTCATTTTTTTTTAAACTTTAGTTTCCCTTTGTAGATGGTGCTTTACCAGATACCCAATTACAAGCTGTAATCTTATAACACTGACACGCAGTACAAAACAGTAGTTCACTAACAGTAAAAGAGGTCACATGAGCTTTCTGTAGTGATTTGTCTGTGAAATTAGCATTATTAATTCAAAATGTAATAGCATCAAGCATATACATTCCATTATGGGCATTATAAAATCACTTTGATTAACTGTTTATTGTGTCAGATCCAGGAAGAATACAAAAATTACATACTTTATATCCAAAATTTTAACAAACATACTTAAAGAGGTGTGACTCTCATTTAGTGGAAAAAATATTTGATGAAACAAGGCCTTAATCAGGGTAAAACACAGCCTATACATTGCAAGATGTCAAAATCTTAAAAAAAAAAAAAAAAACATTTTTAAAAAATGCTAATAAAATCTAAAATATGACAAGAGAATGTTTTACATTACACATACAAAAGCAATAAGAAAAGAACAATTCAATATAAAAGGAAGATATGAAAAGACAAACATAGAATTTAAAGGGAGAAAAATAAAATAGAAGATTGGAAGTTAGGTTTGGATTGGGAGACTGGATTAGAAATTGAGCTGGAAAAGACCTCAGGTTTTCTGGAAGTTTGTTCCAGATATGTGGTGCATAAAAATGGAGTTGTTGTTTGCATATTTTCCTTCACTGAAAATGTGTTCTCATTATGTTGATAAAAAATATGACCTGGATGGCATTAGATCTCTTACAAAAGCTATTAGCTGTAGAATAATTAGTAGTATATAAATGTAATTTATAGGAGACAGGGTTGCAAAACGGAAAAGATAAGACCATCATGGAACGTTAAACCGCCAAAATTGTCTGATCACTATTTTATGTCCTCTTTTAATGGAGCTCCATTGTTCTATGGCTTTTATACTGTACATGACAGTGACACCAGGGAGCTATTTAACAAAGGGCTTGATGTGAAAAGCCTGACCTGAGTTAACCCAACAAATGGATCTGAAATGTCACATAATCAAACCCACTCTGCACAATCATGATGAACTACGAGTTCATGGTTTATAACACAGACCCAAGATGTCAAGCATGGATCACACAAACTCAGAGAGCAGTTAAATTACGTGACCACAGGACAGCAGATACCCATCAGGCTGTATGGTGACTGAAAATACTAAAGAAAGGTTACTGCTTCACCGCTTTGAAAAGCACACAGAAAAAAAAAAAAGTGCTGCTGTCAGTCTGTGGAGTAGAGTGCACTGACTGACAGCAGCAGGGATAAAATGCCCCAAGGGGAAACACCTATTGGCTCAGCTGGCTAAAGAGCTTTCTGTTATTCCAGCATTTGTACATTTGTATCCTACAATGTATTAGGATTGAACCAAATACTTGAAAGAAACAAGTATCTGGTATGGGTAATGTACTTTTGACTAGCATGGGTATCATCCAAGTAAAATATGTCAATATCTGTAATTATGGAAAATCTGCATTGCATTATAGGCCAGCCACACACAGAGCCTATACAAATTTCACTGCTGCTATGCCACACAACAAAATCTTGCTGCAACTTCCTGTTAGGCCTTGCCCACTTCTGGTTTAAACTGGAAAACAGTATATTTCACAACTTCAAAGCATTTCACATCATTAGATATACATCCCGGTCTTGGCGAGATTACGGAAGTAAGATGACAGAGGAGAAGACCAGGTGCACAGTCTAGTTAAATCCATTACTGGAAGTGTAATTCCTACTGGTCGGACCCCAGTCAATCCTGTAATGGCTTCTTTAAGACACAATAAGCTCATTAGTACTTAAATCCTTTGTAATCTTAACACATACTGGCTTTTAAGCACTGCACTAAAGCTCAAGAAATCATACACTACATGTCTCTCCTTGGACTTGCAAGCACACAAACCAATCTTCTTTGATTCACACAATAAAACAAAGCTCTTTATTGATGGGGAATTTCATCCTAGCATGAACAACACATTCATACCTGACATTCATTCCAACTTCCTGCAAGGACAGGTTGTTGTTAATTAATGGGGAACAAAAGAACACCTTGCTTGTTTATGGCATCTTATCTTGTCAAAAGAAAAAAAAGATAGTCAGACAGCATGAAGCCATTAATAAAGTATTGCTTATCAACTGCATATCAAAACATTGACCCATATTGTTTTCCATGAATAGAAAAATGGTGAATCAAATACCTTAAATTCATAAAGGAATTGAAAGAAACTAAGTGACTGTGAGGCCTTTTCATAAAAATATACCAATACTGTCTTCTAAAGTTAGCCTTGAGCATTCTGACTATATGAATACAAATATAATATTCAGATATCTCAGTCCCACTGAAACATCATACACACACACACACACACTGCTGCAACCAGTCCTCTCTTTATCGTGGTGGCAGGATATCTGGAGTCCATCAAAGGAAAACATCCATAAATCCTTCAGATCCTGGCTCATACTTATCAGATTCAGTGTGTTTAGTATTAACAGTAATCCAGGTCACTGCTGTCTGTACAGAGTAAATGGGAACAGTTAGAAGCCATGCTGTGAAACAGATCTTCAAAAAATGTAAACAAATAGGCTACAGATCATTGGAAGCCTGTATTATGAATCAGGATTTGGGAATAGTGAGGTAACTTCAGGTTTAACTCTGGGTTTTCAGTCCTATGACAGTGGTTCACTTTTTATTGGGGGGTACATCACCATGGTAACTTATGGTGAACAGCTAACTCCAGAGGATCAGATCACAACCTGTCAACACCCTGACAACTGACCTATCAGATCACTGGGGGGGGGGACTACAGGATTCTGACATGGACAAAAGTTCTGCGCTTACAATAAAGTAACAAGTAAAAAATTAAAAAAAACAATATATATATTTTTATAGGTCAGAGGAAACATTTTATTGTTGCAGGCTTTCTATTTACACTCTGGTTTTAAAACAGGGCTTCTAACGAACGGAGAGATCGTTTATGACACATAATGATTATTTTAGCTGCATGACAGCTGACAGTGTGGATGACTTTACACTCTGATTCCATCACTGCAGAATAACATGAGACAACTGTGTGATGATAACTGGAAATAAAAATCAAAGATTATTAGAAAAATAATCCACTCACTGTTAATTAGCTCCCGTGATTATAAATGCAACATTTCAGTCAGATAGACTTCAGCCATCAACTACATTTCCACTCTTTGCTTCGGTAACAGAAACAGAGGGACATTACTTTTTACATTACATTGCTCCTCAGGTACTTGGTATCATCATTTCCTATCATAGGATATGACATACTTTAAGTATGGTTCTGATGATGTTACTTGTAAATGACAACCCTGCCTCTTTCACATGAATGAGATTGTAGCTGGAAAACTAAGAGCTGACTGAGCTAGTTGAAAGCCAGCTTTGTAATATTGGTTATCTGGACAGCCAATGCTATGTTCAGTGAAAACAAATAAAAAGATATTAGGGGTGTGTTGAACTCACTCCACGGTATACACCCTAGATTTGTTTGGCAGTGCAGGATCAAGCTTGATTAATGATGCTTAGGTGTTGTTTTTACCTCATGATGTTACAGGTAGTGCAGCAGGTGGACCCAAATGCAGAGACTGAGGCAAAATCACTGATTTAAGATCTTTATTTTGAGTTCAGTTGTCAGGTAACAGAAGGCTCAGATAACAGGCTGTCATGAAATAAGAACACCGGAAACACTGACTACAATCTGACAAACAGCTAAGAGAATAGACATATATATACACAGGGGACTAATCACAAAACAAGGCACAGCTGGGGTGAGCAGGGACCAGATTAAGGAGGGAACACGATGATTGGGTAACAAGGTGATTGGGAGGGTGTGGCAGGCAAAACACAAGGACAAGGCTGACAAGGATAACACAGGTGCGATGAATAGGGGAAAGCAGGCTGGGCAGGGCAATAGGAACACGTGAGGAACAAAAGCTTCCAAACTGTCAAGAATAAAACTAAAGCAAGGCAGAGATAAAAACTAAAGAAAACATATGACTCAGAGGAAAAAACAATATGAAGCTCAAGCACTACACAAAGAATCACAACTGGCAAATGCAATTATCACGAACGTTTTGTAACCCAGAGTACGTTCAAAACACACACAAAGCCGGACCAATCAATATATGCAACCCCAATCATCATTATACAAGATAGACACAACTCAAATCAACTTTCTCCCAACAAAAAAGGGAGAAAAGTTTGAGGGCCTCTGGAGGACCAGTAGAGAATAGCAGCTAGAGACACAGGGCCCTATCTTATGCTCGGCACAAAGTGGTGCAAAGCGGTGCCAAGCACGATGCAGTTGTCGTTTTCCTGTCCAGTGCCCATGTTGCTAAAATAGCAGAGAAACTTGTCCCCATCAGTGCACCCATGGGTGTTTTTGGTTTAAAAATGAGGTGTGGTCAGGCACATTGTTGGCCCATTGCTATCTTGAGGCAGCACAGAGTAATTGCGCTATTGACCAACAAAAACCTGGTCTAAAATCAATGGCACAATGTTTCACTGTTATTTCAAGGGCACATTATCAAGACAGTAATGTGCGCCTACACAGGCACAACATACACACTTGTTACACACACAAGACATGCAGCAGCGCACAAACATATAGGTTCAAGGTAACAAATAAAAGGATTATAATGTGAAAGATTATTATTGTGTACATTAACATTTTTTAAAAAAAATACATGTCATAATGCTTAATCATAATATTTATCAGAATTAACTAATCACAGTAATAATGGATTAAATTGTTTAATTATGTGACCAAATTGTGACAATACACAATAACAATAACAATACAATACAACAATACAATAACAGACTGACAACAATGGATCAGACACAGATCGACTTTCCTGCTTCATCAATACATGTTAACATGAGGAACACATGAGGAAATAAATGAGATGAAAACAACTATTAAACTAACAAAGGAAATAAATCTGCAAAGCTTTTAGGATCAGCACCTTGGAGAGCTCATCAAGTCCTGATAACTGTGATTTAAGAATTTTATCTATAATTTTTTAATCATAGGTGCTTCAGACCACTTTACATCCATGTGATCCACTATTATATGCACAACCTCCTATTTTTAAAGACAAATCATGTAATATTATTCAATTAGCTATTCTGACTTTTAATTTCCATTGTTAAAACGTCTCTTGCAAAACCTCTCGTTTTATTCATTTCCTGCCAGACCATTAATAGTTACACAACACAGACTCAGTTTAGACTTACCTTCTTTGCTTTTAAGTAGGTTAGATTGTTTTTTCACAAATCCTAAAGAAGGCTGGTGATTTCTGGTATTTTTCTTGTTGTCTACAAATCTCATGTGCAAACCAATAATTTGTGTATCGAAAGCATGATATGACTTTGTACTACACTGTAAATTTCTCAGAGATCTTCAGCACAAAGTCAACATGTTGTGTTATTTATTAACATTATTATGGAACTTTGTTCCCGGGCATGCTCAGTGGTGTCTGCTTTACACAGAACTGCTTTCCGGAGACTGAAAATGTGATCACTGTTACAAGTCTTAGTCTATAAGATATATTTGGCTTTAGATACACACACAATACTTGTAAATAGGATGACTTCATTTTTGGTTCAGTAAGCAGCTAAACAAATGCAGGTTTTTCTGAGGAGTAAAAAAGCAGCAGAAAATAAATAAAGCAGTCTTGATTATTTCTTAAAGCTTCTCGTGAAAAACCCTTCCACAGATATATTGTATATATGTTGTGAAATAATCAGATACAGATAGTTATTTGCTTTGCATCACACTTCTAGCTCTCATATTTGTGTCAGGGGTGAGAGCTGCACACGAGAGCTGCCTGGCTGTTTAAATTCAATACTGCAAACAAAGACGCTGAGAAGAAAAGGAAAGGATACACAAAACAATGTCATTCAAAGCTAAACTGCTTTCAGGACCAAGGACAGTTCTTTGTTACCTTTCCTCTGCCTAGCAGCAGTGAAGACCTTCATTAGGTTTGTATTTTTTGCTTTCATTTGATTTTATAGTGAATTTCAATAGGTTAGCAATTTGGTTGTAATACTGAAGTAAAATTCTCAGAATATTCCACACATGGAAAAGTAAGCTTTTAAAATATCACAATGAGGAAAAAAAAAGGTGACTGGCCTTGTCAACGTATCCATTCAAAACATCAAAGGTTAAGCAATCAAAACCTCTGTCAACATCCAAGAATGATGTGCACACATGGCAGAGAGAATGGGATCATTTTGTTCTGCTTACCTCACTATGACATAAACTAGGAAGAAATAAATGGAAAAAAAATCACAATACATGCCAATCAAATTCTCAGCGAGACTTCTCCGGAGGTATTGAGAGGGATGAGAGAAAGAGAAGGAGCTGGAGAGCAGACTAAAGGGACAGAAGGTGTAGGAGAGTGAAATGATAATTCTGCATCATGTTCCAAAGAAATTTGTCGGAGATGGATCCTTCAGTTATGGGTCCTGACACCCCACTGGTTCTCTGTGGGATGCCAGGCGCTATGCTAGGAAGTGCTGGAAGTACACATGGCTTTGGATGACAGATACACATGGATACAGTAGAAACAAAATCACACAAAATAACCTAATAATCATTGAAATCCATGAGAGCTGATATACATTTAGTGGTCATTTTATTAGGTGCTGTTATGAGGTACAGATAAAAGAGTCAAAAAGTTCAACTAATGTTTAACATAACTTTAGAAGAGGCAAGTAATGTGTATTTAAGCAATTTTGAACATGGTAGAAGTGTTGGTGGCAGAATAATTAGATTAGATTAAAAACATCTGCCCAGTCTTCAGAATTTGCATATTTGCTCAAGCTAATGGGAAGGGCATTAAGCACAAATAACAGCTCAGTGGGGATTCTCAAAGAGTACAGACTCAACTGCGCTGGTTTGGTATCTTGCTGCTCCACAGGGAGAGGACAGGCGCAGTAGAGGGTGTGGAAATGTAAATCCATTAGCTCATTGCAAACTTGGTGCCAAGAAAGAGTGTGTCTTGCACCTTCTGATGTTCACCTGCTCAGAGCAGGTTAGAATATTATGTTCCATGACATTTTGTCATTTTATTTGGTTAGGGCAAATCCATATAAACCACTTTAAAATCACACAAACCCCTTTATTCATTTTACTCATCTTTCCACTTTCTTTTTTCGTTTTTTCAACCAGCTGACACAAGATCACACTATCTGATTATAGCATTTATGTTTGTGAGACTGAACAAAGATTAATGACTGATTCTAACCAGCATCTGTCATCCACAGAAGCTAGCCTACTGTACTGATGGCCTTCCTTTACTCTGGTGAATAGAATGATGTTGTACATTGTCAAAGCACAAATATGCATGGCCACAGAAACCATAACCACAGAAACCTCTGAGCTTATGTACCCATGAAACTTGTCAGTTTTGATTTTCTGTACAGTTTCTTATGTAAATCAAGTCTATTTTTGTGAACCCAGCACTGCAGCACAGATCACAGACCACGATCACAGTATTTTCGTGGCCAGGTGCACCGCAGATGCACCTGAGGTGCACTTGTGACACACCTGGATACGACGTGCAATCAGAGAGAATACATTATCATACATTATAGGTGGGCATGTTAGAAGCTGTGAGCATCGGGGCTAATCACATTCACTACTCTCATCCCCTTTAAACACAGGGCCGTCCCCGCCATGACACACTGACAGTTTGAATCCTGCAGAGAATTTTCCTCACATAAATACAGCAGCTCTCATATACAGTCGATGTCTTTTAAGTTGAATACTCTTGATGCCGTGATGAATATCTGACAGTCACAATGTTTTCAGTGCAAAATAGTTCACAATGTCACTGTGGTCTATAGTACCATGTGATCCATTGTTGTCAGCATGTTGTACTCTTTTACCTTTTGAAATTATTGAAGTTTTAATCAAATGTATGTGACTGTTTTACAGACAAACATAACAAATGCTGTCATTACAGCCACGTGAGTATAAGTATTTCAATTAAAAATTCTGAGCTCCAGGCCAGACTCTTAAAATCGTGACATGCACAGTTATCTGGTGTTTTGGGCAGAGCGGGAGAGGATGGGTAACTCCTGAGGGAGCTATTAGTGGAGAGAAAAGTTCTAATTGATCTGTGATTTTTTTTTTGGAACACAAGCTTTCAACCTGCACTGAGGAGGCGGGTAACAGACCGGACTCAAGATTTCATTGCACTACTGGATTGGCAACAGCACACCTTCTACCACTCCTCTTTTCCCACTGGGGTGTGTGGCCTGTCACTAAGATACCAACCAGTGCAGGCAAAGAAATAACCTCAGTGTGCCCTAGAAAAATGCCAGCGGTGTGAGCGCACACCAAGAAAGAGCCCTTTAGATGAGCACAGAAAAACTTCCCCCTCTCAACAGATGAATACAAAAACAGCCTTCAAACTTTGCACATACATATGCTGCATCACTGTGAACTCTGAAGAGAAAGTCAAACATCTAAGTGAAGTATCATTGAGTAAAAACCTTTCACGAGTGAAAGGAGACATTAAGTTAATGTCAATGGTCTGCACACTTTCCGGACTGCAGCCCTTTGAGTGAAAGAACCGCATTACAGAAGAAATGCATCATTGAGAAATCTGACTATATTCAAAAGAGAGCAGAATCCCGCAGTTAAACTTGATTTGACATATAATCTCAAGAAAAACAAAAGGCCACAAATTGAAAGATAACCCACAGTTTAGCTTTCCATTTATTCGCTTTATCATTCAACAGTGTGGTTTGATAGATCTCTGCATGCATCTCATCAATGGCTAATCCAGTTAAATTTGATCAATTTACATTTTCATGATGTGCTGTGAGGAAAGTGGCTTGCAACGGCCAAAGAGAATAATATACTCTACAACAGATTAAAGATACATAAGAGACTACTGGGGATGATAAAAAAAAAAAAAATCATCTCCACCAATTATCCAATTCAGCAGTTCATTCAGTTGGAAATAACATCACCAACTGGCTGTGATTTGAAGTACATAAAACATGACATTTAGAACCAAGGACATGTCAACATAGCATAAGAGCTCTTTAAAGTAAGATCCAAAGAAACAGTGTGACACAAGGCCATGTTCATTCAAAAACAAGAAAGGTCTTACAGAAAGTTTTCTTGCTGGAGCTTTCTACTATACTGAAAGCATAAAGGGGATGGAAAAAAAAAAGATTGAATGTTTGTTGAATGCGCAAATGTGCCAATTCCAGACATGAATAGTTCAGGTAGTAAAAACCAGATCAACACTGGTTTGTGATACATGGCAACATTTTCATACACACTTTTCATTTGCTGTATTTTCACATCCAAGTTAGTAAGATCTGGGTCACAGTCAACACATTCAAGCTGTCAAGTTAGAGAAAGGAGGCCTTAAGATGCAAAAGCTTGTTGCCTTCACTGCTTTTCTTTCCCTTTTTCCTCTCAGTTTGTCCTGTTTGCATTCTCTGTCTTTAATTTGCTTTTCACTCCTGTGATTTTTCATTCTGTTATCTACAGTGAGAAAAAAAAAAGAAAAAAGTGGAAGACTGAAAAGCCAGTGTCCATGTCTTACAACAGGTGCTTTGAATGTGAGTAATGTGAATTTAATATGCAGACTTGCAGTATATGACAGCTATCTATAAGTTACCATATGCCACACCAAAGATCCTATAAGATTTACCTTTACATTTACATCAGTTACTCTGACACATATGTTCTTCTAGCTCACGCCGAAAGGACAGAACATGTGTTGGAAGGACGGCAAGAAAGCACAAAATAACCATTATCTGTATGTGCACTGCAGTATGTAACAAGCTCTAAAATTACTTGTATGTATATCTCTGGGAGAGGAGCCGTAATGTATTATATACCTCAGTAATTACACTAAATAACCTTCTTGTCATTAACATTGATATTCTTATTATACCTATTACCAGCTGGAGTGGTCGGCGATAGCAGTAGTTTTATTGTCCATGCTGAGCTGTTAGTCTAGTCATGGAGCTGGCTGGAGAGATTTGTACTCCTGAGGATCTCTTTGTCCTCTTTAAAATAACAGCCTGGCATAAGCATTATCTAAAGAGACTAATTTCCCTACTTCCACAAAGAGTCTGAAACCAAAAGACCTGAATGTATTATATTTATACTATAAGGACTTTTCTATACTTATGCCCTAGTCTTCACTTAGATAAAGTAGACAGAGTGAAAGTGATTATGTGAGACTGAACTGGGCTAATTGCTGGTGAATTAAATCCGAGTTAAATATAGTACCAGTCAAAAGTTTGGACACATAAATATATTCTTCATTTTGCTGCAGACCCGCTCAAAGACCCTGGAGAGTTCCCAAACTCCAATTAGAGCACCACTAATTTACACAGAACACAACTGGTAATTTCAACACTAAAACACTGTATACTTTGTACAACATACTTTCGAAAGAAGAAATCACATATTATTTATCTTACAAGTGAAAATTTGGAATTCATAAGCAATAAACACACCATCTGGTATGACCAGTAGGTTATTAGGGAAAATGTTTTAATAATTTGAGCAAATTTCGAATAGATATTACTGCAAAACAGATGTCACCAAATTGGTTTAGTACTTGTCATTTACCTGTAATTGTCTGCATAGTCTCAGAATATATGGACATACATGCCAATATGCATCACAACCATACATAGAAGAATGCCAGATATAGACATAAGAAAATATATCACAAAGTTGGAATAGGTCAACACACACACACACACACACACACACACACACATATATATATATATATATATATATATATATATATATATACACACGTTACAGTTTGGCAAAAATGATCCACTCACTATCTTTTTTCAGAGCTTTCAACGTCCATTCAAGCCTCATTAATCTCTCTGTGGACACTTTATTTAATATATTATACTTTTCTCTAAATGATTCTAAATGCACTGTGCAAAGCCAGCCTTTTGGGTTAATAAAGTTTGATTAGAAGGAACAAAAGTCTACAGCCACACCAGCTGCTCTGTGAAGCTGTGCTTAGATACAGCGGTGCTTAGAGCCAAATGTCACTGTCAGCAGATTAACATGCTCACAATGCTAATATACAGATGTTTAGCAGGTATAATGATCACCCTGTTCATCGTCTCAGTTAAGGCTTGTTAGCATGTTAACATTTCTTAATTATGCTAAACACAAAATGCAGCTGAGGCTAATGGAAGTGCCAAAGATTTTTTAGGTATTTGGTCATAAACAAAATTATTGGATACATTTAAATCTTGACCTATGGCAGCACCAAAGTGATTACCATTCATCATGACGGGGATATGGATATCTGCCAATTCAACCAGTCGTTGTTGAGAAATGTCACACAAAACCACAAATGTCAACCTCATGATGGTACTCCAGGAAAAGTCATGGGATCACCAAAGTCTTTGGGGACTTTCACATAACTGTCTGTACAAAATTGTAAGAATCACAATTGTGAGATCACCAAAGGGAATGTAACTACTACTATAAACACAAACCACAGAAGACATATTATATACTAATATATCTCTCAAAGATCCCTGTCCTTACATAAATTATGAGTCATATTCTAGTTACTGTAATGTACAAAATGAATTTTCCCAACAGGGACTTGTAAGATGAAGGGAGAGGAGAAAAGCTTTTTCTGCAGTTGAATCTTTTGAGTTTCAAACACTCTGAATGCTTGCATGCTGGCCGTTAAAGGTTAATATTTGGCACCTTCACAGAAAACAGCAGCTGTGGTCAGCTTCAATCATGCAATGGATTCTAATGGTCACAAGTTTTTCATAGCAGAAATATGGCAACGTTGACAGAACCTTCTCAGAACACTCCTGCTGCATAATACATTTATTCACTATCCAGTATATTGCACTACAACAGTTTTGTTTTGTCAAAATATGCATTAATGGAAGCCATGTCTTCAATTGTATTTCAGCTTAACAATGACTGCTTGACTTATTATTAACAAAGTACCAATGACAACCCTCCAATCCTAATTCAACTGTGGGTGGAGTATCACCTTAAGGTGGGTTACCCCTCACTACAGCTTTAACTACCAATGCTAATTATTTCTCAGTTGATAGCATGTGCAGTGGTAGAGAGAGCCACGCATGCTAAATACTGAACACAGATGGGAAGCGGCCACCAGATTCTCACATGACCGCAAGTTGATCAAAAATCTGATTTGCTTAAATGTTCGATGTGTTCCTTTAAGTCTGCATTTCAAAGTTTTCTTTCTGTGCCACCTCACAGTTGGGCTGAGTGAAGCGGAACAGAAGCTAATTGACTCGTAGTTGTGTTGTAGCTCTCGGTGAGGAGACGGCTGATTGAGATGAGCTGTAAAGGCCTCCTGTGGCTGCACACAAACAAATACACACACACACACACTCTCTCTCTCTCTCTCTCACACACACACACACACACACACACAGGCATACAGAGATACAGGCAATTACACACGCTTAGAAGATCATGGGGTTTTAATTGTCTGGTGTGTGTGTGCGTGCGTGCATGCGTGTGTGTGTGATTTTTTTCTTGCTTCAAGATCCTTGTATGCCAACACACTCACACCTGCCTCTGTGGCTATACATACATACATGCAGCTGCTCTCATTAGCAATCCAAACACAGATTAAAGCATGTAGACGTGCTGCAAATGAGTGTACACACACACACACACACACACCTGCAGCGTGTATTCAAACCCACCAGTGTTTCTATCAGCCAGTAATGACAAATGACAGTGATTAGCCACCAGGGGATTAATCAGTCCTACATCTTCAAACATAATATACATGGTAATAACTGTACTGCTGTGTTTAAATGTTGATGGTTCACCATAATAAAAGATTACATATCTGCATGAAGGGCTGGAGTGAGAATGACAAAAATTACAACTTACACCACTTCATAACCTTTCTTCTTCACTAACATGTTCGATGCATGTAGAGATCAGTTAGCTTAACCTAACCTCATTAATAGCGTCTTACAACCAACCTAATGCCTAATTGTGAAATTTTAGTACTTCTAAACACAAAGTGTTGGAAGATAAATACCATTAAATTACAGAGCTGATATATTTACTGTGAAAACTATCTGAATTTATTCTGTTTGAATTCCCTTCAAAGAGGTTTCCAGCAGGTACTTTCAAGTTGTGCAAATATAAAAACACAGCATTTGTTGTTTTGTTAGCTTGTTTGTTTTTTAGGTTTCACAAATTCAGAAAATTCAAGCGCCTAATAACCAAAAAATAGATTAAGTTTGCTCAAATTCAGTTTGACAAATTCTAATCTAAAAACATCAAGTCATGTTAAAAAAATGCTTAAATTGGATCTAAAACACCATAAAATAGACAACAAAATTTAACAAGAACATCATGGCTTCCAATCAGCTCCACTTACTAAAACCTTTTTATAAAGTTTTACTTTTTCCTCTTCTGTTAATTGATGGAAGTTACAGCTGACACTCAATGACATGTCCATGCAATTAAGTTATTTTGTTTGTCTTTATATGTACAGAACAATGTAACATACTGATGGATATGTCATGAAGAAGATTAAAGATAATCATGGCTTTTTCTTATTCTTAACAGTAAATTGTAAAAACAAAAAATCTCATTTCCAACGTTTCACATTTCTTGTTTGGAAAAAAAAAAGTCAAGCCAGTTATTGTGATTGCAACAGAAAGCAAACCAAATGGATAATTGTTCATCACTTGTCAGGTACAAGATAAAATTGCAGGTAAAATGTTAAAAAATCAATTTTTCTGATTTGTATTTTGCTTTTCACAAAAAACTTTCCATGCATGCTGTGACTTGAGATTTCGGGATGATGGGCGACATGAGAATTGGTGGTAAATCTAATGATGGTACCAAACAGCCAGCACCATTAATATTGATTAGACCAACCTTGTCTGTGGGTAGATGCAGACACACATGTGGTCGATTCTATTTTAGCCGATTGGACCTGTGAGGAATATGCTCCTAATTATTAGGCACCATTTACCTGGCAGAGATTAAAGTGGTTTTAATTACATTTAAAAATCACTACACTAATGCGGACACAGACAAAAACACACTCTCACACTGCTCCACATACAAATGCATCAGACCAGGTTTAATTTGACTTAAGGGCCTGAGGGAATAATTTAGAGTCAGGTTATTCAGCACGCATCGCCTTTCATGTGTTCAAAATAATGAAGCTGATAATCTAAAACGAAATTCTTCTTTCTGCCCAGTGGTTATGAAAGGTTGTGCATGTATGACTTTCTGTGTTAGAGTTTGTATATATGGAAGGGGTTAGAGATGGAGAGGGAAAAAACAAGATAATATTTCTTTCCCCAGATGCTCATTTATATACAGCATAGAAGCAGCTCGCATGCTGAGATACAGGTATTCAGGTAAACCCTGCATCTGTGAGTATCTTATAAAAATCTTACCATGTCCTGAGGGCAAAACAAGCCCAACAGAGGATCTCTGCCTACCTGATGACAATGTCAAAACACACACATGCAAGCACAGTGCATTGCTATTGTGCAGCTATCTGTTAGTCTACGTTATCCAATGAGAGACTTAGAGTAAATGTTCCCACGGCGGTATAAACAGCTTTTATAGGCATTAATTGCTATGTAGCCATCCACTGCTACTTATCCTTCAGGAGAAAAGGGTGCTCCTGTTGTCCACCTGCTCATTGCTATGCTGATATTATGCATGTGAAGGCTCATGGGAGAGTCAAACCTTCATTAAACATATCATTTGGTGGATGCTTTAAGCCAGCGGGCCTTATCATAATCCTAAAATATGGTTTTGGATTTGTGTAGTGTAAGATGCAGGATGGTTCTTTGGATCATAACTGAAGTCTTTACGGGGCTGTAAGCATTTCAGGAAACCACTTCACCATGGTCAAGTAGTCAGAATCTTTATGGTGCTGTAAAGACCTATATGAAGATTATATGAAGTTACTTAAGGTACTCTTTTTGAGATCCCATTAAGCCTTCTTCACCTTGATCACTTCTGAGACACCAGCTGTCAGTCAAACTGTGTTGAAGATGGTTTTTTTTGTGTTTTTTTTACTTTGCTGGTGCTCTTTTCTATTTTGATATTTGATTAAAAAACACTTATGTCATTGATATATTCAATATTTTGGAAAATATGCTCATTTGTCTCATTTCCAAGAATTAGATGATGTAACCAGTATCACTCTTATGCCTGTATGTTAAGTTTGGGGTTGGATCCGAGAGACAGTTAGCTTAGCTTAGCTTAAAGACTGGAAGCAGGGGGAAACAGCTAGTCTAGCTCTGTCCAAAGTTTTAAAAAAAGAACAAAAAAAATGAACACCTCTAAAGCTCACTGATCAACATGTTGTATCTTTTTACGGGAGTTACATGCTACAACAATTTCTTGGTGAAAACCAGACATAAGCCATAAATATGCAAACCGGCGGCTGGCTGTGGCTTCATATTTTCCAAAAATTATTCCTTTAACACACAGACATGGGAGAGGTGTTGATCTTCTCATCTAACGTTTGTTATCAAAAGGGGAAAAAAAGCATTTCCCACAATCTTGAACTTCATGTTGACTGTATGCACATATGAATGTCACAAAAACAAATCAGTGATTCTGCTCTTTAAGACATTTGAATGTATATGGTGTGTAATACAAGGACTGATTTCAGATAGTTTGTGAGGTCATTTTGTTTATTGGAAAAAGCTATGGGATAGTGGGTGTCATGTGACATGCATTTCCAACTGTGGCCACTTGGCTAAAATCACTGTGCAGCCCAGCTATGGGAGCATGACTCATGCTAACTGTCATCTTCTCTTTTTTCTAAACAAATGAAGAAGACAAAGTGCTTCCTGTACACCAGAGGAGCTTCCCCAATAAAGTCCTCACACTCACTGGGTGTTAATATGCACATCAGATAACTACACTGAGAAGCCTTGAAATTCACTACTTGCCATCCCTCATTCGTCCTTCCAGGCTTTTTCCCCTCCTTTTCCATGCTTGATTTTCTGTCTCTCATATCTTTATTTTCCACATCCCCGTTCTTCTGTTTTCTCTCACCTCCATTTTTTTTTCTCCATCTGCATGGACAAACGAAGCCTGGAGAGTTATGCAAGCATGAATAATCTAGCGCAAGAGTGTTTTTGTCTTCTGTGTGCAGACACCTGCAGCTTCTAATCTGCACCCAAACACACACACATACACGCACGTTCGCAAAATGGCCCCTGGAGCTAATACACACAATTATCAAGAGACAATGGAAACAAAGTCTTGAGCTGATTTATAAGCAGCTTTATTTGACAGGGACACATCTTTCTCTATACTTCTCTCGATTCTTCCTCTCTCTCTCCTGTCCTGGTTCATCCTCCAGAGACAGGGAGCTGGCTTTGGGTTGAAGTGAGACAAAAAGAAAGAGAGAGAGAGATAGGAGATGAGAAAGGAGAGCTCGGGAGGGAAACCTGAGAAAGAAATAAGCAGGCGGACTCATATATCTGGCTCTGCCTGTCTCTCTTTCCATGCAGTCTGTTGCAACATCTTGAAGTAAAGTCTATTATGATCCATTCATTTCAGCTATTTAGCACACCGGTGCAAATTGCAGCTCTGAATTCATTTACTTTTAGTTGGCACATAATTCTGCTTCTGCTTTGCCTCATCCGATCATATTATATGACAATGCTACATTAGGGTAAAAAGGGTACCTGACTTCTAAACTGAATATTTATCAATTTTCCTAATACACTTCTTTAGTGTCACATGGGGGAGTGAATTGACTTCAGCATTGAGCAGAATACAGTGAAACCCTAAACACAGGTTCCCAGTCTAATTTTCTTAATCCCAAGGTGCTGAAACCTTAAAACATTCAGTTTTTATATATAAACAGATGAATTGAGCATGAAAAGAAGCCATTTAACCTGCGTTATCACTTGGGTGACAGAGCTGAGATCAAAATGTACATTAAAACACCGCAGTGAGGGACCAACCCAAGGGTCAGATATGAATGACAAACAAGAAGCAGGATCACAGCCTTTTTTTTTGATGAAATCACATATTTATCTTCATTTTTTATATGTATAAAAGTGATTAAGAGATGCTATTATGAGTTTTCTCAGAATAAAAACATGAAGAAGCATTTTTTTTTAAATATCAAAAGTGTATTTCCAAGAGAGATGAAAGAGGACTTTTCAATTAATCATCTTTTAGCCATGCGAGTGGCTCTGTAGATGGCAATGTTGGTCTGTCAGTCGGTTTGTCCACTACTTTGGTCCAAACTAAAATATCTCAACAGTCACTGGATGGATTGTCATTGAAAATGATCTACAAGTGTTTCTGGAGTTATTGATTTGAAGCTAGAAATCACTACATCCACACCTATGTCCCCTTTGCACTTATAACTTATTGAAGCAAATTATTGTTCATTTACCACACTTGTTTTGTAATTCAGGCAAACAATAGGAACTGGCATCAATTTATATATGGAGTAGGTATGTAAAACAGGTCACAGTTTTCCAGTGGACTGTTCTCACTGTTTCTCACATGTTTCTCATATTTTTTTAAAAACCAATTTCCACTTTAAAACATATAGATTATTTTAGCAGGAAAAAAGAAGAAGAAGAAAAAGGTTTCTGTGTCACACCTAATGAGGACAATGTTCCTTATCAGGTAAAATAAATTAGGCGATAAGCAGCTCAGAAAAGGTTTTTAATGATTCGACACCAAGATGTGCTTATTGTGTTTAACTCCCTAAAACAACTATGAGGGGGGAAAAAAACTGCTCTGGAAATGGTATTTTTATAATCCAATTCCAAACATTTTCTAGCACTGTTTATTTTTAAATCCAATTTTCACCTTTTTTCATTCATTCACTTTACAGAAAAGAAAAAGTTATTCACACAGACCAACCATCCTCACCTTGTGAATGTGTTTGAGCCTTTGAACGAACTTTCAAAACCTGAAAGTGCATGTTGAGCTTCAAGTCTCACTTTTTTTTTTCTTCTTTTTTTTTTTTTTTACCATCGTTCTCTTTACATTCTCAACAAAGCTGTAAACCCTGCCGTGAAAAAAGGAAAGTGTATCACACAAGACTCAGTTGTCAAAGATCATCCAATTTTTCATGGTTTGGAGCATTCTCTCTCTCTTTGGTCTCAAAATGAGACATCCGCTGCCATTATGTTAAAATGACTGACAGCACAGAATAAAACTAGAGCAGTTTCATTTAAGGATGCTATGAAGTCAGAGAAGGCACCCACAATGTATCAAACCAGTACCTGTATAGTGTTCATATATGCCCAAAGTAGGTTATTCATTCAGAGAGATATCACTATAGTAACTGTATATTTATTTAAGCCGTCTTTGAGATTCAGTAGTTCGCTGATTGAAGAAACTGTTTCAAACTAAAACAGAGTTCTCCGCACGTCTTCCAGCAAACTGCAACTGAATCAGATCTGACGCTGATGAAGACACAGTAGCATTGAAACATTAGTCTGTTTGCACAATTAAAGGTTGTGAATTAATCAGTGTGCTCCAGTGCCTTCCGTTCTCTGAAGAAACTGTTGCTCTGTGTCTGAGAAACACTAAGAGATACTAGAATGAGGAAGACAAGTTCTTGTATCAGACACAGACAGACCTTGTCGTTGGCCTCAATAATTTGTGTGAAGTTTATTTCAGTGATCATTAAGCATTACCAAAGTAGGACAGTCATTCACTGAGATGGCATTGCTATTTTTGAAGCTAATTCTACAAAAGCTCTGTCTTCCCACACAACTGGCAATTCATATCGACAAGAAAGGTGGAAGAGAATGACACACATGGTGTCATACAAATTTGTGCTGTCAGTGCTTGGTTATATGACTTTAACGTGGTGTGCCTTCTTGACATGTTTAATGTAAATGTAACATGTTTTCTGTTTGCTTAGTAAGGTTTTAGTCAGAAAGAGGGAAGGAGTAGTCTTAAATTAGTTTAGTGATGACAGTATTTAGTTCAAATGCCAATCAAGGCAAAAAGTTGCACATTGTAGATTTAGAAATGGCATTACAGAGTTGATGAAAGGAGTGATTACTGCATTGATTACTTGGTGCCCAAGTCAGCTACTTATAGCTCAGAGCCTGCAAGAGTCATTTGGGTTGAATTGATGTCTGGCCCCTGGAATAGTAAAGATGAATCAGGTCATGCCAGTATCCTCCACCACTGTGGTCTAAATGGGATATTTATTGGTTTCAAAGGTTGACCAAGGACATGAGGTTCCACTCTGTCACTCTTTCTACTCAGACCCGAGAGAAGTTTCTCACTTTCTACCTCAGCTATCTCTCCTCGTAATGTGGGCCTTTTGAAAGAGAACAGTCTTCATCATCTCCTCCTGTTCCTGTGTCAAAAGATTACGACGAAGTAATGCGTGCAGCTGCCGATCAGTGGAAACCGGTGGTCCAGAAGGCACCATCCAAGGTTCCCTTCCAAACCATCAACCGAATCTGTCCTAAGATGTTGTTTACTGAGACAACTCAGCTGCTTGTCTTAAAATTGGCCAAGAGGGTGAGCGACCTTTGTGCTCTCTCAGTCTGTCAAAGCTTCATGTTCATCAGAAGAGTGAGGGGTTTAATACTGAGGTAGAACCCGTTCATTTTACCTATGAAAATTGGGAGTTCTCTCATGTCCAGCACAGGCCACATGGATGCTTATAATCCTCCACCTCTCTGGGGATAAAACACATTTGAGAAAGAGATACATGTATAAGCATGGGTGTTATTTCTTCCTTCCTTTATTTTTATTGTTGAATGAAGTATTTAACTCCCTCCCTCAGCAAACACAACAGTAATGTCAATCTTAAATCCACTCCTGCTGTGGAAAGCCTGAAGTGTTAGAGCTCAATTGAAGATATTATGTACAACAGTCGAGGAAAAAAGAAATTGGTAGGGGGGATAAGAGGAAGAAGGGTCAGTGAAAATGAGAGGAAAAGAGAAGAGAGATAGAAGGAAACAGAAAATCAGAAACAGGAGGACGAGCAGAATGATGGAGTGAGTGGTTTGAAATGTACCCCATGCAGAGTTTGTGATGGACTATTTCTGCACGGAGCACAGTTTATGCAGCAGGAAGACACTGAATCAAATCCTAAAAGCAATGCTTCGGTTGCGGCTTCCACATTGCTGACGCTGTCTTTATCAACACGTTGAGTTTATCGACTTGAAAATGATTCATTTAGGAAATGATAGGAAATTTCTTTCTTCATCATAATCATGTTTAAGTAAATTAGTTAAGTGATAGAACATTGAATGAAAACCCCACCATGACATGCCTAAAAACTGCCATTGTTTATGAGCTTTTTAATTTTTTTTTTTTTTTTTGCATTTAATGTATCTAAAAGATAGTAGTGTGGTAAGCATTAAGGATATTCATAGGTACTTAAAACATTTCATCACAACTATACATTTGAGCTGGATCAAATCCTGACTGGCTCTGTAGGGGTATGTGTGTCAGTGGTAGAATCAACATGTAACCATGAAGAGAAAAAGAATTTCACCCTCTACAGTGACTGTTACTGTTTTCAACTGGAGATAATGCCTGTTTCTTTACTCATTGCCCTCCCAATTAGTGACTGCGACATTTATTGCTGTTGACATGACACTGCTGATATGTGTGAAATGTTGAGGACGGATGAGGCTGGTTATTTTCTATATTTTTTCAGACTGAACTACATTACACATTACATTATGAATAACTTCAGTATAAAGTCAAGAGGTTGTGATACTTAGAACAACAAGTTAGGGAAGCTGTAGACTGAAATTGTGGCTGTTATTAGTCTTTGGAGCTGTTGCTAAACAACCTGCCACCCAGTGCAGCGGTGTGGCTCATTGACGTGTTTTTAATAGTTTTTGGACAACAACAAGTCTACAGCACAGATCAAGAAGATATATCAGGCTTTGGATACACACACAATACTTGTAAGTAGTATCAATTCGTTGTTGGTTTGGCTCTGAACATGAGATTCATTGACAACAAGAAATATATAGAAAAGCAAGCTATACCCTTTAAATAGAAATACATTAAGTAGGTGGAGAGCATGGATATACCAAAGGAATTACACCATATAAGAATCACAAAATAACTTTGAGAAAACATTAAATATTATGCACTTATTTGAGTCTTAAACAGAGTTAAAACAAACCTTTTTGAATAGTCCACAGCAATCTTCTGCTTTATCCTTGCACATTTAATCGTTAATACAGAGGTAACAAATCATGTGTTATTATCATGTGTGCTAAAATCTATTAAAACTAAAAAAAATGCATCATTTTTAGCCGTGGAAGATTGTGTTTTTTCAATAGCAAGGTGAAAAGAAATTGTGAGGGAGTCTGCATGGTTGTTGATTTTCTGTCATCATAATGATGCACGTTCATTCACCAACTGTTTTTTTTTTCATTTTCAGCAACATTTTCTTTAACCAGATGTAACCCATAACCCATCCAAACAAACTGTCTTATCTACAGCGCTCGAATAAAACAGATGTTTAATAAAGAAATCAAGGTTGTAAATGTGATTCAGATAGGCTAAGAGGTTTTTGAAAAGGGATCTTTTTCAGCAGTTCTATATATATAAAGCAATGGTTTACCATCACTTTCACAAGCTTGCATGTAAAACTAAAGTCTTACAAGTCTTCACTACAATCGATGCTACAAATTGGACTCAAAGTGAGGAGGCACATCAAGAGAAAGCAAAAGATCACTTTTATCATACACACGTTACTTTGATGTGAAATATGAACCACTACAAAGTCAGAGTTGAGCTTCTTGTTCCAATAATTTAGACATGTGACTGATCCCCCTGCTGTGTGGGGCCACATAGATAAGTGAGCTATTTTTAATAACACCAGTAGTGGAAGCTAGGGGGGGCATGTGGCAGAGACATCGTACTATCATTGTGGTCTTAGTGGCTGAAGTTGTGTGTGACAGTGGAAGACATGGATTAATTTACATTTCGGCCCACAAACTGATTTAGTGTGAAACTTCTGTTCTGAGAATAACAAAAGTGCAAAATTAAAGTAAAATTCCTGAGCAAAGACAATCCCAACCCAAAGACGTACCACAAATAATGCCATGTGTCACCAATTCAACCAAACTGAAAGGTAGGATTTATGGTCGATCACTGTGAACTTAAAGGAAAGGAAATCTGAAACTGACAAGTTGCTTAAGTTCTTCTTTTGAATAAGAAATGTAGGAGTTGAGTATTGAGTAATTGCTGTAGACTGGTTTGTTTCTTCACTGTGCGCTTGACAAAGTAGCAGGTCGTAGCAGGAAGGAATAACTCCTGTGAGTCCACATCAGTACACAAAATGTTGCCAAGAGCCAACAGCTCCAATAGCTGCTTCAGCATCAATGTCGGAAGAATGAGCAAGAACCTAGTTAACTTTTTTGAATAGCACAATATCACATGCAGACATATAGCATCTCAATGTTGCTTGTCAGCAACAGTTCCAGTCCTGAGCCAACCTCTCTAAGAATGGACTGTGTATATGCTGTATCGGGCTTCTCAATAGGACAGTGTTCAATATCTCTTTTTTTACCCATGCACAAGCATTCTTTGGGTTTCAGCATTGTGCTCAAGGACACTTGCTCAATCTGGCTTTTCTTCTTCAATATGTGGAAGAAAAGGGAAAACTGAGGACAAAGTTCAAGCAAACACAGACAAAAAGTTTTAAAGGTAAACAGAAATGCTTTGTACAATGAAGTTATAGCTCAACAATATGATTATATTATTTCTACTGAAGTCAGTGTGAGGCCAGGACATAAACACACCACTTTCTTGCTTTTCAAGTGATGGATAATTCAGTTTATAACAACCCCCTTATATCTTCAGGATAAGGACTCACCCAAACACAGACACTCTTGGAGCTGATATTATTTTTAATGATGTGTATAACACCCTTGTTTAGGTAGAGTACCTCCCTCTTTTTCACTTATTTTCTGGCCTACTTTACTGTAAGTCACAACATGATGAAAGCTTTTCTCAGAAACACATGAATGAATGTTGAGAAGGGCAGAAAATTAGATGATGCATGGCACGATGTCAGAGCTCAGAATATTGGGTATCTGGGAGAAGATTCTACAGTAATTTACAGAATCAGTGTCTGGATTATGAAAGATCAATACATTGATATTTCTTAAAGTGATATAATTTGGAACTTTGAAAGCTGTTAGACTATGTAGGTTGAAAGATGATTGTAGTGCCAAGCCAATGTGAGCAATCAATATGCAGGCTGCTGATAGAGATGAGTTGACCTTTACTGAGAAAAGGGTGAAGCCTGACAGATGTGATGACAGTGAAGGATAGTGGAGGTAGAAAGAAAGAAAGAATATATCAAATGTATCCAATTAAACATTCTTTTCTCTTTTTGGTTTGTTGTTTTGATATAACTGGATAGTATCACATTCAATCTGTGGTTACTGTTGCTCTATCTATCCTAGCATTGTTAAGTTGTCCTCACTCATTCAGGGTGTTTGTAAGGTTAGGTTGCTTTTGCTGTTGCTGTATCTCTTGTTAGCTTTGATCACTTAATCAATCATTAGTTAATTAACATTAATTATTGCTGTTGCCAATGTCATTATAATACAGTTGTCATTAATGATACTGATGTTGATTTTATGGTTGTTTCTTTCATCTGTATCCATGTGAAGCTGAATTTACAGTCTGCTAAGCCCCTCCCCTGAACAGTGATTGTCCAATCATAGTTTAACAACTGTAACTGGGCACAGCAGACCTGACAAGCTCTAGATGTCTCCACATGCCGAGGTGGTGTTCTTGTTCCTTTAGTAGGAATAACACTCTTTTTCTCACTTTTCACCTTGTGTTATTCATGCACATTTGACTTTACTGTTGGAGCAGACTGTATTTATTCGCCCCATAGCAGCCAATATACCAGCGTTCCCTGCTTATATGTGTTTTTTGTGGTAGCTAAGCGACTGATCTTAGAACTCATCAAAAAATCCAGTTCTTTCTGTTTTCTGTCTCTCTCCTTTCTCCTATTTTCTCTGCATCTATATGAAACCATTCTTACTTGGGGCCTTGTGATTTGACAACATTTTCAACTTGCATGTTTGCGTCTTTGCCTCAATTCATGCCACCCTTGATGAATTCATGTCCACGTGTGTCTTTCAATTTTTTCTTACAACCTTTATTTATTCAGGGAAGCTGTCTTTTGCAGTCCTGTGAAAGAGAACTTTCTTGAATACACAATGTAAATTTGCCTTTGCATTCTGTTTTAACACACAGTAACAAATGGATTAAACTGTGCTTATCAGCTCTAACGTAAGCTACAATTGATGGCATGTCAGGCTAAGCATGGTTTACTACCTACAATAGTGCATATTTAAGACCCCTTTTACAAGATTCTGTTAAAAAAAGGCAGCCATAATTAGCTAGCTAGCTGCCGCTGATAGAATTGAAAACTTGACAGCAAAAGTAACAAAGGGAGGTGAGGCTTAGTGAACAGTTGATAATGTTGCAGTTTATGTTGTTAGCCATTAGTGATTTTCTGTGTGAAACGACACTAGTGGCACTGGTGAAGCATCACATTTGTGGTGTTGCTGTTGCTGACAGTTATATACTGAAGTTTAAAGTGTTACGCTTAGTGCTGTCATGGCTGATAATCCAGTTGTTGATGCTGATATCTGCCAATTATATTTTTATTAGCAGGCTTGTTGCTGTATCTGCACTCATGAGAATTATATAAATTCTATTATCTTCTTCCTGTTTTTGCATTAGTTGATATTGTCGACTACTGCATCAACTATTGCTGTGTTTGTCATTATATCTTGTTATTTTTCTTGTCATTTATTATTGCTTGACATTACTGATGTTGCTAGTGTTTTTACTTTGCTGTTTTATGTGCAGTTGTGGTTATGTGAGTAAATATACTGCATCAAAATGGTGTTTGGATCAAATATAATTGAAATTCGAAGAGCACATGGTGTGTGGGGGGATTGCTGGCTCTATCAGGGTATCTCATTGTGCTGTCTGTAGCAGCATCTTGCAATGGAGTCTATTAGGAGTCATTTATTTGAGCTGTATGGCAGATTGATGTTAATTGTAGCTCTGAATCCATTTACTGTCAGAGAGAAAGACAGACAGAGAGAGACTGACAGTGAGAGAGACTCTCCAGTATCAACTTTTTAGGAAAAGCAGTCTCTTTTTTAAAAAATCCTTTTCATAAGCCATAATTTTTGCATTCTGGAAAATGGGGTGTAAACACATTTTCTAACGCAGTAAACGGCGACAACTTCTTTTAACTCACATTACAACAACATTTGAAAGCAACATTAAGGACAGCAAAGATGTCAGGTTACATCATGCCGATGCAAACCATTTTGTACAAGGGATGCCCTTTTAAACCTTTTCCTATTTGACCTTTAACAACAGTATAGCAAAGACAGTTGGAGCCAGGATAGACTTTGTGAGTCATTGAATGAAATGGCACAACCCTAATACGCACTCGCAGGAAAAAAGATGAAGAAAACAAGCTGATTTCAGGGTTGTAGGGTATTAAAATACAGAAAGGTTTTGTATTTTGGTTGTTTATTTGTAGTGTAATCAAGCTTGCTGAAATGCAAAATTGTAGACTGAAAGAAGACTAGACCAGACAGAGAAACTATTCTATCAGATTTGCATTTGAATAAGTAGCAATGGTGTTATTAGTCTGAACAGTTATTTATTCCACCAAATATTTGCGATCAGTGAACACTATGAAGGCCATGGTGCGTTCCAAAACTGACACAGATGTAGACAGCTGACACCCACATGATTCTAAGATATTGGCACAACATGTTCACATGTGCAGTTGGCACATATGGTCTGTGCATAGTATGCCTTGTTGTTTGAATGGTCCATGTATAGACTGAAGATCTACACAGACTTAGGGAGATGACAGAATGTACATCACATAAACCATTTGAGCTATGCAGACACAGAAAGTATCAATTTAGCTCAGGACAACCTTTTTCCACTGATGTTTTTACACTTGACATTTCAACTATCCAGATTGATACATTTTACACTTTACACAATTTACACTTGCATTATCATGTACCTACACTTACAACAAATATTCTCGGTTGGCCAGATAACACATCTGATTGCCATTCATCGTGGTTTTCCTGGGCTACTCACTATTCTAGTTGCCTCTGAAGCTGACTGGCAAAATTACTAGAGAGCTTATGCAATTTAGTTACATCAATGACATTTAGCAAGCTAGCTATCTCTAAAGCAGTACAAACACATGGTTGACCTGCTTGAAACAAATATGATGGAGACAAACATTTTATTGTTTTCATGTCTCTTATCCACACACATCATCCAGTGGTCAAACAGATGCAAATCAGCTGTCTTTATCACAGGGGATGCAGACCTCTTACTGATGTAGCTACTCGTAGGGGGAGTGAAGTTTACATAGGCATCTTGGAGAGACAAATGCATTTGCACCTTTTCAACATCTGCCTAGAAAGGAAACAATCTGTCTTGAATGTTTCTTGGATGTATTTACAGTTTTTTGATTGTCTTATTATAAGTGGATACCATTTTCAGTTTTTAGTAACTATTATTTGCAAATACAGAATAGCACACATACATATGTTTGTAATGCCAAAAGCATGGTCAGCTGCAGGGTGCTGTATGATTGATCAACACACAGACTGAATGACCGATAAAATGACAGCATGGTAGCACCAAGGGATCACCCGTCACACAAATTATGTGTGTAACATGACTGACAGCTGTCAGTGAAGTTGTGCCGCCTCTGGGGTTTGAAGGGCTAGCTGTCATTACTGGTGACCGTCAGTGGTAAAAGGGCTTATTCCAGTCACTTACAATTCCCGTCATTTGCAGTTGTTACTGAAGTCATCGTATCAGTGTGTTTCATGGTAGAGTTAATGCCTCTGGGAAATCCAAATTTTCTATCCAAACAGCAAGCTCATGACTGACTGACTGAAGACGATGCTAGTATTCTTTCAGTATTGTTGCAATCTTTGGGAGTCATGTTCAGGTGCTAACATAAGACTGTTCAGGTGCAGTCATGTTCAGGTGCTAGCAAAACATTTCACAGCTAACAATCACTGTCATGTAAACACACACTAACTAACATAATAGTACAGTAGTTCACCAAACATGTAGCTACAGTGAAGGAGTTCATTGACTTTTGACTCTTTATGGGAACCTTAGTCAGTTTATGAGGTTCTTCTGTTTTCCAAAATTGAAAAAAAGCTGAGTTGAAGCTTTATTGCCAAGACAACTACATTTCTTTGGCCCTGGTTTTGTTTCTAAACTTCCTTACACCTATGGACCCCTAAAAAAAATGTAGGACAAGCAGTTTGAACTGTACCTGCTTCAACAGTCATTGGCAGATGGTATAGATCTGCACGTCAGTGTGCAGTTGCATCAAATCGTCAAAATGCTTGAGGCAAGAGTTTCCAACATGTGCTGGCAATGAAGATAAATGGTTCTTCTGACCTCTCCAAATCACATCTCCTAGCTAAAGATTCATCCCTAAAGTCAAGTGTGTACACTGAGAGTCCATCCCTCTCCTGCAAAAAGGCACTCATGGGGTTCTAATTGTAAGTGTGCGTAAGTGTGCTCCTCCTGCTGTGCAGATATACTGTATGAGTACCTGTATGGAAATATGTGCCTATAACAATCATTTCAAGTTTATCACATCCTCTATACTGATATGTACCCAGTAGGTGATATGCAGGTGGATGCATTCCCCCTTGTTAGCAAAATTACCAAAATGCATCCTCCTTGCTAACCTGCCATCCTCCTCCCCATCCCCTAGTAGCAGAGAGAGTGCTGGGGCAGAGATGTTGTTTAGTTGAATATGTTAGTCTAGTCTGCCTGACTTATTGATCCTTTATCTGACAGAGGTTTGTGCAAGTTAGAATCTATGGCCCCAACCATGGCCCTGAAATATCAGTAGCCTAACTATGCTGTGTACTGATAAATCCATGGCACTGCTGAAGTAGCAGGCAGATTTGTAATTGTGAATTTTTCTCTCAGTCCTGCCCCTCTGTCAGTTTAATCTTGGATCTGTAATATTTTCTGAACTATATACTATAATCACTCAGTTATATACAGTACTGTAGCCTATATAGTCCATATAAAGAATAATGTAACCTACATGATCAAAGTGACAAGTAGCAATGTTTGGTTGTGGAAAAGCGATAGGACCATAAAGGCACACTGCTTCCTGTAGTATTCCTATAATATTTCTATGGTCATTCAGTAGCATCTGTGCTGCTGAAAATAGACCAAGCCATTCCTGTAAGAAATATTTTAGGATAGACTTGACTACCAGTGTAGTTTTTACTATAGATCTTTGATGTGACATGGAAGTAGAGTGGGTAATGTGACTGAGGAAATTAACCTGCACTGACTGCACTGTGCTCAGCTGCTACAGTTACATAATTTGAGGTAAAGTTTAAACCGCCAAAATTGCTTTGTTTTGAAAAATAAGCATTATTAAAATGCTTAAGGTCCACATCCGGTAAAATGTGTTGTTTGTTTGTATTTAGTCTAATAGCAGTTCTTTTTAAATCAAAATTATAATCACAATTATATTGTCAAGAATTAGGGTAGGCCTATATGATAATCAGTCCTAGGGTTAGGGTTAGTGTTCGGGCCACTCCACCTGTTAAAAATGAACAAATCCCCTACTGCATGTACCTATAGTCACAGTGAGGGCTGACAGCTTCATCATGAGGATGTGTACTTCATCATTTTTTGGCAGGGGGGGATATTGTCAACACTGTTTTCACCTTGTTGTCAAGTGTGTGCTTTCATCATTTTCAGGCCAGCTGCTAATTATTTATATAATCACCACATTGTCAACATTGCTGTCCTTGCCCAAATATCATCTTATATACAGTGATGGATGGGATGGGGCTGTTTTTCAATATGTTCACACAATCCCAAATGCACAATTAGGCATTACTATTAATCTTTATAAGGTTGTGGGAGGTTGTGAAGACAGTAGCTCCACGGTAGCACACATGTTTAGCTTACATGTTTAGATTACACTATAAAAAAAAGTTACAGTGAAAATTTACTGTTTAGATCTACACAAATAATTTGAAGTGAGGAGAAAGGTGAAGGCTTAGATCGATCAGATGATGCTAATTTTATTAACAAGAAGTGAACCAATATGTTTAGCATGTACTGCATTCAGGTACTGCAGACCACTCAGTAATGCCCTGCAGTAATGTTCACCCTAGTTGTGGAGCAGGGTTTTCAAGTGTTTTTTGTTTATTTAGCTGATGCAGCAGAGTATGGTTACTAGCATTTTGTCTTCAAAAGTGGTAAAATCAAATGAATTTGAAGAGACCTCAAAAACAAAGATTGCATTAAAGTGAACAGTATTTGGATTCTTTGTTGTTTACTGACCACTACGGTTCTACATCTGGCGTATATCTGGGGATTGACCATAAACTTGCACTGAGAAGTTACATTTAAAGACTGGGAATGTTTTCTTTTTATACATAAAAGTTAAGCATTTGATATTGATCTCAGAGAATGCTTAATATGAATGTCAAACTGCATCCGATTGACCTAAATATGAGTTACCAAATGTAACACCTCTCATGATCTTTCATGATCATGATTACATTTGTAATTCAATTAATCAAATGTATTTTCATAAGCTGAACTCTGAATGTTCCACATCAAGACATAAAAGGCAATGTTCCTTGACTGATGAACAAATGATCACACCTGAAACAGGCCATCAAAGTGACATTTACTGGTTATGCCAAACACAATGATAAGTTAGAGTTCAGGCACATAAAGACAGATGAATAAGATGATGATGGAAGATGAAAAGTCCTTCTCCTTTCTTTGCTGGCTCTCTGTCACATCATATTGCAGCGCCTGTCAATGTCACATGTCTTTATCTCTGACTCTGCTTTCCTGTATCTGCCTTGATTATCTGTCCGCACTCTTGTTCTCTTATAGTAAAACCAGATTAATAGTTCTGTCTGAGGCTTTGTTGTGACAGACATTTCTATCTTCCACACACAGTTATCAGTCATACTATCCTTTGGTTCATTTCATATAAATAAAACAAGTAAAAACACAGATTTAAGAAACAATACACTGTGTATGCAAATCACCCTGGCTCTAAAGTCTGTAGCCAACCAATCTGTCACTGTGTGGTTAGCTAGACTGCTGTTGCTGAACTACTATACACTGACTGTTGATCTGTTTTGCCAGAAGCAAACTTTTCACACTTTCAGGTTTTTCTTTTTGATCTTAACACTCAAACAAAGAAGCAAAGGTTCAGTGAAAATTTCTGCTACATGAATAACAAAAATATTCTTTTCTAAATAACTTTGCGTCTGAGCTGGTCAGAAAGAGGAAGGCAAACAACAGGCTGTAGGTTAAATCATAACTTGATGTGTAAAAGGCTTTCTTTACTCATGGCTTCATTAGCACAAAAGTCCAACTAACTGAGACCTTGAAAGCTTTAGAATATAATAGATTTTACATGCTAAAGAAAAAAAAACTGCTTGCTGCTCAGCTGCTAGTCTGCAAATGACTGGACAAGATGCTCTGTCAGAACAAACAGCTGTAGACGAGTGGCTTTCTCTGCTTCCACAATACTATAAATCTCTGACATATTTTTTTTTTCCAAAGCTGAGAATTGGGAGTATGTCATGAGGGCCTGTGATTAGGGCTCATTGTTTGAGTCTTACACTCATTACATAAAAGTTGGCAGCACAGGAAATAAGACATCATAAGTGATGAACAGAAAGGTATTAAAAAAACAACTCAGGACTGTAAAGCCCAGCAGTGCCATTACCAGTGGTGCAAATTCACTTTTCAATTTGAATGACAATAACAATGCCACTTCCTGAAAATCAGTGTGTAATTGTTACAGATCTGACCAGACTGCAGCAAAACACCTCACCTAGCCCTGCAGTGAAAATAAGTCTGCCCAACAGGCTTTCTTGACAATCAATCAATCAGCTTTTTGACACTGTGCCAGTCAGTCATGAAAAGTAATCACCTCGCCAACACTGTGAGCATAAGACAAAAGAAGATGAAGACTAAGGGGAGGTAGGCTAACTCCTCCCTTTACGTCAGAGGAAAAGAAAATTTAAGAAAGACAATTTGAACAGAAAAGAGATTAGAAGTTCCCCTGCTTTAAATTACTATCTCCCCTATCCGGTGATGACCCTGCTGTCAGTCAGTTATAAATATAGACAGACCTTTAATCACTTCTGTATGTGTTAAACAGCAGATAATATTCATCCACCTAGTGTAGTGTTAACAGTAGCAAAGCAGAGGCTCTTACAAAAGACCTTTATAACAAAAATGGTAATTTACACATTTAGCACCCAATAGCACGGCCCCAGGTTTATATTTTAGCCTTGTGATGAGCTGGCAACATTTTTTTTAGAGAGATTATTCATTCTCCACTCACTCTTAACACTCAAGCTCGACCCATTCAGTCTGGGTCAACATGACATTATACTGATTTGGCAACCAAAGTGACCAAAGTCCAATAAGCGCATTCAAACTCAAATGTACAAGAGCTACACCTCATCAAAATTTGAAAATGCAACATGCCCAAATAAACAGCTAAAAGCATGACAGAAAGCTACTGTGCAAGTGCTCAAGGCACTCTGAAAAGATGGCAGTGACTCTGTTCTCCTGACCACCACTGTGGGGCCAGAACAAAAAGGAGCCTTGACCGAGATGAGCAGCCGCAAAGTCCTTGAAGTGATGGGGATGCCATTTGTCAAGAGTCGCAGTGCACAATGGTACCACCAAAGTGTAATATTTAACTGTTGCTGTGAGATAGATCCTTGTATCATGGAGAAGAGTAGTGCAGGAAAACCTTGAGAGTTTAAGAGCAGGCAGACAGCAACATTCTGAACTAACTGTGGAGGTCTGGCGGCAAACGCAGAGGTTCCAGGAATGAGGGGTTGCAGTCGTCCAGGCAGGAGATAACAAGTGCCTGGATGAGCACCCTTCTGCCCCTTTCCTCTGATGTTGAACAGGCAGAGCCTGCCCTGACCAATTTAGTGCCCTAAGCAATGTCCATACACTCACACAAAAACTGCATAGCTTTATGTCTTTGGGTTTTTCTTTATTTTAGAAACAAACAAAAAGAAGGAACAAAATAAAAACAGTATTAAAGAACCTGATGCTGCATTGCTGGGCTTTTTTGAGGTGGAGGGGACAGGAGAGCTTGACGTTACATCACTGGAAGGTGCTGGGGTGGAGAAGGTGCCTACAGGTGACCCAGGAGTTGCAGTGATGGGATTGAAATATTTCAAAAGTGCATCTGAAAAGAGGAGTATATGTGACTATTGGGTGTTAAATTATATTAATAAAAAAGCTGCTCTTGGTGAAACTCATAATTATCACAGATAATTATGAATGATGAAATTATTATTATGAAGACTATTAATATCAATCAATAATTCAGACACCAACTGTTGAAGAACCTCACATGGGGGAACAAAACTGTCAGATCTGTGAGGAGCACGGTTGGTTAACTGTAATTTATAATTATCAGAGATTAATTAAAAAAAAATAATAGAATTAATTAATATGAATTAACAATTACGGGGCACCACCTGGAAACCAGGACCAATAACCAAAACAAGGTAGTCTCATAAAAGAGTTCACCTAGAATGTTAATATCTGAGAAATACACATTCAAAGGGGAACCACTTTTCACAATATGTTAAACACAACAATCACAAAAGACTTCTCTTTAAGATATAACAATATTTATTAAACTAGATTAACAAAGTTAACAAGTGCTTCATTCAATAAACTACTACTTTAAAATCTAATTCTTGGTTGGTAATATTTCAAAATAATAGCATTAAAATAGTATTAGTAAAAAATAGTTTCTCTTCTCTCATTCTAGCATTCGCCTATACCGCTTGCATCATAGGCCCAGTCTGTGTGCAAGAGGGAGCTACAGGAGTGACCCACTGCTTCAATGTTTGGTGAGATTGACAGTTTGTCATCTAGAGTCACATTCAGGCTCTTTTTTGACCAAGTTGGCACCACCACAGTATTGTCATTGGTAATGGACAGGTCTTGACACGGGCATCATGTGGGAAGAAAAGCTTATAAGGTTGAGCTTAACATCCACTCTGTGATATCTGCCAGGCAAGATGTGATGGGTGACCCCAGGTGAACGTCATAAGATAGGAAAGAGATGAATAGCTGAGTGTCGTCCGCATAGTGATGGGGGAAGGAATGCAAGTCAAACCATGTAAGTCTATGACAGCACCTGCCTTGTCTGCTATTGCAAATGAGTGCAAACTAAAAAGAAATATTCTAAATGTTACTCTGTGAATTTTGATTTTTTTAAAAAAAGAGAGATAAATTAGATATATTTCTCTTCCATGAAAGAAAGTCCATCAAAATAAAAAAAGCAATACTTCAACACTGGTCCACCCATCCTTTAATTGTAATTATGTGATAGTAACTTCACAGATTTTAAAATGAAATAATCCATTGAGGCTTCAATAAAAAGGTCAAAGGCTCAAGGTAAGCTACGGAGCCCTGGAGCTGCCAAGGATTCTCAAGAAATCTTCAGCAGGGCAGATTACAAGGTGACACCCTGCTGCCATGTAATGAAATTAAAGGGCAGCAGGATGCCTCAGTTTACCACAGACAGCTTGAACACATTCTTCATCGAAACCATGACAAAGAGCAGACTGAACCCTCTGACGATGTTTACTCCTTTGTTTCAATAAAGAATGTTATTTTCTCGGAGAGAAGAGAGCAAACTGAGAAGTCTCAGGTTCTGATGCAGAATACACTGATTATACCTCAAAATGTATATGATATCCCTTTGCTGAGATAGTCCTACATGCAAAGTGCCTTACCACTTTGAGTGGAATACATTACCAGTGTAAGTGGTAGTTCGGAAGGAGACAGAGATTAGATGAGAAATAAAAGGAGAAACGAGGCAAAGAGAAATTGCCATCCTCAGCTTTGTCATTGGCACTTATATGTTGCTGTGGACATCATTATTGCTGCTGTATATGTCTGCTTCAGAAAGCAGAAATGCATTGAATTCTACAGAATGGGAATGATTTGAAATGAAGTGGGCAGCGACTAAAGCTGAGAGAAAACACACAGAGAGACAGTATTGTCCTTTGAAAGCGTATAGAGTTCTTCTCATCATGCCAAAAAGACAAAATTAGCATATGCAATTATTATGTGCCTTACAATACTTCTCCTGCAAGTGCAGTGAAGTGCTCTGAAAATGTATACAATAAAAAACATTCACTCTCAGTTATTGGTTTTTATCAGAGAAGTACAGTATGATGTTTATTCTCTTTACAGCCATTCAGCAATTGTGGTGTACCAGCACTGATTTTGGAATAAAGAAATACCCTCTTGGAATGACTATATTTCTATGTAGTGCATTTTCTTTCCATTTATGCTTGTGCCTGTGCTCTGTCTTGCCCATGGCGACTGAAAAGCAGGGTAACACCCATTCTAACTCAATTACTGAAACAAGAGAACTCTCCCTGGGATTATAACCCCAGCCTGTCAAACAGATCTTAATATTATCTGCAAGGTTCTTGTTTTGCTGATTGTAACAGCAGCTTTGGACTAAAGACATCAGCGCTTTGGTAGCCCAAAGTACTGTAATGATAAAAATGCTCAGTGACACAGTGGCTCCTTGTATTTCTTTTACCTTTTCAGTATTCAGTCCAGACAAGTAATGTTTTGGCTTAGAACGCCAAAATATAAAAGTTCTTATTAAGTGACTCTGCAGTGTGATGCCAAACAGCTAGAAAAAGCAGCAGAGAGAAACATGTATGAAAAAAGCAATAGAATTAGTAGTCATGCCTTGAACTGTCCTCAATGAAAAATCACATGTGAATGTATTCATATACAATAGAACTTGGTTTAAGATTTGATTCAGTGTTTCTTATAGGTTTTGCTATACAACAGTCCACCATCTCATACTGAAGCATAGTGAGCTGACTCACTGCAGCCTGCTCTTCTCCCACTCGCTGCCTCTTCTGACTCTCTGACTGTCTCTGACTTTCTTTTCCTATGATGCTTAGTGAAGACATAGCAAACCAATGCCAAGATTGAAGCTCACTGCAGAATCGTGATCACCATGCCTGGTTCCTTACCTTTTGTCCACACTTAGTTAGTGGTTAGTGATCATTTTAAGCATGTGCACGCCACCTGAACATAGTGGAGGTGTGCAAAGGACAAATGAAAGTTTTCCTACTTCAGCAAGCCTCATGCGGCGCAGAAGATCTCACAAAGCAAGTACTTTCCGATACATAGCGCGCCGGGAAAAGTTTAGACAAGTTGAACTTTTGTCGGATTGCATTGTACGGGCATCAGGTAGTGAATCACCGATCGAGTTTGAAAATCAACTGAAAAAACATGTTGCTTTTACAGAAATGTCATTCTACTGGGCTGAAAATCCGACACATTCCCAATGAAGCAGACTTCCCGTACAAATGTCAATTTCAGAACCCTGTGAACCATCAAAACATTCACATTCATCTAATTTATTGAATTGCCAATGCGTTGCCAATAAATGTTTAAAGTATAACACTGGCATTATTCCATATTACAGCACATTTGTACCTACTGAAGATGTAGATTTTTTAAAAAACAGGTAACAAACTCACAGTTTTATTTTTAAAAAGGCTCAGAAACATAACTGACCACTGTGATTCTTAGCCAACATTACTCACACATTTGTTGGGGTGTATTTTCAGCTGTGATGTCTATTCTGTTGATGAATACACATTTGGTTCATTAGTAGTGTTGACGGCAGCAGGACGGTGTATGTGTGATGGACTCAAAATAAACTACCACCAGTTTTCATAGTAATGAAGGAACATGTGACCCAGTTTTACAGTGTGGCTCATTGATGTGCTTTTGGACAACAACAGAGCTTCATAGCAGTGAGGAATACACTATATCAGGTTTTGACTAAGCAGTTCAATAGGACCAATTCATTGTTGGGTTACGTGTTTTCATTATATTAGTTACTGCCTATTAAAAAATAAAGAACACCCAGCTTCATTTGTAAATGTGTTAGTGGTCGTTTGACCCTCCCTTAAAACCAATTTTGCAAAGGCGAGTATCATTTTACAATTTAGAGAGTGTTTCTTCTCAGGCAGCATGCACCGTGGCATTGAGTCATTGTTTGTAATGCGTAGGCATCAATAACAGAGCTAAGTGACTCTCAGTTGTCAGACAATTTGGCAATTGATTCAAAATGAGAACAGTTTTTGATTACCACCACTAATCACCAACCTCATTTTGGCAAATACAAAGTGTGATTCATCTTGTTGCCGTTTGCTGTTTTAAAATGACTCTAATTGACTTGATAAAAATGCAAACATTAAAGAAACATACAGTATGATCTTATGTGATCTTGACAAAATGTGAAGTGATGACATATCTTGGCCCAAGAGACACCTGCATTAGTGACAGAGCACACTATATTTGCTTTTATTCCATATAGTCATTGAAAGAAATGATTTAACGGTGTGTAACAATTTGTCTTTATGCTCTACAGGCCATGTTTTGCACATTAATGGTCTATCACCCACCCTGCAAGGGGTCCTTTAGATACTCCCAAATCTCTGTCTCTCTTTCTTTTACCTTTTCTCTCTTACCCTTGTTTCTCTCTTGCAATGTGAATGTTCTGAGGCTTACAATACATTTGCCTTGCCCATATGAGCCTCTTAGAAACTCTAAATTTGTTGCTCATATCAGAGTGTAGACGCTGAGTTTATTAGTAATGCCAGCCTTGTTGTTGTTCGGCTCTGAACAAATAAGAGGCTTGCAGGGGAGGCTTATCTGTCAGGGTGCACAGACACACACACACGCACGCACACACACACACACACACACACACACACACACACACACACAAAGCCATGTGAGCATGCATGTAACCCCAGATAGTAACACATCTTTTGACACACACATAACATGCATTAATGAAGGCACACTCACAAACACATGCGCACACAAACTCTCTTTGGCCATGCTGAAGTGCAAACAAGTAAAAGACGGTCTCAGAGTGATTGTGGCCTTGTCTTGTTAGGTGCTGCGTGAATAAGAGGCTTCCAAGGAAGGCTTATCTGTTTGGCAGTACACACACTCTCTTGCTCACACACAGACACACACACACACACACACACACATCTACACACTTTTAGAAGCCTTATCTGAGTCAGGGTAGATAACATTGCAAGACAGAGAGTAAGGAGCAGATCTCACCATGAATGGAACATGTACCTGGCTTAGGAAAGTAGTCACACAGTCAAACGCACACATGCACAGTTCCCTAGGTTACAGAGCAGATGTTGTGACCTGGAGCACAGTCACCCGACAAGGCAAACATGACTAACAACACTGTTTGCCTGGTGATATATATGCACCAAGAAAGGCATATGGCAGAGCTTGCTGATAAAGAGAAGAATGTTTGGGGGGAAATGCATCACGCTCAGATGATAGCAGTCTGTTGACAAAAGAGTTAAGGCTCAGTCTGTCAACTGCAATTGCTTAATATAAAAACATAAAGTAGAATGATATTCATTAGTAGGTTTGCTACGTTTTGATAGTAAAAGTTGAACTGAAATTAACATTCTTGTTTTTGCTAAGAAAGTAGTAGCTAGTGTTTGTTTTGACTTGTGTACTTATGTAAATTTGTAATTACCAAAAAGAGAGTCAGTGCAGGCAATTCCAGTGGTGCTATATCTGTTCAAAATAAAATAAAAAAATATCACTTCCAACAGCTAAACAGGATATTAACTGGGGAGCAGGCATCTTGAGGTTTCTTAGTCCCACCTGTGATTTGAGCACTCCTTATTTTACTTCATGTCATGTTTTAATACACGGTATAACATACTGGGTGCTAAGGTTATGGAACAATCTGTTTCAGGGATTTTTCAAAGTCTGGTTACAGAGATGCTAATGCTAGCTAGACCTCCTCCTTTGTATAATACAGGAGAAACACAGCACTGAGTGTGCAGCAGCTGGCAACTTGTGTCATGTCAGGTCTTGATATGAGCGAAAGGTAATATCAAGTGGTAACAGGTGTTAACATCTGCAGGCTAGGCTAAGTGGCTTCCGTTCAGAGAGTTATAGCTACAATGTAGTAAAGGGACACATGGCTTTTATCCCTAAAATTGCATAACCAAAACTTTGTGGACTTGGAAAAAGGGCCAAAGACATTTTGTGTCAGTGTTCATAGGGTATTGACCTTATGCGTTTCACCAACAAGAAAATGTTCCATCTCTGTAATTGTGTCTTTTAACTTCCTGGCTTCACCACAGGTGGGGATATGTTGTATTGTGCATTTACATCTGCTTATGCACCTGAGACCAGCACCAAAGATCGTCTTTTTAATCTGATATTTGTAGTGAATGTGGTCATGTCCAGCTACATGACCTCCTCAAATATGTGGACATGTGTTCCTAACTTTGAGATAATGTATTGTAGGCTGTGTAAACCGATCAGGACTAGAACTTTTTACTTGTATTTACTATAGCCAGCAATAGCAACCAAAAGTTAAGAGAAAAAACAGACTGCAAAATGAGCAGGCTTCATAAGGTCAATACATCATGACGTTCTCTAGTAGGTAGTGCATCACAGAAGTTTTCAGCTCATCTCCTCGCAATGCTCGCCCTTAGATATCAGTCAACTGCTGTCAATGGGAAACACCTTCCCAGAGGCTTGAAGCTTAGTCACTGTCTCCACAAATATGTCAAAAAATGGTTTTATCGCCCTTTGAAAATTAAAAGGATATGCAAAATAGCTGCAGTATCAGTGAGTGAAAGTGAGCGTTGCATGATGTAGGATTTTAGCTCCACTGCGCTGTTGCAAAGACAACTGCAAAATTCTGCCTTTCTCTCTCGCTCTATGTGTGTGTGTGTGTGTGTGTGTGTGTGTGTGTGTGTGTGTGTGTATGCATGCGTGCACTTTAGTATGGAGAGAAAGTGTTTCTCAGCCTTATTATTCTAGAACAGAGCTGACTGTGTCAGAGCTGTCAGAACTTTGGCTGCAAATGAACCTCATACTTTATCTGTAGATGCTTCATGCACTATAGATGACTCAACCACATAAAAGGCCAACTTCAGTGTTAAGTGCCTCACCAGTGGAGGTATTTTTTTTTCATGTGGTTGCAGTTTAACAGATGATAGTTTTATTTTAATCCCTACGGTTTGAACATACTGATGTCTTTGCTATAGTCAGAAGTTCATACTGTCTGTTCCAAAGTAGGTTTTAACCTGCCTAAGTCACTGGCTCCCACTGTTCAGATATTGATTAAAACAGCTTTAAGACACACACTGTTGTATCAACTAATACACCCGTGTTTTTAGAGGTATTATCAGCATTAGAACTGTATATAATTTAAATTATTTACCATTCAGTTTTAGGTCTGTAACAAAAAACTTTTTTTGTCCTTTTTGGGGTAAAACTAGTTCCCTATAACCCAACATATTGTCAGTAAAAATGTTATCTTAGAGCAACAGAGGAAATGGTCTACTGAGCACACAATAGACTCATCTTAAGAGTAAAGCAAGATACCTTCCTGGACAGCTGTAGGGTCCAATTCAGTGCTACAATCATACTGGAGTGTGTAAGACTCCAGCACCAGCTAAAGAGGTGGCTGACCATTTGCAAACAATTCACACAATCTTTCCTTTAGGTTTCAAATGAGAGTCATATCATGAAATAAAAGATTGTGCTAAAACAGATGGCCTCTTAAAAAAAAACTAGAGATCTAAAGCATCCACTTTAGGTCTAGTTTTAATCAGTTTCAGTGTAGTGCTAGTCTGATTCATTCATTTATTTCTTGATCGGCACCAGTGCAGTGTTGATGTGACTGCAGCGCTGTCCATGGTGCTGAAGTTCTGTTCACTGATCGTCTGGCGTGCTAGATATTTTAACTGCAGATGTAAAACCTCACTCACTCTTTGCACAGTAGGTCTGTCTGTCTGCGCTGGCAGCCTGTCCAAGATGCTTAAATTACCTCTAGTTTTAGCTGCTATGCTGAATTTAATGAGGGTGAACACTCATTAACTTGAGTTCCACAACAGGATCAAATGAGGCCAATGAGGGATTACTCATTAGTCTGGCTTCCGTGTTAATGATATTCACTTTCGCCTAAAAACATTGAAGTGTATTACTTTTGTATGTTGTCAGTTATTTTAATATGCAGTAATGCAACAATTGCAATAGGCTATTCCTAGTGGGGTGAAAACATCATGGCTACAGATTAGAGTCAAATAATATGGTCAGAAATACCCTTAAGAGAAACCTCTGAATGAAACTCTTGAATTGCAATGTTTCTTTTTCCATTTTCTCTTACCATATACTGAGTCGTTTACTTGAAATGATATCATTACAAGCCTGTATATGTGGCCTGTAGTTATGAAAGTAATTAGGGACATTTTAAATCTTGTACTTATATGTAACCTTGAGTCAATTTGGTGATATTCACAGAGCTACATTCACGTGATTAGCTGTAGGTTATTGGTTATAGGTACAGTAAATGTTAAGAGCCTTTCATGTAACATTGGATAAAAATAAATGACCTAACTTGGCCAGCAGTCAGCAGTTCTATTACTAAACTTGACTTTGACCAGACAAATTAACATTATGTGTAATATATTGTTGTGTACTAAAAAGAAGCACTTCCACCTTTTTTGTTCTTAGTGTTTGAGACACAATGATGCTTTCAGTTGATGGAAATGAGATAAAATAATAAATAAATTTAATCTGTGGCTCTGTATTTCTTCAGGTTTCTTCAACGTCTCCCTTTTGCATTGTTTGCCCCAAGCGTGTGTCTAATAAAAACATGATGGTAGGATGACATACCCTATAGATAGATAAACCTAATTATGTCATCAGGGTGAAAAACTGGGGGTGCAGGGTTTGAAAGATATGGGCATACACTATACCAGACGGGAGAAGTCTAACAAGAAAAGATGCTATGCTGTTACATTATGGGAAATGTAAGATCTAGCTTCTTTTTTTTTCTTACGAGCTTGGCCCATACTTAGGACTAAAAGCCAAGATATCTCCTCCACAGCTGCATAGATGATGACATTTTTAAAATCTAACTATCACGACTCCCCCTCTCATGGTTCTGTCACAGTTTGGCTCTATGTCCTTCCACCAGTCCACCAGAAGCCCTCTGACTTTTTTCCGAGTGTGGGAAGGACTGAGGGGGAGAAGGATGGATAAGATATGTTGCAGATTATATTAACGTACCACTTGAAATATTGTTGCTTGTTGTATTGAACCTTTGTTCAGACATTTTACTCCCCCGTTCGTCATACATGCGCTTGATTGAAAGAGCATACAGAACTGAAGTGAAATCTGAAATACTTTTGCCTTCACCTGGTTAAGAATGTTTTTTTTATGACCAATTGTTTTCAGAAAGTATTTCAGGATGGTTTCTCTTAGCTGCTAGGTTTTGTGCTTATTATGCAATTCACACTCCACATGGTGCTGTATTAGTTTTTGGGTAATAGAACAGATCTATGTTTTGGACTTTTAAGGTTGCATGTCTCTCAGATTATCTTGCAGCCCACCTAGCTCTGTAGCACAGAATGTTTTTTGTTTGCATTTGGCCTTCTGGCATTTTAGGCCTTCTGGAGCGTACTTACTGTGTTTTCCTGGGTTTTCCGTTTCTGTTTGCCTTGTGTTTTTCCTCCTGTGTTCCCCTGCTTTTCCCTTTACACTTCCCTCCGCACCTGCCCTGCATCAGTCTTGTTAGCCCTGCCCTGCTCCCTGTGTCTTCACCAACTCCTTTCCTGTGTTCGTGTTCCACCTGCGCCTCATCCCCTCATCAGTTCAGTTTTTGTTGGATCCTTTGTTCTGCTCTGTTTGTTCTGTATAGTTCTGTTTCTGGTTTGCTCTGTCCTGCCAGCTTTACTTTACCTGCATAAACCTAGAATAAAAGTTATCCTCCAAGCCTTGCTATGCCTGCAAACTCTATTAAACTTACAGCACTTTCACCAGTAACATGACTTGTATGTTTCGAGTAACAAACAATAACATCAAGTATAAATGGAAGAATAATATACAGTATGTGTTGCAGTCCAAAACAACAGTTGATCTCCACTGGTGTTTATTGGGTCAAGTGTTTAGCTCACTGATAGCTGAATGCAGCCATCTAGTGAGGCCATCAGCAGTTCTGTGATCATTTCAGAACAATTACATGATGTAAATGTTAATTCTTTAGGTCATTACACCCCACTAAAGGAAAATTAATGCCTATTTGAACCACAGGGAAGAGATGCAATGGAACAATTTGGGTGAAGCTTTAAGACATTGCTGAGTGTGGACTCTCCTGACCACTCATGTGTGTGCAAAAGGATTTCAGCCAATATGACCTGCTGCTGTCTGCAATAGCCATAACAGCTAATCAATAGCTTGATCCATAGTGACAGAAGGCTAAAGCTTCAGCAGCTTATGTTGATACTGACAGTGCTTTTGTGCTCCTATCTACAGCTTTTGCCTCAATGGATAGAGTATGACACAAACACTACCAGGTTGGGGATTTTATAGCTTTTGGGGCAGTCAATGATAAAAAAAAATACTGCCTGACCCAATCCAATTTTGGTTAGTAAAGGGAATTTAAAGATAAGCCCCAGAGACTCCAGGCTGACAACTACAAGTAATGGGAAAACAATAATTAAATAACCGTACAGTCATTATCAGTAAAGCTGTGTAAGATTCATCATAGTGTTAGGACAGGTTAACAATATTTTAAAAGGATAATATGTCAAAGTAAATGTTTTGAAATGATAATTCAAATAATCTTACACAACCTTACAGTACATCAGACCTTATCTTGATTTACTACATGTCTACCTTTCTGATCACTGATCCAAGTCTCACTGAGGGGATTTCTATCCAGCCATCCAATTATTTCAGTCTTACCACTGTTACCAACATGGTCCCCCGATGATCAGACAATCAATGCACTGATCAGCACCACTGGAAGCCTACATTTTTAGTGGTTTACAGTGTCAAGAGCATTGGCCAGTGACCAGTTGTGACACTGTGCTTGTTAAGAAAAAGCCCTTGTTATATATTGTATAAACTGTGGGTTAGAATGTTTTTTTTAAGGTTTATAAGGAATGAGACTTTACTTCTTTGACTGATATCTATCCTGTGAACTCTAGGAAATCTAATACCACAACACCAAGCCACCAAAATATAGGGCAGATTTTAGAAAGTGAAAGGATTTGGAGCATTAAGTATGTGCTAAGATTCTACTTTGAATTTAGTAATTATCTGCAGAGCGATCCTGTAAGCCAATAAGTCTGCCCCATATACCCCCCTATAAGATAACCTCCATATGTGTGAGCAGAATCCAAAGGGATAAGCTACTTCTGTATATTTTTACAGATCTAGACTTATTCAGTGTGGTTCATAGAAATACCATTCATTGTTTTGTTTTACTGTCATGTATAACAGATGATCGATAACTTGACTGGCATCAGTATCCAATATTAATAAATGAATGGACCAAAATGTGTGCCAGGTCTTCTTCTTTTACTAAGTGAGATTTTGACCTACAGGTAGAGATAAAGCCAGGGATGTCTTTTTTTTTTTTTTTTTTTTTTTTTTTTTATTCAGAGAGGTGGCCCTAAACTGGCTAACTCATTTGAACCCTTACTATTAACCATCATGGAAACAGATGAAGCATCATTTTTTTGTGTTTTGGTATTCTTTATTTATCTGTCTTTAAGGTTTTTTGACTTTTTAATTTTCTGCTTAATTTTTTTTTTTTTAAACCAAAATAGATAATCTAACATGCAATAAACTTAACAGCTTTTTCAGCTGTCTAATCTATTTAAGTTTGATACCTTAGTATTTCAGTCCTTGTTGATGATTTGGCACCACCCATGGTTACCATGGTAACTGTGGATCGAGTTTCATAGTACATCACTTGTTGAGCAGCCACTTTGTCAGAAATACAACATATGTATCTATTAATAGTGCAACCAAACAACCTGACATTGTCTCAATGAAGTTAGTCAAAAATAATTGCAACCACAATCTCATTTCATGCTCCACATGGCATGAGTGGTTTACCACACAACAGCAGGACCCAATGAAGTTGGTCGCCTTTCTGAGAAGTTGGAGGTGTGCAGCCTGTCGCCTGCTACTCTTCATCTAACAGCTCACTGTGGCTGCTGCTTCTTGTTCCATTACCCCCTTACCTTTTTGATCAACAATAATGGTCAGCGCTAATTGTTGTTTCCTGCGGCTGCTTCACAATTAAAACCACCCTGTGGTTCAACCGTTGAACACTTTTAAAGTGAAGCAGCGGCAGCAGCAGCTTGATGTTCCATGTCTGGTTTGCATTAGCAGTAACTTAATACTGTTGAAATGGTGTAAAGAGAGTGAACAGTAGACAGTGAGGCTGTTATCAGTTCAACTGCATTACATGCATGCTTTGTTTTCCTGTGAATCCTTTATGCTTAGGTTGGAAATCTGGTAGTCCAGTGCAGGAATGGCGAACTCTATCACTACCACTAAAACTGCTATATAGAGATGTGATTACTGATTGGAAATTACCATAAATAGTTTAAAAAATTTGGTTTGATTTCATCATAAGGATAATAACTTCTGTCACCAGAATCTAATTCTTGGTGGTAACAGAGGTTTCTAGAACCTGCATATTAAGAAGCCTTCTAGCTGACTTTTCATTTGTCTGCTCTGACATATGAATAAAGCACAATATGGTGGTGTATATTCACCATATCCAACTATTTCCCAAGCAAATTAATAACTTCCCCTACAGTGTAAATGGAGTATTGTAGGGCTCATTGTAGTACATACAATCTACAGAGGAATAAGAATCATTAAACCTACACTATTTGAGGCCATAAATAGCCTTCCTGTTACAGCAGTAGGAACATGGTTTGAGTCCCAGGACCAGTTGTGCAAAATAAAAGAAACATTTTACTCATGGTAGTTGGCTAGTGGCCAACATTAGCAGACTGTGGTTGCACTGGGCAGCTTCCAATATAACTGTAAAGCTGTAAAGTAGTTGCTGAGTCACTGGCGATCAACAATCCTATCAAGCCCCTGCAGATATACTGAAGTTTATTGTGGTGACTTTATGCTATGGAACACTAAAGCCATAAAAAAGTGCTCATAAAGTGTCGCTTAAATTTAATGAAGTGGTATTCCAGAATTGATTATATCATTGAATGGAGACGCATCTTGGAAAAAAAAATAGATGAGCCTGATTAAGCTTTAGATGGTTAACCAATTGTCGATTGCCCACATTTATGAGGGTTCAGCTAACAAATGAATAGTGATTTCAGTAGGGAGCTCTCCAATCAGCCACCTGACAATGTCTCAATGACTTGAACAGCTGTTAAGAGCTAATCAATAAACTGATTGGCAGCAGCAGTAGCCTGGGGGTTAGATTATGCTGGTTTAGTGTCATGACCAATCATTCTGTGGTGGTGAGGTAACACTGGTCATAGATTACAGGATTCCCAGCTGTGTTATGCTCAAATAAACCCACATCACAGAGAGAGATGATAAAATAATAAATTAAGTCTAAGTTGCTGATCTAACTAACTAACTACCTAACTAATTTACTTATCATAGTCCCCCATGTGGCACATGGAGACCAAGAACCAAGGTCCATCTTCCAAGTAGTGTGCAGGTATGTCGTCTGTGTTTCTATGGAAAATGTGATCTTATTAGATACAAATTGAAATCAATCAAAATCATCAAAATACCACTGATCACAACTTGAGGTGCTTCTTCAGAATAATACATGTGTTTTATTGTTGTAGTTAGTGTTGTTCCAAGTCACAGCAGAGGAATGTTGCAATTTTGCACCAGAAGCTGTCCAACACATTACATACCATATATGATACTCCAGTTGTTTTGTCCAACATGGATTCATCAAATCACTATGTGTAGGCCCAGCACTGTCTAACACAAATCTCACTTGACTGTTATTAAAGGATGGCATGCAGCTCATGCAGCTCGTTGATGCCACTTGTTAGATTCCTTTTAGTCTTTTAAGGTAGTTGAACCACTGAACCTCTGATGATTTATATAGTATAATCCAAATCCAATTTCTGAATTCATACATCATACTGTACATCATCTGTAACCTCAAATCATATGATGTCAAATTTTGCTTTCACATAAATTGATTAACTGGTGATGAAGAGGCTTTACCAATACTTTAAAGGTTAATGCCAACAAGATGATTGAATTCACTTGTCAGTGATCCCCTGCAACTGTCAAAAGATAGGTTGACAAAAATGTTTTCTACTTATATGATTTTATCCCATATTACCAAGTGTTCGTATTGAAAAAAAATATGCTCTTTACCCACAATGTTCTGCTGCACTTTGAGCATTGGTGTTATATTGGAGGAACATTTTTTTGTTCACTTCTCCCTCCTTAAATATTCCCATCTGGTCCACCAGATGCAAACTGTTGACCTTTCAGTCTCTGCTTCAACAGACCACCACCAAGCTTATCAGTGACCAGCAGAAACCCCATATCTCCAATTTTGTCTTTTATGGCCCTGATAGTCACCCAGATGTTATAGCAGAGGCATTGGCTCAGTAAACCCTTGTGGACTCCTGCATCTGATGTCAGTTGCCACCTAAACTTAGAAAAAATGCAAAGATGTAGATGTAGTGTGAAAGAACAGCTGATGAGAAACAGAATGTTCTTAGGTTATCAAAACTCTTGAAGGCATATTGATATATTGTTCAGTTCCCACACAGAATCAATCATCCACTTCTCCCAGAATCTAAATTCTCAACCTGCATAGTTTCTTCCTTCCCACTTCTCTCACGTCTACCTTATATCATCACCAACATACAATATCCTACGTGAGAGACAGATAAAGGAAGAGAGAGAGAGAGACAGTAACCCATAACCACTCTCTCGTCCTTTAGGACTTCATCCTCATTCACACAGACAAACGCCTTCTCCAGGCAGAGGACAGATGATTGAGCGAAAGTAATTTCATGAGGTGATATATACGTCTGGTGTTACGGTATTATTTAGTTCCAGATGTGCCAGAAAAGAATGGCAATCGCACTTTATCCATAATTTCTCGCTCGCGTCGTGCGGAATGATTGATGAGCAGGGATGGTGAGATGGACATTCAGAACACACAATCTGACAAATGATGGGATAATCAATATCTAAGAAATGATGTGTGTAAATCTAACGTGAGCCCATGTAGCGTCCAGCTGAACACGCAGGGTGTCGGCCACTACTGTGCGCCATACAGGGAATAAAAAGGGTTTTCACCAACTTCAACGCAGCAGGCTTTCTTAAACTGCATCAAGCAGGACAGGGTTATCAAGGCGTACTCCGGAAATGTGGGGATTATTACTTCAAAATAAAAGTCTGTTTTTTTTTTAGGGTTTTTTTTGTTTTGTTTTGTTTTTTTGAGTTTGTGAAAGTGATGATGCAGTTTTGGGACAAGGTGGGGAGAGGCTATGACACCAACCTAAATCTTACTCTTGTTTATATGTGTCTCTCTCTCCTTTTTTTTTTTTTAAACCACATGGGCTTATAGCTATAACCATGAATTCTAGTTGCTCAGTTGTTTGATGACAAAGTTTTATTTTATCCATTTATATTTGTCAGTTTTCTCTTCTTGAATTGCCTGTGATGCACAACATAAGCATAAACAATGAAAACCTTAATTTTTGACACAAGACTCTTGTGTGAGACATGCTAGGTACAAAGATTGGGTAATAAGTGCAAGACATGCTCATTTCAGTTTCAGTTGATATTGCAATTTAGCGATGCATATTCCTAAACATATTCACAAGAGGTTTTACTGGAGGTGGGACAGTTGATCACTTGGTAATCCAGCCATGGCTAAATGTGGATCCTGTGTTGTGTACATACCCTACTTTTGAAGAAGCAAGGGTAAAACAAAAAGGAGCACCTCTAATGTTTGCACGAGTGTAAATTTTGTGTTTCGGTTCATTTGTTTAGTCCAAAGGTCACACCATAACTGACCAGGAACTCAAGCATACCAGAGCAGCATTTTGAAACTATTGGAGCCAGCTGATCCAGACAGATACAGGGGGATCTGGGCCATTCATGTGCTACTCTGATTTGAAATGAGGCAAAAATAAAACACAGATCTATATTTTTCCATGTTTTATTTATTTTATTTTATTATTATTTCCCATCATAATCCGTATATCAATTTGCATATTACGTTTTGGGGCCGATACAAGAGTCTTATTTTGAAAAGAGAACCAGGAAGTGGTGTTCCTTTAAGGTTTCAAACTTGACTGTTGTCATAATCGCTGCGCTATCTGGATTAACTGCGCAGGAGAAGCGAACGGCGAGGAGGACCGAGGATCAGCGGGACTGTACCGTTAAGCTTTCGGTGTGAGTGACTGGACGACAGTTTTACCGGGACGTTAACTCGTCTTTATCTTCATATATTTTTCTTTTTTGTTAATTCTAATTTAGTCCATTTTACTTTCGACCGCAGAGGAGACGCACATAGTCGAATTAACAGAGGGTGAGCGACATAAAGACTCAGAGACAGAAAGAGAGAGAGAGACAACCAGAAGCTCGCGACTGTGAAGTGAAGATCCAAAAATCCGTTGTTTAAAATGATGGAAATTAATGGTCTCTATCAAACCAGGAAAAGTGTTATTATTTTTGAATTTTAGGAGTATTTAATAACCAACAAACTCCACCTAACCCATGGGTAATTTTTAATGGAATAATTAAGACTTTTCCTCCCCTTTTGCCTGGGATATTTTTTTTTTCTTGTAGTGGAATTCTCCCTCTATCACCTGCGCGAGGACAGCGACCGGCGGGAAAGAAAGAAGGAAGGAGGCACTGTCGGGGAGAAGAGGAGAAAAAGAGAAGAAAAAGAAGCGGTTGAAGGGGAGGGGGTTGGAGGGGGGGACCATTTCAGTTTCTCTCGGATGGGATTCTTCCCTCAACCCGCGAATGGAGGGATGAAACCGGGAGAAAAAGACAGGGAGAGAGAAAGAGAGAGGAGGGAGAAGAGGAGGATGTAGTCGTCGGGCGCTGTGAGAATGCAAAACGGACGCACCCCTCTGGAAGACAGGATTGAACTATAAACCTATACGGAATTTACAGCCACCCAAAGGATATCACACATATTTACCTCGATATATACACATATGGGGCATATACTACTATTTGGAGCCTATTTGTGTGGAGTTACAACTGTAATCACATTCTAATTATGGGATTTGGAAAGATAATTGCGCCCTGACACTCAGTGATCGAAGGAACCATCGTAACCCCCGGAAAGAGGTAAAGTTTTAACTGTTATATTTCTTTTATACGTGCTAAATGAAGGCTCAGTTTTCTCCTTCCCTTTTCTATCTGTTTCTACTTGTTCTTTCTTTCTGGCTGCGTCTGTTTGAGCAGAGGAATGGTGGTTGTTGAGGGGGGAAAACGGGGCAGAGGTAGAGTTATTTCTACATTTTCTTGTATAGACGCTTAGTCTGGATCCTGAAATGGGGCGGGGGGCAGGCGGTGAGGGTGTATATGGGTAGCGGAGCGGGTAGAGAGAAGGTAGGAAAACCAGCATTGAGTACGTTGCAAGGTCAAGAAACGAGTCCGGTACAAGTTATATAGAGGCTCTATGTGTGTGTGTGTCTCTCTCTCTCTCTCTCTTTTTATGTGTGTGTGTGTGTGGGCACCCTCGCACCGGAGACCGAGGTCGGTGGACCCAGACGTAGGCTAATTTCAGTAGGCTAAATTTCAGCAGCTCTGCGCCCAGCTGAGTACTGTGAACGCTATTGTGTGTGTATGTGTGTGCACGCGCGCCCCCGCGCACGCAGAAGCGCGAGGGAGCGCTGCCTGAGAGAAAGAGAACTTGTGTATGCGCGCGCGTTGTGTGTCGGCAGGGCCCTTCTATGTTCTTGTAGGCTACATGATCATTTGAGAAGGCTGGGAAGACAATTAGGGCTCAAACGCGGAAAGCACTGCGCCTCTGCCCCTTTTTGTGCGCCACTACTGCACCTGTGTGAAAAGAGAGAGAGACTGTGTGTGTGTGTGTGTAAGTGTGTGGGTTATGTGATTAGGCTATTCAGCCTACTTTACCTATGCTACTGTGAACGGAAATTTAAAATCACAAAAAAAGCACCAACAATATGACACACGGGTATAAAATGCATGTGTTCGTGCATGCATTGCGTGCGCGCGTGCGCAACTGAACCCCAGCCCTATACCTTGTTGGTGCAAAGCTGATGATGATGATTGCTCGCGTCTTGTCCGCCGTGTGTGTGTGTGTGTGTGTGTGTGCGTGTGCGTGTGTGTGTGCGCGCGCGCGTGCATGCATGACTGCATGTATAGTATCTCGCCTCACTTGTCACTTTCAAATGAAGATAGGTGTGTATGCGTCCACGCGCGTGTCCTGGCTAACAATACTGGATATGTGACACGAGTGATGGAACAGGAGAGAATCGCACAATTGTTAAAGTTCAATACATTGGAGTTCATTTGGATTCCACTCTAAACAAATCAAAAGAAAACAAAACATGGCGCTTTCTTTCAGCTGATATTATGCATTCAAAGTTCTCATATTAACTGATATTGTATAAATGTGAGGCAGTAATAGGATTTATACCTACATGCTATGGAGAATTATATCTAGGGCTCATCATTTTTTCTCTTCTTTTTGAAAAGTGTAATAAATGCAATTCATCATATATATGTCTGTATACGTATGAATGTATATGCTTGTCTGTGTGTATACACATATATGATATGTGTAATTAATTATATATATATATATATATATATATAGGGATTTTTTATCTGTTCTCACCGTAAGAGCGCTTTGGTTATTGTAAACATGTCCTCTTGGAGCAGGAAACATGGCAAATTACCATCTAGGAGAATGGCACCTTTATCTATAATGCTTTAAGTAAAGTAATGAAAATTCTAAGCTGGTTATAAGTCATAATATATAAGTTATATAGTAAGGGGTCATTGTTTGGACATTTACATTTCACTAATGTAATGTTTCCCAAAAAAACTCACTCTAAACATTATACTGACTCAAATTCTAGATGATACTTGAAACAGTTTCTACTTTACCTATAGCTGTATATTTTACTTTATGTAAACATCTGATCAACAAAAGTGACTCCTTAAAAACAACTTGGTAAAAAAAAAACTTCATAAGTGATAAGTGATTATAATGCCTTATAAAATGATAATAATGCATTACCAGTATGATAATTATAATGCACTGTCCTTGCAAAAAATGTCATTGAGTGAACAGCAATTATGAAGTATTATGATATTTGACCCTATAAATCATTAGAAAATGTTTTTATAATGTGTTATGATAATTGTTTTAAATGTTTTATTAATATTTGTGTTTATGCAATACAAGTGTTTTATTGGTCGAAATTGGTAAAAAAAAAAAAATAAAAAAAAAGTAAATAAATAAAAAAAATCCTAAACTAAAATTTAGGATTTTTAGTTTTTTCACATATTTCAGCATGCAGCATGAACATTTGTTTGTTATTGTGCTGTTACTTTGCGCTGACCTGCCAGTTGACTACAGATGCAAATGAGCTTGAAGCTATAATCTGTTTGAGCTGCACGCTGCCCCTTTTAAATGAAACAAATACACATTCATGTTTATGTATCAGTTTATTTTATATATTATTTTTAACATTAAATGACTGGGAGGTTTTATATTTGTATAAAACACACAAATCATTTGAAGCACAGAAAATGATTGAATCCTTGTTTGACATATTTTCATTTTGGGTGTAGAATTTCACTTGGTGCTTTGACTTAGACTTACACTTGATGTGAATACCTGAAATCTAGGCATTATGACTTAGGACACATGGCAGCGATGAGGCTCGCCCCAGTGCATTAATCTGGATTATACTGAACGTTGCCGACACAAACCAGGTTGAAACTGAAAGACTCTGGTCGTGTGTTCATAAAAGTAAAGTGAAGTGAAAGCAACTGGCCATGTGAAGTTTCTTCAAGCTCCATAAACATGCATGCACATGACTTGGTGAAATGGTATTTGGACATTAGCAACAACTGTATGCATTGTTGTGGTCTTCTACTAAAGCTAATACCACCCGAAAACACGTTCTCCTGCACTGCACTTGCACTGAAAACACTATCTACTTTTTCACCGGCGGATATCAAAGTGAGCTTTTTTGACACTGAAATCCTTACAGAGGGTGCTTTTGGGGTCATCACCAAATGAGAAGTTATTTAATTTACTGTGATTATAATGTGCGATGAGAATCACTAAAAATGATCTAAAATTACCATTTTAATCAAACATTTTCCCATTGAGGCTTTGTGGAGTTTAATGTGCCTCTAATTTAGAGAGACTTTGACATGTCAGCATTTGAAAATTACCCTTTTATTCTCTTTGCCATGACTCCAACTTTTGCTGGGTTGGAGTTTCACTAGTTTGTACCGGTACAGTAGCTTGCATTGATTGATCAAGGCAATAAATTTATGCACACGAGCCACTCATGCTGGTGCTAATGGCCCGTGGATATGGAGGCATTATGCAAATGCTTCTCTGGCTCTAGAAAAAGAGTGTGGGTGAACGAGCGAGAGGAGAGAAACTGGTGATTTTCCGTCCATTTTAGTTGTGTTTAGTCTCCTATTTACGTCTAAAAGGAGTGGTTTGCCATGCCATTAGCTTCGGGATGAATGGCAATGCATTCATGTTACAGATTGTGTTTGGAGTTTTTAGCGGGAAATGTAAAGAAAGAGGTTGTAACTTAAAGCTACTTCTGACTTTCACGTTATTTATGAAAGTGAATTTCGATTTCTGGCATCAGTGCCAAATATATAGATTTGAAGTCGTATGGAACTGAAGGATAAACATCAGGTGCAACTGTATGACTGAAATGAAAGATCTTGTCATATACTTATATATAAATACATTCCAAAAGGGCACGTATAGGCTGAGGCTGAAATGAGGTAGAAGCAACTCCTTTTGTCCTCCACACACACACACACACACACACACACACACACACAAACACACACATTATATTTGTCTCAGTCTCACCCTCACACCACCCAAAGAAAAGGAAAAATGTCTCGACTCTTGTCAGACTGTAGTAGAGGCGAGTAAAGAGGCTGTAAGGACTGTTCTTTATTCTTTCTAGGGGCAAGGGGGATTTTTTACTATGTCCGTCTTTCTTCTTGCCCTCTGTTTATCTCTTTGCAGCTCTCTCTCTCTCTCTCTCTGTTTAGCTATCTGACAGAGGGCTGCAGGATCCTGTGGAGTGGGTGGTGGAGCTCTAATTCAATTTATTCTACTGCTCAGAGAAAGACAGAGAAAGCAAGAGAGATAGAGAGCGAGAGAGAGTGAGACAGAGACAGAGAGAGAGAGAGAGAGAGAGATAGGGAGAGGGATAGAGACCACAGATGTTAGAGAACATTTCCTATTAGCGGTGGAGAGGCGGCCTTATAGGAAGCCGGCCTGACGTTGTGACATCTGGATTGATTCTGCAGGTGACTGAAATGATGGTGAATGTGTGGCCATTATAGAAACAATGAAACAATATGTCTTTAAAAATGCCAGCAGTAAATCTGAAGACAGAAAACAAAGGCAGACCCTGTTTTATTCCTCCATTACTCACCTAACTATCAGCTGAAATACAGATGACTGACAGACTGAAGTTTTACAGATGAACTTAAATATCCAAGGCTCAGTTCTTCCACTTCAAACCAGCGGCAGGACATGTGAGATACTGTATTATTATGTTCACTCAACATGCAAAAGACTTACACTAATGAACAGATTAGATATTGATTCCTTACATTATCATTATTGATTTTTTTCCCCCAAGCTTTCTTTTCCAAGGACTAGAACAGACAGTTTGATACCTGCTCACAAACAATATTTCATGAACAGCAGATGCAGGCAACACTTGAATGATTCTTAGTGGGCTGGCATCACTAAGCAGTTGATGGCACAAAAGCTTCTGCAACTGAATGAAATCAAGCCCAAAGTTGTTCTCATTGTTCCTCCTGAAGCTGAATTCCAAGGAGAACTCAGGGGGGGCTGCCGTCGAATGCTGAGCCTTACACAGTACCATGGTGCTCTTTGTGATGTTTGTAGTGGTAGGTCAGATAAAAGTGTTACCACTGAGTTTTGTCAGCATTGTCTCATTCCCTTTTGTAGCATCTGATATCCAGAATCAAATCTTTCTTATTCTCTTACACACCTAGCGCAGGTTTGTTTTTATTTCAGCTCGTCTCTCAAAATGCAGCAGACAGACTTCAAACAGGAGCAGAGGAAAGGAGCTGCGCTACCAACGTTTCAGCTTCATTTCAGTGGACTTCACATCTTCAAGATCTGTGTTGAAATTCACATTATCATGATAGACTGAATAAAGAAATATTCTGCCACATCATATACAGAACAGTGATGGAAAATATTGTTGTATTTTCCCATCTTTAAACATGTGTGCACCCTTAAATTCTAAAGAAGTGACAGCAAGATGTTGCTTTGTTGATAGACAGGAGTTAATGTTATGTTGGCGCCATTGTTAAAACACAGTCACTCTAAATAAATAGCCAAGACAGGATTAGTCTTTGGAGGCTGGTAGCTGTAGTTAAGTTCCTTCTTCAAATCCATTACAGTCTTAAGTACATTAGAATAGATGCGTATGTTGTTGTTGTTGTTGTCAGTGTTCAATGTCCTTGTACCAACTGCGACGAGTCATCTTTGTTAAAGATTTTATGTATTTTCAGTTGGAGACAGTCTACATCAGTCTACTTTCTTTCTGTCTTTCTTTCATTGCTATGTAAGTTCAGTTACTCTCTCACTCACATGAACCCCCACAACCCACCCACCCATCCACCCACCTGCCTACCACCATCACCACCCCTCTCTCTCTCTTCACACAACTGCTGCTTCAAAACCCACCTGACGTGTCTGACACTGGATCTTGCTTTTAGGAGAGCAGTTGGAAGGATGTGTGTATGAATGTGTGAGGGTGAGGATTGGGTGACATGACAGATGTGAAACATGTTGAGTGATAATGAGCAGTTTTCAGGGCAGATAAGTGCATAAATGTGACACAATACAGACAGACTACTGGCTTAGTGCCTACGATTGAGCCATCGATCAAATCAAATATATTCAGATATATTCAGAGCTGACGAACTAGAAATTCATCTTAACATCTGTCTCCTGAACAATAAATAAGAAAGAAGAAAAAGGGGAAAAAACTTGTTTGTAGCACTTTTAAACTTATTGGCTTGTGAGCCTTTCATTTCTTTAGAGGCAAAAACCACAGTTATTAACAAGAAAGAAAGTCTGAAAAAATAACCCTAATTTTAAGTTGCTGAATTTGGTTTTCGTCTGCTTTTCTATCTAGTTTATCCTCTTAATACGCCGTGGATTTACTTTTTATTTATCATTTAGGTGGGCCCCAACCACCAGTTTGGCAACTATTGCTTTAAATCATCCTACATGCAGTATGTGTCTGTACAGTTAGGAATTCTAAGTTTAAACTCAGACAAATGGGAACAAATTGTATTACTCTTTCTGCCTTGGCTCTTTCTAAAACACAGAAGAACTGACTGTACTGTTTGATATTCTCTGTCTGGAGAAAGCCATGCTTGCACTAAAAACTCAGTAGGCTTAGTAGAGTTACACTTACTGAAAATACCACAGAGTGGCTGCATCAAGTCATCAGCAATTTCACTCTATATGGGATATGTCATAATGATTTGGTCCGTTCATGGTCAGCTGATGAACATGTTTACATTGGCATTCAGCCCATGTTTGGATGTAAGCAGAACAGCTACAACATGTTGCCTGTATAAACTCTATGTATACCAACAGTGTAAAACTTTGGCTAATGAGTTGCACACAGTTTGCATAAATGTTATTATTAACATAATATGTTAATAAGTAGTGCAAGAAAACAAATAACATTTAGAATAACTTGGCATTTTTTAGTTGTGCAGAGTCCTTTAAGTCTACACAGGACCCAAATGTGCTGTCATTATAAGACTAATTATACATATTATACATATTTCAACACTTGGGGATTCCACCAGACACAGTACTCAATGTATGAAACTGGTCCACAGTTCATATAAACACTGTTTGAAATGGCACAATCCAACACTATAGTAGTTCTTCTGAAAAAAAATCCCAAGGGTGAAATATGTGAAAAATCAGTTCTGTGGAAAGCTTTTTATAAATTGAGAGGGATGCTTTGTAGTATTGCCATTTGAAAAAAAAGGAAGTAAAATTCACTTTGTAGCAAGCCATAGCAAGATCAGAGCAGGGCACACGCATTAAAATGCTCCCCTCTTACACATCTATGATAACATTATCTGAACTAGAGTGCATTGAATTATTGTTTATCTTCCTTGTGTAAATGCATTCAGATATTACCTGCACTCCATGGCCTTCCATTTACAGTTACCACTACTTACCATTTACAGTATGCACCCTTACCTTTCTACCGCCTACAAAACAGCTGACAGACTTGCTGAGTTTGTGCAACTCTAGATGCCTGTAAGTCCTCAGCCTCCGGGTAGCAAAGCATGCTGACAATGTGTGTGCTCTGTGATTTTTTGCAAAGCTGCATTTGTATGTTGTACCAAACCAGCATGTGTGAATGGTTTTAATTTCAGTGTCTTGCAAAAAAAATCCCTTGAATGAATTTATCTTTGAACTTGCTGTCAATTGTTCTATTGCTCTAGGATGACGCTTAACCAGAGGATACATCCAAAACACAGATCAAGGTGATAAGAACATTTCTAAGCACCTGTATGGTTTTGTCTTTTGATTCCAGACTTCTATGGTACACCAACAAATTGTGTTGAACGTCATTATTTGTGTGCTGTGTTGAATTAACTCCTAACTGCAAAGAATTTATTGCTGGGTACAAAATCATGAAAAAACTATGAGGAGAACAAACAACAACAAATACTTGGCAATTATAAAGTCCCAATCCACTGCCAAAGATTGCTGGAGAGCCCTTAAATACAACATGTTGAAAGATTTGGATAGAATACCTAAAAACAGTTAATTACTCTCTCTTCTGTTTTTGTTGTCTTTTTGACGAGATAGAGTCCTAAAAACTAACTCTTATTAAAAAGCACCCAGTTAATACCACCATTGTAAATATAGCCAATATTAAATACACCGTACAACACTGTGTTGGTGGGCCAACTCTAGGTGGGATTTTACATATGTAGTTGTTTGTGTCCTCTACAAAGCTCTACCCCAGGCCCTTTCCATAAATAACATTGCATTCTCAGTCAACTTGTCAGGTTATATAAGGGTTAAAAACAATCAAGACCACCCCTGCCCTCTCAAGACTTAGTCATAATAGTTAGAGCATTAACATAATGAATAAAGCGTTCTTTTAAGACATCAGCGAGATTCAGTTTATTCTCTATACACAACACATGTGGGTTTATCATGGAGAAGTTGGTGCAGATGTAAGACTTAAATCACAGTGTTGTGAAAGACATGGAGATCATGGATAGTAAATGAGGAAACTTAATTGCTCCCTGTTATGGGAGTTAGACTTTTTATACATTGAATATTAATGTTTTAACTTAGATACATGAGACTTTTGGCTTATAAAGCCACTGTAGAAAACTATTTTATGACACTTTATTAGCAGAAGTGGTCTCACATGATTGGCCATTTAGGCATCAAAGATAATAAGCACTGGTTGCAGTGGAGCTAACATGATACTCGGGGTCCCTGAAGATTTCCCCATGTGATGTATTTCAACAGCATGTGAGAGACTCTTGATAGCACCTAGTTAACACAACGTCTTTTGTGCTGACTGCTATTCTGGATGTGACATCAGGTATAAATAGAAGTGCTTGACTCTGCTCATTGTCCATTAGTTTACACAGACTTTCGGGCCCACTTATAAGTGAGAATAAAACTCTGTAAGACAGTTTCCATCTGTGAATCCATTTTTATTACAGAATTTCTATGACAGTCCCACTGGGAAAAAATGGGTCACTGCAGCAGCAGCAGCAGCAGAAGCAGCAGAGAAAACCCTATAGATAAGCATAGCACAAGTACAGTGAAGATAATACACAATGTAATCAAGAGAAGAAAATGTTACAACAGATAAAGTAAGATAAAAAAATCCATTGTCACTAAGTATCATTGAAAGCATACATTTTCTTTGTAGTCTATCACTCTGCTGCTGCATACAGTAGACATTTAAGAACCATGGAGAGCTCTATGCATCCACTGTTTGTGTTGCAGAGTAAATCAGCACCATGGACAGCTCAGTCTGCAGCAGTTCACTATCACACACAGTTCCATGCGATCATTGACTGGCAAAATCTCAAATCCAAGATGTCAGCAATAATGGATTATGATGGATTTTGCACTTTATCCATCCAGTCAATCTATGTGTCCTTTTTTCATTTTCCCAGCTACCTTAAATTTATTTGCAATGTAGATCTTTTTGAGAAGTGATGCATTGTTTTTGCAGTGAAGGTTGGGGCTTCCATTTTCTTCAAGTTGCCTACTGAGGATGTCACAATATTTTTTTTTTATGTGTGTTGACTATTTAATTAATAAGTCATTTCCTCAACCAAACTAGTATAGCAGCAGAGCTATGTCAGCTCAAGTTGGCTGTTACATGTTGTGTTAAATTGAAACCATTATAATAAAAGGCATCGTTTTCTTAGGTCCTTGCATGACATTGTGACATCACTCTTAAGATTCAAATTGTGAATTTCATCTACTGATGCATGTCACTCAAGCACCATTATATCACATCTGGTTGATGCTATGTTAGTTGTGAAATTAGTTTATTATATGGCTAGAATGGCAGAGTGCACACATGTTGGTCATGCAGATGGTTGAAAAGCATTGCCCTTGGGAGTTCAGATCTGGTCTAACCTGGGCATGTTGGCACTATGTTGATAGTACTTCCACTAGGTTGTGGAAGTACAGTCAGTCAGTGAGCGCTATGGCTCTGTTGTCTACAAGTTCAGTCCAAGCAACTAGTCCTGGTATTGGACACCTCAAGATCCATGAATCTCTGACTCTCCTCACTGTAGGTTCTGTGAACTTCTGTGTAAACATCCATACAAAGTATGTATCCTTGTATTATTTAGCTGTTATATCCTCAGTTATGGGGCCATTGATACCATATATAGCACTGTCTGACTGAGGCTCTTGTAATGGCACTTTTAACAATATGGATTTGCCATCTTCATTGGCTGGGAACTAACAGTGTTGACAGTCGAGTGAAATGTGAAAGAAATAATTATATTCAGTTGATAGTATATCAGTATGCTCATTGGTCATGCTGATCATCATTTCTTTAAAACACTGCCTGTTTATGGAAGGCTTTATGACATTTTAATTCAGTTAGGCCTGGAAGTTCATCATTCTAGTTGCAAGGCCATTTGGCCTTTGTTGTTGTCAATTTTTTTGAGGGCATGAAGGCTAAATGCCAGGACAGCAAGGCCATCAAATAAAACAATGATTTTAAGACCACAGAAATAATGAATTTAACTTGAGGGTTTAGGATGATTTTAGTTTTAATACATTGTGAATTAAATGAATAAAAAAAGCTGTTTCTTTCACAAAATAATTTATCGGTATTCACAAATTACCAATATTTCTGCAATCTCTCTGAAATGATACAGTAAAATGGGTGATTTTAGGTTAGTGTGTAGTCAGAATTATCCTGAACTCAAATATATCATTGTTTTTTTTTTCTTCTTACAATCCAAAATGAAAGAATTGTCCCTCAAAATTTAGTAGGATGTTTTAATTTATAAGGGACACAGATAGCATGCTTTATACTTCCTGTGAACATAATCAAATTACTCAAATTTCCATATGTTTGTATCCATATTTTTTGTATATACCCTGCATTAACATCTTATTTTGAAAACCAGATGTAGTCATGTGTATCCTTGTGCTAAGTGCAACACAATTTGATGAATTGTAGGAATATACATGCACTCCAAATTTAGGGGTGGCTGGTTTGACCATGGAGTTGCGATTGGGCTAGCTGGCCCGCAGTAGTGTTCCAGTGGTTCATACTAGGCTCCAAGTCGAAGCCACCACTGGTTGTGTTGCCCAATAAGACATCAGAATCTCGTCAAAAGACACTGGTGTCTAAAAAACGTTAACAGGAAAGAAGCAGACGAGAAAATGGTGGAATGGGGCAGTGCAGGTGGGGCATCAAGGCCACTGTAGCCACAGGGCATATCATTTTTTGAGCAGGCATGGGGGCCATGGCCATCATAGGCCTGTGAAATTCCTGCCCACTTCAGTAGTGCAATGTTCTAACCACCAGGACGAGGAGGTCATCAGTGATGAACAGTGTTGTTTTTTGGAGCAGCAGAGGGGCTGAAAACTGAGTAGATTAAATGGTGCATTTAATTAAGAGGCTTGGGATCAGGAAGTCAGAGATCAGTCTTGGCCCATGCCAACGGGAGCTACATTTAGCCTAGCTTGTTAGCGCGTGCCATCTGTTCACACACAGATTAACGCTACACTGCAGGCGTTAACTACGGGTACAATTTCTGGTTCAACACAGTAGGCTACTATTCAGTAGACCTTATTCCCTCAGACAGTCTTTGGGTCCTGTGATCCAAAATGAGGAGATTACATTAGTCGTGTGTGGGTTTCTTTTTTTGGGTTTCATTAAATTTGGAATTAAATTAAAACTACAATGCAGAGAATGACTCTGTGGTATAGGAAACCTTTTATTTCACCTCCATTTACACTACTTCTGCCTTTCCATATGTATGAGATACTGTGTGCCTCATTAAACTCACCATATGTTCACAAAAATTGTCAGTCATATAAGCAGCTCAGATATTATGTTAAGACAATGAAAAGCTATCATAGAACAGAATTCTTGTTCTTCACATGAGTCTCAGTATTAGTGAAGTGAAACAATTTTTTGCTAAAGGAAAAAAAAAGTCTTTTTAAGACATGACAGATCAGAGTGTTTGATCTGTTATCATCTGTGAACATTTGGGGCATAACTGCTCAGCAGTGCAGATATCGATCAACCCCCAATCATTATACTGATAACAGCTTTTAGCTAGATTTGTTCTCTGTTTTTTCTTTTCCTTGGTAAGATTCCCCACATTTTTTTCTTTCTTCTCTGCAGTGTTCAATGTCAACAAAGTCATGATGCTATCCATGTGCTAACATTTACAACAAAATGCAATGAAATCCAATTACTCAAATTTCTTGCTCCCATTGGTTTAAATTGGTTGTTTATGATAGTTGACATCCATGGATATTAAGGATACACTTTTGTGATTTTGTTTCCTATTAGAAACCTATTTTAAAGTCACACATCATATCAATAACACATTTTAGTGTCTTTTTGCTTTTACATCAAAGCTAGTCTGATAGCTCTGGCTAGTTAAAGTTTATCCCATCTGCTTTACAAGCAGGGATGACTTCCAAATCACTGCATCCCACTTAGCTTTTACACCAAATACTATAAATAGCATCCAGCTAATCCTAGCTGTTGGCTGGTTTTATTTATTTTTTATTCTTTCTGTTTGGCACTAACCTGAGCTAAGCAAGCTGCTACTCACTAACAAACAATCCAAAATCTGATGGCTTGATATTTTTGGCTGATTGATATGGTTTGAGACAGTTGCCAGTGAATTCAGGGAATTAAGTGGATATTGTTATAATATTGAATGACCCAATTCATTATTTCTGAATAAGAACAACCCACTGCTAGGGTTTAGAACAGCAAGACTAGAACAGACGTGAATGGAGGTGAGATTGAGCTGCATGTTTGAGGATGCAAGATCAGAAATATTACCTATTGCTTTGGAAATCCTGTTTATAGTAGCATTGTTGTTGTTAGGCCTGTCGGCAATTTATAAGATGATGACCCTCTGAGAATAGATGATTGACACGCTCCTTGTTCTACCTAGCACACCCCCCGATGTACACAATTCATTAAAGTATCATGACGCCTTCTTTGTTGTGACATCTTTCAAGATGTTTTAAGAAAGACTGAAACCTTTGACACTCAACACGAAATATTAACAATGGTATCACACAGGCATGTATCACATATCACAATCTCTGGCTTACAAAGCCCTGACCCCTTAGTAGTCCATCCATGGTTCAGTCCTTGGTCCCACCAAACAGCACACCACGTGTGCTGTTTGCTTAGAGCTTCACATGGTATACAGTTGGGATTTTGACCTTTAACCAATTTTTAGATTTGACTAAATTAATCCTTTGAATCCATGTAAGTTGATAATTATTGTTTGAAGTTGTTTATCCTGCACAGACAAAATAAACGATATGTTTCCCTGACAACTGTGTGCAGTAATTTTGGAGATTAAGAATTAAAGGTAGCCTGTGGCAAGTTCTATTTACAGTCAGTGTTTCTTACTGAAACACGTTGAATGCATTTCCCTTCTGACAAAACATTTGAAAAGCTGTTTTTATTCTGCACTGTTTTGCTTCTTTTTCCTTGTATGTTATTGCTACCAACTGTCAATCAGTGGAAGAGAATGAAACACCTAATGCATGTGCTTGTGCATGAATGTCTTCATGCATGTACTAACAAAACCGGACTCACTCTATAAAACATTGCTCCATAGTGCTACTAGTGAAAACCTCTGCAGCCTACCTTTGATATATGGACTAATCTATGTATGGAGATGGCCTGAGATAACCTTTGTGAGCAAGTGGCTGTTAGATTAGCTAGATAAAGATGGGATGGATGCCAATAAGAAAGACTTTTGGCTTGAGACCTGATAAAAAAGTATTTTTGAGAAGTATACCAACAATGGAAGTCCTATACAAGGACCAAATGAAATGGATCTATTATTATTGAAGTTAGTTCTAAATGTGCTTGGGTAAATTGAGGTGCATATTGCCATGTCAACGAGTTACTGTGACAAATTGTTAACTTTCTGACTGTGTTTTATGAAATATTTCCAGAAAAAACTGTATCTAATTCCACATTTCAAATAACTAAAATGTCTCTGGGTGTAAATCAAATTAACACAAAACACCAGATTTTCTCTGTTCAATCCTCTTCTGTAATTCATTGGGATAAGCTAATGGAACTGTGTGTGTGTGTGTGTGTGTGTGTGTGTGTGTGTGTGTGTGTGTGTGTGTGTGTGTGTGTGTATATCCATACCCTTAGGGGCTGTTTGTCCCTGATAATGAGCTGTCATTTTGAAAGTCAGGATGGCTTGATCTCTCTGCCACCCTGCTGACACACACGGAGACACACATGCAAACTTCTGAGAGTGCACATACACTGCAGCGCCAGGCAATTGTGGGCTGCCAGACAAAGCCGAAATGGGCCTGCTTTTAGAATCCTTCAACCTCTACAGCCTTGAATATGCCAGCACTGTAAAACAGACTTTAACACACAAATACCTTTTATTAAAAAAAACAAAAACAAACAAACACATAAAGCTGTGATAGATGTCTCATATTTTGCTTTTTGTATTTGCTATTTTGCTCCATCTCCCAGAGGATTTAACACATCAGGGTTTCAGAAGCTGCAAGGGACCAATCATTTTAGACCACAGATGACCTATTTAATCAGTTCATTAATTAATTTATGAATGAAAAATGACTAAAACTGCTACTCTCAAGTTATTTCTGGACTTACAATCTGTTTTAAATGTTCTTAAAATATTGAAAGTTTAAGGCTTTAATGATACAATGATGCCTAAGAAATGTTTCCATTATTTCCACATCTTCTCCACATTAGAACGACAGGGTTCAGGTTGAAAATTTGGCAGAGTAGCCCTCTAAACCTGATATCAAGACTTAACTTATCTTATCTAACAGTATCAGCAGAGTACGTCTTGGTGCAGGAAGGGATGGATGAGACACGTAGCGTATCAGAGCGTGGATTCATAAAACACAAACATAAACTCTTAAACGCACTAGAAGACTTCCCTGCGAGCTCTCACAGACTGCGGATACAAAGTACTGCGTGCACACAAAACATCCACTCATGTAGGCAAGAATCTGCATACACACACACACACACACACGCACACACACATACAAATGGAGCAAGTGGGCCGATAAAAGGATGTACAACATTACCACAGCTGCCCTCTGGGAACTAAAGCAAAAGCATGACTCAACCATTTACCAACGCCACACAATGAGTCAGCACATTTGTAAGACATGGACTGGGCTTAGTGAGACATCCATTGTACAGCACCTGTACACACATATTTGGACATGTGGTTTCTAGGATATGGTCGATGATGTATTAGATTATTGCTTTATTGTAAGGTTGTGACAAGAAGACTGCTATCGATTAACTCTGGAACCTGAGCTCCAGACTACATGCCTGTTAACTTTATTAGAAAGTAACTGTGCTACATCCTGTATGAGGGACAAGCTTGGAATGCAACATTATTTCCCTGGGTGCAGTTACACTTTAAAGGGGACCTGTTATGCTTTTTCAGTCATGATGTTAGAGTGTTGGATGTTCATTTTACACATGGCCAAATGTCAAAGGATGTAGAAGTCATACCTGTGAACAAAAAGCACCAGCTTCAGACAGCTGAACATTCGGTTTCCAACACTTTTTTCTTCTTTCAGCCCGAGCTGACATCAGCTTGTGATGGATTTCCTTATATGGTCATCTGCTCCACACACAGTGTGTGAGTTCACTGCTTTGCTAACATTATGGCATTTTTCCATCGTTTTAAGGGTAAATGACTTGTTTGTGTGTATTTGTATTGTCCTAAACTGAGTTAGGACCACAGTGTGTCACTGGCCTGTTGTCAGCTAGCCACTTTTATCCATTATCATACCCACATTGTATTCAAACTGGAAAATCATGTCATCCCTCAAAGAAAAATCAGTCCACAAAAGGTGAGGCCATCATAAGTACACTGTACAGAAACCACCAGCATAAAAAGATGAGCATTGCATTTTTATCGCTCTGTATATTGAGTCAACACGTCAGCAGTTGCAATTTTAAAGAAATTGCTTGGCAGTAATAGGTGTGCAGCAGCAGAGAGAGCTCTGTGCTGATGCCTCTTTGTGAGGTGGGGGTTTTACTGAGTCCAGGTATATTGCAACATACAGTGAGTCACAGCCTGTGACCCAGTTGAGCTTTGTCGCTCAGCATGACCTCATTCTGACTGCACGGTAAAACAAATCTGATGGTACTGCAGATGTTTTCGTCAGACGTTGGACAGAAGAATGCAAAACTTATTTGAGCATTTCAGATGATTTCTGCTTGATTTAAATCCAATTTCACTGACTTTCATTGTGCTATTAAAACAAAGCAGCGTCTGTCAAGGCTGTTCAGTAATGTGTATCATTTAAGACCTGGTGTGTAAAACTCCTAATAACCAACAGTGAAACAGCAAAGAATTTTCCTTTGTGTGTGTGTGTGTGATCTCAGGTGATGTCGAGCTTGCAGACAACAAGCTAGTTGGCCTTAATCCTACATCAGAACACAAGTACAGCTCTGTGTGTGTGTGTGTGTGTGTGTGCGCGTGTGTGCATGTGGTCGTATTAGATGTGTCATATGTAGCACGTTAACAAGCGCTCACAAGACTGCACGCACACACACACAGTATGTGGCGAGATAAGCTTGTTAGTGAGGCTTTGGCTCAAAGGAAGTATCTGATTGTGCTAACTGTATCTAGGCAGCCTTTTTCTTTGTGTGTGGCTGGGGTGAGGGTGTGTGAGGGGAGGAAGGGGTGTGTATGAACATAAGCATCAAGTGGAAAAGGGAAGGAATATCCTCAAATCATGTCTGGCTTCCACTTCAAAAAGAAGTCAGTCAGGCAACAAAGCAGTGAAAAAATAAAGTGAATAGAGAATAAATTAGCGAACGAACAAACGGAGATGCCTCCATGCAGGGCACGATGACTCACTTATGGGTTCATTAGTAGGAAAATAATTCACAGGCTATCTCAACCCAGTTTAACACGTCTCCACCACCACTATCAAAACAATAAATGAGTCAGTATTTATATATATTTATATATATATAATATAATATATATATATAATATATAATTATAATATAATACAATATAATATAATATTTTTGGTGATTGCCTGACTTTTCCTCTAGCGTCACTATGAGGGTTACATTGGTTTAAAGAGTTAAATGTCTCAACAAGTATTGGATAAAGTGCCACAAAAGTTAGTACACATGTTCATGTTGCCTTTAAGATGAATTCTGTTCATCTATCATCACTGTCAGGTCAACATTTGTCCAAATACCTGCAAAACATCCTCATCATTGTATTGTTATTGTGAGCATGTAGCTCAAATGACTGCTGTGCCTCTAAGTCCAGCCTCACAGGGTCACTAGTGTGGCTCTTAACTCTTCATCTTGTTACTTTATGTTGTTTAGCTTTCCTGTATTTTCCAATGCAAATAGCAGACATAAAGAAAAAAAAAAAACAAGCAAGGGTTGCTCTGTCTGTGTCATTATTCATTCCAAGACAACAGTTTAAAAGTATTCTTATGACAAAACCATGCTCCATCTACTCTGTTAAAATGGAAGCAATCTGCTATGTTGTTATGGTTTCTATCAGCCTACAATGTTCCTGGGGAAGATTTTGGGAACATAACGCAGCCAGCAATCCTTAAGGACCAGCTTTAATCTTACAATAAGCCTCAGACTTTGTTAGGCACATATGGATTATATTTAGAACTATTTATTTACCATAATTTCTTTCCTTTCCTGACTCATCAACATGTGAGTGTGTTTATCGTTATATCTGGGCATCCTGTTGATATCATATCCCCACAAAAGTTTTTTTGGGAGTTAAATTCTGCACCCGATTTTAACCGGCTCTCCTGTCTCCACTATGTCTCTCTGATGCTTGAGACACTTTAGAAAGAAAGACATCACAGTGTGTGTGTGTGTGTGTGCGCGCACTTGTTTCCCTATGAGTATGTTTGTGCATGCATGTGTGTGTGTGATCATTATGTCGTGATCTGAAGCCATCTGGGTTGGCTGGCTCATTTGCATATCTGGTGTTAAGCGTTATAAATATTCATGACCAGGGTCTAAACTGGTATGAATATTCATTTTGCCTCCAGGCCGTAGACGGGTGGAGTGGCTGTGATTCCAATCAGCAGAACAGAAAATTAACTCAACCTTTTGTGTGGTGGACGAGAACACTCGATTGCCGTGGGCCCCTCGGTATGCTCGTCGAGCTCCATATGTATGTGGATTATTACATTTGCTTTAGTCACATGGCGGCCATATTTGATGCACATCATACTTGGGGAAACAGTGCCTGGAAGACAGAGGCAGATGGCAGCACAAACAAACTCGACTCATCTTGGACTAAAACATTTAAAGACAGTGAAATGACTCTTTAAAATGGGCGAGGAGCTGCAGGGCAAACTATCTACCAAAGTCCCGCTCAGAAGCCGCAGCAGCAGGATTTCAGAGACATAATGATGATGTTGAACCACACTGTTAGCTAATGTGTGAATCTGTCAAACCAAATAGGCTGAATACTTCATTTCTTTCTGAACACCATTAACTGATAGTTTGACAGTTTACTTGTTAAAGCTACCGAGCTGTTAGAGCTGCTACTACAGCTGCTAGCTGCTGGTGATCCAAACCGATCACGTTGGTTAAGAAATAAATATGGTGGTGTGGTCTTTGATTCATTTGGAGCTTGACCAGCACTGATCGTCATGACAATACATCAAAGGAAAATTTGGCGTTATATTTAATGTATTGGGTTTAGTGTGATCTTAATCCAACATGGCTGACGTGACTCTCTCTTTGATGTGTTGACTCTGCTCTCTTATGACTTTGGATCTGTCTCAGTGCTGCCTTTGTGTTTGCCTTTGGTGAAGTAGGAAATGACAAACATGATGATGATGATGATGATGATAAATGTGTGAAAATGATAATAAGCAATGCTGGCTGGGTAGATATGACTCAGACACATGTATCATTAATTAGCAATAAAATATATGATGTGATTTTGCAACCACCCCCTCTAAATATCTCTTTGAAGTTGACTGTACCTGATCCCTCACATATCATAACTCTGCAGGTCCCATAGAAGCATGTCTTCAGCAATGCAAAATAACACAAAGGCACAGTGTGAAACATATTCAAATGGAATAGATTGCCACCATCATGCTGCATGCAAATTTGGTTAAAAGGGAAAAATCTGTGATGAATGTTAAGAGCAGCACGGCTGACTCTGATTGGCTGACGCACCTGTCAATCAAGCAATCAAACACACTCATTAACATATGTGTCAAAGACCAATTATTTTAACAATCACCACTGAGATGCACGCGGTTTTATTTTGGGGAAATAAAATTACTTTTCAATCAATTAATGAACCTGATAACAGTAACAAGCCTCTTTTCTCTCACTCCAGTAGACATATTCAATGCAAAGGTGTGTGTGCGTGTTAGTGTGTGTGTGTGTGAGAGAGAGAAAAAAAGACTACATCAGCATGCAAGACAGAGGGTTTAAGAAGTGCCAAACTATAATGATCTCTCATCTTCAATAATACACACATGGCATTGTTTTCAAGTGTTATGATGAATATTGATAAAACATGGTAATGTGAGGCACACACAGGGATACACAGCACACTCTAGACATGCCGTACAGAATGCAAAACACGAACGTTCACTCTGCTTTGTCTTTTCACACTCCTACTTTTTTGGATTCAACAAAATATATGCAAACACGCAACGCAGGCAGACACATCCACAGCACGCACACACATATTGACTAGCTTGCAGAACTCGCACTCTTGATTTTTCTCTCGTCTGGCAAAAACATGGTTACACAAAGAACAAAAAAAATATATTTTCAAAGATATAGTATAACTAGCTGTTTCCTTGTGTGTGTGTGTGTGTGTGTGTGCGTGCTAATGTATGTGAATAGAGTGAAAGAATCTGGGATGAGTTTAACTTCTTTCGACCACACAAACATTGCACATATACACACGCACACACACACACACACTATCCCAAGTGCTTTAAAAGAAAACACTAGGGGGGAGAACAAAGAGCCTCCTTGAAGAATAGACATGAATTATTCACTCCATCAGATAAGAGGATAGAGAGGGAATGAGAGAGAGAGAGAGACACACAGAGGGAGAAATGAAGAGAGAGAAGGAGATGGAAGTGTGGGTGATACAAAGAAAGAGACGGAGCTGGATTGACAAGGACGGTAGGGTATTATATTGTATTAGCAGTAACGTTGACAGAGACATTGAGAAGGTCCGCAAGAGATTTCAGATAAAAGAGCACAGCTTGCCATCAAGCACTAAACTATATCTGAAAAAATCCACAGGGTGTAAAAAAAATATTAAACAGACTAAAATAAATAAATAAAAGAACTCCTTCACCATCAAAATAAATGGCATTACTTATCTGAAGAAAGCAGATACTTTGGAAATCGGGATCTTTCTCTGACTGGAGGGCTGTTTTTTTTTTTTTTTTCTACCTGAAGGAAAGAGTTTATCCTGTGAAAATTCACAGCTAGCAGCTTAGCTGCAGCATCTGTGCTGCTTTCCACCCAGTTACATTTATCACAAAGACACATGGAACCTCCTTTGTTTTCCACTAGTAATGCAGTGATGTTGTAGTACTTCACCAGCAGCAGACAATGCAGGTGCTTTATTGAATATGAGGAAATATGATATTAGAAGTACTTTGCAAGCAAATGCTTTATCAGCTGAAACTATTGTGGAACTCTGTGCAGTAGTGCTGCAATGATGCTGGAAAGAAACTGAAGAGCCACTGTGGTACATCCAATTATTCATTATTAATTAAGTACATTCACTGAACTACATGTGTGTTTTTGCTACAGTGGCCTCCCACCACTGCAGTCTTTCTCCTGTAACTCTATAGGAGAACGAGAACCCCCGCCAGGCCAAAAAACAAAATGTTTGAAAGCCAAAAATAACACCAAATGTCCATTCATTCGGAAATCAATAGTGTTTGGGAGCCTCTGTGCAGAGCTTTTTCCAAAACATGAGTCAACCTCTGTGTCATTGCCTAGGAAACTCTGGGTAGCGTAGCTCCTTTAATAGGGCAGCGCATAGTGAGAGAACGAGTGGCAGAAAAGTGACAGTGAATGTGAGCGAAGCAGAGGGAAAGGTTAACAGGAAGTTGTCAGTTTGACAGTAAATGTACAGTATGAACTACAATGTTTCAATTAATAAATGCTGCAGCTTCTCAAGACCATGAAAAGCCTAACCTGAAGATGTTGAACAATACAGAGAAATGCTTGTTAAACCACAATGTCTCATTTTATTTTTATATATCAGAAGATGCAGAAGATGCAACATTAGAGTGTGGAGTCTTTGTCGTTGTTTAAAAGCCCCTTTTTACAGAGGTAGGCTACCAAAATAATGCAAAGAATGATATAACCAATTATTTTTTGCTACTGAGTATTGAGTAAAGTAACATTGCCAGTGAGTAATATGTAATGTGTAACTGTAAAGTAATCAGTAATGTGCCTGACACTGTTGGTCTGTAAAGTGTCCCTTTTCGGAGACAGTTTTCTGAGGGTGTGTTGTATGTTTTTCATTGTATCCTGCTTTTATTTTGTAGTGTTTACCTTGTCAGATACACAAAAAATCTTGTTTGAGTTGTCTGTTTTTTTTACAGGTACACTGTTTTTGCTGCCATCATTGATGTTACTTGACCTTGCCTTTTCATAACTTACATAACTTAACACTTTGGAACAGAGCTGTAGCTGTGCGACTATAGCCGTACCACACATAAATGATGCTGAACTGTAAAATATAAACAGTCCCCTTTTGGAGTCAGACTGCATGTATTTATAATCATTTTAAGCACTTTATATGTTGCACCTTTGTTCAAGTAAAAATGGAATGTTCTACCTAGACTATGATAGATTTCAGGAAAGAAGCTAATAGTCAAGTAGTAATTATCAGGAGGAAGACAGACATATGAATGTAAATGGGCTGCATTTATATACACCACTCAAACATGCTAACATTCACTTGTTCATACACTGATGGCTGAAGCTGCCATGCAAGGTACCAACCTGCTCATCACACACACACACACACACACACACACACACACACACAGCATTCAGGAGCAATTCAGGGTTCAGTCTCTTGCCCAAGGACACTTCGACATGCGGACCGGAGGAGCCGGGGATTGAACCGCCGATCTTCCGATTAGCGGACAACCCGCTCTACCTCTGAGCCATAGCCGCTCCAATGAGATAACAGAGAGGATTACAGGACAAACAATCACAGGAAAAACTTTGCAATCTCGTCCTTTATTCAATTTCAGAGATAAGAATAAGAGACAGTAACGCAGGCCAAAAAAGGAAAGGGAAACAAAATACTGGAGTGATTGCAGAGCCAGATTGAATTTCATTATTTATTCAATAGCCAGGGAAAAGAAGGGAGACAGGCCAGGGAGGGAAAGTGAGAGAAAGAGTGAAAGGGCTTAAGAGGCTTTAAAAGACCCTGTAAGAAGTTTAATATCAGATTTCCTAATCTTCTTTCTCCATTTCATCCCTCAACCATCAGCTCCACAGCTGGCAGCCAGTCACTTGGGAAGGCGGGCCCTACAGTACTACAATGAGGTAATTTGCATTCACTTATGCCTTTTCTCTCCCTAGTTACATTAAAATTAATTCTTGCTGGGAGGACACAAAACGACCAACTCACAAAGAAACTGCAGCATCAAGAAACATAAAGAGCTTTATATTTATTGTCAGTATAGGTTTTTTTTGCAGTCAGTGATGACAGATGGGGAAACATCACATGTAGAGTGATAAGTTCAGTGTCTAATGTGGACCACAAAGGGCACAAACCCAAATCGGTTACATCCAACATAAGCTTTTTTAATTCTTTAATACAGCTGCAGGATTAATTCACACATGTATGCTACTATAGCAACTATTTACAGCAGCAGGGCAGTGAAAGTGGGAGTGACTCGAAATAAACTGCAGTTGCTGATGTTGCTGTTTCTTACTGCAACTAACGATGGTTTTACTCATTCATTTCGCTGCCACTTAGTTTCTCAATCCATCAGTTGTTTGGTTGGCTCTCTGAACAACAGTCAAAACCCCAAGATTGTCAGTCACATTTAAAACTGCAAGTTGCCACAGTCAAGAAGCTGCTTTGCCTAAAAAGTGACTTAAAACATGGACAGGTTCACAATTTTTCAGCCAAAGTTCCTCTTTTTTGTGACTATACTTCCACCTGCAGCTCAACATGGAAACACTGTCCAAGGAAACACAAAGAAGGAATCTTATATATATATATACATACTGCATAATATATCAGCCATTAGCGACTTTAATCCAAAAGATGTTGGAAACCTTAGCTCTGTATTGACTGAAGTGAATGGCTGTTTGATGATCTATATGTTTGCTGTTATTTGTGGAGTAGTTGATTGGATAAGACGTGGCCATTTGTTTTAGTTGTAGCCCAGGGTGACACAGGAAAAAGTCCTGACTGAATAATGTGACTGTGTTTCTAATTTGTCTGCAAACCTGCAGGGAAGCCAGCTACTTGTTATCTGTTAGCAGTTGTTCCATTCAGAATGACAAGAACCCAGCGCAACACAGCCTAGACACCTGGTCACCCACACGCACACACATACACACACACACCCACACACACACACATACACTGGGCCAGGTTGCCAGATGCTGTCCAGACAAGGTAATTGAGAGGAGGAATGGAGGGACATAAGGAGAGAGAACAACAAGGGGAATCGAGAGAGTAGAAAGTGTGAAAGAGAGAGAACGACACTTGGTAAGTCACCAGGGAGAGATGGAGGGAGGTGCGAATGTTAAGAGGAGAGGAAACAGGTAACATAAGAAAGCCATATCAGAAAAGTGTTAAAGGATGAATACAAGAGGATGTCGTGACAGAGGAGAGGAAGTGGTGGGATAGTCATATGGAATGTGGAGGATGGATGGAGAGGTGGAGGAGCTGCACGACAGAGGTAGAATTAGAAACTGTAACAGTGTGCATCACATCACATCATCACAGAATATGTAATACTTCTGTTAAGACTACATTTACCATCAAAGAAGAAAAGACCATTTTCGCTTAAAGGATATTAAAGTTTAATGTTTTGGGAATAAGCTTAATCGCTTTCTTACCAAGAGTTAAATGAGGAGATTGATACCACTCTCATGTCTGTGCACAGGAGAGGATTTAGCCTGATAATTAGAATGAATTGCCATTTCCTCTCTATGTTTTTCACATTGATCAAAGAATTATGTCGATTCAAGAGTTGGTATTCCTGTCTCATCTGTGATTGTCGCCATTTTTTTCTGCTAGGCAGCAAGCTATGTAGGAAGATACCTCCCCAAAAGCCATAACGAGTACAAAACCATACCTATATGAATCACTGAGAAAATCCAAGATGTGGGCAGTGATTATCAGTCTGGAACCAGGTTAGATGTGATTATCTTGGTTCAGCATAAAGACTGAAAGCATAGGAGGTTGATAGGAGTCTGTTAAAACAAACAGGGTATAACATGTTAAATTGTGAGTTTTGGAGGAGCTGTTACTGTAGGTGGAATCTTGAACTTTTAGCATAGTAACGCTAGCTGTAGTCTTTGTGCTAAGCTAATCACCCCCTGGATCTAGTTAAACTCTTGGCAGATTCATGTTTATATTCCCATCTTACTCTTGGCAAGTGTATTTTGCAAAATCTTAGAACTATTCCTTTAATTTGAGAACTGCATAATAAAGTTCACAGTTAAAGAGAGAATAAAAGCAGGAAAACACCTAATTGGCTTTCAAACATTTAAAAACAACAACAACAAAAAAAAGTTTCTACTCCTCATGTCATCCCATTTTTTTTTTCTTTGGTACTTTGTGGTTGACCGCATTTATTCTAAATGAGTTGAAATCAAACAATTATTTGATGTTGTGCTCCGATTTTTTTAAAGGATAGTATTAGTATCATTGCTGCTTCTTTGCCAGCCTGGCATGACAATTGAAGTTTTGTTCTGCTGCTTGATCTTAGTAATTACCAGAACTTTTTTTTTTTTTTTTAATTGGCCCCTTCTAAATACCTGTTTGATTGCTGCATTTGTCTTTGCCAAACCTGTGTTTCTTCTCCCTGCTTTTCTTTCTTTCCAATCATTTTATTTATTTCTCTGTCTTAAAGGACCGGTGTTTAGGATTTAGTGGCATCAAGCGTTGAGATTAGAGATCACAACCAAATGAATACACTTCCCCCTCCCCTTCAGAGTGTGTAGGAGGAGTGCAAAAGCCAGCACTTGGTTTTGTCCATTCTGAGCTACTGTAGAAACATGGTGGTGCAACATGGCGGCCTTCGTGGAAGAGGACCCGCTCCCTATATAGATATAAAAGGCTCATTCAAAGGTAATGAAAACACAATGACTTTTATTTTCAGGTGATTATACACTAATGAAAACATATATATGAATATTATATTCAATTTCTGGCAGTGGAGCCCCATAAATCTTACACACTGGTCCTTGAATAATTCCCTCTCTCTCTTTATCATCTCTCTCAACCATCAGCTCTTCCTTAATATTTCTTTCTTTTGCTCTCTTTCATCTCCTTCACACTTGAATCTTCAATACTCATCACTATAACATCATATTCGTCTCAATTCCAAAACACATGCACACAAGCACACACACAGACAAACACACACATACATTAGCCTGACCGTTTAAATGTTGTTTGTACAGCTCAATTCAGTTCACAGTGGGCAAGCTGGGAGCAGCTTCACAGCCAATTCTCTAAATACCCCTACTGTGTGTGACTGTGTCTGTGTATGTCTGTTTGCTGATGGGAATATGGTAGTTGGTTAACTTTGCCAGACAGCCTGTTCATTTGGGTTATAATGACGTCAATAGAGAGACAGACAGGAAGACACACAGAGAGTGGTGCTTTTTAGATCTTTTACTCAGATGGGAGTGAGAGAGCATCAGAAATACTGGAGAGGGAGTCATTCTTATTTATTTGGTTTAAAAAGTAGAAACCTTGACTTTAGTTCACTTATAAAATCCACATGCGCCAAGGAGCATCTCTCCTGCCAGTTGGTATGCATCTGTTTATACAGAAGTTTAGCCGACTTCACTGCATTTAACACCGCAGCTAAGAGCACCAGAGCTCGGAGCAGGAAACACAGTCACTCTGCATCACACTGCTGTCCTCCACTTCCATCATCTCACTCGGATTCATTTTGAAAGAGCAACGGTCAATGGGGAAACTCCAACTCCAGCACTCAGCCACCTGACCAATGGTATCACTTCATGTACGGAAGGTGACAGTTACATCACTGGAGCTAACCTTAACTTCCCTATCCCTCCCAACAGTAATAATTATGACAGAAACATAAACAGTGCTGGGTCTGTGCATTGTCGCTGGAAGGCTTTAGGTGTTATATATATTGTTCAAACCTTGGCAGCAGCACTGTTCATTATGCTTTAACAGATTTAGACCAAACCTCTTTGAGAACCTGCACAATAAAAGAACAAACATCTCTATCAGATCGTTCTCAGATCACTTTGTATCTGAAAAGAGCAGACACAGGTAACATATGTTCTCAGCCCTGTAAGCTGTACAGAATAAAGAATACAGATGGGCACAAAACAGCCCGATGCAGTACCAGGAAGCAATGATCAGTGAAGAAACCCAGTCTCTTATAGCCCCTTACTATAAAAACACAAAATCCAACTGAAACCCTACATGCAGAGATCTGCAAAAGTATCCTCTACGTACAAAGAAAAACCCCAAACGCCGCATGCAAGGCTGCATTAGGCCAATATCCTTTACTTCTAAGTATTCAAAAAAGGTGGTGGAGACACATTAAAAAGAGTGACTCTGCCTGTTACCATTATAAAGCCTGCTAAGAGTTGAACAGAATTGAAAGGAGTCCCCTCAGTCAGCTGGTCCTTAGGCTGGCTGGCCTTTCACTTCTGACATCACAAACCCCAGCCAGCCCCAGAGCAGGTACACTCAGAAGATTAGACCTAGCCCAATTATAACTAAAGGAAAAGAAAAATATACCACTAATTGGAATGATATTACATTCTCCCAACATATTTGGCCCTAGACAGACAGTGAGAGTACTGTGGCAGACTACCTCACCATAGTAAAAGAATAGAACCTGAGAAAGACATTGACAGTGTACAGACTAAGTGATCATAGTTTGGCAATAGAGAAGGGCAGACACTGGCAGACGTTGCTGCCCAGAGAGGACAGGCTGTGCTGTCATTGTGATGAGGGAGCTGTAGAGATAGAATGACACTTTCTAACAGAATTTCAAAACTACAGTAATATTAGGGAGGCGTTCTTTCCAAAAATGGTATTTTATTATCAGTAGATTTTCTTTTGTTATCCCTCCTAACATCTCTTTTATTATCAGTAGATTAACATTTGCATTGGTTTTGTTAGTCTGGCATTGCTACACACACACACACACACACACACACACACACACACACACACACACACACACACACACACACACACACACACACACACACACACATACACATATATTTTTTGTTAATTTCATTCCTAAACATTGTCTTTCATAACTGTAATTGTGCTTTGGCAACACATGTCAAATGTCAAGTCAGTGAAGCCTATTGAAGTGAATTGAGTTGAAATGAGTGGGTGATGAATGCCTGAGGCCTGACTGATGTATCCTAGCCTTTATTCATATTCCCAGCACATATATACTTACATAAGCACACAACACATGAAGCATTGCATGCACAAGGAAATTTGTTTCCTCCTTGTTAGAATGAATTATTAAATATGCCCCTGCCTGTTAATTTCATTATGATTTTGGGGAAAATCTGATAGAAAACAACAAATTGCCTCCCTGCTATTCCCATAGTTAAGTCTGAATAAATTTCCCACTGGGTGCATACACACACAAACACACACACACAAACACACACACGTTCTCACATGCATTTGATAGGTCTCAGTCTTGGCAGTGAGCCATGCCTCTGTGCTCCCTGACAAACTAGGGGCATAATGGATCCCACATAACACACACAAAAACACAGGGGGAAACATACAATGAGGAGGTATAATTGAGATGTTTCAACATGAGACAGAGGAAATCAGTGCACAGTGGAAAGCACATATGCAAATCCAACAAACAAATCACAAACACACACACACACACACACACTACACACCCAGACACAAAATGCAAAGCTATATAAGCCCAACCATTAGTCTCCTTAGTGATGAGATAGGGGGCTTCATTTACTGAGGCTTTTAGTGAATATAACCATGGGAAATTTTCATGTGCAGCTCAAAAAATATGTGTGCATTGTATGGATGTTTATCAACATGTACTGAACCATTGCAAATGCTCTATTAAACAATGTCTAGTAGTCTTCTGATTTTTAACAAATATATGGTGTTCTTTTTCTTGTCTGTTTATTAAATGTTATATGCTGCATCCTGGTAGACTTACACACTCAGTCATTAAGGTCAGAATGTCTCTTTCTGAGGTGTATAGATGGAAATGGAGCAGAGCACAACCGGAAAAGTGGAAAAGAGCAGTATCCTAATGAAGACTGTCCATGTTGGACGATTCTGCACCTCATGATCTGTGTCCATTGCCGATGTTTAATACAGCAAGTGGTGTCAGTCAGTCAACCAATTTTTATTTGTATAGCCCAACATTGCAAATCACAAATTTGTCTCAGGGGCTTTACAGTGTGGTGTGGCCTACATAGTATGCAATTAGGTGAAAAGTTTGGATGTGGACGTTGAGGTAGCGGATCTGACTTTCAAGCTGGAGACTGGCATTCACCTCCTGCTACCTACCTACAATTATTCACTTTTTAGTACCTCTAACTCTGATTTTCTCTACCCTTATCCAATTGATGTAGTTTCCTAACCCTAATCATACCTTAACCATGATTTATTTGCTACACTTTAAAGAGTTACTGCAGTGATTAACAGTTATACTTCAACAAAGCTGGAGCACATGTGAAAGGAAAGATTTAAAAAAAAAAGAATGGTCAAAATCATCAATTAACTTGTACGGAGGAAAGTTTTAAAATCACTGAAACCTACAGTTCCCATAATTCAACTTGATAGTGTCTTTCATTAGACCTCCCTGTCTGGTAAACAACCATATATTTCAAACTCCACACCCCCACTTTGGAATGCAGACTATACCTTAAAGATTAGTTGCCTCTGAGCCCAAGTGAGATAACCCTGATGATGTTAGCAAGGTTATTTTTTCAGAAATCACCTCAAGAGCCACATAAGATATTACAGCCAACAGCTGATAAAATCAGCTGGGTTGTACTGCCCATGGCACACAAACTGATCTTTATGCTTAAAATCAGTGAAATGGCCCTTTAACCATGCATTAGTTGTGAATTTCCCCTCCAGGGATCAATAAAGTCTTATCTTAGTTGCCGTACAAAGGTAATGTGTAAATGTCTAAAGAATCAAGCCACCATATGATTAGACTAACTGAAGTATATTAATATAATTTATAACAATGTTTCAATTCATACTCATCGTTCCCAATAAATAGTAGTAATAACCCAATAATTAACCTAAATCTGTCACCTCCTTCGATGCTTCTTCGCTCTCCCCTCATTTCTCATCATCATTGATTTGTAGTAATAACAACAAATAGCGTTTTGCAAATCCTGTGTATGTCTGGGAGGCAATGACATGCAACAGTACATTTTGTAATTTGTTTTTCTGATGTATAATATTAACAAATTTACTGTCCAGGTATAGAGGAGTGCAAACCTGTCATAGCACACATGCAAAAGGAAATAATGCTATTCTTTCTCTGTAGCCATTTTGCATTAATTCCATTGTTGACCCAATATATGCAACCACAAACTGATCATACCTCAGTTATCAGGCAGAAGGCAGATTTCACACAAGATACCAACTGAATTATACCATGTCTTCCCCAGCCTTCACTTCTCTGTGGACTGCAACTGTAGCTTTAGTCATTTGTCCAAAGAAGGTGTTCACTGAGCACTGTGTTCTATTCCAGCAAAGATGTACCTCACATTCATTCACAGTTACACACATTCATCTAGCAGGCTTTTACTGTCGGCCATACTGGGAGCTTCCCAGTACAACCAGATTTTTAAGATAATAATCTACCAATTAAGTAGCATCATATCAATTTGTCAAAACATCTTGCATTGGGGCTTCTTAACAGTAGAATTTTGCTATCATTTAACACTTTTGAGGATTTCAAAGTGTTTTCATTCCCTAAATAGACCCATGTATCTCTTAAAACTCCGTCTCTTTGAATTCTTTAATAGGTATAATGTCTTATAAATTAAACAGTAGTGAAAGAAATCTCTTCTTCATTTTGCTAGAGACTCTCTGGACCCTCTTCATAGACCCTTGGGTGGCTCCAGTCCCTTATTTTCAATTCTGCTGATTTAGGTCATCACTCCCCACAGATAAGGATGAGATAAATGGAGAGAAAGGAGAGCGGTAACACAGTGTGTGTATAAAGTTGACAGGTGTTAGAGTTACAGGGTCATTACCACCATAATCACCTAGTAATGACACACTGGGCGAAATGGGAACAAAACACTTCCCTTTCTCATTCCCTCTGTTTGCCTCTACCTCTCTTCATCTCTCCATGTGACCTTGCAGCAATCACTCAGTATGCAGCAGATCCCTCACTGATTGCAAACTGTCTGTGCAAAGATTTTGTGTAAAATCTGTTACTTGGAAACTGTGTTTAGCAGTCCTGATTTTGAGCTTTGTGTGAATGTCTGTCATAACATCACCGTGTGTGTGTGTGAGAGAGAGAGAGCGACTGTGCAACTGGATCTGTGCATGATGAGTCAAGAGGAAAGTGGTTGTGACATGTGACATGCTTGGTGGGCACCAGCTTGACAGTATGTTGCAGGGAAGCAGAACACACACACACAGAAACGCACTGAACAACCTGTCGCCGTTGCATTAGAAGCTTTTAGCACTTTTTAGCAAAAGCGGTCTTCCTTGAAACTGTGAAAAGACACATCCCAAAAAAAGGAAAAATCAACACAAACATTCATCCAGCGTTTCTCTCACACTGTGGGGAATAGAAAAGGATTTGCAGTTGGAAAAACATGTTTGTGATCAGATCAAAAAGGTTTCTGGTTTGAGTATCTGGACTGCATTTTGGAACATGGTGACAGAACCCTTTCTTCAGATAAAAATGGTCTTACAGCAAATTAAACTTCATTTCCTGTCACATACAGTTGCCAGATGATTCCTCTGAACTTCTTGCCGAGAGCTTCCTCTGGTGGTTTTTCTGTAATGCACATAAGGCTTTGATGATACCTACAGCAATACGGAGGCTAGGAAACAGAGTTCTTCAACCTGATGTTGGATTTTCTATAAATATGCTTTTGGTTAGTTGCAACATTGTGCTGCATTACAGAAAATACTCTCTAGTAAACAGTTTTATTCCTCCTTACAACTGACCTGTTGACACTTTGTTCTGCATACAGATACACAGACTCTTGGCAGTGCTTGGGAAAAGGACTTGTTATATATACTTTTAAATATATTTAACCTTTATTCAGCAGGTAGTCTCTTGACATGCAATACCTCTTACAAGAGAGACCTGGCCAAAATAGAAGCATAAAGTGGTTAACACAGTCACATAAGAACATACAGAATATAGTTAATTTAAATCATTTACATACAAAACAATGAAATAGGACCTGAGAGACATGGAAGAGAGTTAAATTCCTCATGAAACATGTTTCAGATGTGACATTTGAATGCCTGATGTACAATAAAGACAGCTTTTCCATATTAAGTTTATCTTGTGAATATTCCAAGCCCAGGACCTACACAACAATGGAAACTGTGACTGATATCAGTGGTGGACTCAGGCTGCCTGAGGGCCAGGAAAAAACCTTGAAAAAATATAAAGGGTGCCTGATACATTCAATGTATCAGGTCCCTGTCACCATGTTCCCCATCAGCAGAATCAAACACTTCATGTTTAGTAAAAAGGCTATATCCCCAATTAAGATTTGAACATTTTATAAAGTGATTAAGAATATAACACCTAACAACACCTCTATATTAGATTTATGTTTTTAAAAAATGTAAATTCAATTTCAATTCAATTTAGTTATATATATATATATATATATATATATAATTTCTACCTTAAATAGCCAGTCTACTCCATTGTAAGGGCATCTCATAGGGCAAAGTAGCTCATGTTCTCTAAAGCCATACATCATCTTAATGCCCTATTTCTATAGTTTGTGGCTGTAAAGTTTCATGAGGCTGTGATTATCCTAGGCATCACAATAGGTAATTTTATACAGTGAGGTCAAGTTCCAAAAAAACAGTCTCACTACAATGAAATGGCTACTATGGGGACTTACATCATCAGACATGAATAAGATTGGGCTCACTGAATCCACAACAGAACAGTCTCAGCTTTCCAGCCAGATGCAATTTATGCAATTCCAAGACTGTTTAGGGACCCCAGTATGCAGAAATATTCAAATACACCATTTTTAGAATAGGTGAAAATAACATTTATACATGCAAAAACTGCATGGTCTTTCCCCAAAACTGCATGCGATTAGCATTAAGTGGGAATGTCTGTAAAGGGGAGACTTGTGGGTGCCCATAGAACCCATTTTCATTTTGATATCTTGAGGTGAGAGGTTGAGGGACTCCTTTGAAAATGACCATGCCAGTTTTCCCTTGATTTCCCCAATTTTAGCCTAACCTTGGAGCACTATTTAGCCCTCTTCTTAACAAGCTATCATGACATGGTTGGTACCAATTAATGCGGTAGGTCATCTAGTTTCATATGATACCAGAATCACCATTCTACAGCCTCTGAAAGACAGCAATGTCAGCTGAGGACACCATTGTCCTTGGGGAGTTTAAGAGGTTAAACACTTTAGGAGAGGATTTGAATTGCTATTTTTATTTTCAGTTCTTATCATTTTGGTGCTGGGGATTTTCCTTTGATGCTGGCTAAAACCTCTTCTTCCTCTATGCAGGAAAAACCCTGCCATCCATCTAGGGTGCTAGTGTGCAGACTTACAGCTCTCTGGATGGACTGAATTCATGGTTTAGACAGAAGCTGTTGCTGTGTCTGTGTTGGCTAAATTGTGAACAAACAAATTGCATGCAATTATGAGCGTACATACCAAAAGAGGTGAAAATAGGAATAAAAGAGGGATGATCAGATCACTACTTAAGTCAGGAAAGTCGCTCCATTACAGAAGAGATTACAACCAGGGACACAAACTCTGGTTATTTCTAGCTGTGGGCTTTTTCTGAATGTGGGTGTATGTGTGAAATCAAGATTGTGTGGGTGTGTGCATAAATGTTTCTCCATGTAGGAGAATGCTTGTCAGCAATGAGTGATTGTCTTTTTGCCTTTGTAAGAAAAAAAGGGGCAGGACTGAGAAACGTGGTATGTGTGTGTGCACCCAGTTATTCAGCACGGAGCTGCACTCCAGGGCTGAAGCACAGAGACGCTGTTTCATGTGCCATTTTGACAGAAAGACAGTGGTTAGTTAAGAATCTGCAGAGCGACAAGGGTATTGTAGAGTCTCTGTTGTGTTGTTCTGAGAAAAAGAATATTTCTGAGGCATGAACAAACTCACTGCATGCTGTATGCTTATGTGTGTGATGGTACTTGCTCATTATTGTGTTCATGCATGTGTGCGCTACATAATTGCTGAAGCAATTGTCAAATGATTATTAAGTAATATGTAATTATGCTGCAAATATTTTTACTCAGTGTAGTTCAAAATTAGCCTAAACTATGAGTATTTGTTTGTGCAGATCCATTAGAACATTGCACAAAACAGCAATTAGTTGTACAGCATAATGTCCATGAACTATGCTCTCAATTGTAAGTTGTTCACTTCAGTTATTATTCCAATAACATTTACTGCAGGTGCAAGCACAGTCTGTGTAGTTATGTACAGTATGTGTGTAAGTGTGTGTGTGTTTTTGTGACTGGAGTATATGCTTTTATTCTTGTGTGCAGGGTTTTTGCATTTGTAACTCTCATATATCATCTGTGGGCTGACATTGGTAAAGATACTGCTCTGATTAATCGCCTACACACAAAGACACATATACAAACATAAACACACACACACACACATACACACACACACACTACAATTCAAGGTTACGGTCCAGATGTCTTTTCTCTGAGTACATCAGAAGGTGACTTTGTTTTGGCAGAGCAGGGGAGTTGGTGTTGTGAGTGTGTGCGAGTGTGTGTGTGGGTAGGTGAGTGTCTTCTTATTGTATATTCTGGGGACAAAAAAAATCTTCTTTGGGTATTAAAAAGATAAAGAAAAGCCTAAGAGTAAGAGCCATTATAAGTATTATTTGTATTTATTCATGTAGTTTCAAATAAAAGTTGCAGTTAACTCTCAACTAAAGAGGTTTGTGTGAATGCATGGTGACAGACATGCAGAAAGGTCAGAAGAGCAAGTGAGCACAACTGTTATATCTTGCTAAACAGACTCACATTGAATACTTAAAAGCATGCAGAGGAGAAGGGAAGGATGATGAGTTTTCAGTGAAGAACCCTTAAGTGCTGTAGAGAGAGAAACAGGGACATGTTGACCTATTTTAAAAAAGAAAGCATTCTCTCACTTGTGTATGGTTTTTGCTGCTTAACAACAGGCAGGCAGCTTCCATTGAAACTACTTTGACAAATCACAGTAAAGTGGAGGAGGCAATGATAACAAATTACCAAAATGGGATTTCAAAATCCTAATGATCAAAAAGAAAAAAGAAAAAAAAAATGCTGCTCTGAAGGATGTCGCAGTGGCTTAAACCTTTGAATGTTACTGCGAGATAACCCTGTTGAGAATACCATTGGTATTTTAATTTTTTTAACTCTGAATGTGAGGTTTTCCAGAGGAGTGCTTTACTGTCAGGCTAAAAATACAGTCACACAGTCATACAGTCAGAAAAGGACACATTGCAATGCATTTTTCACTAATCAACCCAGAATCACTGGCCTCTCAATGGGAACCTTGTGTCAACCTGTCTTTACATTGTGACTATTTAACATGCTAACAAACCGTATAAGAGCCACTAACAGTGATTTACATGTCTTTTTTGCATAAGACATTTTGACATGTCACAGTAGGAAAAGCACAGGTGTAAAAATAATTGAACAATAGCTGAATTCTACTTTAGCTGTTTCGGTTTCACAGTCGTGTTAGTGTACATCCTTTCTCACTGTCATACTGTCATGGCTTACTGGAACACTTGAACAAAGCTATAGTTAATGTGATTAGTAACACCTGTGCTTTTCCCATTCCTTGTCCTATAATACCTGCTCTTTGCCAGGTTTTCAGGCCAGGCAGAGCGCACCAAAACAATTTTTAGACCTAAGATGAAAATAAAAATGAATTTAAGTCTCATCTTATGGACAACACTGAGTAGTTCTCAAGGACATTTAGAGCTTTATGTAAATGTTAAAGCTGCTTGTAGAAACATTTTTGTAAGAATTTTTCAGCTCATTGTTTTGGTTTTACTTTACCAATTTGGGTCAGTCTCACCACTCTCATTTGTATTATTTTAGCCACAGCATGCAGCTGTTTACAGCCAAAAAAGCTCTAAAAATCCACTGTAAGTTGCTTACCCAGCACTAAACCATGGATATACAAAGTTAGTTACAATCTGGTGAACATAGTGGAGCATTTAGCAGATAAAGAACCAGATATTTTACTCAGAAGCTGGTGGAGACCAAAACAGAGCAGAAAGCAGATTGAATAATGGACTTACATTTGACAGGTGGACAGAAACATGACTCCAAATGAATGCCAATGTTACTCAGTGTCTGGTCAATGTGTAAATAAGCTACTGTTTTCTAACAGTTTGCAACTTTGGATGATATGTCATTGTTGTGTTCTCCAAGTGTTATGGTTAGGCTTGAAGGAGCAGTGTGAAGGATTTAGTGGCATCTAGCAGTGAGATTGCACATTACAACCCGCTGAATACTGCTCCCATCACCCTCCTCTTTCCAGCGTATAGGAGAACCTACAGTGGCCATGAAACTGAAGCTACTGTAGAAACAGGGCAGTGCAACATGATGGGCTCAGTGGAACCCACTCCCCATGTAGAAATAAAGGGCTCATTCTAAGGTAACGAAACCACAACAATTCTTATTTTCAGGTGATTAGTCACTAATGAAAATATACTTATGAATAATATATTCCATTACTGCCAATATTTCTGCCAGTAGATTCCCCTAAATCTTACACACTGGTCCTTTAACTGGCACATTCTCCAGGATGTTTCCTGACCTTTTGCCTGGTATGCAGGGTCTTGGATAGGCTCCAGCTCAACCATGACAGGGAATTAAGAAAATAGATGATAAAGTTCTAGACATTTTAAGATACATGTATATCCAGGAATTCTAGACACTATAGAATTAGCCATGCTCACGCCAGTTCTTACAATATGTCTCCAGATTTTACAATGAAATTGTCTTCTCTTTCTTGTTTCTTTGTTTCACTGTAATCCTCCATGTTGGATTTCTTCCAAAGTGCACGTTCCTGTACACATGATACTGACTTGAAACACATCATCCCACTTGCTCCAAAAATATCTGCTCATCATTCATTCTTTTTCTCTTTTTTTTGACCTAGTACTGTGTGACTCTCTGAACTGCTGGTTTCCTGTTCCTGTTCTGTTTCTGTGCCTAACTTTTCTTTCTTTATAGGTCTATGCCCAAAGGTTTATTTCATTTTTATTTCATAGCACATGTGTGTGTGCTATAAGTTGAATGAAGACAGACTGCATTTACAGTCATGTATTTACTTAATTGCTTATTGGCTGCTGTTAAAGTTGAAGTTTTTTTTTGTTTTGTTTCAGAAAAAAATGAAGTGAAAGGTTATTGCAGTGTAGCTTTATAGAGAGGTGGAAAACAAACTGATAGCAGTGACAAAAGGTCGAGGCAAATTTAATGTCAGTGAGACAAAGAGATACCCAGATAGTGAGGACAGCAGTAAAAGTTACAAGTCAAATGGCTTTTAAACAGAAGCACAGTCACTGTCACCCTCGCGAGCCTTCATTGTCCGCCTCAATGACAGAGCGAGACTGAGGGAGAGAGAGAGAGAGCAAAGTAGAGCAAGTGTAATGTCATATCTGAAAGTGAGAGAGGTAAAGGCTATGACCTGTGTATAGCTCACAGTGCCTGACACAATGACTGTTAACAATGTAATTACATCACTGTCTGGCAGGCAGCCCAGCCTTGCCTAACCCAATATAATACAACCAGCTTGGTCAGAATAAAGCCTTACAAGAGAAAGACAGAAAAGACACAGACAGAAATCCCAGCACTGCCTAAACCAATAGAGAACCAGACTTTCTGCTGTTCTATGGGGCCCTGGATTTGGTTTTATTGTATATAGTGTACACTGGTATATTACCTGGTTCCTGGGTGAACGGCAGAAAGCCAAAAAAAACTAGATATTTTTTGGTTATTAAGTTATACTATTCTCAAACTCAAAGCAAGACTCCAGAACTGGAGGTTATTTTAGTCTTGCTAGCAGATATTTTTTAGTAAACTGGAAAAGAGCGCTCCTAAATTAATAGAAAATCATGTAAAAGCCAATGTTCATCTCCAAAATACAATCTCAACATTCACGAACAGTGTAGTTGAGTCGTCTTCCACTTACTGAAACAAGACATAACACAATCTTCCTCTTACAAATGAAAAGTTGAAATCATAATTGATAAACTCACCCTTGCTGAGTTCATTACACTCTGGGCTTTTTGTTGCTACAAACCTTAATTGGTTTGGTATGACCATAAGTTATAGATAACATAAATTAATGTTAGCAACCTTTAGATGGATGTTCCTGTGGTCACATTAGTGAGTCAGTTTGATGACTTTATGATTTTTTTCTGCTTGTGTGAGTTGTGTGACACAGTGTAACAGATTAACACTGCAAGGATTGATCACAAAAGTTGCTGTTTGGCTTCCTGTTGGCTTCCTGCTCACATGAATGGAATAAAATTATACAGTTGTATGGCCCCTCTTAAGTTTCCAAATGTTATTGGACCAAATGGATTAAATTCTGATTGTAAAAAGAGTAATACCCAGTGTGGCTATACCTGAGTTGCCTAAAAAGTAACCAACTCAAGAAAATCTTTGTAAATCAAGGGAAATTCAACGTGTTGTTATCTTGTAATTGCTATGTTTGCTGTTAGGTCCAACTGATCCTCTGTTTGTGGTAATTTGATTAAAAATACATTTATTTCAGCTCCATGTATATTTTGAAACAGGACCCACAATTCAGATAGACAAGGCAAGTAATAACACAGAGCCCAGCTTGAGACTCATCATTTGAGCTGATTGTTGATTGTGTTTTAGGGCATGTACCCAAACAATTTTGCAATCAAGATTAAAAATGAGAAATCCTTTAATTATCCATTTTATCTATCAAACTATTGGATAAGATAGCAGGTGCATTCCAATTACAGTTTAATAAGTAAATTTTCACTTGTAATATAAAATACTAGATTATTGTGTTGTATTGTGTGCATTAGCGTGACTGAAAAAATTGGATATTATTCATAGCGTCATGGTAACCAGATGGTGGGTGTTGATCTTATGTAATACACATATAGGTAGAGTAGGCTTGCATTATTATGCAATATTAGTACAAGGATTAAAGAGTAATCTCAAAGAGAATGTGTCATACTGAGGTTTATGAGAGGTAGGGTAGAGGGCTTAAAGGTGGGTCATAGACAAGATGAAGGCATATCAGATCAGACGAATGGTATCGACTGTTAGTTATGGGCACAATCAGCTTTTAAAGCAGCTTAGTGCTGGGGTATTATCCATTTACCTAAGAGACAAGACAATATTGGTAGTGGCTCTCATGCAATTCAGCTGAACGAATAGTGTAACGTTCACAAACGACACAGATGTTGTTTTTAATGTTCGAAAGAGACGCAGATGTTGTTTTTAACACTGAGCAAGTTAAAGCGTTTATATTATGCAGTGGCACTGGTCTGTAACTTCAGCATTTGTGCAGTTTTGGCCACACATGAATTATATACGTGAGCTGAAATTATAAACTGCACATACTGTATATAAGCATTTGTGTATTGGTTTATCAGTGTCTGTGCTTGTGTGTTCAGCAGTGTGTTTATCTGTATACATAATGTATAAATAGACGCACTGTATGCAGTTCGTGGCGTGGGGCAGGGCAGAGCACCAATGCTGCCAGTTCAGTGGATTTAGACCCACTGGGGCCAGCCACACTGGAAAATATGTACAGAACCCGGTGAACCTTAAGAGACTCTAGACAAAAAAAAAAAAAAAAAGCTAAGCTTTGTATTGGGTTATTGTTTTTATAGCACACTACTATTGTGGTGGATGAAATAAACAGAAATTTTAATGGTCACTTCAGAAATAATGAGACACTTCCATACAACTCAAACTGTTTTGCAGAGATGCAATGACTCAGAAATAACTAACTATAGACATATTGTTTGTTTTCCCCCCATAGGCTTGCACTGAGCATAGCATAACTAAATGTATGAGTAACGTATGGATATTAATTTGTTTGGAAGCCATCCACTCATGCTGAACGGGCTACTGATTTCACACCATATAGGACTAGAAACAAACAGGAAATTCTGCCTCAAAGCAGAATTCCATTTGCTACTCTAGAAAAAAAAAGTCTAGCATCACTTTGTAAGCATAAACAAACTGACCCCTCCTTACACAAATGTTCACAAATCTCGATCCAATTTTCCTGAGATGATTAATGATTAAATGAGCAGATTCTGGGGTGTATTTCTCCCTCAGAGTGTTTTAATATGCATGGACCTGATTTATCAGGCGAGGTGCAAAAGTGTGTGGAAAAGCAGTCAGAAGCACTTTAACTGCTAATGAGACTTGTGAGTACTGATAGACATCTTAAATGTTTGGAATGGATTTTGGCCCTATAGTTCAGCATTTTCTGAAGCTCTGGGTGTAGAAAAGCATTTCTAACTAATGTCCAATAACTCATAGATCTGGTTGGCTGCTTATGAATTGCAGAACTGAGTTAAGATGGAAGTAATGAGTCAATATGTGAGGTATAGACTCCTCAAATGCTGGATCACATCAGCAATCAAAATCATATTATTTATAAATATTGTTTTTATTTATTTATTTGCTTATTCTCTCTTGATTATTTTAATTTTTTCTATGTTTGGAACTGTTTTGCCAAGTGAATGAACAAGGAATGATGCACAAATTAATACAGAAGATAAAATACTTGGTTTGAAAAAGTTCTACAAAATTGCACAGTACATGGACATCATTGTGTGTGTGTGTGTGTGTGTGTGTGTGTGTGTGTGCATGCTGTTTCTATTTTTTATCTCCCTTTTCTCTCAGTGTTGCTGTACCATCTCCATCCTCAATAAAGGCATTTGTATATCTGAAAACTTCTTTTGCTCTTCGGTGAAAGATGCAAACTTGGCTGGAATACAGACACTATATCTGTTCTAGATAACACACACACACACACACACACACATTCATGTATACACACACCCAAAACACACTGGTGCAGAATATATTCTGGCCTGTTTCTCAAAATAATGGGATATGCAGTGTGTGTGTCTGTGTACTTGTCTGATGTCCTTTGAAGTCCACTGACATTTTGTAGAGAGATACATAATTATGCACACACACATACATACACCGTGTATGTGTGTGTGTGTGTTGATGTGTAGGCTGGCCAGTTTCATGGGGCTGCAGATCAAAGGCGTTTGTGTCTCTACGGTGGACCGGCTTCTCCCTCTTCCTTCCAACTATTTGTGGTTTTTCAAGGTTTGCAGAAGTTATTTTTGGTGAAATCCAGCACTGTCTGAGGAGCTGCATGGGATGAGAGATATCACATCACCTAGAACTGAAATTAAATAAATATTCAAATCTTTATCATTGTTGTCCTGGAAAAGGTTTCACATGCATATAAGAGAGGTTTTTTCAGATCCAGTGCTCCTTCAGTTGAGGGTTCAGTATGTTTATTTGTGTAGATGTGGTCTGAAAAAAAGCCCACCAAAGAACAGTGGTTTCTACCCAAGATTAAGCACAGTTTTCCTTGGTTATCTTGTTCAATCGCAAAAGCCAACTGCTCTACACACTGGAAGGTGAATCACACAATCTGGTGAATATATCGCCATTACCGTCATCCATTGACATAATATATGTTCTGAAAACACGCTTCACAATGTGAAGTGAAGGTTAATTTTCTGCAGAGGCGTGAATGTATGCATATAAAACACAGAACACAGTTGGACTTGGACGTGGTCTGTTGGCCATCTCAAAATGGTGATATGCCTCCAATCAACTCCCACAATTTTCCTCTCAAATGTGAAACCTAACAGCTCCACACACTTGAAGTTGAAAAACGGCAAATGGCATTGGTTGAAGGTATCATTTTAGTGTCATTCAGTGCTACATAATATATGAATGCAGTGTGATTAAATTCATTCTAAAAATTCAGTAGCTTAACCCATCAAAGCTTTTTTGGCCACACATATGTATACTATCACATATCATCACCTCTTCAGTTGATATTTTGAACTTATCAAACACATTCAACAGACACAGAGCAACATTAGCATTCATTTGGAGTGGTGTTTCTGGCCACCTGATGAATCTAACTTTAGCTATCTTTTGATCTCCACTTACTGCGGATGGAAATGGGCTGGGCAGGTAGTGTACAGTGTCTTTTCACTCACTCAAAATAGCTGGTGCTGGAAACTTAACTGTACTAATAGTAGGTACATTTAGTTGAAAGATTTTATAGAGATCTACAGAGCTGAGAGGAAGTGCAGAGGCGGGTGATTTGCCACTATGAGCTGAATAAGTTATCAAATGATCCATTATTAATATAATTATAGCTGCTTTAATGTTAACAGCAATGACACATGTGCCTCATTAATGCCATGCTATAGTAGCAGAATACACCTAGCAACAGCTTTAGAAATAATGACAGAGGAGCGAAGCTGTGTTTGAAGAAGTAGCGCACGTAACGGATGACATATAGACAGTGCACAGTGTTGGCAGGGATGTGTTTTGTAAAGACTTCATCCTTAAAGAATGAAGAAACAAATCCACGTCCACACTTGGACATTTAAAAAAAAAAAATCTCAAATTAAGACCGATAAAACCCTCTCCTCTTCCTTGGATAAACTTTATCAACCAGAAAATGTCTCTCCAATTCTACAGCGTAATCTCTCCATTCCTGTATGCAAACATCTGTAAACTGCTTGAAAAAACACTCTACATATGTGCTTAACACCATCATTCGGCTTCGTTCTCGTTCTCGTCCCCGTCTTTTTATGTGAACAAAACATCTGCTTACCCGGCCTGTGAAAATACATTCAGCTTTACATATCACCCAAACGCAGCTCAATGGACTTAACAGTCTGGAACAAATAACACTATTATTCTGAGTGGATTACACTTACGCATGCTCGGGCCACCTGTTTCATGAAATCAAAATGGCATAAATCCCAAATGAAATAAATAAGTTCAAATGAAATAAATAAATAAAACTTTTTATTCCAATGCAGGAGATTAAGCCTTTGTTGACTCAGTGAGTGAACTGACAGAAAATACTAAACAGCTGTCTGGCATTGCTGTTTCAAAGAAGGGGATGTTCCTGTCACGATAACCTCTTCAGAGTCTGAATCGCTGGTAAATCCTCAGACTACCTGGTAAAAAAAAACTGTGGTTGCTAGCAAGCTAAAATTGCTGGCTGCAATTGCTGCTCTGATTCATCCATGCTTCAAATGAGACTGAAGCAATTTGAAGACCAGCGATAAGTCATTCACTGAAAGAGATATAAAAGAGGCTGTGTGGCCAAGATGTTCTGTAGGGAAATGATCCTGCTAGTCAAATTTTAAAAGTGCTTTTGTTTTACTGGGATGTGATTTTTGTGGATGTAAGTACCTAATGTGGACATGTCCTCTATCTCAATTCTTATACAATTCTCCACTTTGGTGCAAACTTTCCTCCATTTTCCACCTGCTGACTGGAATAAAAAAAGCAGTTTCTTTGGTGAAATAAAACTGAGTTGCAGGTCATAAAAATAAAAAAAAAAAAAATCATGGAGGCAATGTAAGAAATATCACAACCCAACATTTGCTTGAGCTGCCATCTCATCCAAATGCATTTTACTGCACAAACACTTGACGAGGGGGCATGCTCAATGCTGAAACACATAGATGCTTCACTGAATGGTCGATCAGAATATTAATCAGCAACAATTATAATCATGTTTTAATCAGGTAAAAGCTGGTTCCAGTTTCTCAAATGTGTGTATGTATTAATGCTCTGTGTCGTACGTCATTCATTTAAATGGAGTTTTTTAATTGATGAATAGGAAAAAGAAAAACAATAATCAGCACATGAATGCATGCTGAAAATAACCATGAACTGCAGCGCTACACCTGCTCTACAAAACTTCGCCTATTTCCACGTTGTACAAAGCACATTTCAGTAATGTCATCAGTGATGTCACACTGACTGATCAAGCAAGTTGATAAAAAGTTGAGCAGAGATAAGTATCGGGTTTATTAACAAATCTCACTCCTTTTGTGTCGACAAAAGACGCTATTTCTGAATCCGCTGTCAGCTCCAAATTCACCACCTCTAAAAATGCCCCCTTTTCAATCTCCTACTGAGGGATTGTTTGCATGCTTGATTGGATGTGTGTCCTTGGCTCCTTGTTGCCAAATGGGATGTTTATCCGAGATTGTTTGCTCCCTCCTCACCGCATATGGAAATCCACGGCAAGTATGAAATCGACACATGTGCAAATAATCTGCACAGGTGTTTGTGCGAGGTGTGAAAAAGGCTCAAAGCTAGGCAGCTAATTAAAGCAGAGATCCGGGGATTCGGAGTGTCTTGCAAATTCTGCTGAATGGGAAGTTATTGTTCCAAAACACTGAACGTGTATTGGAGAATGGAGTTTTGAAAACCAGACATCTCAGCACTTGGGTAAAAAATGGTTGAGACACTGTTATTGATCTAACTATCCACCACACTCCCACATATTCTTGTGGTCATTTAGTGTTATTGGTTTGCCTTCGAATTCAAAAGGAATCTCAGATTTTCAGAACACATGTAAGACACCAAAACATACTCTTATAGAGAATTAGACTCAGGAGATTTGTTATTTCGTTGCATTAGCATAAAGATAAAAAAAAAAAAAATCCATATGATTGATATTGCTGGTGATGGAAACCTCCAACATGACAGGATTTTTCTTTTTTTCTCCAGCAATAATTAGTCAATAATTAATAAATAAATAGAGGAAATATAAATCTGAGCTCTAGCAGTATTCCACAGGAAATCAGAGATTTATTATTTACTTCGGATTTCTTTGAAATTACCTACACAACACATAAAAATGACATCCAGTGTAATGAATGCCATGTTGAGGGTATATACAATATGCAGTATACTATATATGCAATAATGACCTCCATATCATCATTCAGGGAACTTGTCTGATAGTGATTTACCAGTTCCTTAGCAACAGCTGTGGGTTATGTTAATAACGTGCTGCCACCAAATATAAAAGGCTGAACTCTGCTCTGATCTGAGATAACCACGGTCCTGCCTGCTATGTGGAAGGAGCCAGGAAAAACTTAACTCCGGTAAACTCATGTTCACCGTTTAAAGCAGAGAATAAGAGGCTGGCATACGTTGTGGTATTAGGTATGATGTGTGACAGAAGGGTGCTTGAAAATGTTGCTTTAGCGTTTTTCTTTTGTTAAAGCAAACACATCTCTTAAATGAGGCAAAAAAAAAAAAAAAAGAAAGCAAAATGTCTCCCTTTGTGGGTCAAGAATATCTACTGTATCTGTCAAAATGAGAAAAAAACAAGCTGCATGAAGGTTGCATTCTTGACTTCGCACAATAGCTTGTTATTGACATTTGCAGGCACTCTGTGTCACGAATCCTCCTCAATACACAGAGAAACATGCACGCACTCAGTTCAATTGAAGTAGACACATCAAACCAATTTTAACTTTGAAAGCAGCTCTTCAAATCCAATATTCCAGGTTTTAGACTGACATGTGTAGCAGCATTTTGTTATGTTCGGAGCTTTTTTTTTTCATGGGGACACTGTGAAAGGCTCTGAAACCAGCAAGGTGGTCTTTTTTTTTGCTGCCATTTTGCTGCTTCTGTTAGTGTTAAAAGAGCTTAAGTGAAGCTAAGTCACTAGCAATGGGATTTTAGAGGAAGCCCTGCTTGCAATGAATGCAACTTTACTAGTGTGTCGGTGCTGAATGTGCATCTGTGTAGGAGTGATGCTGAAGTTTTATAGAGTTGGGATCCCACGTTCTTCACACTGCTTCTATTCTTTCACTTTTTACATTCTCCGCTTCTGTTCTTGTCTTTTTTTTTTTATGAAGCCGTTAGTGGAAGGTAGTTTGGTGACACACCAAAAGGTAAAAATGCCCTTTTTGTCATTTAGTTGGAGTTCAGGGCCTGCCAGTTAATACAGTTAAGTGCCTGCATAAGGAGAAGCATGCATGGCCACAGGGCTTTGAATCTCCAGGTAGAGGATAACCTTGCTCACCATTGTGTTCCTGATATTGCATATAACATAGGATTATGCGCTTAAGGGGGCACTGGGAGTTCACAGCTTATTTGTCTGATAGTGGAGTGGAGCAATAAGCCTCTGCACACTATACATGATCACATACTTTATATGTATGCTACCCTGCAGAGCCAAAACGCTGTAGCTACTTATTTGGTCAATGACATCTGACTTTTTGGCATCTGTTTCAGTATATGAAAAATTATTACCATAGATATGTAAATACAGCATAAAGACAGCATGTGAAATTTGCAGTAACCACAAAACAGAGACAAAAAAACATACTTACTAGCTGTGTAGTTATTGGATTGTGTATTCTGGCTTTGCATTGCTGCCCAGGCTGCAGTAGGTTTGGTAATCTATGAACTCGCTGCACTCTCTGACACAGACAGCCAACACAACACCTACAAGAAACAACAAGAAAGAGCAATAGATCAAGGAAAAGATAGCTGGTTAGATAGCTATGGCTAGCTTTAGCTAAAGACTTTAAACCCTTTTTTTTCTCTGTTTCTGTAATTACTGCTTTCTCTCTCTCTCTCTCTCTCTCTCTCTCTCTCTCTCTCGCTGTCACCTAATTTCACATCATCTAATTCTTTCATCCTGCTTTACTTTGTGGATTTGTGTGTGTGAGTTTGACAGCTGGACAGACAGACAGACAGCAGAGACAGTATTTCTTTTAATGCACACACACTCACTCGCCAGTCTTTTTTTTTTTTTTTACCTCCCTGCATTCTCCATTTGAATCATTCTCTCTCTGTCTTGCTCATCTCCCTCATCCATCCCTCTTTGCTGCTGCTAACTGACAAGTACGATGCATTCGCAGAATAACTTGTGCATTTACATCCTAATTAAATACTATAACTCAAGTGCAAATGTGATTTACCATTTTGGAAACAGTAGCGTCCTTGTAAAATATGTTGACAAGAGCTGGGTTTGTTCAGGATGAGTGTGAAAATAAAGCCCCATAACTGCTAGTTAGATTTGTAACGGCGGTTTTAAATCTTGACACATGAAATACAAAGAGGGGTTTGACTCTGCTTCCTCTGAGGCAAACGGGGTGCCCACCATGACAGCGCAGCGCGGTGGGTGGGTAGAACCAGATGTACTGAGGGATGATGGGAAGGGGAAGGGAGTTGGGTGGGCAGAGATAGATGGAAAGATGGATAGGTGGAGAGAGAGAGAGAGAGAGAGAGAGACAGACAGACAGAGAGAGGAGGGGTGGGCAGCAGTCACAGACACGTAGGGATGAGGTGAAAAAGAATGACAGATGCAGAGATGAAAGATGGTCCAGCTGGAGGGACCCCCACCCCCACAACATACACACACAAACGCTATGTTGTCATCTGGTGTTGACATATTTGCAATGAGCTATGTAACATCAAATAAAAGCACAATGTAAGGCTGTGAATAATGGGAAGTGAGACACAGATTGCTGCCTTATGTCACCGCTTTTTACTTTTTACCCCTTCATTTCATGGTAAGAGATGGGTGTCAGGCATTATCCCCCTTATCGAGTGCAATATCTCTACATCTACGAGATGGATCGGCACGCAATGTTGTACAGTGATTCACGGTCCCCACAGGATGATGCCTGACTACTGACTTTGGTGACTTACCATTTGAGTGACAGCGTCTCGACAGCTGATGTATGGATTACCGTGCAGTTTTGGTGCAACCATTCAAGGTCTCTGTGATCTTTGGTGATCTCTGAACTTTTCATCTAGCACCGTCATCAGGTTAGGCTTTCAATTTGTCCAACACTGCGGTTTATCTATCAAACTGTTTGGTTTTCTTGAGCATCGCAGCCTCACTCAGCTGCTAACATATCTGTAGAGTGTTATGTCTTACGTACTGAAGGTCAGACAAGCAATTTGAGGACAACGCTTCGAGATCTGGCAAGTTTGTCATGAGCGTTTGTGATTATTTGTGACATTTTGTTGACTAGATGATTTGATAAATGAATCAAAAAATAGCTTTGTTTTCAATATGTATGTAAATGTGAATAATTGTCCAGAGTGCTAGACCAATGTACTGTCTGGTTTTGTATTAAGAACAGCGAAGTCATTGCAAAGTGGTTTGGCAGGAAAAAGCATTTAAGGAGAATCATGACGTTTTTCCAATGTTATGGTTTGTCTTCAGTGCAATTTTGAAAATGCTGCAGAGCCAAAAGATAATATCTGTCGCCTTGTCTGACTGCGTTTGTTTCTGTTGTCAGAATCCAAAGCACACACTTGTATTCTAACAACATGTAAATCGGCACTTAGCCAGTCACTACATAACTGAATTGCATTTGAACATAGCCACAGCTAGTGTTTGATGTGCCTTCTGCAGTAATGTCATTGTTTTTTTTTTGCGTGAGGCATGGGGGTTTATTTGCATTGACTTAACTTTCACAGTTGGTGAACGTTGAGGGCTTCACAGCAGCGAGCCGCTTTCCCTTTCTAAAATTCAGAATGCCTTCTCTCATACATGCACGTGGACGCGCGAGGTTGCGTAACCGCCTGTGATTGACCACACCTCGGGTTACATAACCGCTCTCTGTAGTACCCTACCAGCTCTGTGGTGTTTTCAGAGCCGCTGCATGAGTTAACGTGAATAAATGTGTGGGAGCGTCCATATTGCGCTTTATTACAACACAGTGGGTTTGACTAGAAGATACTGCTGATCTCATTAGACTTACTCATCGCTTCAGTTCACTGTATACACTCATCTATACCTGAGCTGAGGCACTAAGATCTTTATGATCACCGAGCGGGCATGGAGGATGGCAGCCACAAAGAAAAACAGTTGTAAAATGGAGAATGAAAAATATATAAAATATGGTTGGAAAGCGTTTAAATGCATACAAAACAATCAGCATCTTTATGGCGTGAATAAAACGATGGCCTCCAGGCTGAGAGGGGATGCAAGCGCAGATTTCCTCAGACAAGAAAGATGCATCCAAATTATGCAAACTCCGCTCCATAAAACATTATCCTAACCGTCACGAAATGGGGTTGTCTCACTCTCCAAAGTATGTAGAATATCTTGCAGAGGAATCACGCAGCCGTTCATCTGTAGATAAAACACAAAACGTGTTTGTTTTTCAAGAAGTAGGGAGATGTTTACTCCCGAACCCCTCACTGCACTGTATGTACAACTGTTGCATTATGTCATGTGTATCGAGTAAAGATGGAGTGTGTTATGATTTAGTGATGTTTATTTAGTCATACTGTCACCGGTGTTTAACATAGATCAGAACAAAGTGCTGATCTGAAATCTCATTTATTTGGCTCAAAACATTGAATGACTTCAATGCTTCACAACCTGAAAAAAAAATGTTACTTGTGCAGTTCACCAGATGTCTTAGTAACTGATTTGTAAGTTTATTGTTGCTCTACTTAACAAATATCATTTCTCTTAAAAAAAACATTGCTCTACAGTGATTGTTCTGTGTCTCATCTGATAATTGAACACCTGAGTGGATCCAAACTAAAATAGAACAGCTTGTATTAAAAGAAAATGATTCCTTTTTTTTCCAGGCACAGTTGAACAGACGCACTGTTTGTGCATCTGTTCCATTGGTTGGTAAATATTACAGCAGTACAGATCAGAATCTCTGTTTACCTTTCTTTATATTTATCTCATCTAGGAACATTGGTTACCCTTGGTGACTCCGCACCACTATTTATTGTAGCTGCTGCTGTTTATTGTGAGGAGGATAAAAAAAAACAGATCAGGACAGCGGAAGAAGATATTAGAATGTTCTGATTCTTCCTGCAAATTCAAGGGAGCGTTTGAAGAAAAGGTGAAAAACAAAAAGCAAAAATCTTTCAACTGAGATACTTCATGTTTCAAAAAAGTGTGACTTTTAATTAGCACGTTTTTAAAACGAGTACGAGTCATGATTTAATGGCTGTTAATTGGTGTGTAATAATGTTACCAAGCTCATGTTTTTCCAGTGTTTCGTGAAATATGAGCAGTGTTATGTAACTATATGAACTATGACCGATACTATTTGACAGCAAGGACCTTGCACAATAGTAATCAGTTCATTAAAGGTTCCTTTGATTTGTGCTGGTCGATGCTTTCTGATAGATTTCCATGTTCAGCTGATTGAAAAACACCTTGAACAAATCTATTTATGATCTCGTGTGCAGCCATTAATTCCCACTATGTGCTGGGTTGACCAGAAAGCTTAAGATGTGAAGCTGTATTGCAGTGCTGTACACACAGTGAGACAGTTGTAAACACACACACATACACACACACACACACACACAGACGCTGTTCTCCTGCTTACTGACCTGTTTCAGTAATTCAGACGAGTGACTTGCTGGCTGGCTGGCTGGCAATGGTTCTCTATCTATGGACTCAGTCCACTGTTACGCAAATACGCACACACATACACACACACACACACACACAGACTCACATAAACATGGTGTTTCTTCTGCTTAGCAGTTTTACAACCATTACATACATGGAAATATACACCAAACAAGCTTTAGAGATTTGAATCCATGAGGACGTCACATGTTTGGCATCCATATAGCGTACGTATGCATGTGTGTCTCGGCGGTGTGGGTTGGCATGTGTAATTTATATATCAAATACTGAATGCAAAATGTCTGCATGTCTCCTGCGTTCATGATGTATTCCACTCCCATAATGCAATGTTAAAACATGGCAGCTAATGTTTAATGGACATGTTTGAAAGTGTTTTGCATTTCTATTTGTGTCTCTCAGGGGGTTTAAATATGTGTATGTCCATGTGTCAATCAGGGTGTGTGTGTGTGTTCCAGGTGTGCAGGTATATGGTAGAAAATATCACTTAGGGAAACTCATAGATTTAAAGTCATAGATTTAAAACAATGTTGTTTTTTTCTCTTTTATAAAAATAGCATACTGTAGTAAGTAAATCTTTCTGAAAGGAATGGGTAAAGAGAAACCTTCAAAACCTTTACAAACATATTTTATTGTGACAACAAAGGATTTTCTAGTCTTTGAAGTCTAAGCTGTGAAAAATGTTGGACCAATGGCCATAACTGTCTACAGCAGGCATCAAAGAAAGCGTTTCTGTGCAAATCTAGATCCTTCTTTAATCCCGGGTTTCCACCAGTGTATTGCAAGCCCGGCGGCCTGCCAAAGTTGACCCCCTGCCGGGCCTAAGCATCGGGGAATTTTTTAAAAATGTATTTTAAGATGTTTTCTAAACTAAAATGTGTTTTACAAATAGCTCAGTGCGGCTGACAGAAAGAGAGAGAGAGAGAGAGAGAGAGACAGAGAGCATGTGTGTGAGACTGGTGTGCGGCACACAGACATGTTGACGACAGATGCCAGAGGACGACTATATTCACTCATATGAAAGAGTTTCTCCGCATCAGTAATCCATGATTCATATGAAGCAAAAAAGATCAACTCCTCTTGTTTACTTGCCGCAGATTTGTGTCCAATACAGTCTACAAATCAATCCCTATTTTCAAAACTTCATTTAGCTGTAGTATGTTCATCTTCATCTTCAAGTTCTTTTGCCATATTTTGTGATGCCACATTGGGATTTGTGGTCTCACTGGAAGTAGAGCAGCAATAATTAGTCGATGAGTTGATTGACAGAAGATTAAAATGCTAACATTCTCTGGTTCCAGCTTCTTAAATGTGATTTTTTTGTCTTCTTTAGTTCTTTATGACAGTAAACTGAACATCTTTGGCTTTTGGGCTGTTGCTGCTCAGGACAAGATAACACAGTTTGAGTTCCGTCTTGGGAAACAATGATCAACATTTTTCACAATTTCTTGACATTTTATAGACCAAAAAAAAAAAAAAAAATCCTGTTTTTATCATTGTAATACTTTATAGTCTTCTCAAGCAGAATAAAGGGTTATTCTATTCTCGACCGTGCACCTTTTGTTCCACTGTGAATAACATCATGTCGCAATGATTGGCTGGCTCCAAATTTCTCATCTCGTTGACGATGAGAAACATCTGTAGAGTCTGTATATACTGTCCATGCTGTGAACTCTGGAATAAACAATGAACAAGCTGTAATTCAGCAGCATTCCTGTGGCTATGCAGCCTAGTTACAGCCTTCCATAGTTTGGAGTTACATAAGATACTGAATAATTGAAAACAGTCATTCTTTTTAGGAGCCTTTTTTTTTTTTTTGTTCCATGGACAGAACAGAGATTTCTTGTTTCATGTAAGGGATTCGTCCACATCATCAAAAAGGAACCCATGTTGAGAAACATGACTGACTATGGCATTTCACCCAGGATACATGCACTCGTAAGAAGTCCACACCAAAACTGAGTAAATGTAGTTGCACCGTGGAGACGCTGGCCTGCACCGGTTGTTTTTTTTTTACATACTGTAGGGAATCTATAAGAAGTTAAGCAGTGACCCACAGTTTATGCAATGCTGTTGTCTGGTGCAACTTTAATGACTTCTGTGCTGTTGTGGATTTGGACATGCTGCTGAATTTGTAGGTATAAAACTTTTATATTTCAAGTACATATAGACAGCGAGTGGAGATAAATAGGTGAAATGTGATTAGATTGATTGCTTTTATACTTTTATCTGTAAATAGCTGCTACAACATAAGTATGGTCTGGAGTTACATAACAGGCTTGGAACAAAAATGGAACACTTTCTCATTTTGTAGTCCTAAACCCTACTCACACAGGACTAGTATTACCTGGGGACCTCTAGTAATTTGTAATAATTGCAGAGGTCGTCTGGTTTCATAATCCCATGCAAATCTGCTGTCGTATTTCGTCGAACACAGACATCATGTGATAATATTAGTCCCATGTGAATTGGCATCTTGTTGACTTGGGGTGGTATGATCATATATATTTTTTTTTTTATTAAGATTTTTGTTTTTCTCTGTGCCTTTTTCTGTGTTTTTTCCTGGTTGAGCATTATGGAAGCTGCAGTGTAAATTATAAATGAAATTTTTTTGTTGATGGCGTTTTGGGTGCAAATTCAGGTGGCTCAAAAAGTAAAAAGGAAAATAGTGTACAGGAAGCGAATGTTACACAGAGCCTTGACATTTTCAATCATATATGGGGGAATAATGTGAGTACATTTGAGTAAAGTACAGACTTTGTTTATCCCATGCAAGTGCACCACATGAAACACAGATGTGGTGAGGGGCAATTTCTAAATCACATGAGATCCCCAGGTAATACTGGTTAAATAAGGCTCCAATTGTGCTTTCTTCTGGGGTCAAATTCAGGGTGGAATGTTGAAGGAGTTCATAAATATAACAATATTTAGAGAAGGTACCAAACAAGACTTTATTCATTAAATCCTTCAGTAATTAACATCATTTGGAGTCAACGCATGTTCCTAAAAGCTAAACTAACAGTGTTAGATAGCTGAGTATACAGTATATGCTGAATGTCTTTCCCCCTCGGTGCCCTCTGGAAATAAAGCTCATGCCCTTTCATGCAGTACAGGGCGTGATCCTGCATATTAACACCAGTCAATCACTTTTGCTGCTCCTGACGGATTTGCTGACAAAGAGACTCTATTTTTTACCGTCATATATTTTAATAATGGCTCCTCTGTTTTTTTTTTTTTTTTCTAAGGTCATATTGAGAGTCAGGAATTAATAAATAACAACACTTATCCATACGTCTATTTAGAGTAGGGTCTGATATGTAGAAGCTTTTCACTGACTTTTTACACCAATGCTGTGACGTCTTTGAGATCACAATGATAAATAAATGAATAACCTGTGTATAGATGGTGACGTGATAGCAAGCCAATGGGCAGGTTTAGGGAAGGTAGATAAAATGGATGGTGCATGTGTTTGTGCTGCTCTTGGCAGATTTCATTATTGGCTGACTATGATAACTCTTAGTGTGTGTGTGTGTATGTGTGTGTGTGTGTGTGATGGTGCTGATACCAGGCACCGAGTAGCCCTTACTATTGATGTGAGCGCTAACTCTTCTCTGCATCTATCTTTTCACTCTCACATTCATCCACTTTTTCCTTTTTTTTCTACCTCTGCCTCTTTTTTATTTGGTAACATCCCTCTCCATCTTCAGGTTCTCCTTCTTTCGTTGTCACCATCCCCGTGCTCCCTCTTCACTTTTCCCACTCACCCTCCCTTCCACCTTACTCTTTGCCCTCATTCTTTTCCTCCTTGCCTCATTTTGATCCTTCCTTCTCTCTCTCTCTCTCTCTCTCTCTCTCTCTCTCTCTCTCCATCCTGCTGGCTCAGCTGGTATAGAAGCATCCTTTGTTTCAGCTGTGTCCTCTATCCTTTGAAGGAGGAAAGCTGAAAGCGGAGGGAGGGAGGGAGGGAGGGGGCGTTGGAGTGAAGAAGTGATCCATGGACAGGAGAGGAGAAAAAAAAAACCAGGAGAGGAGAAAAAAAAAAATCCAAGTAGGAAAATGGGATAAAAAGCAAAGAAGGGTGGAAGGATGGAGGGAAAGGAGGAAGGAAGGAAGGAAGGGGGATATATTTGGATCAATGGCCGGGGTTGTTCAAGTCATTGATATCCAGTAGCAACAGCATGTGAGGGCAGATTTCCTGTGCGGGGGGATCAGTCTGTAGGACGTGTGCTGTCAACTTAGCACACTTCCACTTGGTTCAGTGGTGCACACTTGCAGCTCTTTAGCTTTCAGTTAAAGGCCAACCAAGCAGTTTATTGATAATTAAGCTGTCTGCAATGCCAGAGAACCATGAACACCTTTAAAGTGCTGTACTGTAGGCCACCAGAAATGAAAAAAAAACACAGCGATACCCAAGAGCCATTTATATGGTCTGAAATACTGCGTTCTTCTCTTTCTTTGTTGACTTTGTTGACTGATTGACAGGCATAAGTACCCATCTATTCCTCTCTGTCTCTCTTGTTTCCTAGTGAGGGAAAGCTGACAGAAGATTTTGGAATTGCACCCTCATCCATGATGTTATCGCCACGGTAACATGTGATTCCTGAAGCAGAGTGTTATCCGCTTTTACATCTCTGAAGGTAAGATTTTTTATTTTCTCCGTTTTTTAATGGTTTTGCTTAATAATTATGAATTGGAGGCTGGTTATTCTCGTAACCGCTTACTAAAACTTCTTACTCCTTAATAAAAAGAGTAAAATACCAAATACCAAATGTCCAGCAGCATCTTCTTGAATTTTCCCAAGGTGTGCAGTGTTCATACACATGACTATTTAATCAGTGTTTCATTGATTCTTGTATTATTCTGGTAAATAAAATCAGACTGGAGCTGGTAAGAAGTGGCCAATAAGGTGATTCAAGCAGCAGCTTCAAAACATTCACTGTAGCAGATCATCAGTAGAAGTGATTCTTGCACAAACTTTCCAGATCATCCACTTCATAAGGAGTTTGAGCATCTATCTTCAGGCCACTTTAAACCACATTTCCTTGGAGATAATATAAAGTTGAAGTTAACCTGCTGTAAGGCTACCTTAGCTTGGTTTTGTAGTGGAAATGTTGTCGTAGAAACTATTTTAGCATTAGTTTTTGCTCAATCTGAGGATGCATGCTAACTTTGTTTAATCCTGTAGTGGAACTCAAACATGGTCTTCTTGGTTCTCTTTGCCATGGAAATTAGTTAGGCCCTGTTTGGCCTGGTAGTGGGCACCAGGGGGTCTTGTTTTAACTCAGTGTGAATGTACCATGGAAACCGGGTTGGCCCAGTGTGGCTGTTTAATAAGGCTCTGCTATGGAAATCAAGCTAGCCCCATTTGGCAGTTCCAGTAAGAATCAGCAGAGCCTTTGGTCTTGACCAGTGGTTCCATTGCTCTTCCTTTTTGTTAATAAATCCCTGCATTTGTTTCATTCTCACCCACTTTTCCTTTTTTATCATCTCTTATCTTTCTGATAATGTTTCCAGGCTGAGATATAGCAGCTTGTCATCTTCATATAGGCGTTTCCCTTTAAGAAATCCACCTCTAACCTCCCTACCCCCTGATGCTGCGCTGCTGATTCCCTCTCCCCCGTGCCCTCTCTCTCTTCTCCCCTCTTCAGCTGGCTGTTAGATCTTCTAACCTCGATACGTCCCTCTGGGATGTGGCTGACTGCTGAACTCAGCTAGAAAGAGGCAAGAGGAAAGGAAAGAGGGGAGAAAGTAGGGAGAAGAAAGAGAGGGGGGGGGGGATTGGAAGGCGGAAGGTGGGCTAATGAAGAGCCAAGAAACAATCCACCAGTATATATGTGAAACATGTAATTTACAGCTTAAATCAGTTTTAACCTTGATGCTATGTTCTCAAAAACTGACTGGTACAATCAAAGTGAAGATGGAAGATAAGATACAGATTGTGCATGTGTGTGTGAGATAGAGCCATACATTCATAGGAACGCCTCAGGCAAAAGTGAAATATGCTTTGACCGTAATAAATGTCACACACGAGCATATAAAGAGTGTTTGCTGAGATATAATCATAGCTTCAGGTAGAAGATGTTCACAGTATATTATCCACTAATTTTACTCTTAAAAAAAAACTTTTTAAAAAGTACACCACACACCCTCTTCTCTTGAAAAAAAGGTCCCTTTAATATCTCTCCTCAGCTGTATTTCTCAATACAGTTATCATTAAATCAACATTGACAATTGACCTTGAGCTAAAGGCTTACTGTAAAACATAAATGTGATTTTTTTTAATGGTTCTCTATAGTCCTCCACAGATGTCACACTTTCAGCTTTCCAATAGGCTGTTTTTGCTGAGTTTTCACTCTTCTCATTTAGGGACCTATGGTATTTTCACTACATGTCTTAGCAAGGCATGTTACATATTGTTATATTAAGAATAAGTTAGGCTACATTTTTCAAAATAAAACTCACATCAGTGGTACTACACATGTTCTAGGACATTTCCTTAGGAAAACATGAAGTTTGTAGCAATTTATTTAACAGGTCCAATTTGCTAACAATTTATTGCAGGGCTATGCAATTTGGCATATCATTATATACATTTTTAATTTTTTTTTATTGATAGGCAATTGTTATTATGGGGTCAGTAAGCAAGTTGTGGGCTTTAACTGATCCCCATTTCCCCCCTAAAGCTCCAGACATTACGTTATATAAATGTTTTATCATGGTATATCTGCATATAGAAGATCCAGCTGCATTTGCACTGTAGCCATAGAGGTGCAGACAACAATGAAACTGATTACTTATAATAACAGCAATAAAAATAAAAAAAAATCTAGATGATTATGAGGCAAGAAGTTAATATGGTGCATTTTTCAAAATAAAACTCAACCTGAATTGCATTCTGTTATGAAACAAGTTTTAATAAACTTGAATGAGTGGCACAGATGAAAAATAGCTGCTTAAATTAGTCGTGGCATTAAACACAAAGGAGAACAAATAGGCAGGCTTACATAGAAAATATATTCAGCGAGTGTGTGTGTGTGTGCACGGGTGTGCGTGTGTGAGTTTCAGTTCACCTGGTTCATCTTTCTTTTCACTACCTGTCAATCAGTCTCTCCTGTGAATGTGCACACACACCGAGGGTGAAAGCAAGAGACATCGCGAGATAGAGCGTGTATTTTTTTTTTTTTTTTTTTTTTTTTTTTAGGTACCATCATTGCTTCAGGGAGTGAGAGTGAGATGCAGACGCAGACAGGGAGAGACTGAGAGAGATCAAACACCAGCCTCTGTTTGTTTTATCTTTTTAATGAACAAAGTGCCACACATTTCACTGCTTTGGAGTTCAATCAGAGGCCTGTATGCTGATGGGGGAATTCAACCTGCAACCCCACAGCCTCTGAGAACGATTTGAACTAATGCTCTCTTTAGAGTTGGATCACACTCCTGTGTGTGTGTGTGTGTGTGTGTGTGTGTGTGTGTGCGCCACAGCCCTCAACTGCTCAGCAAAACAGATCAAAGTCAAAGTCAAGTCTCCCCTCTGTCCCCTACTCACTTTGATGAATGGAGGCCTGGAAGGATGGATTGATGGATGGATGGAGGGAAGGAGGAAAGGAGGGATGGATAAAAAGGGAGGAGATGGAGAGAGGGATGAATGAATGACTGAAAGTACAAGGAGTTCCGAATGGATTGACGGATGGTGGGGGTGGAGAGAGGACGTGAGCTGGAAGTAGATGGATGACTGGGTGGACAGATGGGTTTGACCTTTTCATCACCCTCTTCAGAAAAGCCCTGTGAGGTACAGATGTAGTCCCATTTTCTCTCCCTCTTTTTTTCTCTTTTGATCTCCATTTTTGTCCCTTTTTCACTTTGTTTTTCTGTAATGGACTTCCCCTGCCTTCCCCCCTCTGCTTCTCCTCTGTCTCCTTTCCTTTTACCTCTCTTTTTTTTGCCTTTTCTCTGTATGTGTACACTCCTTTCCCTTATTTATTTCACTTGCCATTTTTCATTTCTCCTTTTCATCTCATATTCCCTTTCCCTTCATTTTTCCTATTTTTCTTCTTCAGTCACATGCCATTTTTACTCTCCTCTGCACTCCTCTCATCTCCCGCTTTCCCCCGTTAACCTCCTCCTTACCTCCTTCCCTGGCAGCTTGTGTGTGTGATAATCTCACTGGGCTGTGTGTGTGTGTGTGTCCCTGCATGTGTGTATGTGTGTCCTCTCTCCCAGAGAGTTGAAAGACTGCCTTGATCCCTGGGGGGAGTTTGGCAGCCGAGACCTGCCGATGGCCAGCAGGGCCTGGGTCACCAAGCTAACCTCTTCCCCCTGCTTTGCCTCTGGCCCTCTGGGATAATAGGTGCGGAGGGGAGGAGAGGAGAAGAGAGGAGAGGAGAGGAGGAGAATATGTAGATAAACGGGAAAAAGAGAAAGCAGAGGGGAGAGGGTCGTTTATACATAAGGGCGAATGAAAATACATAAGGCACATACCCCAAGGTATTTAGTTAGCCATGCTTTAAACTCTCTCTCTCTCTCTCTCTTTCTTTCTGTTGTGTTTGTGCGCAGTTGTTCATCATTTTGAACTCCCCAATTGGTCAATGCTTTATTTTTGTAGTCCCTTGGTCAGCAGAGAACACTCACAGCCAACATAAGATGTAAACAGATGCAGCTTAGCATGATATTTGATATGTTTGCTTTAAAAAAAATACTTTGAAACAAAAAGCAGAACGAGGCTTTAACTCTCGTGAAACTTGTGCTTTAAAGAAACAAAAGCTCTTTAAAGCTAATGTACCAATGTTTTTTGTTTGTTTGTTCGTTTTACATCAGTGAAGTTGGGGGAACATAGTTATAGTGCAGACAGATTTGTTGAAACTGGAAAAAAAAAAAACTAAAAACTAAAGGAGATCTCACAGATGGAAAAACCAGAAAAAAAAAAACGAAAAGAAAAAATGACAAAGAAGGAAAGCGATGTTATCTCTGTTCTGTGCTGTCTAGGCCTCCTTTTCTCAATAGTTTAATATGATAATTTAATAATCAACAAACATAGCTAAACATTAAAAAAGACTACTCTTATCAAGAAGTGCTTAAAGTAGTTCTTTTTTCCCTGAAAGGGGAACTCCACTTATTTTACACATCAAAGTCTGTTTACAGGTCTTGAGGAGTACTACTATACTGTCTGTGTAAAAAAAAAAAAAAAGAAAGTATAATGCCTGCCTTTTGTGGCTCCAGAGGGAGCTGTGCAGAGTCTGATAAACTGCCTCAAGTGCATTCGGGCTTCAAGTTTGAAAATGCAAAAAAGCAGGTGGTGTGTAGTTAGAAATTAGGACTAAAATGAGGTTATCAGACCTCTGTAGCTCACTCTTCATATTTGCTTGAGGCTACATTAACCGCCACAACACATCCAAATCTCGAACTGAACTGTTTGTGGTCGGGTTGAATTGTGGGTGATGTAGGCACCAGGTTTTGACAGGAAAGAAGAAGGTATGGAGGGAAAACAGACATTATCTCTTATTCTGCTTTTATCCCTGTGTCAGACACATAAAAGAAAAAAATATATATATTAGCAAAATCTACCAGTCTGGGCCGAGGAGAAGATTTTTTTTTTCCTCTATGTGAATGTGCTGCAAGAAAAATTGTTTTAGTACTTCCGATGGCTTGAATTTCCAACAAAGGAAGATTTACTGATCCTAACACAGTAATAAGTTACAAACATGATGTTATATATCAAACAGACAAAGCTGCTCCATGTTTCTGCTCTTTTAGGACCATTTCTTCTTGTTATGCGATCTTACAAAGAGGGTCCCTCGGGACTTAGTTATATTTTGTATAGGAAGTGAATATCTGTCTCTATTACTACCTCACCACATTATACTCATATTATTTCTGACTTCCTCTCTAGAAATCCTCGGGTTCACTGTGTTGTTCTCTCACCGTAGGCAGCAGTAGGAAATGGAGTGTGTGAAACAGGATGTGAGGGTAGCCATACTTGTTTTTTTTATACCGAAACCCCCCCACAGTCTGGCTAGAAACCACTGATGGATGATTAAATGGACGGAGACAGTGAAGTTAGAGATACAGACAGAGGGCGGGTTTCCCTCTCTGCATGTCCTTATGCCAGTGATGCATTTCAGATTACAAAAGGTTAAAGACAATGGAAAATATTGATCAGTGCTTCCCAGATATGCTGGCAAAAGGTTTAGAGAAATCAGTAAAGAGAAACAAGTAGTTAAAGTCTAATTTACATTTGACACCGCTCACAGCACACTCTATCTGTCATGTAATGTCCATTGTGTTGTTATATCTTGTGAACTTTGCTTTTACCACAGGAATAATAATGCTCACCAATGGAGAATTCAAAAAAATATATATGTACATTTAATATTTCCTTGACAGTCGAATGAATGCACTTTCGGGAGATATTATTTATTTTATTTTATTTTTAGGAAAATCCTGCATCATATTCCTTTAATTAAAGAATTGAGTTATAAAAAAAAAAACGTACTAATATAAGTAATACTAAAAATACTGATGAAGCTATTTATATGAACACATCGATCAAATGCTTCCTCAGCCTTAATTCTACTGTTGTAAGTTGTCACATCATATTGCAAGATGTGATGCAACAGTGTTAGCATTGTAAGGTGTTTCAAGTATAAAACATGAACCACTGAAAAACTGCATAGTCAGAAAGAAGTTTCATGACGAAGAGGTCAGGTAATCCAATGTCTCCTGCATAACAGACAGAATGCTGAGTTCTAACTGACCTGTCTGAAGTGTAAAGAGGCTGCAGAGTAATTAATACGTGTGTCCTGCTTCCTTTCAGAAGGCCGCAGAGATTCAATGACTTGAAGGAGAAGCTTTTCATACGGTATAAAGCAGCTGTGGACAACAGATACTGTCAGAATCAATCATATTAATTTATAAATCAATGCAGGCTACTTTACTGCTTTCACCACATTAAACTTTATATTTTTGTGCCGATTTAAATGCACTTGTTGGCTGAGGAATGTTTGATTAAATACATTTTATTTATAATTTAAACATTATTCCGCTATTTCTGTGCATTTTCTGAATGAATTTCATTTGCTCTTGTTGATAAAACCATGCAAGCGCCAGCGGAGTGACATTGCTTTAGAAACAGACATCTATTCTCAGCACAGCAACCCCAACAACTGGCTTTGCACTGCTTCATCTGAATAAACCCCCTACCTGTTTGTTCCTCTCCTCCCACCTGTGCACCGTGTGTGCTGTGCTTGGCACCGAAATACACAGACAAAACAAATTCAGGAATTGTTTGGAGCGCTACTTCATTGGTCGTTATAATCAGTAACTAGAGGCTTCTGTCACTCCCACTGGGTCTCTCAACTGTCTCCCTTGCTCGCTTGCTCTCTCTCTCACCAAAATAACCTGTTAGCTATTGCATCCAAATGATAATCAGCAAGCCAAATAATTCACAAAAAGCTTCGGTGTAATATTTCCATGGCCATTTTTAGGAGGCTTAGCTTCACCTAGCCTCTTATTAGTGCTGCCTATGACTCTCACTCAGTATGAGTTCATTTGCAGAGTACTGTAGATATAATGAATATGTTATTGGTAGCATGCACTGTTCTCAAAATACATCTAAGGATGTCTAACAAGTAGGGATGGGTATGGTTAGGGTTTTATCTATCTGAAAAAAAAAATGTGAAAAGATTCAACAGTTATTTATTTATGAACATAACAGCTAATTAGAAGTGCTTAAAACCAATGCTGTGTCTTGAGGGAATAACTACAGACTTATTTTATAACAATTAGGGCTGTAGTCAACCAAAGAAAATCTTACTCTTCAACCAGTGGTTTGGTTGATGGGGAAAAAGAGCAGCATTCATGTAATATAGTTAACAAGCCAAGTTAGCCCTCCAGTCAGTAACCAGTACCAATTTAGTACTGGTTCTCTATACTCACCCCTACTAGTGAGTAAAACATTCTTACCAAAATGTATGATGCAGGCTGAGGCACTATTGATATCCAGCATTAACTACTTTACTCCAGCCTGTCAGAAAGACTTTACATAAGCGTTATCTGTATGTCTGGTAGACATATAATACAAACAGAACTCAATATAGTGAACTTTTGTTTATGGTATTAAGGACACAGTCCCCTCACACACTCAGTGAGGTGTATAGCAATTAGATATTGAGCTTTACTGGAAGGATTTTGTCAGTTTATCTTCTCTCCCCAGTCACCTCTCTTCCCTCCAACTCTGCCTCTTTTTTTCCATCCGCCTGTCCCCAGCCTCTGTCTCTTTTTCTATTTTAGTCATTCCAACTTTATCTCCCTCTACTTCTCTCTGGCATATCTATCACTTTGTCTTCTCTGTTGTCTCCACCTGTCTGACACTGTGAGTATATCTGTATCCATCTATATCACTATTGCAACCTTAAGTAACAGTTAACACACTAATGTATCTGTATGGGTATTTTAGATGTGTATTACTGACAATGCTTATGCAAGCATAACAGTAATTATTCACAACAATAAACTTCAAAGACCTCATGCTATCCAGTCTTTTATGGGCATTACGGAACCTTACCATCAGCAGGTACCCCACATTAATAAGCTGACGGGAAGCTGTATGAAGTTTGTAGATTTGAAAACTGACAATTCTCAAGTCATTTTCTTTAATATAGCCCAGGGGTTTCTGGAGTTCTTCTAGTCAATTTGTCAGTTGTACTATGGGATAGTGTCGATGACCACAAACTGGCCTTTTTAAGTACACATAACTTTTTCTCACAGCACAGTAATTCTGAAAACAGTTAAAACTGATATATAGTTTGGTATTGGGACACCAGCTACAGTTCTCAGAACAGTCTGCTCAAACCTGCAGAAACACAACATGAATGGCAAACAGAACCTATTTATAACCACATATTACTTATGTTTAGCTACATTCAAGTCTCCTACCATGCTTTGATAAAGTAAAACCAGTGGCTGCCTGGAACAAAGGAAATCAGTTTAACCTGTTAGAAGTGTACTAATGTAACGCACATTAAACAATGTCATATACAAAATAAGTAACAGCAGTAGACACTAAGTTAAAGAAAACTCAATATAGTCACATAAAAACTATCTCACCTTTTTTTTTGCCAGAGTCAGAGTCCTGGTATGTGTCAGCATCCTTGGTCAGTAAAATTGATTCTTAATATACAGAATCAGGTAAGCTGCTGACTGTTTTTGCTTTGAAAGCACTTTGTGTAATATATTTCTTTGGCTGATTTTATTTATTTTTTTGCTTATGTAGCCAGAAGAGCAATGTGTTTTACTTTAAATGTATTGGATATATTCCCTGTTGTGCTTTTTTTTTAATTTAGCTGTTTCATTAATGCATGTTATCCTCTCCACATTTGTGTTCTCTCAGATGCCTCCATTTCCCTTCTAAAAGCAACGTGTTCAGTCAGACAGCTTGCAGATGCTGTCCTTCCCTCCCTAAAGCTAAATGTGTCTCTACCAACATGCCTAGCACTTTTTTTCATAGCTCTGGTCTCTGCTGTGCACACTTCTACTATCAGATTTCTCTTCTTCTTTTTTTCTGTGCTGGATAGACCGTATCTCTTTTCATTGTCTCTCAACCTGTGGTCAGTTACCAATCGTCATCTCCATCCCTCTTTCTTTCTGCCTCATTACTTATTGAGCACCTCGGTTCAATGTTATAAGGTTTCATTCTGTTTCTCTCTTTCTTTACGTCTTTCTCTCTATCTTTCTTTCTTTCTTTCTTTCTTCATCTTAGTCTATCTCTGCTTGCTGTCTCTTGACTTGCTTGTCAATGTGAGTCTGAATGCCTTCCTTCTGTTTCTCTACCCCTTTGTGTATACCTTCACCTCCCATTTCTTTCTGTTGTTAAAAATAGATACTCCAGCACATCCTGAATTCTTAACAGAAAGTGTGTGTAGTGCTTGTTTTCCATATTTTTTGGTGGAGAATTGTTCTCTTGTGGTGATCAAAGGATAACACAGGTACTTTTTAGGGTCATTTTGTGGTCACTTTGCTCTAATTAAAAATGTATTTTACCTAGTATACTGCATAATGTTCTGCTTATTGGTTGTGTTATTTGTTTAAGGTTTTCGCTGAGAGCTGCTGTGCCCCAATGTGTGAAATGTAGTCCTGAGCTAAGTAGACAATACTTGTGTCTATGTCTGTATCCATGTCCAGAGGTCACCCTACATAGGTACATAACTGCAAACAACTCTGTAAAAATGAAAAAAAAATAAAATACCATAAGAAGAAGAGGGTGCTTCTGTGCAGATTTATACACCAGAGCACTGTCCATAAATAAAATTGTCCAATCATTGCTCAGCAACTGAACAACAGGCCTGTCAAGCTTCGGATTTTTCCACATGCTCAAGCAGTGTGCATTGGGATATAGTAAAGGGGATGGACTACTTGGCATTTCAAGAGGGTAGGGGGACTTGTATTTTTTAAGCCTTTGGAAATCTAAAAGCATAAGAGAAAAAGTATACAGAAGGGATTAATCAGTTTGTTTATCTGCTCTAATGTAAGCGGCAAATGTTAGCATGCCTGACTAACTAGTTACATACAGTAGTGATCCAGTGTTGCTTCCATGGCAAAAAAGAGATCATTCTAAAGACCAACAGAGTAAATATTAGTAATAAAACTGACCACAGCTAATAAAATCTGCCAGCTGCAGTCGTCACTCCAGCTGACAAAACCAATGGTGGCGGACTAAAAATGAGAAGCTCAATGTTGTCTGCTGCTGTCTGAAGTCAAGGACTCATTGTTTCAAAAATGATTAAGGATTTAAGGATTAGGGAGAGTTAAATCTGCTCCAGTTATCATTGTAAACTGCATACATGCTGTGCTAGATTGGCGTAGGTGTAGAAACAGTAACAGTAACTTATAGTTGTGGGTGACTTTTTGGAGAGAATTTGTGAGCATTTGTGAACTTTGTGTTTTAATGTGCTGGAGATACTTTATAAGTTGGCAGAGGTTTAAAGATTTTGTCAGTGTGCATGTGATGTAGCAATGTATCTTACAACAAGCATTAGTTATGCTATGTGAGATACATTGCCACCTTGTCTGATGGAGTATAGCTCAGTGTTTTAGTCAGTTCCCTGGGTACTTCATTATAATGGATAGACTGACACAGCAGCAGGCTAGACTGTGTTCTTATTACACTGAAAGCTTTTTTTTTAACCCTTTGAATTTGAATATTCATGTACTCTGTGGAAGTATGGTAGACCTTTTAGGGGGTTTTGGTGGCTTCTGGTCAGTTTTGGACCAAGCTCTAGATTAACAAATACACAAACGCAGAGATGTACATGTTGAAAACAAAAATGGGATTGAGTGGGTTTATGCACCACTGCACCATTCTGTCTCCTTCTTTTTCTCTCCATCCATCTGTCCCATGATGCCTTTGTTAACTGCTGATGTATGTGGAACACTTAGTCAGGAAGTGCACTGCGGTTATCCAAATATGGACGTAGATGACTGTACCCATTGGAGAAATATGTTGTCAACTCCCTCGACAGGAAATGTGCTGCCTACGCCTTCTAAATGACTTGTCTGTGTGTGTGTGTGTGTGTGTGTGTGTGTGTGTGTGTGTCTGTTCTGTAAAAACATTCCAGTTTACAAACATATCTGTAAGTTCAGGCTATAAAATACAACATATAGACAGTTTATTGGCTGGTGAATGTCAATCCACATAAAAGGTTAAAGAGGATTAATTAATTTACTGCTCATAATGGTGTACTGTCAACTGTGGTGTAATTCTTAATGTTAAATAGGAAAGTATTACAACATTTTGTCACACTGTTTCCAGTCAGAATGTTTCATCTGGTAGAGAAGCAAGACTGATATAGTGAGTGGTGAGACTGCCCTATGTCAAGTCTCTACTGGTAATTAGAGGTAATATCACATTTTTGTTTTGAAACTGCGCAGCTCCTTATATTGCCCATGATTAATAATGAGGAAAAAAGAAATGAAAGTCTATAGGCATTGCCTTGGGTGTTTTGTTACCTGGTGCCCTTTTCTGGAACATTGCTTGCTTTACTGCTTTACTGATGGATTAAACTGTAGAGCAAACAGACCGGCTTTTGAATTTAATCTACTATGCCAGCTGCAAAAGAGAAAGCTGAGAGAAGTGGGGGGAGCCTAGACCGCCAAGCTCATCAATGTAAGATGTTGCAACTGCATTGTCCATCCTTACCAGTATGTGTTGGCATTGAAGGTATGGAAGTAAATGACAGAAGGATAGCAGTATTTCCTACAGCTCCAGGACACTGATATGGGTTAGCCTAACCCGTGGGTTAGGCTAACCGTGTCCTTTGTGCATTGTGCTCAACCTGTCAGGGAGGGATCTTCCACCACAAATTCAAGATGCATATTCCAGGTAACCAGTGGCTCCAGTGAACCAATTTTATCTTTGCTCTCCCACCTGCATAGGGCTAACCATAACCTCCTGAAGGCAACCATTATGGCCCTAAGGGGATGGCTCAAGCTCCAGTAGATCACGTACAACAGCCTAAAGCTGTTTCTCAATCTCCTAGGAGCCTTAGCATTAATAGCATAGTGTAGGAATTCACCATCAAAAGGCCCAAGAACTGAGAAGTCTGGAGCCTGATCTTGCAGGTGTAAGTGCTCCAGAGGTTGAACTTGTCTACTTCCCTTCAAAGCTAAACTAGAGCAACCATTAGTGCCCTTTCCAGACTGGAATCTAAAAACAGCCATCCTTTATGTTCACAATGACTGACTCACAATGATTTTGCAGGATATCATGGAGATATTGAGCCCCAATGAATGTGAAGGAGAAGATTCCCATCCTTGTTTGAGATGTGAAAGTAAAACCCAGACTGTCAGTCACCTGTCTGGGTCTTGGCCCCTAACAAGACCACTGACATCCTGGAAGCTGGTAATTGGACATAGTCCAAAAAAAAGAAAAGAAAAACACAGGGGCATGTTGCGTAAGCCCTCACTAGCCCAGCAATGTAAATAATTAAGTGGCGAGAAACAAACTGAATGCAGAATATGCGTAGCAAATGGTGGGCATCTTCTACCGCAGTCATGTTCATAACTTACCAAGAGAGAATCCACCACCTCTAGAGGCAACGTGCTATTGCGGAATCAAAATAATCACTGAGGGTTTCTATAAACACAACTGCTTTTATATGCTGCAACCTTACAGATGGTTTATCTTAAAGGCAATCAACCTGTCATCTGTGGGTCAGTCCTTGTACAAATTATGAAACTAGGTGGAGAGTTGGCTTCACCTTGTTCTTCTGTATTTGATTGAATGGAAAAGAAATGCTGATACAGTTTGACATCCCAGAGCTAAGCATTAGCGATATATCAGCACCATGGAGAGCTCTTCCCTGCTACTAAATAGTGTAAGCAGTCTGTTCAGCTTCAGTCATGGCAGCTATGTGGCTGTTCAAGCAGCAATTTAGAATTTGGGAACTGTATCTTTGCAAAGCTGAATCTACCAGTACTATACCAATAATCAGAAATGTAAGCACCATAAAAATAACTGCTATCATTATACAGTATTCACATTTTTATAAAGCACTGCAATGTTTTAGCTCCTTTGTGGGGTAGGTGAATCCATTTAGCAGCTTTCAGACCCACAGTGTGTCAGTAATTGCAGCCCCTTGAGGTTAACATATTGAGTTTGAAGCTCCAGTTGTAGAGTCAGATACACACAGCATTCTACACTACATTGGTAATTCAACTGTGATCCACTCTCCAGCATTCTTATCTCGTGGGGACCAGCCTCATGTCAGCACAGCTGATATTGAACGTGGCTTTCCTTATTGAACCAAAACAAAATGACTACTAACGAGGTCATCATTCTGAAGAAAATAACTCACAGTTAATAGGGTTTGATTGCAAATAATTTACAAAAAGAACCACTCAGCTGTGTTTAGGGGTGGACACACTGGAAGAGCTGCTATCGTTTCCTAATTCAGTTGTTTAGTCCAAGAGCCTTTTAAAAATGCATTTCAGTGTACACAATATGAGCAAAACTTTGCTTCAAAGTGCCACTAGTGGTCAAAAACTCCCCATATTAACTATGGGGATATATGCTGATGCTGAAATGGCTACTTATTATGGTCATTATTATGTATGACACGTTTAACAAGGTATTTATAGATGACAATGTGACGTTTCAGGGAAAACGCAAGGTGAGTGAACATAGCCTTTTCTGTCTACACACACACACACACACACACACATATCATCTTTCACAGTAGCCAGTGAATGATTCTATGACTGTGAGGTGACAAGTAGCTTTTGATGGATAAATTTAGATTAGTCACAATTCCAGGTATTATAAAGTGATCACACACAGTGGCATGCAGGTATTTTTAAGCAAGGGCTAATCACACACACACATACGCACAAGCTGTATTTAGCCTAGTTATTGTGTTGGTTATTTATGTGTGTTTGTTTGTGTGCTGTACACCCATGCAAACAAGTACATACACAGTGGTGATCTGTATTTAACCTAGATATTGTAGTGATTAGCCAGTAGCTATTGATAAGTCTCTGACATAGTAAAGGCAACATAGCAGAAGCATACACACACACACACACACACACATATAGACAATGAAGACAACAGAAGACTTCGTTCAAAGACATTTGTAAATAACTTCCTATATGTGTCAGCTTCACTGCACCAGAATCAGGTATCAAATTGCACCTAATTAACTGAATACACTAATTTGTATCAGTTTCTCATTTTCACAGTACCAGGCATTAATCTATATCTTGATGAAACTGCAGGTTTGAATCTTTCCTCCACTTACACTGTTACAGTTCTGTTCACAGTCTGACTCTGTGCTGCTATTCTCCACCGGTCCTCCAGAGGCCCTCAGACTGTTCTCCTTTTTTGTTTGGACCGGACTAAATGGGAGAAAGCTGATTTGAATTGTGTCTTTAAAAGACTATCTTGCATGATGATTATTTGAGTTGCCCATATTGATTGGTTTGTCTTTGTTTTCTCTCCAGTCTGAACTCACAGAGCATACTCTGTCTCAGTGAAAATAAAGAAGGTATTCTTCAGCCTTGCTCTGGTCTCCTGAATTTGGGTCCAGTCTGCTCCATTCTACATTCTATGTTTTAGAAAAAAAAGCTGTTTTAGTTCATTAAAACCGATTTTAATCTGGAAAGGTCCAGCCAATTAACAGCAGAGATCAAGACAAGTCTAAAACGTCATTAGAGTGGTTTTGACACTAGTGCTGTGCACCAGTCTTGCTTAGCTGTCATCATTTCCACTTTTTGCATTCTGTATGAGATTCAAAATACTCTAATCCATTTACAAAAGCAGTCTAAATCCTGAAATAACCGCTGGTTGACCCATCCATCTCGTACATCTACAATGAGAGCCTCTAAAAGAACATATATGGTGCAATCTGCATGACTGTCACAAGTCAGAATGCTACAATTACACTTTCTAGGCAACATTAGATATAACCTTTTAGTTATGAAATCACGTAATGTTCATAATATGCAAGACATATGAGTAACATTCAGAAATGACAATAACAGGAATTTCAATTTCACAGTGTGTTAAGTAGTCCACTGTCTATAAATATCTGATAAAGTAATGGGTAGAGGTGAAACACTGTATTAGACTTGGTCAGTTTTAGAAGGAGTAGCCAGCCTGAGAAGTAAACCTTAAGTGAATGTTAATCATGGTTTTATTTTGTATTCTCTCTTGCACTAAGCAGAGCTATAGTTAATATTTTTATAATTACAATTTATCAAATGACAGTGCGTAATGTGAGAGGCATTGCTTGTCATGACAAATCTACAGTGAATTATCACCTGACAGCAGCTCCCATCGGCTTTACAAAGCTTTATAGCAAGTTTCAGCTCATTGTTTATCTGTCTGGCTGCAACTTGACTGTTTTGGTTCACTGTTACCACTCTCGTCTGCTGTCAGTTTAAAAGCTCTAAAAACCCACTTTACACTACCTGCTCAGCACCAAATGCCAAACAGACACAGTTTGTGACTAGCAGGTGAACATAGGGTAGCATTTAGCAGCTATAGAGCCAAATATGTTTCTCTCCATGTAGCCAAAAATCAGTTATTGCAGCTTTAAACTATACTGTATGTTTTGCTTCCCATGGATTCAACTCACACACTGACACCTGGGAACTGCCTTACAACCACAGTCTGCTACTTTAAAGTGGCAATCTGGAAGATCTCGGTTTCATTTTCTTTGGCAGCACCATATGGTGTTAAGCGGTGATTGCAGGTGTGTTTTTGGACCTGATTCGACCTCACTCCCAGAGATCTAAACAGTGTCGCTGCGTGATGTCACGCAAGCATAAAAAAATTGAAGAGTGAGTCTTTTGCGTTAGGTCCACCTACTCTTTCTGGTGGTGTGCCGCTAATTTTGCCACTTATGATTTGAATGCATGGTGGGAAAGTCGCCACTGACACTCGGTTTCTAATAATCATAACACCGCAAATACAACAGCTTTCATGAGCGGGCCATAGCCTCAAATTCATTGTGTTACCTCATTCGGTGATAGACAGTGACCTAACAGACATTTATTTAAATGAAAATCTTTGAGATTATAAATTTAAGCCACTGAGCTGCTTCAGTGGAGCAGACAGGGCAGCTCAAGAGTCTTGCTCAAGGGCACCTTGTCTGTAGCTTTGTATGTAGGACAATAGAGTAGATGTTCATTTGCAAGGCTAAATAAATCCCTGAAATGTGTAGTTAAAAGCCCATGTACCATGGGCTTCTGGGAAAAAAGTACTGGAAAACAGCAGTTGACCTGACTACAACCCCCCTCTGTTCACTTTGAACACTTTGAAGTACTCTGACTATTTTTATTGCTATGACACAATGGGACACCAAGGAGCAAGGGAAACACTGAGAGAAAGGTTTCTGGAAGTTTAGTATTTTCCCCACATAGCTGCTATATTTTACTATCCATGTCTCTTGCTGTGATTCACCTTTCCTTCTTTTCTTCCTTGTTCTTTTCTCTGCTGCTGTGTATCTCGGCATATCTTAAAAATTAATGGTAATTCTTTTTGACTGACTTTTTCAATACTGAATACATTAGATTTGGCATTTGTGTGTGTGTGTGATTGTGTGTTAAATGTGGTGCATGTAAATAATGAAAGAGTGCGCTCATGTTTGGATCATTGTAAATTATTTAACCAAGCCCACACACACACACACACATACACACACACACAAATACACAAGTACACAATCCCCGGCGACATTCTGCTTGCACGCCACAGTTCTACCTGTCTCTTTCTGTCGGTCTGTCCTCCCCTCTCGCTCTCTGTATCTCATTTCTTATTGAGCACCTCGGTTGAAAACTACAAGGTCAAGACAGCTTTTTTCAGGAAGTAAACATCTCAGTGGGCTGGCATGGGACCAGCAGTTGCCATAGCCTGTTTCAAACTTGACCGTGTCTGAAGTACTTCCTTGAGGTGGACTCACAGGGGGGGAAAGATATAAAAAGTCTTTATTTAGAAACTTTGATAACAACAGGATGGTGGATGCGTTAGGAGCAGGTCCCATGGAGGAGTCCACAAGACACTGCACTTTCATTTATATTTTAACCATTTAGTTGGCAGTCATACCCAAGGTAACTTTTATTCTTTTTCTTTCTTACAAACAAAAACAGTTTTTTACATTTTTTATGTACTGGATTATTCTAGGTTCATACAAGTAAACAGTAGTTGTAAAGAAAGCACCATTGTTGCACATTTTGGAAACATGTGACATCATGAAGAACTCACTTGTACTGTACTTTATGGACACTAGCCCAAACCTTAATATGAGCATTAGTACAGACCTTTACTTATTTTTCAATGAAATGATCCATGTTAGCTATGTTGCTCTGCGACTATACTTTTTTCTTTGATGGCGCTGTAAGGAAAGTCTGAGGTTCACTAAATTTACTAGGTTTCATCCTCTGGGGATTATGAATGTCTGTACAAAATGTCACAGCAATCAAGACATTTCAGTCCAGATGAAAGTGGTGAATCAGCCATCGACTGGCAAACCATAAAGCCTCACCACTAGCGATGCAGTTGCATCAGAAGACATCAAGTCAAAGCAAACTGTCCAAAGTCAAGATGTTTGATAATGGTCCATGTGACCAAAATGTAGCTTTTGATAAATGCATAGGGGGATTTGTGGACACTGTCAACACTAAAACCTGCTCCAAGATTATTAAAGAATGTAGTGTTGTTATACATGGTTTGAAGGAGTCAGTTTATCTCGAGGCAATGGCAGACAGTCGCCTTACATTTTCAAAGTAAAACATGTCTTTCAGAAAAAAATAAATAAACATATATTGAACTGACCAAAACAACACATTTTATTTTTAAAAAGTCCTTTTTGTACAATCCTAGCTGTCCCTTGTACCCATTTCTAGAGCCTCACCGAGATTAATTTGGAATTCCAGGTGCAATATTCTCAACAGTGCCGACGAACACAGGAGTAAGAGTAAGGTTTCCAAAATTACAATACACCACTGGAGATGTGCTTGTTTCCATTATAAGCAGCTACACTATTTAGCTGCTTATAATGGAACAAGCACATAATGAGCTGTGTGTATTGCTGTCAGAGCTTTTCTCTGTCAAAGTAAACGGCAGGGCAAAAATAAGATGTTTTATAATTAGGAGGAGGATTTTTTTTTTCATGTCAGGTGGAGTGAGTAGTAATAAAGGTATTATTCTTTTTTAAGGAGGGTGAAGTGAAATACTTCTTAACCAGACATCACTCTTCTTGATGGCTGTCAATGCTGAGCTCTGACTATTGATGCAACTGCCAATACTGTGTTCTGACTGACTTTCCCTGGAGACAGAAGGTAAATTACTGTCCATTAATTACAAAGTAATGACCATAAATTAAAAGATAATGGTGGTAATTATTAAGACATGTGCAAATGAGAAGAAGGCACTCTTCACCAGAAACCTTACTGCGGGTTAAAAATCAAGGCAATATGTAAATGTGACCATCATTAATTACATTGTAATGACTTGAAAGGTTATGGCATTTTTAATCTTAGGAGATGTAAGGTTTTTCATTTAATATTTAGCATAAAGGCCACAATACACCTTGTGGGAAAGCTGTGGAAATGACCACACAATGGCATGTATGAAATGCAATATGAAAATATAAAAACACAACCTAACACACTGGTTTCAGTCTGTGTTCTGTTAGGGGTCACCCACTACTCCCATCATGGTGTAGCAGAGTAATTCCACATTGACAGGTGAGTGCTAATTAGTTGTTACCATTAGGCCATAGCTGTGAAAAATAGCATGAAATAACTCTTGAAGTCTTGGAGTTCACATATAACTAACCTGTCTGGTAGGAAAGTTAATGAGATAAATAGCATTGTTCATCCGTTCTGATTGGCTAAACTGGATGTTGTCTCATTACATCTGACACCTCCAAATGAGACTTCTGATCAATATTGTAACATTAAATGCAAGCAAAGGAATTTACAGCCCTCCTCAGCAAGATAGAGACAGACACTATGAATGAGTGGCACAGTTAGTGAAGAAGGCTCATGAAAATAATGTAGTTTGTGCAACATTGTAAGCAGCTAATATTACAGATTCCTGTGCTGCTTGGGGGAAACTCAGGACATGTTTTGAAATCAATGGCGGGGTGATTGCAGCTAATTTGTTTTATTTCATAAAGTAAATTTAGAATTAAACATGCATTAGTTATCAGATTTTGTACAGTCTCAAATATCCTGATCATTGCCCTCGTCTGTACAAATTTAATATTCGGGTGGATCTTCTTTCAAGTGGAAATCTAGTTAGAACAAGAAAAAAAAAAAGAACATTTAAGCCATTCATATTCAAGGTAACGTTCAGAGCTACAGGAGCTGTTGGGGATTGTCTTGTATGCGTGTAAGAGACTGTAGCCGTTTGATTGCTTCTGTACCAACACGGAAAAAAGTCAATAGTTGAGATGTGAGGGGCAAGCGGCGGGATGGGGAAACATTTGGGATGGGCTCTGAGCTCCTAAAAACTTCCAAGCGGGAGAAAAAAACTCTTCCTCCTGCAAGAAAATATCCTCTCAGTGAGATTTACCATGTGGGAATTCAGATGTTTTATTTTTAATTGTTTGGAGGATGAAAGATGGCTGCCTCTTGGTTGTCATTTTACTGTAACCACTATCTCTCCCTTCCTCTCTCTCTCTCTCTCACACACACACACACACTTACCGCTATCTCTGCTGTTAAATCCGCCAGTGCAGTACAGTAGAAAATAAGATGCGAGATAGACAGGAACAGAGATGAGAGAGACAGAGATTTATCCTTCCATTTTCCCCCGTTGTTCTGTCACACGAGCTATTTTCAGACACCACACTCACAAAACGTAAAACCAACAATGTGTCATTACAAGCTAATGCCATAATATGTTTGCCATGTCCTCCCACAATGCTTTGCTCCGCAGGCCAATGCCATTTACTGAACTGCATATAAACAAACAAAAACAAGGTCTTTGTGTGAGTGTGTGTGTGTGTGTATGTGTGCGTGCATATGTGTGATGAGTTTTGTGTGTGTGTGTGTATTCTTATGTAAACACACAGCCTCCTCTTGCCTCGAGGATGATGATGGAAACAGTTTGTCATCCTCCCACTTCTCTGTGTCTCTCTCACCTGCTCTCTTTCTACCATTCAACCGCTCCAATCAAATATGCCTTATTAGCATACCAGAAACATATCCGGGGTAACAAAACCGTGCCGACATACACAAATGACTAATTAATTACCGATCTCAAACGCATATCAACAACGATGTTTGACGAGCTTGTCTTGAGCTGCTGTCACACGCTGTCAGATGTTAAGCCTCCCCACACACTTCTGCAGGATTTCAGAGTGGAGAGGGTGAGGAGTGGATGATCCTACAGTCTTTTTGTAGACGCCGCCGTGGCTCCAAACAGCCACTAGGAGAAGAAAGAGGTGAAGTGTGAATGAATGGATGTGTATGTGAGTTGCCTGGATCACCCAGCTGCTTTGAATAACAGAAAAAAAAAATGTCACTCAAAAGAAGTGCAAAAAAAAGTAGAATAATGTCACGCTGTCAAAGATAGTCTGAGTGACAGTTAACCTTTTATATGTAAGGAACCACTCAGCCTTTTTTTTTTTTTTGACTTTTTTTTGACTTTTCCCAATCCGACCAATGGCAGATGAGGAGTATAACTGCTTTATGTGATTACTTATAACAGATGAAACTGAAGTGAAACACAGAAATACAAAACGTACAGACGGCTTCATTTTAACGAGGCAGGGTTGGTTTGACTAAAACTTGGGATGGGTCCTTTTTCTTTAGCCCAGGTCAGACAAACCACTTAGCATGAGGTGGTTAATTCACTCAGCATTTTCCATGTAACTAAATAAACGGTTGTTCATTATGGTATGTGATTTTAAGATAGGAAGCAGTCTAATCAGTGGTATTATCTTCAGACTATTCCACTTCCACTGTCATCATTACAAATCAATGCCTGTTTGGGGCTTACTGTTAAAAATCCCAGCTAAAAACATATGGATACTGTTATATATATACATATTTGGCAAGTTCTTTATGTTACCAGTGTGCACTAGCTGATGCACGTGAATGGAAACAGTGTCTTCACTCGTTTTTTTTTTGTGTCTCTTTTTCCGTGTCTGTCATTCTCATGTGATTTTGCTTTCTCTACTACTGTAATTCAGTCCATTACTGTCACTGTCTCTCATGTATTTTAATATAAAACAGCCTGAGCTAAATTTAGGCTGCTTAAATGAAATATTCAGTGTCTCTTCATGTTTAATACTTTTTTTTCTCACCCTAGAGAGCCCATTATGAAAATAAACCCTTTCTGTGTAACTTTTTTCTCCCCCCCTTTTAGCCATTTAGTATTTTCTCTGATTTTCTTTTGAGTCATCTCAGTCTAACTGAGTTCCCTTCACATCAGCGTCTTTTATTTTGTCACATATTTTACAAATTCAGTTTGCTAACTTCAGTCTCCTTGCTTGAGAACTACCGTACCCTGTGATTATAAAATATTCATACTGATATTCACAGTGTCATCCCTTCTGGTGATGCTTAGTTTGTTCATAATTGCACACTCACTTTGTTCCCTGATGGAGCACAGCCGTGTCATCTTTGAACATGTGTACACCTTTACAAGATTTATAGAAAATGCCCTTTATAGCAAAAGTCCAAGGTCATCCAACATATTTATTTACTACAAATTATACTATTTTCTAGTGCATACCATGTTTATGTGCAGTAAACCTATCCAAAATAAATGTTTCATTCTCTTAACATGAAATTTAATCGCACACTGAAATGAAAGAGGGTCTGAAATCAACTTAAATACATGAAAAATGGTGGAAACCAATGTGAACAATTTTGTAGAAATGATGTCAATCATTCCAAAAAGATGGTAAGACGTCTAAAAATTTCATACATCTTTCACATCATCACTTTATTGACACCACACACAAACATTCAGTAAGCTATCCTGTCTGAATAGGCTGTTCAGAATCCCTGGTGATATAGTCTACAGTAAGTTAAAATATCTTGAGATTCTGTAGGGGTGTGCATGTGTGGGTGCATGCGGGTGTCTGCTTGTGTGCGGGTGAATGAGAGAGGAAGATGCAGTGCTGTGAATCAAAGTATATTTGGCAGATTTAATCTCAGCGGGGACTCAGAGAGCCATCCATTAGAATTAGGCCTGATTGTTTAAAGCAAAACGTGTGCAGGTACGTGTTCCCATCTGTATACCGTATATATAATAATAGTATATTCAAAACACCAAAGCGTTTCGCTGCTTCCCCGTGTGTAAACGTATAATATAAAGTGAATAAAGTGTATTTGTAATGACAGGATAGCTTAATAGGATTTTTTTTTTCTTTATGGAAAAATGGAATATAACTGTTCTTTATGTTTTTGGCAGGGGAGTTTATCCATGCACTGTGGTAGTTTGGATGACAGAGTGAAATAAATGGTGTCATTTTATCAACATCAAACAGTTCCATACCTCTGAGAGAACGAGAATACAGCAAAGAAAATCAGGACTTGTGAATCTAAGAAGGCTCTCATTGTGTTTCACATTTGGAGACGCTGCATCCTTTGGCAGATGTTAGTAGGAAAAAAAAAATACAAGAAAGCATCTGTTTTGTTCAGCTTCCCGTGCCTTTCAGCGTGGTAGTGTTATAGAAGACATTGTTGTACTGTACAACCAACACCTCTTAAGACATTTTTTACACCTATTTGGTTTGCAGCAGTCATTTTTTTTTAACCCTGGAGTGGTTTGTTTGGGTGTATGAGAGCACTGTAATCACAGAGAGACCCTGCTGAGAGGCTGGTTTGTCAGTACATTTCCAAACAAACCTCAGAGCTTTGTTTGGAGCATGATCCTCTGCAGCTGCAGAAATCATTGAGCATTATGCGTTAAATAAACTGTGAAGTATTAGTTAATGACACACTCCCTGATTTTGTTATAGCGCCTAATAGTGCCTGTATATCACAGTATTTTCCATGCAGCACACTGAGAATTCTGGATTCTCATTTTTCCCTGTTCTGGCAAATTTGACTACTGGAGTGGTTTTTGCTGTCTGCATTTTTTTTTTACCCAAAAACAGAGAACAGACATGTTCCGCTCACAATACAGATTCTTGGTTTTTAGTTGCCTGTGTGTCTGTAGTGTGCCTGGGTATACGTGTATGGCAGACTGATTTCAGAATTAAGCTGGTAATTCTTCACATCTTCTTCTTTTCGGTTGTCTCGGAGGAGCAAACACAGGATAACCTCACATCTTTTCACTCAAGATACATCTTTTTCAATTCAAGCGCACCCTGTGACCCTGAACAGGACAAACATGTCTCAAAATAGATGAATGAAATTGCAGTTGGAGCTGTCTTCATTGTAATCCACATCTTCTCATTGACCTTATATGCGCTCCCACCACCTCTATGTTTTGCTTTGCTTTCTATCTGAAAGCCCTTTTCATAGTCTTCAGTTGCTTCTTGTTTGTGTACTGCTGTGAGCAAACGGTGTGCTTTTCAAGCGAATGCTAAATGCCAAAATCCAAATCAGCCTTTATCAAAAGAATTCTGCATTTCAAAAGGGATTCAGTAGTCTCATACTATACTGTAGCAAAGGCAAGACCTGCAACAGATGCTTCTTTTATGCATCTGTTTTGTGCAACCAGCTAAAACACAGATGCCCAGCAGACACAAAGCCTGTTAACCTAAAGAGAGCATTACAATGGATCAGTGCTCTGCCTAGAGCTGTACTTATGGCCATAAACAATGTGTATTTCTAACCAGCTATAGACTAAACATGCTACAGCTGTATGCATTTAAGCATTGTAACATGTAGTATTACTAGCTGTATTGATCTATTCTACCATGAAAAAATTGACCCGAATCATTTTCTTTTTTGAGGTTAGCCTATATATCTTCATCATGAAGTCTGAAGTAAAGAGGGCAGGACAGACATTATTGTGCACATCATAGCATTCAAGAATCTTAGAACAATACTAAATGTTGACTATTTAGAAATTTACCATTGTGTAGTCACTGACTAAAAAGGCTAATGTCAGCATGCTAACATGGTCATAACAATGTTGTCCTGCTGATGTTTAGCAGCTGTCATAATCGTAGTTAATGGTGGTATGATACTAACATTTCATATTTATCACTGCATCTATCACTATCACTACGTACCACTATGGCACTAAAGGGAAAGTCATAGCATCATCAAAATGATTACAATTCATCCTGAGTCAGGCTTTAATATCTGCACCAAACTTCACCACAATCCATCCAACGGTGGTCGAGACATTTCACTCTGAACCAAATGCTGCTAACGTGGCTAAAACGTATTTTGCATTAGTTATTACCCTGCACTCTGTGACATATGCTCTTCTGTCTGAATTGAAGTGTAGCTTGCAAGGCATAATGCTACTGAAACAGCTTACTGCTCTAGATTTTATCCCGGGCCCATGATGTATGGACTGCTTTACATTCTAAAAGATAGGTTATGTGTCTTAATGGCACTACTGGTCCTTGATCTCTCGTAAAACAATGAGCTGAGAAACCATTTCACATCAGATACTCTTCAGCATCACTGATGTATGCGCTTGCATGCGTTTTGAGGGATAGTGATAGTAATGTTATGGCATAGAAATTGTCTTGTAAACACGATATCATCTGATAGCTGTTGATGGATGCACTCCAGTCTGTTCTGAAAAATAGTTCTGTGATGTAATGGTGCGGAAATAGCATTATAGACCAGATATTACACAGCACCATCATGAATCAGGCCCTTAAAGTACCACTTTTAGATGCCGACCACCAAGATCTCCTATTACACATCTTCCTCTCTCTCTTTTTTCTTTCCCTGCTTCCCTTTCCTTCCCAGTTATGCACATATGAGTGTGTTTAAAACTGGATCTAAAATCAATACTCAAGTAGTCCATGTGTGTCCAGATATACATCTAGTGTGTACGTCTGTGTGCACATCATCATTTACATTTACATTTGTGTGTAAGTGAGTAAGCATGCTCACATGTGTGTTCTCTTATTGCACTGCTATCCGACTGACCTTGGCGGTGATCGTCTTGTATTCCTGGCAGCACATGCACTCCTATAAATCATCCAGCTGGCTGTATGTGGCTTTGACCGGTTTGATTTTACCTATTAAATGCAATTTAGTCAGGAGATATAGGCAGGTTATAGGAGGGATTTCTCAGCCTCAACACAATGAAAACATGCATGGTGCAAAATGACTCGCAAGTCAATATGAGGAAAGTGGATGGATTGGAATTGACTGTTCACTACACCCCTCTCCCAAACTGTGATTGTACAATCATAGTCTTAGCCACCATATCTAGACAAGGCATTTTCCCACATGCCAAAGGGGTGCGCATGGGGCTCTAGTAGAAGCAATATTCTGCATTTTTTTTGTTGATATAGACAAGTTCAGCATTTGCTTGAGCTTGACAGAGTGTGTTTGTTTGTGTGTGTGTTTGGTCTCGCTCAGTGCAGCAGTCTCAAAGTGCACTAATGGAATAAAGAGTAATTGTGATGTATTTAGGCACCTGCTGTCCCCTGTTGTTCAAGTGAATAAAACCATTATCTTAACTAGGGATAAGCGAGTACACCATTATCTGTATCTGCATCCGTTCAACCAGCTAAATTATCTGTTTATGTACTCAGAATGGGTGTGGCCTAAGTGGAAGTTGGTATAGTAAGAAAATTATGGAACAAGTTTTTTTTTTCTTTAACTTGAATTAATAAACTTTTTTGAATCAATGAATACCATACACAATACAAAACAATAAAGCAAATAACAAGTAGCAATGAAATATATGTCACCAAAAACCAGCACTGCAAAAACAAATAGACCACAACACAATTCACATTTCAATTCATTAACTGAGACCACACCAAGAACGTTTTCAGTAGTTTAATTGAAGTAATGAAAGAGCTGCTGTGTTGATGGAGGGGTAGGGAACCTGATGAAGTGATGATGGATGGAGGGATGAAGTGATGGGGGGAGGAAAGGAGTGAGGTGTAAGAGTTGAGGAATGTAGAATGGAAGGTTGAGGGTCGATGATGGATGTATGGTATGTTGGCAGGAAGACGACTACCATAGTGGGATAGGTAGAAGGGAACGAGGGGGAGAAGGTTTAGACTCTGGGTGGGGGTGCTGTCTCTCCAGTCAGTCACCTGGATAGAGCCCTCAAAAGGACTTCATAAGGAGAGATGTTCAAGAACATGGGTGGAGTATGGTTCTGGAGAAATCTCCGACTTGTGCTTGCAGGTTTGCGACCAGGAATGTGTAGCAACTCTGCGTGGATACGTGTAGTGAGCTAGCTTCCGGTTTGGTTTATGTAGGTTTGAATTGTTCTGGAGGCTCGAATGAGGATTTACTTGAAGAGAAATGTGGAGTGAGCAAAGCCGAGCTGGTCAGTTTGATTGCTTAAGGTTGAATACAAGGGTGTGTATCTTTGTATCTGAAGAATGGATGAGAGTATCAGACATCGTTGCATGCCATAGAAGATATGTTGAGACAGGGATTCTACAACTTCGTCAGGGTAGGGAGGCAGGTAGCCTGCATGGGGAATTCTGGCGTGGCAGGCCAGGATGATGATGATGACGATGATGGTGAAGAAGTTGGGGGCAAGTGTTTCAGCTTTAAGGTGGGGTTCTGACCTTTGGATAGCATGTCGAAGTGTGGAGCGGAGCTGGTATGGTGTCCTTGAGGATTTCTTGTTTATAATGTCGGTGATGATATAATGTGGGAACAAGGATGACTAAAACCTCTTATGCCCCCAAAGACAGCATTGATGATGGCTTGACGTGGTTCACCGAGAGCGGGGTTGGTGGGCGTTGGGGCAGTTGAAGCAGCCAATTGGGAGTGGACCACCTATGACTGCTGTAACCCTGAAAACAGAAGGAGGCACTGGGTCAGTTCAGCTGTACGTTGCGAGAGCAGGCGAGAGGGATGAAGGATGAGAGGATGCATGTATGGCCGCGGGCATGAAACCGCTCGGGAATTGTGGAAGCCGTCCGCCTCTCCTCTGCAGTGGGCGGTGTGGTGCCCTGGGTGTGCCACATGCAAGAGACACTGGGCAGGGAATCAGGAGGTGAGCAGCTGGATATGTCGGTGGTTGAGCTGGGGGCTGTGTTGAGCAGGAAAAGTGTGGCCCACAGAGGAGGGGGGCTGATGGAGCTGAGCGACTGTCCTGACAGAGATGCCCCTAAGTCGCAAGGGACCCCGAGGGAAGAGGATGAGAGTCTCTGAAAAGGAGAAGCATTAACCAAGAAAACAAAATGACAGAAAGGTGAGTTAGTATGAACCACGAAATTAAACAAGCACTTAATAAATAAGCAGGGGAATGGGATGAAGGGTTAATTTTAAAAACAGAAAAAGAAAGAAATGTGGAAACTCACATGGTGCATATGTCAAAAGAGTTTCTAGCTTTGAGGTTTGCTTCCGTGTTGTGAAGCCCATTGAATATGCGCAGTATGGACTTTACATGGTGATGACGCCACAGATTTTCTTGGCTTGAGGAAAGTTTTGCAAACATAAAACCTCCATGGATCAAAAGTTCATAAAAGAAAGAGTCATAACTGACGCTGTTTGCAGTTCGAGGTGTCCTGTCAACAGTTTTACAGGCGTCTCTTTTACAATGGTGGTCTATGGGGAAAATCCTTCCTGGGCCGCAGGGGGATTTTTCACTGCAATACCATGAGTGGCCACTGGGATAAAATGGCTGCAAGGCTGAGCGGCGGCACCCTATCCACCTCTTGTTATACATCCATGCATCCATGGTTGTGACTGGCAGCGTGGTCATGTCATCGGTGTGCGGCGTGCATCGGATTGGCGTTAGGCGGTGAACTTGGAAGAGCAGGGTGATTTGTAGGGCTGTAGTCAACCAAAGAAAATCTCGGTCGACTAAAATTGTAAATAATCTGCGACTAATCGATCGGGGGGGGGGGGGGGGGGGTGCAAAGTGAATTCTGCAATCTGTATTTCTCTGTTTAGCGTCTTCACGTTAGGCTAACCCATCATTGCTAACTTTGGAGCTAACTCCCTTCACTTTTCCAGCACTTGGAGAAACAGACGTGACTTTTCATCATTTAACTGACACACTGTAGTCTGTGCTGTACATTTACTGCCAGACTGACAACTTACCGCTAACCTTTTCCTCTGCTCCACTCCTATCCACCGTCACTTTCACTGTGTCCAACTCACTACATAAACATACTACGCAATGACGTATAACGGAGTTGCTCGTTTCCTAGGCAACGACACAGGGTTGACTCGCGCGCTGCACGGACTCCCAAACGCTAAATATTTCTGAATGAGTGGGGTTAATTCTGGGATTAAAACATATTTTTTGTCCTGGCGGAGGTTCTTGTTGATATAATCGTAGGAGAAACACTGATAAAAGTTCAGTACATTTAGTAAATGTTACGTTGTGTACAGTTAGACCTCCGAGTTTGGGCGAGTCCAAAGTTGTGAAAACAGCGGGGGTGTTTTGAATACACCCCCCCCCCCTCCCCGCTGTTCTCACAGGTAGTTTGTTAGTCTGTCCCCCCGCTGCAGGAAATAATGGATTAATCCCAGAAAGCTGCTGATGTAGCTTTTCTCCTTATGAAAGTAACACGGAGATTAGTCGACCAATGAGAATTTAGTTGGATGAGAGAGTATCGACCAATTAATCGACTAGTCGACCAACAGACTACAGCCCTAGTGATTTGAGCTGCTTTTTTTTTCTTTGGGGGGGAAGGTTGTGATTGGATTATTGGAAGATTGTTGATGTTAACTGTGGGAAAAATGAATGAACTCTTGACAGGTGGGCGGTGATTTAATTCTGATGGCCGCGTGCTACAGAAATATAAAGTGAAATACATCAGTAAGAGATGTAGAAGCAGTGACAGTCATGAGCTGTTAATCCCTTCAGACAGAGAAGCTGTGACGATTGCAAGATTGCGTTGTTTGGTGCAGCAGCAGTGAACTTTGTGTAGGCTCTGTGTGGGCGAGGAGATCATAAGTATGGATATTGACACATTTTACTGTGATGATGCTCATGTTCATACATTAAAGTAAATTATTCATACTGAATCAATTCATCCAAGTATTTGGCTCAACCCTAATCCTAACCATAAGGTGGACACAAAGAAAAACAAAGCCAAGGAGTGGAAGCGAGAGAATAGGAAGGCAGCAGGTTAGTTAAGTGGCTTGGGCATTGGTGCTTTTTTGTTATGCATTAGATGCCGGTATAAACAACCAGGTACATGCTTGAAGGCACAGAAGACCATGTAAACTATTAATTTGCTTGAGAAAAACAGGAGTTAAAAAGGTTTTCCAGTGGCAAGAGCAATATACTATAATCCATGGGTGTAGAGTTGGGTATGGCTACTAATATCAAGGTATTGCTGGATTGTTCCTACCAATATTTTTGCCAGTCTCAAACAATCTATCTGATTTAACTCCACAGTCTCCGCAGAGTTGCCAGGTCTGTGTGTTTTCTGCAAAAAAAGTATTATGAGTAGTATTTTATATGATAAAGAGTGAAAGAGCAGGATATGGAGGAAACGCAACTTGAAGATGTCGCAACACTCAACTTGCTGTATGCAGTGTTGACTAGCTGCAGCCCGGCAGCAGTAGCAGCAGTAGTGGAGTCGGTGAGGTGGGGAATTTTAAGTAATTACTATTTATAGTTTAAATGTTCCAAATTTCACAGAATTTCACAGATCATTTGATATTATATTTTAGGCATTAGGTGTTGATAGCTGATTAGTGATTGATGCTCAGACATGCTATTTAATTAAACAACTTTATTACTGTTGATGGAAATTCCTCCCAAAAGCAAATGAAGACATCTGGTGCTTTTTAAAGAAGAAGTGTCAATACCAGTTGAGCTTAGTTAGTAAGAACATTCTTCTTTCTGTAATCAATCCAAACATTAATCTTTGAAATTAGTGGGAGGAATATTTACTATTTAATGCCATATCTCCCCTTTTCCAAGAGTGGATCAGGAGCAGATTTACTATTACATAGATTATGGATATAAATAATCAATCTCTAAAAAAATAGATAGTTTGTGTATAAATGACCTTTCAAGCAAAGGTTCAAAGATCATCCTGGGTGTTTGAAATGGAAGTTAAGAAAATAATCTCATCATAGCTGTTTTAGAGCTTCCTGTCATATGATCTTCATCAGCAGATGGAGTCCCAGAGCTTTAAATTTCTATTTTTCTAAGCACTTAAAGGCTCCTTTCATAGCTACTTAATGGACTGTGTAGTGAGGCTGTTTTACTTCTGTTTCCAACGTCAATAATAGACCTAGAAACTCAGCTTTTAAGCCAAGCCATGAATGAAAATTCCTTAAAGTTAAAAAATGTAAATTGGAATATCTACAATTCATGACAACTGGACATAGTCATGTACTGAAGGAGATTGTGTGATATGGTAACAAGCTCCAGAGGAGTTAGTGAATGGAGGTGATGAGACTGTTTTTTCATCTTTCAATCAGTTTGAGAATTTCAATCATATTAAAAGGTTGGCTCACTCATTTTCTCATTGACCTTAAGCGGTATCTACAGTAGCTGTCAACAGTTTTAACTGACCAATTATGAAGGAGATATTGCTGTTAAATGCTTTAAATATAATTTTCCAATGTTGTTAGCACCACAAATGAAATTACATTAATTTTATACAGGGTGGAGGCACAAATCTCAAATCTCTGCATTACTATACACTGCACTAGGGTTAAGAGATAGTTTTGTCATTGAGGTTAACTAACCTTTTACAAATTTTTTGGTCAGATTAAGTAAATGCCATACTGATATGCAATGGGTGGCTTTTGCATGATAAATGAAATGAGAGGCACATACACACATATCCTCAACAGTACATATACAATCCGTGATCCTATATATTATAATGTCAAAGTCCATACATTATCTTAATCTTTGCATGCTATATTCCATAATAGCTGATTGAAATACAACTGAGCAAATGCTCCATGCCAAATGAAATGAGACATGCATTAGAATAATCTGATATTACTCTGTTCTGCTGCAGCCAGCAGGAATCTGACAAATGAAGGAAAAATCTGCATAAGCTTTTCTTTTTGAACCACCATCCTAATATCTGTACAGTAATCTAAAAAGAAAGAGACTGTTATGAAATCTAGTCTCTATAATGGCCTAATTTTCTATGACACTTAAAATCTTTTGAGGTTGTTGGTCTGCGTGGATTCTGGCGCTGTTTGAATAGTCGTACATTGCGGTAAACAATGTTGCTCTCCTCAACAAGAGCCTGGCGCTTTGAGATTGTTGGAGAACACTTCAACATATGAAGTGTTTTCCTAACTCCGACATGACTAATCTATTTTAACACCACAAGTACCATAGCAAACTACCTGACACTCCTCAACAAAGAGCCCTGCAAACTGCTGGATGACACTTTAGGATGTCAGAGTAGTTTCCTACCTCTAATGTCACATCCATGTCCTGTGGTAAAGATAGTGACTACAAGCTCTCTACTGGAAAAGTCAGTCAGTCAGAGATACAGTAAATGCCAAGAGAAAAGGTGCTGTTTAAATCATGTTTATCTCAGCTGTCACCAAGGTAACACCTTCACATCCAGTTTTAACATTGAATCATCATCCACACTATGTGACAGTATATATTCGGTCTTGACTTGTTCCACCTCGTCATTGAAGCAATACGATATTTGCACTGAGTGAAATGTTAAAAGCCAGCAAGCCATGTTTTTTTATGGTTGCATTATACAATCCAATGGCCTGTTGGAACGAGAGAGATGAGCTTCTGCCCCACACAGTACTGACACCATCTTGGCTCCCAATGAATGAGTAAATCACCTGCAGATGTCAGTAGTAGACGGACCAATCACCTGCGCAGTCTGCCGCACACCTATTTGCAAATGTTACTTACTCATTCCCCAAACTGTCATATGTCATACTTGCACATTTTCACAGATATAAAGAACACATACTGACAGCACTCCAAAATACCACCGCATTTGTAACACCCCCATTCCCAAATCAAATAATCTATCAAACTTTAATTGTATAGCAGCTTTCATACAGGTAAATGCAGTTCAAAGAGCTTCACAGCTCAAGTTATTAATAAGACAGAATAAACAAAGACTGTAAAAAAAACAAAAAAGGTCCAAAAAATCCAATGCATGCAAGAAATTAAAAATAATGAAAATGCTAAGAGAGTTAAATAAAAGCTACACTGAAAAACTAGATAAAATAGATTAAAAAGGCAAAACAAACAAAAGACAAATAACTCAATGAGGGATAATAATATATAATATTAATAACAATAATAAAATAACCTACTACTAATAATAATGAGAATAATAACTTCTCTCAGAGGTTATGGAGCTGGACCACAGCAGCGTGACATCAAAGTCCTGAGCCACAGAAAGGTGCTTTGGTCAAAACAGCCAGATGCACTCAAAGCTAAAAGATGCTTCACCTGTGCAGCTGCAACGGTAGAAAATACCAACATAAGTTCATGCCTTTGTCGTAGTTCATTTTCTAAGCATTGAATGTCCTGTTGTAGCTGTGTGTAGACATATTTACAGTTTAAACATGATGCCACTAACAGGCAGATACAACAATTAGACAATGAATAAATAAATATACAAAATTAAAGGTGAATAAATAATCAGATACAATCAAACCCACCGGCTATCTGTCTGATGGAGATTTAGCGTCTGGAGGCAACGGCCAATAATTTAGAGGTTCTGGGGTAGCCAGCGGATATCGGATAATGGATATTCAGGCCAAGACTTCCTCTCCTGTGCAACTTTCCAGAATTCCCCAGGTCTCACACCTATACGTGAACTCTGCCCATGGATCCAACAACCAGCTGCCATAAGTCAGTGTGGTATATGACCCGTGACATCATCCTGCCAACAAAAGCCCAGCCGGCCTCTGTTCTGTCTGCCATCGTGTTTTCCCTTATGTACCTCTCACACATACCATGGGATCTCAGCCGCCATTTTGTGTCAACCATTTTGCCGTCTGTGTTCCTACACACACACACACACACACACAGAACTCTAAAGACCTTCAACCTTTACTAGCTATTGATATGATAATTTTGGTTGTAGTTATTAAGTTAATTATTAATCAGAGTTTCAAAGTGATAGTTAGTATATTTTATGAGACTGAATCAGTTAATTGGCTATCCTTTCCCTTTTAAGGATTGTGCCCAGAGGTGGATAGAATGTAAATTAAATCCTATTACTTAACGCAACTTAATGCAACTATTAATTATTTCTGATAGCCGAAAGTTGATAAGCTGTTGCACCTACATTGTTATATCATTTACCTTGTAGTTGCAGATGTATTAGTAATTACCACAAAATAAATGATCAGTCATCTACTAATCTTAATCATATTGTAGAACATTGTTTCCCTACAATAACTCTGTCTCCTTACAAGCTGCCGCAGTTCCAATTATCCTATCTTACATTCAAGTTATAGTGGGAATGAGTCTTAGCACAATACATCTACAGCATAATCAGTTCAAACTGAAGTATAAACCCAGTTCCTGCCTCCTGTAGAAATCATCTAAATGCCACTAGAAATCATTGCATCTGAGGTCATGAACGTCATTTCTTCAGCTCAGAACATTTTACCAATTTCTTAATGGTAAAATCTTTCACTATGTTTGATTTTACAGAGGGAGCACTATTAGATGTGTCAAACAAATGTGTTTGCTGCATTTAAAAGATGTCAAATCTGCCTCAAATGATTTTGATCCACAGAAGAGAGTTACTGATGATCTGACAATCTTTTCAGGAATGCAAACAGGTGAGATGTCTACATTCTCCTCAAAGTGTTTTTCACTGCATTTAGTCACAGTAGCTCTTGATGGCAAAATCGGGCTCAAGCTGTTTTTGGAAAAATAACTTTTTACTTTTACTTTTCGAATATAACTTACATCACAGTATAGTTACATACCCACACACTCTCCTACAAGGCTCATGGAAGCAGTAAAAAATTATTTTCTCTGGCAGTTAGCATTTATAAGACTGCCTGTTTGTCTTTTTGAGCTTCTTATCATCTGTGACAGTGTTATTTGGCAACTTGACATATTCCATTTCTGCAGTAGAGACGTTAGAAGACACTTCGGACTCGTTTTCCCTCGTCATGAATTTATTTCCTCCGTGGCAGAAAAACATGTTATACGAGCCTTCAGAAACTCCTGCAGGTTCAACTGGACTAATGTAACACTTTTAGTGCTAACTAACTCTAACACACTCACTATAAACAGACTAAGACACTTGCTAACCTAGTAACATTAATGCTACAAACAACCCATAATGCAACATTCTGCGTAGGAGTCGGTTTCACAGCGTTACTTTATCCATTCAAAAAGAATATCTGATGTTGTGAACATGTAATTGTCTAGTCATTAGCGGAGTGTGTTCGCAAATCAACCTATAGAGCAATATGTATCCGGTTTAAACCACAGCTCCTGAGGACCCAACAACAGAGTTTAAAACACCACGTTTTTGTTTTATACATCAGCAGCTAAGCTAATGACATAACAACAGCTCCCATTAGATTTAGATAGGCAGAGAAACCCCTTACCTCAGCTTTCAGATTCAATTAATACACGGAAAATGAGGGTTGGAACTCGCTGGCTTTTTTATTTGCTCTTAATACTTTAGTGTATGGTTTGCTGCAAAACACATGACCTCAAATGCATCATTCGCTAATTGGATGTGCATTAAGTGTAAAAAAGCTGATCAGGAGCAACAAAAGTCTACAGAAATCTTCAATCATGCTTTTCTTGGCAGCTTCAAAAGAGTTTGAATGTGTGAATACTTCCAAGCCGTCGCTTTTAACTGCCAAGTCGTTCCGCTGGTTATCCCTGTGAGATTTGAATGCAGCCTAAGATCAGTTTCAGTATATGGAGCGTGTGGAGAATCCATTTGAGCTGTCCGGGAAGCCAGTTGTTCATCAGTGAGCAAGCCAGGGGGGAAACTGGCTCTACGGAGGACCTTCAGGGAACTGGGGTGCCACTGTGGAAGGGTTTCAAAGAAGTAGATAAAGGAGCCTGCACACATATGTGAAACAGAATCGTATTTTACACACGACTACAAACAGAGCTTAATTTGTCTCCCTTACCCATAATCCCTTTGGTTAATACACCATTCCATTTGATCCCAGTGGTCCTACATGTCACCCTTAAGCTATACCAAGTCAGTAACTTGTGTGTGATGTGTTTGTGACGAGGACTGAAATTGAGCTTCATTCTAGCAGACTTTTTTTTTCTGTGACATATAGCCTATATCCTCTCCCATACAGTGAATATTGTATATGGTTTGGGTGTCATGTGTAACCATGACAGCATGACAGCGGCATCAGCTATCCCACCTCGTCTCCTCTCGCTAAATGAAATTCGTCCCTCTCCCCCTTTTCCTTTCACACCTCAGCACTCATTTTAATTAGCTCGCTCTCTGATCTCTCTTTTTTCTCTCCCTACTCTGATAATTCTCCCCCGTTTCCTTTGCATTTCTCTGTCTCTCTCACTCATTCACTCTCATTACAGCCATTTCTCAGCGTAATTAATGAGCTGATATCTGCTTTCGTGTCACAAGGGTCATGAGCTCCCTCTCTTTTTCTCTCTGCGTAGCGCAAGTGTATATGAGTCATCCTGCGCTCTATTTAGCTGCCGCTCTTTCTTTCTGCTCTTCTTTTTCTACACTCAAATAGAGAAAGAAAGAAAATCCCGGGATTCTATGACCTCCAAATTCGCAGCAGATTTCAGCTCAGTAATTACTCTGAGAAATTAAAGAGATATATAGGGAGAAGACCACACAACGAGACAGAGGAAGGTGAATGGCTTTTTAGACAGACTGAGTGATTAGATATAATATGAATTATGCAGCATTTGTATTAATCTGCAGCAGGGTTTTATCACACAGACACCATCATGAAAAGTGTCAAATTACTGAAACGGATACTAAATAGATTTAGAACACTATTCTTTGATTGTCCTTCTACCAGTCAAAGTACTGTCCCACACTGCAAAGCCCAGTCATTTGACTCCGATCACAACATTAAACCACGACAGCTGCTGTATTTGTCCAGATCAGGTTTTCTGGTGTACAGTTTCAGAGGCATGCGTTAAAGGAAAGGCTGCAAATATTCTCTACTTTTCATAAGGAAAACAAATAAAAAAACAGATGTCTATGTTAAATATGGTCAAAGTTCCAAAACTTGAGGTGAACATATGTAAAAATTCTCTCCTGAAAGTCAAAAGCCAGGGCTTCAACCTGCTCTGAATGCTCCGTTTGCAATGTAACCTCTACTAAGTCAGAGGCTTCAGATTGTTCACGCATGACCACAAACGGCCATCCATTTGTAGCCTTTGTTGCCACAGTTGTTTCACTGGCTGTTCATGATGTCCACTCTCATATTTTGGATCAGGTTTAGGCTTGAAGACATATGGATGTATTTGAGAAGTTGTTCTGAGGAGTTATATGACATGGTTGTAAATGAGAACAAAACTACATTTATGATAATAACTGGCTCTGATGAGGATTGACACTAAATCAGCCTAGGTTCTTTTACATACAGGTATTGTGATAGATCCAGTTATCTTGGTGTTATATTTACCTCTGATGGAAGTGCAATGGTCTCACTGAACCTGCATGTAGAGGAAAAAGCAAAACACTTAAATAGAAAGAAGAAAGTGTTTGAAGCTGTTCTGTCTTCTGCTGTTTTGTATGGGTGTGAGGATTGGCTTTAAATGTTTCTAAAATCCTTTGAGACCCAATTCATGGCTGGAGTGAAAGATTCAATTGGAATGTGGACCTCCACACCCAGCTTAACCTGTTTAATAGAGGCAAGGACTTCTCATCATTGCAGGTTCCAGTGAGAGAAAAATAGTTCTCAAGTTGCTACATAAGATGAAGCATTGGCCTGATATGCATGAGGATCCTTTGAGTTATGATCTCAGATTGACTCAGTTTGATATAAGATGGATTTGATATTTGATATCAGAATCATGTCATGAACTCTCATATTATACAAGTGATGTAAGTGACGAATTATATCAGAACTGACAGAGATGCCTGGTGTTGACCAGGTTGTTGGGTGAGTTTACTTTTCAATTTGACCACTTACACCATCCTGCTGCAGTAAACACACATTTGCCCACCAAATGTGTATAATCTGCAGCTTAAAACAGTCGCCTGTAAATGCACAACTTACTCCTTTTAACTCCACTTTTACATTATTTGTGGTGACACTATGGCAAAATTATATATTTGTGAGCCGTTTTCATAGATTTACATCCTAAATATGACAAATTGGCTTGGAGCTTAGTGCCACAGACAGAGCAGGAAAGTCAGAGAGTATTGAGAGATGAGCTGCTGCATGATAAGTAATCTGTGGCTGTGATTTAATTGAATATAATTTACTGCTTTTTTTTGTTTTTGCAAATAACTGTGATGTACATTTTCACACCTAATGTCTGGTACTAACATTATCTTGCAGTAAATGTCCACTGACAAACAGGTGGTCAGGTTTATGTTTCCAGTTTGGAATAGATAAATGTACTGCAGGGTTAGCACGAGCTGTGACAGCCAACAGTTCTAGCTGCACAGTTTGACTGACAGGCTATCTCTGGGAAGTGCAGCACATAAACACCACAGTGATGAATTCACACCACAGATGGAGGCAAAATAGCACGAAAAAACATTTTGATTGTAACATCTCAACACCTTGACTTAGAGAGATGAATTACAGCTCTCTGATGGGAACTGGATGTAATGGGCTCTCTTAGAGCCATTCAGTTACTTTTTGATTACACTACTGAGCTAATAAATGATGTGAATAATGTACAAATTGATTAGATTAACCTGCTTTTACAGAACCTAGCATAGCATAAGTTGTTCTTATTAGTATATTATAACTGTAAAGAAGCATTATTAAAGGACTTATTACCATAAATAACAACTTATACACTCTTACTTAAAGCTGACTCATTAGAAAGTGGTACCTGAAGTGTATTACTCATTGGTATGATTAGCAATGCCAATACTCTTGCCGAAACTTTAAAAAGAAAATATTGTCTTTACGAACAAAACTAATCACTGAATTTCCATGAAAATCACCCTGCAGCTCACTAAGTTTTCTTCTAATAATGTGATTAAAAAAAAAGTGAGAGAAAGATTTCTTGAAACAAAACCCGAACTGTTGTTTCACCCTCACCAGACCTGTGTTGGGTTTGTGTCTTATGTGTATATGCCAGCGCCTATATGTGAGAGGGTGTGTATGTGTGTTTGCACTGTGATCCCTTTAATCCTGATTCTCCCATGTCCTTCAAACCCCAATCAAGGTTGTCATTAATGAGCATTCACTCTCCCTCGCCCTTCTCTCCCTCTTTCTCTAAACCTTTTCCTAATTAACTACAAGCACCGCTGCTTACTAATGATGACTGAAAATGTGTGTGCGCGCATGCAAGTGCATGCACAGCAACACTGCTGGGCAATAAATGACTAATAAACATCTTCTCTGGTTTGATTAGCGATGCCTAAAAGTTGTTGGTGATTCAACTCAGAAGCCTTTGGGTCCATCTAGTAATTAAAATTTTTAACTTCATCAAAATCAGATTCACTCCAGTTGCCAACTGTAATAAATGTTTAGGGGTTATTCATTGATCCGCACAAATACTGAAAGTAATTCACAATGCATACATAACACAGTGCAATGGCAAAAAGCCCTTGTGCAGTGCAATCGGATTCTGCACTTATCATCCTACCTACAGAATACACTACACACTCAGCTTCGCTGCATGCAGTTGATATAGAAGGAAGTGCATTAGGTGATAAGTAGTCTATTAGTCCAGCAAACCTTGTAAAGTTGAAAAAGTTACACTCAATAGGCTGAACACTGTTGAACAAAGTTTAATTGTGCACAGTGTGAAGCAACCAAGTTTTTCCTTGCATTTATACTCTAAAACTTAGCAAAAAAACCCCACTAATATTAAGACCAAGATAATAATTGCCAATAATTTGATTGAGAGAACAAATGCCTTTCAATTTCTTACCATACCATAGGGACCCAATACCATATAGCATATATGCCCAATAATAATATGCATTTCAAAGTCCAATGTCAGTAACGTCTCCATTTCTCTCCCTTTGTCTCTCTCTGTCTCCTTTTTCAGGTGTCGAGTCCAGGTGGGGTGGTAACCATGGAGAGACTGTTACTGTGTGTGATGCTGGTAGTTGCCATAGCAGTGCGGGCACAGATCTGCCCGAAGCGCTGCGTATGTCAGATCCTGTCACCCAACCTGGCAACCCTCTGTGCCAAGAAAGGTCTACTGTTTGTACCACCAAACATTGATAGGCATACAGTGGAGCTACGGCTGGCTGACAACTTTGTCACAAGGTAACTGTCGCAAATCACACCGCCACCAATCTAATATGTTTGTAACCCAGTAACTAGCAAAGGTAAGTTCCTGATAAGGACACGCTGGTATTTTGTTCATAGATTTTATGGTATTTTGAGAATATAAATGAGTCTACTGAGAAGGTCTATTAGTTTTACAATTATATTTTGTTTTATTTAGGACTTGATAGTGTCCTACTGACTCGAGCCTCGTAACTCATGGTTGCTTTATTTAGAAGCCTTCTTCTGTTGGAAGTAGCTGTCACTAATTCTACTGCTACGTTTTAATTATACTACAACAGCTGCTTCTGTTAAAGCTGTTAGCCTGCTGCCACTAGACTGTTATAGTAGCTACTGCAGCAAAAAACTGCTAATCTGTTACTACTGAAACTTCTGGCAGTTAAACTGTAAAAACAAGTTACAACTGCAACAACTTTTGCTTCTATCCACTTTTACTTTAACTGCAGCAGTGCTGTATTGTAAGTCCGAGTGAAATGTCACCACTATCACTGCTATTATTACACCTACCTGGAGTAGTGATGTTTTATGAGCCTCCATTTAAATACTTTTCTGGTGCTGTAGATCCTTCAGATGGATGATACCATCCTGTTCTCTCAAAATCTGAAAAAAAAATCCCGACTCACTAAGCTGTGCTATGACATCTGTGGGAATAACCTAAAAAATGGAGCTCATCTTTAATATTTGTGTTACAGATTCACCAGACAAATTAAAGTTCAATCAGGAGAGGCAAGTAAATGAAGCAATGATAATTGTTTGTTATACAGACGATACTGATAATTAGTCTTGTCAAAAGTCTTTGGACTTAGACTCTACAGGGAGATTTTTTAATCGAGGGACATCAGTCCTGAGCAGCAGCAGCAATATAAATCCCACCATGCAGTCAGGCACTAGCGGCAGTGGTGGCTGATGACTTCCGCTGAGACTGATAAGGCTGATGAGGTTGATGAAGTGATGAATCGGCGAAGAGTAGCGGTGAAGGGGAGGTGGTAGGGCGTGCATAATGGCAGCGTGAAAGCACTAAAATCAAAGAGGGAGAAAAACAGATTTATAAAGACAGCCACAAGATGATAGGCCGACAATGGAGGTGTGTTGACATGCTATTGGATAATTGTGACCAACTGATAGCTCAATTGACCATTGAGCCACTGTTGACAGCAAAGGAAATTATGAGTGAGCATATGTGAGAGATGTGAGAGGCATGATGGTATAAGATATATATTGCAAGATTATGTATGCAAAGATAGTCCTCCTGACTGAACTTTAGCTATAGCTCCATTAGTCAGAAAATCTCCATCAAGACACATTAAACCACTCCCATTGTATGTAGAAAATGGCAAAGTTATCAAGATATATATATAATTATTAACCACCGATATCTAATACTCTGTTGCTACTTGTAGAACTAGTAATACTTCTCCTTGGAAAGTTCAGTCTTAATCTGTGAGGAGGCAGAGACACTGATCTATGATGTCATCAGGCAACAAAGCCCGGAGCTTCTCCGGTGAAGATGAATAAGACGCTTAATTTTTTGGATAGAGCAGCATCACCCAGGGTGCTTTTTATGGGGATATGAGTGCATTATCTGCTGGCACTAGAATGAAATAAAACTCATTTGGGTGTTAAAAAAGCACATTCTTCAAGGCCCCAAAGTCATAGTCGGTTCATAGTCAGTGGAGCAGCTCAAGGCTGTCTCCTGATGGCATTGCAGTTTAAAGCCTCAGTTCTCTGGTTTGTAGCCTTTGGAGAGAGTTGTTCACGCCCATGAATATTGAATGAGTTGCGCAGGATAAAAGGAATTCCATAAGTGAATCCTGTTTTAGCGTGAATTCTGCTTTTAAATATTGAAAAACATCTAAAACATCTCTTTCAGATCTACCGCTTATTGGAACACTTAAAAGACTAACAAAGATGCAGCAACACCTTTTTAAAGGAATGCTCTGTAGTAATAATATGCAGCTTCACTCTGACAGCTTCACTTCTAAAAATTTGGTTTTGTTGGAGTTTTTTGGTAGGATCATTAGAAAAAGAGTATATGTCTTTGTCTCTATCTATTAGTAACTATGCACACCTCTGTCTACAGTGTGAAGAGAAAAGACTTTGCAAACATGACACGACTGGTGGACCTAACGTTATCCAGAAACACCATCTCCTACATCACACCTCATGCCTTCACCGATCTGGAGAACCTCAGAGCTCTACATCTCAACAGGTAACATACATGCTGTGGACTGATATTTGATGTGATAGAAGGCTGCAAAGTATCGTATGTGGACAAAGATTTTTATTTCTTCGGTCTCTCTCAGTAACCGGCTGACGAGGATAGGCAATGATACATTCAGTGGGATGTCGAAGCTCCACCACCTGATTCTGAACAACAACCAGCTGGTACTGATCCACCAGGGAGCATTCAACGACCTGCTGGCACTGGAAGAACTGGACCTCAGCTACAATAACCTGGACTCGATTCCATGGGAGGCCATCCAGGTCAGGATCTCTTTAAACTGCAGCAGCCTTTCAAATCTGTTTGGCTGGAGGACCATAAAAACGTCTGAAGCACAATGAAACTGTCTTTGAAATTAAAATAAGAGATCTTAGGGGATTTTGGACAGAACAGAGACCAGTTCATTAAGACCATATACAGTCACTGAAGACGATTTTTTAATATTTAAACATTTTTATGTGCTCAGTTTCAATTTTACTAATGCTTTTTGTCAGTTGGCTAGCATTTTTTATGTATTATAAATGTCAGGGTCTCTGTGACATTTGAGACAGAAATGTCTAAGTAGCTACTGTCCAACTCTCAGTTGATGACTATGCTGTTTTTAGTTCAACTGAATATTTCTTTTACAACTGTGAATAAAGAAATGAAGTGAGAGATTAAAATGGCAGTGATAATATATAAGATTCTGCACCATGTACAGCCTTAAGAAATTAGATTGAAATTGCTATTCCTCCACATCCTTACACCCCTAACCTTTACACCTTTGTAAAGATGTAAAGAGAAAATATTCAACTATAATTCTTAGGAAAAAGCAGCAAAAAGATAACAAAGCCCTCTGTTTTTCTCCTCCTACAGAAAATGACCAGCCTCCATACGTTGAGTTTAGACCACAACATGTTGGACTTTATTCCAGAGGGAACCTTTTCCCTGCTACAGAAGCTCAACCGACTGGACGTCACCTCCAATAAACTCCAAAAGTTGCCACCAGACCCTCTTTTTCAGCGAGCACAGGTATTCCAAGAGTTAGTTTCCCCCACCCCACTGCATTAAGTCTAAAAAATAAAGCCTAAAATGCAGCAATTAGGCATTTCATACTGCATTTCTTGTGTATATAGAGGGCAACATAGTACAAACTCTGCTATTCAGGTGGAAACTGGATGAATTACACAGCTCATTGAGAAATGTGGAACTGAGTATAAAGCGGGGATTTACTAGACTCATAAAGTTTTTTAAAAAACACTATGATTTCACCCCAACAGGTTCTGGCCACATCAGGGATATTAACCTCCTCGTCTTTTGCGCTGTCATTCGGTGGAAACCCTCTCCACTGTAACTGCGAGTTACTCTGGCTGCGAAGGCTGAACAGAGAGGATGACCTGGAGACGTGCGCCTCGCCCCAGCACCTCTCCGGCCGTTACTTCTGGTCCATTCCTGAGGAGGAGTTCCTCTGTGAACCCCCGCTCATCACCAGATATTCCCATGAGATGAGGGTCCTCGAAGGCCAGAGAGTTGCACTCAGGTATCTGTGTCAGTTCTTCTCTGAAAAACATGAAAATAGGTAACACACTATCAGTAAAAGTTTTTATTCTATTCTACACTTCCCTCATTATCCCTGAACCACTCTGCAGTCTGCTCCATTCCCCCCTCACGCACAAACTCACACATAGACACACTCTCTTTTAATTCCTGCAGATGTGTATTGTGTTTACAAGCTGCTCAGGAATACATGAAAAGCCCTACTGTTCAATGAAGCACAAGACAGAGAAGTCACACTAAAAATTTTAAGGGGGACGAAACTAAATCAAGACAACAATAGGTCTGAGAGACGATGATTACTTAATTTGCATATATATTGGTCACACACTTCCAATCATGATAGATGTTATGTTTTCAAGTATGGAAATACGATGAAACCAGGAAGAAGGAGCAAAGGAAATCAATGAGGGGCTATTATTCTTTTAACTTTATTGTGTCCCATCTTCAGCTCCATGTATAAGGGATAAGTTTAGCAAAGGGTCAAATGTTTTAATGCTGTATATTATGGAAGCGCTGTTAAAATCAAAAGGTAAACTTGAAAATGAAAATATAACTCCACAATAGCATTATCATTTTCCACATATGTATGTTGTTATTTGAGTGAAAATTAAGATGAAAATGCAATAATCCAATTTCCATTTGCATTTGCATTTTCACACACTTGTATTTTATGATAATATTAAAATCAAAAAGGAAAAGCTGTTTGACATTTGATTTTCAAAGTCGTACCCCAAAGTAGAGTGGACAATATTCTAATGTTAATTCAAATTAACAAATGCAATATAAGAAATGTAACCTCATTTTCCATTTATGCAAGCAATATTTAAATCACAATAAAAATCAAAATGCATTTTTTTAACAATTTGAAAATTAAAACTAAAATGGGATAAATACAATAGACAGGATGCTGTTTCACTTATTGCATTTAAATATTGTCAAGCAGTCTTTGAAATATTGCATTTTAATTCTAATTTTAGACTCGTGACTTAGGTGTTGATAATACATTTTTGTAGATTATTATGTATAAGATAATGTCTCTGAACTTTACAGCTGTCTGTTGCTTTCACTAGCCTCTTTTCTTCTTCCTCATGCAATTTGGAGCTGACTTGATGACACACGTTGTCTGCCATGTATTGAGAATGTGAAGTGTGATCCTGCCGCCAAGTCTACCAAAGAATTACCACACACACTCTTATTCTATTATTTTTCACAGCCCTTTACAGGAATAGAGAAAGGTCACATAGACCTTGCCATTTGCACTCCATATTTTTGACTGCTTATTATTTTGGTGACGTAAAAGGTCTCTATTATTGCACCCACTTCAAATCAAATATGTTCAAGTAGATGAAAGATCATTATAAGAAATCCAGAAGTATATTTCTAAGGCAAAACTTTCTTCACTTTCTCAATTTTTAAAATATGTGACATGTTCCTTTTTGTACAATTCATGTTTCAGTAGTCAAAAGGCTTAAAAATCAGTCATTAACCAGTTTTCTTTGCTGTTTGTGCATCCCCCCCTTCATGACAGAACTACATTAACGGGTCAACAGTGGGATTGTAGCTTGTATGGCCCCCAAACTATAACTGTACCCTGTAAATATTTAATAGACACCTGGTAGATGAAAAACAATATACTTAGTGTGAGTGCCTTCAGTGCATAATTGTTGCCCCATTATTCCCTGAGCTTGTCTTTATTTCTTATACCTACTTTTCTGCTCCACTGGGTACCTTTAAGTAGTTCTTTGGTATCCGATATGTATGTACAGCAAAATTATTGTAAATTGCAGGCTGTAATGTAACCCAATATTCTAACTTTAAATAAATGTACTATGTCTAAAATGTAGATAATGTTCAGGCTCTTTTTCCCTCACATTTTGGTCCCAAAGGGAAAGTGGAGAACCGCCATCCAGCATTGCTGTGCTTTTACTGTACAGTCGACCCCATTCTGTCTTGTTTCTAATATGTTCCACTCCACTGGTTTTCACTCCTTAAAGGTGTAAGGCAAGAGGTGACCCAGAGCCAGCCATCCACTGGATCTCTCCTGAGGGCAAACTGGTATCAAACTCCTCCAGAACATTGGTCTACACCAACGGTACTCTGGATATCCTCATCAGTACTGTGAAAGACACCGGCTCCTTCACTTGCATCTCCTCCAACCCTGCCGGTGAAGCCCACCAAACTGTAGACCTGGTTATTATAAAACTCCCGCACATCTCCAACAATACTAACAACATCCAGGAGCCTGACCCGGGATCATCTGATATTTCCACATCAACCCGTGGCGGAGCCAATGGGAGTAACGTGACTGGTGATGTGAAGGGCGGAGTGGATAAGAGGGTGGTGACAGCAGAGGCCACGTCCTCGACGGCGCTAATCAAGTTCAACTTCCAGAGGAATATTCCAGGCATTCGCATGTTCCAGATACAGTACAATGGGAGCCAGGACGACTCGCTGGTGTATAGGTAAGACTGACAGATTCACTGTGTCACCATGAAGAGTCAGATAGCATAACAGACGGCACACCATGGAAACAGAACAATGACATGGCCAATGTGGAGGGAGAGAATTACACATCTGAGCTGTATAGGTTAGATTACATTAGATTAGATGCAACTTTAATGATCATGGTGGAAAATGTGACCAAACAGAAACACATACAGACAAAAGTGGATGGAATTGAGAATATAAGGTAATTATAAGGCACTACAATGTTACAATCATGTAAATGAAATATAGGCTATGGCTAAACAAGTGCAGCATATATGCAGTATGTAGGAAATAACACTATTAAAAATCAAAAATCTGAATTAACCAGGGTGTGTTTAATTTGTTGTTGTCAAAACATTATAGAACAGACAGAGAGTAAAATGAGAGTGACAGAGATAAAACAGGGATGGACAGTAAACATGGCAGACAGACCTGAGACATGACAAAGTTCACAATCCTCCATCAAACCTGGCAAAGCAAAGGAGCACACTCTAGCCTGCTGACTCACCGGGGCAGCCTTGACAGGGAGAGCTCTGCTGGTCGTTCTTGACTTTTTGCCGTTTGCTCAGGATTACGCAGATTAGATCGATCTCACCGGGAATGATTGTTATTTGAGCTAAATATTTACTCCAGTGAAATGGGGGTTGAGGGAATTAACAAACACGGAGAGCATTCACAGGGAAATCGGCCAGTATTATCTTCCTTTCATATCATTGCTAATCCCCATACATACTTCATCAGTACACATCGTCATCAAGAGACGCTTTAGCGTTGGGATTGACCGTCTGGGTCACAATAATGACAAAGCCCTAGGTTGTTATGAAATTCATCTGTGAAGACAGATTTTTTTTTATTTTTTTACTACGGGCTATGAATGTGTGATGTACATCTTTGATCTTTTACAGTATTTATCTCTCCGACTATACTAATGTACAATAACAGACACCGATCATCAAGAATCTGGTATTATCTGCCTTGCATATTATTCCTAATCTCTCTACATAATTCATCAGCACTTATCCCTATTCAGAGGATGCATCATTGAGAGATGGCGCCGATGGGATTTACAGCGGTCCGTCTTGTAAAATGTAACGTCATAGCCTTTCACTTCAGGATCGCTGCAGAAACTGTTGCAAAGAGAAGCTTCTTTCCTTCTCCGTCTCTCTTTTCCTGTTACTATGCCTTTCTTACAACAAATGCACACCAAAGCCTTTGTGCATTTGTAGGATTTCTATCCTACAAAAGGCGGCATTTATACTTTTAGCCAGGGACTTGTTGAAAAGTATTAGATTGGAGAGTATGATGGACACAAAAACAAACCGCTTCCTGTGGGGGCACGGAGGATGAGTGATTAGACAGCTCTTCACCACCCACCCTGATACTTCCTCGCTCTGCCACGTCACTCAAAGTCTGCCTTTCTTCCTCTCTCCTTTTCTTCCACCCCTTGTCCTCCAGCACCCCCTTCCTCCTTTTTTTTTTTTTTTCCAATATGAAGAGCTGAAGTCATTTGCGTTTCTCTCTGTTATTTTGCAGCTCTCTTGTCTTTAGATAGAGGATTGATTTCCATTCAGTGCCTCCGCTGGCACAAAGCAGCAACACCATTGATTCTGCTTTTTCATTACCCTAACATAGAGAAGAGGGACAGGTAGGGGACAGGGAGAATAGTAGAGAGAGAGAAAGGTAAAAGATGAGTGAAAAATGTAGGGAAACAACAGAGGGGAGAGAGGTCTAAGGAGGGGAAAGAGAATGACTCAGACAGTGCGCTTACTTCTCAGGTTCAACGACAGCTTATTGATTTGCCACACATTGACATTTCTGCGCTTTACTCCCTTCCCATTCAATATAATGCTCTTGGGTGTGGCGTGTTCCTGTATGTTTCTTTTATACTGTGAATGCAGCTCTCTTGGTGAACAGATGCAGATGTGTGTGATATTTCAAAGCTTTTACAGACATATTGTCCCAGTTATGATAATTGTAATACTTGATTCCATATCGATCCCTGCAGGAAAACCCCCACCCACCACTCCTTTCAGTAGAAGGTCAGGGTCAGCTGCAGAACAGCACTCCCTGAGCTGACAGGGATTCAGTGTCTTGCTCAAGGACACTTGAGACAGGCAGATGTTTACTGATACAGTAATGTTGTTCTAACACCAGTCCTCCTGCTTCAGTATTGTGTTTCTGTTCCGGAGACAGGCCTGTTGCCCAGTCATGTCGCAATAGTAAACCCCCAGTGAACAGCAAACTATCTCAGATTAGTGTCAGGTCATTTCTTCACATAATGATGGGATCATGATGAACTAGAGTGTAAAGTAGTGCTGAACAATTCAAATCAAATCCATCAGTTATATATTTTTTTTTATATCAAAATCAATTTGTTAGAGTGCATGTGATTCTCATTATAGTTTTAAATTAACAGTGAAAGTTTTTGGCCAAGACTGTTGACCTCAGCAGATATAATGAAAACTGTCATATAAATTTGCTCAGCTGTAGAGATTTACTCAGCTGTGGAAAATTAATGTTAATTGCATGAGTTGGTGAAACAACCAAAACGTGTTACCTAGTTAACATGCTCTCTGCATGCTGGAGTCTGAATTATTTCCAGTCTTTTTGCTGTTCATAAAAAAACTCACTGATTGACAAATCCACTTCTAGATAAACATCAGTGATCGCATCAATACGGTTGTTGTCAGGTGTAGGACAGACAGCTGCTGAACAGAGATGTTAGAGAAGCTTGTTTTAATTAAACACATTATATCACCTTTTTAAAATATAAATATGGTATGTTATTGCTGCAGTCACAGTCAGATATCAAACCATTGTCAGACATGACTTACCAGCTGTTTGTCATTATAACCATAACTATTCAATTCAATTTATTTATATGGCGCCAAATCATAACACAAAGTCATCTCCGGGCACTTTTACATGGAGCAGGTCCAGACCATGCGCTTTAATTTACAGTGAGAGACCCAATAATCCCCCCCATGAGCAGGCAGTTGGCGACAGCAGTAAAGAAAACCTCCCCTTTTACAGGAAGAAACCTAAGGCAGAACCCAGCTCTGGGTGGGTGGCCATCTGCCTTGACCGGTTGGGTTGCCAACAGCTGTTATATAAATACACCAGCTTTGAACATCTTTAGTTACTTTAAATATTTTTGAGTTATGTGACTACATCAGATTGTAACCTCAAATGTGAGCTAAATTTATAGTTTTTCTGTGGAAGTTGACTTTTATCTGACTTACTGGTTTGAACCCTGGTGTATTGCAATATTTCATTTGATTCTATTCATGTAAAGACAAACAAATATGCAATCATATCTTGTTTAAAACTACATAGAGCACAGATACAGGCCTCTAGTTTAATTTTAGTCAAGAAAAATTTAAAGCAGTTTTCAGATGTTTGGACCTTTCAAGATTACCTTTCTGCCAACACAAAACAAAAAATGAAGCTAATGTTGTAGTGTCTTAAAGGTAAAATTCCAAAGAACTACACCCAGACAGCAAAATTGCTGCAGCCCACACCCAATACTTTCAGCACTTTAGTCATACCTCATAGAATAATGGCGCTTTGATGGTTTGCACCTATTTCCCAGATCTGGGCCACAAGGAAGCTGTATGTCAACCAAGTGAAACCAAATAAACCAGAACTAGCCCACATCCAGAATACACATACTTCAGAGCACTGCATCTTTACTAAAAAAAAAGGCCCACATTTGATTTGGGATATTTGGGCCATATTTGCTATTTTACATGTGGGCCATTTCTGGCTCACGTCCATTTTGTCCAGGCCAGAAGATGGCCAGCAGTGCTGCATCATTACCTGTGGCCTACTTCTGTATGCTATCTGGGCAATGTTTCATTCAGTAGGGACCTGAAGAGGTTTTTGCAAGCTGTACATATGTAGCTTGTATCACAAAGCAACATATATTTATATGCTACTCAAACATGAGCAACTCTAAAACCTTGGATACTTTCTCTCTTCCCTTTGACACCACTTAAATGGAAACTAAGGAATGAAATTGAGTCATCCACACAGCCCTTATTTAAGCCTCAGCTGTTAACCCCTTATTTCAGGGTCAGGTCAAGGGAAAGCTGATGTTGATGAAATAATGTGGTGACCTTTTACACATGACCTGTTTCGGCAGAGGCGGCACATGCAGTCTTTGGCCTTTACACCTCGCTGGTTTTATTGAACAATTCACAGCCGTGTTGATGATGATAGTAAAACACACAGCCAGCATCGACAGCAGCGACAATAAAATGGCCACAAAGTAGAATGTGCTCTTCTTCAGACATAGAGCCAATTATTGCTCTTAATTAAGGGTTTGGATGAATGCAAGCCAATTTGAGACTATAGAAAGAATGAATTCACAAATTGAAGGATGACTAGATCTATTGTTTAGTCAATGAATAGATGAATGATGAATGATGATGGTAAAAGATGAGTGTCTCTTGAATAGAGAAAGAAAAAGACAAAGAAAGAAAGATACAGAGACACTGATTTTTAATGTTAACTTAATAAAACAGTTTAAAGGTTGTTACTAATTTCTTCATTGATGGCTTATAAATTGTGTATTAATGCTTTATCAATCAGTAATACACCATTAATCAGGTTAAGGTTCATAAATATTATCAATATTGAGCTGATAGGTTGTAAAAAAACACTTTTCTTCAGGATTATAAATGCACTAAAACATAAAAAATAAATGCAGTACAGGAGTAAAATGGATAGACATAAAATAAGACAAACAATAAAAAAATAAAATGACTCTTAACATAAAGAGAATACAACAGCCATAAAGATCAAGGCAGTGATATGAAATTGCTAAAGCTTGTCTAAAAGCAGTAGCTTAAAATCAGTTTTTCACTGACACCTCTGGTTGAAAGTTTAAACTCTGTTCCTTCTCTGACTGTGGTTGAAAATGTGCTCAACAACACCCAGCAGTGATGTCACAGGGTCCTGAAGTACATCTGTAGGTCACTGCTTTCCAGGAGGTGTTAAGTTACTCTTGAATTGCAGCAACTGAAATTTCAGTAATGGTGTAAGTAAACATGTAAACATGCAGCTACCTATGACAGTGATTTGTGTGAGAATGTATATGTGTGACTGGCAGAGAGTTACAGGAGATGTTTGCTGCTTTTCGCGTTAGTTTGGGGAGAGGGAGTTGTGTCTATTTGTGGGGCCCAAGGAAGAGGCTGGTTCAGATCTATCAGTGGAAGCTACAACCCTGGCTAAGATATGTTATCCTAAGGTCTAGAAACCCCATTAAACAATGGTAGAGTCCATTTTGGTCTTCATACAAAACAAGCAGGTCGGCAGTAAAGGAGTTAAACCAAACTGAAAAATACTGAAAATGAATCTCCAAATTTTTGAAATGCATATATCATATATGCCTATATCCATGAACGCAAGCCCTAGACAAATGGTTCATTTAAGGCTTAAGTAGGTAGAATACAGTTCCTACATTGTACCTGCAGACATTCAGGCATTCGAAACACAGTGTCTACTAAATCTACAGCTAAATTGCCGTCGATAGGACACAAACTCTACTTTGACATTCACAAGTCACTTAAAAGCACACACCAAACCTGTTCTTCCTCTGTCCTAGTCCTCACTGCTCTGCCCGTTGTTGTTTTTTTCCTCTATGTTCTTTCAGCAGTTGTTTTCCACTCCAGCAGACCCATTGAGCTACAGGGGCTGGTTGCCATTTGCCAAAAAAACTACACATCAAGCAAATTGTGTGGCAAGCTTTTTTATGAGGCTACACAACAGGGGGTGGGGGGTGAATCCAGGCTCTTAAAAGGCATACCCTCTCTCTCTCTCTCACTAGCAGGAAGTACTTTATCCTTGCCAATGGTCCCTGCGGCCCAGGTATAACACCTCGCTCAGCTGTGCTTAAGGCGTGAAAAAACATCCGCCTTTATCCCACCGTAATGTTCCAATTCTTATTTTATAGCACCATAAACATATCGTAGGCCTAACGTAACAGTGTTGTTGTTGTAAGTAGTCTATGGGGTTTTAAACATGGACAAGTAGTACAGAGGGAACAGCAGTAAGGATGATTCTGCTGGACTGGAGATGGAGGTTGGGGAGGAGTGGTAAGAGGGTTGAGAGAAAGGACCAAAAGGTACAAAGGTTGTAAGTAGTAGGTTTAGAAGGCAGGATATTGACGAAAAAAAAGAGGGATGAAATGAAGGGTAATTAGAACAGGAGGAAGGTTGGGTAGAAAAAACATGGAAGGGATCATATAGAAAGAAAGAGGCAAAGAAGAAGGAAAGGGCAAGGGAAGGAAGGGTGTCAGGTAGGAATTAAAGGACAAAAAAAGGATAGTCCAGATGCAGAAAAATAGAGGGAGAAGGAATGAAGGAAATGTGGAAGGGAAAGAACAGAAAAACGGAAGAAAAGAAGACAGATGAAATAGAAATTGGATAGAAGTGGGAGAAATTATGTGAATGTATGGGGAATCAAAAGAATAAAATTAAAAGGAAGCATGCATATGGAAAGAAACAGCAATGTGGAGGAGGAAGCATGGGAGGAGCCGACCACGGCATTAAGCAGTAGTGTGGATGACTCAGCTGAACTGGAGGAATGGAGCTGAGCTGGGCAGGTGGAGGTCTACAGCCAGCTATAGATAGTGCTGAAATGTCTTCCCTGCATCTGGGGCAGCTTTGGTTGTGTGGCACTACTCTGCTGTGCTTGTTTGTGCTGAGCTCAGCAGTAATGAGCTCTTGCTGAGTGTGGATCCTTCCTACTTTTGTTTTGGAATTAGAAAAATTGCAAAAGTGGCAACTAGGCTCTCTGCTTGGTGTTTTCATTCAAGAGAAGATCCCAAAGTCTTCCCATCTGATATAGTGTATAATACAATGGTGTGTTTTATTCATTCCATGCATCTATGTCATGCATCTTTCACCATAGTGGTCAGTTAATATATATTTTTAAGCTGCAGTCACTGTTTTGGCATAAAAATGGATGCAGCAGTGCTTTCCTGCCTTACATACCAATCATTTTACATTTTTAATGACTTGGCAGTGGTGAGAGCACTTCAGTTATGTGCCTGGAAACCGAAACAACGAGCTTAAAGACACTAAAATGCTCCATAGAGCTGAGTGGGACTGCAGAGTAAAATGAAAATTCAATGTAGGTCCCTCACGATTAGTAACTTCATATTTCACAAAGTCATTTCATCCATTGGTAATATAAAAAATATGGACCAGTGTAGCCAGTGTGACCTTGGAAGTTAAAGGTGTTTTGACTACAGATTTTAGTTGCTAAAGGTCTGGTGCATGTTACTCCCTAACAGTAAAATATTACTGTATCCCAGCATTAATGACCTTGAAATGTCCTAATATTAACTGATAAAGGAGAGCAGATAGCACTGATGTGTGATGTCCATGGCATCTTTTTACTTGATAAGAGAAGACTTCCACAAAGAGGAGCTAAACTTCTGCGCATTGTTTCATCTCAGCTTTTTTAATGTGAGAGAGTGATTTTGAGGAAATTAAACCAAAGACAGGGGATATTTATAGTTTTTAGATCATACTGCAACAGTCTGGTATTAAATGAGGGGGCAACGTGTTTTACTGGAAACTGTAATATTATGACAGTAATTAAAACAGTAATTGTTAGACTCTTCATTAGTGAAAGAAAAAATGATTCTAACCCTCTAAGTAAGTTGATACCATCAGTGTGAACTGTTATACTTACAATGAAAATGTTGCTAGACCACTAGCTAGTGGCCACTATTTTCAGCAAATGCATGACTGTTCTCCTCAAGTCTGACTTTGAGCAGGGTTTAATGAATAAAAATGGATGGGGAGGTGTTAGCAAAGCCCACCTGGTCTGGGCTCAAAATCCCTGTTCCACCTCTGAATACAAGCTGTGTGGCTTCTTGTTAACCATTAGCTCTAGCATCAGGGGCATTATGCACGGTAAAACAGAGATAAAAAGCTAGGTTCTGCAATGTTTTCTGTCTGCCTGAGAGACTCAGACCTATTAGCATGGCATTGTGCCATCTGCTGTGTAAGCCACATTAGCTTTGAGGTCAGCAGTAATGGGGCAGTAGTTGAACTACCATTAATCCTTTTCACTTTGTGCTTAGAAACCAGTGATTCTTAACTGGCTTGATTGTATTCACCAACCTTACAGTGGGCTGTAATGTCATGTAAGAGTGTCTGTTTAATTGAGATATTTAATTAAATGATATTCAATAACAAAGAAATAAATCTTGCAAATGTCATGGTATCGTTTAATGGATGCATTGTATAATAATGTGGGAATATGAAAATACCATGTGTTTAAAAAGTGCAGTGTAAAGAAAAGTTTTTTTAAACCCATAACTGCTTTTGCATGCTATTTTGTTGGCTTATCTGACAAGGTTTTCCATGTTTCAGGCTATTTAATTTAGACTAGCTTGCATTACAGTAGCATGGGAGGCTTTAGCCAGAAGCACTGAATACCATTTTCTAAAATAATTGGACTGCCTACTTTTAGATATGTATCTGTGACCCATATTTGGGTCCTATCCCTCTTTGAGCAACACTGCTGTGTGATTTTACATTGTTTTTTTGTTTAAACACTTTTAATGAGAGTGGATAGTGGTAATATAACATTGTAACCTATTGATATATGTACCAATTTACTTGCTTCTTTTACTTTTACCAAGTAAATTAAGAATGCAAATAGCTTTATGATCAGGATTTTGGTGTGTAATGTGATAAAGGTAAATGAGAATTGAATGAAAATGGTTTTTGCACAAATTAATTTATGACCCAAACACTAGCTCTTTTGGTGCATTTGATGATACCACATAATCTCTCTCAGCAGACTGGGTCAGTATAGAAATGTAGATGCTCAAATTTCCATTTTTCTCACCCATGTTGGCTTAAAGGCTTAAAGGTTCAAAGATCATCCCTGAACTTGGAAACAGCAGCAGAGAAAAGCTGCTGCACAAAAAGTTCCATTAACAGATGATCCTGAGCTTATGATCATATTGCATGATATTCATCACCATGTAATTGTAGATGTTTGAGATGATGATTGAAACAAACCAGTGTTTATCCATAGACATAACATCAAATTAATGACACTTTTTTGTTATTGTTTTTTTTATTATTCTTTTAATTTTTGTTTTTGTTTTGTTTTACTCTTAAGATGTAACATGCAACATGTTTTAATGGTACCACTTTGTTACAGGTCTCTTAATTTTATATAAATTGCATACATTTTTGAGTAATTCAGGGGTATTTAACAGTTCGTTTTAAGGACTTTTTACAAAAAGTTTGGTGCAGTTTGATGCAAATTATTAGAAAAATGAGGATAAAAATGTTAAAATTGTATAGTATTACCAATTGTATTGGTCTAGTTGGTAAGTACCCACTTACAATATTTAGGTTCATATTTAGTTCTTAATTTTCAAGAAAATTAAATAAATTAGATTCTTAACAATTCTTTAAGAAACAGAAGAAAACTTACTTTTCAGTGTGTCACTTTGTGTAAACCAAATTGCACAACCCAGTCTGTAAAATCTCCTAAAATTAATAATTAAATACCTGAACTTACTTGCAAAATTTCTAAGAAATTTGTAAATCATTTAAGGACCTGTAAAATAAAGTGTTTATCTTCATTGTTAAATATTTTGGAAAATACACTAATTTAATGTCATGCTGGTTAACTTAGCTTGGTACAAAGCCTAGAAACAGGGAGAAACAGCTTGCCTGGCTCTAGCCAAAAATAGCAAAATCCATCTAGCAGCACCTCTAAATCTCACTAACTAAGTCATCATAGCTTGTACAAAAACAAACAAACAAAAAAAAAAAATACAGACTCGAGGAAGTAGAAGAAATTCAAATCACCATCATCAGGAACTAGAGAACTTTCACTTGCAAAAGAACAATATTACTTTGAAGCCACATGAAACTACTAAAGAGCCTGCCCAGAGGAGTGAATACCATTTAAAAAACATTGGAAGTTGTTCACCCAGTGTGTCACACATGGTCTGACAGGGCTCTGGTGCTAGCGGAGCCACTGAGTGAAGACTACAGCTGAGTTATTAAGAGCCCTGGCCTCTTATCGCACAGCTCCAGCTCAACCTGGAAGCCCTGGTCTTGTGTGTTGAATCATTGCCATGAATGCCCTTTTTCCCCAGGAATAATGCATGTTTGTGGCCTGAAGCCTTTGTCCAATATTTAATCAAGTGAAATGGCCTGAAATAGAACAATCTGGTATCATAGTTCACTGTTCTGTGCATGGAGGCAGTCATTTGTCTTGAGACAAAAAGCTGAGAGCAACTAATGGAGATCACATTGGCCTCCTGGCTTTGTCCCTGGCCGGACTGAGGAAAGCTAGAGTTGATTAACACATACACAAACTCCTGTGCACTCACATCCCTGTATACACGCGTACACAATACGGGTTTGGGGGTGCACCAGCATGTACTGCTGTATCAGTGATGAATGTTGGCAGAAAGCCAGACACATTGACAGCCACTGGGATGAGGAGGGTGCCATGGGAGGAGAAGATTACTGTAATGGAACTCAAACACATGCGCAAACACACACACACACACATATTTATACAGTATACTGCAGACACATATAGACATGAGTACACAATTCATACTCATAGAGCACACAGACCCTTTCCCTCGCTCACACTATTCATGTAATGAAAGTGTAATGAAACCCCGAAACACACACATACACACACAGGCGCCCTGGGCTGAGGGCTTGGCAGAGCAGAGTAGATAGATTAGTGTAATTGTCTCGGCCAAGGAAATCATCTGCCCACTGTAGGGCTTCAAATACTGGCAGCAAGATCCAGCTCAGACACAAAGAAATTAGCCACAATGAATGAGTCAGTTTGGAAGACTTCACAATGCTAACGGCTCACACAGTAAAGAAATAATCGTATGCGAGACAAAAAAAATCCGCTGATTTGCATGGAAATGCGTTTTGTGAGGTCAGCATGCAGCGGAACAGTGTCCAAAATGTGCCAAACACATTCTCAATATCTTGATTGTTCCTTGTATCTATGAATTATAAATGATGACAGCTTGGCTTACATGATGATTGTCATGTTGACAATGAAAACTAACTATGCAACGCGAGTGTCATTGGCTAGAGCATCCGGTTGGACGGATTTTGTTTAGGAACATTCTAATTTGGTCAGTGTCCAGGGGGAGTCATGTAGCTAATGGTTTCTGGGAAGTAAAGGTTTCTGAGGTGGGGAAAAGAGAGAATGTCATGTGTTCATGTGGATACAGGGCGAAACAGCAAACAAACCCTCAAGCAAGATACATAATTACTGCCCATTCACAGATTTTCAAAACACATCCAGTAGTTATCCAAATAAATAGTTTAATATTTATTACCCGCACAGCATACAACACCCTCTATCTAGATATGGAAAAACTCCACAAAAAAACCTGGAAACCTGAAAAAAAAAAGGAAGAAACCTCAGGAAGAGCAATAGTCCAATAGGATCTGTCTTCCAGGATGGACAGAGATGCAATGGGTGTTGTATAAAGAGCATAGACAAAAATAAGAATAGTGAAAGTAAACTGTAGAGAAACAGAATGATAAGTGTAATTATTAAAAGTACAGAATGTGACAAAAGAAAACCCTGAATAAATGAATAGTGGATACTTACATAAACTAGGCTACGCTATAGCGCTATAGATTTTGGATTAATATGTTTGACACATGAGGGAACATCTTTTGGAAGAACGAGGTTTGTCCAACCATAAGAGTTGCAGAGCTTTGATCGTTAATTTGGCATTTCTACTATGTCTTAAAGACAATGCTGATGAATAATTACAACAATTCTTGCTTCACAGAGATGTTTATACTTAACATATTTAATGATATCTAAAGACTTTCACCCACAATGAGATTTGACTAGATTCTTTCATTGTAGTTTATTGTCCAGTTGCAATAAACAGAGTGCCCTTTAATAGCAGATCAATAAGGAACCAATAAGGAACAAAAAAAGAACAACTTTAAAATAATGTGTGTCATCCTTAAAAATCAGCCAGGCACTTTATTAATGTTATTATAAAAAACTAGCAGCACTAAAACTGTGACTGCCAGGTCTCCGTGTCATGGATATAAATCATATACTAATCAGACTACAGGCACTTACACCAAGGATACATTAATATTTAAGAGGCTCAGCCGTGTGTGTGTGTGTGTTCTATCACTTTTAAGCATGATTATATGAATATCTCTTATGTGTGCGTGCATGCATGTGCCATCTGCCTGTCCAAATGATCAAAGAATCACAAGGTGTCAGCTTTTAGGGTCAAGAAATGTTCCAACAATCCGCTAAATATTCATGACTGTTTACGCTGTCTCTCTATTATATACGCAAGCACACACACACACACACACATATATATGCATATCCCAGTGATATACTGCATTAATGAGTTAGTGAACAGTGGTCTCTGTTTGAGAATATGACAGTGTTTAAGCCTGCAAGAAAAAGATGAGCCCAGAATGTGCCAGCAATAGACTAATAACAAAACAAACTTATTTTTTTCACAAAGATATTAATGCTTTGCTGACTAACGTACAGCCACACACACACACACAAACACACACACACACACACATTTATAAACAGAAATGAAGCCCAAGGCCACAGCAATAATATGGAGATTAATCTCTGTCTGTGTATGTACATGTATACAAATGTGGCTGCTTGTATTTGAGCTTGTAGGAGCAGGTGACATTCGCTCCTATCATTAACCTGCATACTTCAATGTCACTTTATGTGTCCCAGCACAGAAATAATGGCATTGTGTGTGTGTGTGACTTTGGTGGCCAAGGTTCGCCTCCATAGTGATGAAAACATCAAGAGAAGCAAAAGGGGACAACACTCATGGTCAGCCAGCGTTCAAATGGTCCTATTAGTATTCATGGGGTCATATAGATGTTCACACACAGCCACACACACACTTACAGCGTTGTGCTATTATTCCACCGAGGGCACTCTAATGACCTACCTGTACATCCATTCCCTGGCTCTTAATACCAACCATTAAACCTGAACATGTCTTCTAACCTTCACTTAACTCTAACTCTAAACCAGATGCTTAACCTGGCCAAAACAGCCCTCTGCTCCACTCAGTGCGCACCAGGCCACGGGCTGAGAACTAGCCGCCCTCTGTGGTTTTAATGAGGAATTCCATTAGCATTTTAATGAGGAAATCCAGGAAAGCTGACAAACCATTTTAAGGAAACTGTAGGGCAGAGAGTGCAAATCCCCCGGTCAACGTGACAAGTCCCCAGTGAACAACAACCATCTGAAACTCATGTGCCAAAGCACCTTTGTATTTGTCCAAGCAAATATTCGGATTGATTCAAAATTCCCTTTTTTGTTTCATTGTGAAACCTAAAAGACAAAAGACAAAATATTTTGTAATAAAGAACATCTGTACTTGAGTGCAACTCACCAGTTAGTACACAGAGGAAGGACGTCTGCCTGACATGTATGTGTAATCATACATCATTTAATTGGAATGCTGTCCTGCTGCTGTCTTCTGGGTTTTTGTTTTTGAGGATTCAGCACCCAGCTATACACAGTTGAGCTGAGCATGTTGATTCTTCCTTACATATTGTAGAGGATGGTGGTTTGGAGCTTTAGAAACAAAGCAGAGGGTTAATGTAGTATTTATACTGTCCAGAAAGAATAAGCAGAGGGCATATGTGTTTGCTATTATCACACACCTTTGTCTGAGAGACATGTCCACCTACTATTATAATATAAAGGAATATAGCTAACATAGAGTGAGTATGTACGGTAGAGAGTTCTTTACAATAGCATTTTTATATTAACAAAGTATCAAATGTCTACCTGTATGTAAAACAGGTCGCACATAGTGATGAACCTTCAGAGAATGATCGCCCATCTCAGTGTTATAGCGTCTTTTAGCTCATCGTTTTGGGTTCATGGCCCTCAACTTGACTGTTTTGGTTCACTCTCACAGCTCTCATCAGTGTTTTCCAGATGCAGCAAGCAGCTGTTTTCAGCACCAAATATTTCCCTTAGGAGTCAATGGAGAACAAAACAGAGCGAAAGGAGGAGTGAATATTTGATATGAGTCCAAATGTATGATAATGTTGCTCCGTTACTGCAGGATGTGCAAATAGACAACTGTTTGTCTCATCAACGTAAAAAAGTGATGATATGTCAGTGTTGTGTTTGTAGATTTTATTTTATTGTATTTTTTTATTTGCTTTTTTGCTGACACCAAATGGCCAGAACATCTGTTATTGTAGGTGTGACATTTGCGCTGAGGGCAGATTATAATGAGTGAGCAGGAAGGGCTTCAGAGTTGTTTGAGGATATCTAACTGTGATCCAGATCAACAGCACAAAGATTTCAAAGAACGATATGATGCCTTATTTCAGACCATATAAGTGACAACTATACAGTAGCTTGAGGAAATGTACAATGGCATGAGCATATATATATATATATATATATATATTCCAACATGATTGATCCAAATGGGAATCCAAACTCCAACCTCTCCGGTGCATTCCTCTACTTTATTGCACATTTACATTGTATGTTTAGTTGTTGATGCTCACAAAGATTAAATCTTTGTATTTCTTGTCCACAGAATGATCCCCCCATCAAGCAAGAACTTCCTGGTCAACAACCTAGCAGCAGGGACCCAGTACGACCTCTGCGTGCTGGCCATCTATGACGATGTCATCACCTCGCTGACAGCAACCCGTGTGGTCGGCTGCGTGCAGTTCACCACTGAGTCAGAGTACATGAGGTGTCATTTTATGCAGTCTCAGTTCCTCGGCGGGACTATGATCATCATCATCGGAGGGATAATAGTGGCCTCTGTGCTCGTGTTCATCATCATTCTGATGATACGGTACAAGGTGGGTCTCTGTCTCTCTTCATCCACTCTGGCTAGAAACTAGAGAGAAGAAGAGGAGAGAAGTTTTCATTAAGTTTGTGGATTGGCATTTCTCTCATGGTGGCCATGTACACATCTGGACTAATTCTGATTAACTGACACACTCATGATTTTTAGTGCTGTTAACACTTTCATGCTAGTTTTCACTAGAGTAGACAGTCACTCACAAGCCATTTTCTACCATTTAAAATATTAAAAACACCCAACTCAGTCTGTTCATGAAGATTATCCTTTTTTACGGAAGCCTATTTCTGCCAAGAAAAAAAAAAAAAGATTATAAGTCAGGACATTTTTTTAAAAACTGTAATGTCATTGTGTTTACTATTGCCATGACGATGAAGGTTACATAACTTAGTATAAAGCACACTTCAAATGATCATTTTAATCCATTTTTCCTCTAAACATAACCAAATGGTTTTTGTGCCTAAACTAAAACTTTTCATCTTTTTTTTCATGACGGGAATTTGTTTTTTTGTTTTTAATGTAATACATTAGACATTTTGCAAAACATATATTAAATAAAAATATTTCTGAACTTGTATGAGTGCATCATTGGAATGTGTGGTATGAGCTTATATTCTTAACAAATTTGTGAGAAAAATGTGTTTAAACAAAATTAGATGTGAGGTAGACTTTCATCAATATGACTGATCATAGCATCTCATTATGCATCAGGTGTGTTCTGATTAATCTGTTTCCTTTCTGTCCTAAAATGCAACTAAAATAGTCATGTATTTTTTCACTTGCATTCTCGAAAGGGTTAATATGCAAACAAATCGGCACAAGAAAAACACTCAAAACCTACTTGTTTCCTTCTGTGTCTGTCTCAGGTGTGTAACCCCGGTGAGGGTGGTAAAGGCGTTTCAATGTCGATGACCAACGTTCACTCACAGACCAATGGGCAGCAGTCACAGGGATGCACTGTGACTCCTAGCGCCTCTAAACACGGCTCAATCGGATTAGAAGACCACTCAGGAGGCACAAAGAAAAGAAGCGGCGGAGCAGGAGGAGGAGGGGGCAAGGATATGATGACTCAGTCGTCCGACTCTTCCCTGCCTGACTGCTCCACAGCCACATCGGTACTCAGTCAGCCTTGGGCAGCCAGAAGCCCAACAGGTGGAGCCGAGGAGCGAGAGAAAGCGGGTGAAGAGAGAGGGTCTTTGGCCTCGGAGAGAACTCAAGCTGGCGTCTCCTCACCCTCCGCCACCGGTTCGCTGACCAAGCCAAAGCGCAAGCCCGCTCCAAGTAAACCAGGTTCGGCTTGCTCGAACGCCTCGGCCACCCCTGAAAATCTCCCCTCTTCCTCCCCTCGCCCTCCGTCCTCCTCCTCCTCCACCACCTCTTCCGCTCTCCTCCCCTCCTCCACCCCTCTGGAGAACCTCAACACCAACCGCAACAACTCCACTTCTCTTAACCAAACGCCGCCTCCTTTCACCCCTTCCTCCTTCTCCAGCCCTTTCGCCACCCCGAGCCCCGTCCCCTCCATCCGATTCAGAGAGACGCCCATTCTGCGCCGGGCTCCTCGCGCTTCTTCCTCCTCCTCCACCAAGTACCAGACTCTCCCTGTGGAGGAGGGAGGGAGGAGCAGGGCGAGGAGGAGGTACTCCCTCAGTGAAGGAGGCTCAAAGACTCACTCTTCCCATCAAGGAGGAGGAGGAGGAGGAGCACCCAAATTAGGGCGCATAATGCGAAACAAAAGGAGCCAATCAATGAGCGGGATGCTACTCCCCAAAGACGGGGATGGAGACTCGGACAAAGGGCGGTGTGACTCTGACTGGATCCTAGAAAGCACGGTTTAAACTGGAACGAGACAGAGACCATAAAATAAACTTTGGTTTATCCATTATTGTTTATCCTCTATGAGCGTATGTCTGAGGTTGTGTGTGTGTATGTTCGTTTCAATTTGTTTATAAGTGTACGAATGATGGTAAAAGTGTGTTTGTGACATTATGAAACAGAGTGTGTGTCGTTACCGTTTAGAGTGTGGGTTTTCGGTGTGTATGTGTGTGTTCATGTTTGCACTTTTGTTTATAGGTGTGTGAAAGGATGATCGTGTGTTTCTGTGTGTGCGAGTGTGACTTTTTCTTTTTCAACCAGTTTTTTTTTTTCTTTTTCTTTTTTATTGTCATAACTTTTTGCAACAATTCTTTGTATTCAGTTTACAGTTTTTTTTCCACTTTGACAGTTTCCTATCTGTTTTGCAGTCGGTCATCAGCGAGTGGATAACTTGCCTTGTCACGTTGCGTCTTCGAGTTGTCTCGTTGGTTCCACTTTATAGCACAAATGAAAATAAGACAATGGGCTCGCCACGTCATTTCCCAACTCACACTCACCTTATCTGAAAAAACAACGAAAAGGGAATTATTGCAGGAAAAAAAGGAATTAAAAAAAAATTTAAAAAAACAATACAAGAACTGAAAAGCACACCATTCTACGTTCACACGCCCACAGAAAGTGTGTGTCCATACCGTGGCAAGAGAATAGCAGTCGGTGCCTTCTTTTGCACAGACCCTCTGACAGATGATATAACCGGATTTAGGACTCCACCATGCTCTGCGAACGAGGGATTAGGACGGAGGGGACAAAGGAAGAGAGAGATTTCACACATAGCCTTTCTTACCTACTGAGGAATACAGACATTTCTTGACATATACACAGACACAAACTGAGACAAAACGTTAAAAAAAAACAGATGAAGACTTTAACAGACCTCTTATGAAATTGATATTTTTTAAAGGGAAGAATTAAAAAAAAAAGAACATAAAAACCTTGTGAGCTTTTGACTGATATTGGTATACTACAGCCTGTGTTGGTCACGAGCTCCCGGAAAACTTCTGTACAGAAAAAGACAACATGTACTGTGTTGTTATGTTGTGTAAAATAAAAAGGGATAAAATGAAAACTGGAAATGTGACAAGTGTGTTTTATGTTTAGAGTTAAATCTACTAAATTTGCTATAAATGAGTTTTGAAGTGCATAGATGTGCACGGATGGTAGAGCAAGTCGTCCACTAATTAGAAGAGCGTTGGTTTGATTCCTAGCTCCTCCGGTCCACATGTTGATGTGTCCGTGGGCAAGATACTTAACCACAAATTGTTCCTGATGGTTGTGCCATCAGTGTGTGATTGGATTCCTCTGATGGGCAGGTTGGGACCTTGCATGGTAGCCCCTGTACCCATTCAGGGTATGAATGTGATTCATAGTGTAAAAGCACTTTGAGTGGTCGGAAGACTAGAAAGGCATTATGCAAGTACAGTCCATTCAAATTATATTTTTGCATATAGAATAAGAGAACGTTTGAATTTTTGTTCTTGTTGCGATTTGATGTATTGCTGATTAGCTAAAAAACCCAAACCTAACCCCACAAACACATTATCTGGCTGTTTATTCAGAGCAGAGGATCTCATTTTCAATTCTTCCACTTTTTCCCTGACTGCAAATGCATACATAAGAGTGTAACATTTCAGAAAAAAATAATTCTGCTGCCATGAGGCTTTGACAGTGTGCCAATGACTAAGACTCATGGGATTTGTTGTCGTTGAACATTAACAAAAATAATCATTGTTTTATCTTTGTTAAAATGCTGATGAATTTACAGTTAATGGTATTATCTAGTGCAGCAGTAGACTGTTCAGCACTTTTTAGAGGCACCAGTAAATAAAAAAGCACACTTCGGGAAAAACCAGTGGAGCAGCTCATGCTTGTGGAATAGAAAGTAAACAAGAGAGGAGCAGGACTTTGGCTCTCAGCAACTACATGAGGTTTCACTGTTAAGGTTGCTTTTACACCTGTTCTGTTGGTCCACACTAACATAAACAATAACATAGTACATTTTTACTTTTTAGTTCTAATCCATTTCATGCTCACACTAACTTATTACAAACAAAACAAGATATGTAAAGTAGAATAGTTCTGTGCTGTTGATCTGGATCATCATCATGGATCAACATGGGGAAATGAAATTCTGGTGGCTGGTAGCGGGTCAAGCTGCATTTTACTGCACCGTGTGTGTTAATTTATCTTTTCTGGTGTTCCCAAAAAGCTCAAGAACCTTTTTTTTTTAATTGTAAGTGTAAGTGTTATCAATGAGGACAGACAGGTAAGGTACAAAAGGGGGAAAATGAGGCAAGGGTATTGTTATCTTAAGAATAAGAGATAATTACATTTCACTTACTTTTTTATCAAGAAACTGCTCAAATCTAACACAAAACAAGCACGACACACTGCTGTTTTACCTCAGAGAAAATACCAACACTGATATATAACACTGAACACACATATTTGTTGCCATGGTTAATGGTTCATTTTTTCATAAATATATACAGGTTGCTAAGAAAAGCAATTCAGAGTTCCTATGATCAGCAGATCATAAATAGATCATAAATAGCAGCTTATCTTTTAAATTGCTGCTAAATCTACCTTCACATCTACCTTCATAAAACACTTTAATTGGTTTAGTTAGTTTAGTTTTTCTTTCAACACAATTCAAAGTGCATTACAAACGATTGACAAACATTAAAATGGATTTAGAAACTAATGTAAACCAAAACAACCAAATAACCAATAAATAAAACCATAAAATTATAAAACACTCCATGAAAGCCAAAAATATCAATATTTTTTGTTCCTCTCAGATCCTCTGGAAGGCTGTTCCGGTGGCTTGGAGCATAACGGCTGAAACCAGTTTCACCAAATGTTTTTGTTCTGCTTTGTGGAATAGCTAAAAGGGTAGAAGTAGAGTATCTGAGGGGCCTTCCTGGTTCATAATCCAAAAGCATTTATGAGAGGTAGTCTGGAGCAAGGCCATGTAGTGCCTTATAAATGAACAAAAGAAGTTTAAAATCAATACGAAAACTAACAGGTAGCCAGTATAATGACTTAAAATACATGTAATGTGTGCTCTCCTTTCAGTCTCAGTTAGCACCCGTACCGCAGAATTTTTCAGTCATTGTAGCTGATTTATTGCATTCTTCGGTAGACCAGAAAGGAGAGCGTTACAATAGTCTAGCCTGCTAGTTATAAGAGCATGCATCAGTCTTTTTGTGTTGCTCAGAGAGAGAAATGGCTTTCTCCTAGATTTATTGCTTCTTGGCTTGGTTTGAGTCCTAGTATGTTCAGTTGGAAGGGCTACTTCACTCTCTGAGCCTCTGTACCAATGATCAGAACTTCTGTTTTATCCTGGTTGAGCTATAAAAATATTCTGTGACATCCATCCTTTGCATCTAAAATATAGTTAAAAAGTGAGTTGATCGTTGTCATCAGGAGACACAGCCACATAGATCGTTATCAGCATAACAGTGGCACCTGATGCTGCTGCCCAGGTACAGCATGTACAAATTAAAAACAGTCCTAAAATTGATCCTTGTGGTACTCCACAGGTAACCTCATAATGTTTGGAGGAGTGGTTGTAGATACCAAAAAAACTTTTCCACAAAGATATTAGATAAACCAGTTAAAACAATTCCAGACAGACCAACATCTGGTGGTCCAAAGTATCAGGTCAAGTAGCACCAGAACTGAAGGCTTGTTGCTGTCAAGATTTGTTCTGATATTGTTCTCTACTTTTAGCAGGGCTATCTCTGTGCCATGATGTGTTCTAAAAACTGAAACATTTCTAATGTAGCGTTTGAGTTTAAAAGGGTACTTAGCTGATTAAAAACTAGTTTCTTAAAAATTTGCTTAAAAATGGGAGATCTGAAATCTGTCTAAAATTGCTGTGGGGAATGTCCAGACTACACCAGACTGATTTACCATGGCAATAATGCCTTCAGATACATAATTAAAAATAGTTTTAGAAAGGGAGGTAGGAATTAGGTCAAGTGAACACGTGGAGAGCTTTAGTTCTGTTACTATTTTCAGCATCAACCAGGTCAAAATGTTCCAACTTGACATCACTCTGTATGCAGGATATAGGTAAAATGCAGTGTGCTTGTTCAGCTGGCAGATACCAGATGTTGATTATTTTCTCCCTGAACTCTTCACATTTAGAACCTGGAAGCTTGATATTGTAGTTAGTTGTTGGATTTACCAGGAAATCTGTTGTACTAATGAGCAGTCTGGGATTGTGAATGTTGGTGGTTATCAGGTTTAAGAAGTATGCTCGCATGATTTTTGAATTGCCTTGTTGTAAGTTTTTTGTTTTTCGGTGAGTATATTGGGATGTATTACTGATTTTGTTTTTCAGCAATTCTGCAGTCTCTTTTTAGTTCCATGATTTGACTATTTTTCCATGGGGCAACCTTTTTTGTAGTTATTTTTTGATTGGCGCAACTGTGTCAATCACTGTTTTCATTTTAAGCTTAAAATCATTAACTAAATCTTAACAGGATGACAGTAAGATTATTTTTGCAATATGTGATGTGCTAGTTGTGGCTACTTCAGGGGTAATGCAGTGTTATTTGACAGGACAAGATGGTAGCGAGCAAAGGATTTCCCTCTGTCTTCCCCGCCTGCCTCTGTCACCCACCCATATTGACTGATGTTCCCTCGGGCATGGTATGGAGCAGGAGCCCATTGAGCATGCCACAGCTATAGCTGCCACGTTGGTAGTCAGTAGTTGAAAATGCTCAGTGGCCAGTGTTTCCACACATCGCTCTTGAACTGAGTGAGTTGATGCAAGGAGCACCAAATTTTATGCTCCCATGCCAGCTGATCCAATTAAAATTGCAGAGTTAAAAGTTTCCTGACGTTTTGATGTCTCTTTTAAAACAGTGCTTAGCTCTGTCATTTAACAAGTTTCATGAGTTTCATGTGCAAATCAATCAGCTTCTCCTGCAGTTATTTTATTTTATTGCATTTGGTGCAGATAAAAGTTTTCCCCACTGATGAAGAAAAACACATCACAGAGTTTGCATTTTTGAGTCAGCCGTAGCTGGACTCTCCATTTCTTTAAAAAAAAAAAGGTCCAAAGGAGTAGCAACAAGTTGTTCTCCTGCCTGGTGGGTTAAATGGGGATATGTCCACAGAAGAGCTTAATTTGCACAGAGCTAAAATGTTTTGGTCTTCAGTTTCAAAGTATATTAAAACTGGTTAATATAAGTAAAGTAAAAACTCACCAAAATGATAAAGCAATTAAAAACTCAGGGTCAAAACAAACCAGGGAAGAGAGAGGCAGCCATCTTTTGTCCGAGACCCATCTTTTCAGACAGTCAGTTTTTTGGTTGGGTCCACACCAAAGGATGATGGACAGCTTTCACGCCAGCTTTAACAAACTGAACCAAACAGGCAAGGAAGTGGTCTCAGTCTGTCCCAAATGTATTCTTCAGAGGTTAGTTTGTGGTGGTAACAAGATCTCCAGCCAGTCTGCTTTGCATATTAGTATGCATATAAGCAAAACATTTGCTAGCAGCTAGCTGGAGAGTGAATTGAGATCCAACCTGGACTACAACAAAGTATGTTGCATCTGGCTGCAATACATTCTTAAGGACCTTCTTACTGTGTTCAAGTTTATGCTCCCTCCCCAGACACAAAAAACAATGAACAGAGTGAGCATTTTCATGTTGCTTTTTTGAGGCATTTTCAAAGCTATAGTTTGCTTGCTCAGGTCTGAATCAGTGGATGAGAAATTTGGTGCATTCTCCACTTGGTTTGGCTCTTTTCAAACAGGGAAAAGTCCAGGCAAACCAAAATACATCACTTCAAGCTACATGAGACCACCCACTGCACTCACTGGTCAGATATATCTGGGGCAGGAGCAAAGCCATAAGGTCCTGGAGAAGGTCTTATCTGCAAGATATCAACAATACAAAGTCCAAGTCAAAAATACAGTCCAAGTCCTCAATTCATTCTCCGACTAGTTGCTAGCAACTGTTGATTTTACTCATCCGTACCCAAGTATGCAAAGCACACCTGGGTACAGGAGCCATTTAGCTCAAACTTGTAGAGTACACCTGGAAGTTAGGTTGGATCAATTCCCAAACAAAGTGCTCCAGAGTTCGTTGACCCTCAAAGGGTCTAAGTATGGCTGTTTTAGGTCCAAACAAATTGCACCTAGGGGGAAAATCCATCCCAAGTCCAATTCAACTGGACTAAAAAGTGCAGGTCTGAGTGCAGTGTTGTGTTTTGGCTAGCTTGAATTTTTCTATGTCAAAAGAAACCGAATCTAGGGGAAACACAACAAGTTTACCAACTCTGACACTGATTCGGACCACAGTGAACAAATTATATGTTAAAAAATATCCTTAGTCTGCACTCAATGACATGTTCAGATCTGCCCAAACAAATTTTACCAAGAGGGAAGACATATCAGTTTGATTCGATTCAACCGGACTAAACAACACAGGTTTGAAAAAAATGTCAATATCTCAACTGCACCATAAATATATCCTGCTCTAAACACTACTTTTAAGAATGCAGCACTGACACATCATGGACCAGCATATCCATTAACAAGGGAAGGCGACCTGGGTGCACAGCGAGTATGCGGGTGAAGTCACTATCAGTTAACATCAATGCAGAAAATTGATTCACGTTGCAATTAAGTTACTGAAAAATGTTTGACATGAAACAGTTGTGACAGACAATTGCAAATGGATGTTCTCACTTCAATTATCAGACATTGCTGTTTAATAAAATAAATTGAATTGACTGAGCTGATGGTGAATCATTACTGACCTTTGTGTAGATTCCAATGTTTATTCTGTGTTTTTCAACTGTGGAAGGGTCCCTCTGGATTATTAGTATTAACAGTAATGAAATAATAATGCCTTCCATGTGTCCCATCACTGAGACAGACATGCATTATCCTGACAAAGTTATTTAATTTAAGAGAGTGAAGCACAAGTAGCATTAAAACCCAGACTCCTGTGGGATTAAAACCAAAATTACCCCCAACCACCACCACCACTACAGTATCCCTATCACAGTTCTGTGCCTGGTTTTACATTTCAATAGTCGATGACGCCAAAAGACATCAGGTGAATGTTTAAACAGGAACCTGAGTCACTGGAGAGTCATGTGAGAAGATGAGAGGGAAAACAAATTACCTTCCCACAATTCTCCTTGTTTAATTTGTGTAAAAAGCCCTTTGCCTCTGCTGTACAGCTGTCCCATACAGCCACAGAAGGGAGCTCTGAAACACACGCACAAGCCTCCTCTCTTTAAAAGTGTGTCAGTTACGTCCCGGTTCACGCCTCCTTGACTGACCTTCCTATGCCTTTCTTAAGCAGTAAATGCTTAATGGTAAGAGGCTTTAGAAGAGAATATCCCCCTCTATATCCTTCCTCATTTTCTCTCCCTTTTAACCCCTCTCTCCCTCCCTCCATCCCTCAGTTTCTCTCATTTATGATTTTATATTTTACAGATTTAGCAGCCGCTTTTGTAGAAATAGTTTATGCAACAGCGGAAGAAGCTTAAGGTAATAATCTGTGACATTTACACTGCATTACAGCTAATAAAGGCTCCATCACATTCTCAATTAGATGCTAAACTAATGAATGAAATTTTTGGTGAAAACTCAAGAGTTGCATGATCCATGACTGGGGAGCAGAACCTGGCAGTGAGTTCTAATGGAGCACATCTGATCAAACCCCAGCAGGAGTCTGAGTCATCTGGTGGAAGCAGGAGCTGAGTAGCAGTGGTTCCTGTTAGACAACATACTGAAACTGAGGAAAATGAGTATATATTACAAGACTGCGCACATACAGTATGTAGGAATTGTGCACTGGTTTATTTTTTTTATGGGGGAATTATCTATCATTATTGTGTACAACTAAAACATAAATATATTCAGCCAGCAACATAACTCACATTAGAGTAGGTATTCTTCTGCTGGTTTATCCATAGGTCAGTTCTTGGGTTGGTTAATAAAGTCCTTAAAATCAGCTCACAGTGGGATTAAAGTTGGTGCCAGCTCATCTCTGTGTGTCACTGGCTCTTAGAGGTGAGTTATAATAACCAGTGGTGGAGGCTGTTTATCCATGTGGTACTATCAATTCACACTGGGGTATGAATTGGTCTTCCATCTTGCTGGTTCTTGTAGCTTGAAGGATCGAAGGCAGTTTGGGTCAGTGGTCTGGTTTAGTGACCATGCAGGAGATGGGGGTTTCCTTATCGGATCCTTTCTGTTTGCAGGACGTTGTTTAGACGGTGTGCTCATGTTATGTGTTATTGGCCAGCATTCCTGGGGGGTTGAAGAAAGAGCTGTTCTGTTGTTTGATGCTTGTACTATCTGCCTTTGAAACATGCAGGGACTTTACCCTACAAGTACATGCAGCAAGGTATATAGTGTAACTATTCACTTCAAATTTCACAGGACTGCCGTGACTTAAGACAGTTAATGTAGCCATCTATCATCTACGTTTCTTATAGATTAAAAGTTCATTTTTGACTAAAGTAACTTTTTTGTGCATGTTGTAATAACTCAGTTGTCAATATTTAGACATTTGACACATCATGCAAAAACAAAAATTTGAATGAAATATGAGCTGCTCCTCCAAAGAGGAAGCTAGTAGTTCACCACCAACAACACCAACAACTAGCGCCTGCAGACAATCCCTGTCTTACCAAGCATCTAGCATGAGGACATACAGCAACATTTATTTAATGTATCTATTATTAAAATCTATTAAAGACCAATCAGCTCTGTGACCAATGAGTCTGAACTTCATCTATGGTCCTTTTATTAGTGCAAGTAGTCTTTTAATTTGACAATTTTGGGTTATTAATTTCTAATTGACATTGTGGGTGAATGTGATGTGCTGTAGTGTATTTTGTATGTTGTGTACTGTGTGTTTTTGTCTGTTGTTGTGCTGTTCTATGTTTTGATTGTGGGGGACTGCAGATGTAAATTAGCTTTGAGCTAACTCCAGTGCAGTGCATCTTTAATGTTAAAAACTGTACACCCCCCCTGAAAAAAAAAATACGGTGACATTAATTCTGCTGTGCCACTTTCTGATGAGACAGCAAATTAAAAAAAAATGTTTTGTCGAACCATATTGCTTGGTGATTTACCAGTGTAGCAGTGAATGAACTTTCATCATGATCAAGAAAATGTTACATTTGCTGATCTTAAAACAAAGGGTCAGATCCACAAAGAATGGATTGTGCCTGCTAATAGCACCATGAATTGTGCAGCATTTGCACCTGCAATCTGTTATAAGGTCCTGTTCACAAAAGATTTTATGCCAATGATGTGCTGGCGCAAACACTCCCATAAAGTTTTGCAGCTGAGTGCAATTTTCCCGTGTTCTGTGTCTGTTTGAGTGAGCAGAGTGGTTTCCAGTGATTCAGGCTTTTCTCCACATTTCAGCACACAAATTGGTCCATAATGAAAACCGCAGAGAGCACAAAAAACTGCACATTTTTAGCAGAGGTGTGCATACACAGAGCTCTCCACAATCACAAAAACTTTCATGTATTTTGCTTCTCTTACCTCTCTAGTATATTGCATACAGCTATTAATGTGACTCAGGCACATCTGAAATGTGTTAGATTAATGTCTGAATCTTACAATAATGTTGTTCAGATGTCACTGAATGTATCTGGGATTTGGGATCTGGGACAGAAATATCAGTACTGATGTTCTGTTCATTGCCGGCAGCTGGCTGAAGCATCACACAGCAGCTGAAACGATGAGTGCGTCTCCAAATTGAGAAATAGGCTTTGCGCATTTACGCAGCATTTACAGCAGCATTAACGCCGGACCGGTCAAGACCTGGCAGTGATTAATGTTCTGTGATCCGCTACAAATCAACACAGGTCAGCTGTTACACAGAGTTTCCAGGTTTATACAGTGGAATTTTATATAATAAAGCAGCTGTCATGGATTAATCCCAGTGTTCCCCATATATCCATTCCAAATTTTGGGCATTGATGCTTAAATTTCACATGATCATTAATATCAACGGGCTACTAATGATTTTCAATCACACACCATGACAGCACTATAGCCTAAATCTTAAGTTACCCTGGAATAGCTTTGAATCATTCTCTCTCTCTCCTCACTTTCAAAGGACATCTACATGAAAGACACTATTGCAAGAGAGGCAAAGCTCTGTTGAGGAATAAGGCAGTGTGTAATGTATGTGCATAGCGAGTGTGTAGTTGAGCGGGTGGCAGCAATGTGACTGTGAATATGAGCAGAGCAGAGGAAAAGGTTAGCAGTAAAATGTCAATCTGACAGGAAATGTACAGCACAGGCTACAATGTGTCAGTGAATAAATGCTGCAGCTTCTCAAGACCAAGAAAAGACTTGTTTACTGAAGGACATTAGCCCTGAAGTTAGTGACAATGCGTTAGCCTAACCTGTCCAGACTCGCTTAAGGTGGACTGACCTTTAAGTTGGACCAGCTATTCTCATTTTCGTGTCAAGCTTCAGCCAATGCTTTTGTGGATTTGGCCCAAAGTTTTTAAAACCATGTTCCAGTTTACACATGATGTGTGTCCTGTTATCTTGCTATTGTAGCAATGACAAGAAACCCATCAATCAAAACTCAAATTGGTGAAAAATTCAAAGAAGAAGACAAAGCATTCCCTCCACAACGTCTGACTGTCAGCTAATCTCCAGGGAATGCAACACAAAACCATTACAGCAGAGTCCAGCACCAGGAATAAGTTGAAGGTAAGAAATAAAAAAAACAAACAATCTGCTAGTTACTCTGAATGCAAAAGTAGAGTAAGCAGCCGAGGCCAGGATGACAATATAATTTTCAGTAATTTAAAAGATTAGTGCTCTAAATAGAATCTGAGCCACATGCTTTTATTTCCAACCTTCAGGTTGTGGCTAAAGGCTCTAAGGGGGCTGAGCTTGTGTTTCTTTAGTCATCCATCCATTGAGACATGTCCGCTAGGGCTGCAACTAATGATTATTATTTAAATAAACTGATAAGTTGCTTGGCTAAAAAATGTCAGAATAGAATGACAGTATCCTTTATCTTTTCCTACAACCCAAGTTGATGTCTTCAAATGTCTCTAAGGGGGCTAAGAGAGGGGCTGTTGGTTCCCAGGAGAAGGTTTGGTGTGTTGAGTCTCCAGGGAGCTGAGTTGTCACAGTTTGTCATATTTTGTGTTTTATATTTTTTAGACTTTTAATTGAGACTGCATGTGTCTGGCTGGTGTCCATAAATGATGTTTTTTTTAACCTGACTGCAAAGCAAATTTTCTAACAAAGACAGTAATTACTGATCGATTGTTTGTGTGTGTATGTGTGCGTGTGTGTGAGAGAGACAGAGAGAGAGAGAGAGAGAGAGATCTGAGCTGGTGCTTATTGAATTCATCCACCACAGTATCAGATAGTCTTCTCATTCAGTCAGCTCCTCTCCACCTTTCACACCATCCACATGGTTATTGAGCATGTGAGCAGGTGTATCTTGTAGTGTGGAGACACACACACACACACACAGTCCCATGGGTTTGCAGTAGTTTTCCCATTTTGCATTATCTCTGCCTTCAGGGAGTGTGGTGTTGTATAATGAACTGAACACTAATTATTCTGCTGTATGTGTGTGTGAGCGTGTGTGTGTTTGTCCATCTGCAGTAATGGTCTGTGCTTTACTTCTGCAGGATCAAATGTCAAATTGAAGGATTAAAAAGAGGTTAAAATTAGGGATGTAATGTAAGTAAATGGATTGTTCTCAAGAGTAGAACACAAAATGTGTGTGTGTGTGTGTGTGTGTGTTAGAGCCAAATTATTCTGCCTCTCTTCCTTTGCTCATGAAGCCAGAAGGAATGCTTAATGAGTGTGTCAGCATGTGCTGACCAACTGCGGTGATGTGTTTGTGTACGGGAGAAAGAGGGCCTCAGCATGTACGAGAAGCAAGTAAGTGTGTATGTGTGATTTGGTTTGAGTGTACATTTGTGAGAGTGTGTGTGTGTGTGTAGAAAGAGTGAGTGAAAAGCACCTCAACATCAGCTCAAAGGAAAATAATGAGTTTCATTTTTGAATGGTATCCTATTAAATAAGTGCAAAGTGTCAAGTTTGGAGCATCATTTAGTATCAAGTAAATGGACCGCACAAGGAACAAATGAGGCTCTACCTATTTCCCTCTGAGCAGGCATTTGAAAATTGCTCACTGAGGGCATGAAGTTCAGACTCCACAGCAAAACAGGAAAACAGTTAATCAAATTATCATCTAAGAAAGAAAAAAAAAAATAAGGAAAGAGACAATGACCTTTAAGAAATAGGGTAAATCGTCTGCAGAAACCTTGCAGTGTCTTTTGTTTCTCCCTAAAAAAAGACATTCTTGGCTTGATATTACTTACACATTTCCAAATGCATTACTTGACAGAGAGGCGAAACGACAACTAAATCATCCTTAGAATAAATAAAAAGGACCTTGAAATAACAAGGACTTACATAAATGGTTGTTTAAGTGGATCTGGCATCATTTATTATGGACTTTTTGACAATGTGCAGCTTTGTGTGATTTCTGCCTGGCAAGAGCAAAGCCTTCACATATTTCTTTTAGACAATTTTATTTAAGCATTTCTGCTTTACCAGGTGAAAGGAACACTTGGGCGCTATATGGAGAAAAGAAAACGTAAGAGACGAAACGGAGGGAAATCAACTGTTAACCTGGTAGAAAAAAAAAAACAACAACTTTATTACAGGAAAGCAGTTGTGATGGTACAAATAGGGAGCAGAATCATATTTGAAACTCAGGTTCATCCGGCCTTGAGTATTCAAACCACGTGTTATTTTGAACGTCCTCTTTGTTCATGAGTGGATTTATTTTCATTATGTGAAAAATCTCAAGGCAATATATACAAAAAAAAAATGACTTACTGAAACAACTGAGGAAGGCGAGGTGGTTTACCATGCTGCCTCTCATGTTCAAATTACGATCTCTGTCGAAAACAAGGACAAACAGTGACATTTACATCAAGCTATCAACATACACTGCAGTATCTCAGAGAGGATGCAAAGTGACGTGTTATGAATCCAAAATAGCCAAAAGGCTTATTGTTACTGTCCGGATCCATGAGGTGTGTGTTACATGTATCTCTTAATGGAATTCAATCCTTTATTTGCTGATAATATGTCACAATTTCCAGGTTTAGGGTTAGTTAGGGATTAACCTCAATTTTAGACAATCATTCTTGCTAATCCAACCGTTTGCTGTATTCCATTTTTATTTTTTTTATTTATTTATTTTGCATTCATTCCTGTGATAAGTCAAGCTTGTGTTTCTTCAGTCATCCATCTATTATGACATGTCCACTAGAGCTGGCTGGAGGAAGATCACCAGGGAGCTGGAGGTCTCTGGTTAAGTTGCAGTTGGCTATATTGTATGTCATTTCTACTAAAAAAAAAACCCATCATAAATATAAATATCACAATATAAAACACAAGTACAACCATCTTTTACTTGAGTGGTTATGTCTCCAGTCTGATCGTGAGTGCACAGCTGACAGATATGTGGTTTGTTTATGTGATGTAACAGAAGTGCATATATAACAGATTCAGCGTGGACAGAGAGCGTCCAGTGTTATGTGATGTGACGTGATAGTTGGACGATCACTTTGCTGCCAGGACACAGTGTCACTTCTTTTTTCCTTGCTGTCACAAAGAGCTCATGAAGTTCAAATTAGTTTGATACAAATATGACTGTATTGGACTTAATCTGCCATTAATATAACTGACTTATGAAGAGGAAGAAGTTAGGTGAAAGATGTAATCAATTACATAGTACTCACTAAAGCTCCATCAAAGATATCTTCAAACAACTCTAGAGCCTTCAACCCCATATATCATAACACTGTGTTTTAACCGGCAGCAAGTCTATGGCTTGGCAGATAATGGGAATTTTATTTTATTATGGATTATTCAGCTATTAAAATTATAGCTGATAAATGGAGCCGATAATACAAAGCTTATATTCCTTTCATTGACTGAACAAGCGCAGCGCACTGTTGTCATGCTAATGACATTATATTGCTGCACCTGGATAAAGTGTGGACTAGAATGTGGCTTTACCAGGTGGGCCATGTGGACATTTTCACAGTTTCAGAGGAAGACAACACGATTGCAATTTGCAATACATGCCCTGCAAGGGTTCCGAGAGGGTGCAAGTTGTGCTTAGGGACAATGCATGCAATATGGTCAAAGTTATGTAGAAGTGTGGGGTTGCAAGCTTGGGCTGCATGGTACACACTTTACAGCTTGCCATGAACAAGGCTGTACTGAGCCGAAAATGTACATCTGACAGTGTTTCGATCAGGAGGAAGATCGCAGGGCATTTTAAGCACTCCCAACTTGCTGCCTCCTGTCTGAAAGATTTACAGACACAAGTGGGCATGAAAAGCATACAGCTCCAACAACATGTAGCCACGCCATGGCATAGCACGTTTTATACGCTGAGGAGTTTGTTAGAGCAGAAGTGAGTGCTTGCAGCATATGGAGTAGATCATGCATTACCTTCATCTCTAAGGGTATACCAATGGGTGCTAATTGAAATCATGATGACCATTCTCGATACGTGTGAACAGCTGACCAGAGAGATTAGCTCAGCTACAGCCACAGCAGCAGATGTGATCCTCTCCAATGAAGCCTTAAAACATCTATTAAACAAGAGCACTGCAACAGACCAGGGGATGAAAATGTCCAAAAGCACCCAGTTAGAAGAGAACAGAGATTTGGTCACAACCACGTCCTAGAATTATCCTGCAATAATCCTGGACCCTAGATATGAAGACCGCTACTTACAGTTCCCCTGTTTAGAAAATATGTTTTTAAAAAACCTTTAAAAAGAGAGAGGTTGGGAGGACATCTAGTGGGCTTGAAGTGGGACAAAAGGAATCCAAGACTTTAAACTCGTAATTCTGACTTTAATCTCAGAACTCAAATATATTTTTCACATGTGGCTCTAATCCTCTTCTGAACACAAAGTCTTCACAGGGCACAGTTAGCTTAGCCATCAGGCTAAAAACAAGCAAGTTGCCAGAACAGTAGGCAAAGTGTAATGCAGCGGAATTTCTTCCAAATATTGCTCACAGGCAACGGTTTCTTTTAAACAGATGGTGTTCTGCAGTCAGTTACTCCTGTCAGAGCTTTGAACAGTACTTGAGAACAATTTAAAATCCACATCTGATGAATAAAATCCTTTATCCAGTTGAAAGATATAGTTACAAATGACTAAGTGTATAATAAAAAAGTAGCAAAAAACGTGGCCCAAATCTGAATAAAAAGTCAGTGTCTGACAGTGCAAAACACTAAACTCCAACACATGCAAGGCTGTCTGTGAAACTTGGCAAAGAAAAGATTAAACTACTTAAAAGTTTAACACCAAGCCACAATGGTTTGCAGTTACAAACAGTAAACAAACCCAAATATATGTATTTTTAGATTTCATTTATTTTGCTACCTGTAACTGGTAGCCAACTCCTCCTCCTTACTTTTCCTCCAACTCCTAAGCAATCTGACTGAAAAAGCTCTGTGAGTGTGTTGACACACTGTAGCCAACAACAGCATGACAGCATAAAGAGACTGGCTCAGTTGCAAATCATGTTTTCTTGAAGCTGTGTCCCTGAAAACAAAATACACACTGTTGCTCTGCATTGCTGTTACCCCTTGAATTTGACTTGCCAACCAATTAGTCACACAGCTCAAGCCTTAAACAGAGTATGAATGGGTGAAATGAGAGAACAAACACCTACCTGCACTAGCGCCATGCTGTGCGGAGGATGTCTGGCTTGCTCATACGCCACGAAATGTTAAGAAACGGCGACAGAGCTCAGCGCCAAATTCACTTGAGAGGTTTAGGGCGGGGGGTGGGGGGGGGGGGACTCAACAGAGGGATGAAAGGACGAGGGAGGTGTTCTTACAACCCCTGCTCTACTCTTTCATCCATTCCTCCAACCTGCCTCCCAAAGCACCTTAAGTGTACACTCTTCTGCAGCACTCATCTGGGAGCACCGACTGATTTGAATACTCCATGCTGTCTGACTTTTCATATACTTCCTCCCCCTTTTTCATTTCAAGGAGGAAGAAGGTGAGAGGGGGTGTGGTGGCATGGTGGGGGAGGAGGGAGAAAGGGAAGGGACGGTGGCGGGGGAAGAAGGGGAAATGGAATGAAGGAGGATATAAGGAGGTTCGGATCCATATTTATTAACCGGTGGAATGAATAGTTCAGTGGGAGAAAGTCTGCACAGCTCAAAAGGTATAATTTTCAACACATCTGTGGTAAACATTGTGTTGTTGTGCGCCATAGATGTAGCATCACCTATGCGTACCAAATAAACATGGCCTGCTTTTCATACATGTTGAGTTGAAAAGATCTACATATGAGGTACTATGTTATTATCCATTTCTATAAGGGTTGACTCACACAGTTGCTAAAAATCCCCCTTTAGAAGACTCCCTTTAGACATCAAACTTATGTAATCATCATAATGAGAAAACACCTGTTTGAAAAAATGTTCTGTGTAATTAGCAAACTGTGGCAAAACCCTAAGAGAGAGGAGACAGAGAGTGAGCCTGGGAAAGAAACAGAGAACTTACAACAACCCGCCAGACGCTAGTTCAATAGCTCTACAACAAAGAACAATATTGCTACTAATACATACTAATATTACAATGTGGTGGTTTCTTATATGTCAGAGATGCAAGGAGAGAGAGAAGGAGATTTATAGAGAGAGAGATAGGGAGAGAACAGACGGGGAGAGAAATAGACAGAAGTTGCAACTTGTAGAGCTTGTTGATGCTTTTGTGATTGAATGGCCAGATGCTACTGTTACGGTTATAAAACAAAAGAAAATATGATATGATCCAGGTAAGGGCAGTCTGCCTGTTTGTAACGGAAAAGAAAACAAAGATGTTCATTTCCAGAACTGTCCATTTATCTCCCGTAGCTGGTGGAAGAAGGTCCAGGATTTTAGTCCTGTTCATGTCTCCTTGACATCCTTATGCTTTTAGGTTAGAGGTCATTTTAATTGATCAATACCGGCTATATATATATATATATATATATATATATATATATATATATATATATAAAAGAAAACCATGTTTCACACAATAAAAAAAAGAACTATTAAGAACAAAAACACTTAAAAAAATTTAAAATGACCATTTTGAGTGATTAGTTGTTGAGTTGAGGTAAAATAGCCTGCTTGTTGTCACACACACACACACACACATACACATGCACACACGCACAGACACCTGCTTCTCTCTCCTTTGTCTCTGTTCCAGATGCTACCTTTATGGCTGTAAAACAAAATATTTCTATTAATCCAAACTAACCTTATACTTCCATCTGTGGTTGTTTCTTGTGTCGTCAGAGATGCAATGAGAGAGAGTTAGAAAGAAAGAGATGGGGAGAAAGATATCGACAGAGGGAGAGACAGTGCGAGTAACAAAGGAGAGTGTGTAATGACCTTTAAATCTTCCAAGGGTTCTGGAAGTCACTCAGGTCTGACAGGAACTGAGCTTTGGTGGAATGTTGTAGGTTTTTTTCTGCTTTAGACCCACATTCTTGATATATACCCAGCAGGCTCCTGTGGTAAACACACAAAAAAAAATGTATCATGTCACATCGCATTACAAAATGAAATACACTATAAAACGGATAAAGAACATTGTCAAAACATACAGTACATCTGGATGAACTGCAGAGTCAGAGCTGCTTCCTTTGAGTACATGATGTTCAGCACATAGAAGAGAGCTGACAGCAACCAGAGAGCAGCTAATATGGTCTACAGTGACTTTACCCACTGATATTTTGTATCTTCCTTCATCTGTAAAACATGGAAATAATAACAATAATACTGAATATTATGCAAAATGCACTTTTTCTGCTGTAGTGGTCCACTGTGGCAGCGTGTTTAAAGTCAAGCTGAGGCTAATACATCCATTCTGATCCACAGATACACTTAGTGTCACTGTAACACTAGTATTAGTGACACTACTGCAGCTCGGTGTTGCAGTTCCAGTATGAATATGAATACCGTCGACAGCCTTCGGTCTCTCCTGTTGCGGTCATATAATCTTGCATTGTATCACAGCTGGAAAGCCACAACCAGTGGCAGAGTGGGGCGTGGGGAGCAGCAGCTCATTTGCATAGACACAGAAAGCGCCCATCCAGAACAGGACAGAAACAGAAGGGTATAGAGACATGCTAGAATGCATAATTTCAGTGGTATTTTCAGTAAAAAAAAAAACTTCAAAGACCTCAGGACCTCAGAGAATATATTAATTTGTTGAAAAGGAGTGTAATACGTCACTTTAAACACTGCACTAGACTATATTGGCCATTAGCCTGTGGATTATGTTAATTAAGTTAAATAAACTTGTAGGGTAACTTAGTCATTGATAGTTTACCAACTGAGTCAGACATAAGCAGGAGACTGGAGGCTCGGAACTAATTGGAATCCATTATAATAGAAAAAAAATGTTTGCTCATAACAATCCACTTAAATCCATTTAAAATATTAAATGGTTCACCGGTGACTGTGTAAAGATAGATTTTCATTTGTGGCGCTTAATGTGTCTAATTACAGTGCTTTAGGTTCATTTTGTGAGTTAGTTTCTGGAGAAAATTAGTTTTTTCATGCGCCTGAAAAAATAGATTTTTTTTGGAGATATGGTTTATTTTCATCAGAAGGTAATGATATACGGTATACGTATACATATGCACACGATAGAAATGGGTGGACAAAACAAGTATAACCCAACAATAATCTACAGCATCCAAAATGACCATTACATTTATTCAGCATTGTGAATAATTGATTTTTTGACTGCTTTTATATTGCATAAATGCTCATGTTCAAAATGATGTTTTGAGCAGAAAAAGCTTTAGTAACTAGTGGTACTGTGTTTGTTGATATACCTTCCTAAAAACTGGTTAAGAACTTGGAGATGCTGATCAAAAATTTGGGAAGTAAACACTAAAACTCGGATGGTTTGGGTTCTCTCAGAGGCTGACTAAACCAAATTCAACATTTTTCAACTTTCAAAAACCACACAGTGATAAATCAGAGCTCTCATTAAGAAGAAGTTGCATTCTATGATGTAAAAGAGAGGAGTAAAAGCGGAGTCACAGGCTGGCTCTTATGGCCCTGCTGCTGAACTGTGTGTATTGTAGATGGGTAAGTTGTTGGCTGAACACCTCCACCCTCACACCCTGAGCTTACTTGTTTACCTCCCCCGTGCTGTAGACGGCTGTGATGGAGGGAAATGTGTAAACACATACACCTTTTGGAAGGAAAAGTAAGAGAGGGGATGATGTAGAGAAGGAAAAATAAGAGGATAGATGTATTTTTCTTAAAGCCTGGTTAAAAAAAAAACAAAAGTCTAACGCTGGGGTGAGATAATTCCTCTTCTTTCCAATGCTGTTTCATGTGTCAGTGCTTATTAGAATCAAGCCTCAAAACAAGGCAAAGAAAAGCATCAAGAGGTTTAAGAAAATTATCCCACAACACTGGCAGATTGGCAGGTTTTTTGCCACATTTATATTCAGACCTCACAGGGAATTAGTGGAAGAGTGAGTTTGATAGATGAAGAACGAGTGCGTGGAAGAGGTAGAGGGAGGAAACATGGGTAAACAAACTGGACTGTGGGCTAAATATACCGTGAAAGAAGGAGAGAAATCGATGCCAAGGCAGCGATGAAGGAATAAAAAAAAAATAAAAAAAAACATGGAGAAGGTAAACAGAGCTCTCGCTACCTTTCCATTCCGAAAACACTCCGTTCTCCTATAATTTCCTTCCCCTTTTCTCCCTGCCCAGTCCCTCTCTTCGCTCATTCCCTCCATCCCAGTAGTGCAGGCAGTGCTTTCCAATTTACTCCACTCTGCACTGTGACCATGCTCCTCAGTCCCTCTCTGCGGATGGATGAATGAATGGTAAGTGGAAAGATGCTTAAATAGAGAGAGAGAGAGAGCATAGGGAGGGGAGGGTGGATGCACTGATAGACTGACAGGAGGAAGGGGTGAAGGGATGCATGAATACATGTTTTTTAAGTAGAGAGGGGGGTGTTGAGCAGGGAGTGGTATGTGGGAGAGGGGAAAGAAAAAGGGGAATACATGTTTTTTTTTTCAACTTGGCGAAAACTCAGCAGGAGAAATAGAAGGAACAGATATGGAGAGAAGGAGTAAAAAGAAAAAAAAAAGGGGGGGGGGAAGAGTTGCTCTTCTGGGGCTTTGGGTAACAGACTGCCTGAGAGACTAACTGCTCCACAGTGACTTTTAGCTCTGAAGCTCACAAGAAGTGAATCGGGTTATGTAGCTAAAATGGCAATTTATACACTCTTAGAATATTTTTCGGCAAACTTCTCCAATAAAGCTACAGTTTGCACAATCATTGGTTATCTACTGTGTTATCCTCACTAACACAGTAGATAACATGTGCTTATTAGCCAGGCGATCTCACGATCATCGACCTTCATGCTACATAATTTAGCTAATGCTATGAAAATAAACACAATATTAATCTAAGTTGAAAGTAATGTTTCAATCTTGATATTTTATCTTGATAGCTTAGTTCTGATATCTGGAAACAGAAAGAGCAGGCTAAAGCTGCAGCTGCAGCAAATTCCAAAGCTTTGATGCTTCCCCTCAAGTCGACCAATGGAATTGCACCATCCTACACAGAGTTCCTCATCAGGCCCTATGTCCACTCCTGTCTACAAATAAAACACGTCTGGTAATACCATCACTGCCTGTTATGAATCATGATCCAGACTCGTTTGTGGTTTCACGATGGTGGAATGAGCTACTCAGCTCCACACATTCTGCTGCCTCGGTGCATTCAAGAAACACCAGAAAATCAGCTCTTCTATGAACACCTCAACACTTGAGTCTCTTTAACCTTCCTTGTTGTTTATGATATTTCTTACTACTGCCAGTCGTGTACTTTAATTATATATAGATTACAAATAATTCTATTTGCACTTATACCTTGGCAGCTACTTGAGAATTTGTACCACAGCTCCTTTGACTCACTGTTCTCTAGCACTTGATTGTCTTGCCTTGGTTGTAAGTCGCTTTGGATAAACATCATCCGACAAGATACTGCATCGGCCAATCATATACCTGCAAGTGCACATTCCTGGTGGATGACTTTGTAACATGAACACCGTGCCTGTGCTGGTGGTTTTTAAATGCATGAATCTGTAGCTAATCTGTGTAACTTAGACTTCCTGGATCATATTTCATTGTCTTATCGCTACCTTAAACAACGAGCCCCCACCACCGGCGCAGCCTCTTGCATTGTTTTAACACACGGCTGTTTTCGGTCTGAATGCGGCCTTAATCATTGATTAATCACAGGTGTTAAACTGCCCGATCTGTGAGGGAGCAAAGGCTCGAGTCATTTTAGAGCGTTTTTAAGTACCAACATCGAGGTCTAACAGGGTGAAAAATTATTGTATCTTCCATGCCAACAAACTGCTAAATGCTCATGAGTCAGCTGAAGACGAGTCTCTCATATAAAAACGAGTGGGTAATGACCGTGATGTTGTTTTAACCATTGATAATTGGGTTGGATGATGACGGCGGCATGCTCTAGTTGTTTTATAATATCCTGTCACTTCATGTATATGTCTGTTATGTGTTCTGTGGTTTTACCTGGCTGCGAGATGAAATTCCCTTTAGAGACACTAAAAATTGAAAGACAGGAGTTAAAGTGTAAAGAGCCACAAGAAGTCCCTGAAAATGTTTTTTTTTTTTTTAAACTGGAGTTATATGAAAAACTGAATGGAAAAAAAGTGTGCGTATTGCATTTTAGTGCCTCCATGTAACTGATGCAACTACAGGTCATATTTTCCCAGAAGTGAGCACCTTCTCGGGGAGACGGGGAAGGGAACAATGAAGAAATGAGAGCAAACTCAAGTTATCCTCCGGAGGAGTGAGAGGAAGCAAAGGGAAAGCATGCTGGTAGAGCAGCTGGGAGGAAATGTAAAGGAATGGATAGAAAAAGAATTGGGCTGGAGTGGTGGTGGGGTATGAGAAAGATTTTCGGTGGAGAGAGAAAGTAGGAAGGGAAGATGGACCAGAGTAGTTACAAAGATCAAAGAGTGTTGAGTTGGCTATTTATTTTATCAATCCATATTTCCTGGTACAGGGCAGGAGAGAGTGGTGGAGGGAAGGAGGAAGAGAGGAAATTCACAGGATCAAAGCATGGTGGGTTGTTTACCCTGTTTTGCTGGGTATATATGTGTGTGTGTGTTTGAAGTGTGTATTAGTGTAATGGTAGCTCCAATGTGTTATAAGCCGAAATGGGGCAAAAGGAAACCTTGCTAAGTGGTTGTATTGAACTTCTCTGTTTGCGTTAGTGTTTACTTTCATAGGAGAATGTTGTTCCAGATGATTGTTTAACTGCAGTAATGACTTTTCTTAATATGCATATCTGTACCTGTATTGAGAATTCTTGTGAATTTATATATACTGCTTTCACAAGTCCATCTTCACATACAGTAATTTATCCACCTAAACTTGCGACTTGCTGAACTTGAAATCTAAGAATAGCATTTCTTCCCGTGTCAGCGCCCAAATTTCTCACGCTTCTTATTTTTCTCCACTTAATGCTTCACAAATCGATATTTTTTATATGAACACTGGATCTAATGACTGCGTGCGATGTGGAAGCGGTCAGTTATAGTGAGAAACCCACAGAGAATTATCACTCAAGTGCAGTTCATATTGTTTTGGTTCGCTCTCACCCCATTTAGCTGATGTTGTCAGAGAAAAAGGCTCTGAGAAACACACAATACACTACATGTCCAGCACCAAATGGCAAGCAGACAATGCTTAGCAACAATGTTTAAAAGACAGATATTTCTCTCAGAAGTTCGAGGATACCAAAAATAGCGCTGAAATTAGAGTTAATATTGGACTTACCTGTATGTTCATGAAGTGGAACAAAACACAACTTCAAATATTAATGTTGCTCTGTGTCTAGTAGATGTGTAAATAGAGTAGGTAATAATTTGCTAACATAAAACACCATAATAAAAGTGGTAATATGTCAGTAATGTGTTTACAGCTTGTTACTCTGCCCCCAAATGGTAAACAAGTTTTTTGTTCCACTAATGTTGTTTAACGATCCCATAACTACTTGGACAGTTACACATTACCCAACATCTAGAAAAAATGAGCATATTTGTAATTAAAATATGATCCACTACAAAGTTGAAGCTTCCCCTACTCTACAGAAAGTGGAAATCTTTCAGGTAATAAATGAAGAAAAAAAAAGAAAGTCTCCAAGCAAACGTTTTGTTCCCAGTGACTATCATAAAGGTTTACTCAGACACAGAAGCTGTCGCTACGGCAATAATGGCTTAAATATCTTATTCTACTATTGCCATTAACGTAAATGATTTTTATTCAAAAAGTCTATTTGGAACCACTCAGCAACATTCAGTTCAACTTCCTTTACAAACATAATCCGTCATTGTAAATCAGATAACTCTGACAACTTCTTTGTCTTATGGCTTCTTAACACCACAGTTAGAGACACTGAAGTTTTTTCTATTTGACTAGAAATAAATGTAAAGAAATCACTTAGTGTCTCCGGCTATAACATTATTCTCCATTCTCCTTTCACTGTCATTGTTATCAGGCATATAAAGCTGTAGACTGGAATGAGAAAAAAAAACTAAAAAGTGTTTCACTCAACAACAAAAATGTATGAGTGAGTCTATGTTAGGAAAACTCTAATGCACACACTGTCCAACATGATTTGTTATGTTAGGACACTGCAACACTCTGTCTGAGCTGTTTTAGGGATTTTTGAATATAATGGGAGCCTATGATGTCTGTGAGGTAAGTTAATCCTGCAGCAGCAGACAAAAGGAGCTTTATGACAAATCCAGCGGGGTTTAACTCTTCATAGGCTTTATTTGCTACATGAAAAAAAAATAAAATAAAGGTATACAGAGTATGATGCTTTTAATCAGGTCATCTACATAGCTGTGCTCGTTCATTTGGGTGTGACAGTAATGTAATCGACTGCTGCTGGCAGATGAACAGATTCAGACGAGCCCAGAACAGATAGATTTGCACACAATGCACACAGAAGAACGCGGAAGAAAGCAAAAGCCTATCTTGGCAGAGAGACCGTCACTAATACTCAGTAAACATAGCAGACTTTCCAATCCAAAGCAACACCAACTGACCCAACACTGAACCCACGGTTTCTGCATAGCTTTATGTTTTCATTTTTATGCATGTGTGTGGTCTCTTCTTTAACCACAGAGTCCAGGTTCATTGAATTTTCATTACCCTCGAGAATACAATATACAGTGTGTAATACATATTTATATCCTGTTATCTAAAATCTACTATATTTGGCTTTGTTACACCACATGAAGGGAAAATCACTTATATTTAAGACATAAAAATATATACACTAAAGTTAAGTTGGCAATCGAAATATATTAGCAAGCTAACATTAGCTTTGTCAGTTGGTTCAGTCAGCTAACAAACTGTAACGTTCAATATTTTGTTAATGCAGACAAACGTCCACAAAAAGAGACTTACCTGCTCATTGTTTCATGCAAAAGTTGGGGACGGGTAGTACAGACGTGTATATTTGGGTGTGTGTTATGTGTTCACGTTCATCCATGCTTGTATCTTTGTTTTTTTTCTTGTGCGTGTCATTCCCCCTTCACAGCCTTTTCTCCTCCTGAATCACAGGGATGAGTGTGTAACCATACACAAGATTCACGGTTCGGTATGTACCTTGGTTTTGGGGTCATGGTTTGATACCTTTTCTGTATATTCTGGTCCTTATTTTTGAAAATGTAAACATCCACATCCTGTGAAATACTACTGAAACAGCTTCGTTGTGCTGCAGTGGGAAAAGAAAACGACCGTTCTGTTACCTGCAAGGAGGAGGTGACCATCAGAGAAGGGAGGGGGACGCACTTTTCCAACTGCCAGGTATGACCCAAGCACTAGAATTATTTTTCTACATGTCAGAGTAAGTGGATTGTTAAACTATTTTGACAATAATTGTTTTGGGTCAGGGGGCATACCAAACCAAACATCCTGTGGGATGCTGAACAGGTCAGGATGAATATACTGCCACACCGATAGTGTGTACAGCCATGTTAGTGCAGCCTGCTCTCATTCCCAGGGCATCAAATAGTGCCGTGCCTCTCGAAGTCACTTTTTTAACTTACTGTGTACCCCTTAGCATCATCTTTCAACATGCAGGGTAGCCTGATAGACTTCTATTGAACTCCCACAATGTCTGAAATAGACGTCATGAGACCAATGATGTCTACATAAGGTGACAAATGGAGGTGGCAGGTTGAGGGAATAGCTAGATAAATAGATGGCAAAAAGTTAGACTTCTGCAGGTGCTATTTGCTTGGTTGTGATCATTTTAACCCAAACCATGCTTGTTCTCGAAACCTCATCAAGTGGATTTGTGTTTAAATCTAAACAAGACCTTAACCACAGTGCTGTAACACCAGATAACATCATTCTTTAACAGTGATAGTGGTTGAAAAAGGTATTTAAAAATGATGCAGATGGGTTTACATTGGAGTAAGTTGAAAGCCCTAAAGCATGCCCTGTGCATCAGTATCAGATGCCGAGGGGTGTGACAAAGCAACGCTATTTGATGCCCCGGGAATGAGAACGGGTTGGTAAGAGTGTGTGACATTATTTTTTTATTGCTTTCATGTTTGCCTCTATTTGTTTAGAGTGGTGTAAATAAAATGCTTGTCTTGCCTATTTGTGTGTGCAGTCTGCCCTCATTCCTACACTTTTACTTTTCAGATGGCATCGTAAATGTGACTGAGAGCGGTGTTAGGGATGAGAGGATTAAAGTGGGGGGGATTATAGTAATGCTGATTATTATGTGGATTATGAAAAAAAAAAAATTACCTGTTTTCAATACAAAAGACAGAGGTTCTTGTGTGCCCAATTAAGAACTGTTACCACTGGTAATTCGGGTAGGTACATATAAGATTATGCCTGATTTATGTAATGAGAGTGTTGTAGAGGATGGGTTTCATTTAGTGTTTCTGCATTCTGTAATGTGCACCACTTAAGGCAGGTGCAAGCTAAAGATGACACTGTCAAGACAACTAAAAACACAATCTGCCATTTATTTTGTGTATTTTAATGGTAAAAAAGTATATGCTACATGCTGTATCCTATTACAGTGCAGTATGAAATTAGAACAAAGGTCAGAAAGTCAAAAAGTAGAAAGTAGATAACAGCCAAAGACAAAGGCCTTTCATTAGAGTCACATTTAGCAGTCTTGCATCTATTACAGTAACTCCATGCACAACTGGGTAAAATGAATCATGTCTGACTTGGGTTCAAACTGCATCAAAACACACCCACTGAAATGCTGTGGTGAAGCTGGCGGTGCTTGATGTCAGGAGCCGGTGATCCCATTCTCAAAAATGAACCTAATTTTCCTTGCAGACACATGGCTAGATCAAACAGGGGCAAGTACCTGAAACTTCAGCATCACCTCACTTGAATTTTTTTTTTTTTTTCACATTATCAGGCAGGATAAGAGGGGTGCGGCTGGCAGTTTATCTAACTGATGCCTTTATTTTTTTATTTTACTTTTTCCACAGGAAAATATATATTTTTGCTTCCTTGCAGCACTTTTCCTTAGCTGAGGTATTCAGGTATACTGCAGGTAAAGCATCTATCATTTTCCACAACCCAAATAGCATGGTAATATGGAATTTCAGATGCAGTGAAGAATTAGCTATCTAGTGTGCTATTTCCTAACTGTGGAAAGCGGTCACTTCAAAGGCCTTTAGTAATGTTAATATTGGCGTGGCAGCAACTGAAGAGACATAATTCAATAAGTATAAATCTTACCACTCATGAAGTACAGGTTTTCCAGTGCTGTCAAAGTCTGGGGAGGTTTTAACTATTCACATAAACTATGCACCCATTTTGTGACATTTTTCTCCAATAACCATCACTTTTGCCGTATTTTCTCAAAACTTTTTTTTTTTACATGTTTTGTATTTCCAGGATTCTGATTCTGCTGCACAAGAAAACCAACACCACAATATTTTATAAATGTGAACTCCTACAAAACATTGCGCAGCATGTGCCATCCCTAGGGCTATGCTGGGCATGCAACCTGACTGACTGAAAACAAGCTGGACAGAGAAGCCTGAAGAAAGATTTGCATTAAAAATTGCCACTTGTATAGACAACAAAGCTCCTCTACTCTGTTGTATCCTGGTGTGACAGCAATAATTTATGAGTTTGTTTTTCTACTTTGTTCCCTGTAAGAAATGTGAATGTGATATTATGTATTTGTGCGTGAACACGGTTTCCTTGTAAGGAAGTGGGCATGGTTTCATCTTAACTGGGTGAAAAGAATGATAGATGTCCAGGTAACAGCTGCCAGGGCTCAGTGAATGCACATCTGATGTGTCAAGGACCTGTTATATGAACTGGTGAAATTATGCAGAAAAATCAATTAATTTCAATGGTATCACTGCAGTCTGTGGATTTACTCAAGGAGGTGAAGTAAACCTGTGCACATTTTCCATGTCATGTTCGACTTTGGTGAATTTTAACATATTTTTTAGATGCAAACCATCTTGACGGTGCTGCCCTTGAAGGGAACAGAGAGTCAGAGGGTCCAAAATTATGGAAGCTAATGCAGCTCATTAGCTGTGTTGCACCATCCACAGAAGTTAATTGTGTAACAATATGTCTTTTGAATAAACTGTGTTCTTATTGTTCCATTAGCAACCAAGCTAACAAGCTTGCCTGGCAAGCTTTCTGGCTTGGAGAGCTTTTTTTCCCCACTTCAATAACTCTTTATTGATTGCAATTAAGCACAATCCTGAGAATGTAAATCCAGGGGGAAAACAACACAATACAGAGAAAACAGAAAGAAGCAAATGTGACTGTCTAGCAATGGTAGTGTGTTAGCCATGAGCTCACCAGCTATAGTAGTTCACCAACTACAGTGACACTGCTTATTTTGGGAAGACATATAGACACTGTGTCGTAAAGATTAGTTGAGTAAGTAAGTCTTTACAGAATGGAGGAGCATTTCCAAGCACATCTAGAAAGTTAGACCCATAGCTCAGATGTATAATTCAGTCATGCAAGTGTGTTTACATCTCATGCACAGCCCTCTGCCCTCCACATGAAGACACAGATTGATGCTTGTATTTCTGCGTGCAGGAGCATTAGCTACACCGCACACATTTAGTTAAAACAGTCCTTAGTGCTTCATCACCCTTTAACTTCATCAGAACGCAGTGACTTGCCAAATGTTAGGCTGAAAGAATCAATACTCGTCACACATCACTCTCTTTTTTTTTTTTTTTTTTTTTTTTTCCTTCTCTCTGTCTCTGGCCTTGACTAGTGTCAGCATAGCACCATTCCACTTCCTCTAAATTACAGTGTGGCAGCCAATCAAACACAAGCAGTGACCCTGGAAAGGCAGCGATAACAAATCAGCTTCAGAGAGGAAGTGTGAGTGTGAGTGTGAGTGTGTGTGTGTGTATGTGTCAGTGCCACGGTTGGGTGATATGCAGTATTGGACACTCACATCCTCATGTCTTGTTGAGCAGAGACCTTTGACTTGAGGCTGTCCGATCTATTTTTCATACTTCTGATGGCTCACAGCCTCTTCTATATTCTCCTCTCCCTCTTCTTCACCTCCTTTCGTCCTTGTCCCCTTTACACCATCTGGTAACATTTTTCAGAGTATCTTTTTGGCTCTGCTTAGGGTTTTGTGATACCTCTTACTTTTAGATGTATAGCATACTTTGTGTTTCTGAATCCGTACTTTAGAGCTATACCAGCATACCAACACATTCTACCACCTGTCTCACGGACAACTACAAAATTCGGTGGATCCCATACCGTTTCCTCTATCTCTGACAGCAATGACGGCTCGTAACATTCTTGCTTTTTATCAACGCATACACATAGTTGCGCTGTGAGTGGCGTAGTTTGCATACTTGCCTGCAGAGTTGTGTGAACTTCAAGAATTTTAAGTATAGCCAAAAAGCAGCAATTCAGGGACAAATTATCACTGGCTTGTATGTTTTGTATTGTATTTTGCACCAGCTGAACATAATCGCAACACTTGAGGAAGTTACTGTATTAATGTTAAGGCCATGGTATATACAATGCCACAAATACTATTGGTTTCTATTCATAACTAACTAGTGATTGTTGCTGTTGTTGTTGTTGCCTCCTTCCGTCTTGAACATGTAGCTAAACCTCTCTCAAAGTGTCTCAAAATGCAGCTGAATTTCTAGAACGAAACCAACATTAAGGTAGCTTTACAGCCATGTCTGACTGTGAAGTTTTGCTGACAAGTTCACTTTGTTGAAAAGTGCATTGTCTATGCACTAACTATGGAGCGAACCAGGATCTGGTTAGCTCAGCTCAGCATAAAGACTCGAAACAGGGGGAAACAGTTACCCATAGCTCTCTCCAGATATCAAAATGATGCCTACCAGCAACACTAAAGCTCACTAATTAACACATTGTGTTGTGTTTGTTTCATCCATACACAGGAAATCAATGTGTGCAACTGCCAGAAAGAAACAGCCTGGCTAGAGCATGGAACTCCTCACAGAAAAATAGAAAAATATTTCATTTTCTGTACAGATGAAGCACACAAGATGCAACATGTTTTTTTGTTTTCTTTTATAGTGAGCTTTAGAGGTGCTGGTAATTTGTTATTTTGAACTTTTGACAACACCAGGATGCCTGATATCAGTCTTGTCATCTAACTCTCACCCAGTTTCTCAAAATGTCAAGCTATTTTTTTTTTTAAAAGCAAGTATAACCGATCAGCTCTCTCTATCTATGTCTCTATCAGCCTTTTGAACTCTCGATTCAAGAGGCAGAACATTGTGAGGTCAAGTTTTTTGCCTGAAATCACATCATCACCATCAGTAAACAGCGGGATCTATTGGCTCTCACTACCACAGACAGATGCTGTTTACCGGGAGGCGACGTGCTGAAGAGTTGCTAGGGGAGGACTGACTGACTCTTCTCCATATAAAGTCTATGATTTTTTTTCTCTTCCATTTAAGTTTGACGTCTGTTGTTGTCTGTTCTTATAACATTACTGTGTGGGTTGAAGTGTGGGACGTTTTATCTTGTTTTTTTTGAAAGCGAGGGGCATTATCCAGTGAAGAATCTGTTTTGTTGTTAGACTCTGAATGTTGACTCAGGAAGCAGATGGAGGGAAATGTTGTGGGTCACATATTTGTTATAAATTTGACCTGAGGTTACTTTCTCTTCTTTTCGGTAGACTGAGATGCATTTCTCATTGAATATTTTGATTTTTTGGCATCATCACATCCACTCATTGTATATTATGTACACCTAAGTAAAAATAAATAGGATGTCACTAAGGGCTATTATTTGCTGACATTGAAATTTGACTTTTTGTACCTGCATGTACAGTTTGTAGTCACTTTTGTAGGCATGATAATAAAGTTTCTCCCAAAGGAAAAAAAAAAAAAGCTGCGTGTGTGTGTGTATGTGTTTGTGTGTGAGAGAGAAAGATAAGATAAATTGTGAAGAAATATTGTCAACAACTTTTGATTGTCAATTTCTTTCTTTTCCTCTTCTCCCTCTTGTTTCTGAGATAACGCTGTTTGTTTGTATTGAGTAGGAAAATGCTCATTTAAGTGAAGCTTCTCAGTGAACTGCAGCAACTTTCTAGAATTCTACTGGGGTCTAGAGGGTTTCAAATCAGAGAGTGTGTCCTTGTATTACACTAATAGGAGTTCCTTGTTTGTCTGTCTGCCTGACTTCCTCTCTCTGGCTTCAACACTGTTGAGCAGCTGAAATTACAATTTTGCCAAAGCGTCGAAGACTCTGTAAATCTGCTCACTCTCTCATTCAGTTTCCCTGCTTGTCATATTTTAGACATTTTAGGATCTCTCTCTGTCCCATCTGTACACTTTATCCCCTTATGGCTAACAACAGCTAACCTGCTGGGAATTGATGGCTCTCGCCTTCTCTCTGCATATATTATTTTGTCTGCATGTCAGTGTGTGTTTGAGTGTGTGGAGGACTGCGTGTATAGTGTTTTTGGAGCTGTAACCTGAAGCTTGAAACACCGAAATGTATCAATGCGACGCTAAAAAAGCGCAATTAGAGTGTGCTGGGTAATTGTGTTGGATAATGATGATGATGGTACTGTTAAGCTTTTGTTGGAGTAAGTTTATGTAGATTGGCACCTGGTTGTTCAATCTGCTATCTGTTTTTTCTTCCTCAGATCACCTTGTCGTTCTTCTCTTGTTCACCTCCATTTCCTTACTCATTGCTTCATTATACTCTCCTTTCTTCCAGTCTTCATGGTATCAGTTATTCTCCCAGCATTCAGTGTCACCACTAACTGACTTGATCTGAAGTGTCTCATTATCTAAATCAGTGGTTCCTAACCTATTTTGGTGTACAGCCCCCTTAAGTCAGGTTGAAACTGCTTGCCACCCCACTAAGGCCTTCATTTAATTGGAATAGCATTTGTTATGAGTGGCAGTTATTGCCAAATAATGTACATGTTCCTACAATTAAAACCTGCATGGTAAAAAATCGCATAATCAACACTGAAGAGTTCCTTTGAAATGTATATTTTCAACCTCCAACCTAAACTGATAATATAAAAAGTTAAATTCTTAAAGAATAAATATAAATATATAAAAGTCTGCATTACATTTTGAACAAATGCAACAATTAATAATAATACTTTACATCATTGAGGTTACCCAGAGGAATGTCTTCAATGTGCTGGCACATTCGTGGGAGTCCTGCGCCTGGTGATCTGCTGTTAATTTCTGTATGGCTGGACAGAGGGATGTTAATTGGAGCCTAAGTACACCTGAGGCTATGAGATTAGCGACGCAAAGATAATCCACACTGTACTGACGTCACTTTTTCTTCATCTGCGCCATTATTTTCCAGCAGGGCCTTCACAGGCACAGAACCACTTAACACGCACCTGCGCCTCGTCAGTGCCCACCATTAGCATCCAAACGCTGCTGCCAGACGGCCACTGCCCCCTGAACGCCTACTGAGAGGCTGCACCGCCCCCGTTGAGAATCGCTGGTCTAAATCAACAGAAGTTTGCAGTTTGCTATCACACTGAGCGAAGATGGTGTCATACTTGTTTTATGCATACAGTGAGTGTGTATTGGGCTCCGAAAGCCTCCAAAACACGGGTGACCTACATTCAACACTGTGCCTGAACGCCTCCTGACATAAACAGGGCTAACGCGCTGCTCGCATTATGCCTCCTGTAGAGACACGATGTTAGTCTTGTCGCTGACATTGTGTCAGAGAAGTTTGGATTCAAACCCTTTTTCGAGGCTGTAGTTAGAGCTTTTGTTTTATTGGACTGGATTATTTTGAAAGATGTTTCTAACACCTATGCCAACATCAACTATCATCTTATGACTCTGACCAGAGGTGTAAGAGAGACATAATACACCACATATTCCACAAAACACAAACAAATCTTATCAAGTTTGCATCTCTCTTTCCGTGTTTGACCATTAGCATTCATTTCTCTCTTCACTGCTCTACCACTCCCTTTCTTCCTCCATTTCCTATCAAGTGTTGTTTATCTGTCCCAGCTTTTGTCTTTGCATTTCGATTGATCTGTGTAGCATTTCCATCAAGTCATTAGCTCGCTCCCGCATTTGTTTAATTGGTTCATTTTCTCTCCACTCCCTCTCTCTATGTTCCATAACATTTTATGAGTATTGCATCAGCACACTGTGTAATGAGGAATGAGGTTAGCATTTTGCATACTGGAGTTTGTTTTGCACAGCACTCATGTTTAGCGTTATATGGCTTTAAAAAAAAAAAAAATCCTCTTTCGGCCCTTCATCTATGGACTCACTGAAATATGTGTTTTTACACTGTTTACACAGTCCAGTTTTTAAAAGTCTGTCTGTATTTTTAGCAACTGATGAGTTTGGGGAAAGATGGGTGATTATTTAATGGATCCATCCAACTACAGACAAAAGAAAACCTTTCTCTCTTTATTGGGTTCTTTTGACATTGAGTTTTATTTTGTTGGGTTTTTTTTATGTATAATGAGGAGCAAAGTAATCTTTTCTTTGTAAGACATAACAATATCGACAGCTGCAAGCTCTAAAAGAGGAAACAACAAAAAAGGTACAGATGGAAAATGAAAAGCCAAAGACAGAGGAAGGAGGGGGAATTCACTAAATAAATGTGAATATAACTGCTTGTTCAAACATAATTTCATCCCATTCATATCCTCCTGAGATCATTTTACTACTGCTACTACTAAGACATTCTTATTGTGGCTGTTACTCTATGTATTGAGCTATAAGGAAAAAGTTCCTCAATTAAATATCAGCATGCTGATATAAAACAATTTTGTGTTGTGCTGTGCAATCCAACTTACTGGATGTTAGTTATATATTTTTTGGTATATCTGTTACCCATTTTCAAACTTCCTCATTATGTGAAAATGTAGTTAGTGATTTCATATAAGAATCATTTTTATAAACCACCAGGGTTGGTTTGTTTTCTGTCCGGCCCAAACTAGTGAGGCTAAACTTTTTATTTTTTGCCTGTGTTATATTTTAGTCTCAGGAAATGACAAGAAGAAGAACTGAGTTCCATCTCATTCTTTCTGGTCATCAGAGGTGATGCTTTAGCTTAGATTTTCATCTTTCACATGCTCACAGTTCAAGACATTGCACCAAATAAGTCTCCTGTGACCTGGGCTGATGTAGGGCAAACACACACAGGATAAACTCCTTCATCATCCTGTCATCTGGTCCTTCGAGGTTTTGGGATGCAACTGCCCGTACCTCAAATGTTTTCTCTCAGCAGACTGAAGCAGGTTTGATAAGTGACTCTTGGCCCACAGTGAAACCTGCCTTACAATACGACTGCATGAAGCACCTGCTTCAACTGTGCCCACCAGTGTTTCTAATACCTTAGCCCTTATGATCTCATATTAATATTGCAATGTGGACTTTATTTGTTTGTCACCAGTGTATCTGCTGTTGTATTTACTTTAAATGTACTTTTCATATGTTTCTCTCCTCTGTGATGACTCACTCCCCTGCACTATGCCAAAACCTTAAACTGAGTTAGAAAACTTGTAAAATAAAAATCAATACACCAGATGAAACTCTGAACCCACACTATCATTAAAGGGCTTCTATATTTTGGGAGGCCTGTAATTAAAGTTTTGACATTCAGTCAAATATCACAGTTTGCAAAAAAGAAGCGTTATAGTCAGCCATTTTTATTTAAAAAATATCAAGATCTAAAATCACCATTCTTTTATAACGCAATAAAATACAGTATAACTTACATTTAATTAATACAAAGTTCAAAAACTCTTCTAACTAACTAATTATTCTTATTTCATCTATCTTTAAGTTTATCTTTAATTATTTTCTGCCTACTCAGTTATCAATTATTCATCTTTAATTTGACTGTTAAGGACATAGCAGGTATCAAGACATTGCTATTACATATTACAGTGCTCTTTTGAGAAATTAGCAATTCATTCCCTCAAATTAATAACTACTACCTGCAAATTATTTGATTGATTTCCTCAAATTAATAATATGTCCCCTTTGAATGACTTGTGCCCTCAAGTTACACTTAATTATCTCAAATTCGTTTTGTCTAATTATTGTAGCAGGAATTGAAGTTACAGGGTGTAGTGCAGTTATTTAAGTAGGAGGGCCCATAGCATTAGAGCAGACTAACAAGTGTCTTTTAAAATGAATTTGGAGGAGGATGCCAATGATTTGCCTCATTTCTTTAAATCAATATGAACTTATTCATTCAGTTAATTCTATTTTTCCTCAGCTTTTGATGCTACATCTGACATTGTTACGGAATTCTTTTTTCACTCCTTACTGGACAGCTGTGCAAATTCAACGCAACATTAAAATGAAATATTTCACCCTTTTATGTAGCACCCTTGCAATTCTCCTCACTGGAACTAACTCTTTTGGGTTTTCAAGGTTTCGCAGGATTTCAGAGCATTATATATTATAGTTTTTGGTTTTTTGCAATTGTGAGCCTTGCAGTTGTCACAATGGCTGATTGATCTTTGGTGCAATGGTTACTGCTTTCATATTTGAGATAATTAAATCCTATTTCTGCAAAATACAGCTTCCACTGCAATAAGTTTGATCATTACTGCCCAATGGCTACAATATTACCATAGGCTTGTTGAACAATGCCAATGATTGGCCAATAACTCGAATACACATAAACACTTGGATTTTCTGCTCACTCATGTTGGATTTCTACTTAATGCTGCTCAGTCACATTATAATTAACTGTACTTTACTTATTTCAAGACACTGCAAGCTATGCTGTTTATGCTGTTAGAATTCCTTGGTCAAGGACAAAGCTCAGTTAAACCCACACTTCTTCGTAACCTTTCAAGTCTTTATTATCTGCCATTCTAAAGCAATAGAACGAGATGCTGTGAATACAAGAGGTGAGAGGAAGATGAAATCAACGCGAGAGGGAAAACTGAGCCAAAGAAGTAGAAAAGAAGCGAGGAAGACAAGAAACAGTGACTTCTAATTCAGCTCATCCTGTGCCTCATCAACAACGATGTGTGTAGAGGTGAGCTGAGAGAGAGGAAAAATGCACTTTAGCGTAGCATGTGTGGCACGAAAACAGAAGAGAAGAGGGAACAAAAGAGAGGCTGGAGAGAGGAATGTGTTCTCTGTAAAGAAAGGACACTATGTTCCCGAGAGAAGAGGAGAGAAGCATATTCTGGCTCGTGAGCTCTGAATATGTTGGATATTTAAGGGAAAAGAAGTGGCAACAGGACAAGGTAAGACAAGAGAGGACAAATTAAGAGGAAAAGACAGTTCCAGTATTCCAGTCCATTGACCACAACTGACAAGGTCTTCCATCAGTTGGGCAATATGCTGATCCAGCCCTCTGTGCTGGGATTTGTTCAAATGATTTTTAATCCTACAGAGGAGGAAAAAGAGAGAAAAAAATAGATTTAAGGACAGTAACAGTTTAGAGAAGAAAATGCAAGGTTGAAAAATAACACTACAGAGAGGAAAAATTGCATTTATTTGCAAAAAGATGACACTGGGGCTCTATTTTCATGACCACACTTTATCCCTTTACCATGTTTACGCTTGATATAATAATCTGATCTATATCTCCTCAGAAAAAGAACATGTAAATATAAACTGTAAATATACACAGCATGCACTGAGATAGGAATGTGATATGATATGGCAAACTTGAGCAGGAGATTGCATCTCACACAGAGGTTGAGGCGGTCGGAACAGTACAGTATGTTTTCACTAGAGAATGTCATCGCCGTGGGTACAAATGTCATCGCCATGGGAGGGAACACTGTGGCTGGTAGAAACGTCATTGCTATGGTTACAAACACTGTCATTGCATGTAGAAATGGCATAACAGCTGGTGTAATTGTCATTGTATATATATGTAGCATCTGCTCATTACCAGCCTGCATAGCGCATGTGAAAAATACAAGCCGTCTCTTACGAATTCTATTGATGTACTACAAATGACTGTAATGGGAGCTCCTTACCGTATCCACAGAAAGTCAAAACTTAAATTTGAATTCTCCTCACATCAGCTGTAATTATACTGCAGCTATTGTGTAAAAGGATAGGGAGATAAAAACACTTTGGATAAATTTGTGAGTTAGCATTTTTTATGACAGAAGTTAACTGACATTTGAGAGCAGGCGTTGCTAGGAGACTAACAGTCAACTTCTATCATGCGCTACTGACTGGAGCACGTCATAGGTTACTGTATATCTAATGGACAGTGATGCAGAATTTCCTTTTTTCATTTTAACATTTCCACATGTCATTATAATTATCAACTTTAAGTGATTTAAACCCTCTCTAAGCCCTTTACAACCTTCAACATTTTGGAGAACGAAAAGTGGAAAGTGGAAGCTAGTTTGCTAACGCTAGCACTGTTTCCCACCAAACGTAACTTTTCATTACTGTTATTTCAACCAAGACCTTAGTCATGCCCTTGTTGCCACTGCTACGACGTTGTAAGGAAACACTTGGATGGACATTTTGCAGGCACTTTCAATGTGAACATTTTATTCTTATAGATTTTTCAAAATGGAATCCAGCTGTTTATTCAGTGTTCTGGTACTTTGTTGAAGAAAATGGGTATGCAGCCACAGTGCAGACAGCAATACATTTCAAGTCAGGTGTAAATGCAAGGATGTGATTGGATTAGTGATTATCCACAGAGCATATCCACATGCAGATCACATTTTAATACCAGGTGTAAATTAAGTCTGTCTCCCTCCCTCTACTCTATCTTTGCCTCCCCTGTGACTGGATTAGCACTGAAGTGGACTCCTCATCTAAAGCTGCTATTGCACCTCTGCATTAGCCGTGGCATTTTCATTCAACTGGGTGATATTAATATGTCTTTGGATTATTTAAAGGTGATAGGGAAAAGAGGAGAGGAGAAAAGCAGAGAGGCAAATCAAACACGGACAGAAAATGAGATAAGAAGATGAGAGAGGCCAGTTTCTCTCTCTTTCTCTCTCTCTCTCGTGCTCTTTCTGTCCAATGTGATTTCCACCCTGATTGGATCTTAGGTGTATTGATCTACAAAGGTAAACATTACAACAGACATCTATTCAGTAAGGATAACCGAAAAGCACATTGTGTGACTATCCGAGTCTATAATGTGTCTTATTAAGTATCGACTGTCAAAAGATTTGAGATGAAAGCAGCAAATTTCACTTAAAGTGCCTGAAAATTGAAAATAAAAATGCTGCTTGTCAATAAGGAAATGACATGGATACCCTTACTGAAAAAAGTAATTATTTAAGCTTGGCAAGATCAACCTGGTAGATAATTTACATTATTTGGGCAAGAGTCTATCAAAGCTGTTGCTTGAGAATACATAAATATATGAGATCAAATATCACTGTATCTTTCACTTCCCCTCAACCCTACAGAGTCTTTTAGTATCTTTTAGCCCATTGTTTGGTTATATGACCCACAACTTTACTGTTTTGATTCAATCACTGCTTTCATCAGCATCATTGTCAGATGCAGCAGGTCATAGTTCTCAGAGTTAAAAGATCCAATAAATCTACTGTATGCTACTTGCCCTGTACTAAACAGCTAACTGACAAAAAAGCAACTATAGCTGGTGAAGAAAATCAAACATTTAGCAGCTGAAGAGTCAGATATTTCCCTAAGCAGTTGGTGGAGAACAAAACAGAGCTACAAAGAGAGTGAATAATGGACTTGCATATTCGCCAAGTGGCCAGAAATATGACAAAATAATTGCTGACGTTGCTTTATGTCTGCTGGATGTGTAAACATGTTAGCCATATCAACTAGTACAACAAGTGATAGTATGTCAATATTGTATTTTCAGTGTGATGTACTGCTCTTAAGTGGCCAAAAAATAATCAATTAATGGAGGTTTAAAGCTGCAAATAAGTTATGTTTGGCAAAAAAAAAAAAAAAATCATGTGACTATATGTAATGTGATGTAACTGTGCAGCTCTCCTGAGCTTTATAGTTCATTGTTTTGGTTTTATTACTGTAAAGGTTTTGTCAAGGAGTTAAAGTAGTTTAGTTGGAAAAGACACAACCAGAGCTAGAAGACCAGTGAATATTGGATGTACATTTTTCAGGTGAAAAACAACCCCAATGGAGTTGTAAAGTTGTTTAGTGTGTGCTGGATCTGTAGGAGGCCAAGTATTTGCTAGTACATTAGCGTGAAACAAGGTTATAAAGTAATAACATGTCAAAGCGGTGGGTCTGTCAGCTATTGTTGGTGTTTTTCTGCATCCTAGTGGCAAAAAATAATGAATGCAGACAACAGAAGAGGTAACCAGAGAGGTGCTGAAGAAAGGCTCGAAAGAAAAACTGAGTAGTTGGAGAATAAGAAGAAATGATATAAGATGAGCGAAGTCATACGCTTTGCCAACGGACTTCATTGACCTCTGTCTCTGTTTCTCTCAGTCCCATGTGACTTTTATCTGGATTAGTGCCAAAGGTGATTGACAGGCCCACTAATCCAACTGGGGGGTCGACAATCCGGGATTTAACACTTGATAATTGGCCTATCAGCCCAAAGCTTGAGCTGTTCGACTTAACTTAAGGGGGGAAAAATCCACTGACACATATAGCGACTGGGTGGGGGGGGGCATGGGAAACTGTGTGTGTGTGTGTGTGTCCGCGTGTGTGTTGGAGGAGCATCAGTGGAGGTGTGTGCATCGGGTGTGGAAAACATATGGGATGTGTGTGTGGTCTTAGTTGGTAAAAAAAAAAAAAAAAAATCCACTCATGGCATCTACAGTAGCTGCTGGGATGTTCGTGTGCAGGTCAAGCGTGTGTGTGTGTGCGTGTGTGTGTGTGCATATGTATTTGTGTATCTTAGCGAGGCAAAATGATGACATGCTGTATATTGAGTAAGACTTGTGGCACTATACGCATTTGTGTGTGTGTGTGTGTGAGAGAGAGAGAGAGAGAGAGAGAGAGAGAGAGAGAGAGACTGATCAAGTTCTTGGGCAGGCTTTTCGTTTAAGAGCTGTGGTGTGTGTGTGTGCAAGCGTGATAAATAAGGTGTTTGTGTGGGTGAGTAAGCATGCGGGTGGGCATTTACTTTGTGTGTGTACTGGTGCATGCAAGCATTTGTGCATATCTCTGTGTGCGTATGTGCGTGTATGTGTGGGAAATGAGCAATTTGCTTCATGACACCTGGGCATCAATCACTGTCACATCTAAGCCCAAATGAACTACCATCACCAGTGCCATGTGGTGGTCAACAGGGGGCTTTTAATTTGCCAGCCCCATCACAATGACATGATGTGATTTTATTTTTAACATCTAGATCCATCAGGCAAATACACTCTTCACTCTTGTCAATAAATGAACTGTCTGACAGACTCAAATCAATAGGTGGCATTTTCTGTTTGAGTCCACAACATCAACAACAACTACTGAGTTTGAATAGTGTGAATTTCACTGGTGAATATTTTAAAGACAGACAGACAATAAGATGGCATCATGTTATTCATGCTGACTGACATTTCACTTAAAAAACAAGAATTTATGGATTTTTCTTTTCTTTAAAAATACTGGTCTCCATCCATGTAAACCTGATTATCTAGCGCTGGGTAAAGGTGAATAAGAAAAACTGAATATTTGCCAAATACTTTAATCTGAACACACTCTGGGCAAAAGTTGCACTGCACACAGGTGACAGCGTGAGGAGATCAAGGTCAACAATTATTATAGTTCAATTGGCTTTGTTTGATCATTTTAACCAGTTTTAGCAAAGTCACATTGGATATAACTACCAATCACAATTTTTTCATTGAAATTTGATACTAAGTATAGGTTTGATAAATATATAATGGAAAAACATTAAGTTTTTATTGACAACAATTTGTAATTATGTATATAATGGAAAATTAGCCATACTATCTTTGATATCACTGGACATCTTATCTGATTGGATGAGCAAATGTTTAAAAAAAAAGTATTACAAAAGTCATTAGACTTTATTAGGGATATTCATTTACATCATTCTGTACAGTAATGTTTCTAAAAACTAAACCAAATGCACCCCGGGGATTTATTGGAGGGCCTAATGTATATTGTTTCAACCAAATGTTAGTGATGGCTCATTCAGGTTAAGTGATATCACATTGTTGTAAATATATGATCACAGCTTAACATAGTATTAAAGGGTAAAAGGAAAACAATAGGATAGTTTCTTAGTAAGGTGTCGTGTCCATGAGCCATTAGAACAGCACAAGCACCCCAGCAAAGATTGTGAAACACTGAACTACAGAGATGAACATCATGCTTCCAAAAAATATTCTTATATCTGGTTTTGATGATGTCAAATCTCCAATTGGTTACTGTGAAGGCCAAATATGAGTCACATCATATTCATTGGACCGTGTTTCTTCTCTGTAAATTATTCTTTTAATTTGTCACTTTCTATATTATAAGCACTTGTACCATATTTAGCTGTGCCCAGTTCCAGCACAAAAATAGACACAATTAAACAAATATATGATAGATAAATCGAAAAATGTTTCATATGAAGTGAAAAGAAGATTAAGCTGATTTCAATTTAAACGTTATTGTTGAAAGACTACACTGACATTTGGGGAGTTTGGCCCATTAGTCCCCCGTGATAAGAAGTGACTCCGAAATCACCTCTGTGTCCCAGCTAGATACGTCTGTCTGGTTCACATGCTAATGATTTAGCATACAGAATGTTAAAACATATTCTCCCAAGATGTAGAGAAATCGTAGAGGAAAGTTTTGTCACTTTTGTCAGCGCACCAATCAGGATTTAACAACATTTGAAACTAAGTTTGTTGCTTATTGAATCTTTAATGTTACTGAGAAACATTTCAGATTAGGAACCGACTTTTCAGTGGCTTTGAATCACACAGGGAGCATTACTGTATAAAATGTGAAGAGTTTTATCTGAAAGATGAGGAGGTTTTTATTTGTGAAAGGAGACTGCAAGCGAAAAATGTAGAGATAAATAAAGAGCTTAACATTGAATCTGTCTTTGCTCCATCTCTCTTTATTCAACTCCTGTCATCAATTGCTTTTGCAACTTCTTCTAAAATGACATTATCTTGGAGCAAAAGGAGTTTGTTTCATTTTAGTTCAGTAAACAACATATTTTTGTATAATCCTCTCCAGTCTTTCACAGTGTAATCTAGAGCACCAAAACATGTGGAAAACAGGTACCATCTGTTGCTGATGGAGCTGGTGTGACTTTTTTTTCCTTTTCTTTACCACATACTGCAGGTGTATGACATACAAGGCCAAGCACCTCAGGTAAGTCAGAGTTACTGGAGATATGAGTGGGGGCTGGAAGGGAGAAGAAAAAGAGAAAGTGTCTTTAGCTGACAGTGCTGTCACTAATCTGGATTTTCTTCAGGTTCTGCCAGTAATGCTGCACCACCTTGTGTATTTTTGTCAATACTGTACGGTCAATTTCACTGCAGCTGAACATTGTGACACATTACAACACCTTTTAAAATGAAGGGAATACAAATTATCACCGCATGGTTGTTGTCAGTTTTCCTGTAAATAATGGCACATGCTTAAAATTGTCACCTGTTCCTGTTTGTGAACGACAGGCTTTAGTATGTCTGCCCTGCTGGAACTCACTTTCTATAATCTGACTCATCTTATGGCTCATGGGGAATAAAGTTTTCTCTCTCTATTCCAGGTCTGGCAGATGGTCAGCTCTAATTTGTTTACTCCAACCCTTTCACCACACTTTCAACCTGTTCTGGTTACATTCACGTCCATAAACTTCCAGAGACTCAACATTACAGACATGTAGCTCTTATATACAATGGAATGAAAATTACATTAAATCTGTAGTGAGAAACATATTTTGAATATTTTTACTCGACTAATGCATTTAATACAGTAATACTTCTACTGTAGACAAAAAGTTTCACTGCTATTCTAACAGAGAACTCAAAATGTGGTAATTTATTTTCAATAATGTGCTTTTTATTTTTTTTATTTTTTCATTAGAATGCTTTTCAGGGCTTATAACAATACAAATAAACCCAAATAAACTATTAAACAGGTTTTTCTTGTTGTTCCTCCTGTTCATACCGATCATTAGAAGATCCTGTCATAATGTACTTACAATGAAAGGGGACGGGGGACAAAATCTACAGCCGCCCTTCGGTGCAAAAATGTATTTAATGATCCGAAGCTTATATAAAGGTTCAGCCATCCAAATTCATCAAATCAAGTGGATATCTTATAGAATATATATATATATATATATATATATATATATATATATATATATATATATATATATATATATATATATATATATATATATAGTGCTCCTATTAGTGCTCCTACTGGTATGGTGGCTTCAGTAAACTCTTAATCAGCTACTTCCTTAACTTAAAAAAACACTCCAGCACAGCTTGACTCATCCTCCCTATTTTATTCATATACAGTATATTATTAATATACAATGTGCCGGGATTTATTTTTAGCTTGGTTTGCCCAATAGAAGGCTAGAGATAGAAAAACAGTGAGGGAGAAGGACAGAGGGAGTGGGAAATACAGTATGTTGAAGTGGAAAGGAGGAAGTCAATGATGGAAAGAAAGGACAGAGACAGATAGAGAGACAGATTGATGCGGTCAAGAAGCTAATACAAGTGACAGTATTTTGCTCTGTCTCCAAACAGAATTGGACTTCAACCCTGTGCAGTCTGTTCCCAGAGGAGGGAAATTAACAATCTGTCTGTTCGTTTAGTGACTCTTCGTTTCCTGACGCCTCCCAGCGCCTGCTAGGAATCTTAACAAGGACCAGACATGGCAGCAAGAGACAGAGATGGAGAGTGACAAAGGACAGCATAGGGAGAGAGATGGAGGGATATGCTGCATTCATTCTATACAGGAAAGCTGGTAGATATAAGTGTCCTTGTTAAGATGCAGGTCAGCTTTTAGGTGTTGAATTGCTGAGTACTGGAGGCTTAGGATACTAATGTCTCTGACTCCCTGAATACTAAAATTGCCAACACGAAAACACCTTTTGTTGAGTGTAAGTGGATGATTAATTACAGGTAAAGAAATGGATAAAAATTGCAATCACTCAGCAGGAGAAGGTATGTAAAAACTACACTGCAAAGGTTTTGCGAGTGTGTGTGTGTGTGTGTGTGTGTGATGGTGGGGACATCCAGTGCACTTTAAGAAGTTCCATGGTCAAAGCTCACTCACTTTATTTTGTCTGAATGTTAAGATGAATGGGACATTCTTCTCTTCTGAGGAATGTTACAGTGACACTTTGACTGAAAAGACATATATATATTTATTGCAATGTTATTATATGTATAGAAAATTTTCACCCACGATGTCTCAAGAGCCTCAAATGAATTCAATCAATGCACAAATGCTTCTAAGCTGTTGCTTTTAACAAGTCAATCCCACATACACAACTGTATATTGAAACAGAAAGCACAGTAAAGACAGATACAGCACAATGACTAGCCCCACTGTATTTTAAGTCCATGAGATAAAAAAATACTGCAGACTATATAAAGAATTGACTTTCCAATCCCAAAGTCATCTGTAAATGGATAATTTGGACTACTACTTGTATTAATCTACTAGCTTGAATCTTGATTTTGATATTAAAGTAAACAAGATGTCTACAAACCATGCTAGCTGCTCTGTGAGGTTGGATGTAGGCACAGCAGTGTTTTGATCTAAATGCTAACATGCTCACAATGACAACATTAACATGCCGATATTTAGTGGATATCATTACCACTTTTGCCATCTAAGTTAGCATGCTAATATCTGTTAATTACAGCTAAACACAAAGTACATGTGAAGCTGATGGAAATGTGATTAATTCTGAAGGTACTTTGTCATAAATCAAAGTGTTGATATATTGTACATTTTGACCTGGTGATGGTGCTAGATGAAAAGTCACGAGATCGCGAGAAGTTATTACAGTTCGTCCTGTGCAGAACATTTATGTCTGTACCAAACTCCATTATGCAAAAAACATTAAGTGCTAATCACATGGTGGCACTCCTTCCCAGTGCCATGTCAATAGCATGGCTAAAGAGAACTAACATAATGAACTTTCAGAGTACAAGACCAGCTCCATCAGTCATTTCCAAAAAGATTCCTTTGTAGTCTTCCTTTGTAACAAAAGATGCTATAATAACATAACATACACATGGCTTCAATTCAACATGGTGCCAGCAACTTTACACAGACTTGTAAAAAAAACTGATTTCATGAAGCAAGAGAGCTTTTACCTCTTTGGATTTAATATATCTTCATGTCCCATGGGACTTAATAAGCATTCTCATAGCTGTAGAGCAGATTCCTGTCAGTTCATATTGCTTTAGGTTTAATATTGCCTTGCAGTAATGCATTTTTTTACGACGCATATTTGAGTAAGTGGGGATGGGAATAAGAACTTTTACCCAAGAGTTGGGTACAAGGGAAGAGTTCTAAATGAGGAGATCGATACATCTCTGCTACTCGCTGATTTTAATGCCAGCTACTTGAGATTCAATATGCATTCATGTCATATTCATATACGAGATGAGTGCTAAGGCAGATCTGCACCAAGGGCAGACCTCTGGCCTGGATTAGTTATTCAGGACTCAGTGAGGTAGTACAGATAAAGTTCACATCTTCAAGAGTCTGGAATATTCTATGTCTACAAGGGGACATATAAAATACAAACAGATCAGGGGTAAGCTAATTATAATTGGGGTATTCCAATTGGAGTCCTAGATGGCACACATGCTGATCTGTGTGGTTGTTAGTCAGCTAGTCACTCACTCGAGGTATGATTTATTCCTACTCACAATGCTTAAGCAGCTTCAAAGGTCACACTTTATCAGAGATACTGTACTGTAAAACAAGATTATGTTTACATCATTTAAAATATATACAGCTACAACTGGTTTTCTTGGACTGAACATCTTATGTACTAGGGGGAGGAAACACAAAGTAAAATATAATCACATTGAATAAAAAAGATCCATATATTTATGATGTTGTTGGGACAGAAATACAGAAAAAGAATTTGCAGTATGAGAGGTTTAGGAGAAGACATTGAAAGAGCATATGAGTGTCTCATCACAAATTCCCAGTGACACTTGGCCAGTAGAATGGAAGCAGTAGTAGCTACAGGATAGATAAGAAGCAGCCAACACACAAACACACACAGTCATGTTGACAATACAGGAAACATTTAAAAAAAAAAAAAAAAGCTTTCTTTGTTCCATTCAAAAACCCTCCACGGGGTAATTTTTTTGGTCTTTTTTGTTTTGTTTTTTAACTGTCAAAACCTCTGCGTGGCAGCTTCAATCTCATTTTGAATTTGAACATAGAGAACAAATCCAAGACTACGACTCTCAGGAATATATCATAACAATCATTTTCATTTTGACAAAACAAGCTCTCAAGAGATGAGCAATAACTGTTGTGTGTGTGCACTTCAATTATTGCTTGTGGATGGGGGTTGCATACAAGATTAACTCAAAACTAAAAGCTTAAAAAGTTCTGTTGTTGTTGGTTTCTCTCTCTCTCTCTCTCTCTCTCTCTTTCTCTCACTGTTGTACTGATACTTAAGAAGTTTGCGGACATTTTTTCTTACTTTTTATGACTGTTTCAAAACTGTGTGGTAGCCACTTTTTTATCTGCTTTATGCAGCATTCCCAACAGATTTCTATCATTCTCCTATTCCTTCCCAAGAATGCGCTAGAAAGAAACCCCTATTGAAATAAAACATCAATAAGGTGACATGCAGAAATGGCTTAAATATCTGCTTAAATAAAATAAATCACCAAGATCATAAAATCTAACAACCTTATTCAAGTAGAACTTTTCCATAATTCGACTGCCTAATGATGTTTTTCTCATGTTTGAGTGGTAAAATATTCAGCTCGACTCAGTTCAGTTAATTAGAACTGAGAGACTAATCACAAACACCAGGCCCATACAGTATCAATACAGCAGGTATATATTGGGAGGGCTCCTGCCTCTGCATGTGTAAATCTTTTATTCTATTGGTGTCACGTCTGCAGTTCCAGCAGACACCCTGCAATGACATTGATTCATCTTGAACCACACTAATCAACTAATCAAAGAGTTGCGATTGGCTGACCAGTTTCTTTGGCTGTGACAACACACAGCTCAGTTTAAAAGCTGTGAAAATACACCAATGCACCAAGTGCAGAATTACTATATGGCTGCCTTGTTTGAGTTGTGTTTCACGGTAGTGTTTGAACTGCCACTACAGATATCAATACTCATGAACATACAAACGGCTAACAAATTAAAGATAAAAACAACATAAAGTGTCTTAGTAAGGTGTTTTTATATATGCCACCAAAGCAGCTTCAGTGCCCCTTTGCATTTATTCTACAAGTAGCTGAACTCTTCTGGCAGGATGAACACCATTCTTCTTCAAGTTATTCCCTCATTTACTGTTTTAATGATGGTGGTGGAGAGTGCTGTCTAACACGTCGGTAAACAATATCCCATAGGTGATAAATTGGATTGAGATCTGGTGACTGTGAAGACCATAACGTACGATTCGCATCATTTTCATACTCATCAAACCATTCAGTGACCCCTTGTGCCTTATGGATAGGGGCATCCTGGAAGAGACCATTCCCATCACGATAAAAATATTTCATAGGATAAAGGTGATCACTCAGAACAACTTTCTATTGATTTGCAGTGACTCTTCCCTCTAAGGGGATAAGTGGACCAAAACCATGCCGGCAAAATGCCCCCCACAGCATAACAGATCCCCTAACTGTAGGGGTCAAGCATTCAGACCTGTACCAGTTTTTCCTTTATTTGTCACCCGTTGTTATCTGCCAAGTCACAAAATGTTAATATGGTCTCTCTGCCTGGTCTCTGACATTAAAGTCCTACATGTTGTAAGGTTGTTATTTTTTGTAATTTGCCTGAACCAACCTTTCAATTTGTTTATTTTTCTCATAATGCTGTAGTGGCAAGTATAAAGCATGCAGGTCAAACTTCATTTTCCCCAGCAACTTCTCTCCAGCTCCAAATGGGGGATTCCCTTGTTCCTTAGGCCAGAAGAGAGATGTCATTCATCCATTGTATCCTGGGTCTGCAATGAAGTCTCCTGTTCAGGACTCTCCAGAGCAGTTCAATATTGAGGCTGCCAAGGGGCATCCTTGGGCCAAGCACTCTTGAGACAGAGGGATGTTTCAGGATCCAAACATGAGCAGGATCACTATAGAGTTTTATCACCATCCTGTGGTGAAAAGATCTTCATTTAATTGCATTCATGTGCTCCTGACCTTGTCTGAGACGTCCGCCCTGATTGTTATCACACATGCTTGATATTTTCTGGGTCTTATTGTGTAAGCGGTTGAACAAGTCAATTTTCAGATGGAAATTGCACTGGGTAATGCGATATGTTGTCTGATAAAACCATGTCTACTGGGTGCCTAGTCTTATTGGAGACCTGAAACAATTCATCTGGCTTCTGTCAGTGCAAAGGAGCAGTGACCCAACATCTACGTCCTCTACAGTCGTTAAGCTCCTTATTCTGTCATGTTAGAGTGTGACTAGTGCTCCTGGTGGGAGACCTCATCCTGGCAGATTGTATCTGCAGTGTGATTCTTGTGGTTATTACCCAATATTTATTACAAAGATAGGAGTTCAAATAAAGACTGACAAGTAAATTGAGAATTTGACTTTGGTTGTTAATTCTCTTTTTACCAACACAGCTGGAAACTTACAGCCGTGTAAACATTAACTATTGAATGGCTACAACTAGGTGATCTTTTATCACTACCTGTTAATAAGGACCCAGGACTGAGGTGTGGAAAAAAGTGGATTAACAGTTTCCAAAAGAGAGCCATGGTCTCACATTTAAAGATTCTAATTTTGATCCATGCTGTAAACTAAACTGTTCAAGTGCACACTACAGTAGCAAAGACACCATCTAGATGTCACCAAACTAGACACTCCTCAAACGTGCCAGTGTAGACGCAGTTTCATTTCCTGTCTATAATAATCAGTGATAGCCTACTTTTTTATGTGCTAATGGTGGAAATGCAAACACAGTTCTCACAAAGGGAATTGCACAAGGAATGAATGGTTTGCATTAGTTCCCCATGGTCTAATACCACCACTCACAGAATCCCCAAGGGAGCACAGTCAGAAGTCTTCTCCACTTCTATGTGGACCCAATTAGTAAATTCCAATAAAGTCTCAATTATCTTTGAGAGGGTGAAAAGCTGGTCTTACATGCCCACTGCTCCTCCTGAATATGAGGTTCAAGAATTAGCTAGTCTTCTTTCCACGATCTTGATCCAACGCATTCTCAAAATTAAATGACCACATAGGTCGATTGTACCAGGCACTCCAGAACAACCCATAGGAGCACTTTATAATATGCCACTTCTATCTGTACTTTCTAAAATTGTTATACATCACTGTTAAAAAATAATGATGTCTTCTGGTGTGATAATGCTGTGGTTAAGGTCTGGTTAGATTTAGGCGCAAAAACCATTTGGTTAGGGTTAGGGAAAGATCATTGGTTTGGGTTAAATTAATCACTTGAAAAGTGGTATGTGTTAAAATTAATACTTAAGCACTTAAGCAACCTCCATGGTCATAGCAACAGTAAACAACAAAATAATCATAGTTATGCTTTTTAAAATAATGAAAACATGACACTCAAGGTTGGGAACAGGAAGCAAACAGCATTCTCCCGCATTGAAGCCATCCACCCGACCCACCACTTCCAATAATGGAAATTTGTTACCTTATATTGACATCATCTGAACTGCATCACTTCATAATTACTACAGCCGCTAGATGACATGTGTCACTCAAACATAACTGTAGGTCATTGAATTTTCAACCTTTAAGGTCATTTTTCTTTTGAGAATGGGCTGTCTTGCTCATATCTTTCCAGGGGAATATGAGCATCGTAATTCTACAACAATTAGAACAGATTCATTCAATCTCATCTATCTCCCCAGTGATCTCTGAGGCACTGAATACTAATTATTATCAAACTTGCAACTTCACTTAACATTTGGAGAGAAAAGGACAGCAACGGCCGATGGATGACTCCTGTATGCATAGTGTATATGAGTGATGGAATATAAAATGTAGGATGCAAGAGTGTAAGCTTGGAGGAAACATTTGAATATCACCTTTATGTCAATTTTGTCAGTAGTTAAGAAATATGAAAGATTAGTTTTACACAAATCCAGGTGAAGGAATAGCCAGTACTTTTCAATTTATTATATTATAGTAAGTACTCTTTGAAAAGTGCTACACCATGGAGGATATTAATATTACTTTCAGTTTGACTGACAACCATGCTGTCAATCCATCCGAGAAACTCTTGTCAGATCCCAGGAGTGCTGCCATGACAACCATACTAATCAGAGCTCTGCAGCCTGATTACCATCGCATAATTAATTGGAGACAGACACACATCAACCTATCAGGTCTGGGAAGTGTGTGTGTGACCTATCTTCATTAGGCAGTGCCAAGCTTATTGTCATTCTGCAACCCAGTCTGTGGGATGCCTACTTTTTTTGGCCTATTCATTCATGTCAGTCTGCATCAACGTCACGTGACTGTCAAGTTTCTTTCTGCAAAGAAAAAAAAAGGCTGACATATCAGCCCATTCTCACTCTCAACTCATGACATACTGAGCCTTGGTCAGGACCCTGTGGTGTCATTTTTTATTGCACTGGGTACCCCTTTAGCATAATTTTTCAACTTGCAGGGTAGTCCAATAGACTTCTGTTGAACTCCCACAACGTCTGAAATAGACACAATGAGGCCGATGACATCTATATAAGGTGACAAATATCAGCCTGGCTCTATAAACCAAGATACATTGAATATCTATATTTTAACACCTGTAATACGTAGCATCTTAACATTTCAACAATATGCATCATATCAACATTTCTGAAGTGATGTACTTCACATGACATCTATGTAAGCTGAGTTTCTTATTAGGGGGTGGAGGAGTTGGTGGATGGCTTGCCATGTTGTTGGCAGAAAGTTGGAAATCAACTCAGAGCGTGGTTCAAGACCACTTTGCCGTTTTTATTTTATTTTTTATTTTAACCCAAACTATGATCTTTCCCTAACCCTAACAAAGTGGTTTTTGTGCCTGAACCTAACCAGACCTTAACCACTGCATTGTCACACCATAAAATATAATTATTTTTAACAGTGACTGCTGTGATACTGCACATTGGAAAATGATGCTAAAGAGATAGTGCATTAAAAAGTGATGCTAAGCTTCGATATGTGATGAGTTGGGAGTGATCGTGTTGGACATATGGCTGTATATGATGTTTCGTTTGTGTTAGTTATTCCAAATATTCTTTCAGGTGCTGCCAGAAAATTGTTGGAATGGAACGTTTTCTATTATGGCTGTGGACGCTGCTATCACTGAAAATATGTAGCCTGCATTTGAATTATTGTCTTTGCATTGTGTAGTTATCTGAGCTGTTATGCATTTTTGTTATTTTATATTTGTATATCTGTTTATATTTATATCTGTTTGATGATGTTCTCTTAATTAAAAAAAACTTGAATTTTTTAGAGTGCCCCAGCGATGACATATTTAGGCAGAGTGGACGACCCACTGCTGGGAAGTATTTTCCTCACTCTCAGTGTAAATGATATCTTCAACATTTTTCAACACAAAAACAGGAAAGTGTCCTTGATTACTCAACAATATGACAGTTAAAGCAATTTTATTTCACATTACATATTACACATTTTGATGTGAGACTGGGCTGCATTCTGCAGAGACAAAACTGACTCTCTCTTACTACTATACATTGGTATATACTCACAGTAGATATGAAAAGTCATGTAACTATTGCTTCCAGTTATCTGCCCAAATAAAAACTAATTGAATCCGGATTTTCTTTCATTTTTACAGAGTCCCTATCCTTTTATGGATTGGGGAAGGTATTAAAGACAGATTCTATTGATTAGACTGTGGACACCCATATTCAGACCTACAGGCATTTTAGACTATGGCAGCAAACAAGTATGAACACAAGGAATAGACAAAAAGAGACTGATTCTTTGGTCCTGCTGTGAGGAGACATGTGTGAAAACCTCTGTTCCTCATGCAATCCCCATTTTTTTTTACCTGTATGGGGTAAAATAACTACCAATCTTGGTTTAGTATAAACACCCTTCAATTCAAGCTACAAGCAATTTCATCGAGTTTTATAAATTTCTTGCTTTTCACGCCTTCCACTTAAGCCTTTTTTTGTTTTATTTAAATCCACACTTACAAGTGTTAAGGAAATGTCTGAATTTGCACTACCTAAAACCTGCTTTTGGAAACAGTTCAAAAGTCATTGAAGGGTTTTGACTGTGAATGTCTTCAGGCAAGTCTTTGCCAAAGCAGAATTTTTTCTTTCATATCACGTCGGTTCAGGCTTATTGCATGAAAATCCCAGACTTGGTTAAATTAATCTGGCAAGCTTGTTTTAAGTGCTAATACTGTCAATCCATTTGGGGAATTGTGTACATGAAGTTTTCATCTCAGCAGTAAGGAGAGATCAGGGATGGAAGCTCATATAAAAATTACATTTTGAAAATAATGATGAGCATTCAGCTAAGAAAGAATATATGAACACAATAAGAAAACTATTCTACATATATGATTTATGAAATACTTAATTTAACCTTGGTTTTAATCAGATTGATTAAAATAGCAAATCAGAGCTACATGTGCACTTCTTGTGTTGTAATTTAACTCTTCAGAAGCTAAAGTCATGTCTTCAAGGTTAAAAAGTTACATTACAGATCTTAACATACAATGTACAAATATCTTAGATTGAATGTAATCTATAAACCTCTGATCTTTGACTTGGAACAGCTACTGTGGTGACATACCACAGCACATTTAAGTTTAATGAAAGCCCACACTGTCTTCACTGTGTCTCTTTTATGCCACTATTGGGGGTAGCTTTTTGTAGCCAGCTAAACGTCTTTCAATTCTTGTATTTGGGATTTTCTCCCATTCTTCCTTGCAAAAGGCTTCTAGTTCTACAATATTCTTGGGCTGTCTTGCATGCACAGCTGCTTTAAGATCAGATTTTCAATTATGTTTAAGTCAGGGGACTGTGAGGGCCATTCCAAAACCTTCAGCTTGCGTCTCTTGAGGTAGTCCATGGTGATTTCGAAGTATGTTTAGAATCATTATCCTGTTGTAAAAGCCATCCTCTTTTATGCTTCAGCTTTTTTACAGACAGTGTGATATTTGCATCCAGAATTTACTGGTATTTAGTGGAATCCATTCTTCCCTCCACCAGTGCAATGTTTCCTGTGCCACTGGCTGCAACACAACCCCAAAGCATGATAGATCTGCCCTCATGCTTAACATGGAAAGGTGTTGATTTCATGAAATGCTGCTCCTTTTTTTCTCCAAACATACCGCTGTTGATTGTAGCCAGAGAGTTCTATTTTAATTTCATCAGGCCACAGCACTTGTTTTCAAAATGCATTGGGCTTATGTTGATGTTCCATTGCAAGGTCTTGTTTGTGCAAACATCACTGCACATTGGAATGGTGCACCACAACTCTTGAATCTGTTAAATCTTTCCGGAGGTTTTTTGCAGTCAAATGGGGGTTTTGCCTTTCTGACTAGCATACAAGTAGTTCTCTCCAAAAGATATCTTGATCTTGATCCTTAAACTCCCTAAACTTCCATTTCTTAACTACATTTCGCACTGTGGAAACTGCAAGCTAATGCTTTGCTGTCTTCTTGTAGCCTTCCCCTGCATTGTAAGCATCAGTAACTTTCATTTTCTTCTTCCACAGCTGCTTAGAGGAACCCATGGTTCGCACAAGGTCTGAAGAGTCAGAGTATTTGTAAAGCTTTGAAATTGGCACCAGCTGACATTACTTCATGATAGTTGTTGACATAGCTCAGACCTAACAAGCTGATTAAGGTCTGAAAACCTTGTAAAAAGAATCTAAGACTTCAGAACTCTTAGAGTGCCCAAACTTTTGCACATATCACAATGATGTTTTTTTTTCAGGTTGTAACATAAAAGTAACTATGCATTAATATTTTCAATATGAACCTATCCTTTAAAGCCACAAGACATAGTGGATTTGAGAAATTAAAGGACTCATTATGATAAAGTAAACCCCTGGGCACAGACACAGATAGCCATGCTACTCATGGTTATCCAGTGTTTTGTTATTTTGCAGGTTTACCGTAACTCCAAAGTGATGTGAAAAGTGAAAGTGAAAGTGAAAAACAGTATACAAGTTTCATTATTTCTCGATTCCAGTACATTGTACTGAATGTTATTGGAAACTATTAAAGGAAACCTGTGATGCAGGTTTGCAGCAGAGTAAACAGTCTGATAATAAGCCGTTCATCGCAGTATGACAGCCTCAGCTCAGCTTCTAGAGCAAAAATTCCTGATTGGGTCATCCCTACTTTTGACTGCTGAGACAAAAAAGTGGTCAAAAAAGCCACAGGGTACTTTTAAGTTTCCAATTTTGACATTGGCAGTAGCTTTCCAAAGTCACAGTATATAATTTTGAAGTAAACAACCTCTCAAAAAGTAATTGTTGTCCCATTTTAGTCTTAAAGTTATAACATGTTACGTGAATATATTAAGACAGCATAATAATTATAGAGGCAAAATATGTAATCAGTCTGAAATAGCAGATTAGTTATCCTGCCACTTTTATCTATCAATGCCAGTCCATTAAATGAGACATGTTTCTCAGGGAGTTTTTGTAATGAGCAACCAAGCACAAATACACACACACACGCACACAACTCTACACAAACAGCTGTTCCTCTGTGAATGTGAATATTAACACTCCTCTAAGCAGGTAAACACAGGTAAACAGTTGCCAAAAGACACACTCCAACAGAAGCCTACACGCACACACATACGCACTCACACACAGGTTCTTTGTTGATCACACATTATTAAACTGTACAGAGTAGATGTAAACAGCCTCCGCTCGATTCAATGAGCTGAGAACATTTTCATGCATAATGAGGCCTGGACACATCTGAATAATTGATAGGAGAAAATGGATTTGGGAATCCATTGTTATTTATCCTCTGTGCAAAATAACCACATTCCCAAAACAAGACACTGCTGAAAAATTTATACTGGAGAGAGGGCATCTGGGGACGGAAAGATTGCGCATGCGTGTGTGTGTGTGTGAGTGAGAGTCAACATAGTTTAGTGTTAATTAATCAATATTCACATTTACCCGAAGTGGCCTGATGTTGCCCTTCACGCTTCCTGCCCAGTGTTTCCCTCTGTTCCTTATCCACACCTCTCTCTTCTTTCTTCATTTCCACCCTCCTCCCCCCCGTCTTCCTCTTTTCTTCACAATCTCTGATCTTTTGCTCTCTGTAGTGCAGTTGTAATACAGTTAATGAATACTGCAGTTATAGACCCACAGAGCTCATCGAGGTACATACAGGGTGCAGCTAACATTGTAGCATGGGATTTTTTGAAGAGTTATATCCATATTAGTATTTTAAATTTTGGTAGTCAGTCCTAATATGACCATTTCCTTTTTTAAAAATCCAAAATCCAATTAATACATGGAAACATTGTATATCTACCTACCTTACTGAAGGTAGATGTCATTAACATAAAGTATTATGCCCCAGGCATGCACTCATATGGAGTTTTATATTTAGCTCCAAAAATATCAGAGTGCCATCTTTTGCCTCACAGAAAAAAGCCTAAACGAAATATAAGTGGACTCACATTTAGGTCGTGTGTCTACATCTAACACAAAATTGTCAGTTCACTTTAGCCATCTCATGTGTGAGTAAAGACACAATAAAAAAGACAGCATTAATATAAATTTTATCCTTATAGTGTGTGTCTGTGTCTGTGATGTTTGAGAAGAGCGAATACAGGGAGATATCCATGCTACTCCCTGAAAACTGCATGAATATCAAAGTCAGACACCAGCTACAGAATGTTTCCACTGTGTAGCACCAACATGTAGTCCATGTGCGTTTTACAAGGGTGACACCCAGAAGTATGTCAGCACCTCATGCATATTACAAAATTTAAGTGTAATTTCAGACATACTAGACCCAGAAAAAAATAAGATTCACTTTTAGAACAAATGCCATCCATATGGTAATACATGGACTACAATATGCTTTAATCTTTAATAACAAGCTCAGGCGAAATGCAGTCAACAACTATATGGCCAATTTATCCCTGTAAAAGCAAGTGTATGTTGGTGAAACCTTATCATGTCTGCAGGTTTCAGTTGGAAACCATAAATAAAACTGAAGGGTAGTTTAACCTGTGATGAATGATGATAGATCACCAAAAAATCTGTCTTGTGAGTATCAAACTATCACCCACCAATGGATTTAAAAGTTTCCCATTTGTTCCTTTGCAGAGGGTCACAAGGTGACCAAGTTTCACAGACATGATATCTGACAACTTTGATAGGAACATCTCAAACCAGCTTTATCTAATCTCCACAATCTATCCCTATGCTCAGTATGTCTCATATTTTCACCAGCGTGACCTTGTCAAGCTTATGAGCTGTGTGCTTACAAGCTCGACAAGGTCATGCATCAGTTTGTCCATGATCAATGTGTAAGGAGAAAAATCATTTTTTGTGAACTTTCATTAATAGCCTGTCTCGTGATTAGTCATTCTTTTTGCCCTTATTTATATGTTATATATGTATTTTTTGTTTATTGGTGCATTTTCAGCTGATGCTGATTATCCCCTGATGATTCCTTTGAAAACTCAGTTGACTCAGAAAAAAATGTATTAGTTATTGATTTGTTATTAGTGTATGCATTTGTACTCATTCTGGTATTAGCAGCAGCAGGAGCAATAGCGGTGTTACAGGTAATAGTAGTGTAGTAGTGATCATATAGTATTTGTATGCAGACTTTGCCCTTCATATTTTGTTGCCTGCTATTGACTTTATTGACTGACAAGCTGCAGTCTTGTCTGTCAAGTGTGTGCTGGCCTGAAGCCGCGAGCTGTCCCTCTTTTCAGTCTGTGCTCATCCGACAGGCTGCTGGCTGCGATTAAATGGCTCATATGGCATTCATTCCTGAGTTATATTACAGATGTCTTCAAACTGCTGTGCTGGAATCCCAATGAACTGCTGTCAAGTGCCAAATGTAGGTAAATTTTTCCCTTTAGGAGTCAATGTCATAGGGGCACAAAAGAAAGGAATTGTTGTGAGAAAAAACAGACTGTTATAACAAAATAGCTGCATGTTCTTTTTAACAGAGCTTTTTGACTGTTGGGGTCATTTTCCATTAACATACAGTGACCCTTGCAACAAAATGAGTATAATTAAGAACCTGAAAAAGGCTGATAAACTAAAACAACGGCCTAATAATGTGCGCAGCAATACATTAATTAATATCATCAAAACAATAATTTGTGTGACGTGCTACCCTTTTTATTCTCTGATTGCTATAGACTGTTAAAGATTTTTCCATCAAAAAACAGTAAAGAACTGGCAGCAGAGTAGCCATTAATTTGTAAAATTAACACTGTCTTGCTGTTGCTGAAATTATTTTTTATGCATACAGCATAAAACTGTTATTTTCTTCTTTTACAGTAAGATGCTGACAACAGTACTGCAATTTATAACTGTCAATTTGCATTTTTTCACAGAAACAAAATTATAGATTCGTACTCTAAACTCCAATATGTATGACATACTACTCAACACACTAATGTGTAACTGACTAGTACTAGTGAGGACTAGTGAGTTTTGTTAAATTTTTTAAATATCTTTTTTCTAAACCTTGTGACTTGATATAATTACTAATATTGACAATATTTACAACAGTGAATAAACGGCCATTTCAATTGTGACTTACAATGTCAAGACAATACGTAAACAAATAGTGCTGTCTGTCTGAACACTGTACACAAATAAAGACATAAAACTTTATAAGTATATTACCATGCACCTCTAATGCAAGCTGTCACTGTGCATGACTGAGTGAGTTGGTCAGTGAATATCAGTGTGTAGAGTGAGAATAATTCAGTGAGTAAATGAAAAGTGTTGCTAAGAGACTGATTGTGTAGGTGGGTGAGAGGGTTCACTGACTTATGTGAAGTCCTACTTGATAGTCCATTAGGTTCTTTAGTAGACTTAACACACAAGGGTTGACTGACTCTTAGAGTTTATCCCTATCAACTACCTGAAAAACAGAAAAGTGTGCTAACTTAAACTTAACAAAAATATATTCTAGTAAAATAGAAGAAATTGTATTTTGATGCTTTGGTGACACTGAAACTTTAATGCCATGGAACCCATTGAACTGGTTATTTTTCAATAAAAATTTATTTTATGTTGTAATCAGATGTCAAAGTACCAAATCATCATAATGACAGAAGTAAGGACATGTATCACAATTCAAATTGAAAATGTACCTAATGTATTTTGCCAATGCTACCAAGCAAAGCAAAAAGGAGCTGACCTATTGATTTGCTGGATGAAGATGGAAAAAACCATACTCCACTGTGCAGGCAGACATGTGTCAACTCTACTGTTGTTTGTGTTCTAAAAGTGCAATTCAAAATACTGTAAAGAACTGTTTTCCTTCCACCAAGCAATCAATACTGTCAAATACTGTTATCTTTCATCTGAGCCATTTCATCAACCCAAATTAACAATAATGTACTGCATTTAAAGATAAGAGGATTATACTGTTGACATTTTGGTGGAAAATAACAGAACTTTTTTTGCTAAGCACGTCTCATTCAGAAGCAATGTTAAGACACACTATATTCATTCTCTATCATCACAAACCACCTTTTGTGGATGTTTCACTGATGGTAAAGAAACCCTGACTCTGTCTTCATTGGCTGTTTGAAGCTGTGAAACCATATAAGCTCTGCAATGCTAGCAGTTCCTAACCAGAAAATGCATTTGCTTGTCACAAAGGTCAGACTGGGTAATGGAGTATTGTTGGCCAAACTTATGTCACACACCCCTTTAAGATCTGGATCTTTAGTATCCATTTGTGGTGAAAACACATTTTGGAATCTTTGCTTCTTGCATCAAAGGGACCATTTTAATCTTCAAATCCAATCGTACGACACCGGTCCAGTTTACAGTCTTCAGATTTTTTTTTTGTGGTCAATTAAAAATAGGTTTTTCAGCCTATAACTTGTCCCACTTGTTAAAGAAGAAATAAACATTTGTAAAACTCTTGTGTTTGTGTGTTGAACTGCGTTAGCTAGCCTTGCAAACCACATTTTTTTGTTTTTGTTTCATGCATGGATTGAACAAATTAGATATGTGTTCAAGCTTTAGATGTGGCAGTAGGAGCATTTTTGAACTTTAGAAAATCTGGGGTTGCAGTTTTGCTGCTTCAGTCTTAAACTAGGCTATGCTAAGCTATTTGCTTCCTCTCCAGCTATGCACTTAGTGCATAGACATAAAAGTAGTAATGATCTATTCATATATCTCTCAGAAAAAGCAAATGAGCATATTTCACAAACTTTGAACAATATAACACATGCATATTTCACTGAACGTACAGTAGCATTAGCTCAATCACAGAATATGAACTTGTTGAACTTCTTAAAGTTAAAATGTATTTATTTATTTATTTGATCTATTTTAAATAATACAGACCCAAGTTGTTTTTGTAAATTGGAGCAATTTAGACTCCCTACATGCTAAATCCCCAGTGCCCATCTACTTGGTTTCAGACAGTGCTTTCTTGATATAAAAAGCCAGAGATGTACCCTCTAATGCATCAACAAAGACATAGAGATTCTTCTCTTTTTTATGCTTCTTTTCAGGGTTTTGTCTACTAAAATACAAAATCCTAAAGGGAATAGAAATGGGGAGTCTGGACAAACCAGTGCAGACAAGCAGGACATGGATAGAGCAGATCCAGCTCTCTGTGTGGGCTTCATTTTCAATTTGGACAACATAACATCACATTGATATTCCTCTATCATCACCAGAAACATCCCAGGTGGCATTCAGCTCTTGCCAATAACTGTTAACCTCTGACACCCGTCACATGGGAAACACAGATTTCCTTTTTGAGGCCGCAGAATTGAGCAGGTGACCCTTTCAATCACACACTCATCCCTGCTCAACCAGCCAAGTGCTCTGAATTATGTAGAGGAAAGTGACAGAGAGAGACAAAGTGAGGTGGAGAGAAAGTGACTGAGTTGGACTCTTAAGATGCTGTATGGCTCGATACGCCTGAAATCCATGTTTAAATAAACATCAGACAGAGAGAGAAGGTGCGAGCCATGCAGAGTCAGCTCAGCCAAGTCATACATTATTCCTCTTGGCTTCTAGCATATCAAGCTGCCCTGATTCATCCTAGATGTCCATGTATACATGTCCAAAGCTCAAAATATTCATGCATATACCTACCATAAATCTCCACTCTTTCACTTCTTTGCTCTTCTAACTTGAATTTGACTGCACTGGGTCTGCTGGTGGATGTTAAAGATAAACTCCATCTCATGTCTCTCTCCCAGCTTCTCTAAATATAGCTACATGGCATCTGCGTCCGAAACGAGAAAGTGTGACTGATGGAAAGAACAAGTGAGTTTCTCTTTTCTGTGTCATCCTGGATGTGACAGTAAGAGGACTGAACATTGATGTTAATGATCACCTGCATATCTTGCTCTTGTCTGGCCTGTCTTCTGTCTCTTGCCTTTTCTGTTTTTCTTTTTTTTTTGCCTCTGTCTATCCAATTTAAATCTGAATGTGACAGCATGAGGCCTGAGGTTGAACGTGTGTAACCTTCAACTCACAGAGTAATATCTATGAGATCATGTTTTGAAATTAATTTTTCCCTTAAAGCTGCATGAACCAATTTTGTTATTTTCCAAACGGATTTAATGATGAATGATGTATGTGAAAGGGGAAATTAGGACCAGACTTGAGTCCCCTTCAGCTTAACAACTACATAGCTGTAATTTTTGTGTATATTCTTGACTGATATGCACTATAACACCAAGGCCAATTCCTTGTATTGCAATTCCTTGTTCCTACTGTATGTGCAAACCTACTTGGCAATAAACCTTGGCTTTAGATTAAAAAGTAGTCAGTTTTGTCTCAAGTCTGAGATCTTCAGGTAGTTGGTTCCAGATGTGAGCAGCACAGAAGTTGTAGTAAAGCATTTAGCATGTAAAAGAGCCAAATATTTCCCTCAGTGTTGTGTTTACTGGTTGTTCTCCTTTCCTCAAATTGCTAAAAAAAAAAAAAATATTTAATATTTGAAAATCAAGACCACTAAATATCCAATAATCAAATTACCAAATAGATTTTCACCTGCCATCCTTTTAAATTAATTAGAGGTACTGTACATGATAATTGAAGCTGTCGTCATTGATTTTTCACCTTCTCCAAATGAGATGAAAACACAAAATCTGAAATATTATTATTTTTCTGGCCAGCTCACAAATGTAAGTCCAATTTTTACTCTCCATTTAGCTCCTTCGCTCTACACCAACTACTGAATAAAATATATTTGTCTTTAGCTTGCTAAACATAAATACTTAGCGGCTAACTTTGTCTCCCATTTGGCAACTAGTATACAATGGGTTTATCCGAGCTTTTTTATTCAAAACTGTTGCCTGCTGTAGCTGGGGATGGGAGTTGATGAGAGAGGAGTCTAAATAGGTTTAAATAGATCAAAAACCTCAATGTAGGTAAAAAAAAAAAGGTGAGGGGAACTGTACAGTTGGATGGGTTTGTGGGCAACACTACGTAATACACATCTGATCCTTTGTTACTACGAAAAATATTGATCAGTGCAGGGTCAATACCACAGGAGAAATACATGACAAGGTGAGAACTGAATGAACATAAAATTATATCAAGGTTTTGAAGAAACCTGTGCACAAGCAAAGGCAAAACCTCTCAGCGCACATATTAAATAGGCTGGGACTGAATAAACAGCTCCAGTGTTGTGGATCTCTCTCTAGTCTGAATATGACCCTCTATGCAGCCCGTATCCCTGGTGGACTCATATGTCTGTAAATATTCATGACCGGTGGGAAGGGTCTAAAGGTGATTGTATGCCACGCTCGGTCAATTCAGTCGTCGGACCAAAACATGATGACCATACATATACATCAGGGGGGAGGATCATAAATATTAAATTGATGCGTTTAGCAGTTGGAGATTCTCCTCAGAGCTTTCTGTTAGGTTACAACTGGGTGATCAAGTTGAAAATAGAAGCGGAGTTTGAGGATTTCCATCTATGACCTTTCAAGTGCTGAAACTAAACAAATCTTTGCCACTGTACCTGAGACACCTCCAAAGCTTATTACAAAAGAGGGATGAACTCACATAAATTAAGTTTAATTTAGCTCAAACCCCACTTGTCTTGAGTCATCCAGCCTCAATCATCAAACTTGAAAAACACCTGAATGTGATCAAGTCATTGGTTGTGATACATTTATCACCTAATGAGTTTATGAATGCCTGAGTGTGCAAAAACTCTAATGTCAGTGGGGAAATTAATTTCAGTGTGCTGGGAAGAATCTAACTCTTTCCAAGCCATCATTTTCACCACCTGTCTATATGTGAACAGGTCCATTAGAATCACTCTGAAAGATTGAAACCATCCAGCTATTTAATGATTTTATATTTGCTTTATTACAGGCTTCAACCTGCCTCAAAATCACAACTGAGTTGCGCAGCAGAAATCCTGCAGTCTAACTAAAGAGTTTCAGTTTACTCAAAGTGCTACAGTATTAATAACATAGAACACACACATAAAGCAAACAATAATAAGAGTTTTTAGGCCTTTTTAAAAAAGAATCTAGGGTCTGTGCGCCCCTCAGATGGTTAAGAAGGCTGTTCCACAGGCGTGGTACATCAGACCAGAAGGCTAGATCCTCCATGGTGTGGAGATTAGTACTGGGAGCCCAGAAGAGCAAACTGCTGGCAGATCTGAGGGTGTAGGTGGAGTTTTGTGATATGATCTATTCCTGTTGGAACTTCCTGGAGGTGCATGTCCATTGATGGATTGGTATGTGAGTAGCAGGACTTTGTAGTCAATCCCGAAGGAGACAGGCAACCAGTGCAATGAAAACAGAATCGGTGTTATATGTTTGTGTTTTCGCACTCTCATCAGGATCCTGGCAGTGCTGTTCTGAATGTCCTAGAGCTTCTGAATGCTTCTGCCATCCCTATGAAAAGTGCAATGCAGGAGTCCAGTCTTGAGGAGATAAAGGCATGGACAAGTTGCTCTGCATCTGACAGAGGTAGAGAGGGGTGGCATTCAGAGATCTTTTTGAGATGGTAAAAAGATGTTTTGCACAGATGTCTTATATGTTATATGTTAAAGTTAGCTGAGGGCCTAACCTAACACCCAAATTAGTGACTGAGGAGGAAAAGAGAATGTCCTGGCTGTCAAAAGCGAGAGGCTGTATGGCGGATGACTAAATCTGGTGTGGAATACCAATAACAAGAGCTTCAGTTTTGCTGCTGTTTAACTGAAGGAAATTTGTGCTCATCTAGGCCTTTATCTCCTTAAGATCGGTGTAGTGATATGGCTGCAGAAGAGCTTGGGGAAGTTTTGATGTACAGCTTGGTATCATCAGCATAGTGATGAAAAGACATCCCATGTCTGCTGATAACATGTCCAAAGTGGAGTATGTAGAGGGCAAACATTATGGGGCCAAGAACTGAACCTTGCGTAACACCACAGGTAAGAGGGAGCGATCTAGAGTTGCATCCTCCAAGAGAGACATATTCAGTCTTACTGAAAAGGTAAGAGGATTGTGTAATCCACAATGTCAAATGCAGTGCTCAGGTCCAGGAGAATCAGGAGAGAAAGGGACTCTGCATCAGCTGCCATTAGCAGGACCCTGAGCAGAGCTGTTTCAGTGCTATGTGCTGCATGAAAACCTGACTGAAATTTGAAATAGGTTGTTGTGTTTAAGGTGGTCCTGGAGCTGAGAAGCAACCAGTTTCTCCAACACATTGGAAAGGAAAGGGAGGTTGGAGATAGGTTTGTAGCTGGCAAAAACTTCTGGTCCAGGGTGGGCCTCTTAGGGAGGAGGTGGATGACTCTGACCATGAGGAAAGATGGAACACTACCAGTATGGAGGGAGAGAGGAAGGATAGGGAGACAGTTTAGGTGATCAAAGTGCTGAGAATGGAGATGTATGATTTGAACAGAGCTGTGGGAATTGGGTCCAGGGCACAAGTACAAGGTTTCATCTTCCAGAGGATTTCATCAGTGTGGCCTGTACTGATGCTAGTGAAATGGAGAAGGCAAGCTTCCAAAAGGGTTGATGACAGGAGGAGGCAAAGAGGATGAGCTGAACATCAGAGAGCGGATGTTGTTGACCTTGGCTCTGTAAAAGTCCATCAAACTGTTACATTGCACTTCTGTAGCCTCAATTGGGACAAATGGTCGTGGAGTGGAGAGTATTGTGGCAATGGATTCCAAATTAGTACCTTTTACACACATTATGCTATATTAGATATAGTTTATACCATGTTTAAACATAAATATAAGTATAAATATATAAAAAGTATATAGTTATGTCACTGCTAAACATGGTCACATATAGCTCACTACATACATATCATTTTACATACTAACAAACAAGCACACAAACAGTGAAGAGCAGCAGTTAGTGCCCATGCTGAGTAACCTGTTTGATGTCATGACTGTATATGGCAGCAGAGGTACAAAGTAATATTTAAGCAATTGGCATGCTTAATGGTACCTTTTGGACTTTTTGACCACTAGTAGTGCTACGGAGCAATGTTTTTACGAGTGGGTCCTCATTTGTGGCATGCATGCAAGCTAGCATGCAGGCGATGTGATTTACATTCTTGCTGTTGGTTTCAACCAATTGGAAGAGTCGGTGGTGTGGTAGAGTGCAAAGAAGAGTAGCAACATGCTAATAAAGGCAAGGAACAAAAAGACTGCAAGAAGCAAACATGGATGTAAACAATGCAGAATTTTAAGTATTTAAAAATCAATTTTGAAAATGTTTAATGAAGAAGAAAACTGATTCAACATGTTTGTTGGACCTTGAGGATACACAAAATGTGGTGAGAAAAACTGAATGTAAACATAGTTACAAGTTTTGTTCACAATAGAATGCCACAGGGTACCTTTAATACTCATTAAGTGTTTAAAATCAATATTTTTGTGCTAATCTGTACAGTAAGTAAGTAAGCCTTAGATTTATGACTTCTTTTAAAATAAACTTAAATTAAAATTGAATTTAATGATGCCTATCTGCCTGCTTTTAGGCCAAATTAATATCTACCTCAAAGTGATATAATATTGAATAAAGGCAAACAGATAATTAACCATTTCATTGAAATTTATCTAAGCTATTACACTGGTATTGATGGTACAGAAAGCGTCTCCTCTGTAGTCTCCTCTCAATAACCTTCAGAAAGGAAGCAAGAGAAAAAGAGATAGTAGGCAGGAAAAAGGAGAGCAAGAGAGAGAAGTGATTAACTGCTTTGAACTTTAACTGATAACAGGCTGGTCATGTGTGCTTAGCATATGTAAAACCCATCCTTTCTGCTAATAAGGCTACTGTCCTGCTCTCGCTCTCTCTCTCTCTCTCTCTCTCTCTATCTCTCTCTCTCTCTCTCTCTCGCCTCTCTGTTTATGCGTGTTTGTCTCTGTATGTTGTAAAAGAAAAAAAAATGTAAAACTGATCTGTGGGAGAAAAATGCTGTGCAGATGATCAGCCAGAAAACCCATCTCTGATGTGTGATAGTGAATCACCAGCAGATTGAAGGCCACTGGTAGACAATAGCAGTCTGGTTTGAAGTCCTCTCCATCGTCTATTGACCCTTTGTACTTCAGCATCTGCTATTGTGTGTATTGTATGACCGGGGACCAACTGCATACTTCTGAATCAATACAAACACAATACAGCTTAGACTCTGTCCCTGATGCTGACCGTGTAAAGTAATGATTTTTTTGTTGTTGTTGTTTTCTTCCTCCAGTACTGGGTGGTAGGAAGTTATTCGCTAACAATACCTTTACTAGTGAAGTCATTGTAGGAATTTCATTTTCAGTTACAATAATGCATTTACTAAACAAACATTCTGTAGCCCCCTGAATAAGTATTCTCTTGGTCAGTGATGGAAGAAGTATTGATATCCTTTACTTGTGTAATAATACTAACACAATATTAAAATCCTCCATTACCAGTAAAAGTACAAAAGTATCACCAGCAAGTGCTCATTCTGCATTTTTCTGTTGTAGCTGGTCAAGGTGGAGCTACAACAACTTTACATACAGTTAGGTATAGTAAGGTCATTTTGTCTAGTGGTTCCCAACCTAGGGGTCACAACCCCTCCAAAGGGTCATAAAATAGATCTGTGGGGTCATGAGGTTATTAATGAGAGAGGAAACAAGAAAAAAAAAGGTTCTGCTACACAAGTTTATATTCAGATTTTAGACTTATTTCCTAATCATTGTTTTTTGGTCAAACTTTGGATAATCTGACCGCCTTGGTGATTAAACAATTATTTATATTAAACCATCTGAAAAGTTTGGAGTGGTATGTCTCCTTGCTGCTAACAACTCCAGGTGGTCCCAACTAGACATTACTTTTGCATAAGAGTCACGTCAAAAAGATTGGGAGCCGCTGGTTTAATTTTTAACTTGAATTTTTATGTAAAATCTAAATCTGACAGGTCACTTGCAACTACAGCCATCAAATAAATGTAGCATAATGTAGCATCAATTGAAAGTACCCAAGTACCTCAAAACTTACTTTGCACCACTGCTCACAACATTGTTTTTATCCATCAAATTGATAGCACCGATGTTATGCATGGACACTATTCAGTTCCCCCGAATCATTCACACATGAGTATACGGGAGATGTAATATCACATGAGGTGTAATGAGTGCAACACAATTTGTAAATGCAATACAAATGGGAAACAAGGAAAAGCAGTCCATGTTTTCCAAATTGAGTCACTCCAGCATTTGCGTCACTCTCCTCTCTCTCTGGCTTACATACACACACATAACCCCACACACACTGCAGCATATCCAATTAGTGTCAGCGTGTGCTTTTGTCTGACTTTTGTAACATGTGCTTTTGCTGCTGCAGTCCGATTGGACCCACTGAGATAGACAAAATCCATCAATGCACACACTGTAACTGAAATTGATTGCAACTATTTTGCCAGCATCTCTCTTGACATATTGTGCAATCTAATCTGGCAGAGAGGCTTTTATTTATTTATTTTTTGAAATACCTCTACCTTTATAACAAACAAACAAAAGTAATGGGGTGTTATGAGGTGAAAGTTGAGAGATTCCAGAGAGTTTGTCTGAGAGGTTATAATTCTGACTCACAGTGTTTTGTCACATTTCTCTTCTTCTGTGTTTGCAGTAGACAATTTCAGGGAAAACACAGGAAAAGTGACGCACCTTTGGTTCACAGAGATTTAGAGTTTTGGTAAGAAATAGACCTGAGAGACAGAACAGCATGACAACTGTCAACTTATTTTCATATTTCTCTTTTTACTCTTTTAGGCTACTCCTCTCAGAAAGCATATTTTGGTTTCTAATGCAAGCTGTATGCATCTGGGACAAAATGGATGTTCAATGTTCATCAGTAGGAGACTGATGGTAAACTGAGACTGCAGACGTTACATCAATAGCAAGAGCTTTATCGTCCTGCTGTGATATAGCTGAGGTTTTTCATTTCCCTGCTTAGCTCTGCATTCTTTTACTGTGGGAATCCTATTCAATAATTATTAGTGCAGTGCCTGTTCAAAATGTCCTTGTTTGGAACAGGCTGACAGCTCAGCCTCCTGCAGCTACTTCAACGTATAGTAAAATTAATGCAGTTGATGTGAGGTGTGAACAACATGAAAAAGAAACTAACATTCCATTATACGCAGCTCTTGTAAAAATGCATTTAAAAATAAAATAATGTGCATTGTAAAATAAAGTGGATTGATCATATTGGGCTCTTAGATTGTGTCTATTTTCTGTGCCTTCAGTTTGGATTTGAGTGGTTATGTTGGCTCCAAAGGTTTGTGTTTTGTCTGTAGTGGTGCTTCACAATCACCACAGTCTCAGAACATGAGACAAATTGGCTTTCAACTGCCCGTGGTAGTATTTGCTCAGTATTTGCTCTGTTTTCCATGCATAACTACAGTCATTGTGTGTTGGGTTCTGGTTATTATCTTAAATTATTATTAGGTTATTATTGCCCCATGGCTATGGGCTACTTATGTCATTAGTTATGCAGGCATTTCGTCATAAATCAAAGTATTGAATATTGGGATTGGTGCTAGATGAAAAGCTGAGGGATCACTATTGTATCACTACTCATCCTGAGTTGGACATGAATGCCTCTACCACATTTCATGGCAATCCATCCAATAGTTGTCGAGACATTTCAATCAAAAACATAAATGTCAACCTCATGGTGCCACTAGTAGAAAAGTCAGGGGATCACCAATGCCATTAGGATTCATGCTCTGGAAACCTGTCTGAACCTGTCAATATGTAGATTTTGATTGAGGTCTTTCAGTCTGGATCAAAGTGGGGGACCGACCAACCGACTTACATTGGCATTCCTAGAGCCATGGTGCTGAAATAAGGGTGTTACTTTTGTGTATCTATTTTATATACAATGCAGAACAAAGTAAAAAATACAGCTTAGATTTGTTTGCATGTTGGATCAAATAGCATTTTCAGTTATCAAAATTACAGTATTTGTGTTTTTTTTTCCAATTGTCAGTGTTGACTTTCTTTGCCACAAACAGAGTGCAGAAAAATAATGTAGTTAGAACCAATAATTTTATAACTCTAATGCAAAAAGGTATAAATGTTGGCCAGTCAGCCAAAGACCTATGGATCTATAGCTCAGCCAGTATAAGTATTTTTCTGTTGTTGATGGTACTGGTTTTTCATTTTCACAGAGGAATCTATCCCTCAGATAAACCCAGAAAGAAGAATACGTTTCCAACTCTTCCATCCTCAGCATCCTGTCCACCAGGAAATGACACTGAGATGTCCAGAAAGATATGTAACACCATGAGGGATTGAGTGACTTCCCTGTGGTTCCAGACTTTTCGGACACCTCGATTATTGGTCGCTACAGGCTCTTTTCTGTTGCAGAGACCAGTTAGAGAGTCTGGAAGTTGACAGAGATTGAATGATAGATAAATGGAACTCTATACCTGTCCATCTAGCTGCCTCTCTGGTCATCCTACAAGCCTTGACTGACACAAGGCAGAGAAGCTACAGTGGGTGGACTTGATAGAAGTAGACTGAGGGAAGGTTGCAGAGACTGATGGATTGAGCCAATACAGACAGGTCTCCAGGTTGATAGAATGATTGAAAAACAGAGTGGGAGACTGGAAGAGATGTGGATTGATGGAGAATGATCGATGGATAGGAGCTCTGAGCAGAGCTCTCTTGACTTAAGAACAAATAGTCGTGAAGCTGTCTGATAGCCAGAACACTCTGTCTCTTTGTCCATCAGATCTGTTGTCTCTATATATCATCCATCAGTCCTGTCTGTAACAGACAGAATGAAATACTTCAGCTATTCATGGACAACAAAAAAGCTCCAACATGTTGAAAAGCAAATATACAGATCATTCTCAAATGAATTTGACAATGTAGTGTAAGGGCTGTTAAAATAACGGCATCATAGCAGAAACTAGTTTACTTTTTGTGTTGTTTTCAGGTTTTATTTGATGTCTCCCTGGGTGCAATTTTGAGCAAAATGTACAGAATTGACTTGACATGAGAAGGAGGAGCATTAGCCAAAGCAGCATGAGAACCTAATACACAGGCAAGCTCAGATGTTCTGCAATCCCACAGCTCATAGCTGTAGCTGTGTGTTCAGCATCAGCTGCTGCTGTAGCTCGAGTTGCAACAGTCCTGGAATAATCAGGATAACTACATCAGTCACACAGTGTATTGTCAAGGGGAAGTGGTCCACGCTAATGCTGTGTTATGCTCCAGTAGGTTAGCTGTCTTTCAGTGTCATACAGTACCACAGCAGTTTATTCAGCATCTGTTGCTAAAATCTGCTTTGCCACCCAATCAAGTTAACAGCAGATGAGCAAATGTCACTCAGTATGTAATGAGGAATGATTGTTTTTGGACAAATGCTGAGGCTGAATTTGTAAAGGCATCTTTTTCTCTCAATTTCAGCCCTCCATCCAGACTAAAACAATGTTTTTCTCCTCCCAAGACAGAACACTCTCAGAGTGGTCTCCAGAGTGCGTAAAGTTTTAAAAGTCAGTTTGATTTTTCAACGTGAACAGAGAAAACTGAGCTTTTGTAAATCAATGGTGTAAGCTGCCCGATGAGTGTTGGGTGCTGTGTGGCAGTAAAATGGACTTTGCTGTGATCAGTCATTTTGAATGTCGATGCTATTAACCGCTATTTATGTTGATTTTGTTAAACAACATGATCATATTATTTTTTTTCACCACCACGCAGCAGCTTGGGAATGACAACTGTTTAATAGGTAGTTTATGAGCCGCGATTCCTCCACAATTTCATACTCATCCGTCTCCTGACAACAGACACAGAAAAATATGTAAATGAGAACAACTTAATTAAAACACATTAAGTGATTACAGACAACGGGAGAGGACTGTTCAGAGGCTGAATGGGCTGTCACTCGGCAGAGTAACCAGCTGTTTCTGTAGCTGTCCAGTCACAGTTGGCTGTGTGGCGGTGAAGTTCAGATGACAACTTTCTGTCGTCCCTAACTTTTTCTAAAATCACTTATTTTTAAATGCCGATTTAGCTACGATGAAGCACAACTGTTGTAATTAACCTGAGCTCCTTACCAGATGTTGGCTGTGATGGAGTGTTATTGTTTACCAGGTGGAAAGAAGCCATTTTTTTTCTTTTGTTCATTCACTGAGTGAGTCAGCATGCAGTGAGAGAGCAAAATTTGACTGACTGATCTACTGACTGACCTGAATTTGGCTCCTGATGTGTTGTCTTGTGGTGTGTGCATCACTGTCACGTTGTTTTTGTAACAGCGATGTAGGACACTACCACTTAGGAACTTAAATTGTACTAGCTGTACATACACCCTGTGTTGTTGTGTACAACCTCAGGGAAAGCTAGTTTAGATTATTTCTAAGCTTTGACTTTTTCTATCTCCATTTTACAGCTAAATCAGCTATTTCCTGCACTGTGCCTGTGCCAATATTACAAGTATAGAGGTATAGAGAGTGACAGAAGTAGATGGAGGATGTAATATATTATCTCTGCCATACACAAAATGGTATGGAAATATTAATTGTTCAAACTTATAAATAGCTGGGAATTTGGTTAGATAGCAATCTAACTTTTAAACCTCCTGTGAAACAACTGGTGCAGAATCTGAAGGAAAAAATGGGTTTATTATTAGAATAGGACAAGTTTTTCTCTTTAGGACTGGGAAACCATTGTGCAATAAACCATCATTTCTGTGCTTGACTATTGAAATATTTTTTCCCCTCATGCTGCTCATTCCACCTCAAAACAACTTGATGCAGTTCGCCACTGTGCCCTCCGTTTCATTACAGGAGATAAATATTGTACACATCACAGTGTACTATGAAAAAGTTGGCTGGTCGTCAGGAACTCCTCTCTAGCATTTCTGCTTTGCTACTTTGTAAAGCACATCTTCTCTCACATTTAAAACTACTGTGCATTGGATCCCATGATTGTCTAACTAACATGATACCCCACAAGTAAATGCTGAACTTAATAGTATATATGTAATAGCATTAGTATATATGTTAGGTTGTAGCCTGTTTTTTGGGGGGGTTTTTTTGCATGCAAGTTTTAGTGTGTGTCGTTTGTTTTGATTTTCACTTGGTCACAGACATAAGTAAAATTGAACACACCTGTGTGGAGGTAGTCAGCAGGGACGGGGGCACAGATAAGAGTCATCATTGCTGCTGGAGGATATGAGGAAGGAATCGGGCGGGGAGGACGGGGAGGACGGGGAAGCGCGAGTCTGGAGGAAGGATGGCAGAGGAAGGGGAGCAGCAGTCAACCCTGCCTGTGGTCAAGGTAGAAAGCAGGTATGGGCAGCCCCTCTGTGGCAACGTGAGTATCACTCTTTTCCCCTTTGCGTACCTAGGGGCGCACCGTGGTGAAATCATGGTGGAAGGGAGAGATAGGGAGAAGGCCCAAGCTGCCTCACCATGGCGACAAGGGACCACAGGCGGGGTGATGCTCCCCAGCCTTCCAGAGTACCGTTCTCCTCCAGACGGCCAGAGGACGTCCAGGTGAAGGCAGACTGAGTGAGACACAGAGCCAATGGGCAGTCCGAGGAGCTGAGGAAACAAGTTATACCCACCCAGGCGAGCTATACATGGTCTGAACAGCTGGGGCCAGCTGTCCAGACAAGGTGTAAGAATTGTGAAACTGGGGTGGGCGAGGACTGGGTAAAGTGCAGGCATTGGCTCCCCACTGGTGGTTTCCTCTTTATTTCCCAGGTGGCAGCAGCAGTGCATGAGTGCAAAGCAGCAGCAGAAGGGGCGAGGCACCTATGGAGCTGGAAGTGGACTGCAGTGGGTAGCTTGATGGTAGAGCAGCTGGACGATTGGACGTAGAGACAGACTGGCGAGGGACTGTACTGTAAAAAAAGAGACTAAATTCCTTTTTTTTATCCCATATTTATTGGACTTTTATACATGTATATTTATCATTTTACACCAGGCCTTGGTTTTAGAGTAATAGTTTTAATAACCTTGCATTGTGCATTCTTATTTATTTAGTAATTTGTGAATAAATTATTCAATTCGAGCCTCTCTCCTTGGGTAATTTCTACTGCTCACCCTTGTTAGGACAGACATACATGAGTCCCAGGCTCTTTTTTAGGTGGTGTTGTCATTTAATAAACCTCTTCACCTCTAGATGGAAAGAATTACAAAGGACATTAGAGTAAAACTTCCAATTTCATCCCACTGGATGAGTTTAAACTTTGAAGCTTTTTAGATATGTGTGATTGCCACTGTTTTTATGTGCTTGTGTGTGTAATGGCCGTCTTTGGTTGTGTTTGTTTTTATATCCTTGAAGTATTCGGGTCTCTCTTACAAAATTGTTCTATTGGTTTTACCTATTTAAAGAGTATAACAATTAAAGGGAAATTTCACCAATTTTACAGAAATTACAGAGTCAGTTCACTCAGCCTGTCAAAGGTTATCTCAGCTTGGGGTTGGAGATTGCTATGGGTTGTACTCATGTAGGATCCAGTGTTTAATCCATACTAGAGATTTAAATCATGGCAGTGCAATACTAAATTGCTGAAGTACAATTTCAAAGAAATAAGTAAGTCCAGATTTTGGTCAGATCCAGACCCAAAGTACACTTTCATTTTCCTGCATCAGCATTTGACCGCAGTAATCTGCAAAGCTAACCACAACATTCCTGCAGGATTCCAGGCCGGAGCAGCGGGAGGCGAGGGAGCATCACTTCACTGGCTGGCTGTGAGCTTTACAGCGTATCTTAAAATCCGTACAGCAAGTCATTACATGGACTTGCACTCTAATACCCAACCAATTTACTTCAACTTTACACCCGGCTCGAGCGAGGCCGGGCTCTTATCCGTCCCTGTCATTTCCAAAATGTGAGCAGGTGGTAGGTCATTTCATTTTATGGAAACAGTCTGTCTTGCCGTGTTATGGAATTAGAGGCAGAGCGGTTTCTATTTTTAAAATGAGAGGGAATAAGCTATTTCCATATTGTGTCCTATACCTGACCCATACACGCCGCCACACACATCAGGCCCCTGTGTCATGATCATTTATGTCTCAATGGGTGTCTGTGGGTGTGCTGTCACTCAGCTATTAACACCCACAGTGTTTAGCTGTGCTAGCTAACTGGTCATTAAAAACCACCGGTGTGTATGTGTGTAGGAGTGAGTGGAGAGAGGAAGAGAGAGACGAAAGAAATTGACCGGACAACAACAACAATGCTACTTCAATCATTAGCTATGTTTAGTCCTGCTGGGTTTGGTCTGCATCTGCATGTGTTAGCCAGTGAGCCAAGAAACAGCAGCATTTGAAAATAATGAGCACATAATGGGACATGAAATTAGTGTCAGTGTTGGGGAGACAGAGCAGGAAGACAGACGACTGACAAATTCCTCATTGCTGTATGTTTATCGTTTCAAAAGCTAATTATTAAAAATGCATAATGACTTTTTCATGATGCAAAGGAAATTCGCCTAGAGGCTTTGCTTGGTGCTTGGCCTTGATATAAACAGGTAAGAACTCATTTGGATAAGCGTTTGTATAACAACAAAAGGGAGAAACCTTCTTAGCGATAACCCTGGAGAATATTATTATTGTTATTGAAATTATCATTGTTGTTGTTGTTGAACATAGGTTGCCAGTTTGTTACAGTCCTTGACTTAATAAAAATACGAATTAATGCAAACAGAGCATGATAGTATTAAAAGAAGAGAGACTGAAGAAAATGATCTAAAATGATATTTTTAGATGACTTATTGGCAGACAAAACCAGAGTTGAGGTGAATATTTTATTGGACTCAACCGATGGAAAGAAAGAATAACTAAGAAGGCATTACGTTGCACACATTTTATGTTTAATGACAGCATTCAAACCGCCTCCACAAACATCCTTCTTGATGTTGTAATTGGCCGGGCTGCGACTGACAATTCGTGCCACTATCCCCATATTAAAAGATTACTGATATCATTTCAAGCCTACGCTGGCCTTAAGGGTGAGGAGGTTGAGGTGATGGATGGATTTGTAGAATTGGAACTTTCATCTCGAGCCGCTAGCCAAGCAGAGATGAAGAGCGGGCTACGCTGATCACCAATCTGGTGATAAGGTTGCAAAAAATGACTCCATGTTGCTCTTTGCTGAACATGTATGTCATTTGAGCTGCAAAACCATGATCAGCCTCAGAGGTTCTATTACTGTGAATAGTGTTTAATTAACTATTACCTACAATGCAAACAGATTCTTACTGTAGTAAGCAAGCATGTTATTGATGAGGTTGTAATGCACCATGGTGCTTACAGGGATGCCAAATGCTTAGATAAGCTCATCATCACTCTGTATCATTGAAAATAAAATGTTCATAAAATCATAAATAGGCATGCCTGGATTATCACTCATTATTACACATCATCACATCACGTGCAAACAATACAGTGCCAATGCCTGCTAGGCTTATCCTTCACTTTTTTGCTTTAAAATTTCCTTTCTTTATAAAAGTTTACCAAAAAAGGATCACAATTGATGCAACAAAACCAGACATACTTACTTACTTTTTTATTCCATGCATTCCTCTGCCTTGTCAAAATGCTACTTAACCGGCAGCAGTTCAGTCAAAGATTCGGGTGTGTTATGCTAGTAGTGGCTCATGTAGCCTTGAGCTGCTAGCCTCAAGCAGAGATGAGGAGCAGGCTACAGAGATCTGGTAACCTCACTTCTTTCTAATGCCGCATTTTTAAAGTTGTAGTCTTCAGTCCCAGTCGACGCTACGTCAAGTGACATCACTTGAGGCAATTTATCAGACTTTGCACAGCTCCCTCTAGAGCCACAAAAGGTGCTACACTCCCCCCCAAGACCTGTAAACAAACTTTGATGTGTAAAATCGGTGTAGTTACCCTTTACCAACTTTCTAACTAATGGTTTGAACTATGACAGTGTTGTGCATAGTCTGAATCTCTATAGAATTATAGCATTGACCACTGCACCTCAGGGCACTCTTGTTACAGCAGATTGTAAGAACAGGTCTGCACATCCAGAGGGTAGGAGCATAGAAAAGTAGACAGTGTTTCTGGTGGCTGGATAGTCACTGAAGGGGATAAGCAGATCAAAGGTGGCTAAGCTGGAGGAGAAGGATACCAGTGTCCTGAGGTCCACTCTCAGCAGGAGGTGAAAGATGTGCTGTGTGTCCACCAAAGGGAGGGATGCATACAGTCTGTTCTGGAATATCAGCTAGTTAAGTACTGTATGATCTATATTGCAAACTTTCACCAGGTTTTAAACCAGACGACAAAGCAGGTGAAATGAGAAATGTGAAGGAAGAGCAGTTGAGGGGTTAAGATTAGCAGAGAAAATGGATCAGAGGGTGTAATGAGAAAGAAAGTGTAAGAATTTAAGAGAAGGAGAAAAACAAAACTAGAGGGCACAATATAGCATGTGTTATAGAAAGGAGGGGGGGGAACAAAAAGAATGAAACAAAAGTAGATAATGAGAAGAGAGGAGTGAGGAGAGGAAAAGAGAAAAGAGTGGGGTGAGCTATCTATCTCAGTTCCTGTCCAGCTGCTTAGGAGGGACTGCAGTGTCTAACACACACATACACACACACACACACACACACACATACACATACACACTCTCTCTCTCTTACTCACACACACACACACACCAGACAGCCTATTCTGCCGATGGCTGACACAGATACTGCAATGCAGAGAGAGATGAGGGGAGGGAGCGAGGACAGGAGGGAGCCGGCGAAAAGCAACGAGAGGAGGTAAAGAGGGGATAGGAGAGCGACGGAAAGGATGAAAGGATAGATGAAGAGAAGAGAGGGGTGAGGAGCATGGCTGAGGAAGAGAAGGCAAGGTTGAAGTGGATGATAAGGAGGGTGGTTGAACAGTGGAGAGAAGAACATGAGAAAGAAAGGAGAGAATAAGGGAGGGGCTGGAATATAAGCAGTGAGACAAGCAGAAGGGTTTTGAGTTGTAGGGAGAAACAGTTCAGGCTTTATGTATGCACTATTACTTAAAAAAATCAAAATGAAGAAACAGTGCATGTGAGTTTATCTTTGGCAAAAAATATATTAAATAAATTATATTAAATTAAATAAAAATATTTCCCTTTTTTATGGCGGTGTACTTGAAAGAACTGTTTGACATGTTAGGGAATTGCTTTCTTGTTGAGAGTTAGAAGAAAAGATTGATGCCACTCTTATGTCTGTATGCTAATGCTATATGACGCTATATGAACTCACCAGAAATTCTGGCCCTTCCTATTATTTTTCTCCAGTTTATATAGCAGACCCATGAATCCCTGGGACAACGCTACATGCAACGCTACATTTTCAACTTGCACCAATTTGCGCCACCCCAGGCAAATTCCCGTCTACTCGCATTTATGCACCACACCTAAAGTTCGCTTTGTGTTTTGTCCAAACAGACAGTTAAACCTTTTGACAGAGAGAGGCTAGCTGTCTCCCTCTGCTCTAAACCTCGACTCTAACTTTATATTTAGCACATTCTTTCAGCTGAAGGCTTTCTGATCTATAACATATTGTATCTGATATATTTAAGAGGGCCAAATAATTTGACTGAAAAATCTAAAGCTACAAAATATATATGTCAAGGTCCATTCAAGTTTTAAAATAATTCAATTCAAAGGCACTATAGTCACTAAGATAGTCAAATTAGTCGCTGGCAACTAGCTCAGAGGCAGACAGATCCGCGAAATATAGGCACATGGCACTTAGAGAAATCACAGCTCACGGCTGCTTTTTATCAACAACTGCACCTTCTCCCTCTCTTTTTGTCTCCTCGCCTGTCTCTCATCATCTTGGTCTGCCTTCTCTCTTTCGCCTCCTGTCGTTCTCTCTACCTCACACACACACACACACACTCACACATTTCTTTCCAGGATTCAGGATGAATCACAGCTGATGCAATTCATGCTATTTTCTCGAATGTCCTTTCTATCTCTGTGTCCATTCTTTTCCTCTTTCTTCCTGCCTCTTTTTTTTTTTGCTCTCCGTCTTTGTGTTCGATAGATAGTCCTATCAGCCCTCTAGCTGCAATATGATGGACAATAATCTGATGATGGACCAGAGTACAGTGCTTTACTATGCTGTCATCACCACTTGGACTGTGTATGTGATCGTGTTGGGTGTGTTTGTGTGTGTGTGTGTGTGTGTAGGATTGATCTCTATCCTCACAGGAAGTGTTTTTACATGAATCTATAAATTTGATTAATGCCGTCCCCTATCCATTATTGACACAAAGTGTGTTTGAATGTGTATACGGGTATCGTATATGTAGTAGTGTGTTGCCGCCGTCAGTGTGTGCGTGGATGTGACTGAACAAATGAGTGTGTCTCATCGAGATTTATGAGCTGCAATATTCTTAGGACAGCAGCAAAAGATAAAATTCTTCAAAACTGCATAAGAGATACAGTAATAACCGGCTTTGAAGGCTACAATAAACATTTAGAGACTAGACAGGACGTTTTATCTCCAACAAGACAGAGAATGTGTACTTCTGCTTTTATTGTGAAGCTGACCCTCCGTGTAGCTTTACAGAAAGTTTCGCATTCAACTCGTATCTAAAAAGCGGAGTACATTTACTTTCTGACTGGAAATAAATGTGGACAGTAGCATAGGGAAAAATAGGATGTGAAAAAAAGAAAAGAAAATCAAGGAAAAAAGGTTTTTTTTTTTTCTTTAATAACCACTGAGGTATACTGATGAGAAGTACAACACAATAGCCTCCATGTTGCATGACTCTTATGGGTGACTGGCTGTGAAAAACATGCACTGCCTGAGAGTTTGTTCGGCTTTCAGCATTTCAAAAAAAAAAAAAAAAAAAACATTTACATGGTCTGAAAAACACCCATTTTCTGTGAAACCACTGATTTGGCTCCGTCTCTCCCCGTCAGAGCTGCCGTCTCTGAATAGATGTCTGATTAAGAACTGCTTTGATTAATACCTGTTCTCCCTCACTAGAAATTACACGAGCAGTTAAATCCCCCCCCCCACAATGACTTTCAGTGTTGGTGTATCCCATTAGACGTGCAAATGAACTGTTTGCATCCTTTCATCCAAATATTTTGCACACTTTGCTAAAATTACATGCAATTAACACCATATTACATATTCATCAAGACAAACACACAATGAGTGGTTGCTACATGTTTAGGGTGCATGTACGCATACAAAATATGAAAAATACTAAAATCAAGTCTGTCCTCCAGGACATATCAGGCAGTACTGCCTCGTTCTTTGCAGTATGTGCTATGACACTGCTTGTAAAGGAGCCATATATAATCAATAACCTGGTAGCAGACTATCATTTACATGCATCTTGTCAAAGTGTGATTTTCCACTTCCTGGTCTAGGTAGCAGAGAATCTGCTGATGACTGTCAGACACGGTTTACATTGACTTTAAAGAGGAAGCAATCAGGCCAGATAGAGGGAATGAAGGGGGGTAGTATGCAGACAGGTTTTATGCCTGGTGGAAAATCCAATAGGTTTGAAATGTTGCCTTTATTCAGCTCAGTAAAGTTGTGTGAATCATTTTTTCACATCGTTATCAAAGTGCACTGGAGAATTAGCTGTATCAAAGTAATGTGGTTTTTAGGTTTTAAAAAGGAAAGTACTTGAAAAAAGACTGTGAGTCGGTACTGATGTATTAGTAACAGTTCTTAAACAAAGTGTTTTGAAGCCTGAAAAGTAATGCAGCTGATATGAAAGCAGCTGTAATCGTTCTTCTTCTTTTTCATTACTTCATCACAACAAGCTAAGCATGAACCATACGTTTGACGGATTATCTGTCATGATCCCAGTTTAGCCCTGGTGTTTTCCCTCCACACCTCTCGATCTGTGTGTGTGTGTGTGTGTGTGTGTGTGTGTGGTGTGTGGGCGTGCCCTCCACACCTGCTGCTCATCCTGGAATCAGCTCACCTACCTGTCATCAAGCCATCACCTCTCCTCTACAAGAAGACTGTGCTGACAGCTAGTACCAGATGGATTGTCATGCCATGCATAGTTTGGCGATGTGCATGTTTCCAGCTCTGACATCAGTTAATTTTCTTCTTCCAGGATTACCTGCCTGTTTGCCTGCCTTGTCTGTCTGGCAGGCCCACTATAGTCAGCTCTCATCCTCGGGATTCCCTCTACTGAGCCTTTCCTCGGATTCATCCCCCTCACCTCTGCCAGCCTCCATCTCACCATTCCTGCCTGTCACTACAATAAAAAGACTGTTAATTCACCTTAATGGCTATCCCAGTGTCTGCATTTGGGTTTAATCTTGATACATGACACTACAATCCGGCCAACATGAACCCAGAGGACATTGAGCTGCTCAGCCTACCGAGTACCTGGGAGGCTTTTGGTGTGCCAAGAGATATTCTCCTTGATATAGAGCCAGATTTTTTTTTTTTTTTTTAGGCTTCTCACTGCCATCTGGAAGAGGGATCCTGAAATGACCCTGGGGGTGACTACCTCCAGGTGGTAAGTCACTTTTGGCCCAAGTTCCTCCCAAACCCACCATTCAAGCCTCTTGTGTTTCCCCAGAGTCTCCCAACTCTGCACAGGAGCAGCCTAGCAGTTCACCAGCTAGCCCCAAGCTCATGTCTCATCTGAGTCATTCCATGTCAAATCAGACAGAATCCAGGAACGTAGTTGCAGCACCATCTCAGAGTTTGTCTACATAACGTTTAGATCCCAAGACTAAGACCTGTGAAATATTTTTTGTTCAGTTCTGATGTTTTTATTTATTTATTTTCTTTGGCCCTTGATATTTTTTGAATTTTTACACTCTCAAAAACACCTTATCTAGGAAGCCATGTTTGCATTAATATCTTAACCTATTGTACCTATTCCTTCCTCAAACTTTGTAGGATGGAAGATAAACATGTTCTCAGACTGAACCATTAAAAGTTTGTACTGCGTGCGTATTGATTTTCTATGAGGCTCTAGATTTGGGAAAAAAGTACAAAGTTACTAGAGTGATATTGAGGGTATTATAAACCCATTGGTACCCATATGGTATCTTTTTTTCCCCCTCATATACAATCTTTTATTAATATGTGAGGTCTCTACCACTAATGGACATGAAGATACTATGAATAAAACATGGCATGGTTGCATTTTTTTGGTCATTTTCATTGGAGCAAAACTGTGGAGTAGCCAGTAGGAACATGAAAATGTATGTGGAAATAGTGTAAGACCTCAAATATTGGCAAATTAATAAAATATTGTATTTGCAGAAAAAATAATTATTGATATTATATTGGTTCAAAAAAATGTCCTTCTTTCTTATTCCTCTTTTCTTATTCTAGGGCCTTATAAAAATAAAATGGCATGCAGTACAGGTTTTGCAAACTGAACACGTTTGTCTTCCATTCTACAGAGTTTGTTGAGGCTTGGAACAATACTTGTCAATATAAATAATATACTATAATATTAATGCTCAAACATGGTTTCACAGATGTTTTTGAGGCTATAAAAATGAAATAATATCAAGGTCTGAAAAAATACAAGATTTGAACAGAAATATTTTACAGGCTTTGGTTTTGGGACCCATTTATGATATAGACAAGGTTTGAACAAGATATGAGATGGTGCTGCAATAACCTTATGTGATTTGGCCTGCGTGGCCAGCCTCCAGCTTTGGGATATCCAGCTTGCTAGCCATCAGCTTGTCTCCCAGTCAGCTACTTTTGGGCCTGTACTCCAGACGTCTGGTCATCCTCCTGCCCGTCCTCCACAGGGGCTCCGTCTGTTTGGTCATCTTCCTGCCTGTCCCTCCAGACTGGCTCCGCCTGTTTGGTCATCCTCCCTACCCATCCTCCAGAGCTGCTTCCCTTATATCACCAGCATCCAGGCCATCGTCGAGACATGCTCCGCCCTTCTGCCCTTACCTACTGGTCACCTTCCGGAGCTGTCTGTATTTCCTTCCGTTTGCCCTTCCTAGCTACTCCTCCCATCTTTCCTGCCTCCTGGTCACCCTCCGGAGCAACACTATCCATCTGTCCAGCCCCTGGGCCACCCGCCTAAGGTCTCCTGTTCCACCCCTGTTCAGCCCCCAGGCCATTTGCCCCTGAATCTCTCCTCCAGACTCTCTCCACCTACTCTGCTCAGTGTAAGGGGGAAGATTCATACTTAGGAGTTTTATATTGCTGGTGTTTTCCCTCCAGACCTCCCAGTCTGTGTGTGTGTGTGTGTGTGTGTGTGTGGTGTTGGTCTATATGTGTTCTCTGTCTCCCTCTCCCTTCACACCTACTGTATTATCACCTTCTTTTGGCTCTGTTTTGCTTTTTATCAAATCCTAAGAGGAAAATTAGGCTCTTTAGCTGCTAAATGTGTCACTATATTTACCAGCTAATTGCTAACAAAGTGGTTAACTGTCTGTCTGCTGTTTGGTGCTGGGTAGATAATGTCCAGCAGTTTATCAGAGCTTAGTTGCTGAAAACAGTTTCCTTCTACACTAAGCATGGAAACAAGGTTGATTGGTTAAAGTGAGCCAAAACAGTTAAGTTGCCAGCAATAAAAACAAAACAATAAGCTTAAAGATGGTTGGGTAATTCTCTGTGGGTTCATCCCTATGAGCAAACCTTTTCATATTAGTCATGTGACCTATTCATATGAAAGTATTGATAAGTGCAGCTTTAAGGTTTCCACACTAGAGTGCAGCTGATACATTATCATATTACTTTGCAATAAACTGGTGGTTGTCCGACTAACTTGTCATTTGCTAGTCAAAAGTGAATGTGAGTTAATGCATTGCTCTAGTAAATACATGCATACCCACTGAAGAGGCCATAACAGCAACCCTGGATTAAGATAATGCAGTCCAGTGAGCACATCGGTTAAAATGTTCAGCACTTGATTTTGACCTGGAATGGAAATTGATCTAAAGAACAGGGGTTTCAAATGATCCCATAAACGTGTAAAACAGAAAACAATATCTCTCTATCTTTAGCATTGTAGTGGACAAAGCAGATTTGTTGGTTTGCAACTTGGAACCTGTGAAGGCGTGATCAAAGAAACCCAAGAGGAGCTAAAGGTGTAGTCATTGCACAGCTGATGAAACAGAGTGAAGTCTGTTGCATAAGCTACTGGTCATTTAGGAGGTATTCTAAAGCTGCAACTGCCCACTCCTCCTGCTTTTTTATGATACAACCAACTACTCCCATAATAGAGGTGAAAATGACAAATCATCTTGGCTGATCATTGCAGTTCAAAGATTAATACTCAATGACGTAGTTTGTTCAATATGGAAAGCAATGTTAATCTGTCAGTCTGTCGGTCATATGGTCGATTCACCCACTTTGGTCCAGATTATAATATAAAGGAAGGCTATGAAATTTTGGATGGATATTCACAGTCCGCATAACATGAATCCTACTGACTCTGGTGATCCCCTTTCCTCTAGTGCCACCATGAGCTTGACATTTTGCAAATGCAAAATGTCTCAGCAAATATTAGGTGTCCACCTGAGGGTGAATTGTAATAGGTTTAGTGGTCCTCTGACCTTTCTTGTAGCACCATCATCAGGTCAGATTTTCAATTGATTTATGACAAAACACCTGCAAAACTAATGAACATTCCCTCCTTCTTCTCTGTGTAGAGTGTCCAGTGTTGTTGTTTTGGTTATTAGATAATGAGAACATTAGCAAATGCATTTCTTTGTTTTCATCCTCAGAGGAAAGAACAATGACAACTTGCCCACACAAGTCGACAGTTTTAATAGAAACAAGGTTGCCACTGTTTGCTTGAAAACTGCCTGAATTTATAAAGCTTTTTTTTTTTTCAAACTCTGACTCATGAGCATGTGCACACAGCCCTTCAAAACCTTAGCTGTGTCAAAAAGGCTGCAATTAGCAATTTCACAGACCATCGTCTTAATTAGAACAGAGAATAGGGACACAAACAAGCGCACACACGCCTATGCCCTCACACTGATACACACATGCATAAAAAAAAACAAAAACGCATCAGCCACACATACATATACACGGTAACTGATGAACAGATGTTGGTTTGAAACACACTGGAGGAGAGTCAGAAGCACTGGATTTGGAGAGTGAAAACAGAACAAATCTAGAGAGGCAGAGAGTGAGAGAGAGAGAGGGAGGGGGAGGGAGGGGGTGTAATCTATAAAAAACTTGCCCACACCAGACACAGGAAGTCACAAAGCTAACCCACACACTAATGAGGGTCCATGTTAATTGAGGCTAGTAATTAATCAGTCCCGCTGCTAAATAATCCAATTCGAGCTTCTGTGTCAATCTGTCATAATATTAGCTTTACGGTCACACACTCACACTCCGCAGAGAAACGCACATACAGTTTGTCGACCGGCGGCGAACAACAATTGCACAATTCTTCTGTTTCTCACAGCTTCTGTTAGTCACCGACATGCACAAACATCTAAATACATACACCAAACTAAACATGTTTACAACGCATAGCACCTCATTCAGTCTGTTCATTCATTCATTCATTCATTCTTACTCACTCTTTGTTAGCCCACCCCCTAGTGGTTCATAAGAGAAATAACTGACTAAAGGCACAACAGAGCCAGGAGCATTCTCTCACCTGCTCTCTGCAGTAAAACACTATCTGTCACACATCTAATGAGGTGCAGCACAATGTTATTGGTTATATTACAAAACCTCTTAAGTTCTGATTCCACTAACATAAAAGCTTAACAGATTTTTGTACAATGAAACACCTACTAATGGTTCCGACTTATCTGCTCCCTTATCGCTTGGATATGAAATAAAAACACTGTTGCAGCACAGTTACAGCACAGGATGTTGACTTATACTGCAAACTTAGAGGTTTGCTTTCAGTTATCTCCTGCATTTAAGTCAACAACTGCAGCGTTGTATAACCACAGCTTCAAACTGTGGGAACTGAGTTTGAATGTGATGGATTCTCCATCTATACCAGACACATCCAAAAAATCTTGACATCATTTTTGAGGGGAGAGAAAAAAAAAGGTACAACTATTTGCAGACAGCAGCTGTTATTAGAAATAGAATAGAGAGTAAGATTCATTTGATACCCAGACTTTTAAGAATAAGAAGTAGAACTGCTGCAGAAAAACCGAGGTGAAACTTCTTCAAAGCCTGCTCTGTGCTGCACTGTTGATATAACATGCGGAGTCAATGAAAGGTCCCAGCACAGTGGGGTACACTGAGACACATTTCAGACTTTTGCATAACTGGTGTCTATTTTCTGGCTCTATTAATTGGCCAAATCAGTCTACTGCACAATGGTACAGTGGTATAATGACGCAACACCTTTGTTTTTAAATGTATTGTTACTGTGACATATATCACCGTCATATTTCAGATGTGGTTGTTTCTCTGCTGTTGTTTGAGGCAAGTTTGAATGCACTGCAGCAAAATGCTAAACACCTACAGTACAATTTAATTGGCTACCGATGTGACAAGAATAACTGCCAGACTGTGTCAGGCTGTACAGAAAATTTCGGGAGAAAATCCTGTGAGGGTCGCTAATGATTCATTTTGCACTTTGTCAAAGTTTTCAAAAACTTTCCTATGACAATGTAATAACTTGATGTCACAATTCATTTTAAGACGGGGAATTCAGCGCATATTCAGAACTGCAAAACAGTAAGAAGAGGGCTGCTAACAAGGACACTTGTGTAGAGACATAACACTGCAATTATAATGGTGCATTAATGTTTTTCACCCCCTAGAGCTTAGTAAATTAGAGCTGAATAATAAAATAGAATGAAATAAAATAGAGTAGACTGGGACACTGAATGACCAACTATAGTAGCACGAACAAGGTTCATTCTAGAAATGCACCTGACCCTGCTTCAGTAGAGCACCTTATTACTTTCCTCAAACTATCAGTGTGTATGATTTAGTGGCATCTAGTTGTGAGGTTTGAGATTGCAATCAACTAAATAAGCCCCCCACCCTCTAGAGCCAATGTTTGGTTTGTCCATTCTGGGCTACTGAAGAGACATGGTGGTGCAACATGGCCGACTCAGTGGAGGAGGACCTGCTCCCTATGTAGATATAAAGGGCTCATTCTAAGGTAAAGAAACACATGGGTTCTTAATTTCAGTTGATTATACCCTAATTAAGTATTTGAGTATTATATTCCACTTCTGCCAATTGATCCCCCTAAAATCTTACACAGTGGTCCTTTAAATATTCATTAAATGCTAAATATTCCTTTGAATGTGAGAATATACCTTTTTCTCACATCAACATACAACACATTCAAGAACTTATTCATTCTGGCAGCTGTGGCTCAGGAGGTAGAGCAGGTTATCCACTAATCAGATGGTTGGTGGTTCAATCCCCAGCTCCTACAATCCACATGTCAGTGTTCTCGGGCAAGATACTGAACCCCAAATTGCTCCTGATGGCTGTGGCTGAATGGGTGAGCATAGAAGCATTGTGGGATGCTGTAACAAGGAAGCACTGTATCACTCCTGCAAGCAGGTTGGTAGCCTCTGCCTTCAGTATTTGTGTGTAAATGGATGAATGTGGGCATTTATTGTAAAGCACTTTGAGTGGTCGATAAGACTAGAAAGGTACTTTATAAAATGTAGCCCATTTACCATTACTTTTTGATATCAAATAAGATTGTGGAGAATGTATTAAGTTTTGATGTTGGAACTATTTTATTAACTGATGGTATAGTAGAGCTAAAAATTGTTGCCACAAGTGAAAAAAAACCCAGAGGGTGGAAATTTAATACATTTCTTTTACAAAATAAGCAAACAGCAGAAATATTGACTTTTAAGGAAAATTTGGGTATAGCCAAAATGAATGTGGTGTGGGATCATCTGAGGCATCTATAAGACAGACTATTAGCTTTACAGCACCTTCCAAAAAGGAAAATAAAACTTGAAAATTATATTCTGAATTAGAAAAACTTCTGGCTGTGCATCATTCATCAGATTTATTAGGGTAAATGAGTAGTTTAAAATTCCAGCTACATGAAATGCATAATGCAAAGGCTGATCACACATTATTTAAACTTCCTACTATGAAGAAGAGGAAAAAGTGGGAAAACTACTAGCAAATCAGCTAAAAAGAAGCAATTCAACCAATATTATTGTGCCAATAATAAATGAGACGGAAATTACTGACACTGAGGGGATTAATTAAGCATTTATTAAGTATAATAAATCACTCCAGAGACTTATTATTTTAACTTCTTTAAGGGGCTGATGTTACCCCAAATCCTTCCTGAGTTAAATGAAGGTCTAGATGCCCCAATCAAAGAGTTAGAGGTAAAAGGGGCTATTAATTCATTTAGTGATGGGAAGTCCCAGTTGGAAGGTCTGCCTGTTGAATATTACAGAGCCTTTATTGAAATTCTGGCTCCTATGTTGATAAAGGTTTTTATGGAAGCCATAGAGGATAACAGTTTACCATAATCATTTACGGAAGCAGTTATAAGCTTAGTATTCAACAGAGATAAGGAAAAAAATGCTAATATTCTCTCCAAGATTCTGGCTTTGAGAGCTGAAAAGATCCAAAAAAAAAGTCAATAACCTCTCTCCTTAATTATTCCTTTGATTTGGTGGTAAAGTGTAGGAGTTATTTTTGTATGCTGATGATATTTTAGCTATTTATTAAAAACCCATTCTCATCAATATCACCACTGTTGGAAACAATACAAAAATCTATACAAAAAATGTATACAATTAAAATGACGGTTGTCGTTTTAATGATGCTACCCTTAAGCATACCGCAGGGATACTTTAATTGGTTTAATAAGTTAGTCAAGGACTTTCAATGGGAAGGGAAAAAAGACTCCCTATTAGTATGGGGTTCTGCAGAACAAGCGAACCCAGGTGCAGACAAAGAGACAGGAATAAGGTAGAAAGATATTTATTGCAGAGGATGGGCTGCAGACTATGGAATGCTTGGCTGGGGAAGGGGCAGTTAGGGGCAAAGGAAGCAGGTCCAGAGTGAGATCCGAGGAGACTGAGTAGTGCAGGGTTCCAGGGCAGAGGAGCAAGGCTGAGGGCAGAACAACAGGGCTTGACCAGACGAGGGGCAGGAAACAGGGACTGGAGTCAGAACAGGCAGGAATACAATGGAAATAGAGAGTAGGATGAGAAGAATAGGTAACAAGAACTAAATGCTAAATAGCAAAACTGGTAATAAATTGGCTCAAAGTATAGTGACTGGTACACTAGCAGAGGATGATCTGGCAGAGTGGAAGTGGCAGGGATGAGTATTTGTAGGGGCTTGATTGCAGAGATGAGATGCAGCTGGTGTGGCTCTGTTCTGACTCCGGCACACCTGCTGGCAATCTCACACACACACACACACACACACACAGAGGGAAAGAGCCACTCGGGGAATGGCAGCAGGTTAGAGAGGCACTGAATTAGAAGTAGTGGGCATGGCAGATGATGTCCCAGGGACAGATGTAACACTATGATCTTAAAGAAAAGGGAAGGCTCACACTCCCAGATGTTGAGTTATACAATACTGCATTTGAATTGTGCATACTGGCCAATTAGTGGGTGAGGAAGAGAAATTAGAAAGTTGGATTCATTTGGAGGAAGATATCCCTTTTTAAACCTGTTCATACTCTGTCAAAGAAAAGACAAGGTACTAGAAATCAAGATTCCAGTCCAGTGATAGATACTGCAACCTACTCCAGTTCTTTTTGTCAGCACTAGTGGTCAGGGACACTGACAGGAGTAACCCTAACATAAATGTCTTTGGAGATACTGTATATGCAAATTAAAAATGGTTTATGTGATGTAAGAAAGAACTTCAGAATTGTCATATAATTTTAGATCTTTTTAAGTTCTCAAGGGCGAAGAGAAAGGCATCCACATGTTATAAATTACTGCTTAAAGGAAGAGGCAAAAAATGTGAGAATCTGATTTGCTTAGCAAAAAGATTTGGACACTATGATCAAAGCTCCTGGTCAAATAAAATTTCAAATATTGGAAAGAACATACGAGAAGCTAAAACTAAAGGGATATTGTTTAAGGTTGTACATAGATTCTATTTCACTCCTAATAAATGAAATAGGTTAGGTGCATCAGAAAACGATTTATGTTGGAAATGTAATGAGAAGAAAGGGACCCTAATACACACTCTATGGAACTTTACTGTTGTCCGTCTACTGTGGGAAGAAATATTAAAGACCATGAAAGAGGGACTGGGCTGTCCTATTCTTCCTTTAAAGGAATTAATAAGAGGCAGTCTCAAGTGTTAAGTCTGGGTATAATCACAACATTGAGACTTATCCTTAGGCATTGGAAAAGCCCTAACACTCCCACATTCATTGAATGGATGAATTTCTTAATTAAATGAATGTCCTATGAAATGATGGTAACCAGAAGATTAGAGATATGCAACACAGACAAAAATGAAATATGGGAGAATTTTTTTTAAAAACTGTGTTGTATTAAATAACCAGCAGAAAGTTAGCAACTATCTAGTGTTGCCAATGATTTTCAATGGAAAATAGCTAAAGCTGGACTGACACTTGGTGTCACTAGATGATGTCACTAATTTGATGTGCTAATTTGCATATATGTGACATCAATACACAATGGCATATAATACTAAGAAACTGTAACTAGCTATATGTTAGCTTTCAAGCAGCTACAGTCTATGCTTAATATGAATCCAGATCTACATCTACTGAACAAAACTATTTTATCCCTGTTACATAGATTGTGTAACTGAAGCATCATACATAGAGAGACTTACTATTGTTAAATTTGTCAAAATAAACAGATTCAGCAACCTTTATGGAGTGATAACAGTCAATGTTCTGTTTATAGTTTGTCCCACTGCTCCCTTGTGCCTGAAAGCTCAATTAATGCTGCTTTAAGTTTATTTTCATCATTGATGATCAGTGAAAGAGGGGAAGAGAGGAGAAGGAATAAGACTTATGATACATAAAAATTTGCTTCCCCAGATGCAAATCCAGTGAGGCTAACCCATACACTAATGAGAGTCCATGTTAATTGAAGCTGCTAATTAATCAGTCAGGCTGTTAAGAAATCTAATTTGGTTCTCTATTTAATTCATAGTCATAATATTAACTTTACAGACACACATGCACACACTCACATAAAGAGGCAGATATGGAAAATGGTATTTTCAGGAGTTGAGTATAACTTGACCTCATGTATCCTAATTAATTAAAGATATTTACAGTTGTTATTGTGTAGACACATAGGAGAGAGATAGTTTGATCCAACATTGAATTGAGTGGACAGCTGAAGTTGTGTCTGACGGTAGAAGACTGGTTCTACTGGGAAACTCCAGTATGAATGATGTTGCTAAATGGATTAAGAATGAATAAAACATAAAAAACATGTCTTGGGCTTTGCTAGCATCCACAAAATGCTGCAAGCTAAAGCTAATCAGCTGCTAAAGATAATCAGCTGATAGAAATTATAATGCTGTGTGTCATATTCCACATTTTCAGTGTATCATGAAAATGTGGCTTAAAACTGACAGCATCTGGCAGACAACCATGCATGTGCAAAGGGAATTTGAAACCATTGACTACTGACCAAGTGAAACAGATAAAAATGATGGCTCTCTCTGGGTTTGAACATTGTTGGGAACATTTTGGATAATGTAAGTACACAACTCAATATAATATATAACATAGGTGTGGTCATTTTTAGACATATTAATGTGGAAAGTTACACATTATACCTTAAGTATTTTGTATTTTTTGCCTGTAAACAATCTAACTGGACTGTACCTTCAATATAAACTGAGAACTGTTGAAAGCCATCACCTCTTCCATTACCTTCCATTGGTCTCTCTCTACCCATCACCCATCACCCATCACTCCAAACCTCTCTGTACCCTCATGTTCCACCACAATCCCCACTTCTACTGAGTTTAATTAAAACTGACTGGCATGTCCCCCTTCTCATAATGATTTTAACAGCCATTAACAGTCGCACGTATACAAAGCATGCATACACGTCTCACAGTTGCAACTAGTGACGCACTCCACTGTCTACTGTCAACTTCTATATGACTTCCAGAGGTTACATACTGTATATGCAGTACATACAATATTTACATTAAACTTCTCATAGCACGCATATCAGCTTATAAAGCACCAAGAGGAACTAGCTAAACACACACACACACACAGTACTAGACACATATTAAACCATATATGCTTTACATACACACACACGCACACATACACTTACAGTACAGTTGTCATGCCGCACTACACAATGTTCCAGTGACAAAAGGTGACATGAAGATGCGACTGGAAGCCATGTTGTCAACACGGATATTTCATTGTGCATATGTGTGTGTGTATGTGCAGGCATGCGTGGTCATTTTGCTGTGTCATGTCTGTAAGAACATGTTCAAACAATAATAATAGAGACATTTAAGGTCACATGCACACATGATACACACAGACTCGCATATAAACACACACCAATAATTAATCACTGGCATTTTTTATATTGTGTAACCTGTGCGTGTCTTGTGTCTGTGATGAGATTGTACTTGTCGCTCTCTATCTCCCTCTCTAACTATAGCTGATCAATAATACAGGAGCCACTCGCTGCTTGGCACACACATATACACATAAGCTGTTATGGCTTTCCTCAAAGTGCCTCTCTCGCTGATATCTCAACCTTCTTCATAAACTTTTTTTTTTCTCTCTCTCTCCAGCTAACTTATGTCACTGTCATTATATTTAAATAACGTGCCTCGAACGGCAGACGTTTCTCTCTCTCCTCAGTTTGACTTGTATATTACAGTCATTAGCTTGACATTATGTGTCTGTAATGGCTGAACGTTTGTACGTAGACGTCGGCTGACAGTGCCAGCGGAGCTCTGTAAATTCTAAAGGAGGAGCTGTTCTGATTAACGCGTGACACTGTGTCAACAGCGGTTCATGCGATCTGACCCCTTTGAATCAGCTTTACTTTTCTGGTTTTCATTACATCTGTTCACCCTTCAATCTGTCACACTTAACATTCTCAGAGAAATTGCTATTTGTTCTGTCCTACATGTGGTAAAATGGAACAAAAACACTAAAAGATGAGATTAAACCCTTTTGTTTATAGATATTCTTGTCAAGACACAAGTCTTTGCCCAGTAGACGCACAGAGGGTTGGTCATGTCAGTGAGTTGGCAGACTGACTGACTGACTGACTGACTGACTGACTGACAGACAGATTGAGGTCAAGCATGGAGTTCTTTCAAAACGGTTCGGAAAACAAAGTTGACTGACAGACAGCGTGGAAATGAATGAGATGCTGTATGTAATGGTCTTTCTTTCTTGTTGAGGTGGATTTGTGGGCTTCTCTCTGGAGAGGATCACAGTCATTCAGCTCACAAACGTGTGCACACATAATCACACAAGGTAAATACGTTTGTGTTGTGGCTTGAAGCGCACATTTATGACCTTGTTTGAATCAGCTAATAGAATGAAATTACTGAACATCTACAAACACACTGTAGTGGCCGTTTCACTAACTTCCTAGGCCACTTCATCTGCAATTTTAGTTTTACACTGCGTTACACTGAATTAAACCCACTCTTTTCATGAAACCCAATCTGCTCACAAGTACACAGGAGACAGGGGAAATGTGGAATGAAAAAGGTATTGAAAGTCACAGAAAGCCTGATCCATTCCTAACTTTATGTTGTATTCCAAACTGTGGCACATATATTATCACCTGCTATGCCAGTATACACATTAGACACATTACACATTGTACACTTTACACACTGTGCACGGCTATACACAGACAAAAACCCATTTCCAGATTCCTCTATATCTTAGCAGTACGCCTTTTTAGGGGATTGTTGCAAACAATAAATATATGTTATTGCATTTTAGCACCCAAGAAAACAACGGTAGCCAGCATTTACACCTATAATCCTCTTTAAAATATACTAGAATTGTACATATACTGTGGATTAACTGTTGCATGAATTTATAAGCATGTGATTACAATAGAAACAATTCACCAAACATCAATATGTGCCCAAGTGGCTCTTACACACACAAACACACATACACACACAAATAACCAAAACAGACAGTGAACAGTTTCCTAAAGCACTTGTGTCTAGACTATTTTCCAGGATAGAATCTTTCAAATTATGGTGATGGTAAGTAATGAAAACTGGTGCTTTCAGTTGTTTGAGTCCTGCACATATAATAGTGGCTTTAAAAGCACAAATGGTCACTTTAACTTCCAGAAAAACTATCTGGAAAACAGTGAATCATCACAAATATTTAAGTTATCCCGCCATCCTGCCACTCATAGCAAGTTAAACCGTTTTCACTCCTTGAAAAGTGACTTCATCCTGGCCAAAAAACTGTGTTTCATTTGTCTATATGTTTGAAAGTTTCAAGTATTTTGGTTGTAGTCAGAATGTATGCTCTGTTGCACCTGTAACCACACCCAGCAGTGATGTCACAATGTACTGACACACCCTTTAGTGCACTTCTACATCACTGAAGCAAAGTGAGAAGTTAAACCACTGGAGGTCAGAAAGAACTTGTTGTTTGTTGTTTGAACTTGTTGTTTTTCAGTTGTGGTTCTTTAACTGCTACCCTACAGGGTCATGTGAATCAGCTTTACTTTGAAATGTAATAAGTCTGAAACATCATTTACTTCCTTGTGAGTAGTGGTGCTACAACATACAGCTCTTTTGGTCATGTGACCATCGCCTTGCACATTTACGGGCTTTAGCTGACTTTCAGGCTCTCTGCTACCGCTAGCACAAAAAGAGGAGGGGCTAGCTCGCTCTACAACAGGGTGAACACATATAGGACATGAATATATTAAACTTAGTTTTATTCACACTGAACACAGAAAAATTAAAAAAAGAAAACATATTATGCATTGAAGTACTGGCCTGGGCTGAAAAGCCTGAATAAGCCAGATTTAGTTGTAACTGCTTTTGCTGTGTTTTTCATGTTTTTGTAAATGTTGGTTTGAAGCCTAATTGCACTCTCTTGGTGCAATATTTATTTTATTGAGCTTTAAGGTTTTTAATGAGCTTTTTTTCATTTTGTATATTAAAATTGAAGGTCTGAGAAGAAGGTCCTGGGTTTTTGTATATATTTGACAGGAGGAATGGATGGAAATAACTGAATGGTTGTCAAATTGGCAGACCTGATGTCTAAAGCTAAATGTTGATCCTGATGCAGTTGGGAACCACTGATTTAGATCTGTGGTATGTCTCACCCTAAAATTAAATCGTATTGACAAAGTAAAGATGAAATTGTCTTGAAATAATAAAGACAAAAGTGTGTGAAAAGAAAAGCAAGTTTGGTGAAAAGCTACAACAGAATGAATGGATGGATGGTAAAGAGATGAAATAGGGATAGATGGAGAGGGGAATTCAGGACACAGTAGATAAACTGTCTAGTTTTTCTGCCACTTAACATTTGAATGTAAAGGTCATAAAAAGCTTTTATGGCTTTTACAGGAAGCTCTGTTCTTGGAAACGCCCACGAGTTAGTTGAATTTGCTGACAAACAGGAAGAGATGCGTTTTCCATTTTTGAGACATTTGGAATACAAAATTACAAATATACAAATGATTAGTTTTGTGAGTGAGAAGACAAGGAGCGCCACCTGCAGAGGCTTCCCAGGAACTGTATACAAACTGTCCTTCATTAGCAACCACTGGAGTCAGTAACTTTTAAAAAAAATCCTAATAGTGATTGAAAGGTTTTATATATTTCTGTTTCAATAAGCAGATTGGATCATTTCACTTCTAGAAAGAAAAGGGGAGTGGAGGGGGGGAATCCAAGACCAGCACCATCTGCAGTAGCAAATTAATGATGCCTACAAAGCTGACTATCCATGTGCTGTGTATACAAATCTGTGTGTCTGTGTTGCTCTTGTACTACACCGCCTTTGATCACTGTTGTTGATCCTGACATGCTTTGCTGGATGCAAATAAACGTGGTATCCTGCTTGCAAACATGTATGAAAATTGGCAAGGGTTTAGTCGTACTGTAATACAGTAGTAGCAGGATATGCTGTCAAACATAAATATGAAAGAGTATCTGTATGCAAAGTGTGAACTTAAATATGCTTCTTCTTATATTATTGTTAGTTAATGAGTGTGCGTTTGTTGCAGGGGAAAAAAAAGTGTAAGATGAGAAAACGGTGCATGTGAGAGCTTGAGAGGTGAAGAGCAGGAACGGATAGTGAATGATACAGTAGACGATTAGGATGGGGTGAGTCACATGGAGAGCACTGTATTAGATGAGGATGAGGATGGATGGAAATGATGGAGAGAATGACAGTTAAAGATAGAAGGAGGAGGGGGAGGACAGCTGTATGACTGGCAGAGAGAGAGAGAGAGGAAAGGCGAAGGTTAGAGAGCAGGAAGGAGGTGGGAGGAGGAGTGTGAATGAATGACGGGCATAGAGGTGAAGAGAGCGGATTCAATGAGCGGGTTAGAGAGGTGAAGGAGGAGGAGAGGTGGCAGTAGTCTGCCTCCAGTTGAACACCAGTGACACAGAGGAGAAGATGAGAAACAGAGATGAGAGGCAGAGGACAGAGACTGGAAAGCGAGGAGGAATGAAATACGTTTGGAAAAGAATGAGATAGATAATAAAAAAAAGAGGTTGTACGTATATGTAGTGGTAAACAAACACATGGGAGCAGCGCCTGTTGCTAGTAAAAGGAAGGTTGAGGACTTGAGTTGTTAGACATCAGACTTATCAGACTGAGAGAAGCTTCTTCAGCATATTTTGAAAAATGATTCAAAAGACAATTGAGATTCTGCTCCTCAGGCAAGTCATTAGGTTCCCCTCTACACTCAAACCTGGACTGGAGATTAATGTTCAGAGGCTGTAAAGTGGCTCCGAGGGGGTTAAATGATCTGTGATACGGGCATGAAGTCAGAGCCAATTATGCTTTATAGGAGACTGTAGAATCTATTCTATACTGAGAGATCCAGGTCCAGTGAAGAGTGACAAAACCTGGAGAGATGTGATTGATGGTGTGTGAAAGAGTTAAAAATAAAGTTTGGTATATTAGAACTAGTCAGGAGTCAGGAGTTACAGTAGATTTTATGAGGAGGTAAAATAATCAGCGACTTTTATCACATATTGTATTGAGTTGTAGTTCTATGGAAAGGAGAAAGTCTCGGAAGTGGAAGAAGCAAACAGGCTGTGGTGAGAACTAATGTTTTGAACTAAAAATGTCAACCTAACTTGCACTAATCAGCTGCACTGATCAATATTTTTATATTAAAACAGTTGAAAACTTGGCTTCACATCTCATTTATCTATCTACAAAATTAAAGATCTGTGAGTAAATAAGCATAATTTTTTTTAAAAAAAGAACTCATTATTTATTAAGTGTTTAACATTCAAAAACACAGATAATCTGCTTCATCAGGACTGTGTGGGTGGGATTTGATCAGATTTGATTGACAGTGTTGACAATATAAACAAACGACCCCACGGCTGTTAAATATGAGACATCTTTTTTTTTTTTTTTCCAACTGGAGAGATGTCTACTTCAAACCAGTGAGGAGAGTTCAGACAAAAAATACAGAAATCTCTCATGTGAAATAACCAAAGCTGTTCTAACTTTGGAAGAAATTTTGTATACATGCTGGAAAACATAGCGGAGTTGCAGGAGATGAAAGCAGAGCTAAAAGGAAAGTGAATACTGGAATTATATTCATCTCATAGCCAGAAACGTGACTCCATATGAATGCTAATATTGCTCCATGTCTGCTGAATGTGTAAGTTTGCTAACATGTCTCTGCTGATAATTTTACAAGTGGATAAGTCAGCATGATCTGCAGGCCCTAAAGCAGCCAGAAATATAAAAGTGTACAAATTGTCATAGATATAGTTATTGTCATGCTATATTGAGACTTATTGCAATCCTCTCCATATTGTAACACTACTGTGTTTAATATATTCTTGTCATGCACTTTATTTACATAAATATTGATTTTTTTTCTTTGTTTCATCATGATCCCTTCCTTGTTATACAGTATGTGAGATGTTTTTTTCATTAAATAAAAACCTGACGGGCCAATAAATATTGGAAAAACAGTGTAGAGAAGTAATGAATGAAAGGACAGGCAGAAAAACAGGCAGGAAGATAGGTGTCTGAGTCAAGTTATCTTTATCAGCAGTTAATATAAGTTTATTTACATACAGTAGCGCTTATCAAAACCAGAAATAACAAAGTAATTCACATTAGAAAAAGAGAACATTCACATGTGAGAAACCGCAAAAAATAAAAAAAGACACACGCATATGAATTATATACTTACAGATCATATACCAACCTGTAAGTCTATTGCAAAGGTCCCTTTAATACAATTTTAAAATTCTTCCCTATGTAGTCCCTCTAGGCCCAGTTTTCATGTGGTTTTATAGAGTGAATGTGTGATGGGATGGCTGTCATCTGCGACCTTCACTCATGTCAGGAAATCATCAAACTCAAGCTGCGTTATGCATCTGTGTTGTGTTTGTCTGTCAGAGAACAAATCAACATTTTTTAAGCTACATTTTTATGCTCCACTTTTAGATACTGGGTGTTTTATCTTTTTTTGTTTTAACACAGTAAAAGATTGAACATTCAGATCTTGATCTCTTGTTTTTAGCATGGGAGCTAGCTAGCCAGCGTTCACCATCGCCATGTTTTTACATTATCACCACCAACACTACCAACTGAGAGGAAACCATGACTATTTAATGGGCTTATCAGAGGTTGATCCATTGCAGTCTTTGGAGAGTAGAGTGTAGGCGGAGAAAGACAAAGCTCCAGGTGTGTTATCAGCAAATGAAGGACTTGATGACCTTCTACAATGACCAAGTAAAAAATGCTAGAGCCATGTATTTTTCTGTTTTAATACGGTGAAATAAGCCATGTCCCAGGGTTCTTTTTAATACCATCGATTGTCTTATAAACCCTGTAAGTTTTAATTAGAGTAGATCCTCTCCTGATGAAGGTTTGATTTTTGAAAAACTTTTTTATTGATAAGGTAAATGGCAAAAGATTAAAGATTGAACCCACTTCTTTGATTGATGCGCCTTGTTCTAATCACATCTCTCTATCTCATTTTACACCAATCTCCCAAAATGAACTTATAGACATTATGTCTCACCTCCACTGCTCATCTAGTCCTGTGGATATTATGCCCCTAAAGTCATCCATAGTGTATAAGATGCCATCACCCCCTGGTTACTCAGTATAATTAATATGTCACTATTCCCTGGTCGTGTCCCTGGATATTTGAAAATGGCTTGCATACAACCACTCTTAAAAATACCTGGTCTTAAACCTGCAGTGTGGATGTCCATTACGTTCAAGCCCTTGCCAAAGGAGTTCACACAATGCTGATTAAGCCCATCACCACCAGATTAATCTCTTTGTATTTCACGGTTTTTAAATCTCATGTCAGGCGTGACATTCCTGCTCTGGCCATTTGGCTGTTAATCATACGACACTCCTAAACTTGCCAAATGTTAGTGGATTGAATGGATCAAATTCTGATATTTATGAATTATCAAACTGTACATAGTCTGAGGTCCTCTGACAGGAATTGTTGGCAGTTCCCATGTCATGATGTAAGACTAAAGGGAACAGAGCTTTTGCTGTTAGGGCACCACAACCACAACCTGTCCGATGGACTTATAAAACTAGTGTTCCCCCCTGAAAACACCATTTTTTTCATGAAGGGCTTGTAAATAATCTCTTTAATAATCTCATAATATTCTATGTATTTTTTTTTAAATTTCTTATTTTTATTTTGTACTTTATTTTGTGATGTTTTTCTTTACCTTATTCCCTCAGTTTTAAGGAATTAGTCGAGTGTGTTTGTTTTTTGCTTTGTCATTTTTGCCCTTCTGAAGCACTTTCGAATCTCTAGTTTTGGTAAGTGCTATATAAATAAATTTGAAATGGTATGGAGAGATGGATGAGAGGGAGTTAGAATTTTCAGGATGAATAGACAGCCATTAGCCTCTCATGCTAGATTGATCCATTTAAATGTAATCCACACTTAACTAAAAGTATCATATCAATTACGATCAGACAGTTGTGGAATACACCTGACAGTCATCATTTTCAGCTGTTAATCTTTTAGCTGTTGTGCTGCTTTATGAATGTGAACAGCTGCTGGGACAATTTTGAAAGGAAACATTCTGTTCATAGATGTTTTGTACATTATGGTGGGCACATACCTTTTGCTAACAGAAACCGAGATGCTCTTTACCTCATTTTTTTTCTGGAGATTTTGCTTTTGTAAATAGGTTAACTGCTGTCGGACACCAACACCAGCTATTTCGCCCATATAGCACCTGACGGCTGAAACCTCTACATTTAAAACATTTTAAATTACACAGTAAATCCAATTGTAGAGATTTCAAGAAGAGAGGTAAAATGAAGCAGTTTAGATTATTTAAAATGTCACAGTGCCTTTATGTTTAAATAAAGTTCAAAATGAATCAAAATGTGTTGCAAAAGCGCAGTTATTAGTAATACTGTGAGGACTGTATGAAAATCGTCTCAATTAATGTATTTAAATTGATAATTCAACCAGAAATAATTCACTTTTTGGCCACTTGGGGGCAGTATAACAAATTCTAAACACAAAATTAACGTATTGTCACCTTTAAAGTTGATATGTTTTAGCTAAGGATTGTTTATTTATTTCACATCCAGCAGACATAGAACAACCTAGAAAATGTCAGTCCAATATTCACTCCATTTTTATCTCTGTCACTCAGTTTGTCTGTCTGTTGTTTGGTCCTGCACAGGTAGCACTGAGTGGGTTTTTCAGTGGAAACAGCTGCTTGTTGCATTTGAAAACAAGGTTGAGCAATAAGACTGAACCCAAACAGTAAAGCTGCAAGCCTTAAAACCCAAAACAATTAACCCAAAGACAGCTCTATAGAGCTTAGGGAAATTGCAAAGTTGGATGCTAATCCTCTGTACATTTGTCACTATAAGCAACACCTTTCATATTACACATAGGCATTTAAACCACTGTTAATGTAAAATAGTGATTAGCACAGCTTTAAAGTTAATGTTTCATAAGAGCAGAATTTTACATGTAGCCACTTTATTTGTTGAAAGTTCTATTTCTAACAGGCATTTTATGTCATGATAGTGTCACTTTATGCAGCCCCGCATAAAGTAATGAAGTGTCTCACCCTGACAGTCTTTTTTTTTTTTTTGAAAACTCAAACTATGGAGCTTTAAATGTTAATCGTAATTGACTGAAGCCTGAGGCTTCAATTCCAGTCCTGCTTGCCAATTTATCATGGCAGAGGCTGCAAATTATTGTTTTAATATACCATTAATTTCTCATGACACACACATGACACTTCATTTTGTGGCGGTGTTACCTCTGCTCAGAGCACTTCAAGAACTTGAACTCTACTCACTTCCATTGTCATGCAGCATTATCATTTTCTACACATTGTAACTGTTCATTCCTGAGCATAAATGGGAGTCTATCTTACCTCATAGTCGGCATACATTCATTTAAATACCATCACACCATTGACAAACTGACAAATGCTGTAAACTGTTCATTTTTTTCCCATTGGCAGACAAAAACCCAGGGTATACAGAGATGCACAGACAGACAAAGCACTCTATTCACACACAAACACATGGGTGCACATCCATTCTGGTTAAGTATTGTTTAGATGGTAGTTGGCGTTTAATTCTCTCATTCTATTAAGCCTACAGAGAGAGAGAAAAGAGCCATTTAACACTAATCCTCACCAAATAATACATCCATTTGTGTGCAGAATGGGAGGATTTAACGCCAGCTCACAACCAAACAAGACTGAAGTGAAATGGATACACACTACCATGTCTGTGAGAGTGTGTGTGTGTGTGTGTCTGTCACTCCATTAGGGATGACAACTGAGAGAAGACATAAAGTGATTATTTCACAGTCATTTCAAAATGAGACACATATCAAAAGAGGTCCATTCAGCTGTTTTTTTGTGGTGGGACACCAATTTGATGATGGTGCAACTGCCTTGCTGTCATTTGCAGTGGCTAGGGTTAGGGTTAGCACTCTAATTTCACTTGTGGGTTCAGAGTTTCTTTCCTGAAAGTGATATTTAGGTGATAAAATTTTCAATGTGGTATATTGTTATGTCATAATGATGTATCCTATTTTATGCGCACACAGCTGTTCTTACACAAAGAGAAAGCGGGTCGATCTTGCTAATGGTGCTTCATAACAAGCCTCTCCTGTGGTTTTCACTAGAGGTGAGACAAGGAGAAATGGGCGGTCCAGGAAGACGTGTTCTGTGGAACAAGCCGTGTACATGTGACACTCTGAGGTTAAAATCCTGCACTGTCTTGTCTTTCACACAACAATCTCTCCTGTTTCCTGTTGCTTTGAAGTTCTGTAATTGTTATAATATAACCTATAGAGAAAAAGTCTTCTGCTGAGATATACAGTAAGTAAGTAATTCAGTCCCCTAGTTGTTTTTTGGTTGTATAATTCATGTAATGCATTAAAAAAAAACTCACATCTTCCATAATTCTAGCAACAGCATAACCTATGGGATGTAACAAGATTATGGCTGACCAACAAAAACAGCTCAATAACAGTAGGCCTACAAATATTTGATTTTCCGTCTTTTTTTTTCTTTTTTTCAAGACGTACCTGGACAACCTGAACAGCCAAAGACATACTGTGTACTACAGATATGATAGCTGACATTGATGGAGTGACTGCGTCTGGCTCTCTAACAAACCTGCATTAGAGTGAGGCGGTGATGACAGAAAATGACTGATAGCTCACAGGATGGAGGAGTGACACAGAGAGGGGCTCTGAGGTGAAGTGAGACAGGATAGAGATGCAAGCTGTAGATTTCAGTTGACAGATCAGTGGGGAAAAAAAATGTAATTTAAGTCCATGACTCTAGCATGTTTCCATGCCGTATATCATACTAAGTCAGCTGGCTGTTAAGATAAAGTCTCATGATTGACCATTCACTAAGTCCCTGGACAGCAATTGTCCAATCATAGTTTAACAACACAAACTAAGCACAGCAGGCCTACCAAGCTTTGGATTTGTCCACATGTTGAAGTGGTGTGCATGGGGCTGTAGTGAGAATAGATTAGGAATACATTGAGGCTAATCAGTATTTCATTAGCTAACCTCATCTTGTGAGGCTACAGGTTACATTAAAATAAACAATAGCACATCCACACTGTACTATTTTAATATTGGGATCTGGTCCTTGATGTTAGGCCTTACTCATTACCACCACCGAGGTGTCCTTGAGCAAGGTCCTTAAACCCCAACTGTTCCAGTGGAGCGGCTCAGTGGCCAGCAGATGAGACTCAGTGAAACTTCCTTGATTAAATAAATGTTGAATTAAAAAAAAAATCATTTTCTGGCCTTTGTGTCACCTTGAGATGTGTGAGATGTGTTCTTCTGTTTGTTTCTTTTGGGGTACCCTGTTGCCTTTGTTCTGTTTTTATGTTAACTTTAACTTGTGGCATATGTTTTTATTGTTTGTATGTTTCATGGTCTTATTTTAAACTTTTATTCTTGTAAAGCACTTTGCAAATTTTATGTATGTGAAAGGTGCTGTACTAAGTAAACATTTAGTGAAGAAGACAGCTATATAATCACACACATTTCCAGTTGTTTATATGTTCTGAAGTTATTGACAGTGTCTGTATTTGTGCATCGAGGCTCCCAGTGTGGTGGCTCCTGTTTCACTATATGCAGAAGTGGTCAAGGAAATAAAATCAGTGAATGAATGAACTTAAACACTGTTGATTTTCTCCTATGGAGCCTTCATGAAAACTATTTTTGTTCGGTAAATTTCTGCTGTGAGTCAGCCTGGTGAGCACTGTTTAGCTGGCAGCTGTCCTCTCAGCTCCACAGGAGATGCTGCTGAGGACAGACGGCTTAATGCATGTCTGAGTCGCTGTGGACCGAATGGACAGACCCCTTCTGAATGCCACCGGATTCCCAGTAATATAAGGAGTAACTAGTTCTACAACGCAATACAAGAACAAATGCGTAATTGTCTCGTTTTATGTCTTCTACGTGGATCATCAACTGGAGAGGATGATTTTTTTTTTTTTTCCCTGGGGCATGCAGCTTTAGCCTCTGTGTTTGAGCGTCATATGTCTGGCGCTATTACGTCCATATTTGAAAACCTATTTAGCTTCTCATTTTAAAACAAATCAGCTGGAAACATTGAAAAGTCAGCTGGTGGCGACAATTTCAACCAACTCAGGGAGATAAAAATCTTCCAGCCACACTTGTCATTTCAGCCAGCAAAATTGACCGTCGGCAGCTAGAAATCAAGGACCAATTGTTTAAAAAAAAATACTATAAATGTAAGATAAATTTATTTTGACAAAAGTGGTAAATCTGCCACTGTTGGTACTGAAAACTACACATGCCATGCGAGAAAGAAAACTTGACAAGCATAGCAATACTAAGGGAGGAAGGGTCAGCGCCTCATGTCTCGTCAGGGTCCACGAGTAAGGCAGTCCTGCTAGACCAGCGCTAGTGTTTTAGTAAAATTAGTGATATGAAACACATCTCCTCCTCACTCGAAAGAATAATAATAAAAAAAAGCAAACTAAAAAAGCAAACTAATCCTAATCCACAGAAAACATGGCCATTCCTCTAACAAGGACTTTTAAAAATGTGCTTCAGGAAAGATACATATGAATTAATCTCATAACTGCTACGAGTTTATTTTCAAACATTTTATTATGAATGTTGTGTCTTCAGTTTAGAGCTCTCCCTTCTTCAGTTTCCAACTGCCCTCGGGCCAGTCTCTGTAGTCACTAAGCCTTTAATCACATAGCTCTGTGTTTAGCACATTTATCTGGCCTCCATCTGAACCAACAGGTCTGATCCAAGGCTGTGGTTGGTTTGTTTGTTTGTTTATGCGGACGCACATGCGTGGCTTCACAAGTTCATGAAATGTACATGAAAAGGATTGTTACTTATCTCTGCCTCTTATCTCTCCACACAAACAAACACGGAGCATTAAACTGCCATTGAACTGGATGTGTTTCATAGAGGATGGAGACACATCAACAGAGCAGCCCTGCAAGCCTGAAGAGAGGATATTGTTATAATTTCTGTTCCTTATTCTAATGACTATAGGCCGTCTCACAAGGACGCTGGCTTAATGATTCTCATTGGAATTATGGGATTTTTATTTTCAACTTTTCCACTTTTCCACTCACACAAACGTCTTTGGAGAATCATATCTGGTATTCAGAAACCACTCTGACAGGTATGCTGGCAAATGAAATGTATATTTAAGTGCTACCAAAAAAAAAAAAAAAAAAAAAAAAATGACCACAAGCTGGAATTTAAATATAAAGACACACCAGTCACAGTCGACTTTTCCTCAGTTGGTGGTTAATTATTGAAGGGAGCGGGGTTATATTTCTAATAGCACTCTATGAATTAACCATGATAGACCACACACCACCACTGGAGGTCAGGAAAGAAGAACTCAATGCCAAACTCTTCCTATTTTTAGATGTAAAGTGTCTTTGTGTCCAAGGGAGGAAGCAAAGCTCCCCAAGTTGTACAAGCACCACGGTGTATAAAAGCTTCTTGGCCTCAGTGCAAACATTAATTATAGTTTATTATTCAAGAAATCCAGTTTTTTTTACCTTCAAAAGAAAGGCCCATGCAGGGAGGGAGAAGGGAAAGACGAATACCTTTTTTCCTCTGGGTGTTGTGACAGGAGTGATAATATCTAGTGTTACTCTGGCTGATGAAATAAATTCTCATGTTGACTGGTTAGAAATTTTGTGAAGTGGTGCTTGAAATGAACAAGGCAGAACAGCTGCTCGCTGGTGTTACTTGAACAAGCGAGAAGCCTGCTGTTCACACATCAAAGTGACTCTATCTCGGGCGCACCTTCCAAATAAAGTCAATGCCCCTCTTTCCATCTGCCATTAATATGCATCTCATATCAGCGCCTAAAAGAAATCAGGTAATCGCAAATGCATGTGTGGCATGCGGAGATTACAAAAAATTATAGTTTTCCCGATAAGCTCTCGTGGTTCTTTGAATAATGACGTTATACTTCTTATCAGCAGACTGGAGTGAACACACACACACACACACAGACACGGATGAGGGACGTGTGCTTATATATACATAAGCAGCTCTGTGTGGTCTCACAGTTTGTTACATCTCACATAGTGCTAACTAACTGAAGGTGGAAACGCACAAGAAAATGCACTGCTACTTATCATAAATGATATATAGTGCCGCCCAGATTGATGTACGGTTCAGTCAAGATGTGGGCTCGGGTCCAGACTTTGAAAAGACCGGCCTTCATTCAGGGGCCAGGTCTATATTTATATTCTAGCGCTCCACTGGAATATCTTATATCTGATATCAGGATTCACAGTTCAAAAACTCCTTATTTCTCTTCATGCATCTCCTCGGTTCAGCCTCTGTCCGAAACAGGTCGTTTTAGCTCCTGTCTCTTTAAGGCCCTCCCCCGTTGATGAGCCCACTCTTTTCTGATTGGTTGGTGGTTCCCGTGGCTGCATAAACAATCAATAATAGTATAGTTTCGCTTCTGTTTCTCATCCTGTACTCGAAATGGAAACTTCTTTAATATATCTGTACATGTTCCAGCCCAATTCCAATGCCAAAGATGCGAGTGCGACAACACGAGCAACCCATGGAACAACTTTAGCTGTTTGTCGGCATGCGCACAGTTTCACAGTTGAGAGTTCAACAGGATAGACTCAGAACGTCAAGACGGTGCCTAAGTTTACTAAATGTAAACGTCATTTTTTCAAACGTAGCCAGAGATCGCAAGCTTAGCTTAAGTTCAGATAGCATATATATTATATTCCTTTATCTTTGTTTGGAATGTTTCTTTACAGTAAAAAGATGTCTGAAGTCTTTAAAGAGTTTTCATTTTTGCAGCTGAAATTGGAGCCAAAACCAAAAAAAAGGAAGGGACATTAGCTTCCGTGCTAAGTTCCATACTGCGTTCCAAATTTAATTTTCATCATATTTTTTGATGGCGAGAGAGGAGAAATAAGGTAGAAAGACACGGAGGAAGTCATGGAGAGGAAAAACGATGGCATGAGAAGCCTGAAAGAAAAGTGAATTTGAGAATGAATGTAAGAGTCACTGAGAGCAATAAAAAAGAGATGTGAATGAGAGGGGGCGTACGGATGGATGGGCTGAAAAGTGCGAACATTTCAGCATGAAAGAGCAATAAAGTGAAGGGAAGAGCAGAAAGTTATAGACAGGGAAGAAAGAGACACACTATGTGCAAGTGACAGAGAGAGAGAGAAAAAAAAAAGTAGTGACAGCCAACAGTGACTGATGAGCACAGTGAACCATCCTCCTCCACAGACAGAAATACTTTACTAAAAGACAATAACAGAGAGGGAGGAGAAAAATGAACTAAAAGAAAAAAAAAAAGAAAAGAGGTAGAGAACGACAGAGAATAGCACAGGTTGGGAGAAAGATTGTGAAACGTCAAGGTGGAAGTGCAAAAGAGGCGGGGAAGAGGAGTGGCGATGGGGGGGAAACGAGGGTAGAAAGACATGAGACGACAGGAGGGAGGATTAGAGATAAAATGGATGAGGGAGGGAAAGAGGAAGAGGAGGAGAAATGCTTTATAACTGAGCTTCTGATGATTTCCACCTGATGGATCTGGTCAATCAGCTCGTCTCGCTACCTCTCCGTCTATCCACACACACACGCCCACACACCTTTCGCCGTGGTCTGCTGTGCACGGATCGATGTTCCATAGAAGACACAATGGCCTCCTCGGGGTAGAAAGAGCTTCACTCAATTTTTCTTTGTTGCCCGTTTTGTGTGTGTGTGTGTGTGTGTGTGTGTGTGTGTGTGTGTGTGTGTGAATGTGTACAAGGCTTCACATGCTTTTCTTGCACCTTTTTGTACTCACCTGGACAGTAGATGGAATATTCATTCTCTATCCAGAATACAATACCCATTACTTACATGTTCTTTATACTTTGGCAAGGCGACACATCTTTAGACTTTAGTGCATCACATCTAAACTTTATAACTTTATATTGCACTAGTAATCAAAAGGTTTGAACTGAGTAGGACATTTGAAGTCCCCCTCCACTCTGAAAAGTGTTATTGTTACTTCACTTAGATGTTTGAGCTTCACTCTGCAGAATGATGTATTTGACACTAAAAGACTGTTTTCACATTTATCTGCTAAAAAGAGGGAAAGTTTCTCTGTGCTCACTTTAAATCTGAGTTTAAGGTGCGTACCATTACAGTTCATAGGAAGTTGATTAAACATATACTTAATTACAACATAGAAAGATATGTCAACAATATCTATAAAGTGTAAGTTAAGTAAATTAGGCGTTTATCAAGCTTATATCTCAATGTTCATTCCTGGCACTGGAAGAAGCTGTTAAAATAATCACACTACAAGGTCCACTACCAGTAACATTATAGTGTCTTGCAGCCAGTCAGAGGTTGGATTAGTTTGGGATCCAGTATTTGAAGATTTCAGAAGGATTTGTAAGAATGACAACAATGATTTCAGCAGTGTGTGGAGTTTTCTACAGACAGACAGTCAAGCAATCAGCACCCTGCGATCAGAGGGTACATTAGGGACAGTGAAGTTTAATAAATGAGATGGTGTGAGTGCATGTAATGTTTCATATGGTAGTGAAAGCATTTTCAAGTCTAATCTGGCTGGAGGCTTCAAGAGATTTTCACTTCAGCCACAGAGAGAGAGAAGGAACTAATCAGCTGTTGATGGACAGAAAGAAAAACATGCTGTGCCTCAGCCCTCCATGGCACTGAGTTGGACATCTGTAATTTTACAGTGAATTATGGTGTTAAGGCATTACTATATTACAATATGTACTAATGCGAGAGTAGTTTTGAAACGGAAAAAAAAAAATCTGACATATTCCATGTATCAAAGATTGTGTGTATTTTCTCTTGGTCAATAGACTTTCTTTGCGGTTTTAATGCATTTGCTCATTCTGTGACTGTGAACAGAGACGGTGTTCAAGGATATTGAAAGTAAGCCAGGCTTTTGTGGTTAAACTGTGGGAAACGTCTCGCAAAGCGTTCATCCTGTGACAGACCTTGAAAGACCAAGACACAATGGAACAAGGATGCAGCGACCTACAACCTCCATTGTGTTCAGTTGAGACTGACGGACCGATATACAAGAGAGTGGAAATTGTTCAAGGCAAAACGAGGGAAGGCAGGCATATTCAGGTAGAATCTGTCAAACACGGAGCAACTCAAAATGCTTTAAATAACCTTTTAAAAGACGACGCGGTGAACAAAATACCCTGAAATAGATTACATAAAATAAAAGTAGACAAATGAATAAAACACACAGTGAAAGTAATTGACCTTTCTCACTTCAACAAACTCATTTGCTTTAAGAATATAAGAACCTTTCCAGATGATCCTACCTAGTTTTCAGAAGAATCAGTATTATAGTTTGCTGAGATCCAGAATTGTTTTTTTTTTTTTCTGAATCTATATTTACACAACTGTCAGAATCTTAATAGGAAAAAATCTCACTTCTCAAATGTGGTCTTACATTGTCAAAATATCCATTTTCATTTATTATTAAGCTGATTAAAAGCATGTTTCTCAGTATGTTGTCCCATTAAGTTTGGATCATTGGAGGTAGAATTATGTGGTACATAAGTAATGAGGCTGTTATTTTTAGGATGCTTAATGACTGCAGATAATATGGTTGGAATGGGAAAACATTTGCAGGACAACGGTTCAAAAAAAAAAAAAAAAGATGTTTGGCTGGGTGTCAAGACAGCAGGTGGTCAGTTTAAAGAGCGGCACTGTTTCCTCCAGAGTTTGACTGTCAACAACATGGAAATGAGTAATTCTGACCTAATTATTTCTGTGCGGTGGTTGAAAGTGTTTGCTTTCATAGTCTGATACGGATTCTGTTGTACTTTTGATCTTCTCGCCGTAGAAGGATACAAACAGAAGTTCAGGGTCGGACGACTCGTCAACCTCTTCACAGATAACACACACTGTGATGTAAGAGAGAAAAGACGGTCTGGTTTTCATGGTCACACACACACACACACACACACTGATGTTGTCAAGCATCAGTGATCCACTTCAACTTTGTTCAATTTGAATTGTTTGGGTCACTTGGACATACAGCTGCATACTCCAGTGACTGGTGAATCAAGAGCATAATCTATTACAAGCATAATTGGGGAAGTGTCATGTAATTAAAACACTGCTAGAGGCCAGTATGCAAGCTGTTATTACAATCATTTCAGCACAGATGTTTTTTTTTTGTTTGTTTGTTTTTGTAAATAACAGCCACAGCTTTGATTCACCTTAATATATAATTAAAAATAAAGGTAGAAAATCAAGAAAATCAAAAATCTATTTGTAATATTTTACACTTTATGGATTTGAAACATAGCAGGACTGAATGATGAAGCATTCAGATATGATTCAAGACATATAGTAATCATTTGTGTCTGATATATTTTTCCATAAAAAAAACTTTTAAATTATATTTACTCTTAAAAAAAAAATCCAGAATATATGGATATGCAAATATTATTCATTTCAAAAGTTTAACTGTGGGACACAAGATGTATCTTGGCACATCACAAGAATATATTCAATATATCAACAGGCTGATATAGTTGAATTCATTATCTGATTAAGTCTTGTTTAGATACTGTGCTGTGGGACTCTGCAGGAGGTGCGTGAGCTACGAGCATGCACAGAAGAGTTCATGCTATGTTTGTTGCCGGGGGGCACACAAACAAAGTATTCAGTGAATAAGCAAGAGGTCAACGAGTCCTCAGGACTTTCAAGGTCCCGTCTCGGTACATTTCTTAGATTGGGAGCTTCAAAATGCGACATGTAACTTAAATATACAAACAAATGTTGTGCTTTTTTAAATATATCAACTCACTGGAATAATTCCACATTCAAATGGTCATGAATATTTAGATATTTAATATTTTGACAAGAAAAGAAAAACAACTCATGATTTAAAGCTGACATGGGAGTAGCCCTATGGGGATGACACCGGGGTGCATTCTCTGCTATTTTAACTCGCTACTGTGCAAATATGCAGATAAAATATTGTTGGGTAATAATTCTTCATTTTGCTTTACAGTCATTAGGAGAGGCTGTTTGAACTAGTGATGTATTATTGTTGGTTTTTTTTTTACCTTGCAGGACCTTCACTCTCAACAGGAAGGACACCATCATTTTGGCGTGCACATCATTGCGCCAGGGAAACTGCGTGCATGAGCATAAACCTAGCTTTAAATTTGCACACAGATTTGTGCAGTGTTATATGTGGATTGGAGATGCATAGTATTTAAACATAATAGGGTGGAATACATACATAATATATGTTGGATTAATTTATTATTATGTTGTTCAATTACAAATAATGTGCACATGAAAAAAAAAGTAAAATAGTCAAAACATACTTAATTCTTCACACTTAATTAATCAAGCTCTATATTGTTTTTCTAGAACAAGTTGTGACTTATGTAAAAAAAAAAAAAAAAAAAGAAAAAGAAAAAGGAAAAAAGAAAAATTTATTATTAAATAAGTTTTGGGCTGTGGTCTAGTAATCTCAAAGAACAATAAAACCAAAAGAAAAGTCCAACTAAAATCACATTTAGTCACACGTTTTGTCAGTGTTTCTAATTTGTCAATATTATTGTTTATTAATTATCAAGAAAGTAAAAAAAAGGTCTGAAGTGTTGCTTTTCCTCTCAGTGGCTGCAGGGGTGTGTTGGTGTCTGTGTTTGATTGACAGCAGGATGAACACCAGCAGGAGAAGAAGAGACGACAAAGTAGATGTGCTGGACAGACAGTGTGTTGTTAGCAGTGGCATTAAAGAGTAAAAACTGCACCAGCTTTTAACAATAGACCAACATGATGTTTTCAGATATGTTAACATGCTGCTTAATGTGCTTCAGCTGAGCAGTTCATTTGCTACCTAGCCTGCTAACTCATTTTGCACTTCACCCTTGTGAATGTTTGTTTGGTGGCTCATTCAGCAAGCTGAGGTGCGACAAAAGACGTGTGTTCATGTTTGTAAATTAGATGAGGAGGAGACCTTATCAGGAAGGCTTAACATGGGTTGTTGTTCTGAGTCTTTGGCTGATGTGTTGTGTAGAAGAATGCTCATCAGGCTCAGTGTGTCTGTCCAATCTGCCTATGATGGAATGCTGGCGTAACTCGCTTATGGAAATACGAGTTGATTTATGAAGCAACATGATCGGCTGTTTGGAAACAAGTTCCCTATCTATGTAGATTGAGAACAATGCAAAAAAAAAATGTCGAAGGAGAGCAAAGGAAATGTCATTTACAGAGCAGATATATGCTGTAGCAAGGAAAAAAAAACAACAACGAAAAATTCAGTCGGACCTTTAAACAAAGGCCAAAAAGACCCACTTATTAAATACCAGTTTATAAAGAACACTTCTACAATCGAAAGCAATCTAATACAAGAGCCCTGCAGTGAGGCCTGGAAGTTTGCAACGTTGACTTTTTTTGCAGAATGTATCAGAGAAGTGTTGATTCAGCTTTATGGTAATTTCCAAGGCAATATTTAGTGTTGGTGTTGTATTGCACTGCATTTTATTGAGAGGTGTGTTTAATATGTTGTCTACTCCTGTTTCATATAATACAGTACCATCATAGTTGTACGTTCCAAAACAGACCTGCATTGTTTTTCATATTTTATCTATTTTTTTTTTTTTTATCAAATAGAGAATATCATTGTCTTTGGATATCAGTCTATATCTAAATGCTCTATGTTTTCTTCATTTTTGACTTATTAAATTGAATATTTGAAAACAAAATCAGTACCTTTTTCCTTTACGTATTACTCTTCATGTCACTCTTTAGAGACCCATTATGCTTGAAGCCTTCTAAAAGCTATTCCATTCCTCTCCCACATCCCAATTGTTACCAGAGCAGCTCGAGGCTATAGCTTCAGGAGAGAGAGGACCTTTATTTCAATTACCTGTCGCCTCCCCACACATACTCTCTCTCTCTCTCTCTCTCACACACACACACACACACACACATACACAATCAAGCTATAGATCACCTTAGGCCAACCCGATTGTCTGTATGTGTGTGTGTGTGTGAAGACACAAGCAATATGTGTGACTGTGAGTGTACACAAGCACACATAGGTGACAGGTAATTGAAATAAATGGCTGCACTCTACAGATGGCTCGCTCACCCTTTGTTAGGTGTCTGTAGCGGTGTGTGTTAAATGCGTCTGTAAAACAACGGTCATTTAGTTGACCCACGATACAGCATTATGGAGCCTCGGACCATCCGATCTTCTCTGTCTCAAACATACACACACACACACACACACATCTCTTACCACTCAGTCAGTAGAAGATGTAACCATTTCTTCAGGTCTGCAGGAAGATGAAGTGGTGATCTTTAAGACTGTCTCTGCTAAGAGACTTCCTTCAGATTATATCCCACCTCGCAGGCCATACTCAGCCTCTCTTCTCCTGCCCAGGCCAGTGATTTCCCCTGTCACACATATGTGTCAGCTACTGCTTGATTGACAGCTGTCATGTTGATTGGCAGCCCAAATGGCACATAGCAATAGGAGGGACAGGAGAGAATTCATACAATCAAGCTTTTAAACCTGTGGATTTCATTATAGATGGTAGTAAACAACGGCTAGAAATACTAATAATAATAAAAGGAATTCATTGGAGTTTTATGATTGGTATAAGAGGAGAAATGCAGAAATTAGTAGCAGCTGTTTGCATCCTGTTTTCTCTGTGTTTACTACGTGGAACTGTAAAAACGATGATGACAGGATAAATTTGCCTAGAATTTTTTAAGGGGGTGTGTAGGCCTTTGATATCCGCTGTTATTTACATGGCTTACAACATAGATGGCAGCAGTTCAAATATGCATCACTGAGATGTGAGAATTATGGTGAGCATGTAAATATGTATGTGCGCAGGGGTGCATGTTCAGGCAAGAGGAAAGCTCTTGAAATTCTATTTAATGAAGAAACCCATTCAGTTCACTAAATTGACATAATACAAAAAGGCATGATACATTTAAAATGTATCAACATTTTGTCAGAAGTTGTTTTGATACATTACATAAGCAAAATACATTAAATCGCTTCTTTAACTCATCTCCAGTTCAGAAAACAAGGACTGACCTTATTATTGAGGATTTACAGCAGGGGTAGTCCAATACAGGCCTTAGAGGGCTACTTAATATATTTCCACTACATCAAAGATCCAGTAAGGGTGCATTCCATGATGATACTGAAGAACAAAAACTCCAGAAATATGTACATGAACCGCATTTCTGTATTAACTGGAGATGTGACACCTTCATGTAACCAAGTCCTTAAACTTGAGCTTAGAAATGGGCAGGTGGAGACCCTAGTGTGGGTGTTCAACAATGACTTCTTCACTGCATTCATTGATGAAGATATTTGATTTATTGTTCTACTGGAGTCTTGATATCATGACTTCAGCTGTTCAGTTTTATAGTTCTTACCTCTGTTTTTTTTTTGTTTTTTTTTTGATAGTTTGGTGTCCTGGTGGATCTTCGTTATGACCAAAGTTTCATTGCAAGCACAATCTTTTATTTCCCTTGGACCCTATACATCCCTATACATCTATTTCTGGATTCAGCATGTTTTTTCCACTGTCAGCCTTGCTTTTTTATATTATTAAAGTAGATTAAATTGTCTGGATTAAATTGTTATTTGGTCTGGATCCAGCCTGCCTGCTGAGTGTGTATGCTTTACAGAATGCGTCTGATCAGTCCTAAAATACATTCAAAGATTTTAAATTTGTGATTTTTAGATTTAGAATGTGCATTCCTACTCCCACACTGCACAGACAAGCAGGTTAGGTTAAGTGGAGACTCTAAATTGCTAGTAACTGTGAGTGTGAATATAAATGTGGTCGTCTCCGCATATGTGTTAGCCTATGTGAGAGCCTGGTAATGGACTGTAATAGAGTGACAGCTTGTCCACATGTTCCCTGCCTCTCGTTTCAGTTCTTGGATAAGCGGGTATTATGGATGTATGGATGTATGGATGGATAGATGGATAGATGGATAGATGGATAGATAGATAGATAGATAGATAGATAGATAGATAGATAGATAGATAGATAGATAGATGGACGGATGGATGCCAGATGGATGGATGGATGCTACATGGATGAATGAATGGATGGATGGATAGATGGATGGATAGATAGGTGGATAGATGGATGGATGGATAGATAGATGGATAGGTGGATGGATGGATGCTAGATGGTTGAATGTATGGATGGATAGATGGATGGATAGATAGATGGATAGGTGGATGGATGGATGTATGCTAGATGGATGAATGAATGGATGGATAGATGGATGCATGGATAGATGGATGGATGGATGGATAGATAGATAGATGAACAGGTGGATGGATGGATTATTCTAAAGACAGCTGCAGCCTAAAGTTGGAAAAAAAAAAGATTGGGTGCTGGGTGTGTTTGCACTAGATTTGATCACAGCAGCATTGACAGACATGGCCTACTGAACAAGAAGAAAGTTGATGATAGACTTGTTAAAGGAGTGCCACTCAATAAGCAGAGGCCATATAAGGACACCTGTTACACTGACGTGAAGCATCATAAAGGAACACAGCACCTGTCACAGTGAGTATATTTTCCTACTCTGCATCTGACAGCACTTCAATCCGCTTTTTAATATACTGTCACCTTTACTCTCTGTGGGTGCTTTGGAAGCTGAATCAAAACGGAGCGTATAGTATGTGGGGTTCTCTATTTTATTTTATTTTTTTGAAAGAAAGCTTAACATTTTTTCCATCATTCATTTTTGTCATCGTGTCAGTGACATGAAGGCAGCTCATAAAATCTGGTGCTGTTAGTGAAATAAGAGAAGACGATGACAATCTCCTGTGGAGAAGACGATGGTTTGACTATTCCTGTTGACTTCTAAATATGTGTGTGTGTGTGTGTGTGTGTGTGGTTCTGTTCTTAGCTGTGAATGAGTGTGCTTTGAGTGAGCGTGTGTGTATGTGCGACTGGCAAATATTGGAGGAAATTAGTTGTCTGTCTGGGACAAGTCTACCATCTGTCTCCTACAGTGAAAACATAAAACAGAATTATAAAACAAATAGAGGGAAGGATGGGAGGATGGAGAAGAGGAGGAATTAAAAAGGACGAGCAGAGTGAAGGCGTGAAAATGATGGAGGGATGACATGAGAATCCACTGGAATGCAGAGGAATGAGAAAAGGAGGAAATGAAAGATAATAATCAATGAATGACCCATTACATTCTGTCGAGTTCAGACATAAATCTTGAGTCGTATATCTGGTCACTGGTCTGGTTCAATCATACCCAAAGTTACCAAATCATCCATTCATCTTGCTACTTTTAATTATAAAACTGTCAAAATATTATATAACCCTGGGCAATAGAATCTTGTTAACTCATGATATTCTGCTGCATACTCCAGTTAAACTGAATTCATTTTCGGCCAAACAAAAAGATGAAAACGCTAACTTGTCCAACACTACTTGGTCAGCACTGGTTGGCAATGCAAGCATGATTATTTGCCTGGGGGTAGTGACTCTGGAGGTTGGCGTACTTCACAATTACCAAGGCTATAGATAATACAATTACACACCAGGCATAAGATTGCACTTATTAGCACCATTAATTCACTAATTTGAAAAAAAAAGAGAATCTCATACCTTAATGGTAAGAGAATGTGTTTCCCATCAAATAGAAAATGTCTTTGAGCTGTTGCAGAAGATTTGATCTCAGATGTGAAAAATTCCAGAGAAGAACATCTATTCAGCTGCCACTCTATTCTTTCTTTATTCTGTTGACCAAACAGCCTCCTTCTTTCAAGCTGTTAAAATCAAATGTTCTGAAATTGAGAAATGATAATTATTTGTAGTAGACTTGAGTATTAAATGTCGCAAACAACTAAATCGTTTCCACTTCCTCTCTTAAATGATATAATTGTATAAATCAAGCTTTCTCCCCACCTGTGTTTACTTAATCAGCTGCTGATGCTGTGCCTGGTAGGTTCGGGGCCAATCAATGTGAAGAAGCATTACGAATATTTGGTACTCTTATAAAATAATTAAATTAACTATTTAGTGTCGTCTTTGATAAGTTCCTTAACACTATGGAATTGCACCACCAAACAGACATACTACACATCCAAACTGTCATCACAAATTCAAGACACATCTACTCAAATTTAAAATGTTCCAACCTGTTGTATGATTCCACATCATTATGACAGAGACAACAGCAAAAGGGAGAGGGTCTGGAAGGAAAAAAAACACGACTTTCTGGTATGTTTTGAAGACAGATCATCTGAGCTGTGGCTCAGCAGGGTGAAGACTCATAAGCACGACCCGTAGACAGAACAGGTAAGGTAAAAGCAAAGTTTACAAGGTCACTAATCAGAGCACGAGTTCACCAAGAGGTAGACAGTCACAAAAGGCAACCGGGTCCAAAGGGGCAACAAACAGGCAGGGAAAGGTCAAAAAAACAAGGCAGGTGGGTTGACAAGACAAAGGGGTTACAGTGGACATGGCACAGTGGAGGTCTATTGCTTAAGGACAGATATACACAGCATGTGTCCTGGTGGGCTGTGGAGATCAAGGAAACACTCTGGAGACGACTTCTGGATAGAAAAGAAATGACGAGTTCTAAACTGGCAAAAAAAGAAACAAATGTGTGATTATCTGTATTGTATTACCAGCAGCTGAAATTGCCAGAGGACATGTTGTTTAACTTACTGGAAGTTAACCGTTGGGGCAGAAATATTCACCACATGTACTTTATAGTGCTTTTTATCTTCATTGTTAGCAGCCACTTTTTTTTTTTTTTTTTTAGCAAGCTGCTCACAGTGCAGGCAGGCAGAATGCATTAGTACTTAACCAAAGCATTTATCCTCCCTTCTTTAATCTTGCAGGTTAATAACATTCTGAGAGAGCTGTATGTGATTGTGTTAGTGTTAATGGATCCAGTATGTGCACAAGTGTAATCAGGGTTTCATTCAGGTTGCCTGTCATCAAGCTGTGTTTGCCGCATATACCTTTAAACCATAAGTCACAGACATAACTACGTGATAAAATTCACAACTTCGCTTTTGCAGCAGTCATGCTGGAGATATCTACGGTTAATTCATGTTTCTGTGTCAGGTTTCACCCGTTGATAGAGCCACCGCAACTCTAGATCGATGTGTTGTGTACAATCAGGCTGTATTGTGTTGTAATTATAGTTTGCACTTTAATTGTGTTTACATCTGAGACTACTGCCAGGCAACGCAGGTCTATATTGTTTCATTCACTGTGATGAAGAGGCGACTGTGGCCATTTGCAGCGAGAATGGCCACTTGTTTCATGTTGTATTTATTACTCAAAGCTTCTTGCGGTCTCTACATTTATATCTTTGTAGCTGCAGTAGGCCAGTTTTTTGAGGAGATGCATGTTTAGCCTACAGTATGTCATGTCATTTCTAATTTATCCAGGTCAACAATCATTTAACTCACATCCCATTGTCACATTCCTCATCTCTGCCTTGTATTTCTTTTTTTTTTTTTACCTGTGGACATTTTCTTATGTAACTCAACTTATATAACTGATCCTGTAATATCATTTTATGGAATATGGTATCACAATCATCTCCACCATATTTTCACAGAGATTCTCTTGTGCTAAAAAAAATAAAATGCATCTTTAAAACTCGCCTTCCTTAAAAACCCCTCACCTTGACTGAATTAGATTTTTACATTTATGTTTTAATATGACAGACTTTTTTCTCTCTCTCATCATAAAATAATGCAGAAACTACCTAAGAGCGAAAGCATGACAATTCATTTGAAATAAAAAAGAAAAAAAAATACTTTCACAGACTTGGAGTTTTATATGTGGCAGGACAGATCAATCCAAGTAATCTCAGCAGAGACAAACAGTAGCTCTCAGTGGAAGTTTTAGCGGACGAGATGAAAGAGGACAGTTAGCCAAATGTGTGTTCTGCCCACTGTGTGCATGTGTGTGTGTGTGTGTGGACTTTGGCTAGTGAGATGTCACTATGGGTTTACAGCGTTTTGCCAAGGACAAGTGGGGGTTTCTATGATGCCATGTTTGTCTCTTTTTAAACACAGACGGATCAAATGAAAGACAAGTGAGCACACAGAACATCACTTTCAGCATTGCTGGCAGAGACGGATGGGGTGGGATCAACTCTGATCAAACACAGTCATGCACACAGAGCAACCGGAGCACGGACGGTGCACAGGACTGATAGAGATACTGATACATCACATGGGAACACACTGGAAAAGACAAGAAGGAACAGCTTCAGGATATGAAAATGGAAAAAGACTAAATCAATCTACTATCTTATGTGTAGCCATTATGCAATAGATGTAAAGACAGTAGCTGTATATTTTGTGTATTTATATACTTATTGACCACCTTTATATAGCGCCTTTCTAGTCTTGCAACCATGTTCACCCATTCACATACACATTCATACGCTGATGGCATTGGCTACCATGCAAGGTAGCAACCTGTTCATCAAGAGGAGTTTCTAATCATTCACACACTCACTCATACGCCAATGGCACAGCCCTCAGGAGCAATTTGGGGTTCAGTATCTTGCTCAAGAACACTTCAACATCTGGACTGGAGGAGCTGGGGATCGAACCAGAAGATTAGGAAGATCCAACCGCCGATCCTTAGATTAGTGGACGACCTGCTTTTATCCCCTGAGTCACTGGCGCCCTGTTTATAATTTACAATTGTTGCTACACTTTTTCATTATCTCTCTTCTTTGCCTATCTAATCTTATTTTTCTGTTTTACTGCTATCACATTTCTTTATTTTGCTGTTGTGACACCTGCACTAAGATAAATTCCTTGTGCACATGTACTTCGTGAATTAAGTCTGTTTTTCAAAAGTCTCATCATCTACAATCAACTACAACCGAAACCTCCAAACCTGAATACACGAACACAGTGCACAGACTTCTGACTATAAGGCAATATTTATTACGTACAATAGTTTGGTAAGGACTCATGAACAATGAAGCAAACATTAGAAAAAAAACTATACAGTAAGGATATTTGATAAAAGAAAAATCTACATGGTCTCTTAAAGAAAAAAACGCTCAAGGCAAGCATGGCAACACAACACAGAGCTGCAGAGTCTCATCATCACAAGCTGGCAATATTCTTTTGTCTCTTTTTTTATTCATTTTTTGATAAGAATCTTACATTGTACAGCAAAGAACAAGTGAGTAAATATAGCCGGCTGGCCTTCCACTTTTAAGGTTTTATGATATTTATCCTTACCACAGCACTTGTTGTTTGTAATGACAGGACAATCGATAAGTCAGCATGAGTTCATTCTTAAACTACAAGCAGTGTTGCCAGTTTGGACAGTTTTCCAACCATTTGGGCTCACTAGGGGAGCTTCCGGGAAGCTTCCACAGACAAAAGTTTTATGCTGTGTTCATGTCATATGTGAGTTCTCATTATGGCGAGTTTCAAATTCGTAAGTATTGTTCATGTCAACATCCAAGTTGCAATCACTCGCTCTGATATATTCAGCTTCTTTTTTTTTTATCTTATAGTAAGTTATCAAGTTTGAAGTTATAAATGTTAAAAAGTTGTCTTTTCCAGAAGGTAACTGGTCGAACTGTCCATTAGAGTCATGCTGGAAGACAATAAACATCAACCAATGGGATTCTTTGAAATCTGGCAAACTATTGATAAAGCCATTACAACTTAGAACTTATTAGGAAGTTGTACCAATGGTTCCTTTATTATACATTCATCCCTAAGACAAAATATCACAAGACAATTTCCACACTTCCTCTTGGCTTCCAGCTAGCTTAAATACTCATTTTTGGTGAACTTTCCCTTTAAAATATGTGTTGACACTTTTCATACTATATCTGTACATATAAGTACTGTACATTCTGTACTGTTCATATTTTTTCGAAAAGAAAAGAATTTTTTCCAGCCTTACCGACCTTACTGAACATTAATGTTACACCAGGCTGCATCATTTCAAGTGTTGAATAAAGCTGCAGAGACAACATGACTTCATTATCAGTTATGTCTTTATTGATTTGTATAAACTCTCTAATGTCATCAGGACGATGTTCATCAATGTATATTTATATAATAATGTTTTCACAATATGTGCTTGCGTGTATATTATTCTCTTCACACACTGATTATTATATTTAATGAAGTGTAGCAATCGATAGTGAAGTGTACTGTAGCTAGATACGGACACAGGATACATCAGGTGGTCATAGACACACACACACATGTACACGTACAGACACTACTGCACATCAGCTAGTGGCTGTTCCAGGCTGTCTGAGGGCCAGGGGCGAAAAAATATGAAGGACACCTGAAACATTTAATGGGCCCCCATCAACAGAGAAGAACAATGCAGTAGAAAGGTTACATCCTCAGTTAAGATGAACATTTTATAGGCTGATTCAAACTATAAGGAAAAAGACACCTCTGTATTAAAGAACATTTACTTTTTAAACATTTACTTTGCAAACATGTCTGTAATATAAAATGCAGGGAATGGGTAATGTTTTAAATATTTATTTCTCAAACACATCTGTATGAAAAACATGAAACTATTAATATTTTGAGAATTAACTGTTTTGAGCAGGGGGAGTAAGAAGTGTTGGGGAAGACTGGTGAAATCAAAGGAGAATCTATTGTAGCATATATATGGAGGAGATTTGTCTGTTAGCAGGATTCACTCAATATGTTCTCTTCAAGAATTCATAAGTGTTTTCATGACAGGATACATTTTTTAAACTGTTTTAACATGCCTAGGCAGAGGTTTTAATTTCTATATGGCTTCCCTCTAATTGCTAATGTCTAATGTAAGCATACCACACTATCAAGATTTTATCCAGGGTGTGTGTGGATGTATGTCCATGCTGCATTAGCCAAGAAATGAGCTCTGCGCAATCAAGACATTAACATGAAGACACAGATAATGAGTAATCAGTAGCCCTGGAGCTTGAAGGGATTCATTGTCCTACAATGTCACTCAAAGGCAACCAGTCGATGACTGAAACAGTGCAGCACCATGCCGCCTGTGTTCATTTCCATGTATATACACTGTCACATTGTAAATCATCGCCAAACCTGTGAACAAATTTATAGTGTTTTGCTGTTTTGCATGTCTGGTTGTGAAGGATGGTGTTTGGTTAAAGCTGCTTTTGAGCAATTCATCATGAGCAGCCATATGCATCAGCAACAAGACACACATTCATTTTCAATTAAATATAGTGTAAATGTAATACAATATGAATAAGTGGTGTAAAAAAAGCCTTTTCTTTCATTTGATTAAATAAAATAAATGATTTCTGTCCTCACTGTACAACTCATTATGGATGACTGACATAACATTCTTTTCACAGACATTTACTTCAATACATATTACTTTACTTAAAGTAGCAAAGTAACAATTATCCATATTATTTTGCAAAATAGAGGTCTTCAAGTGTCCACTAAGTTCTGAGGAACCGAGACCTGACCTGGGAACTGAGTCAGTCCAACTCTACTCAGTCTTACAGTGGCATTACTGTACAGCATTTTGAAATGAACCCTTTTCAAATGTAGCCAAAATATATTTGAAGACAAGCTGTATTTGAATCTTTAAAAGATCCTAAATCATAAAAAAAAACTCATTAAAGGACATTTTAAAAATGACAGTGAGAGAAACAAACAAAGAAAAGAGGGACAATAGATGAGGGGGGAGGAGAGCAGCAAGAATGCAAACAAGAAATTAATTAGCACTCAGACACTGAGGCAACTGGAAGCCATCGTGGTTAATTGATGCTCATTTATTTACCTAAGAGCTGAGGGGAGGAGATGACTATAATTACCATGGTTCCTTCTCCTCCCTGCTTTCTCTCTGCCTCTCTTGACTTGTATCTTTTTTATACTATCAATCTCTTTTTCAGCTCTGTTTATTGTTTATCATCTCTATCCTTAACTGTCTCTTCATCTCCTCGTTTGCAATTTTCCCATTTCTTCCTGTTCTTCTTATCTTTAGGAGAGATGATCAGCGGTAGAAAGCACAGCTCAGCGTGAGTTTGTCTCATTCGGGGGTAATTATTCATTATCGCAATGTTCAAACAGAGACTTCTCTCTTTGACATCCAGTTTTTCTTTTAGAGTTCAGATGAAACTTAAATTTCGCTTTTGATGTAATTCAGCAATTAATTCACTCTTGTTTTTTGATGGTGACTTTGAAAATGACTCCTCTTACTCACTTTTTTTTATCATAGGACCAACATGCCTGGATTATCAGACTGTGTTAAGCATCCAAGCATACATATTTGTACTTTTTTTTACAAAAATCAATCTTTAATTTTTTTATGAATGAGAAAAAGTAAGAATAAAGAATATAATATAGGAAATGCTATATTACAGAAGTAAGTAAGTAATCAATGGCAGCCTTCATCAAAAAGAAATATAATGTTTCTACAATAAAGACATCTTATCAAATGTAAATGTAGAGACAGCTAAATCGCATCAATACACTATGTGGATGTGTTGACACTTGGCCAAAAAAACAGGACCTTTGTAATGGTTGGAGTGCAAAGCTTGAAAAGGGTTTTGTGCTTGAGAAAAACAATAGCAGAAGAATCAGAGAAATAAGAGGTGAAGATTGCATCTTGAGATGTTTTGTTATGCATGCTATGTTACAACTCAGAATGGCCATTCGCACTGAGCCAGTGGATATATTAAATTCTTTCCCAAAAGGTTACATTGATATGTATTATAGTGAATCAAAGCAGTATGTTCTAGGCAGTTCTGATTCACTAAATGTATCCTTGTTGTGATTCTTGCAACAATTGCCTGTATATTGTGCCTCTAGCTGTGTTTTAATGACATAACACCTTTCCCAATTATCCTCGTAATGCATTTTGCTCCTGGTTCATGAGTCACTGGTGTGTTAGAGCCGATTGACCGAAACTGAGCGTCACTGATGCTCGTCAACACCAAGGTGACACCCAATGATGTTCAGTTCCATTCAAAGTAGTCTATAAAAAAGTACAAATAAACAAAATGGAGGCTTAAGGTCACCACAGCACATTATTGACCAAATTGTTTCCCAGTTTTACAGTGTTTTTGACAGACAAAATAATAGAAAAGATAGATGTTATAGTTTAAATAGTTTGTTAGTTAATTGTTAGTTAAATAGTTAGTTAACTGTTTGACAGTGACAACAGAGGTTAACTTTGCAAGTTATATTTGGTTTGTTGACATGGCATGGTTTGTTCATTACCAAATCCCAACAGCACTGCATAACAGGCTGCAACACATTTGCATAGCAATACTACATAAGTGGCCCTTTAGCTTCATCAATTCAAAATGCCACATTGTCTGAGCTGCACAAAGTCCTGAATGTGATAGTGAGGACTGAATTGTTTCTGACAGTGTCTATGATTTATGCCACTTCTATTTCAGAAGTGTTCAGTGCTGGTTGTGCACATTTGAGAGGATGGACTGGTTGTTTAACTTACTGATATACTGACATACCCATCACCACAAAAATCATTTACATTAAAATCCCAAATGTAGATGCGTCCAGATATTGTATCTGTAGGAAATACTTAACTAGTAATATTTTTGCTGTTTTTCTACATCACAAACGAGACAGCAGAAATTGATTCAGAGGCATTATTGAAACTCTACTACACGGACCATGAACTCAACTCCCATCAACAGCATCTCATTTGTGGTTGGAAGGAAAACTTTTAAATCATTATCATCATAAATGAAAACATTCTTGTATGGAACTCATCAACTAGTTGTCTCAATTTCCACTAGCCATCCTTAAGTCTACTCTGGGTCACCGTTTTTCCCTGTTTTATGTTAGGTTGAAGGACCTTGAAGGCTCTGTAGTTTATCAGAATTCAATGAATGTTCAGACAGCAAATGTTGTCAGCATGCCATCATGCTCACCATGGCAATGCTAACATATTGATTTTTAGCAGGTTTAATGTTTACCATATTCACCATCTTAGACACTGCATGATTAGCACTACATTTGCAATTTTCCTGAAGCTGATGGGAGTGTCCATTTGCAAGTATTTGGTTATGAACCAAAGTATTGTACATCTGAAACGAACTGATGATGGCAATATGGGAAAAGCTAGGGGATCTAGAAAGTTAAAACAATTCATCCCAGAAGGCACATGACTTTCAAAACCAAATTTCATCAGCAATCCATCAAGTAGTTTAAAAACCTAAACTGTCAACTCCTTGGTGGCCAGAGGAAAAGTTGGGGGGTCACCAAAGTAGGCTTCGTCCTCTGAGGACCATGAATGTCTGTACAAAATTTCACAGCAAGCCATCTGATAATTGTTGAGATATTTCAGTCAACCAAAATAGTGGACCAACCAACAGGCTGACAATGCCATCCCTAGAGCCATGCTAATGTGGGTAAGAATAGTTGCATCATAGTTGCATAATAGGATGTATGGTTGTTTGTAGTGTGCAAGAATAATTATCTGCCATTGGGAAGTGGATGACACCTGACCAGTGGTGAGGCAGGGGAATCCAACTCCAACTAACCCTGTGAGTGAATTAGACACAGGTGTTTTGATAATTGTTCTTTTCATTCTCACTGTTTGACTCCTCTGATGTGGTTCTTTTGTTCTTGTTTGAGTGAGTTTTAAATTGAAAACTACTCATTTGAACCACTTCAGAAAAAATCTCGCAACCAAACCCATGGTCCCAATCAAGTCACAATCAACTGCCACAATATACTGAGACCTGTCCAACACCTGTAGATCTAAATGAATGCAATATAAACTCTACAGTAGCTATTCAAGCCTTTCAGCTCTAACTGAAACTGACAACAAATATCAAAATAGACTGGCAGCCAAAAACACACCACAGTCCCTTCCAGTTTGACCAAATCATTCTATTAGTTCTGATGAATAGATATGTCAGCTGTGCTCTCAAATATACAATCAATTTAAGTTTGGAATGACAGATTGGCATTTTGTGTTATATTATTAAAAGTGCACCAATCACTTTGTCGTTTTGACAACTTTAGCAAAAGATGAGCCTTTGTGTCAGTGAAAAAGCTCATTTGCATTGCTGTATTTTGGTGTCAGCTCCACAAATGGCCTTCTTTCTAGACTATGACATTTCAACAGGAAGTGCTACACAAAGTGAAGACAGATGTTCAAGTATCCGTCAGTGGCCTTATTGGACTAAAATGCAATGCATGTTTTGAATTGGGCAGGGAAAAATACACTGCCTTACTTTACACCACTGTGATCATTGTTCCCATGAGATTTCAATTACACTCTGGTTGTCTCAGTAAGCTCTAACCGAAGCAGACGTAAGTGCAGCAGGTTTGGGGATATGAAAACAATATAGAGTCAATTATGACACCTGTTATTCATTAAACTTCACAGATAATAAAAGTGTATGAATATATACAAGTGATAAAAAAAAAGTTTAAGGGCATGATTCTACTAAGGCTGTTGACTAATCTGTAAGGGAGCGTGCTTTAATTTTGTGCTGTCAATTATTTTGTAAAGTGATATTTGGATCAAAGTCTCATTCATTAGACAGTTGCAGAGGCATGACAGCTTGTTCTAAGGTTTCCACTTGTCTCCACAGGGTCTGGGATGTGTCTCTAACTAGTCTGCTGCTATTCACAAAGCCTGTAGACATCTGAAAAAGGCATCAACTGTTACTGCCATGATGATATGTCATTACTCTTTGAACTTACATGAAATTACAATGTACTTGAAAAACTGTGACACTAGAATTTGACATAAAACATTCTTTACAACATTACAGATCCCTCCATACATACATGCAGTACTGCACATGTACGGTGTATCCCTATAACAGTAATTGGGTCTCTCTATATATAGTTTGAATTCTTCTTAATAAGGAGCCTTCACCAAAAACAGTGACACCTGCTGTGCATCAATGCACGCATACTCACACACACACAATCATCTACTGAACTGGCATGATTTGACAATGACAGCCAATTATAAGGAGAGAGTGGTGCAGTATGAGAGAAGGGCAAAGACATGGAGACAAGAGAGGAAAACACTGACAGAAAAAGGGAAGACAAAAGAAACTGGGGAATCATACAAGGAGCTTTACAAAATGTTGTGTGAATGTGTGTTTATGTTTGTTGTGCATGCCTTGGCAAGAGCCAACATCCTGTATGTTCTGTTCAATTAACCTTTGAGTCAGTGTCTCTGTCTACCCCTGCAAATATGAATGAGGGATGTTAAATTGTAGTAGACAGAAGTAAGAAAGTAAGAAGAGAAGAAAAATAGACTAAATATGTAAACTTTGAGAAAGGTGAGAAACAGTGCCCAAAATACAGATACCACCAGTTTCAAGCCTTGACCTTGCATTAACAAACAGTGTTTGGTCTGAGGACCTGAGGTTGATCCCAGTGTCTGAGCACCAAGTACCTAATTGACAATGGCAATTGTCAGTGCTCTACAAAATGACTTATATGACTGTTAGAAATGTCCAAATATTGATACAAAAAGGCTGCCTGATGTTTTCAATAGACCTAAACTAACAATTCCACAAGACAGTAAAAATTCAGAAAGTTGAACAACATCAACAATTTGAGTGAAAATGAGTATTGAGGCTTCCGGATCAAAATACTTCCTGTTTTGAACATTTTTCCCTTTATCACAGATGGCGGGTTTGAATTACCTCTGGTTTCATTTAGTCATGGTAGTTAGATGAGAGATGAAGCCGTGTATCATCAGCACAGTAATGATCAGAAATATCAAAATGACAAAGTAGGTTTACTTGTGGAAGCATTTACAAAGAGAACAAGGCTGGACCAAGAATTGACTCTTGAGGCACGCCAAATATTAATATTAAGGCTTGTTTTACAGATGTGGCCATTTAAGAACCTTAAGCTTGTGTTCTGACTGACAAAAAAATTTCTGTGATGACATTTGAATGGGCACAGTGCGTTAATGTAGCAGAGGTGCCAACATAGAGGACTCCAGCAAAATAACGCAGGGTCATCTTACAAAAAAGGTAACTGGGCTCAACTTATGCCACAACACGACATCATCCAGCAAGGCACTGTGGTGGCCAATCACATACATACAAGTGCACAGTCCTATTGGATTACTCTGTAACGTGGACGTTGTATTCGATTGTTAACCTTGTGACCAACGCAACAAAAGTTGCTGTGCAAGGTTTTAATGACTGATTGGCTACAAATGCATTCATTTGTAGCTCAAATTTGACTGCCTGGATTGTATTTCATTGTCTCATTAGTACCTTAAACAAGCCACCACCATCACAGCCCCTTGCATTCTTGTAACAAAGGACCATTTGCCACCTGAATTCGGCCTAACACTGTGTCTACACAGAAAAACGTAATGTGAGCAGCACATTTAGCAGAGCAGTAGAAGCAATGACTGTTCCGTCTGTGTTCACCCTGGAGGCATTCAGGTAAAGTGTTGAGTGTACGTCACCCACATTTTGAAAATGCTCAGAGATTAATACACATGAGCAGGCGTTATGCATGTAAAACAGAGAAAAAAATAGACTTGAGGCCTAAAAATACGTTTTGGGTCACAGTTACGCTCTGGCTGTGTAGACAGCTGTATTGATTAACATAACAGCATACTGTTCCATCAGAGGTCTGTGACATGGACGTTTGAAATACGCGGCTGAGACGTTTTTTAGTGTAGCCACGGTATAAGAACTACAAGCTTAGCAAATGGAAGCACTCATTCTTACGGGAAACATAAATGTATGCAGAGAGAGACAGAGCAACTGAAGAGAGCCAGAGACACAGAAGTGACAAGAGTCACATTTAAAAGGATTATTCCCTCAATAATTCCCTCATCAGCTCTACCCACGGTGAACAGAGATATTTACCCAACCTCATATTTTGTTGATGCCATAACAGGCAAGGCACACATTATGCTAAATCCCTCATTTACCTGAAAGAAAAAAACCTTCTACTTTAATTCTTGCTGTCTCTTTGTGTCTCTGTGTCCTACATTTCCTTGACATACTTCTACTTAGTTTTTTTCAGGGAGATGAAAAGCACATCAGGCTTAATTAAGATACCTCTAGTGTTTAAAAAGGCATGAAATTTTCACATTTAAGAATACACAAACTTGAGCAGGTGCTCATGCACACACTAAGAGGATGTTCTAGAAGAGTGGCAGAACAATGATTTTGGCGTCCTACTCTCTCTACCATCCATGTGTGTTTGTGTGTCTTTTGTGGATGAGTGTTAGAGAGAAAATGTAAGGGAAGGAAAGATGGTGGGATGGGATAGCCAGAGAGAGGCAAGAGGGAGCTACGTGGAGTGAAGAGATAAGATAAGGAAGGAGTGAAGGAAGAAGGGAGTGAAGGGGGAATTGTAGGACAAGATGTAAGGATGTAATTAGGGTGGGAAGTAGAGGGACAACAGGGAGCAACTTTACAATAGCTGTTGTCTGCTTTTAAAGTACAGCAGGAACCGATGGACGAAGGAGAGGCATCATGGGATCTGCGTTATAGTCACCACAAAAGAGTGACTGAATGGACGAAGGAGAGAGAGGGAAGGAATAATGTAATGCAGGTATGAAAGTGTGAGAGGACGAGATAAGAGAACAGAGAGAAGGGTGGAGAGATGGAACAAGGCCTTATGGGAGCACTTGTTAAACAGCCCCAGATACAATACACTGAAGACAAGGGAATTGGCCTATTTTTGGGTTATAGAAGCACTTTATTCAGGCTGCATAGTAAGTACTTTAGAATTCGCATTGGCTAAATGCCAAATAAATACTTTATTTGTCTGAGTAGAGACTTTTAAAAGCACTGTTAGCTTTCATAGCTAACACAAACTGTTTAATTCACTCATTTATCCAGTGTAGTCCGTAAAACTCAGACTCACCTAACAATGATGCTGGTGGAACAGACTCAACCATGAAGAAGTCAGTAAAACAATACTTTTAAGCTTCGTGTTATGTTACTCTTCAATGCCAAAACCCCCATCTAAAATATTTACCAGGCAATATCTCCTTCAATATGCACATTTGGCTCATTACATTTCAGTCTACTACTATTTTGTGCATGTTCTTTGACTGAGCTAAAATGAACATATAGAATAAGTTTGCAACTTATTATCATTTTAATTGGGTTAAAATGGGGAAAAAAATAGTTGGAAAAATTAAAATTTCTCATAATACAGTGTTGCTGACTGTCAAGAAAAATACCACACTAATGATTTAATTCCTCTAAACTTTGATTTGATATGATTATTGTGAGGTCAAACATAAAACAAGAAAAAGCTACTGTCACAAAGGGCACAAATAGAAATGAGAAAAAAAAACTATGTGAGCCAGCTATAGGCACTGAGGCAGGGCTGGCTGGGATAAAGATTGCATAGTGTTGGCATCTCCAACTCTCAGCAACCTGGTTCTAGAACCAGATCATCCCAGTTATGCTAGGAATTTATTCTATATTGGGCAATCCAAATCTCCTAATTTATGTCCAGAATCAAAATTCAGTGCCAATGCAGGAAGTAGTGTGTGCTTTATGTAGTGAGGCGGAAAGTGCTGTAATGGTGTGTAGGACAGATTGGTGGACAGGCATGAATAGTCAGACTTTCAGGCAGGAGACTGGAGTTTTCCTCTGCTACAACATTTTCATTGGACTTTGAGGCCAACGAGTAGGCTGATCAGTCTGATCAGTCTAGGCAATTATTGCCCAATGGCTACCAGCTCAGAAAAATGGTCATTAGGCCAGCAGAAACCTGGCTAGTGGCCATGACACTCATATGATCCAAGATGTAAGCCCATCTTAAGCGTTGTAGCAGATATGTATGACAGATCGAAATACGATCGAAATACACCTTTAATGACATGAAGACTGACTGTAGAAAAATCTGAAGACAGAAAAGGCTTAGCAGTGGCACTACTCTTAGCTGTAAAATCAAAGGGCTTGTCACTCATGTATGAGATGACCAGAAGCCCAGAGGAAGCAAACAGCTGCCTCCTAGAGTAGTTATCTCTAGCAACCTGCTTGGCAATCACTCCTGGAGGAAGCTCAGTGTCATCAGCCTTATCCCTGCTTTGTAGCAGCCAGTGTGTTAAAAATAGGATTCGATAAGGGGTGTTTTGTGGCATCATCTCAGGTCAGCTGATTTCAAGCCAGCTGTGATATCAAAGCCTCAGAGGCCTGGAGTTGCACAATGGCTAAAAAGAGCAGAAATTCTGCCATCTGAGGTGTTGAGGTCTGTCCCTCTTGAAATAGCCTTAGAAAATTGTGTGAAACATGTACAAAATGGGTGACAAAACTACAAATTCCATTATATGAAATATTATTATTATTTTTTTACAATCTCAAAAACCCTTATCTGGGCCTTGTTTGGGAATCAATATCTTGGATGCCCAAACATGCCTAGCCTCACCAAACTTTGTAGGATGGGAGATAAACATGTTCCCAGTATGAGTGAACCATCTAAGTTTGTACTGCATGCCTGTTGATTTTCTATGAAGCCCTAGCTTTGGAAAGAACATCCTTAAAGAGAGTGATATTGATGGTATTACAGACCATTTTTTGCACCCATATGTTATTAATCATCATTTTTTCTTCAAATACAGTCATTTCTGTCATTGTCATAGGACCTAAATGATATGTGGGGTAGCTATTAGGAACATGAAAATGTATGTGGAAAGAGCTTAATCTATGGTCATTTGGTGTACAAAGTGCTATTGTCCCTCCATGTTCATAGTTTTAATTCTATGAAAAAACATGCATAATGAAGAAGCAGGGTCCTCCCTTATCTGTACTTGTCTATGTTCAAGCCTCTAAAATATTGATAAAAGAAATACGTGTTTTCTGTAGGTTTTTACTACAGGTCATTAATGCAAGCTATATTCTTTACTATCAGGGCATATAGCTTTCTAACATGCACATAGGGAAATTACATGTATAAACACATCCAACCTTTTATGTGGAAACACATTTAGATACTCCCACTGGAGCTTGAGTGGGCCATTTAGGAAACCACGTATTCCTCCTCACACCAGAGGTTTTATCAAAATATTTAAACTGTTTTTTAATATCCAGGACCTTACCAGAGACACAATTCCCATCTCAAATGCCTCTATTCCAATGAACATACAGAAAACCTGTTTTCCTCTTTTATTTTTCTCAATTCCTATGGCACAGGAATTCAATAATCATGGAGATACCGAGGCAAAAAAATATAATCCTGAAATGGATGTTTTTCTGGCACAGGTCAAATATCTCAAATCTGTGTCTATTTTTCTATGGAGGAAAAATGGAAAGATGTTGGCACTTTGTCCCCTTAATAACCATACATCAAGCAGTTTCCATGTACATTTTTATGTTCTTACCAGCTATTCCACAAACCATTTTGGTCCTATGAAATGCTACCACACCTTGCTTTATTCATAATATCTTCATGTCAATTAGTGGTAGAGACCTCAAATATTGGCACAAAATTCATAAAAGATTGTATTTGAAGAAAAAATAATGATTTATACCATACAGGTACAAAAATGGGGTTGTAGTACCCTTGATATCACTCTCTTTTAGGAATATTGCACTTTTATCCAAATCTATGGCCTTATAAACAATTGCATGCAGTACAGGCTTTGGCATATAGAATACATTTGTCTTCCATCCTACGAAGTTTGCTGAGGCTAGGAACGATACTTGTCAAGATACCAATGCCCAAACATGGAAATGCTGAATGTATGATTAAAACTCAACAGGCAACACTTAATAGTTTTCCCATTTTGCAAAACTCCTATTTTTTTGGTAAAAATGAAAGTTATAGTATTAATGTGGTCTATAGCCACAACTGTTTATTGCAGTTGCAGTATTACAGAGAGATCTGTGCTGCAAAACGGAGCACTGACCAGTTTATTTATTGCAGTAATATGAACTAAAGGGACACAACATATCTAATGTAAAGGTCTAACCTTGATGTCCCCTTTCACCCTTTTAGAGGCTGATGAGGGAAAACTTTTGAAGAGGATCTCAAAGTGCATTGTGCTTGTGCTTTTAGAACTTTATGAGAGGAACTTTGCACTCAGCGGTTTGAAAACTCCCAGAAAAGTGAAAAGCACTTCATCTGCAATTAATCAGCAGATTGACAGATGAACATAAAGCTAATACAACAATTTCATTATTATAATACATACAATACTATTTAAATGACAAAATGTTTAGAATTAGTCAGTTGACAGAAAATTAATCTGCAAATATTTTTATAAAATATGTACATGGATGATGTGGCTCAATATTAATTGAAGAAGACTATGATTTAAGAAAGATAATTTCATATTATTATCATATATTCTTAGAAACATAAAATTAAATGGCCAACTTCATATTTTACAATGGCAGGCTGTAAAACACCTTTTCTTAATAGAGATGGTAGCATTTGGATTCAGCTTGTGGCTGAGCGGCGCCAATTTGAAACAGATAAAGCCCACGCATGGCAGACAACCCAAAACAGTAGTTGAACACACCAAGTTACCCACAACACAATGCACATCCATAGCCTTCTGCTATCTAAAACTGACTAAAAAAACAATTTTGTCAGAATCAAAAGAGAAACAACAAAAACAAATGACCTCAGCATTAACCTATCATATTGTTGAGTTACCAAGTCAACTTTTGAGTTTTTGTGTTGAGAAATGTTAAAGATATCATTAAAACAAAACTGTAACACACTGACAATGAGGAAAATACTTCTAGGTGGTTCCTCTGGTCAGCCACTTGCAAAGCTTCAAATTCTGGATTTCAAATTCAATTAATCCCTGGGGTGCTTTCAAACCTGTTTTTCATTGAGATAACATCTTCAAACAGTTACATAAAATAATTGTTTTGTTTGTTTGAGCGGACAGAAACTTATCAGTCAAGTGACGTAGATTAGAATAGGACAAAAAAAGAAGAAAAAAAAACAAAACAAACATAGCCATCTCACAATTCTGGAGCCATTATTGTAAAAATAATACGTTTTGCTCTGCAGACCAACATAGCTGACACAGTCTGATGTGAGACTGGGTTGCCTTCAGTCATGTAACTTTCACAGCCTCATTCTTTTAACATATTGATTTGTTCATAGTATCACACATATGGTAAGAAGTGAAAAGGTCCACATGGAAATGTCAGACTCTAAATGTCACATCCCCACGGATCTGAGAAAAAAGGCATGAAACTACTTTTGGTGTTTGTTCTAGAAAAGCCCTGATGTAGCAAATAAAGATCTCTTATAAGCACGTACACATAGCTCTAGCAATCTCTCAAGAGTCCTAACTTTATGAAGGCATAAAAGGCTGAAAAAAATAACTGTAGCCATTAAATATTAAACAGGAAGAGAGAGAGAGAGCTGTGCAGAAAGATGAAGAGGATAGTTGTAAATTGTAGGCTCTGACTTGGTTGATGGCTAAGGCTTACTAAAGTGTGTGTGTGTGTCTGTTTATCATCTTGTTTTCCATCTTACTCTGAAATCCTGCAGACACTTCCCAGTTTCAATATTATTGATCGATGTATGAAGAATTTTTGATGTACAATAAGCACAGAAAGGCTGCTTTGGGTGGTATGTGTTCGTGTGTATTTGTGTGTGTGTGTGTGTGAGAGAGAGAGAGAGAGACAGAAAGTACATAAGTTCTTCTTTTTTTTTTGCTTTTCCATAAAGCAGGTCATGGATAAAATGAAGCAGAAAGCATGAGAGACAAGTGGAAGACAGAATAAACAGGTTTTATATTTTAGAGCTCCTAAAGGCAAATGAAGGGACTGTTATTTAACAATTGAAATGACACTGCATGACCAAATTTAATTTAGGTCCTTTTGTGCAGAAGGTCTCAAACATTTTCCTTCCACAGAGCCACGAATACCATCGACACAAATTAAAGCCCTCATTTAATGCAACATTGTCCTATTTTGCCTCTCATGAGCTTTTTATTGGATTTATTTATTTTTTAATTTGTCTAGACAATGGCAGTGAGGGTGAAACTTTTGATTAAAAAGCTGATTCTTTCACAAGTTCTTTCACATTTCTAGAGAATTATATTTGATTATAATAAAAGTATTCTTCATTTTGCTGCATTCCCTATTATGGGACCATTTGGGTGTCTCAGGACCCCCAACCACTTGAAACACACTTAACAACGACTCAGAGTGTAGAGAGTTTGAATGGTAGGATGGGTGCTGCGGTTCAGACATATATTTTTTGTGATTTTCTGTCATTTATATACTGTTATAATGTTGCATGTCTATGTTACACAAGGTCAAAGTTCCAAAACTTCAGGTGAATGTTTGTAAAATTGCTACCTTCAAGTCAAAAGCCAGGGATTCAGCCTCTGTTTGCAATGTTACCTCTACTTACTCCTGATGATGATGTCAGATTGTTCACTCATGACCACAAACAATCATCTGTTTTGTAGCCTTCGTGGCTAAGTTTGTTCTATGGATCGTTTACGTTGTCCACTCTGCATATTTCAGATTGGATTTGGGCTCGAACATGTACGGCTGTATTGGAGAAGTTTATATTTTAAGTAACGAACAGTAAAAAGAAATGAAATCTGACTACTATTGCTTGTTTACATAGCCTCTGTAGCTGGTAGAAGTCTGCTGAGGGGCAGCTTTAAGAAATAAACCAATCAGAATGGTGCAGGCTCATCGGGAGGTGGGCGTTACTTAAAGATACAGGAGCTAAAACGACCTCTTTCAGGCTGAAGGGGGTCCATAAAGGGCCAGTAGAAGATAAATAAGGAGTTTTTAAAAACTGTAAATCATACAAAGATATTCCAGTAGAGCCCTAGAATAAAAATATAAATCTGAAATTGTGTATGATATGTCACCTTTAACATGTCGTCAAGATACTGTGAGGCTCAGCTTTCTTTCTGCTTCTGTTTTCTTATTTATCATTTTAAAAAAATCAGGCATAATGCCCAGTGATGAACTTTGCTTTCCTCTGAGAAGGTCAGACACAGAAAAGCCATCAAAGCTCATTGCCTCACTCAGACACCACATGTCCATCCATTAGCCTCTTGACAGTGATCACTCTGTTGGCAAGTGAAGTGAAGCTAGTTGGTGCTTATTTGTTATCCTGGTCACTGACTTAACTTGGCTTTACTCTGAGCTTATCTGGCACTCCAAGTCAAGTCTTAAAGGTTCACGTATTGATACTACCTCCAAAATGAGGAAATATAATTTTCTGTGCAACCATGCCCTGACAGACTGCACCATATGCTTCGCCCTATTTCCAAAGCGGCACATGAAATCAGCAGCCAACTGGCATGTATCATCAGATATCCCTTGAAACAGCTGAGGGGGCGTGTTCAACGGGCCTGACGGAGGTTTGAGAGTGGCTGTCACAGCTGTCAATCAAGACCTCCTTTCTATATTGTCAAATAACTAATTAAAAACAAACTTAAAAGAAAAATGAGCACTTGGACAAAATCAGCATAATAACTACCTGAAATGACATCTTTGGGAAAAATTTAATTTGACTTGGATTTTGATTTTTTTAGTTTTGCTCATCATTTTCCCTTCATGGTGGACTACACTTGGGAAACAAGGCCGACGTGTTAAGTTGAGAACAATATAAGGAGTGTCCCAGACTGTGAGGTCCAAATACTAGATGGGTCAGCAGTCATAAACAAAACCAAAATCTTCATTGACTTTTCCAGCAAGATCTTCATATCTTATATCAAAGAGAAAATTGAAAGGGCCAACAGAGTGGCTGTATTTAAGGAAGTTTTCTAAATTAAAACATGTCATATAAGTAGTGTAGCCCCTTTAAAAAATACCTTGGTGTGGCCGAGAAAGAGAAAGCATTTGTGTGACGGTGAGGCTGGAGCTTTCGGGGCAACACCATCCGAAAGCAGGCTGAGCAGGCAGAGAGTGGGAGAGTTTCTGCTGAAAACGAGCATAGAGACATAAGAGAAATGGCTTGCTAACAGCTACGTGTGTTTACAGCAGAAAGCAGGACAGAGGTGACATGGTTACATTGATCAGTCAAGCTCGTCTTGAGTTGTTCACAAAGAAAGGAAGAGGAATGGAGAAAATCCCCTCAACTAAGGATGCACTGGTGCAGCACCTTAAAAGGGCAGTGTACCTGGGGTGGGGAGAAGCACTTGAGGTGGTATCACATATGCCATCACCAACAGACTGGGGTTGGATGGGCATAAGCAACTGGAGACAATCATGGTCAAATTTTCCACAGGCAAGCCGCCCATCCCTGAAATTGTGGCTGCAGGGCAAGTAAATCTTTGTGTTCGATACTTTTTAGGCTAAATTGCTATATGTCATGTTAACTATTGTCCATTGTTAACTAACCTTTTTCTTGCTGTTTTACATGCTACTGTGATGTATTTGGTTCTGAGCGCTTCCAAAATACAGGTGACCTACACTCAACACTGTGCCTGAACGCCTCCAGTGTAGACACACAAAATGAAGCACTCACTGCTGCTGCTGCTACTCTGCCAAACGTACTGTTCAAGTTTTTTTCCTACAGCTTTCAAAGTACAAATATTAAAATAGAAAACAACAATGACTTGATACAGCTGGCTATTAATGAATAGGATAATGAATGCTTAAGACTGTGTTAGCACTGCATTTGCCTGCAACATTTATTAAATGCATCTAACAGATAGGCAGCTTCACGCTTCATACTTTTTCTTTCTTTTTCTTCTCATTTTAGTGTCTCCATCTGTCCCCCCCTATAAAAATGACAAATAAATTAGTTATATGGAGGTAAGAGCCACTTACTAAAACAAACAGCATGTTGGTTTATAGGCCTCAAATTAATGGCGAATTAAAAAACTTCATTGTCTCTACTATTTATGTTCAATGAGAATCAACAATTTTGCAGTCAATGTCAGTTAAGTTGTAAAAGTCAGAAGAAAAAAGAAAAAGAATACAACAAAAATTAAAAAAGAATGACTCAATGTTTAACTGGAATTTGGTGGAAAGACATCTTTGAGTTTTAGAATAGTAGTTATGAGTAAACTTTATCATTTAGGGCATTGGTGTCTATGGATTCAGAATACAAAGAAAGGTAAAACAGAGAATATAGTAAAAAAAACAAACAATTGCACTCACAAGTAAAACCATCTTTGAGGGTGGAGACTAAGACTTCAAGTGACTCGATCCTACGGTAGAATGTAGGAGTATATGGAGTCTTCAGCTCCACACAAACTAACACAACTGCAGTTGAAAAACATGAATTTCCACTGCTGTTGTCTGTGTCTTGCAGCCCTGGCATTAGAGGTTAGGCTGAGGGCCTCATAGAAATATGTGAAATGACCACAACCTCTTAACACCGCATTGTGATATAACTGTCAATTTAATATAATGAGGTAGGTTTGAAAGAATGCCAGAGATTCAGTTGTGTCAAATAGATTGTTTCCTTTACTCTATGTTATTAATAAGATTATATTCCTCTCATCATTTTGCCCCTTATAATAATTTAAAAAAATTATGTTGATGATGATAATAATCACAAGGATCACTCCCCCACATTGTAAATGATGAATTTGTTAAATATGATTACAATGCTCACCTGTGACTTTTTTTGCAAGTAATTATAAATTATTAAAATATCAATAACAATGTATCAGAAGAAAACTCAGTTGTTCACTGCACCATGCTTCTTAACCATATCACCTCTGAACATGGTTTGAGTATTTCACTTAATATGAATGAAGTGGTCTAATCATCAGGTAAACCAGACTCAGCATAAGTTCCCCTTAACAATAGTCTGATATGTTGATAACTGTGCTGTGTAAGATGACTGAATTAATAAAAATATAATTTTATTACATTTCTCACCATGTGACAACACTGCCATCTATTGACTGTCTAGTAAAGTCTTTCATGCGTTGATTTATGGTTTTATATTGTAACCCTACAGCTGATTTAACCTTTCTGTGTACTATAGTATTCAATATTTATATTTTTGATAGTGTTAGAGACATGTCTGAAGAAGTTCATGCTGTGTGCTCCAATGATTTTCACCGGATGAGGAATCTTCATCTAAGGACAAGGAGCCAACATCATGAAGAAGGCCCAGGCTTCTGGTGACAGAAGGGACCACCCACCTTACCCCTATCATTGCAACAGCCCTCAAACTCTGTGGGAGCACATATGACAGGTATGGCATTCTTCCTGTTACACCTATCCTATTTATATATTCTATTGTTTATTCTTACTTTTATGCACACAAAGAAATTTAGGAATGCATTGAAAAATGTTCAAGTAACAAAGTTTATTAACTCATTAATGGGCCAACTTCTCTGCAGTTAACGCTTCACACTACTGTAAATCATTACTATGTCTTACCATCTTTAAACCCATAGCCAGCTATCACCTGCTGCTGTTTTTGCTGTGTGTGGGTGTGTGGCTGTGCTCAGGTCATTGTCAGACAGATTCAAATTTAAATATACTGAGGGAAGCCTGATGCAAGATCTGTATTTTAAGAGGACACCATTTCTCCAAGGGGAGCATCTAAGAGAGAACAAGAACTGAACTATTAGTCCCCTTTTTGTGTTGAACCACAGTCAAGTGAATTCATTATTGTGTGTATTAAACTAGAGCTGAAATTGAATTGATTCATCTATTCATCTAAGCAAAATAAGCAGCCATGAGCAGCTGCTGTCAGACTGTCCATGTCTGTGCAGGAAACATAGAGTGTCTGCTGGAGCTAGAAGCGCATTCACGGCCATTTGTAAGTTTCTGTGTGGTAACTGTGTTGTAGCTGAGCTAGCTCAAGGATCCCGGCTCTATAATAAAGCACCGGATGCAGCAAAAGAAATGAGAGGGATGGGAGTGGATGAGTGAATCAAGGAAACCAATGAGGGACACTCAGTGGAGAACCAGATACATAGAGTGTCATCATGGCAACACGTCGGCAAACCAGAAACACAAAACAGGTTAACTCAGTGTGCAAGGAGGAAACTACAGGAATTTCGGAAATAAATATTTTAAATTTTATCATAATATTTTTTTGCTGAGAACCGCATACGTTGCATGGAAAAAATAGACAAGACCCCAAATCTCTAGGTGAGGCGCGGCCCACGTGGGCTGTGTGACTGCTCTAATCCATTAACATCAAGCCCCCAAGAACAGTGCCAAGCTGTGAAGCCAATTTGATATAGTGGCCAAACCATGTAATGACAACGTCGCGTGACGCTATTGGGCCCAAAAAGACTTTTTCCCATAGACTTACATTGTGAAAGAGACGTCCGTAAATCAGTGTGTCCCAAATGCATGTCAAATGACGACGTTATATTCATAATGAACATATCTCTATTATTGTTGGAACTGTATGTACCACTCAACTGATCTGCTAGTCTGTTAGCCTACAAGGCATAGAGGTTATAATAACATTGAAATGACAACTGAGTTGTAACTGTGGATGTGTGATGAGTAACCGTGATTAATAACACCGTACATCATTGTCTGTTTCTTCAAGGGACTGATGAAGACACCTTGGACTAAAGGTGGAGGGTGGGTAGACGGGAGAATCTAAAGCAGAACTACAAGGTGAGTGGAAATATCAAAAGTGCTATAGTCTTGATGTTAAACACAAATAAAATGTGATGTGTTTGATTATGATGGTAGCTTTCTTCAAAATAATCAGGCAAAGTCAGTGCTGGGTAATAATTATAATTAATTAAAACATTGCAGTCCCTGGTTTCCCTAATTTAATCACAAAGTATATGACTAGTTATTAGACTAAAAGTTTAGCTAAATTATTATCAGATGACCTTTGTGTATGTTGTTTAGTAGAAACTAAAGGCACGGTGCCTTTAGTTCCTACAATTATGAAGCTACCATGTAAATATGGGGTGGGAGGGTGGGATAACATTGAAATTGAAATGAGTAAAATTGAGACAACTCCCTGGGTGAAGGTTGAAATAAATAAAAACTTACCAATAATCATGTTCCTGCAGTACAGGAATCATCTAGAGCAGACACTGCAGCTGCGAGCCTGTTTCTCACCATGTCCCTGACAATGTCCCCATTCCCCATGCAGAGGGTGTGGAAGAAAAGGCGATCAATAATGACCTTTGACACAAACTCCACCTTCACCTCTAGTGCCTTCAGAAAGATGGAGCGCCACGTGATCTTCAGCTCCCCAAATGCTCTCTCCACCACACACCTTTACCCTGGACAGCCTTGTGTTGTACATGCCCTCAACAGCATTCCCGGACAGGCTTACAAAATGGGGTCATTAGGCAAATGGGTTGAGCCAAACAGGGATCTGTCACCTATGAGACACCATCCTGGAGGTGGGTACAGCTGGTGAACATAGAAGGGGCTGCACCTGAGGACCCTGGCATCGTTCACTCAGCCAGGGATTATGGTCAGTGAACACTGGGAATCTAGATGGTTACTTTCTCGCCTGCATTGGTGAGAAATGCATTCTGGGATGCTTGGCTGTATACTTCAGTGTGAACAGTCTGCTATTAGAGGCATACTTAATATTTCATTTAGTAGGCAGTACGCAGTACACACTGATTGAGTATGTAGTAGGCAGTACATTAGTATGCGGTTCTAAACACCTCTCTCTGTAGTCTGCACACTCGCTACTGAGCTATTCCTTAAAGGAGCTATGCTACTTGTATAACACATTTTAGTTTAGAACACATCTTTGAATACATTTTTTCAAAACTTTCAGATATTTAAACCTAGCAGGGGGCCAACTCAAGCCCTGCAGGCTGCCGGGCTTGCAATACACAGGTGGAAACCCTTCATCTGATGTCTGTCTGGATCACAGTCTCATGTTCAATGCGCTAACGTAACGTTAACAGACATGGCTTAGAGAGATGCACCCATGGAGATCACCACTCCTGACTATTTAAGAAGCAATTTGTTGACATTTTTTTTTACGTTTCCATCCACAAACAGAAAAATTAATCAAAAGCATGCCCACAGTAAAAGACTTAGGCCTTAGTGATCAGTGCTGCTGTATGGGGCTTGCTGTATCATTTGGGTTGGAAGTGCATCCTGGCCCAAATAACTGTCACGTATTGATATAAACAAGTGCATACTGATATGGATTTATTTATGTTTTAGTTCAGTGTATAGTTTTATTACTATGATCCAGTACAATGAAAGCTTATTTAATATTTATATTTTAGTTAATGTTATTCATTTTGTGCCTAAGCTTAATTATTACTTAGCAATAAAGTTATCACCTGTTTATTGGTAATGCTGGAATGCCTTCTTGTGGACATATTGTATAACAACCACATGCTGATAGTGGCAGTGGCAATACGTAAACGTGAGAAAACAATGTATAGGTACATAGTAAATATTAATAATATGTTATATTACTGTAAAAAACACAAATAAAAAGAAAACAGTATATAAAAAGATCTATCTATATAGAAACAAAACTAAACTGTAATGCTGCATAAAAGAATAATACAGGTAGAGTGATGCATCAAAGACTAGTGATGAGCAGAGGAATCTCCACACTATATATCACAGGTAAATGGCAAAATACAATTATTCAAAGAAGACTGGTATAATATATGTAACATACAGCAAACAACCACCAGCTGGAAAGAATTTTGTCATAAAGACATAGTGAGATTCTTCATTACTCCCAAGACTAAAAGTACATTTTCATCTACACAACAGACATGCTGGAGACTGTGTGGAGAGAAAAATGCAAATCATACTAATGTTTTCTAGGAATGTATGAAAATGAGAAAATACTGGGATGATGTATGGGTAGAGTTGAAAGCGATATCAGGTAATGAATTACCAAACATATGTGCGGTGTTATATCTAGGCAACCTGACAAGGGAAAATCTTCAACATGAAGACTAACAGATCTGTTAGCGGCGACCAAGAAAGGCAATCACCTAGAAATGGTGTAAAAGAGAAAACCCTGCTACTCTGAGCCACTGGCTGGACATTGTTGATAAGATATTTGATATGGGAAGCCTCTTAGATGACAAATAAGTAATTTTGATGTTTTGGTTTCTATTAAGATTCCTTGTATGTATACAGTTACAATAATGATATGAATAACATACCTGTTCCACTTCCTCTCCCACTGTGTTTCCTGCTCCATCCAGGCTACTGCCACGACGTCTTACCTGCAACAGCATAGGAGAAGTGTTATGTAGCATTACTTTGGTGATATAATCCAATCAGGCATGACATGCACAACATTTATAAATCATTTGCATTAAAATGTATGTTTTATCTACAATAAAATATTTGAAAATGAACATTATAAATGGTCTCATTAAATAAGCTTTTCATTTGGATGGGAAAACTAAATCCCTGTTCTACAAATTTGCACATGCAATTGAAAAGCAGTTGGTGAAGGTTAACACACAGCACATTCTATTAGCCTGCCCAGTATTACCCTGTAGCTACTGTCACACCAGAATTAAAGTAATTGCATGTACCTTTTAGCTGCATGGGCTTTAGCATGCATGACACTAAGAAATGGCCTCATTTCTGTCCATGGCAGAGGTTCTGGTAACCCTTCTGCTACTTTGTTTAGGCCAGTAACTAAACAGCAGGAGCAGCATTTTGTGAGTCTGACAAAGATGCTTTTTTAATTGACGTGACACTACATCTAAAATGCCTCCCATCACTGTAAAGCTGAGGCACAGGCCATTTTAAACATGGTGATTTACAATATGACAGTGAGGATTACTTGCATGTAACATCCATACCGAAGAAGGCAATATTTACCTCCTTTGACATCTTGCTTTGAAGAAACAATGGATAGGCAAATATTTCTCCACAGCAATGGTTCAGTCCTCGTGAGAGAAACCCACGTCTGAAGAACATTTTTTGGTTAATAATCAACTGACCCAGCAAGGCCTGGCTCAAGCACACATCTCTGTCATCTGCCTACAACAAAGTATAATACTTGGCTGCTACAAAGGATGGATAAATACCATTCCGCAATCAAAAGTTTGTAATGCTTCCAATTCTTACTAAGATTCAGACTGCTATTAAAACTCAAATAATGAAATGAGAGATATTCAGCCTCAACAACCACACACACACTCTTACATATCTGCAGAGTGCAACTTGAATGACCTCATCTATGTGGGCACCAGATTTCTTTGGACATCTCTCTGCCAGCGGTGAACTTGGGAGTACCACAAACAGCACTGCCATTTGCCTATAAAGCTAAACCTTCTGAAACTTCTCATGTTGCCTCTGACAAGGTCAAAAAGTGTTGCCACTTCCTTGCCCTTGTCCAGGAACAAGCCCTAATATATGGGCAGCTCCTCAGTACTGTTCATGATAAATTAGCATGCAAGTCAATAATAAAAAAAATCACCACTACTCGAAGACAAGGGCTACTATTTGTATTGGCTGTGTTTTCTCTATCATTTTCTGAGACAATCCAAAAATAAACATTTGTATAATTCCCGTACCTAACCTTTTGACTTGCAAAAATGGTAATGCTTTCTATTTCCATCAGAGCAGACAGTCAACATGTCTAGAGAACATGTGGACAGACAAAATGATGGACCTGGCATATATTCTAGTAGTAACAGAACAAAAATTCAAAAAAGTGTTGCTGAAATGTATCAGCACAGATACTGGCTGTCTGTATATTAGATAATGTTTTATTAGGATTTTTTAAAGCAATGCCCACAATTAAATATTAGGTATACAGTAACACGATTGTTTATTACATGTTTCAGTGTAATTCAGGCAGATTTACCCCTCTAGCTTGAACAGATCTGTGCTCCAGCATTTTCGGAAAGGCCTGCCTGGACATGACTGATGTTCTCACTTCATATGTTCGAATGAGGTGAAGACACTGAAGTTGTATAGGGTGTGACATCTGGTGCTAAGTGGCCAATACTGATACACGAGCACGTCTTTAACCTTGGGAGTCCATTCTGCAGAGCAGGGTAGAGAGGATTTCCAAGGCCAGCAGACATCATATTGTCCTGTGAACATGTGGATAGTAAGGACTGAAGATATTTCAGTAATATTAGCTATTTGACATGGCATTTGGGAGTTGCCTGAAGATAACTAGGTGATAAAAAGCTTTGAGTTGCACAACAGTGGTCGTACAATACTACTTGTACAAAAAGAAGGGCTTTCATAACAGCAAACTTTTGATGTAGACCACAGAAATATGCTTCCCTGTAGTAACCGTGAGGTCAGGAGAGTATTCACAGATTTACCTTTGTCAAAGAGTTAGACAGTTGACATACTGCAATACAGAAAGACATTATGATGGATGTATTTGCAGTTTTTCTTCAATCCCTTAGATGCATTCCCCAGAACTCTAACCTCATTCTCAAAATAGTGCCTCAAAACCACACAATATTAACACAACTGGCCACAGCACTATTCCATTGTCACTGTCACAGTTATTGTCACTGTGTCCAAACAAAATAAAATGCTTAAGCATGTTTCACAAAATACCAAGACACAATACATAGACACAGTTCTCTATTAACCAAGACATGCTGGTCAAAACCAATCATCGTCATCTTGACATTGTTCACAAAACCCAAGGCTGGACATTTTCATCCACCACCACAGCAGTTGTAGGGGGAATGGGCTCAAGAAATCCATGGAGTATAGCCTCTCTGTCATGGAAGACGTTCCTCTTGTGGGCCTCCATGTCACAAGTTGCACAGAGGAACTCCATGTCCAGTGGTACACAGTTGAGAGTTTTGCATCAAAAAGCATTGGCCTAGCAGTTTTCATAATCACATCCTTTGTGCCCAAGAAGAAAGCATTTGGTCTGTTATTTAGACATATTTCTAAAAGAAAAAAATGAACCAGCTCTCAAACCACCGTAAACTCAAGGTATGATGGATATTGACTGACTGTTAACCTTGTCAATGTAGGAAATGCAGGGGTCTCCATGGCCAAGGCAGCCTATATGTTTGCTGAGATTGAGATCAAACTTAAGATACATCATAATACAACAGTACATATAATTAAGCATATACAGCAGTTGCATAAAAAGGTCTAACTGAGCCTTTACATCACATCAATAAACAGCAATAGCAAAGATCATATTACAGACTCGAGTATTTGCTTAGCATGAAAAGCTTCACCATGGCCTCATGGGGATGAGCATCACTAATTAATGCTGGCATGTGGATCCTGGCCTCTTTGTGATAATCAAGGACCCTCACGTCAAAATTGAGGGACATGGCATACAAATACAAACAGTACAGACACAACATAGAGGCAATACACAAAATGAAGAGAGTGAGGGAGCAAGAGAGTGATTGAAAGTGAGAGAGACTGTGTATGTGTGGTAGTGTTGCTCTTAAAAAGATAATTTGGATTTTTTGAAGTGGGGTTGTATGAGGTAGATATCCATAGTCTGTGTGCTAAAGGCAAGCTGCAACCTGGCATCCTGGTTTCCCTCTCCTGCTGTTCAACCGATGCACCTGCAGCTGATTACCAAATCAACTCAACAAGCCACTGCACCATAAAACCCCAGCTCGTCCATCAGAACTCCGCCAGATTGTTCAGTTTACCACACAGGACAAACATGAAGGTTAGTTCATTCTCCAACCGGCTTAAACAATACAGAACTCTTCACCTGCTCCATCTGCCACTTGCTGCCCCACTCCTACATTGGACTGGTGATGCTGAATCAAGCTGTTTTGCAATACACCCTTTTCTAAACTGCTTTTGTCTATGAGACTGTCTTCTGTATTTCGGGTCCAAGATAGAGGAATTAAAACAACAAAACCATGCTAGGGAAGAAATATTAAAAAGAAGCATAAAACAACAAAGTCTAGAGCCAAGCTGACAACTCTTCGAGAACAGCACACCTGTGCTTTTAGCTAGCATGTTTACACCTGTATCTAACACAACAAAAATGCTAATATGCTGATTTTAAGCAGGTATAATTAATGCTCACCATCCTAGTTTAGTGTGTTAGCATTGTAACATCTGCTAATTAGTGCTAAACACAGTACAGCTGGGGCTGGCAGGAATGTCATTACTTTTGTAGGCTTTTAGTCATAAACCAAAGTATTTCATAAATTAAATATTTAAGATGATAATGGGGCTGGATGAAGAGTCAGTTTGACCAAGGTGATCATAATTTATCCCTTGGGAGAACATGTATCTTTTCATCTCTCACATTATCCTCTAGTTTCTATTCAAGGTTACTTTCTTTAGTTTCAGTCTTGATTTAGTCATGGAAAAAAGGTCAAGGATGTTTTTCGTCATAGTTTTTGTTGTCAAAATCAACTGCTCTCAAAGCCTACTAAATGTAAAATAGAATGTCATTTACAACCATATCTGTGAGATGCCACAAATCTAATCACAATTTAAGCATCACAGACCAAACAGCTGTAGTGACATTCATCCATAACATGAAGCAGTTGCATTAGATGATAGTATAACATCAGATTCAGAGTTCTAAAAACAAACATCTGAAAGTTCAAGTGATTTCATTTGTCTTTTGATTTTTGTCTGGTAAACATCTTCACCATTTTTTATCAATATTTTTGGCCTGACATCAGCTTTCACTAATAGAAAAAAATGCAAATAGTGGTATTTTCCTGCAGGATACCATCTATATTGAATAACTACAAACCTTGAAATCAGTTTCACAGCTCAACAGCTGCAAGATGACAGATAAAATGTTCTCTCTCTTGCAATATGTGTGTGGTGTCCATAAGTTGTCAGTAGAATGATTGAGGACATATATTACTAATTTGACTCATAAGTAAGGATGGCCAGCAGGAAGGCATTGGCGCTCCCTGAATGTGACTATTTTACTAATTTTCTTTAAGTGAAATTCTGGAGTATTTCAACCTGATATATGTCCTATAAATGTGGCCATTGTGGGTACCTATGGATCATGCTAACTTTGTACTCTTCAGTTCTGTTATAGATTAATCCGGAGGCAGATTTATGCCACCATTACAGCAGTGGCCATCAAAAGTGAATGGACTCATGATCGTCCTCATAAAAGTCCATGGGATAATTTGTCATTGCGTTTAGCTTAAGACAAATGTTTTAAATGATTCATGTGAATCATATTTAGAAAGCTGTATGAGGCTCAGTAGCTTGCCCCAGTATGTCATGTTGAGTGAGTCTCCATATCCCCAAATCTCTATAACAGAGTTGGCAAGTGCAAAGTTAGCATGATCCATAGAGCCACAATGTCCACATTTAAGGGAATCAGGAACATCAGGTAAACTAGATTCTCCCTTTAAGTAAAATAACAGGAAAGGCAAATGACAGTAACAATGGACACATTTAAATTATACATGACATTACCCAAGCATCTGTCCTTATGCACAAATGCACAATCCATGTTTCCAGATGCCTAGTTTCAGTTAAAAAAAGGACATCATCTACCACTGACAACATGTTCCGGGTTAATGTTTTTTGTGCTAAAGCAATTTAACCTTAAATGTACATTCAGTCAGCTCCCCCACATTTAAACATGTCTAGACTCACCCCTGATGATGAGAAACATGCTTGACACAATTCAGTAGACAAGCAATAATTAGTAGTGGGGAGGCAACATTTATCATGTCTGCTCAAAGTAGCTTTAAAACTGTTTCAGTACCTGGTAAACAAATGGAATTCAATGTCTAGATGCCCTCTCTTTTTTTTTGTTTTTAAGAAAGCTCCCGGATTGTCTGGAATTCATCCTATGGGGAGCACAAATGTGCTTAGTGAATTTGATGTTAATGAACTCATTCAATTTTGAACATCTTTTCCAAATTCTTTTTCGAAAACTTTGAAGTTGTCAAAGACTGGCAGCTATTGATATTTATATCACTTATTTATACAGTGTAACTTATAGCAGGGTGCATGAAAGTTGTTTGAAACTATCTTTTTCACCACCTTCCCAAAACTGTCCCAGAGCATATTTGTGTATGTTTGTTTCCTATGTGGATGAATCTGCAGATGCAGATTGCAGACATATGATGCAGCTGGTTTAATTTTCCCCGGGCCGATAGAGGCAGGTTCAGGGAAATCACAGCAGGTGGAGTTGGTGATGGAGCTGCAGCTGCAGGCTGCCCGCATGGCTGCATTTAATTAACAACACCAAAACTATTTGTTTTATTTTATGGTTGTAGCGTGTATGCTCAGTTTGCAAAGTTTGTGAAAAGTTCATTCTGCTGACCAAAATACATTTGTTGGACCACAACTGAACAATTGCTACATAAAATGGGTGTGAGTGATGAATGACATGCACCACTGTCAGAAAGGTCTACCTGACAAGCATGTGTGAAGGAGCAAAAAGCCACCTTATGGCTTGTGCAGAAGTAGCCGATACAAAAAAAGACTTGACAGTGAAAATTGTGTGTTGATGGATTAGAGGACTGAGAAATACATGTTTATTTTGCCTGAGGGAAGAACACCGAGATTGATTTGCAAAGAAACAATGGTCATGGTCAAGAGTGATGACCTGAAATTAAATGTCCCGACATTTAACATCTCCATTCTGACTAAAATTATCCCCAGTACTTGGAAGAAATAATCACAAAACTGAGGTTGAAGTTGTCATGTCAAACCTCCAGCAGAAAGTTGTAAAATCAAACGTTTTCAACGATACACATGGCAAAGAGCTCACTAATGAACACTAAGACCAGTGTCATTGGCATCACAGACCAAATTTAATGACTTGGTTACACAACAAAGGTGTCAAGGTGTTTTTAACTAGTGTTTCACCATCTGTGTAATTTTTAAATTAATTTTAATTGCACAGTTTCATCTCCAGAGCACACTCACGAATGAATTACAATGAATGAGTTTATTTACATAAGTTAAAAAAAAAAATCTTTTTTGCTCCAAGCACAGTCCTAATGACCCTCCTGAAGTATTTACAGAGCCTCTTCATCCAGCTCTGCTTTGCTTTGACAGCTGGAGGTCAGAGTCCAATGTCTCCTCAGCTTTGTTGTTGCTTTGCTGACAGGATTCCCAGCAAAAACATAAGTGGCTGCTTATGAGTTGTGTGAATACCCATAACTAATTCAATCAGGAGAGACTCGGTTCTTTGAATTAAATGATGTTTATTTGAACAGCATGAAAGATAAAGTGGAAAAGTTTTTGGCGATTAGATCCCATCATGATTTTAGAATAGGATAAACCCCCAAAGAAGAGAACTGAGGACATATGACCTGACACCAGGTATACAGTCCTTACCTTGCTAGCAGCAATGATTCTAGTGAGATATGAAAGGAGAATTACATAGAAAGCAGTGATAATGATGTGTATTCTTTACGCATGGATGAATGAAGATGAAACAATGATGTAGAGAGTGAGCTGGTAGACACTAGGATGAGTGGAGGAAGCTGTGAGTTTGAAGGCCATGAGATGTTGTGTGAGGTCTGGGGACCATGCAAGGATGTGTGAGGTCCAGAGACTATGGGATAATGTGCAAGGTCCGGACACCTCGAGAGATGGGGATGGCTTTATACAGCATATTACCGAGCACAGTGTATGGTGAGTACTAATGAGTAATAATGATAGCATAATAGAAAAGATAGCAATGAGCTGTGTGCCCAAAATGAATACCACCACTAGTTATATGCATGGGTGAGTTAATCCTTGATTTTTGAGAACGGTGTTGACATCAGGGTGAATGTACGATGTGTAGGCAGAGGAGGACCACCGACCCAGTTGTTGCAGGGAGGCAGATGAAATGCCTTGGTTGGCAACTCAAGTAGCCATGCCTATCCTAAAAGAATGCCCTGAATAAAGCTGAGGGGATAACTCGCTTTTTGTGAGAACTTGCCTGATGGTTGAACCATGATCTAGATAGTTGAAGGTTATTATTAGAGAGTGAGCTGAGTGAGACAGCTGACTGCAGCATGGAAGCCTGAGCTGCGGCAATAGACACTGTAGGAAGGGCGGTGGCGGCTTTTTCCAGGGAAAAGAAATGTGCGTCAATGGATTGAATGGAGTTGGCCAGAGACTGGAGGATGGTTAGAGAGTCACCTGCAGTGGGGCGGCCTGAAGTATCAGAAGGGGTATGACCGGGAGAGCGAGGTAAGGGAGGATAGTTCTTTCTTGTTGGCTGAGGAGCTTGGGAGGGGCCTGGTTTCCTTCATAAAGTAATGATCTGCTTACCAGTAACTACTCAGTATGATTCACCAATCTACTTTATTGAGCACAGTAAATAATACTAATCATGAAGTAATGAACTACTTATTAACTACTCAGTATGATGTATCACTTTTTTAAGGGTTCCACATACAGAGTAATTAATGTTTAAGTATTAATTCTTGATAATTAGGTACCACGTTTATGAAGTAATCATCACTTAATGATTTGTTAATATAGTATCTCCCAGTCTGCTGTAGCTCAGAATTATCCATTATATAGTCCTCCATTCAGAAAGGAATACAGGAACTAAAATATGTCTGGATTCTCCATGTGACTGTCACTTGCAGAGATTTACAAGTCTGGAAAACACACTCAACCATTCTCAACATTGTCAGATCTATGTAACACTAACCTGACGGACAAGGAGGGGAAGCCAGGGATTTGGGCGGGGTCGAAGCAGCCGCAACTGTGGAGTCTGTCAGTTTGCTGAGGTCGACTCTCAGCTGATCCTGCTTCTCAACTAATCTCTTCTTTTCCTCTCTCATTTTTTTTTCAGTTGAAGTGTGGCAGTGGGCGCTTCACCTCTGTTTCTCATTTGCAGTTGAGTGTTGGTGTCAGAAGGACCAGCTGGTGACAAAAAAACAAAACAAAACAAAACAAAACAATTATGGTCTTTAAAATACTAATTTCTATCATTTCACTATACTATTACTATACCTCAACTTACTGTATGTCTTCAGACAATCTTAATTAGCATAGTGTCAACATAGAAATCATAATTGTTATGTTGACTATGTTGGTGTCAATCTCAGTGTTGTTTTCCAAGCCTGAGTTCTCCTCAGTGAGTGCTCTGAAAGGTTAACCCTGTATCAGTGTCTTTGTAGGTGTTCCTTGTGCAATCGATGTGCTGCATGTGTTCCCTGGTCTGTGGATGGACAAAAAGCACTGGTGGTTCAACTAGCAGTGAATGTAGCCTCTCTGCTGCAGGCTTCACATATATCTCCAAAATACATTCCAGAAGCCTTCTGGAATGTCGTTTAACCGATTTCAGCATCGACCTTCGACGTTCCCATGCCACCCCCGGTATTCCAAATACCTGTGAGTGGTTTCTTCTCCACGTTCTGCCAGATCTTCCACATATTAAATGGAAAGACTCATTAGTAAAGTTGTTTTTATGTATGTGACAAACTCAGTAAGTGCGATTATGAATCTTTATCTTGTCAGTACTACCCAAAATTAATTGCGCACACGAAACAAAACCCATTTATGGCACGTATATAATACAATACTACACCCTTCTCTAGAGGCAGAATTTGCTCTCCTCGCTTTCTCCCCTCTCTTCGATGACCACAAAAACATTTCTTCCACCAATCCTCATGTTTCTCCTCATTTGCAGTATCAGCTTCTATCAAGTCCATGTCACTTCCTGAGAACTCGAGCCAGATTGGAAGGACACCATAATGATGACGATAATAATAACAATAATTTAAAAAATCATCATCATCATCATCATGTCACTGTCTCAGGGTATCTGCTCTATGACTGTTTGCACATCTGAGCTGTCTCAGTCCTTTATTGTTACAAACCACACAGTCATTTTATTGTTAAAATCCATTCAGCAGCATGTTATTTTGTAGAAATAAATAAATAAACCCAAACATCCAGATGAATAAATTAATTTCCAAGTGCTTTTCTGTAATATAGTTATCAAAGCAGAGAAAGTGGATTTTAATTTTCATTTGCATGTGTTTAAAAACATACTCTTAATCTTAGTTTGACAATATTTGTGGTTTTACATGTTTTAACCCATTAATGACACATCTTAAACTTTACATTGATGAACATTGTCAATACATACAGTTTTGAGATTCATTTTGTAACGTCCCAGCATTACTAAAACAAACAAAATTGCATTAAACTGAATTGAATGATTGCATTGAGACAGGAGGAGAGGACGAGTGAGTGCTGGAAGCACTGTTAGTGGACTGTGTGATATTTACCTCCAGGTTAAGTGGAGGTGAAAACAGTTGAGTGTAACAGAGGCTTTTCAGCTGCCACACAGGAAGGCTGCGCTGTGTGTATGTGTGCGAGAGAGACAGACGGAGTGTGTGTGCAGTTAGACAGAGAGGTTGATGAGGGTTTAAAGGTCAGTGTAAAAGTCTGGCCTTCAGTCTGAATGATGCTGCTGACATTTACACTGAGACACACAAACACACACACACACACACACACACACAGCAATTTGAGATGCAACAATTCCTCAGTAGTGGAGATAAATAGTGAATAATTGGGATTGGAAGGTGAAGGATTACATCAACTGAGATCAAAGCATCATAATTACTGGAAAGAATAACTCCATGGATACCAGGTTCATGTTACAGGTATGTACTGTGTGCACAAAGACAGCGAGGGAAACTACACACTGAGAGAAACATATATATATATATATATATAAAGACAGAAAGTAAAAAACAGATTTAAAGAAAAGGACGGAGACCGGAGGGGAAACAGACCTGGAGTGATATTAATATTTCCTGACATCCTCACCAGTCTTTTCCCAGAAGTGCACATTTTCAAGAGGGCATATTGTATTCAACATCTATACATTATTTATGCCTTGACTGAGATGATAAGAACAATCAAATTTCTTTGACAACAGTGTGGGAGTAACACACACTGACAAAGTGACCAACAGTGTATTTAGACTTTAAACATCATCACTGTGTAAGCCAGTAGGAGATACTCTGTTTATGAATGAAATTAGTGTCTTTAGCAAGAGGTAAGCATCAGCTCGAACTGCTACAGTAGTGAGGCAAACTGTGTTGTCAGATGAAGTGATATGTTGGATTTATTGCAGATAGCTTATGTGAACATTTATGTACGTCCCATAAGAAAAATCAACAAAATCAAAATCACAATCAAAGTTTTGGAATGCCAAAATCAACACCCCATCTCGTTGAAAAATTGTCTGCACACTTAGATGCAAAAGGAATACATTTATTCCAGGTGTAAAAGGTGACACGATGTGAAAAACTTAAAAGTTAAAGAAGTGAATATTTCAGGCAAAGGACCATGTCATTCTGGAGATATAAATAGGCAGTGCCCAATTAAGACAATGAAGGTGAGAGGTAGAAGATGTTTCACATTAACTTCTCTCTGCTGGACCATGTTGATGATGGTCCTTTGACATGTTTACTTTTTCCACTTTTTGTGCACGGAATAAATGATTATTTTTTCCCCATAAAACCACTATTTTGTTAGTTTTTTCATGACCATGTGGGCATGCACAGACTGGGCTGGATTGGGTCAAGTTACAGTACAGCTTTACTTATTATACATGGGGTTTAATGACCTCATGTAAATCTCATCATAGCATTGTACAACTCCGACATGAGCAGGACTTTTTTTTCCCCCATTTATTCAGGGAAGTTTCACTGAGAGGAAGCCTCTATTTTCCAGGAAAGCCCTGGAAACTGCCCAGTGCAACCTGCTGGCCACTGGAGCAGTTGGGATTAAGGGCCGTGCTCATGGTCACCTCAGTGGTGGTAATGAGGGAGGGGCATGTACTGCATACTCAAGCACCTGTATGAGTATGCAGGGCCTTTTTAAATCTATAATAATGAATCATATTTTTGAATATGATCAACTTAATGCGTCATAAGTGTAGGCCTGTAAATGTAATGTAGTGATAAAGCCATATCTGCTATAATTAGCTAAATACTGTTACAAAATGCAGCAACAGGCAAAAATCATTTTTCGCTTTAAATGGCATATAAAAGCTGAAATATTCATGTGTAGTTTCTTGCATATTCAAATTATTCCATTACATGTTCTTCATGTTGGTCATGCTCCTTTATTTTTAAATAAGATTGGAGATACCATTAACAGCGTGAAGCTTTTTATAGTTTGATATTATAGTGAATGATATTAACATAACAAATCCGCATGGTTCATGTTATTAATGGAGGTTAATGGGGTCACCACAATGTAAATGGGATTTTCTTCTTCTCTCCCTTTTCATTCATATTGTATGTAAGGATTGAGCCCACCAACCACAGTGATGTTAATTCCCCCTGGTCATATAAATTTGTGTGTGTGTGTGTAGTATATATGTCTCTGTGTGTTACACAGATGTTATATGAATCCACATTAAAGTCACTCAAATAATTATTTTAACAATAATGTTAATTAACATCTTTGTTTATGACCAAGTAAACATGTAGCATGTTCTTCAGGTGTCTTAACATGTTAGGAATATGTTCACATATTAACAGTAAACTGTGTATATAAATGATGTAATAATGGTATTGTCAGTAACCTGGTGTCTTTCTTATGACATTGCTCTCTCCGCTCTTTTATTTTCTCACCTGTAATATTTTTCTGAAATGTATTTTCACATTACAGACACAGCCTGCCTCCCCTTGTCTGTCAAATCATCAAGTTTGTCAAAATATTTCCATATCAAAGACGGGGCTGCTGTTTCTCTCCATACACCTACACATACCAGGGACTGATTACTGGCAGCTGACATAAGAACATCACATCACAGATTCATACATGCAGCATCACGCCTAGCCAGAGATGTGACAGAAATCTTATTACAGGCTATATATCAGTATTATTGACTGACGTGGTTATATGTATGAAATACATTTTTTTTTTGATGATGCAAGCCCATCAAACATCGGATTAGCATGCAGGGATCTCTGATGAAAGTTACTGTGGTGTCAAAGTCGCAACAGAGACATACATATTTAATGCCAACTTTGCCAGCCTATGTTATAAACCTGCAGGACTTGACCACATGATTTAAGGCTAGCATCCCTACTGTAGTTTTTAGCTTTATTGTTTAAGTTGTTATTTTCTCACTTTATAAAGACTGCTGACAGCCAAACATCACTAAACTGTGTTCCGACTAAACACAAAGTGAATACACTGGCGGTATGACTGCATATAAAGTGAGGAAAGGAATACAAATTTCTGTACTTCCTGGTAAATTTTGGGATCAGTCAGTCTATGCCGTCATACAAACACAGCAGGCACATTACTAGCTAGCTAGCTAGCTGAAACAAATGTATGGTCATAACATGAGCTCTTGTGACTAATTTTTTTTTCTTTTAATTAAACTCCTGTCGAAACAGGAAATAAAAATTGATCATAAATGTTTTGTTCAAATTCAGAATTCTCAGCATAGAACAGCAACATGCAGACCACAGGCAACTCTTCATCTCAAACAACATTTTTTCTATCTTAGCAAAAACAAAATGGAGAAAACCAGCAAGGTTTGTTGAACACCAAAGCATTTAATGTGGTTTGGGAGGAAGCATTTTGGTTTCAATGTCGCAGATGGAAAAAGGTGAGTAAAGGTAAAGCTGTTTGCTGACATTATAGAATGCAACTGCCACATAGTAATGTTAGCTTGTCACCTGAGTGAGGCAACATTGTGAATGAACACAACAATGCTAATTCTACAACATGTTTGAAGATTAGGCTTCGCTTCAGTTCATTCAAACAAATTTTAGCATTTGTTCACATTCAACCCAAAGCACACAGATGATTTTTAAGCATTGTCATCACATAGCATTTGTATTTTTGTAAGTGCATATTTGTCTTTTTGTGAGTTGGTGCATGTGTGTTTAATGTACACCCATTGTGTAAAAGGTGAAGGCTATAAATTAAATGGTGCAATTAAGTGATGCAACCACTGGCAACACCAATCATGATCAAAGTTACCACAGAAGTCTTTCAATGAAGCATAAGTCTTATCTATTGTCTGACTTAAAGGCATAGTTAAAGGAATACGTTGGGGGAATTTTGACCCATTAAATAATTTTAATATATTTTATTTTCTTAAATTTCATTTAATAAGACTTATTGTCTTATTTATGTACATTCACCATGGAAATCAATGTAACATTTTCAACAACCCAGCTCAAAACACTTATTTTAGCATTTGATTTGTTTACTGATTTTTTTTTTTAAGCTTCTAAGCTTCTCTCCCTATCTGCAGGTATGAATGCATCTGTCACAACGCATCTAAAATTAAACCCCAATTTGTCAGTTTATTGAAATATGGTTACTTGAACAAAAATTAGCCATGATCTTTAATAACATGATGTGCGTCTTCCACAATCTCAGGTCCCTTTACTTGACTTTCAAAAGCCTTGGAAGCACTAAAGCATATAGAGAGGGTCAGCGGGGAAAACAAGTCAGTTTTTCTCCCTCCCTGTGAAGCTGACTCTTTTTCATCTGCCAGCAGTGAGAATGTGTAATCTGAGTGTGATTATTAATAAAGGCCTTTCCAAAACTGAGCAACATGGAAAGCCTTTCACACACAGAGCAACTTAACGCTTTTATGTTGTTGGAAGGCTGACGTGTTAGAGGAGCTCACATTATGTGACTACAAAGGCTCAACCCCGTCAGAGACTACCATACATAAAGAAACAGCAGTATAAACAGCTTATTAAGAGAGCTGGAGATGACAGAGACAGAGAGCATGTCAGCTAAGATATGTATTTGCCTTTGTTGTTATCCAACTACAAAGGCTACAGGTTTAGACACACAGACAAAGAAACAAGAGAACAAACAGATTAAAGATGGACGAGGAGAAAGAGAAAAAGCTGCTGTCTGTTTTACAGCACGTGTCTGCTCTCTCATTGTTATCAGGTTCAAACACTGCTGGCAAGCAATTTTCAGTGGGTAACGGTGATAGGCAACACGAGCTGGCTTTCTGTCTAAGTACTCTTGGATCCATCTTGAATTAGAAAGGCGTAATGGAAAAAAACTCCATCATCCAAAAAGTTTGCACAGTGTACAAACCTCTGTATAGTGGGAAAGTGTTGTCAATAAAGCAATTATGTGATAAATAGATATAGATACTAGTTTTGAAAAACATAGCAGAATGACTACACAGAAGAATGAATCAATCTCATCACCCCAGAGTGTAAAATTGATTGTTTTGTTATCCTAGGATGGCCAGACATGTGTGTTGATCTCTCCCTATAGACAGCTAGTGCATTATAATATTGCAAAGTCTATTTTGTCTTCACACAGAATGCAATTTTGGAAGAAATAGCTGACTACAAAGAACAATAATAACTTCAAAATCAATTCTTTAAGACTTTTTTCCCCTGACATTTGCAAAGATTATACAAATACATTATTCTCCCCTTTGGATCTTAGGACAGCAAACTACCTGGGTATCTTTTTAATCTTAATTTGTTTTTTGTTTTTTTTTTGTTTTGTTTTTTTTAACTTTGTTAAATTTTAAACTTATTGGTATTGTTCTGTTCTGTTCTGTTAACTACGTTATGTTATACTTTTCTTTTCTTTTCTTTCTTTTCTTTAATTCCACTTTGTAAAACACTTTGGGTGGCATCTTGGCAAGAAAGGAACTATACGAATAGTTTTGATTAGTATTCATTTGCTGTGCATTTTCAATCTTTGATTAATATGAACATCCAACATTGTAACATTATATATGGCTGACAATAAGAAAAATCAAAATAGGTCCTCTTTAACATTACATCCAGCACTTTATAATGTTACATCAGCATGCTACCTGTTTGTTTTTGTAGTTTGGGCCAGCTGCTTTTTTTTTTTTGTGTCACTTCTTAGCTAATTCTCAGTTGATTGTAGATGAGAACAAGAACATGAAACGTGTGATACATTTCATCCTAATTCTTGTTTTCAAAAGGTTTTCAGCACAAAAATAACTTTCTGAATTGTCTTTACACCAGTCATCTACTGCTACTGACATCCTGAACATTTATCAGAACTAAACCGTTTCAGTTCACTATCGAGGTCCTGCAGACTCCAGATAAAACAAATCCCACCTGCAGATACAGCTGCTGAAGAAACACTGGGTCTGATTCCATCTTAAAAGTATTAATTTGCTGACCCAGTCTTTCCAGAGGGTTTTCCAGCTAGGCGTCTCAGGTGGTAATGCATTCTGCTGCGAACACTGTCAGCAGAATATTTATAACAAACCTTCACAGGGAACACAACATTCAAAATAGCAGTATCATATGACTGGAAATTCTTTACCACTTGTGCTGCAGCATTGTTGGCAGATCATTACCAGCCATTTGTATGCTATGTTTTCAACACTAAATTAACTGCCAAGCAATAGTAAGTAATATTTTCAGGGTAAAATACCACCCTTTTTTATATAATTAGACAAATTCCATAGGATTGACGGTTTCAATGCAGGCAGATCCAAGGTGCCAAAAAACGTTGAAGCAAGCAAATAACTTCTATTCCAAGAGCTCAATGACACCGAGCACAGAGCCAAATACTGGAATATATTCAGAGGAAGGAGGTTTAAGTGTGTGAGAAGCCTAGCTGAAGCAACAAGCTGAGCCTTGTTGAAAATCTGTGAAAGCACTTGAAGATAGCTGCAGACAAATGCTCTCCATTCAGCTCGACTCAGAATGCGAGATAAACCCCTAAATCTAGATGTACCGAGTTGACAAACAAATCCCAAAAGAGTCTTATGCAAATCATAGCTTTCTACATTTAATTATTACATTAGCAAACGTTCTAGTACAGTATGTTTCTGCTGCATGTGTGTCTGTGTAACATGCAGACAGGCAGGTGGGCTAAAGACATGACATCATGTTTAAAAAAAAGGCACGAGTTACTTACACTGTTACCATGGCGATTTCACCTCCTCCCTTATTCACTTTTGTTCATAATCTGTCAAATGAGAATGAAAAACCCTGAACTCAGATTCACAAAATTATGGCTGTCGTCAAACGACTCAACCCGGAGTGACTTTATAATAATAATAATATTATTAATCATCAATATTATTATCATAATCATCTTTATTTACGGAGCACTTTTCAAAATCCACTTTACATAGTAAAAAGGCCACAGTATAAAACAGATACAAATAATTTAAAGATAACAAGAAACATTTTAAAATAAAAAAAATAAAAACAGATATAAAAGACAGTTCAAAGAAAATAAAAACTCAGGAAAGGCTCCTGATAAAAAATATGTTTTGAGAATAGACTTAAGAAATCCCTGACTCAGCCAACCTGATTTCCTCGGGCAGATCATTCCAGAGCCTCGGGGCCCTGACTGCAAACACTCAGTCCCCTTTAATTTTCAACCGGGCCTCTGGAATAGATAAAAGACCTCTGCCCAAGGATCACAATCCACACACACTGGCTTATATGGTACTAAGAGAAATAGATTGAAATCTATATTTCTATGATGATAAAAACAAGATTACACAAGTTTTGTGTCATGCTGTTCACAACTACTAACTACTAAATTACTAAACAAACCAAACACCAAGACTCCTCCTTGGACAGGCTTGATGTGTCCCAATAGGCAACCAGCAGACGGCAGAATTTGTTGCGACATGCTGGGATCCAACGACGAAGACCTGCGTTTTGTTTGAGTTTAGCTGAAGAACATTTTTTGACAACCCATTTCTGATATCACATTGGCAGTTGTTAAGTGAACTCAGCATTGCGAGGTCTGTGGATCTAACAGTCACTTTACTGTAACAGTAACATGATGATGAACTCTGTGGACACTGAAAACTCCCAGCGTACACATCCTCCTCACATCCTTTACCACAGCTAGCAAACTAGTGACTTTATCTGTTAACTCAAATTATTTGCATGTGTAAAACTATATGAATTTTACATTTAGATCAATAAAATAGGGATTGTTGTGTTGTGACTGATTTATTTTACATGCATACTGTACTTACATGCTATGTATGTACAGTACTTCCACCTCATTCTTCTTCCTCTTTCTCTTCCTTATCTCCTTCTTCCTCTTTGGTCCCCTGACCACTGACGACAGCTGACAAAATCTCTGACGAATAAGACCAGTAAGATAAAATAATGACAAGTTTCCAGCAAGTTATCCTTTTACATCTTCCCTTTTTCTGACATGTTCTTTCTCCTTCTTTCTCTCACTTGCACTGTGGGTTGATGACTCGTGACCATGGTCGCATGCCCATGTGTCTTGAGACTAAATTACAGGAAGCTGCTGCATTTTATCTGTTGGCTGAAAGAAGCTTAAAGGACACACACTCACACACACACACACACACACACACACACACACACACACACACACACACATTTATTCTTACTCACACAAACATTCCCACCTGCATTAGCTCAAACAGGTACATACCATAGCAGATAACGTGCACAAACACATATCCGTACACACACTCACATAGGAATACAACCAACAGAATCTGATAAAACACACACACACACACACACACACACACGTTTTACAGTTGCTTGCTGCATCTCAATGCTATCAAGGGTGACCGATGAGAGCAGAGCACTCCAATCAAAATCCAGAGAGAAGCTGTCAAAGAGGGGCAGGAAATCAATGGGTAGCACTCTTGTCTGTATAAAAGCATACAAGTGCATATGCCAGAACGTTGCACAGCCATTTCAAAAGACACGAGGATAAGCAATGAAGTCCCTTTGCAGGGTTTTATTCTTTTATTGTTTGATGAAAAGACAATGGTTTAAGAAGGCACAGACTCGAGCATTAACAGTCTCCTTGCATACAGTGGTGTGCTGTCTACCTTAAGACTTTGATTTGGTAATGAATGAAAATCTGAAAAAAAAAAATATGACATTATCACAATAGATGGTCTGACAGACCTCAAGGCTTTTATGCTAGAGGTGAGTGCTGATGCAAAGATCTGTCATAACAACTGAAAGGTTTGATGTATTCACAGCTTATTAGTGAGCAGCATTTCACTCAAATGAAGAACTGTGAGAAATAACTGCATCATACAAGTAGTTTGTCTTAAAGGTGATGTGTCATGCACGTTTCCAGGTCTAGAGTTTGGTTTATGTTCTGGATCTTTGCATGATTTACAGTTCAAAAAACTCAGTTCAGCCTCTGCCTGAAACAGGCCGTTTTAGCCCCTGTCTCTTTAAGACCTTCCTCCTGATGAGCCCGCTCTGTTCTGATTGGCCAGGAAACGAGGGAGGCTACGTAAAGAAACAGTAGTAAAGGAGGATTTCACCTCTTTTTTATCATTCTTTACTGGAAATGGAAACTTTTAAAATAAGGCTACGGAATGGACGAACGTTTGTTGGCATACACAAACAATTGGATGTCATTACGAGGAGGAGGTAACTTTGCAAAGGAAGCGCTCAGAGCAGGTCGAAATCCTAGATGATGTTATCGTGTTTTGGCACTTCGACCATGTAAACATCAGACATTTTAACAGCATATAAAAAAGCGTGAAATGTACCCTTTAAATAGACAGAAGATGAACTGGGTAGTCATCAAGGCGCCACCATGGCAGAGCTATGAAAAGACAAACTCAGACTTCATCATAATGCATTGCAAAAACACCACAGCGCCGAGCTGAATGTTAAGAAAAAGTGAGTTTGTGAATTGTCATAATACACAACATGTAACAGTCTTCATTTTTCATGTGAACTTTTTATTCTATCATGAATAAAAAACTTTTTTTTTTTTTTAAACTGTCATTACCCCTAGGCATTTCAGATTTATTTTCCTACCACCAAGAGAAACTTTTCCTCTCATTACACTCCTATACATACCAATATGCTCACTTGAGACGTTTCAATGGCATGCGTGTTTCAGGCCTACAATTCATTCAGAATGTCAAGGGGAAGAAGAAATGATGTTGTAAATTTCACCATGCTCCCAGAAGGAAAGGAAGGCTGCTGCCAAGGATGTGACTGCATCAAGAGATTTGAGTCAAAGCTCCATGTAGAGAATGATACTGACATTGCCCGAGGGAACCAGACAGGAAAAAAGCTGAATTTCTGTGCAACAAAAAATGGTACTTAAGGGAAAAGAGGAGACAGGACTGGAACTTAAAAGGCAAACTTACAGGTTTGTTACTTATTCCTGAGAAAGGGATTGAAGGTGTGGTGGCCGCACTCACAGCCACTCAACCGATTTAAAAGTCGGTAAACCTCTTGGCACTTCTACCTTGCAACTCTATAGTTTACATTTAGATGTGCTATTTAATGTCAACTCAATATATCCCCCTCAGTATACCCATATATTTTTTAAAAAATCATACTAAAATGTATCATATTTAGACAAAATCCTCTTTAAAATCCACTGTGCTAGTTTTATAGACTCAATCGACCTGTGTAGATGCACTAATAGACAATCATCTCCCATGTGGAAACTTTTCTTGACCCAAGGCTGGTAGTAAACTGCTATAATAATACGTGTCACGTCGATATCCACACAACCTTCCGAATGACTCAGCTAATGACAAGATCCTCGCCATTCATTGTTTTGATCCCAGCTATATTCTGTCCCATCTGCTGCTACTCCTCTTTGTGAGTTTGTTACGTCATGGCTGTCAGTCATTATCATCTTGTATTACTGCTAAATGTAGTGTTTAGACCCCCTTGTGGTACGGTGAGTTGTCACAATCATGTTGTTTTATGGATGATGCAGCAGTGTCCGAATTTTTAACATTCATTTCTCCCTCTAAACTTATACCAGTATTGATTTTAATTTATGGATCCGCTGGTTTCCTGCCTGAAAGTTCCCGTCTGAAACTGCATTGCACCCCCATTTATGCAGACACGGTTTCAAAACAACAAACAGTCTAAAACAACTAGTTAAAATGAATCATCAAGTATTTTTGTAAGCAATTAATCATTTGTAATATGTCAGATGATGGATCCTGCTTGTAAAACTGGAGAATTTGCTGCATTTCCTTTTCTTACAGTAAGATATATTGAATGTCTTTGGGTTTTGGACCATTGGTCAGACAAAACAACTGAAAAGACGTCACCTTGCACTTCAGAAAACTGTGATTTCCTGCCATTTATAGACCAAATACTGCTCAAATAATCAGCAGATTCATTTGTGTTGAAAATAATCATTAGTTACGACCCTAAACACAACATAAAAGCACTAGAGAGCACATTTGTATTCATAGTTCTCAAGTGTGATACATCAGTATATTTACCATAAATAAATATCACAGTTGGCATATGCTTCTATTTCATGCTAGTCATGAAAGCATTTCCCCAAAAATTATAGATCTATTTCCTCTTGTTGCTTTTTGCCACAAAGTGTTCTCTTCTGATTGGCTACGGTCTGTAAATCAGTTCAGCCGATTTACACTAAATTCAGTGTGGTAGAACACGCTGTAAAATGCAGCGCAGGCTGATTGAGACTGCCGCTCTTCTCACTGATAATCCAACACAGTATCTCAAAACAAATGTGGCAATGGCAAATGTGGTGAATGATGGTTTAGAAAAGCTACAGGCGGCGTCTTTTTATTCACGAGAGTGTGTAAATGTTACATATGGACATGTTACATACTCTCATAAAAGTTACCATCACCTCTCGCTCTCTTTTTTTTTTCGCAGTCATCTGTTCTGACATTGTTTTTTAGTTTGAAGTCTTTGTAGTCTCTGTCTGACCTTCACCAAACTACAGATAACTTAACAGTGAGGTATGTGGGCGGCAGATGAGTATATCATAACAGGATATTCATATATCTGGATTAGATTATAATCTACTGTATGAATGTAAGTAATGAAATTCTTCCTAAAAATGCAGATTTTGAATTTATAAAGGTACAGTATAAAGCTATACTGTGTTACCTATTAAAGCAATACTGGGTTTTTTTTGCCTTTCAAGCACTCAGATTTAGATTTTTCCTTATTAGGGAGGAATTTGCTCCCACTCTTATTTTAATTAACAGGTTTAATAGATTCAGTGACAGGTGTAGAGAAAAAATCATTTAACAATGAGAGAAGGAGAGCTATGTGGGCATTCCAGAAACAAAAGAGTGAAAAAATCACAGCCACTCACATTTGCTCTCTGCCAGTCTCATTCATTCAAACACACAATCACATTTTTTTTTCTTCAGTTCACTTACACAGACAGTAACACACACACACACACACTCATATGCAGTAGCTACAATATCTGGCTGCCAGCGCTCAGCGACTTTCAATTAACTCTTAACTAGACTTTTAATGAACTCTGTCTGCTTTCATAAAGAGACGGAGCCAATGAGTCGATGGCGTTTAGACGCTCATCAAGCCAAACCAGAGGAGGACCAGTAGGGCTTAACTGACTCCTTAACAAGCTAATCAAAGCTCTGAATTGGCTTGTTAGCAGAAATGCTGATTGGTAGAGCTGGGGTTGTAAAAATGCCAGTTCAAACTGAGGCACCTGACAGACAAGTGACATTGAGATCATTCCTCTGGTTTTAAATATGCAGGACATTTTATACCTATACTGCAGTACATTGTCACTTACATGAATATATATCTGTGTATCTATTCTATTGATAGTTTTGCTCTGTTCTTAGAACTAATCCTGATCTATCAACTGAGTATGAGGATTGCATTATTGAAGATAAATTGCCATCTAAACATAAAGAACTGACACAATTAATTATAAATGTTGGACTTGTGGAAAACAAGATGTGCTACGATATTATGACACCATAAGGAGGAGAAGTACGGACAAATCTCAGCACCTCCCCTTAAATATACTGGATTTATGAAGAGACAGCACTTTAACAGGGTAAACTCTATGCACTTTATTAGTGTTTTGCACTTTGGCACTTGTTGCACCTCATTGTTCATGTAACTTACTGTTTGATTGTAAATTCTACTTTTGAAATTCATTAAAGATAAGTCAGATATCACTCCCTCCCCCCCAACACAGCAATCTGATCCTCTCTCAGTGCGTTAATGACTTTCATTAGGATGGGCGGCCTTCTGTTGCAGATGTCTACCTTTATATCTTCTGAGGCTAATTTGGGTCAAAATCTCAACATATGCTAAGCTCCACCTAAGTGTTCATCATATTATCCAGTATGATAGAGCAGACTCTCTATTTTAAACCTCCTTATACACCCAGCACTTTAGAAGAGTGCATTTTAAAGTGGCGACATCGCAGCTATTTTTGTAATTTGCCACACTTTAAAGAGATAACCTATTAAACCACCTGAATGTTGCTATGATATTTCTTCTTCCCCTGCATTTTTTGACAAACTCGACAGTTTGTGTAAATCACATATCACTGTATTTTTTCCCCATGGAAAGACCTTCCAGACACCAGATTTGCACCTTTCATTCAATTTGTGCTCCAACTGTATGTCATTAAGTGTCCCATTTGCTAAGGCAGCAGAACATTACACAACCAGTGCCTGTAGCTCAAAGATGACCTCTTCCTTACCAATAGATGATAACACCCTTCTGAACCTACTAGTAAGTGTAGCAGATCCCTTCTAAACCATATCTATGAGACCGATAGCCACTGATGACAGCCATTCAGCTGAGTTATAATATTCAAAGCGGGTGCAGCATCACATTCTGGATACACAGGAAACATTAGAGAAGTCTGTTCTTCAAGCATGAATACACAATCTGAAGCTCATTCAGATGTGGCAACAGATGTTTTGTGGCTGTACTTGAATATGACAACAACTTTCTCTGTCATCACTCATTTCAGATTCCAGCTCAGCAGGTGAAATAAGCAGGTAATGATGACCGCTGGTCAACACAATCAAATTTCATACTTGTTCTGTAACAGAAACAGGAGAACATGCAAATGAAAACAAATATATTGTAAATTTGACCGCACTGAAACTATTTATGATAGAGAGCAGAAGGCATTAGCTACAAACATAAAAACCTAGTTTTGCCAAGTATGTGTGAAGACAGTGTCAGAAACAAATGGAATGAATGAATGAATTTCAGGCTCCAGAGACGGGAGCTTCTAGATAGCTGCAGAAAAAGCACATTAACATAGTGGAGATAGGGAGAAGAGACGCTCCGGTCACAGACGCCGTTGATACATATTCATTAGCTAGAATGTCAGCAGATCGTCTCCAGCACATGCAACGGAGCTGGAAAGCAACAAATCTGGATCACGTGTATATTGGACGCGCTGGAGTCTCTCCAAGAAAGCAAAGAGGTAACACAATGAGCTCAGAACAATGAGCTGAAAGATGCTCTGAAACACTTTGAGGACGGCTGAAGAGTCAGGTGATTGTTTCCTGTGAGTTTCACCGACTACACATACTCATTAAGCAGTTTAAAAAAAAAAAAATTAATGTAGCTATGTGATGCTAAGAAAAAACTACTCAACAATTAAGTAGCATAATTGCAAACTTCTACTTTTGCTGCATTAAACTACTGTTTAAAAAAGTGTAATATTCTTTTTTTTAAGAAGTCTTTCTAGCGCAGCAGAAACGTGAAAGCTCTCATGAACAAGTCATAAGTGTGATCAATACTGTATTCCAGCAATAGCTGATAGAAAGAACATTTATTGAAATAAAAACATGACAGACTATTACCTCAACTGTTTCTTGAAATGGCTGAAACCTGGTTACTTCATGCACTATGAGGCAGGACAATGTTATGATACATCTTTCTGCTTGTGTTCATCTTTCTATTTATCTCTCTCTCTCTCTCTCTCTCTCTCTCTCTCTCTCTCTCTCTCTCTCTCTCTCTCTATCTCCCACCGTTAAATTCCCCATTTTTTGTCTTTATTTCTGTCTGTGGTTATCTGTGTCTCTTCTCTGCAAAAAAAAAGAACGAAAGAAAAATCAATAACTACGATTGGACTACACTACAGCACAAATCACACAAAAAGTATTAAAAATACCACACACACACACACACACACACACACACACACACACACACACACACACAGGGACACAGTTTAAGTATCCATTGAGGCTGTGGGAAACAATGCGCAGCCATAAATCAATAGCAGTTGTGAAGGCAATGAGGCAGAGACTGGGACAATAGGAGGCTGGGGACAGAATATCTGGACAACACACACACACACACACACGCAGTGTAGCATTCTGTACTCTTTTTAGGATACATTAAGATTATGATTCAGGGGAAACATTTTGATCCGCTGTAGCTGGTATTTTGGGGGACAAGGATTGGGGTGAAATGGTGTGGAGTTGGCAGTAAGAATGATAGCAATAAAAAGGAAAAAAAAAAAAGAAAGTTGGCTCTCAGTGCCTCGGGGAGAGTGGCAGGTCAGCTTGCTACAAAATATTCTCACATATTCCTGAGTTTGAGCTAAAATCCTCGCTGTTCAGACGCCAGGCCTCTCTTTGGTGCTTCTAATCTCCCCTCAACTCCTTTCAGCTCCACGTGTACAAAGTCATGTTATTTTATACGAGTGCCTATCAGTGCACTTCCATTACATTGTGTTGGTAAGGTGTATGTGTCCGCATGTGTGCGTTTGTGTGATATTGTCCTGTTCTGTCACACTGAGCAGTGGTGATACATGACTATCCTTAGGCTTGTTCTCTGCTCCCACACATAGACCTGTGTGTGTGTGTGTGTGTGTGTTTGTGTGTTTTATGTGTGTTACTAGGTTTTCTTCCTTTGCACGGCTAATTCAGGGTTAGAATAATGGAGTTAGATTAATGTAATGGTGAGGAAGTAAATGCACATAAATGGAATTTTCTTTCCCAGATGCAACCAAAAGAGTGTGAACCTATACTGTGAGAGCAAATCTATTGTGTATTGTGTGTGTGTGTGTGTGTGTGTGTGTGTGTTTCAGCATGCAACTTGCCGTCAGGGCTCTCCGTCTCACACATTCACACCCCTACACACAAACAGATGACAAACAGGTGACCTCCAGAATGGGTCCTCTCTTCTAGGCTGGTTAGCCCCTCAGGGAGGCTCTGTGCCAGGCATAAATATTCAGACAGGTCCTCGGCTCTGACGGGGCCTGCATGGTGATGGCTTGTGTTGGAACACAAATTTATAGCTACATCTCCATTCCCCGGGGGGCTGGTTCTTTTTGATTCACTATCATCCATAAAGCTACCGGGCACGCCAAATCCAAGAAGAAGGAGAAGCATGAAGGTAATGGTCATTGACATCGTAGACTGACATGTCGCATTATTTCATCACCAAGCACGCATGATGACATTTTTCCCGTTGACTTTGGAGAACGTTTGAATTTCACAAGAACAGAGGGCGCATCTTTACACAGTCAGAGATGGGGTGAGGACTTGATGTTACAGCAGCAATTAAAACACACCTTTTTTTAAATTTTCCAAGGTCTTTTGCCAGTAGAAAAATGTCCTCTTAAACCAATGCTGGATCAGAACTCTACTTCTGTGCTTTCAATTTCAGTATACTACATTTTCATATAATGCATTACACCATATCCCTCTCCATTCCTCTGGTGCAGCAAAAGACGTGGCAGCATTCTGCCTTTTTGATCTGTACTGTCAGTAGTTACATGCAAACTCAAAAAGGAGACCAAACAGTTTGTCATGACTCTGTGCTACATGTCAACAATATGTGTTCACAATCATGCTACAGTACATGCTGCCTGACAGGCATTTCAGACAGGTTAATACAATGCTGAGAATCTACAACCTATGAGGATGTACTTAATGTAGGCAAACTGGTACCATGAATGCTGTTAACATTCTATGCTTAGCAGGTAAACCATCTTAATTTAACATGCGAACACCTGTACATAACTGTAATAGACGCTAAACACAAAATCCAGGTGAGGCTAAAAGTTATCACAATTCAGCCTGTGGGGAACATCAAGATCCAGACCAAATTTCAATGCAGTCAATCCAATAGTTGTCGTGATATGACTGGGTATGATGAGGTCTGGAGCACACGATTATAGCCGAAGTTTTTTTAATAAGGTGCAGCAGCTAACATTTTGAGATAGAGTATACCTTCATCAAGAGAGTTGTTGAGCCATTTCACACATTGTTTAGGATCAATGAAAGTCCTTACAATATTTTTTGTGCCAATCCAGCTAGACATTGAGATGTTTTATTGGATGATTAAAAACTTTGAGCAGAAAGTGGTAATAAATAGAAGGTCAGAAGATTACCAAAGTCATGGTGGTGGATATCTGTGCCAAATTCCATGGCAATCTCTACTACTAGCTGAGATATTTCTGTCTGGACCAAAGTGGTGAATCAACCAACTGACCAACATCGCCATCCCACAATAAAACAGAGGAACATAGCTATTCATAGCTATTATATATACATAGCTATTCTCTCATGTGTTGAAAAATTCCTGACTAATGATTCAAATTATAGTATATCTACACAGAGGAGATTGAACAATTACTGTGTGCACTAAAGTTCAGACTTAAATTTTAAGTTCTTTATTATTATTTGTTGTAAAACATCTGGAATTGGTATTGGTATCTGGAAGTGATGTCATCTTGAAACTGAGACATTTCATTTAACTTTGGCTTACATATAAATCCTATTATTCAAAGCCATATCATTTACCACTAATGTAATGTCATTAAGATACTATCAGTACAAAAGTACAGTCTAACCTTGTCCAAAGAACTCAGAGATATAATCAATGGAATTTGATGGTCAGTAATTCATTAATAAGACTCATTGGGGACTTGATGTATGACATTATTGTAGTGACTTTTCCAAAAATAAATCAGAGTTATCTGGTGGGCATGCACTGCAGTTGGCTGATTTCAACATTTTGCTGAAAGTGTGAGTAAAGTACCCTTGTAGTCCATGTGTGAATATGAATAGTTTTCCATACATATCTCTGTGGACCCCAACTCAGCCCACTGGGAATCGCAGCCAAAGTGCATATTACAACTGCCTGAAAGTCAGAATATTTTTTTCCAGAGAAATCTTCCCGAGTTTTTACAGTCAAGGGTCCTTGGAGGAAAGTAGAAATGTACTATCTAATTTCAGGAAAGCTCTTAGAAACCCTAATTTCTGTGGGTTTGTTGGTGGCAGGATATTTCCATATAGTAAGGACTGAAAAGAGTATGCTCTGCTGATGTGATTTCATTGGCTCTAAAGTCTATTTGATTATTGTAGTGAAGCCTTCCGTTCAGCAGGACACCAATCAGTTCTGCTTAAGATGGTAATTTTCTCTCTCTTAGTGATAGCAATCATTTCTCGCTCCCTCCTCTCTGCTGGCGATAATTTGTATTCTTGTCATTTCTCCTCTGTGGCTGTGACAATTATCCCTGTCTCCAATCAGACAGGGGAGTATCCAATGGGAGAAAATCTCGTTAGACCGATGTAGGAAAGCCTCTGTTGACTGATTTTATTTATGGTTTACAACCCATCTGCATATTAGCTCACATTGCCAGATACTTAATAAAACAGATACTTTAGTACAATGAGGTAAAAAATAAAAAAATCCAAAAAAAGGGGACTCTGGTTTGCAGGGTTATTGCACATTAAGAAGTCCATAGCACATATTAAAATACAAAATATTTTTGTGAATCCAATCAATTTTTGGGGTGCATCCAGAAATTGGGTTGTAAGGAAAAAGTGCTGCAGCTCAATACATGCTCCACCTCAGCAACATTTCAGTCATACCTCCTATTGTGTGAAGCTGCGTGCAGAGCTTAACTATGGATTTTATTTGGGGCACAGTGTTCCTGTCAGATGCGGGAGCTCGTGAGAGAATATCAAAGAGTAACTGGCCTCACTGAGAGCAAATGTGATACATATTGGATTTCTTTTTTTTTTGTAAATGGAAACCAATTGCTGTCATAGTCATGTAACTTCCCTCCCAGTTTAGAAATAAAACTATGTAGGAAATAGTCCTCTGCCCTTACCTTAAAGCAGATATCTGCTTTTCAAACTAACCCGTGCCAACTACTTGAGGGTAATAATACATTTTTTTGCAATTTTGTTATGATTAAGCATCTATGCAATCACTGTTTGAAGCTAAATTGTAGTAATCCTGATAACAACAACTTTTATGTTGATCCATTTAGTGTTGCCTGCAATTAACTTTTTCTGAAGTCATCATGATTGTTACATTGTTGGGTGGGGATTAGTAGTTGTAATACCCTTTTTTTTTTAATTGAAAAGATAAAAAACATGGTGGCAACAACATGGTTCGTATTGTTTTCTATTTATCTACAAAGCTAATTAGCTACATATAGCTTATATGAAAACTGCACTTTCATAATCATTCATAAGCTAGTGGGTATTGCTTCAGACCATAGACTGTGTATAAAGATGGATGTAGCAAGGTGTGACGTCTTCCATTGTTTTGTATTGGAGCTAGTTTGAAGCCTAGAGTTGCTGCATATGATCGACGCCATCTTTTCCATTTGGAGCCTAGACCTTCCAAATAAGGAGTGTTGGATGTTGCCTTTCACACTTTGAAAATATTTTCTGCTACCTCAGACCAAAGTAAATTCTAACTCCAACACCAACCAAAGCAAACTTGGGCTAACATTAGCCACTTTTGCTAAATTGTGCTGGTATGCATGGCAGGTTTCATAATCAAGTAACATTAATTATACCAAAATAGTATAAAGAGGTATATAAGAAGGTTGTGTAATATGAACTGAGATTAATTGTGAAAGAAGGTTTATTGGAACATTTGGATTTTTTTTGGCCATCAGCATCAAATAAAGTGTTTGTTGATGGTGGTCAGAGTTTCAACAAGCGCACATATTTTCTTGTCAAGATTTTCAGGTTGCAGCATTTATGTGGGAGGTGGCATACCTAAGCATTAAGTCTGAGTTTGTGTAAATGTCACAGCTATAAATAAGGTCTTTAATTTGGCTGAAAGTGATCTAAGTTGTCAGCGTGCACTTGCACTTCAAAGTCGTCATTTCACATCCAAACTAAAAAGTATGGAGCCAAAATAAGCATTGGTGTCCAAATACTGGCAGCGACCACTGTGTGTTTAAGCCAGAGGACTTGAACTGGATCATTAAAATTCCTGCGATGAAAATATAGGTTGTAAAGAATAACTGTGAAAACCCTTCCTCATGCTACGGAAACAAAATAAATCTCTGGACTCCTTTCCTTGCGAGTGAAGAAAAATGTTCAATCTTGTCCCATTTCCTTTCAGAAAACACTCCCAGAGAGTCTCTGTGTGCTATAGAGATGATAAACACAACTAATTAATCTATTTATATGTGTCACATGTTTGCAAGCCCAGAAGTTTTTACAGCATATATGTAACCTCCAAATCATTAGTTTGCTTAGTACAATAGCAGCATTCTCCTCTGCAGTATCTTGGTGCAGCCACACTATGAGCTATATCAAATAGCTCATACAACAGTATAGAATGCACACCATTAAAAATACACTCACATATATAATGCATAATAATGCAAACAAAAGCTACTGTTAAATACATTTTATTGACAGTATAACTCAAGATAGCAAAAGAGTGATAGTTTGGGGCATAAAACTGTCCAAATCTGATGATGTGATTCAAAGTTTGTATAAAGAATAAATAACCTAACATAAACCGAGACTCTACAGATACCGTATCAAATTATCTGGACATGACAAGCTGATGATAGTAAATCATTTTTATGAATGCTGCTCATGCTGCTGAAAGTATCTACTTGTTATAATGGATGATATATTGATGCTAATATATCGCATATAAAAACATCCTCTATTATGCCAGTCTATGCATGTATATGGAGGGGATTTGTATGATTTCACGCATCTGTTTTAGGCAGTGGATGCTTTACTTGTGCATGTGCTGCATAATTCAAATCATGTCCGGCCTTGAACAGGAATGTAAAAAAAAGTCTCAACTTGTAGCTCATCTCAATGACTTTGTTACAAAGACAACTTAATAACTTATCTAGTTGTGATTTATTCAAAAAGAAGTTTAACCTTGCCTTAAGAGCTGATTATGATGATAAGACAAAGTGAAAGATGACAAATAAAATGAAAGATTAAATTGTCATTGTTCTTGAGCATGCAATCCAGCTATAAACTGACAATTAAAAAAAGAAAGAAAAAGAGAGGCATATAGAACGGAGACATGCAGGTAGACGGATAGACAGGCATAGGTGGAAAACATAAGCTTGTCTGCTATATGCACTACAGTTGGGTTATTAGTGGGTAACACGGCCTGTACGTGTCTGTTGCTATTTTTATAATTTGACTAATTAGACATGCATATAATATGTCAAGTTAATGTTGAATGCATCTGTAATGTGATTGGTTTTAGATTATAATTACAAATGAAATCTTTGATGCATGAGAGGCTCTGGGCTCTGCAGTACACAGTAGGTAAAACAATTTACAAGTAGGGTTCAGGGTTAAGGCTTCAGTACACATTAGTGTTAACTATGAACCTCATGGACTTTTTCCTTCTAAATGAGCAGGTAAATCATTTTTTTTATTGAATGTGTGCCGACTTGTGCATAAGCTGACATGTTGAATTCTAGCCACTTTTCCCCAGCAGGAAGATTCTACAACAGCATAAAGAGCATCTATTCTAAACAAAATTATAGATTCTTGCAAACAACCTTTTATGGATGTTTGTTTACCTATATATTTTTTTTTACAATTGGGATTTATTGCATGCCTTTCCTAAAATAAATTGTGTCTCTGGTGTGACAAAACACAGTTGCATTAAAAGAGCCCTCATAACACAGCTAGCCACAGTTTGACCATCACTACTGATTAAGCATATCTGTTACTTCCACTATGGAGCAGATGTTATGTGATTGCCTCAGTCTGTCTGATTATTACAAAACTAAAGGCTCAGTTTGAATAAAATTTGCAGTGTAAATTGAGGCCACTGGTGGAAGATCTTGATCTAGGGGCTCAATGACCTTTCCTGTAGCCCTACCATTACGCCAAATATTCAGTTTTCTACCAATCGTATTGGACATAAACACAATATTTTCTAATTCTGCTGCTGCCTTTGGCTACTGAGATGGTGTTTACCATTTAAACAGTGGCTGCAGTGACATTTCAGAAGCGTAGAACTGTTACCCCTCAACTTGCAAGACCCAAAAAGCAACACTTGTAAGTTAGTAAACTCTGAAACGAGGATACAGTTGCAGACACGGAGACAAGAGTTCATTGTAAAAAGTTTACTTTGAATGTTGGTTGATGTACAACCAACAAGGAGCAGGTCTGTCATAGCAGTTATACATCTGCTTTTGCAGCAGTGTTAATACATTACATCCCTCAGGGGAAAAGAAGAAATAGAGATTAATCAAGGGGCTTGTCTGCTCAAGCCAAATCTGATGGATCAATGATGGGATACATGGCACTCTGAGTTCTATCCAACAATGAGTCTCTGAACATGTGTGAGAAAAAGCTACCCTACAATCAGTGTGCAAATCATCTGCAATCATCAGAGCATCATCTCTAAAATTTTGACCAATTTTGATTGAGAAGTCCATGTGCCGATAATAATAACAACGTAATCTATCAGCAGCTCAAAAATAGCACTCCAAATTAGTTACATCTGTAGTCACTGCCTCTACAATATCTTAAACACTTCTCTAACAGTATAAAAAGGAACAAATGTTACTCTATATGTAATATAACTGATATATACCCTTATGCTGTGTGCACTACATTTCATATGTCTATCACACACTATTAGATTTGGTGTATTTTTCTTGGAAAATGTATTAATTATCTTCCCTTCTTCCCGTCAATGTTTCAATTGATGATTATGTACAGTGGTGGGAAAAAAAATAACTAGATGTCACTGTGTACACATTGTTCATATGATTTAATTTTTAAAGTAGATGTAAACAGAGAGAGAAAAAATCATCCTGCAAAAAAAAAAAGAGAAATGACTCTTCATGCCTGCAGTGTAAATGTAGCCTTAATTTGAGTTTACCTTAAAAGCAGTGTTGAAATGCCTGGAAGTAGCCATGTCAGTGAAATTGTATGTGCTTGTGTGAGTGTCTCTGTGTGTGTGTATGCGTGTGTGTTTGTGTGTGTGTGTATTGCTAAAATGCTCGACTGATTCACAAAAACTTTTAGGGGGAAAAACATCACTATGCCTGGCAGCCCACGGTAACATGGGGAGTCTGGGTTTTGAGATAACTCCATCTCTGGCTGCTGGGAGATTTAGAGACACACACACTCACACTTTCACATCCTCTAGTAGTCAAGCACATCTACAAAGACACTCACACATGCAAGTGCATTCATGAATCTGAGAGGGGTCCTCGACTTGGGTAGAGAGAGATTTTGGAAGATAACATATCAAAGCAGTAATACGTGTTTATATGTTAATAAGCAAGAATTATATGAACTGTGATTTACAGGAAGTGGCCGAGCTTAACAGTTTTACATATTAACAAGACGAAAGTGCCTTGAAAGAGTTTAAGAAGAGTTTCAAAGTGATAACAGAGATACATTAAGTCTGTATGTCATAAAAAAAACATGAAAGTGTCTTTCCACGTAGACCCAAACTTTTTCTTTTTATCTTTTTTTTAACAGAGCTGCGCTGTGATTTTGCACACTTTTGTGTTCTTGTAATCATCATACATTACAGTCACGATACATAATGACCATCATTTGTAAATCATTAGAGCAAAAAATGCAAAAAGACCTTGGAAACACTGTGCTTTTTGAAAGGAGGTAAACTTTTATTTATTTATTTTCTTCATGGTTGTGTGTGCATGTGTGTGTGTGTGTGTGTGTGTGTGTGTCACTGATCAACTATAGCCAGCTTGGTTCTTACTCCTCCATTAGCTATAGAACATATTCCATAATTAATAGCAAGCTGTTAGTGATACACATTAATAGACATAATATATTCCTCCTGAAGCTTAAATGCAAACTAGTTTCATATGCATACAATACATACAGTACACTGTATATAGTGTGTATATTTTATGCTGTCCCTATACCCATATGGTTAGTGAGCTTTTCAGTGATCATTATTATGGTTGGCATGTCAGTCTTATGGTCACTGAGGTCAATTAAGAGTGTTAAGGAAATAAATCACCGCTGTCCATGGTGCTGAACTTCATTACACCCTATGGAGTCTCTCTGGTGCTTGTTTGTGTGTGCTTACTTATGAGGTGTAAATATATGTGAGAGACACAATAGAAGTTGAACCTTATCATTCATCAAGGGCACCCCCCCCCCCAAAAAAAAAAAAAATACAAACAAACAAAATCCATACAGCATCTCTACTCTCCAACAAGCTCTCAGAGTGGCTGATGAATAACAATGCCATAACAGATTCCTCTTTGAGTAGCCATAGCAACCACAGCTGTATTGTTTTGGTTGCTGATAGTCAAGGTTGTGAGCAGGCACACACGACATGGTCATACTGATAAGAAACAGAATGTGAATGTACTTTGGCAGGGATTCATGAGTTTATAGAGATCAAATATCAGTTTCCCCACAAAGCCTTACCTCCAAACACCTGCAACTTTGTACCGGTTAGTTGTGACTCGTATTCGTCTTATCCCTGACTTTAGGGTAAAAGGTTTTTGCAAATTGGCCATTTCTGTGTTTCAGGGAGTTAAGTCAGCTTGGTGCCTTGTCAAGCAAGACCTTTGAATGTAACATGATTTGGATACACATGAAAAGGATGAATTAATAAGGACCCTTTCTTGTTGCAGGTAAGTGCGCAGGCTGTTTGGTAGGTTCAGTGGTGTAACCAGATGAAACTGCATAAATTATGATTTTTGATATATTTGTTTGACAGATAACACAAAAGGTGCTACAAAAAAAGTCACAAACAAATGGGATATTTATTAATATAGCTAAAAATGACATTAATTAATTAATTACTAACAGACAAATTGATGACAGATGTTCAAATAGAACATTTCTAGATCAACCTGTGATGTAGAAGGATGTAAGTTTGAAATCTGGAAGTTACCAGAAATACATAAATTCCCAGAGGACTGTTACAGATATGAATATGTTCACAAACTGGCTACCAGTATTGACAGCAGCTTCATCACTGGGGAAATCATCAGATCCATTTCATGAAGCTCTGAAATGAATGAGGATATTTGAAAGGTTGGATTTTTTTTTAGTCAATATTTTAAAGATTGTGTGTTTAGAGGAAAACATTTATAGTTAAAAGTGATTCTAGGTTTAATGGGAAGGTTCATAACAATTCTCTACTCGTAGCTGCACCTTTCACTTCAAATGGAGACCTTAAGGAGAATGTGCTCACATATCATTAAATCTGTGTTCAAAATAAAGGTCTAGAAAAGGTTTGCAGGACATGATGCAAATGACCATGAATAATTTAAAATACCTGCACACATATTGAGTTATTTTGACTGATTAGATCTCTTTTCAGGACTTTGTAGGTATGCACAGACTCCGCGGCAGCCATTGGGCCTGAATACGACATGTCATTCCTTTAGTCTGCTGGAACATAACACTAAATTAGCTCTGATTAACTTAAAACACTTCAAACTAACCCTACAAACGTATCAATCCTATTCTGTTGGACAAATTACAGGAAAGCAATCTCTGCACTTAGTAGCTACATCATTGATGTTATTGAAACAACAAACACCAGAAGAAAGAAAATGTGAAAATTAGATAAAGTCCTTTAAATTGTCTTCAAATTTGCCAAAAAGCTGTCATCAGTAGCGACTCTCCCAGCACCAGGAGTTGATTTGAGCACACACAATGGTCTGAGTGGACAGTACAGTGGGGATGATATACTCATCAGCTTTGGCCACACTTGAGTGATGGTTAAAAACTCATTTCATTATTTAATTAGCTAAAAGGATGACGGATAAAGAAAAGTTATGGACAAAATCTTTCACAGAAGAAGAAATGAGAATAAAGAGCAAGAAAAAGTGTTCTGTAGAAAATCAGTCAAGTGTTCACATTGCTTCAGAGCCGGACTGATTACACTTGGTAGCCTAAATTGCTGTGTATGTGTGTGTGTGTGTGTGTATGTGTGTGAAAAAGTGTGTGTGTGCAGTAAGAGAACAATAGTGTCTGATTAACCCATCTTCACCTCCCCCCTCGTGGGTCTCCAGCCTCTGGACTCCTTGTACTCCTATCCAGTCTCCTTGCAGAACCTCCATTAATCTGGAATTAAGCTGTAAATTACACTAATCGGCTTTCTTAATAGGCAGTCATGATAACCTCATTACGTGTCGACCTCAAAGCATTGTGAGGAAACATTTGTTAACTGTGGTGATTACATGTATGTAATCTGTTGTAGTTATTACAAAATAGCCCGCGTTTGCTTAGAGGTACCTTTGACAGAACAGGTGATTAATTGTTGGATGTGTAAGAAATATAATAATGTGTAGTGCATATAAAGGCTGCTAAGCTATTTACGGCCTTTCTAGCAAAACACTAACAAATACTGCCAGCAAAAAAAAAAAAAATGTTATACAGATTTATCATAAACAGGCTCCTCATCTCTTTTTAATTTGACTTGTTTTGTGACCACCCCTTGTTATTGTACTACAGTTACAAGTACAAGTTGCTGATAGCAGCAATATATGGCATCAGGGAGCAGCTTAGTCACAAGGAAAAAGACAGGAGAAAATGTTTGCTGTAATAATGCTGTGTCTGCTGTGCAAAGCCTGTGGTTAAAACTGTCAGGAGATGGACCAAAGAGACAGGCCTGCTTTGACTGCGCTGACTGGAGTGTTTTTGAGACCGCATCTACGGATCTAGATAAACTTACTGACGCTGCGACATCTTACATCAGCTTTTGTGACAACATGTGTGTGCCCACCAAAACTTTCTGTACTTTCAATAACAATAAGCCCTGGTCCACAGCAAAGCTCAGGCAGCTTCGCCAGGCCAGTGAGGAGGCCTACCAGAGTGAAGGATAAGATCCTGTACAACCAGGCCAGAAACATGAAAGAGATCAGAAAAGACAAATGAGATCAGAGTAGCAAAGAGGTGCTACAATGAAAATGGAAAAAAAAAACAGGTTTTCTGCTTACGATCCTGTTTCAGGTTGGAAAAAGCCTGCAGGACATCACCAACTTCAGGAAACGTTCAAATTCAGACATCACACAAGCAGCTGCACCCCCTGCTATCACCTCCCCCCTCTCCTCTGACTCCCCACTGGCACTGACGGTCTGTAAAGAGGATGTCTGTCTGCTCTTTCAGAGACAGAAGATCAGGAAGGCTCCAGGCCCAGATGGAGTGTCAGCCTCCTGTCTGAAAGTGTGCTGACCAGATCTCTGGAACTGTGTGAAGTTGCCTTCTGCTTCAAACGCTCCACAATTATTTCAGTCCCCAAGAAACCCTCCATCACTGGACTGAACAACTGCAGGCACATCACCATGATGTTTGTGGTCATGAAGTCCTTTGAGAGACTGGTGTTGACCCAACTGGACATCACTGCAGGACCCCCTGCAGTTTGCCTACCAGGCAAACAGGTCAGTGGATGGTGCAGCCAACATGGGACTGCACTACATCCTGCAACACCTCGAATCCTCAAGGATGTACGCAAGGACCCTGTTCATGGACTTAAGCTCAGCATTAAACACCATCATCCAAGAAGTCATAACATCTTGGAGCTGAAGACGCTCAGAACTGTGGAGATGACTGGAGTTCAGGAGGATATTCCGACTCGCAAAGTGTTGTTAAAATATTCCAGAAAGTCTCGCCACAGAAAGGACATATCCTTGAGTGGATCGTCACTCAGAAGATATTTTCCTACCTGAACTAGGTGCTAAGTGACAGATGTCTGATTAAACCAAGTGACCCTACAGTGCTGCTTGACCCCAAATCAATATCAGTGCTATTCAATCCCACACACTCATGCACACACACACACACACATTTTCAGTGGACTGTTAAACTGTCGGTTAACATAGAGGAATTCAATCTCTGGTGACCGTGACAATAATTGACTGTGACCATTCAGGCAATAATGGTGCTGATGATGATGAAGCTGATGGTGATAAACACAGTTAGTGGAGTCAAGTAATTATCTGAATTTCACTGTTTGAACCCATCATACTTCATTTGTATCCAGCCAACATCTCAGTGCCGTACAGTTGCATTTAATTGCAATAATAACCAAGCACAGTATGCTCACACTGCATAGACGTTTTTCATGGCAGACAGCTTGTCTTGTCATAGCACTAAATGTGCAGGTACAGCTAATGACCTTTTATAACAGCTGCATTTATGCCTGTTCCAGGATCATGGAATTATTTATGCTGGCTCTCTGGCATGGATTACTGGGGAACTTAAATATATTATAACATTATTAAAAGCTATGGAAGTCCATTTCTGCCAAGAAAAGAAGAGCATGACAGAAATAAATACTCATAGTCAAAATTTATATTTACTATATCATTATTTTGAGATACTAAAGCCAAAATGAGATACTGATTAAGTTAGTATTTCATAATTTTGACATACTATCTCATAAGTAAATATTGCATAATTTAAGCCATAATTTTACATTTGTATCGCATAAGTGTTACTTGGTATTTGATACATTTTACATAACATCAATACTTTTCATCTATTGTTTATAATTTTTGATCTGCAATTTTACCCTAAACTACTCAATATTTGATTTATTTAAAGAATAGCTACACACCTGCGTCCCCATCATAAAACCCAACATCAGAAGTATGCAACAGAACATCCACATAATACAGTTTGTAAAGAAGTGCTGTGGCCTGATGAAGTTAAAATAGAACTCTTTGGCCACAATCAACAGGGGTATGTTTGGAGGAAAACAAGGAGTAGCATTTCATGAAATCAACACCTTTCCAACTGTTAAGCATGGGGGTGGATCTATCATGTTTTGGGGTTGTGTTGCAGCCAGTGGCACAGGAAACATTGTGTGGGTGGAGGGAAGAATGGATTCCACTAAATGCCAGTAAATTCCGGATGCAAACATCACACTGTCTGTAAAAAATGCTGAAGCTGAAAAGAGGATGGCTTTTACAACAGGATAATGATCCTAAACATACCTCGAAATCACCATGGACTACCTCAAGAGACGCAAGCTGAAGGTTTTGGAATGGCCCTCACAGTCCCCTGACTTAAACATAATTGAAATTGTGGGCAGATCTTCAAAGAGCATGTGCATGCAAAACAGCCCAAGAATATTGTAGAACTAGAAGCCTTTTGCAAGGAAGAATGGGAGAAAATCCCAAATCTGACCATTATGTCAAATTGGCTTCACAGCCTGGCGCACTTCCTGGGGGCTTGGTTGGTAAGTCACTCTAGTCAGGGTCCCCTTACCTCTTCGTCACACACTATGTGGCCATGAGGCCCCCGACAGTCATTGCCCTGTGAAGTCCTCCGCTGAATTTTTGAAATATGGTGGGATGGAGGGAGCTTGCAGAATTTGAGTGTGTGGTTGTTCTTTAAGTTAAAAAAATTAGGCAGATTGTCTGTATGTTTTCTGGGGTGGCAGCCAGAGTTTAGTCTGACAACATCAATGATTTTTAAGGCCAATCGACCACATGGATACATGAATCAATGCTCTACACACACTTCCATGAACCCACAGACAGTTGTGCTATCATGAAATAAAACTTTTGTTTTATTTGATGATTTCATCCAGGGCTGCTCTGACTTTACCAGGAAAAGAATATAAAAAGATATCCAAAGATTTGAAAATGCCAATCAGTAGTGTTCAAGCTCTGATAAAGAAGTACAAAATGAAGGGTTCTGTTGATACCAAGCTACAGTCAGATAGACCAACAAAGATTTCAGCCACAATTGCCAGAAAAATTGTTCAGGTTGCAAAGAAAAACCCACATAGAACTTCAGCTGAAAGTTGCATGTGGCTGTTTCAAAATGCACAATAAGGAGGTGCTTGAACAAAAATGGGCTGCACAGTCAAGTTGCCAGAAAAAAAGGCTGTTACTTATTGTGCATCTTGAAACAGCCACATGTAACTTTCAGCTGAAGTTTTATGTGGGGTTTTCTTTGCAACCTGAACAATTTTTCTGGCAATTGTGGCAAGAACACAGATGGAATCTCATGCAAATATTTGTTTATGTTCATAATTGTTGCTACAATAGCGTAATGGAAAGCAAGTATTGTTTGTTGATCTTGCTTTAAGGGGAAAGCAACAGATTGTCCTCATTTAGTCAAATCAAATGGCATCCATTTGCAAGGCATCACTAGTCACAAAAGTCCAAATCAATTTGTTTCTTGAATAAATACTCATTTTTCTTAAACCATTTTTTTTTTTACACATTCTACCTTGAATAAATGCTTTAAACATTCATATCATGTCTAAAAAGGATTTTTAAAAAAATGGATAAACTCCATACTGTATATAATATTATAATATAGGTAGGTAAACTGAACTTGACTATATATGAAAAGCAAACAGCTAAGCTTCCAAAAACCACTGCAGCTGCTCTGACACTTTGAGCCAAGCAAATACTCAAAATCAGAAACACACACACACCCACACACACACACACACAGAGGGTGGGGGGGGGACTTTGGGTTGCTGCCACTAAGCCTGCATGTAGTGTCAGGCTTAACTTTTCCCCAGTCAGGGTAAGCTTGTCTTTGTCCACCGTTTCAACCCGACTGCCAACATAAAAAGGTCAAACAATTACTGGCCCACCTTTCTGTTTCACATTGCTCTTTTCAGCTTTCCGTGCGCGTGTGTGTACAGTCTAGTTGAATGTCAGCTTGTAGGTCACAGATTGCTGGTATAACAGCATTTTAAAGTGGCTCTTTTCCTCTTTGTACCATATCTCTCTGTGTCTCCAACACCTCGGCCGTGTTGCAGCACAGTTCACCTCCTCACTTCTGATGTCTGAATTAAAGGGCAGCATTTTTTCCCCCCTTCTTTTTGTTATCTTTGTAGAGTTTCTGCTCGAGTAGATGGCGTAGAGAAGAGGGTGACGGTGAATACAAAGCAGAAAGTGGGGATGACGTGAAACAAAAATATTAATGACCTATTTTATTACCCTTAACCTCAAACAAAGTCAAAAGTTTCCTAGACAACCACAGAAAACCTTCCTTTATTTTTGTTTTTATTTGTCTATAATATCTAGAATCTATTTCCCTCCAAAAATTGTCACTATTCCTGCCTCAGTCTTTTGTCTCCCTACCTGTTGCCACTTCCCCACTGGCTCTCTCCCTCTCTGTCTCTCTCTGTGAGTGTGATTGTGTGAGTGGAGACAGGTGTGCTAGAGTCAGACCAAAGCCCCACCGACCCATCCCATAATATGTCAAAAAAATGTTCTCAAAAGTGGAAAATCCCATGAAACAGGATCCATTGTTTTAGAATGAGCTCAGGCTTCCCATAGACACTCAGTGGAACTGCAATGTCACAAACTGTACCGTTCCCATCACATCAGTGATGCTGACTGGACCGTATCCCGTTTTTTTTTAATAAAAGACCAATTTGGACCCCATATATTGGCTTGCCCGAACTAATGTGAACTCACTGGTCTTTAATCCTGTTCCTCAGGACTCAGAGCCCTGCTAGTTCTCATTCTAGCAATTTTATCGGGGACTGATTTACACCTGGCACACCAGGTGAATGTAATTACCCGTGACTTTGCTTGAGTGGAAATCCTGCATTGCCCTCTACATACTGAATAGCTTTAAAGCCTCAACTTAAAATTGCAATTTGATACACCCCGTACTGAGTGTTTGTGTATGTGTGTGTGTGTGTATTTAGGTGTGAGAGAGAAAAAAAGAAGGCATGAACATTCAAAAAGCATCAACAGACCTTATCATCTCCTCACAATATTAAATATTTAGGCATAAATATATCTCCAAAGCTGTCAGAGCTGTTCAATTTAAATTTCACACCATTACTCAGATCAATACAAGATGACTTAAAATGCTAGACCAATCTACCTATTTCCCTTACTGGAAGAAAAACAACAGTTAAAATGTCAAACCTATCAAAAATAATAAATATATAATAAAAATATAAACAATTTATTTTCAATTATCCTTATTTATCTGAACACTTCCTGGTTTAAATTCCTCAACTCAGTTATCTCAAAACTTTAAAAACAAAACAAAAAAAAAAAAACAGAATCGCAGGAAGGATTATAAATCCCACACTTTGCATTATATCACCTGGCCAATAAGCTCAAATATCTTCGAAAATGGCTCAACCCCACCAAACTTGAAACTGAACAGGCATTAAGCAATGACATTTCAAATCAGCAACTCCACAGCTGTACCATCCCTCCGCTCACCAATTTCGAACAACCAGACTTTCAATAAAAAAAAACATTAAATATCATTGCATGGTAGGATAAAATAATTACACACCTTCACCATATCATTCAAGATAGTATCTTTGTTCATTTTCAACATGTAATCTAGAAGTTCAGCATTGGGAAAGTACAGTTCCTTAAGTACCTGCAATTAAAATGAACCATCCTATCAAAACTCAATAGAACTCTCGGCAGTTTAATCCATTTCTAAAAATGTTGAATCTCTCAGGTCCAAAGAAAATCCTGTCAAGAATTTACATAATTTTCAGCAGCTCGGACAACTCAATATCTCTGCCAGTCTCCAAGTGGGAATGAAACTTCTCTATTAGTACCAGTAGTGACCTCTGGACACAAATCTGCAAAACTAACTTCAACAAGGGCAATAATATGAACTTACAACTCATACAGTGTATGGTTATTCATAGAATACACTACACTGGTGAGAAATGACATAAAATGGGATTTAATGAATCAGACAGATGTGCACATTGTTCACAAAACACAGCTGACACTTATTTTGCTTATATTGCTCCTATTTTGCTTTTTTTTCAGTTTTAGTTTTATTTGAGTCTAGTTCTCCTTCTTGTCTTCTGCTGTGTCATGTGCTTCATTTGTTTGTTTTCATGTTGGTCACTTATATTGCGCTATAAAAAATACAAAAAAAACACCAAAAGCATCAGCAGATCGGTTCATTTTTAAATTGACTGTTGTATTCATGCTAGTCTCTCTTTCTTCTCAAAGTACTAGACTAAGGCACATGATGAGCGACCTTTTTAAAATGCATGCATATGTCTATATGTTCCTGGCAAGGCTGTGCAGTTGGTCAAGCATGGAGATTATCAGGCATGCTAAATTAAGCAAGGTATCTAAGGGATCACTGAATCCACACACACACATACTTACACACGGTGGCCCTGTGCTTCAGTGTGTAATTGACTGGCTGTGTGGTTGGTTGACTATCTGAGGTGAGACTGACTGTTTGGCTGAGTGACTGGCTTAGCAGCTGACTGGTCCACTAATTGAGCGGCTCAGTGCAGGAGAGACTGGCTGACTAAATGATTTAGACACAACTGGATGGTGATGGGACTGACAGACTGGCTGCTTGACTGGTTACACCAATATATGTTCTTTTGTCTTGACTGGAGTCAATGGCAAGACAAAGTCTATGCAAAAAAAAAAAAAAAAAAAAAACTTGCTCATCAGCCTTTTTGCATATTTATAAAACTTCAGGCCCATTACCATGTAGAGGATGAACCCAGGAACATAAGAAGAAGCTAAATTCTTTCAGAAACATTATTATATGTGTGCACAGGAGCATACACGCACAATGACCTCTGACCTCAAGGCATAAGAGATGCCAAGAAGAACATGAACAGAACCAAAAAGCCAGCCATGAAAGGAAACAGATTATTTTTGAATTAACAACTTTTTCTTCTTCCAAATACAAACAGACTGCACCAACCCTTCTCTAGGGTAATACACTTAGAGATAGGCACACATTCCTTCCTGAGTGTCTCTCTCCCTCTTCCTCTCCTTTTTATTCAGAATGAATGTCTGAATGGTCAGAAATGTCTACTAAAATGTGTAAAGATATGTATTTTGCATTGTCTAACCAGTGTTAACCTTTGTTGGGTTTCAGAATCATTTAGGTATTCTGAAATGACGGCACATTTGGGATCTGCTTCAAAGACCTGTTAATTTATAGAGTTTACCCCCTCATTGCACTTTGACTTGTTTCTGATAACCCTCAGTTTCATTCAGTCATTCTGTTGGCAATAACCTGTTAATTTAATTTCCCCATTCATTCATTCCTATCCTTTGATAAATAAATATCTTGATTTATCACCAAGTCATATTTGTGTATTCCTTTACAGCAGAGATGGAGATTGCTGTATTCGAGAGTTCATGACTTTCAGATATGAGATTTGATTCTAATTATTTCTCTTCAATGGAAGAGTGGTGCCTCTTATAATTTTACAAGAACAAGATATTAATTTCCAAGTGTAGTAGTAATATCCCTACAGCCAAATGGCCCCTTAAGAATTGCAAGATCCCTGTAGTTCATTCATCTCTGTTTCTGTAATTAACAGAAATCAAACCTTTCATTTACTGTCCTTACATGCAGGCAGCATTTGCTGTAGTGCTGCTTGCTCATTAGCAAGGCAAAATTTGACTTGAAAAGTTTGGAGCCTTAAAAGGTTGTTGACCCAGAGGTAGTTCTTCAAATAATGACCTTTCCCCCCCCCCTTTCTTTTCAGTAGGATCCAGATTTATATATTGATTATCTTCAGGCCATATGATGTGTTAGAATTGCAGTATGAAAATTGGTACAATACTCTAAAGGGTGTAACTGGGTAGCCTTATGACTAAAGGTAGCCTTGGGTGATCTTACAATGTTATCAGTCAACAGCGAGGTTGTAATTAGAGCAACGATCAGTCTATTAAGTTGACTGACAATTATTCAGCACCAATTTTGATAATTGTTTGAGTAATTTTTAAGAGAAAAAATCTCTGTTTCCAGAATATTTTCTGGTTTCTTTAGTCTTATATGACAGTAATGGGATTTTGGAAACAGGGATCACCATTTTTCACCATTTTCTGTCATTTTATAGACCAAACAACTTATCGACTGATTGAGAAAATAATCGTCAGATTAATGAAAACTAGAAATAATCATTTTGTGCAGCCCCGGTTTTAACATTGGTTGACACTGCTCAGTAGCTCCCTCCATGATGTATGTGAGTGGAAGGACACTGAAAGGTAGACTGGTGAACCATTTCTATAAAAGTTGACTTACAGTCATAATGAGAAACGTGATCTGGCTTGCCTCTGGTAATCCACATTTGCATTTTAATGCTCTCATTATGGTAGATCAAAACCAAAAACAGATTGATTGCCTTCATTATCGACATTCCATTAGAGAAACAATTTAGATCATGAATAAATATGTATGTTAGCCCTGACAGTAATCACATGATTTTCAACAACTAAAATGGAGATGTTCCCTAAAGAGGTTTGGCCTCTTAGTTTGCTGTTGTCATGTTTAGCAGTCTGGATAGAAGTGTTTGATTTCCACTCTAGTTGGATAGAAAAACATGCTTCTGGAATGCCTGTACAGTAGTAGAGAAGCCGTAAAATATTGCATGGTATACCGTATAACAGGCATTTTAAGTGTCCTTTTTTTTCCATACAGCTCTCAGCTTATTACATTAATACCATTAATGCCAACAGACCTTTTTTCCATTGCTCTTGGTAACTACTTCCTCAATGGCTCAGTTGATTTGTGGTGTCCCTCAAGGTTCTGTTCTTGGCCCCTTTCATGTTCTCTATATACATGCAGCCTTCAGCCATGTTATTCAGAAGCATGCTTGGTTTTACCATTTTTATGCTGACGACACTCAATTATATCTGCCATCAAAACCCGCAGACCTTAGCAAATCTTAGAACTTTCCTCTCTTATATTAAATACTGGATGTCCCAAAACTTAATTTAAATTTAATGTTGATAAGCCTGCAGGCATTCTATTTTGTCCCCCAGATTTCATCAGCTCTTTTGCTGTTCATCTTGGTCATCTGTCAAAAATATTAAACAGGCTACTAGGAATCTAGGGGTAATATTTTATGTTAACCTCTGTTCTGAGGTCAAAAATGTTGTCAAGTCATGTTTCTTCCAGCTCAAGGTACTCTCTAAAATTATTTTTTATCAGTCAATGTACAAAAAGTTGTACATGCTTTTATCTATTCTTGGCTTGATTATTGCAATGCACTTTACCCGGGTATCAGCCAGTGCTCCCTCCTGTGTCTCCAATTGGTGCAAAATGCTGCTGCTCGACTTCTTACCGGAAGAAAGAGACATGATCACACTATCCTTATGCTTGCCTCCCTACATTTGCTCTCCCCTATTAAATTTCACATTGATTTAAAAATCTCATTGCTCCCTTTTAAAGCCTAAAATGGCCTTGCACCTAAATCTCTGACTTATTGCCGAAGTATGTGCCCTCTCAGCCATTAAGATCCATGGATAGAGCCCTGCTGGTTACTCTCAGGTCACAGTTGGCGAACAAGGGTGATCGGGCATTTGCTATATGAGCTACCACACTATGGCACTCTCTGACTGCTGTACTCTCTTAAAACTCTTCTCTTTATAAAAAGGTTTTGGAAATGTTTGATATACGCTTTCATTTATTTGATCCTATTTGTTTTATTGTCCGTTTTCTTTTTATTTGCCTAGTCTGGTTTTATTCTCTATTTGTAAAGCACTTCGTAAAATTAAGAAAAGTGTTATGTGAATAAAGTTTATTATTATTATTAGTAGTATTACATACATAAACAAAAAAATGCTATTTAGTTGACATAGTGAAGAAATAGATCATTTTGAGACTAAATATATGTATAAAATTACAGCATAAAGTCAGAATAATGCCACCTGTGACTGGTTCACTGATTCACTGAATCCTGACTAAAAACATGTGTGTCTCCCTATGATTTCTTATTCAGAAGGTTTTGGTCCAACTGAGTCATCTGGCTGCCATTTTATATGAAATGCAGCCTGTGATCGGCTGTCATTTTATTCCAAATGGTGGGCCCTGACATTTTACTCTGAACAACAGCCACTGATTGGTGAGGAAGCTGATACCAGGCAGAGGCTGATTTCCAGGATCTGTCCATGCATGCACACACACACAAACTTTGTATAGCCAATACATATGTACATGCACAGAGTTAAAAAGGAAGTTTTTTTTCCAACTTTGTGAGAGAAATAGTGCTGAAATGGGTAGAAGTGGAAAGGAAAAAAAAGAATCAGAACAATGTGTCTTGTAACAGATACATTAAAAATCTGTCCAGTCTCTTGTTCAAACAGATTCAGACATCTATATACAAATGCTCAGGAACATGTGCGCACACACACTCGCACACATACAGATGAGTGGCAGATACAATCTACTCCACAGACCTTTCTGTATATAACGTGTTAACTTTCACATTTTGCTCCCCTGTACATTCCGCCCCCATTATTTGCATTTCTACATTCTGTGAGAGATGAAGAGAGAGGCAGAGATGGGAAATGAGTGAGAGAGCTGATTTGGTATGCAAGTACCACAACATCACAACAGGGAAAAGCTAAATTGAAATGTCATTTTGTATTCATCACAAAACAGTGATGAATGCGTGGGTATGTGCATGTGTGTGGGCAGGGGAGTGGTTCAGAATTACAGGGTGTTTAGTTTGAGCAAGTGTGTGTTCAGATGCAGCAAATAAGCTGAAAAATGTTAGCTGAAAACCCACATTTATATCATTACAATAATTTGAGTTTACAGTATCATTCCTTGACTGGATTAAGATGCTGCACACATCACTAACACATCCCACGTTTATCACTTTGGCACAAGACAATTTACCCACTTACCCCCTCAGTTTTTGCCATTATTTGGCAAAGATCAGATATCCAAGGAATACAAACTACCATTATCATAAAATATGCCTTTACGCAGACGATGGGTTACTATTTTTTCAAAAGCCTCTTAAATCCTCACAAGAAGCCATTAAAATGATCAAGCTAACTAAACTAATTCATCAACAATTCTACAACAATTCATCAACTTTCCTCATACTACCGCTGCTGTCATCGCTGACGTTCACAGGCCTGAAGTATGTAGACAGCAGTGTGCTTCCTCCAATACACAGAGTCAATGGTCACTTTAAAAACATGATCTTATACCAGCTTCAAACCCATAAACACAGACAGCTGTGTTAGTTTAAGCACATAATCCAGCAAAAGTCAAAAACTTGCAGTGGTGGGCAAGAACTTTTGCCCCCAAGCCGCCCTTGTGTGCCACCGATACATGGTACTTAACATTCAACAGCTTGGTGTAGGTTAAATCAGCCACCCACCCAACACCCACAAGCTGTAGAGCATTTTGAAACTATCACTGCTCAAAATTTTGCTTCACTGTGCAAAACTGCGCCGTCAAGAAAACAACAGATAGGGTCTAGGGGTCTCACTGTGAAAACCATACCATGACAGTAAAGATAAGATCTTACAAAACCACAATGAACATAAAGACATGGCAGTTACAATTAGTAAGATTTTAGAGCCTTAAATGGGACAATTTTTTTCTTTTTACCACTTTAGGAAAAAATACAAATTGACAAATTAATTAATTATTTCTTTAAAAGTGAAAAGTTGGTTTACTTTTTAATACAATACAGAAACTTTAGGTTTTCAGAGAACAGCTCTTGGCAAATGTGTGTGTTCACAGGAATACACCAAGGAGCAATTGTGGTAACATACCACAATAAAAACAAAAAAAACCCTGGTAAACAACAAAGCGCAGTTATTTTTGTCCATAAGCATGATCACATTCACGAGCGCCATGTGTCACAGGTTGTCTGACAGGAAATTCATAAATAAATAAGAGGCTCATCAGGCAATGTGAAAAAGGAGAAAAACACTTTGAAGCTCTATTATTTGGATGTTCATAATAAATTGATACAGCTATATAGCACTATTTCTAATCAAATTTTCATAAAAAAAAAAAAGTATATAAAGATCCAGTTATTTTGCTTTGTATTCTATTTCCTTGTCCATGAGATTGAGCACCCTCTGAAACCTTTTACCCAGGTTTTAATAAAAGCTGCTTTCACCTGTCAAAAATATCTATTATTTTTATGTGAGATGACACCATATTCAATCTTACAGAGCAGTGACAGGGTAAGAGATATAACTGGCCTTGAAAATTGATATGATGGTTATATTTTTTTATGTCAAATAAATAAGCAGATAACAGATGATTATGGTTTTAAAAGCAGTAGTAGTAGAGTATGCACAAGTTCTGGAAAAAAAATGTTTAAGATTTCATTATAAATCATAATTCATATGTTCTGTATGCATAAATGTTATGCATTCATATTCATAAGCATCCTCAAGATGCAAATTAGTAATCACATGCTGTTATATGACGTGTCTGATATCTTCTGTCACTGCTAAATGTCCACCGTATTAATTATGTCACTGCTTTGTAAAGTGTATAATTGGGTCTATGTATTTGTTCATGCAGTCAGGGGTTAGCCCAGGCCAGCAAGCTAGTTAAATTCATGAAAAAATTAAAACAAGGGGCACTGGTAGCTTGCTGGTTAAGATGCATACCACATGATAGTTCTTTTGTACAAACAGATGAAAGCCCATTCTTAAAATAATAAAAATTAAAAATAGTAAAAATTTCAGGATAATAAATGCATTCATTATTCTAAATCATGTTTTTTGTGTGTGTATGTGTGTGTGTGTGTATATATAATCCAGGGAGTATCAATCAAACAGGTGTTTGTTTATTAAATTTTAAGAATGGCTTTTACCTGTTCTTGCAAATGAACTCTTTCATCAGTGTTAAAAACTGCTCCTAGCAACTGTAACTATCATGTCAACTGACAATATTGTCGGCAGGACAAATACATCACTCCCCAGTCAACTAGTCAGGCGCACTTGCAGAGAAAGCATTGATCATGTTCTAATGCAAATGGTGTTCCATCTTTTTGAAAATGTACATTGATTGGCTGAAGAGGGATACATGATTTAAAATGTTAATGTGATTCCCTACAAAATCAAAACAGCTGAATCTTATTTTTACATATGATCTTTAGCTCTAGTATGAATACATTTTTCAAATATTAGTCTCTTGTTTTTAAATCCATGCTTTCTTTTCTATCATTATGAATTATTCATTTAAGGGGAGTTGTTAATGAGACAATTTCATCTCATTTTAAACCAAACCTCATTTTGCCATCTCATTAGATTAGGGGGCTTTTCAGACATTTCTACCAACTTAATTTTAATATATAGTGGGCAGAACTGTCTTCAATTCAGATAAATCTACAACTAAGTCAGATTATAGTAGCAATTATTTGACCCGTGACATTTTTAATAGTAATTTTAGCTTTGTTTTAAAGTGCTGTAAGAAGAATGGTACCCCATGGAGTACTTATTAATGGAACTAGCTCTCTCTGCTCTAGTTCTTGCAAAACACTTAAGATTAAATAATCCTCAAGTGTTGGTATGAATAAAATATTATGTGCGATGTTCAGTGTAACGTTACATGCAGAAGCGTTCATCACTGCATGTTTGTGCAGATGACATACAGTACAGCTGGAAGTCTTTCTGTCACTGTCATTGTCATCACAGACGAGAGGGAGAGGATGGAAGACACAAATGTACATGGCACAAAATCACATGAGAGAAACAGCATGAAACAAAGCAGAGTTGGTGTACTTCCTCCACTCAGTGTAAAATTAGATCAGATAAATCATATCAGTGGGTTTGCCTTATTTTCTTTTTTCTCCCTCCTCCCTGTCATCCCCCTCCATGCTTTATTTTCTTCTCTGTCGTTCAACCTGCATGACAAATAGCAGGAAACTCTGAATTGGAATAGCGGATGGAAACCTAGTCATGGCATCAGGAAGGTATTAATACATTTCACCAAGCATGACAGAGACAAGGTAGAACAGGATGGCATACAATTGAGAAAACACAACTGTTTTATGAAAACCGAAAGAGTAAGATAATGTGACAATTTCAGTGAATGTTTTGTTAATATTAAAGTTTAGATGTTAGATTGTGGGATTGCTTTTCAAAACAGCATGAGGAGTCAAAGAGAGTATGGGTATTTCAAATTCTCAAGCAGAGAGGGGCCTTCATATCGCAGTCTGTCAGGTGCCAAAACAAATGTGTGCCAGTCTGGTCCAAAGACAAAGACTGAAGACTAGCTGGAAGGCCTGTTCAATATCACAAGCTGTAAAAAAGCATGGCTGTGGCATGAGAACACCATCTTCCAGAACCACTCTTCAGGAGGTTTACTTGCCACCATCTCATTGCTGGTTTGGAACTATATGCTTAAAACTGGCCAATCAGACCCTGTGTGGAGCAGCCATCAGAGCTAATGTACTGTAGCTTAAGACACATATACACTGGCTTTACCAATGGCTGTGGTTTTACCTGCTTGTTAAATACTAAAGATACTGTAGTACTGTTAAACTTGCACATAAAAAGTTTTTAAAATTATAAAGAAATATGGTGTGTTTGTTGCTCCTAAACTACTTCTTACCCGTTTAAATGTTACCTTAAAGCACACACTTATTGGGTTTACTGATCCTGCACCCTAAAAAATAATTCTACTTAATTCACTAAACAGCAGCCCTGGTGGTCAAATGGGGCAATTATGGAAAAATGAAAAAATATGCTAAAATGTGGTCTAACATTTATTAAACTGTAATGACAGTTTAATAGCAATCTACTTAAAGTTAGCTAACATTGGTTAACATGATCCACCATAAGCCAATGGTCATACCAGACCAAGTAACACCGCAGCTCGAGTGTATTGAATTATGGTTTTCATTTGTAAAATAAATATTGTGTGTATCTCCTTTTATAAGATACATAGTTCGATTTTAGCTTTAATGTATGTGTATGATGTATTTACTGATAAAAAAAAAAAGCTGCACAGGCATGCAGCTTATATAAAATACAATAAACTATGTAGTTTGCCTCTATGTTCCCTGGTGATAAAGAACTTTTTTTGAAGAAACTCTTCAAAAAAGGCAAAAGGCACAGCATTATAATAATATTGAACAGAAAATGTAAAATGCAGCATTATTATGACTGTCAGTTGCTGGGGAAACAAAACTAATGTGAAGCTAAAGAAAACTAGGCATCAGTCGGTGAAATCACCATGTAGTGCTCACTGTACCTTGGCTTACTGTGAGTCAAATATAACCTTTTAGTTGCTGTCATCATGATGAAGAGCAAAGATTAAGTCAGAAATGTATTGGGACTCTGGCATATCTAAATCTATTGTGGTCAAGACAGTGTGTCTTGAAAGGATATAACTCAGGTGATAATAACTCAGGTAAATAATATATTGTCAGTCAGTCATCTCTCCAACTTTATTGGCTGAAATTCCTGCATATAAGCACATTTTGAACTTGTGGCAGGATTTTGTATGAGACTGACAAACTAGGTTTTAGTTTGTTGATGCTTTGCACAAAAGCCACTTTAAATTTGATTTTCCTCCCACTAGTTTTTTTTTTCTTTTCTATGTGTGTTTAGAGCTTCACAGTCTCTGACTGTAGAACCAGTGTTCTGATAGAATATTCTATAACATCCACCCACACTGTCACAGGGCTGCACACACAAAAGGGACAGGGATCACTAATGAACATAATGAAAGATTGAGAGAATGAAAGGGACGAAGTCTACTACACTGATAAATCGCCCTTCAGTTTTGCTCTGTGTGATGTATGATGCCTCTCTTTCTCTCTCTGTACCTCTCTTGCATACACACACACATACAATCATTATTTCATAATATTTTTGTTATGTATGTTCATATAAATTCATCCAATGAGATGCACTGCTTGAATTGGCCTCCTACAATACAGAGTACCAACAGAGTACCAACCCTTTTCATTTTGGCCCCCCTGCAGCTCGTACTTGATTTGTGCATTACTTAAAGTACCACCTAAAGTATTAATGAAAGTAGGTATGTACACTATGTCATAGTTATTTTAAGTATCAGTTAGCTTTTTTTCCCACCCAAATAAACCCCTGAGGAGGTGAAACACTGCTGCTACAGGGCCCTGCTGTCAGTATCTGGTTCACTTCAGTTAGTGGATGAGAACTTAGAAGACTGTGAAGGTAAGAGCAAAAGTCTGTTTGGGAAGTGGTCTGCCCTCAAAGTACAGTGCCAGTGTGGACTCAGCAGATAGGGCCAGTTGAATCACAGGGGAGGTGTGGGCTTGCCTACTCACTTTAAAGCTGCACTTTTCAATATTTTTACACAGACAATAGATCAAATGACTGTGTGTGTGTGTGTGTGTGTGTGTGTGTGTGTGTGTGTGTGTGTAATGCAAGACAGAAAAGGGTAATATATTTCACTACATTTGGTTGTGTGCAGAAATTCAAAGATTTTGTAAAAATGTACTGAAGATCTTATATTATTCAAGGTGTGTTGCCTCTGTGTCCACACTTATGGATTCTGGGACTATTTCCAAAGGAACCTATACTTTCAGCGGCACACAGGACAATGGTGACTTTGAGAATTATAAAAATATAAAAGCCCCAACTGTAAGTCAGTGGCCAACAGACCTTTCCTACTGCTTGTCAGTGAAAAAACTGTCTGCAAAAGGGAAAATAGACAATCTTTTGGAAATATGGAACCAGTTTGTTTATTTTTTGGAATTAAGTCACCTATTAGTTTACACTGAAAATGAGTTGGTATCAATGGAAAATAACTCCTGGACATATGTTTCTGACTTCAGTGATTGTAAGTAAGTAAGTAAGTAAAGAAGTAAGTGATCTTTTATTTATATAGCACTTTTTAAAACACAGTTACAAAGTGCTTCACGGACGCATACAAAAACAGATAAAATAGACATATGACAGAGAGAAATCAACCACAAAGAAAAGAAAACAGGACATGGGAACAAGAAGAGAGGTCTATAGAAAGGCTTGTCGATATAAATGGGTTTTGAGGTGTCGTTAAAGCAGTTGTTTAAAATTGATCTAACAGTTTGTAGAAGACGATTCCACAGAGTTGGGGCTAGGAATGCAAATGCACAGTCACCTTTTGATTTGAGGTTTGTGTGGGGGATAGATAGAAGGCCAAGATTTGAGGATCGGAGAAGTGGTGAGCTGTAATGGGGAACAAGGAGCTCAGAAATGTAGCTGGGGGTGAGGTCATGGAGTGCTTTATAAGTAGTCAGCAGGATCCTGTAGTTTATTCTGAAGCCAATAGAGGCATGCAAGAACAGGGGTAATGTGGGCCCTATGGCTAGCTCTGGTAAGAAGTCTAGTTGCTGTATTTTGGATGAACTGTAGACGTTTTAGAGAAGACTGACTGAGGCAGGTGTAAAGGGAGTTGCAGTAGTCTAACCAGGAGAAAATGAATGTGTGGATTCACCTAGTTATGGAGCTGATCAAGTAGGATGGTGTTGTTGATGGTATCAAATGGAGCAGTTAAGTCAAGTAAAATGAGAATGGAGTATTCACCTTTGTCAGTGTGCATGAGGATGTCATTTGTTACTCTTAATAGTGCTGTCTCAGTACTGTGTTTGTGACAAAAGCTGGATTGAAATTTATCAAAGATACTACGATCCTCAACCAGGTTCAGGAGTTGGTCAGTGACAGTTTTTCCAAGGAAGAAAGAAAAGAAGGTTTCAAGATTGGTCTATAATTCTCTAAGTGGGCTGGTTTGAGAGGTTTTGTAAGGAGAGGCTGGACACTGGCGGTTTTAAAATAATCAGGTACAGTGCCAGAAGAGAGGGAATAATTAATAATGGAGCGTAGGGAGGGGCTTAATACAGGTAGGATGGATTTGAGAAGTTTGGTGGGGATCAAATCACATGAGCTGGAAGAGGTATGCATTTGAGCTACAGTGTTGAGATGACACTGGAGGGTAACCAGAGAAATTCAGACAATAGAACAGGACAACTAGATGGATCGGGTGGTAACACGGTAGAAGTAAAATGTGATCTGAGACCATTGATCTTGCCAACAAAGAAGGATAGACAGTGTTCACAATCAGTAGAAGGTGACACAGGAATGGCAGGAGGAGAGGGATTTGCAAGATGACTGATAGTGCTAAAGAGAAACCTTGGATTATTTCAGTTAATGTTAATTAAATCAGAAAAGTAAGCCGTTCATTCATCTTTAATAGTTTGATTCAGATTAACCAGTAAATCCTTCATATGGAGACAATGGGTTTCAAGATTATTTTTTTCCATCTACGTACTGCTTTCCGGGTACAGAGTCAAAACTAAAATCAACCGTGTGTCCACGGTTATGAGTTGGCCTAGAGACATACTGCACAGGGTTAAAATAATTGCAGATGTTTAAGAAGTCTCGGGCAAATGAGTTAGATGGGATGTCAATATGGATGCTAAAATCACCAACTATAATAGCCCTGTCAAAACTGTCTACAAGAGAGGACAACAGTTCTGAGAGTTCATCTAGAAAACCGATGACTAAATTAGGTGGATGATAAATGGTTACTTAGCAAACAGAGTTGTCACAAACCATTTTAAAAGAAAGAATTTCAAAGCTGTTAAAGGAATCAAAACTGAAGGTAGTGCAAGTAAAATGATTCTTAAAAACACTTGCAATGCCGCCACCACAGCCTGTTAGTCTAAGAGCATTCAGAGCACTGTAGCTGGGTGGGCAGAGTTCCACTGAGGGGGTGTATTCACCAGGTTTAAGCCAGGTCTCAGTGAGAAACAGGAAATCAAGTTTGTGGGCCGTGATTAGGTCATTGAGAATGAAAGATCTGTCATACACTGACTGAGTGTTTAAAAGAGCAAAGACAACAGAATTAAATGGTTGCTTAAGATGTTTAAGATGGTTAGTATATGATCTAGTTGTGATCCTACCAGGGATACTATATGAGTCCAGAGAGGAACAGTCAGATGGATTGACTGTGAGTCAGGTGGCAGCAGTCTTACAAGATAGCAAAGTCAATTCAATGTTGGTTGATAACAGGTGAGAGCCTGCTGAAAACAAGCTAAGGCTTGTTTAAATCTGCAGCAAAATTGTCAAATGGGATGTCTCTCCTCTTGCAGTAACCTTTTAACCAGATGTGTAGTTGGTGTAGGGAACTGAATTTTACGTCACCATAACGGGGAGCAGAGATGATTACCTGTTTCCCAGTGTCCAGCAGGCTGTCCATGAAGCACCTGAAGTCATCTTCAAGTTTTTCGGACTGTTGATTCTTTATGTCGGTGGTACCAGCCTGAACAAGAACTGCAGCAGCAGAGCTGTGATGCTGAGTGAGCTGCAGAACAGCATTGGTAATGTCCTTTACATAGGTGCCAGGATAGCAGAAGGTGCGACCCCGCGCACCACCACGTGTCGGACCATGAAATGCCAACAACAAGCACAGCGGGTGGGCGCCGCACTGAGAGTACACGTCAGACCGCCTGAGGAGCCAAGCTCCAGCAGCCACAGGCGAGGCGTGATCCACAGCAGTGAGGGTGCTGTCAGCTGGTATGTCGCTTTTATCACTTTAACTGGTGATTAATTCAACCACCAGTTAAAGTGATATTCCAGTGCGTTAGGCGGTGGTAGGTGGCTGTGTCGGTGCCTGTTCAAAATACTGCAAACACCAGCAGCGTTAAGTTGTTCACAAAATGTCGCTGATTTTCTGTCATGAATCTGACATCAAGTCAATTTGAGAACTGTTTCCCCTTTCATACAGCTTGTAAATTAAACATACGGTCTGAGGTATGTATGTGTTCAACTCGTACATAGCGTGGAGTTAGCTGGCAGCTGGGTAAGCTGTGTGAAGTTGTGATAATGCCCAGTTTAACTCTGACAACATCTGTAATGCTATGTACCATCGACCATGTTTGATATCGAAGGCTATGGGCATTTATCCAGCTGGATTAAGCAGCACACAGCAGAATGTGATTAAGAGAAGAGCTGAGAACTTCAGGATAAAGGATGAGGATGCATATGGTACAACTCCCAATAATTTAATATCATGACATTGAAACACCAGAAGAAATAAAACTGAACACCCATCAAAAGGTAGTAGCAAGTGCGGAGAAGGCAAACTCCATCTTTGAAGAGTTCCATTGCACTGCTGTTGTCAGGCATTGTGGTGTTGAGAAGACTCACAGTGCCATCATTCAGAGGTACTATTGGCCTGGCTTGGAGGAGGACATTCGCAAGTGAATGAACAGTCAGCTATTCCATCTATATTCTCTACATTTTACCCGTGGTTTGTGGCAGGTAATGGAAGACAGAGTCACAAACATCATTAAAAATGACAAGATTCCTGAGGGGCTGAAAAGACAGCAGGAAACATATATGGAGGTCAATGAAAATATAAAGAAGAGCCAGGACAAAGTCTGCAAGAGAAGAGAGAAGGGCCAGGAGGACCACTTCAAAGTGGGGGATGTGCTGCTGTGAAAAAATATCAGACAGGAGCAGAGAAAAGGAGGGAAAATGGACACCGACATGATCGGACCTTTCATTATTTCTAAACTTGAGGGGAAAGTGCTGACCTTGTGTCGGACAAGGACAAGTGTTCACATAAAGTCAACATTGATCATATTGTGCATTATGTCCAGCTAGAGGAAGGGATCCCTGCCAATTTACTAAAAGAGTTGGATCCTTCTCCTCTGGCTGGCCAAACACACACCACTCCACACCCAACACACACAGGCCAGCCACAAACCACAATGTCCTGGGACCAGAAATTGGTGAGTACATTTCAACAATTTACACCCTAAATTGTGCATTTCACAAATAACTGACATTGATATTTTTACAGTACTCAGGTATATATGGGCAGGGAGAAAAAGAGACTCTATTCTCCAAGATTGAGCCATACAAGGTATATAGTGAAAACCTGTTGGACCTGGCCCCAGGACAGGAGCTGGAGAGAGAAGTACTTTCTCTTATCTTTTTAAAAGACACATTATTGGTATGGTAATTCACTTTGTAGATGGTTTGCACAACAGATCACAAGTCATTCTTATACTCATAGATAGTAAATTCCTACCTTTCACTTGTGGGGAGGAGAACGGCAGCTGGCATCACTGATGCCTACACAATGACTGCGGTCTAGCAGGGCTCTAAGAGAGAGGTTTCAAAAGGGTGAGTAGGATGTTTTACCCCTCCAATATAGTTATCTCATAAATTATGATGTGTGCTTTTTCATGTCATTTCATTTTATCTGTTTAAGGTGGACCTTTCCAAATATGATGTGGCAGCCCATTCGGGGCCACAGAACAGCAACTCAGCCACTGCAAAGGGTTAGGGTTAGAACTATTTTTTAAAAAATGACTGCGTATGTTTGATAACAATCCCTTATATTTGATTTTTACAGAATTGTGACCATAACATGTACTGAATGAGACATTTTACAGTTGAAAAGTAAACTTCAATGCTCCCTAGTGGACAACCTATATGAAATGAAAACACTATTTCTAAATGATCCCATATATCATGTATCTTTGACATTTGTGTATTGCAATTTCTTATTGTCGTTGATACATCCACCCTTGTCTAGCTCTACTTTTAAGGTGGTAGTTTGCTTGTTCAGAAAAAATGGCTCTGGCCAGTTTGAATTTCCGTCACTTATAATGAATTCTGATTGTGACAACCTTTAAAGTTAAAAAAAAAAAAAAAACCATGAAAACATACAAATTCTCAAGGCTGCTACTAAACCGAGTGGTAGAGCCAGCTGACAAAGAACAGACAAGCAGGATGGGCTCTGGAGCCGAATCACAGGAGAAAATTAAATTTTATGAAAGAAAATGGTGACTAAATGCTGCCAACATGCAGCTGTATCCCCGCCCTTCTGGATCTCATACTGAACACCTGAAGCTCATTTCAGGAACTGAGGCTCTCAGACGGATTCAGTTACTGAAGAGCTTTCCAAGATGCAAATTTCCAACTAAAACATAATATGAAGAATATTAAGTTTGCAGGAAGTAAATTATTAGCGACTGATCCTCATGTCTGACATTTTGAACACAGAAGTTTATAAAGTTTCGAGAAACAACATTCAGAATAAGAAGCTTTTGGTAATTGTTTGTATATTGAAACATTGTTGGGCTCTCTATGAAGCCTCATTAAAATGTATTACTCATTAAATGTATGTGAGCATTGTGGGAATAGCCTCATTGGCAGTCAACAGAAAACATCAATCCTTGCCTCTCTGACGGCTTTGAAAGAGTTTGAATGCTTTTAACTGTCAGATTGTTTTGACAGTTATTCCCATATGAGGAGAATGCAGCATCGCAATGGTGTGATGGGGTCGTTGGAGGTCTTGTTGTGTAGAAGTCCAATAATAAACTTGTAAATACTTTTCTAGACCTGCTGTAAAAACTAACATTGTTGAACTCAAAATCCTGTCATGCTCCTCTTCATTTTGCTTCTTTCTTACTACTTGATTTTTTTTCTATCATAATAACCTTTGAAATGTAAATGAATTACAACACAACACACAATGTTGTTTTACAAATTACAATATTCAGTTACTCCATTTTAAATCAAAACTAAAAAAATGAAAATCAAACAAAAGACAATTTTTGAAAAACAAGTATAAACATATTCTGTCACATTGTGGTGAGGTTTAGTTGGGTTTTTGTCCTATCCATGTTTCGTCATTTCCCATTTTATTTTGAAAAGTAAATCCTCTCATTTCAGGTCACTTGCCCTTCCTCATGTGTCTGTTTGTGTCCACCTGTTCCCCATTCCCTCCTCAGTTTGGTCTGTGTATTCAAGTCCTGGTTTTCTGTTCTATCCTTGTCGGTTCCTTGTTGTTGGTGGTTTTTTTGTTATGTTTTGGGTTTTTTTTTTCCCTCATCCACGATCACGTCTTGCCAAGTTTTTGCCTTGGCTTGAAATAAAGAGGGGGTTTTTTGGTTCTCATCTCTGTGCCCGAGTCCTGCTACGTCACCACACCTGCATTAAAAAAAATACATTAAAATTACTTCTTCACACCATATAGGATTTTATCAAATGTAACAAACACCGAATATTAAATAATATGATTCAACTTTGTTGGCCTCTCGTGGCTAATCAAAATAAAACTTCTAATGAAGGCAAGAGCACCGAACAAGAGTATTCATGGTAAAAGAAATTGTCAATACAGTATATTGTGAAACACTGCATCACTGCATTTCTCATGTGAAAGCATTACAATGCATTTAATGTTATAAAGAATTTCAACTCAGCATCTAGCCTGGAGACACAGCAATGCATCATGCACTGCAGTAAAATGATCATGACAATTTTAAAAAGTTTTAATTGTCTAAACGTCAAATGCGCATTGGTCCAGATTGTTTGCTCTCAGTACATTCTTTCACTAGTATCATTAAAACATTTCTACATTAGTTCTTTCTGCCTCAGTATTTGACACCAAAGAGACATCACTGATATCTACAAATAAATGCAAAAATGTATTTTTTTCTGGAAGCATTCAGCCTGAAATAAAAAACAGTACCAAATTATAATCCACCACAAGCCACGTCAAGTCTGAGAAATTTAAAGAAAAGACTTGGTGCTCTTTGAAATACTGTCTGCAATACAACTCATTCAGAGTGCTTGATGTTGAGTGAAATACTTGACATGTTTTAATTATAGTGCTGAACTCACAGTTTGTGTAGGTGGAACATACTGCTGACTCTTATGCTGTGGTGGAAAAAGGAGTTGTTGGGAGATGAAAGCCCATAGTGAAAGGTTCGGAGATGTAGAGCTACAGTTCTAATTATCTGGAAAGCATTTTATAGTGAAAATCTCATTAGTGCATTTATCATCAGGAGCAGGCCAATACAAACTGATTTGCTATATTTACCTCATGAATAAGAGAAACCCTTTGGCAGTGTCTTTTACATCTCCACACTTAGCCAATTCCTTTGACATTCGTCTGTTCATGTGGGTGATTAACACTCATTCACACACACAAACCATGACAACAGAAGCTGGGCAGTTAAAAACATTGGTGGTACCATAAATGCAGTATTGGGAGCACGGCTGGCAAGTTTTTTTCCCCCTCTTTCTTCATTTATTTTGCTCATTTCACTGTTGTATTGATGGCATGTGACATATTTGTCAAGATGTGTCCAACCTGGCATGGAAGAACTGTAGTCATTTATTTCAACTGAAGGATTTCCAGACGCTGCGGTACTGAACTGCTCAAAATTCTGTGCTACACCCTGCCCCACACAGGACAATCTTAACCTGTACTGTTTTATTTAATGCTACCTGATGGCATTAAAAAAAGGTAAGCCCAGCCCAGTTTGGAATACCTTTAAGTTTTTCAGTGATTTGCTTTCTTAGAACACCCATCTCCCACTACCGCCATCACGACAAGCACACTCAACAAACAGGAATTATGTGACATTCATATTTGAGAGTAACTTGCCACTTTCAGCCGCCTCATAGGGACCTGTCTGTTAAAAGCTCCTTAAGAAGGATACTTTTGGAACCTGATACCTAGCCCAGAACCAGCCAAGGCAGAGAGTCAGATGTCAAAATGTAATGCTGTTCAGATCCAAGCAGCAAGCCTGTAAACTCAAACAGACAGTAAGCTGAATGCAGCTGACACATGGCTGATTGAATCTGTCACGTAGCTGAATGCAACAAGGCTGAGTGCAACTCATCACCTGTAACTGTCAGCTGACTGTACATGGGTCATTGACCCTCCGAGGACACATTAAAATTATTCTTGAAAAAGGCCTCTTAACATCATTCTAAACAAGCCACTTCAATGTGAGTCAGATGTGAATCCTAGTGTAATAATCCAAGTACTTTCAACTTATTGGAAGTGTGTACAATTAGTTTCTTAATGAGCATCTGTTAAGTGCCTTTTAGTGCAAATTAGCTGAGATACAGAATCCAAAAAAAGGAGGTGCTACCATTAAAGATCTTTTTTTTTCTTAATATATGAAGATGCTCTTGACATGTATATTAAAACATAATGATAACATTTCACTTTTCATTAAAACTTAGAGGCAATATTGTCACCATTCATTTCATTCTAATACCGCCAGTATTTATACCTCCATATCCAACAGAGTTCAATTAGCAGCTACCACAGAACCATAACAGCTCTAGTTGTCATTTGTCAGTGACAAATTCAAACAACTGAAGCGCTCATTAAAACTGGAACATTTTCCACAACCCCTACAGCTACCGGTGACTATAGGAAAACACTTTGTAAGTGTGTACAAAAGAGGTTAGAAGCATAAAGTAACCTCTCACACAGTGTCAGATATACAGTTCATTTTATTTACTTTTAAATAATATTAACTTTCAAGGTTTTGTACTGCAAGATGAAGAAAAAAACCCAAATCAAAAAATGTGTGGAAGGATTAGAAATCCATACAAATAACATGACATCACTGGCAGAGTAAAATGCATCTTATTTAATGTATTGAACATGCAGTTGAGTTTTAAAGTAATTGTAATTGAGCTACATTATTTTTTGGGAAACCAGAAAATAGAGCATGACAATAGTCAATCCTGTGGGAAATAAGTGTGCATTAGTGTCTCTCTGTTGGCTTGAGAGAGAAACTGTCGCACTCTTGTAAAGTTCTTAAGATGATACAATACATTCTTATGTTTGTACTGTAGCCAGTCTACCCTCTATTTTATGTAGATGTGGCCTTGAGTTCTTTATCCTAATTCCCTTGATTATTTTAATGTTTTTAGCCTGAGTCACCTTGGAAATCCTATACCTCCTGAATATAGCTTATTGTGAGACCACAGTGTAACAAATAACTGAGTGAACTAACCCTTTAACACAGTACAATACTACAATATAGTATAGGGAGGTATAGTGTTCATAGGCTATATATCCTTTAACCTCTGATATAACAAACACACTCAGAAACCTTTTAAATTTAACACCAATAATTTCCTCCTTTAACAGTAAAACAAACTAAATGGACATAATATAAAATTAAAAACCAGGAGTATTCATTGTTTTGTTTTTCCACAGGTCACACAGTTTTCGCTAGTTACCTTAACATTTTAGTGACCGACACACCAATTACCACCTATGCTAAACCAATAAAAGGATATAACAAAATAAAATAAACCCGTTGCAGGTCTGACAGGGAGCTTGTGATCGTAGAAATCAAAAACTGGTCGTTTCACTCACAGTTTTAGAGCATAAAACAAATAAAGCAGGTCGGTACCTTTTTCAGAGTTATGGGATCCTCCAGAATAAGATAACAGTCCACAGGTCTCTGTCTATGAGCAGGATGGCAGCAGACGGGCCTCTTCACGGAGTTTTGTGGTTATCCAGCGTTGCCAGAGGAACTGTCTAGTTGTTGTCTCTCGTTTCCAGGTCGGAATAAGTCCAGACGAAGCTACTTTATCGAGCCGAGTTAGCTAGCATTAGCAGTCCGTCCACATTGCTAATTCACTGCTCACTTTATTAACGAGCAGCCTCTTTCACGTTGGCTACAGCGCCACAAACTTCGGGTAGAAGTTATCTGTTACTCACAAAACATGTCCTCTTATAGATGATCGAACTGACAATCTCTCACAGAAGTACATATAAACGTTTTCCTTGTACAACCTCGGATATCCACACAGAAAACTCCCGCATAAGCTTGTTGACCTTGCCGTTCTTCTTCTCTGCTCTCTCTAGGGTCTCTCTTACTCCCCCTGTCTGCGGGCGTATGGCGTACACACACACACACACACACACAAATGAATTTTAACCATATTCTTTTGACAAATTTCCATTTATTTATCACAACTATTTATATATGCATATTTTTTTAACCGGGCTACAGTAATGTGAGGTTCAAAACTAAGCTCTTAATGAAAGATAACTCCTTGGTTTTTTACTAGTTGACAGAGTTTTAAACGCACAATATGTAATTTCAGCCACTAGGGGTCTCTCAATCAAAACAACAAAAGACAGAGTGTGATGACGGTGTGAAGTAGCAAGGGATCATGGGAGTTGTTGTCGTCGTTGTTAAATAATCAGCTTCGTTGTGGACACGATAACTCTGGCGTTCATGGCTCAGGATGTTTTTACCGGGAGCCGAAATACTCGCAGAGGTCTCCTCCTCTCCAGAACAAACGGACCCAGTGATTACAGGTAAAAACACTGAATAAAGCGGTTTCATCTAAAAGATCAGTGCTTCTCCGACTATGTACCGCGATCCACGGACGTCAGATGCAGGCTGTTAGCTGAGCTGCTGCTAACACTTTTCGGTTTATTTTTTCTTATAACTTTAGATCCAAACATTCGTCCGGTGTGTCAGTTTAACTGGTGGCTGAATTAACTGGTGATGTTCCAGTACATTGGGCGGTGGTGGGTGACTATGTCGATGCCTGTTCAAAATAATCAAATTATCCGCAGAGGTCTCTGCGGATAATAAAAGTTTCCTGATATGTCATTGTGTTGTAAGATTTGTTGTTATTGAACAGTCAGCTGTTCACAGAAATTTTGATAATTGACCATTAATTTATTCTTTCTCCATCTTCTTGTGTTGTACAGTTTCTCTTCAATTGTTTAATTTCCTCATTTCTCCAAGGAGGTGTCGGATTAGAAGTAATCCTTCTTAGTATTAGTGGGGCCACTGTGTCACAAGGGTTGACCTTAGTTTGCTGTTAAAATAATCTGCAATAAAAATCACAAGAGGGTGAAATGTCTGCAGGAGTGTTATGTAAGAGGTCAGTCAAATTTGCAGCCACGTCAGTAGTAAGATAGCGTTTCCTGACAGTTCCTGAAACGTCTTGTTTAAATAAGGGAGGTCTAACATTCAAAAGTGCCATATTCAGGGTCACTGGCAAAGTTATCTTAAGGGGTGGATTAGCAGATGTTGGTTTGTGAGTGTGTGTAGAGATCTGAGATTATGAAAAATTCATGCCATAAGTTTGTTTGGTGTTATGTCTGGTATTGATTAAGACAGGAAGTACTGAATAATAGCCAGGGGTGTCCCTGTGCTGTAGTGCTATTAAAAAAATAGTAGAGAATGAACCTGGCTCATGTGAGGTCAGTATTCAATCACATGAGGTGGATGATGACCCGAGCTGGTCAGCGGCATGCTGATGTTTACAGGAGATTTCTATTCAGCACCACCACAAACAAAGCAGACAAGCACAAAGATGTTGTGGGTTCACGTTTTTACCACTCCAGTATGAACACTGAAAGAGTTACTGGTCACTGTTGGTTGTCATACCTCTTGTCCATCATACTAGCTGTGAAATCATCCCTTCACTCACTTGCTTTTGTGCTCCATTGGTTTCCAAACATGCAAATATGCACCTAGTTTCAGGTCTAATTGTTTAATGGCACTTTGCTGCAGCTGTGTTCATTTGCAGCTTAAATTGTGAATAAATACACATTTTGTGCCTCTGATATTAGTTTATGGTATGCATATTATTTCATATTACACCTGTGACTTGATATAAAGAAGCAGGTTGTGTTTATTTTGCTATTCGTCCAGGTTTCTGTGTGTCTCCAGTTGAAGCTCATGGGGATGTTTGACTTCAGCTGCTGCTTACAAAATCAACATATCATTCACCAAACTGTGAATATGTAACGTGTCAAGGTTGAAGTTGTGGAAGCCAAAAGCTGTGAAAGAGTGTTAGGATACTGTTCGTACCATCAGAGAGAGAGAGAGGTGCGTTTTTGTTCCCTTCTTTTTAGCGGTGCTCTCTGGAGGTGTGATGAATACATTCATGTTTGAAGCGGCAAAGCATCCTCACTTCATCATGTATCACCTTCACTACCTGCTGCACCTTTGAGGACATTTATTTCACCCCGAGTAAAGAAATACAAAAACCACATTGTCAGTCACACTTTAAGTCAACTTTCCCCTTTAGATCTGGTCTGATGTGTTTTATATATCCACCCTGACGGAGCGGGAAGTTCTCCAGTAGTTGAGTCCACAGAGAGGAGACTTGGTGAAACTGTCGCACATCAAACACACCTGAAGGATTTTCCAGAGCTGACTCGTACTCTCTGTCTTCTCAGCCTCTCTCAGTTAAGTCCTCAGTGCAACACATTGCAGGCTTAATGTTTTTCCCAACATCAAATACATGCACGGTTTATGCAGTTTGAGACTTTGTCTTCAACAGTAGCATCGTCATACAAATGTAGATCTTTTTTCTCCCCTGTTTTTTTTGTTACTAATGCTACATAGAGGCTGAAAGCCAAGCTATGGTAAAATTATGAGCAATTTATATAGTCATGCTTTTGACAAGCAACTCAACAGGTGTTTGATTTTTTTATTTTTCAATGTTTGGATTTTTTTTTAAATGAAAAATGACCACAAAACAATAGCTTCTTTTCTGTGTAGTTTTCCAATTCTGCCATTAATTTTGCAATTCTGGTTTTTAAAGAAAGTGCAGAATATGGCCTTAAACATGTCTTTTTTCTATCTTTTGCCATGCAAGAACCAGCAGATGGCCAGTTCAGCACCAGTTGACGACAGAGTCAAAGATCATTACTGAAATACTGTGTGTGAACAGGTGAACTGTCATAAAGAGTGACGCTAATTTATTGGCTGACGGTGGCTGAGAATAACCTAGAGATTCTTCAAAAATGACCAAAAGGTAGAGTTAAGCCAGAGTTTTTTGCACACATGAATATCCAGTGTAGAATTCTTTGAAAAATTGTATAATATCAGGTTCATCTTTTTCAAAAAAAAAGAGATTCTTTTATGGAAGCGAGGCACGAGGTTACTTTGTGTTTAATTCATATCTAATCGTCTCTCCCTCACAGACGCACCCAATTCTCAGTGTGATTATCATGCCTCTCCCTCTCTGTGTCACATTCTCCGCATAATCCCTCCTATTATCTACTAATCTGAATTCTAATGGCCTAAAAATATATATATGTGAGGAGTACATGTGTGCTCATGCTTCCCAAGAGATCATTGATGACGCAGTGTTGGCTTCAGCCAGATTTAATCAAAATATGGAGGATAACCTCAGCCATATAGACCTTTTTTTAACTTCCAGGCTCAATATTCAGCTTTAATAAACATCCTCTATTGAGGAACTGCACTTCAGTTGACAAAGATGAGACAATAACCACTAACATAAACACCTGCTATAGTGGAAATGATCTCTTTGTGAAGCTTCCATGACATAAAGACAAAAAATATCCCCTCTAGATGATTTTCTTTCCACTCCTCCTTTTTTTCTCTGCTGTGTGGGACGGAGCACTCGATGGCGAGGAGGCAGGGAAATGATAGAAACAAAGAATTTATTGTAAAATCTCAGGGAAAGGGAATGCAGTCCTGTGGAAGCTTGGGCTGATAGCTGGGAAGAGTGGCAAGAATTCAGGGTAGGAAAGGCAGGCTCAACATGTAGACTGACTGGTGCAGAGGCTACGATCTGGCAGAGTGGAAGTGGCAGGGCTGAGTATTTGAAGAGGGCCTGATTATTGAGATGAGGTGCAGCTGGTGTGGCTCTGCTCTGACTCCAGCGCACCTGTCTCCACACACACACACACACACACGGAGAGAATGAGAGAGTGAGGTTATGGAGACACAGGATCATGACATTCATAGTGTCTCACATTTGCAACAAATTCCTTCCCAAAAGTAGTATGACGATTATTTACTGATACATAATAAGTTGTGTCACTTTAAAAGAGCTGTGGAGAAGTGCCTGTTTTCTCCTGCTGTCAAAGATGCTTTCCTTAAACAACCAGAGAGGACATTTACTGGAGCTTAATGCTGTTTTTTTGTGATGTAGGTAAATAGCTCAATAAGACTATATAGTTTTATTTCCTTAATTAGACAAATGGACCAGCCGCATGTTTTGACAAATCCTCAAACTAGAGCTGGGTGCTAATTCTATACAACATTCCAGTTCTAGCAGGTTTTTAGTATATATTAACTGGAAAAGTGAGAAAATCAAATATACTAAAAAGATGTGTGCATGCATGCTAATTGTGGACAATGGTGAGACAGCTCCAGGAAGATCTTAAAAAACAAAAAGGGATAGCATTTTATTGAAAAAATATTGCGTCTCCTCTTTAACTGGCAAGTATTTCACCTTCGTAATCTGTTTGATTGAAATAGGCCTTTTTTTTGTGGAAGTCATTTTCGACACAGTAGAAAAGCACAGGTCTAAAATGAATTCCATTTATTTTGCCTGAATTTCAGGGTCTTAGTATTGTGCATGCTGATTCATTGTCACTGTCCTGTCTTACTGAGAGCAAGAGTTTTTTTTAAAAATGACTTCTTTCAACAATATCTGCACATGTAACCACGGTGTGTTTGAGGTAAGAGAAGGTGAAAAGGTCTTGTTTCATAGAGCCATTTTTGGTGAACAACCACAATAAGTGATTCAGAGGTAAAAAAAAAAACGTTCCTGTGACTTTTTCAAAATGTCACAAACCATAGAAGCACATCCTGCAACTGAATTTACGGTCACCTAAATTGAGCTGGAAAAGGAGGAAGGTTTTCATTGGCTGTCTACCTTATGCAGTGTTTGAGTGTTTATCCAGTAGCGTCGGTCCATACACAGTGGATATGTTTGACATTGGCACGCTTTAAAGATCACCCACCACACTGCAATCAAGTAACGACATCACTTTGAATCATTTATGAGGTCAAGTTTACTGTAATCACATCTGTGATTATGTTTTACCTTTGCTCAGTCCGGTGAAGGGAAATCCATTAAAATGAGGTGAAGAACTACTTAGTGAAGGTCATCGCAAGAGCAACTTCAATCTACTCTCCTGCATTTACTGTTAAGTAAGGATCACACATTTAAATGCCTCAGTTTAAAATATGAATTACTGGGAGCAAAGCAGTAATTTACATGTTATTTCCATAAGATTATCATCTGCTGCATATGTAGGAAAACTGACAATTTGTCATTTACATAACCTTCAATCAGAGAGGGCTTCCACTCTGTTTTAAGACTTATTTTGGTTTAAAAGGTGCAGTGTGTAAGATTTATTGGCATCTAGTAGAATAGATGGAATATAATATTCATAAGCATGTTTTAATTAGTGTATAATCACCTGAAAATAAGAATCGTTGTGCTTTCATAACCTTAGACCTTACCTTTATATCTACATAGGGAGCAGGACCTCTTCCACAGGGCCCACCATACACCATACACCATACTGTTACACTGCCATGTTTCCCGTAGTAATGTGAACTCAGGATGTCAGGTGTAGAAATCCTTTGGTTTACTTTTTTTTTCTCAGTTAAAATGCAATGTCAGTAAGATGTTCTGTTTGTACAACAGCACTTTTGGTCATTATTAAGTTTCCACTACACTAAACTGTGAGAGGGTGAAGAGAAAATCAAAGACATTAAAGAAGGAAAAAAAAAAACAGTCAAAGATACTTTGATGATCTCCACTGGGAAACCAGCTGTTGAAATAGCAGATAAAATGGGAATTATAGCAAATAGGGTTACATAAACATACACAAGTGAGAATTTTAACACTAAATAAAGTGAATTTAATATGTGACTACTTGCAAATCCAGCATTAACCAAATTGCACTCTGGAAAAACACACATCTGGCACATTATGTTTTTTTAAATGTCTTCTTTATTGCTAAACAATAACACGGAAATGAACAGCGATATTGTGATTTGTTGCCTACTGAATAAAGTCTTGGAAGATGTTCACCCATTTAGCCAAGAGACTAATTTCTCCACCAGAGATAGCAGTAACCAGTCTGACTCTATGTGCTATGGTTTAACTACTTACAAACTGCCGTCATCATTGAGCTAACAGTGCCCTGATACGATGTAGCTGAAGAGACCTAAGCGCAAAAAACAACACTAACTTGGCAGCATAAGAAGCAGGACATGAATGGAAGATTCGAGTATATTCTTATAAAGTGGGTCATATGAGCTTTAGTAACTGAAATACTGAAGAGCGCTGAAGAGAATCAATCATCTGAAAGAAAGTAAAAGATATGAAACACAGCAAATCTGGGACACCAGAATTTGTTGTTGAGCCTTCTGGAGATGTAATGAACTCATTTATGAAATATTAGGGAAAGAGGGTACACACTTGGAAATCTTGGAGTATCAACTGACTTGAGATCGGCATACACCCCATCATCCCACAGCAGAACTGGCACTTACTTAGACACCAATCGGAACCAACGTCAACCCTTTTTTTTGTGGCCAGTTGGGAGACACTGGAACAAGATGTTATGGTGAACGTGTTAGTGAACAGTTGCCTCTTTACACATCCAACAGACCCAAAGTAAAATGTTCATTCAATTGGAGTTGCTTTTCTGGACACCTACCAATATCTGTTCTTCCTTTAGTTCTGTTTTATTTCCTGAGGGACCACTATGTTAACCAACTTGGTCTGTCTATTGTTTGGTGCTGGGTAGGTAACATACAGTATAAAAAGTTGTTTTTTTACAGCAAACACTGCCTTCTGTGTCTGGAAACTACATTAATGAGTGAGACAAAACAGTAAAGTTGAAAACTATAAAAGCAAAGCCAAGAGCTGAAAGGTGTTGAAATTCTCCATAGAGCTGAGAGGAACTACAGAGTTGGGTGATAATTCATTGTGGGTTCATTACTACAAGGGACCCATTCATATCACATATCATTACACAAAGCCAAATAATACAACTAAATGTGTATTAACAATGTATCATTGATTAGCCCAGCTTTAAGGAGTAATTCCACCAAGGCACAGGTGGACAGAAGAGTGCAGGTAAACAACAACTGACAGCAGTTATTTTCTGTATAGTTACTGGGTTTTTTTGTGAATGACTTACTTTAAATCATGTGTGAGATACTTTGCACCACTACATACTTTGAAAATGTGGCATTTTTGCATATTTAACGTGTTCCCGACTCGTAAAAAATGATGTAAAAAAGCTTAACATGTGACTTCATTCTGAGCTCAGCTTACTTCATCTGGGATGCTGTTTATCCTCGACCACAAATGTGCCTGTGAGCACAGTCTCTGAACCCCTGCCTCAGTGTGTATGGGATGAGACTACATAAGTAAATGAATAATTATAATAAGTAAATGAATAATCACCCCTTACAGGAAGATTTCTCTGTTGCTCTTTATTTTTTTTTCCTCTGTAACACAATCTTGTACATATTGTGGAAATAGCCCCCACACGTTAAGCACTTATTAATTATTCAGTTTCTAGTTCGTGTAGTTGTGATGATTCATCTTTGCAAGCTGCTTGCTTTCTGAATGCATATCCGCTATTTGTACAAGCTTCTGACATTCAACATATTTTCTGGGTTTGTTAGTTTATAGTAATGAATGAATTTAAACTCATTGCTTTATTGGGAGTAATGCGTTAGATTGTGTAATGAGGTTTTTTTAGTGTGTGTGTGTGCTCCTTAGGGTTGACGTATTTCATCTTAATTGGTTCATTTTTAAATATCTAAATAGTCCATTTGCTATTTTTCAAATGTATTTAGGGAATTGTATCTTCACAGGGTCTGGTCCAAACATTTTCCACATCCAATATCTACCACCTGTTGGATGTTTCTGTCACTGTTCCCATCATTTAAGTTAATCTGCCACCAAATTAGAGTTCCATTTCTTTAAGAATCAGACTTGAAACGGATTTAAAGCTGTAACCGCTTTGGGAATACAGCTCTCTGTATGGTGAGTGGAGCTGTATTTAGACTGTGTGTTCTGGGATTTAGGGAGCGTCTATAAATTATTCAGGTCAGACAACAAGTCAGGAGACCATGAGATCATGCAGTGGACCAAAGTGTGCCGATGTGTCTGCCTTATAATTCCCTACAGATGGTCTCACTCGGTTTGAGTTGGCTTCTGTGAGGCTCTTTAACAAGTATGTTGTTCCAAAACTAAATTATGTGATATTTAATCCTCACAGTGAGTCACTGGATCCTTGCTGTTCAGTGCCAACACATTAGTCAACATTGGAATGAAAACATTTACATACATAACATAAAACAAAGTGAAAATCCTGCAGACAATATCTTTCTGTCTGAAAATACTATGTTTGTGTCTTCTTGATGCAGAAAAGACTGGTTTAGTGTTGAGTAAAGATGTAGTGAGCTAAGACAATGTTTATTATTGTCAAAAGATATGAGACGAATCTACAAATGGGTGAAATAATTCACCTTATTTCCATTTGAATGAACAGTCCTTCCTATCTTATTGTGTATTTGTTCACGATATTGACATCAATGATACTGAAAGGCATGGATTTTTCTTATAATATACACTTATTTCCATTAAGGTGCGGCATTGTCAGATTTTGTGTGAACGCAGAGCCTCATCCTGTCCGCTACAGCCTCTCTGCTCTGCGTGTGTGTGTAGCTCAGCCCCGCCCTCGGTCAGGCAGACACACAGACCTGCAGCTCTTTATACATCCATTACACACAGGCAGAGAGCAGAGAGGAGCGGAGGAGAGAGCGATGTAAATTCACCACCACATACTTCTAGTGGGTCATAAGTGATGATTGAGAGGGGTTTGTATGAGTCTATATTTTGTTTTGTAGGAAAATCCTGTAGTATACCTTTAACTTCCATAGCATTTAAGGGGAAAATGCACTGTTTTGGCTTTGATTAGAAATGGTTATGGTCTATGTGCATGTGTGTGTGTATGTCTAATTATGATCTTGCTTTTCTGTTTTATGTGAAATATAGTTTCTGGTTCTCAGAATTCCTGCAGCTTCTGTTGTCTGGCAACATCTAGCAAAACAGGAAGTGGCTCAGAGTTGTTAAATTTTGACATTTTTTTTTAAACTGGAGAGGAAGTAAAGAGTGCAGTTGCTAAAGTAAAGAAATTTGACTGATTTTTTTTGTCAGTCTCAAAAATAGAGAATAGCATCACATCCTGATACAGAATATTATTAAGACCGTCTTTCTGAAGATAATTTGACATAGCCTCTCTTTCACACACAGGCTGCCTCTCTCTCCCACTCCCCCTTTCACACACACACACACACTCACACATACTTTACACACAGACACATTAACTCTCTAATGCTGTCTCTGTTTACCCTCCCCTCAGTCTGTGACTTCTGCACATCTCTTTATTTTACAGTTCAGTTTCGCTTGCATGGCCTCTTCAGTCCTCTCTCTTTCACCCTGCAGCTGTCTGCTAGACTCGCAGGCTGCCAGCTTCACAAAGAGCAAACTTTACTTTCGATGTCATCTCTTTCTCTCGTCTTACCGTTCAAGCAAATATAAACACACTTGAAAATGATTTTTTTCACTCCGGCTACACAAACAACACTAGTGTCATAGGTTTGGGGTTATACTCGATGCGGTTACTAAAAGTTAATCCACTCATTCCAGCCAATCAGGTTTGAGAATTCTCAATGGCCATGGTATAATGCACTTTCATCTCTTCTCACCCTTCTCTCGTAACCAGCACATTCTGCAAGGACAAGTATGGTGTAAAGGCACAAACTTATGACTTGAGACTGCCTGCCTGCATTGAATATATCTGTTATTTAAAAAAAAAAAAAAAGTTGGTTGTGCAGGTTTTCCACACCTGACAAGAATACCACTCTGAAGATGCGAGGTCAAGGTCAGACTCGCATCGAAGCAATATAAATGTAGGAGGTACAGTTTATTTCGCTGCAATATGCCCCCACGTTTCAGTCACACAACCAAAGACAGGAATGTCCTGGTTTGTGTGTGTGGGTGTGTGTGTGTGTGTGTGTGTGTGTGTGTATGTGTGTGTATGAGCATGGCAGGAGTCAAGAGTATTATTGACAGGCTGGATTTGGCTATGAAATAAAGACAGAATGTGTAGGCTTTAGAGTCCAAGTGGTGGCCAAGGTGGGATTTAGAAGAGGAAGAGAGAAGGATGATGGGAGGGAGGAAGGTTTGGAGGGAAGGATGAAGAGCGGATGAGTTTATGTGTCATTTTTGGAGCTCAAAAAGTCGCCACTTGTGGAAAAGGTAAACGTGTGTGCTTAAGACACTTTAGAATCTTTTTTATTTAGTGTTAAAATGGAGATAATAAAAAATAAGTTGTTATTTTCATGCATGCTCTGTAAGTATCGTGTAAGTGTAGAGAATTCCTGAGCTCTGCAGCTCACCTGCTCGCTCTCAGCGGCTCCTATCTATGAACCTCTCGCCCACCACCTCAGCATCCATCAGCGGTGCCTCTGTGGTGGGGTGTGTGTGTGTGATTGATCTCTCCCTGCTGTTGGGTTTTTGTTTTTTTGGCTGCGAAACAGAGCCCCGACATCAAAATATTATGCCTCGACACTGGTATATTCTCAGTATAAATTTTCATGTTCAGTGTGTGTGAATTGTCTGACTGAAGTACAAAGACGGCATGAGAGTTGAAAACATTCTCTCTCTCTCTCTTTCTCACCCACTCTCTCATTGCTTTCTCTCTCTGTGGGAAACACACATGCGCGCGCACACACCTTTCCCACATAGCATCTGTGTGTTTCCTTCAGAGTTTGATGAAGGAGAACTGAGAAATTCAGGGACATAATAGATGAAGGAAAAAAAAAACTGTGTATGAGATCAATGCGGTGCTTGCTTTTATGCAAGACACACTATATGCTCCAGTTTACAGATAATGAGCAATTAAGTTTCATCTTTAGGTTATATTACCTTAACTTATCTTTCAGTCAGAGACCATGTAATTTGTCTAATCCCATGTTCATTTTGAAATCGAAAAAATTACATTTTTAATATAAGTTGTTTATATTCTCTCAAAAGTAGTCTCATGGAAAGGTTTTTTTGTGTTTGTCTCTAAAAGTTTCCTTAAACTAGGGATAATTTAACAGAGTCACTCAGGGATATTAAGCCTTAGCTTATCATGGCTGCTGACGCTATCTGTTAGCAGTGTTGGCTTGCTCCTGTTGGCTTGAACAACTACAGAGAAAGACTCAGTTTTTTTTGCTCTTCAGAGTTGGCGGTCTTTCTCTGAGGCACATCTTTTGATCCAAAATATGGCAGAAGTAACTCACCAGCTAATGTTAGCTGTTGCTAACACTGTCTCATCACTTAGATACTGAGTTATAAACCAAGCTCACAAGTATATTTTAGCCTTGTTAAGCTAAATGTATAAAATGATGTTAGTCTGACTTTAGAGCAGCAGCTAGATCGTTGACTCAGAATTACTTTGACATTATTGTTAATTAGCTAACTGGCTAACGTTCAATCTAGTAACAGTTGTTCAGCTTGCTTGCTTCCTTAAGAGGGAAGGGTTATGTGATTGCCTGAAAGTTGACAGGCACAAAAAGTGAGATAAAAAAACATATATGGTCAATTCCTGACTTTTAAACATTATTTCTGTGAGTAAACAATCAGTTTACTAAGTTTAAGTCCCCCTCCTCTCAAAAATGTGTTTTGCTTCTTGTTCCTTCAGTTGGATGTTTGAGCATGACTGTGCAGAATGATGTATGTGCGGAGTTTGACACTTGAAAGTTGTTTTCACATTCATCTACTGTGTGTTTTTTTCTGTGCTCACAGAAAATCTCAGTTTGAGATGTGTAGCTACAAGTATGATTTGTGACATTACAGCCAATTTGGAACCAAATCATGGTCCAATATTCAAGTTACTCAAGTGTGATGTGGAAACTCAAAAGCCTCCAGCGCACAAACACTGAGAAGAGACTTTACAGTGTAGTAGGAGACAACAGTTCAACTTTTTAAACGAACAATACTTACATATTCATATATTCTGGAGTTTTTAATGAGGGTGAAAGAGTAGATGACATTTTAAGGATGCTAATGAGATAATGAAAATGAATTTTGTGGAAAAAACCATGTTAGACAAATGAGTTTTCAAAGTAGAGTTTTTATACATATCTTGAAATAACTGTGGAGAGGATCTCTAAGTATAACTTCAACAAAATTGATTTGTTGTTCCGAGACAGACTGCTATGTGGTCATTCCAGCGCCGACGGGTTCATAGCAGTGGTCAGGATATGATGTGCTGTAAACAACAGGCTAACAGCTTTTGTGTTTGTTTTTAACTTTATCTTCAAGACAAGAATCCCTCTAAAAGCCGAGGGGGGGGACGAGAGAGAAGCAGAGCCAGTACACTAAGCTGCATGTTTGCGTCTTCAGAGCCTCGCTAACAATGTGGAGACTCGGTTCAGCCCCTCTGACTGCTGCTGTAGCGAGGATCAAATGTCTCAACAAGCACAGAAATGGAGAGAAATTCTCTAAAGCGAGGTCCTCACTCGTACATGAGGAGAATTCACACCAGATCCGAGCCGAGTCTGGTCTCATTTGTTCACCAGAGTGCTTGTGCTTTCTGCCGTGTGCGTGCTTGCGTGCGTGTTATTGATTTTCTAGGTATCCGTCGGACAGAGAGACAGACAGTCAGAAAAAGAAGCGGACTGATAGAGAAGAGAGAGAGAGAGAAAGAGTGACACAAATACAAAGTGAATGAGAGAGAGAGCCAGCAGCACTAAGAGAGAAACACAAAGAAGAAGAAGAAGAGAAAACGGCAACAGACAGAGAGGATGCCTGAGGCTAATAGGTCAATTTCCTGTCTTTCAATTTTCTACTTCCTGTCTGTGAGCTACAACTTGACTGATAGATGATACACACGCACACACACAGTACAAATCAGAGTATAATTCGTCCCTTGTGCTCAGTCCTGACTACAGGCAAGACCGAGCCTTAACTTGACTACACTAGTGGAATGAAATACACACACACACACACACACACACACACACACACACACACACACATCACAGTCTGTCTGTAGGCTGTGGTATTTTCTTCAATAACAGGGCTGTACAAAAACACCTGAGGGCTTCTACAGTTTCCTCTCCCATTTTTCCAACCCTTTCCTAAAATAAAATTATATTGCAAAAAAAACTTAGAATGGGACAGTGATGATATATCCAATGAGGATGGTTGAGTTAGACACATGTTGAGGTTATGTGGATCAAGTACAGATAGGAGAACAATACAATATTCCAAGCTGGATTTGTTTAAAATGATGGACAAGACATCCAGAATATTTACATTTGATTGGAAGGTGCAGTCATAAAAAAAATGTCACCTTAGGTTTGAATATATCATATAGTGATATATTCAAACCTCATTATACAGCTTCCATAAAGAGTTGGACCAAGCTGACAAGAGAAAATACATAGGATGCTGCCAGGCCATGTGGTATATGAAGGTTTTCCCAACTCACTCATTGGGAACAAAGAAGGAAATTGATGTTAATGAGTTGATAAAAAAAAAAAAAAAGTAAGGCTAGATTTCCAATCTGTCTAATTATTCACTTTTTCTTGCAAATACAACAATATCTTTGAGTTACAAAAAGATGAAGGATGATCATGTTTCTTTCCTCAAATTTATATATAAGAATTACATTATAGCTCAGTTTACCATCCATTTCTGTTGCATCATCTTATATTAACATGCATGTAGAAATTTTGTGACCTATTCTGTGAGACATTTAATGTATTGATGAATGAATCAATGGCATATCATTAGCTACAATATTACAAAATCATTCAAATGAATAGATAATACCAAGGGTGCAAATAAGTATATTTTTAGTTGATTTTCATGGAGGAATGTGTTCATCCTGGGAACTTTAGGCCTAAATAATGCCTGTACTAGATCTTCATTAGCAGCAGAAGAGTTTTAAAGGATAAAATGGAGCCGAGGTGCTTCAGATAAGTGATCTTTCTATTAACTTCTACCATCTTTTGTGCTTCTAAATGAGGGTGAGCACCTTTGACATGTATAGTAGCAACCCATCCGCAGCGCTGGATGAGAACAAATATGTCTTTGGGGTTATTGAGCGTTCTTTATTGTTTTGTCCATTTTATTGAATTAAACTTTAAGCACCTCCGGAGTGTTAAACATTATTACATCCCCAGACCTGCTTCTCTAACTGCAGTGATAAGACCCAACGTTGGTGAGAGAGTACTACTGCTTATATTTAACTCTCAAGTTTCAATTTGTCACAGCCCGTGTCAACACACAACAGAATTTATTTTAAAGAAGAGGAAACTCAAGTGGATAGGCTGCTCTTTTCCATAACTGCCACCTTTTGAGATTCATGAGACTTTTTTTTAACTTTGTAAATCATACCATTATTATCAACCACCTGAACTTTCCTTTAGCGCCTAGCTTTGTGTAATGTAATGCAGTGGTTCTAAAAGTGGGGTCCGGGGACCTCCAGGGGTCCTTGAGAGGAATAATTAAGGGAATCATTTATTTTCGCTGTAATTCCATCCATAAGTAACACAGTGACACAGTATGTGACTATTTTGGGTCATGGGTTTCATACACTTTCATCAACATCTACAAAAATCTGAACAGATGGAGATCCTGGGACAAAATCTTATTAAATGGGGTTCTATGGTTCTATGGGTCTACGGTATAATTTGCATTAGTTTAGGGGTCCTTGATGTGAAAAGTTAATGTAGGCTCTTCAAATCAGCAGCAGCACCTTTTTTCAGTTAGAATTTTACTCTCTGTAATTCACTGTAGACATTTTATTAGAAGCAGGTTGACAACCAGACAAAATGAATGTAGATTAAACCAAATGTGGTCCAATGCTACAAGACAACAGGACCCAGCACTGTTAAGGCTCTCTGGATACTTTCAAGGACATGTTTTTAAAAGAAAAAAAAATGATTAAATTTGTATGAAAAGAAGAAAAAAAATTCCATTCCTCTGTCAGCTTGTGCTCAAGTAAACATTTCCCAAAAGGACTGAGGAGAGAAAAGGCTGAAGCTGTTATTTCTCCCTACCTCTCCCGTACACACTGAATGGTTTAGAATAGAATAGCTCGGTATAGACAATAGAACAAAAGAACATAACAAGGCAAGTTTAGTACACTCTACAGTGTATCAGCAACAGTGAGGTCTTCTTTCTTCCACTTCCCTCTAGTGGGCATGTTGTTCATAAGTCATTAGGCTTATGAACAAGCCTAATAAGCATAAGCCTAAAGATCTTTATTGCACAACAACAACAAAATACAAATACAGTATATTAAGTAATAAAGTGCAACCAGTTGCCACCTGCTGCCATTTCCACAAAACAATTACCACAGTCCTGTCCAAAGCAACAGTCAGTCTTCTTTGAATGGTAAAGAAGTGACAGGAATGTCCTTTTTTTTCCTATTGTGTCTAACTAGAGTCATTTTCTTTTTGGTTGTGTGTGAGGTTTGTGTTCGTGATGAAGTGATGAAGAAAGAGCAGCGGGTATGGCCCAATAACACTGCCACAGCTGCTCAGATATTACATTCTGTGTTTGGGAACAAACAAACACACACACACATACACACACACAACTGGTCATTCTGGATAATTGTTTGGCCTGCTGTACCACCTCTACACTGTCACCTCAGGGAAAGATGGCAAAGGCAAGTTCATGAGATGGAACAAAGACAAAAGAATGAAAGGAGACAAGCCCTTTAAATGTCTCTATGAAGATGTGCACGTTACACCTTTATTATCGTTCATGGTGTGATGAAAACTGAGCAGAAAGAGCAAATCTGTCTCCAGCTTAGTTTTTATATAAACCCACACTTTGATTGTCTTTATTGTATGTGGATGTTAAATACTCAACTTGAGGATTTTAGGGTACCAATGCCAAGTATGCACATAAGTACATATTTTTTTGAACTGTATATTCTTAGTCTGGCGCTATACTGACGCCTTAGCCACTTTAACACTTGCATGGTTAATCCAGGGCTGAGGAGAACGCATTGTGTCTGGGAGCATCTTTCCATCTGGCATCAGTGTGCATCCTGGATGAATGGATTATAATCCACAGCGCCATGGTTGAAGATTAAACACATGAAAATATGGGTGTAATCATACTCAAGATGGCATTAAAGATCATACCAGTTCTGGGGGCAGTGAAGGAAACATTCCACTTGCAGAAAATACAAAATAAGATTAGGTCATACTGTCCAGATCCAATGGACAGAAAGACACTGGGACAGCAAGATACTTTCAAACGATGTAAGGTGGTGCAAGAGAAAACAAAGGCTAATGGTAAAATTGCCTCCCAAACTGTCTGTTGTAACTTTTTGGCATAGTTATGCACACTCACAGTTTTGCTAAACCACCTTTTTTCCTTTAAACCTTCAATAACAGATTTTTTGACCACTTGGGGGAAGTTGCTTACACATCCAGGATTTATGGTGCAACATTATCATCATATTCATTTGGAGTCGTGTTACTGCCCACATGATAAATTATGTCCAATATTTACTCTCCTTTAGCTCCGTTTCAGCTGTTCCACACCAACTAGTCATTAACCGTGCCTGTTTGCCATTTGGTGCTGAGCAGGTAGCGCAGAGTGAGTTTTTTTCTCTGAAAACATCTGGCAGCTGGACAGCTAAATGAGCTGAAAGTCGCTATAAAGGTTCGTAAAGTCAATGGGAGTTGGGTGAGAATTCTCTGTATCAATCAATCAAACTTTATTTGTATAGCACCTTTCATCTTAAAATGTAGATATTCAACGTATCTGTGGTTTGCACAAACATACAATACCAACGTTTTATTCTGGCGACCAAGCTTTGTCACCTTGTATAGACGTCATCGGTCTCATGGCGTCCATACATTTCAGACGTTGTGGGAGTTCAACAGAATTCCGTGGCACTACCCTGCGTGTTGAAAAATGACTCTAAAGGGGTACCCAGTGCAGAACAAAGTGACGCCATGGGGTTCTTGAACAAGCTTCGGTACGTGACGAGTTGAGAATGAGAACAGGCTGGATACAATAGCTAGTTTCATCATTTTTTAAACATATCACTATTTTCTAGGGAGTCTTACCCTTGAGTAGACTTAAACCATCAAATGTCACCCATCCGTTTAGAAAAGACATAACTAATTGAGGGGCAGACATGAGTGAGAAAAAGAGAGCAGGTGGAACTTTACAAAGTCTATTCACATTTTTCAATGTTTTTCATACTTCACACTAAATGTTTATGACCCTGTGTTCCTTATAGGTGTGATAAGCATGTTTGTCTTTGTGCATAAGAGCACTAAGAGTGGAAGGTTTGTGTTGAGGTGTGACACAAACGTAATTACATTATGCTAATTGTAATCAGGTGCTAACCAGACTCATTCCTTTGCCGAGGTGCGAGGTGTTGTTGTTTTTCTTCATTTCAATCAAGATCTGACTCCTCGGGTTTGGCAATGATCATCAGTAATGGGTTCTCTAATCGCTCCCATTATAGGAAATTAAATTATTCACCTTTACAAGTGTGATGATTCAGGAAAAGTGGGTTAACATGTTCAATCATAATATCACCACCAATAAATGGACACTCTTTTTTTTTTTTAAATAAAGCTTAAATAGATTTTTCCTCTAGCTCAAGTGGAGCATCCTCAAATACTCAGCAGCTAAAGGACGTGTGTGTATTTTACATTTCTAGTGTTTGATAGAGGACATCTACATATGTAAGAGCATAAAAATCAAAGGTTTCACTCCTGATGTCAGAAATAATACTCTGACAGAGAAGCTGTATGAGAGGGGAGGAATCAAAGTGAGGCAGATAAAGAGGACACACACACTCACATACACTTACATGCACACAAAGGGTCATTTAAAGTGTTATTACGCTGACTAGTAGGGACTATCTAAAACGCTGTGGGCCACTGAAATGCTGTTGATGCCCACAGCAACCTCACCAGTAGGTGGGCTATCTAACGGCTGGTTGGGAGAGATAATGGAAACTGTGTGTGTGCATGTGTGTGTCTCTGTGCTTTTCTATAAAAGTGAAGGTACCACAGGCAGAACTGATGCAGTACCTTATGTCAGTTCAGTTTTTTTTTTTTTCCCTGCAAAGGATTTAACTTTCTTAAAGTCAGTTGAGTATTTTCAGATGGGGCAGTAGAAGTTAAAAAGTCTGGGTTTGAATGCTTTGACCGGCTGGGATGTTAACAAGTCATATCTAAAGAGGAAAGTCATTTGTCATAGCCTTCCAAAATAACCCATATGACATATACAAAAATTAACATGTGTGTTTTCTAATTTGCCAACTGTACATTTAAAAGTTCAGACAACTAAATCTGCTTGGTTATGGTTACATAAAGATGCTTCCCACTTTGTTTCTTACAGGGGATTCATTATTCAGGTCGCTTATCAGAGAAATGTCGTTCTAAAGCATTTTGAACAAGTAACTGACTCTGTCGTGAATATGTAGGTGGGCAAGTGAATGTGCAAAAATTTCCTCCAATAAACACACTGTGCAGTGAGAATATGTGCACCTCAAACACACTTAAAAATCACGCATACACATGGTTTTCCAGAGAGCGATGAGTGTTTGAGGTGCAGATGGAAAAATAAAGTGACAGACTGAATCCAAATAATAAAACGCTCTTTATGTTTTGATCCAAAATCACTTATGTGATTGTTTTTCAGTCCACATAGCAATTTGTAAAAGATGTGTTTATTTAATATCAAGTACTTTCATGTGATCGATTTTAGCATTCTTTTAATTTACAAAGGAAGCCTAACTTTTTCCCTGTTATCCTTTATTTATTACTTTTTTTATCCTTTGTAAAGTCAATATCAAACTAAATCATTTTTTTCTTTTTGTCTCTCTTTGTTATTTTCCTGACATTTTAAATTGATGATTAAGATAGTACAGCAGATGATGTTTTACTGATTCATATGATGAATTAATGATACAGATGACAGCTGTTCTGGCATTGTTGGAGACGTGGCACAATTAAAAAAAAAAAAAAAGTGTTCTTTGCTGTTCTTTTCTTTGACAGAGACTCAAAGAAAAGACGATGTTGATATTCCAACTGGTGAGAGTGTGTCTGTATTCATTTATAGTTTGTGCACAAGTCAGTACATTAGATCAGAGCTATGCATAAACACGGCTTTTCAATGCTGACAAAAACTATGCATAGTTGTGTCTTTGTGTGTGTACGGATTCAGTTGTGAATCTAGACAAAGCTTTATGTATTTGGCTCCTGGTGTGATGCCCTTGAAGACAAACTTAACATCCTGTTTTAGCTAAAGCATGCCCTCCCACACACATAAGCAAAAAAATGCATTCAAACAATCAGAGTCCTACTACTGGAGATGTAGAAGCTAGAATTACATGGATTTCTCTGAGAAAAAGACAAATAACTACCATTGCAACAAACATTATAGACTAAGGCTAGGCTCAATACATAGTGTAATATACTTGCTAAATAAAAAAAAAGTGGATTCAATGTTAAGTTAGTCCTTAAACATGGTTTGAATATGAAGTAGGAGATTAAAGTGTATAGTCCCTCTGTAGATAAAAGTTAGAAGTGCATCAAACAAGGGTTTTTACACATAAATGCAGCCATCAATTTAGCCTCAATCACATGAGACGGAGAAGACAATAAACTGTCTCAAATGAGTCATTTGTATAAAGTCACGAAGTAAAGAACGAAACTTGAGGACAGAAATATAAAAGTGTCTCCTACACTGCACCGAGCGAGCTCTCTAAACATAAAGGTGTTTATTTTATTGATTGCTTGAGAGGAAATAAGGAGACTAAAGTCCTCCAGACGAAAGTGGTTTCCATTAAGGGGCCTGTGAGAGTCACCTTGTGTTACTTAAGAAAAGAAAACATTTCAGTATTCCAATCATCGCACTGTAAAACACAGTGGACGGGGTGAGTTTGCGGGGAGTCGGGCCCTATGATGGTTTGGAAGCAACATAAACAATTTGCCCCCCCCCCCCTCCCTGAAAGCTGAAATGAAACCCGTACCCCCGCTGCTCCATATATTTTTATGAAGGTAAAGGCCTTCAACGGCCATTTTCCCCAGAATGAAGTGCTCCCTGCTCGGCTTCTCCTGCGGGTGCAGCCTGTTAGCCGTAATATTCCGCCATATTTCAGTGGTTTTCAGTGGCACCCATGTAAGCTGTGATGCTCTGCTCCCAAGGCTGTTGCTATTTCTATCAAAAGGCTCCGCACCCATCTACAGTATATATCGTAAAGACTTCACTTGCGCCCTCTGTCTTCTCATCTCTCCCCCCCCCCGTCTCTTCTTTCTCACTTTCCTCCCCTTCGGCTTCCTCTCGTTGCCTCCTCTTGTGTTTTTAACCCCCGCTCATTAATTCACAACCTGCAGCCATATTGGTGAGCGAGAAGAGAATAAAAAAAAAAAAAACAGAAAACAAGAGAAACTAAAATGACAGAAAGTTCATGAGCTGAGGGCACATTCGTCGGAGCGCCGCTGTGTGTTTTGTGTGTATATATATGCGTGTGTGTGTGTGTGTGTTTGTGTGTTGGGGGACATTTGATTTAATTTAATAAAAGCTTTATTGTCGCTCCGACTTATGTAAGTGAAATCTGGAAGGGAAATCTTTGTACTCTGGGTCACAGCCTCTTCCACATAAAATGAAACAACGCTCCATACAACATGGGCAGAGATGAAACGACGGTCACAGATCGCGTTCAAAAATGAGACATAATAGTGCCACACAATACAAAAACAAGTTAGTGACGCGATGCGAGGATTCAGGCACGTCGCAGTCACAAGCGAACAATGTAAGGTCAGTCAAGAATTTCAGCAAAGGTAGAATCACACTATGAAGGATTATTAGCTGCATGAGCTCACAGGATGGTTGTGTAAGATAAAAGAATGTAATGTTCAATAACACTCACTAGGCTGTATTTGTGAGCCTGAGGAAAAAGGTAAAAAAAAAAAAAATACTCCTGGTCTGTTATTTGCTGTTTCAACAGTGCGGTGTCATTTGACATATGGCGAGGGAGCACATCGTCTCAGCTGGAGGTTGGCTGGGTCACTGGATTGAAATGTCCAGTATGGGTGGGAGTGAAGACCCTGTGATGTATTTATGCTGTGTTTGTAACTTTTTTTTTTTTTTTTTTTTTTTACAAGGCTTAGTGCTCAAAGGCTGCAGCAACATACAGTTAAGGGAGAGCCATAAATGTCATTTTTAAAAGCGAATGTTACAGACACAAACTCATTTTCATTGTGATCAGCAACTCACACATGTGGTCCATCAATACCGGGCGCTATGTGGTACAAATGTGGAATAATTTGACTTTGAAAGGGAATTACACATTGTTACATTCAACCCTGTCAGTCTGACCTTGTTAATATGTAATTGCAAACATATTATGTCCTTTATCGTCATAAAAAAATATTAAATTTCATTTTCAATTTCATCAAATGTCCCACAACCTTATGAACAGTATAACTTTTAAGAGAATTTAACAGTATAACTGTAAAAAATAAGACATTTCTTGTGCTGTATTACGACCATAAAGTCTCTTTTTTTTTTTTTTTAATTCATTGTCACAGTTATGACAGATATAGTTGCTCTGTGCCTTCAGTACATGCCTCGTGGGACCAGTGCAGACAAAAGAGACACTGCACTCACCCTTCCCCAGGCGTGGATGAGCTGAATGTTTCTCCCACACACAGGACATTCCTCATCCTCATGTCCTGTGAAACTTGTAGGAGCAGCAGCTTGATCAGAGTAGAGCCTGCTGTAACACACACACACACAGTTGTGACCGCATGAGCGGCGGGATGAAAGAAACAGCTGTTACCATCATCCTGACAACGACTCCTGACAGTTAAACCTGACTTACTTCTATATTGGAAAAACTCCTACACGGCAAACTTCAGGACGTGTGTTCAAGTACTAAATAATGTGTTAAATTGATCATGACTACAACACATGAACACGTTAAACTTGTCATTCAAAAAAAATCTTACCGCTTGAGCGAATTTACAAAAGCTTTTCAGGCAAAACTCTGTTAAAGTAGGACGTAACCACGCAATGTTTAAGGTTCTGGTAAGTGTTATGTGCTTTATGTGCTGACGCTGTTAGACATATCAAACTTGAACGGGCTCAGGAAGAAAATTGCCTTGTGACTTTCACCCTGTGTTACTTTCAAACCGGCTTACCCCTACAGGCAATATGGTCCCTGTATAAAGTGTTTAAAGGATTTGACTTACCGTATACAGGACACATTTTGCTTCAAGGTGCTTCCCCTGTGGCGGATTTTTGTCCCTATATAATTCAAGGTGATTATTCCATCAATTTGCTGCCTTCACATAATTCTTTAAAACGCTTAAGCTATATAGATTTTCCTCCACACATTATATATATCAAGGCTCATCACCCTGTTGACCCCTGAAGAAGCTTGTTGCATTCAGCAAATCGTTTACAATGGCTACGTCTTTACTATGTAAAGTCACTGCATTGATTTATTCCGCTGAGTTCAATCAAAGGAGTCAGCGCTGAACAAAAAAAAAGTGTTTCTTCGTGAAGGAGAAAAAGTGACGACGTGTTAAATTTAGAAAAACAGGCCGCTGTTAGTGAAGGGTTATTAAGGAAAAGAGTGTAATTACATGAGGGAGAACGGGAGGAAACAGCTGAATGTCATGTGATCTGGTGTCATATTTACACCCTGGCACACAGTGAAGATACTGAATCATTTTAACAAGACGGTGCAGCGTAAGAAAGCATGACGATACATTAAATCGGGAGTGAATTTCATTTTTATGTGATACGTGTGAGTGTGCGCCGCGCTCGTAAGAAGCAGCTTTTTTGAAATCCTGTGAAAAGGACCGTGAAACGTAGAGATCTGGACGTTTCCTCTCATCCTCCGTGACGGCAACGGAATCGCCGAAGAACATCACTTGACAAGATGTCAAGGTCCGGTAGTCCGCATGTACTAGACAAGAAAGCCAGTGTGCCGACAGTGTTGGAGGATGACAAAGCGGTGCCGTGTCCACCCGCACTGCTGCACATCTTGCATAGAAAATAATAAGGGGCGGCTTTAGCAATCAGGTTCCAAATAATGACAAAATGAGTGAAGGAGTCTTGGTATTTATTAGTGTGTCTGCTTTTTTTCTTCTTGATGTATGTTTCATGTCTGTGGATGACATCATCAGAGTGAGAGACTGGAACACATAACACTTAAAATTGCCACAAGCCTCTTCTCTTTTCTCTTTCTTTTGGGTTAATTATCCTATCCTCTCACTCGTGTATCCTGATTGGCTAATAAGACTTTCCTGCCGGCTGACAAAGCGTTGTTCAGATTGTTCTGAAGTTTGTTGATTGAACATAATACACTTTCACAAGACCATCCGGCTTACAAGGAGGTAGTGAGTTTGGCTAATTAGACTTATCCTCATGCTCGTTGCTGCAGCTCAAACACACATTTACAGCCAATTTAGCGTCGCAGGTATCATACATATTTCCTAAATTAAGGAACTGTGCAGAAAGTGACAGTACAGTCAAGTCATTTTTAGCCTTCAGAAGTCTGAATATGCCTCTGGGGTACTTTGCATATTTTACACAAAGGGGGGGGGAAAAAGGCAGCGTTTCCTAAAAGAGCACAGAGCACAGCGGTCGTCACACCATAAGTGATCTTGTATGTATTCATTCGTTCTCACAGTCTTCTTATCCTGTCACATTTTTGGGGGGGGGGGGGGGGACAGCATGAGTCAAAAGTGCTGTGTACCAATGTTGCCCATGATTTGTTGAGTAAACTCAAATATTGACCTGCTGTCTGTCTCCACAGCTCTTTATTGATTGAACTCTGGTTTTTTTTTCTGATTTAGAATTGGATTGTTCTTGAGACTTTTACCCTTATTCAAGCTCAAAAACTCTTAACCCTTACTGTACGTATAAAACAGACCAGAAACAAAAAAAACAAACAAAGTGCCCTTTTTGTTCATAATTATGAGGAGGATTATTAAAATTCGGGTTTAGTTCCCAGGAAGTCACGAGTAAGTGAATCCCTGAAGGATTTAAAAAGCTGTAAAACTCTCTGGTTTCATATGTTTATATTGACTTGGCTTTCAGGTTTGGCATCTTAAGCTTGAAAATTGGCAGTTTGGCAAAGTGGCATCACAGTGACTAACTCAGTGCTGGTGTTTCATAGCACAGGAAAGGCTGCACCAACAGCTTACATCGATCATCTGAAACATCACGGTGTGCCTATTACAATGTAGCCTTCTTGAATATTTTCTGTTAAGCCTTTTACTACCCAGTATTGGACACATTGGTGCATTTTTGTTTGTGAACTTGAAGTCTTAAATCTAAGATTTCCCAGATTGTGACCTGATGATGATCTACAGCTTCAAAACAAATAGCTGATTTCACAATGAAATCTATCAAACCCCACTCCGGTTTCCCTTTTTTTATGTGGCATTAGCTTCAAAGTGCCCATCCAGAATGCAAATGTACTCTCATCACCTCTTATGCTCCCTTTCTTTCTCTTCAAAACAGAAGAAGAAGAAGAAGAAGAGTCCTCTGCATGGAAGGAAGCAAGATGTTTCACTTCAAGTACTGTAGAAGTTTGTATTTAGTCTTTATTATACATGAATCCTAGCTCAGGCTTCACCACCAGCACTTTAGCCATTCAGTAGCATCACATATTTGTCTCATTCATTAACTCTGCTCTCCACTATTTGTCACTTTTCCTCTCTCTCCCACATCTCTTGTCTTCCTCGATTTGCGGTGTTTACCCTCCTCTCTGCCTCAACGTGTCCTCTGCACCGTCATTGCACTGCATCCCAAATATACCAGTAGAGCCTGCTGTCTTCTTTTTGCTTTTGTTTTTTTTTTTTATATTTAATACTCAACCTTTCACGCTAGTGTTGGCTCATCTCTTTATTCTTTCTCTCTCTGAATGTTTTAGAGTTTAATTTCCCTCTGGTGTCCCTTCTTCTATTACTTTTTTTTTTATCTTGTTTTCATCCAGTCTTCCTCTCTGTCTCTCTTGTGCATTCAGTCAGTTTGTTATTGGTCTGATGTTATTCATTCATTCACTCACCAACTCTTTTTCCCACTTATTTTTCTTATTTATGTCCTCTTCACATATGGAATCTATATTTCTCTTTTGATTCATTCAGCATTTTTTAATAGAAAATAAGAAGGAAAGGAAAGGCTGTGCCTTGTGGACAGCTTCCCAGAGGACACGCAACCTCTCAATTTTGTTGTTGAAAACGCAAATCTATCAAAAAATCTTTCAAAATCATTTCTTCAAGAGTCTCACATCCTTGTAGACATTCAACAAGGTGTAGCTTCCTAGATTAAAAAAAGAGATATCATTCTGTGGGTCTGATCTGGACAGGACAAGATGAAATGTAGTGCTAGATAAACACTCATGTTCAGATATAAAGCATATTCAGATTAACTGTTTATCAAGGTTAGCATATGTTCATATCAGCAATTGATATTGTCAGTGATGTGTTGTAATATAAGTATTTTAAGTCTTTTAGCTCTAAATGAATGACAGTGAGACATTTGCAAAAAAATAATTTAAAACCATAAGTTATGGGATTGCATACATGTCAAATGGCTGAAATTAACTAATTAATTAAGTGGTTAAAATGATATATTAGGGCTTGCAGATATTAATGGACACAAGAATCAGAGATTCCATCCATCACAGTCCCTCGCTCACCTGATGTTCACATTTGCAGTCTTCAAAATGTGCATAATAATAAAATAAATGTAAACACAAGGCGGGTAATGCTAGCAGTAGCATCTAATGCTACTCCCAGCTGATCCCTAGTTCCTCCACGCTGAAGGCAAAACTGCTGCTGAAGCCAGGAGCTGTTTTATTTACCTATCTATTTACTTCTCAATGGATTTCACTTACTATGAACATCTCGTACACGATGCTAGAAAAATACCTAAGCTGCACCTGAACATATCCTTCATAATACAGAACAATATGGAGCATACACAATCAGAAACATATTTTCTCATCTGCATGAGTAAAACTCTCTTGTGTTCCATAGACTGCTCTCACTCAGGTTAACTAAATGAAAGCATAATTTGAACTGTTTACTGAATGACCTCGACAGTCTAACAATGGCTGGGAAGTACAATAAACCTTACATTACAGCCTACAACTCTACAGGCTCTCAGGTTTAACTTAGCTGGTTAACTGCTTGTATTCTAGTAATAATCTCACTCTCATACATTCTAAACACGTAAAATGATCTACATGACACAGTAAAATGCTATTAAACTAAACTGTAGTGGCTCTACATAAACTAAACATTTCACTTTCACATTAGACTGTGGATTACTTATGCTAATGCTAATGCCTCCAGCACATACACACATCCCGGCCTCACTTGTATATTAAAATTCACATTGTATGCAAACCCAAACCAATGTCCACAACACTTAGAGGAGTTTACTCTATTTCATCACAATAACAGTCCCTCCATACGTTTCTTATCTGTGCAAAATATATTTAAAACAGTTCAAGTCAAGAATTGTGGCTTTAGCTCAGCTTGTGATCGCTGTGACCAGACTCCTGAGTTCAGATGGCCATCATAGGATTTTGAGATTTGCTTTTTATCTGACTCATGGTCAAAAGCCTGCTAACTAGAGATCAGCTCTCATGGCCTCAGTCCTATCATGACTATAGTAGGGGAAAATGGCAAACCTGCCTTATGTCAGCCGATCAGCCGACATCATTGATTGACCAGCATTTCTCCCGCCTTATTGTGTTAGTGAACACCAAAGACAGATCTGGGGAGGCCACATGGGTGGCCAATGAGATTCCATGGGTGGACACAGCATTTTAGTGGCTAAAAAGTTAGACAGTATATCTCTACGCACGTTTAGCGTAACTGCCTGTTTTTATTCTCCTCTTCCTCACCGCCTCCTCCTCTCCTCTCTCTCTCACTCCTACAAGAGTCTGCTTCCTCTGATTAATGAACTCTGCAGCTCAAGGATACATTTATGTAACACACACAGATTTATCTCGTGTCTTTATGCAGCAGTGCTCTAACCCAAGCAGAGCACATTTCCTGTGTTCATTGTCTCCCTCATTATATAGTGAAGTTTTTCCCATAAGTCATGACAAACTAGATATAATCCATAACATCAATCACAGGTTGCTGTGTACTGTAACTTTTCTTAATCACAGCCAGTTGCAGGTTTGTTAGGATAGGGCATGTCTTTATTATGGTATCACACATATTCATCATAGCATCAATCACGGCGTCGAATGTAATTTAAATGTGTGCCAAGTCTTTATCATTTCTTTGAATTTATTAGCTATAACATCAATCATGGTTTAGTGTATGTACTTTAAAGTGTGATGTGTGTGTATAGATGTGAAACACTGATCATCAATCATAATACGTGGGTATTAGATTTAACATATCTTTATCATAACACAATAAGTGTGATTTTCTTTAACTATTGCATCAGTCATGATGTTTAGCACTTTGTAAGTCAGACTGTCATTGTTCCTTATTTTGTTGAAAGAGTGAGGAATAAAATAATTCTGTGCTGAAAATGACTGGTGCCATTAAGGTAACTGTGTTCCAATTCTTTCAAGAAAAAAAAAGCAGCAGCTACTGAATTTTAAGAACAAGTGCAAACAGTAGGTTGTTGGTTCAAATCCCAGTCTAAGCACAGAAAGGATATCTCTGAGAAGATTACTATCAGCTTACCACCTCTCCACTGTATTTTACATTGTGTGGCGTCCACATTTCGCATTAAGTGTTGTGGATTACTTTAAGGCTGTTTACTTTATGGCACAAAGCAGGAAGGTTTTGTTCTTCCAAGCCTAAATGGAGTTTCTGGCAACAGTAGATAATTGAAGGATTACCCTTACATGGAGATATTTGCAGCTGAATTGCTCCACAAACTGCAAAAATAAAGTGTAAAACATTGTTGACTCTCAAAAGGAAATAAAATTAACTTTTTTTTAAAAAAAACACACACAAGGACACAAAATTCAGCCACTTTGACCCACCTGTCAGAAAAACAGAGCAGTAATTTGGAATTTCATGTTAGTCTCCAGAAAAAAAAATGAATAAAATGTCAGTCAGTGTCCATGTCAGTGTTCCAGACTAATGGACTGAGCCGATGAGGAGGGTTAGGATTAGGGTCGATAAATAGATTAGTTGATTGACAAAAAAAATGAATCTGAAACAATTTTAATAATCAATTAATCATTCTAGTAATTTCAAGAAAAAATCCCAAACTTTCTCTGGTTGCAGCCTCTTCATTGTGATGATTTTCTTTGTAATAAACAGAATTTATTTAGGGTTTGGACTGTTGGTCGTATAATACAAGCATGATCACCTTGGACTTGAAATTATTATGGAATTTTTTCACATTTTTGCCCTAGATATGAGATATGAGGTGCAATGAATTTTGGGTGTACACCCAGTTGGTGGATACAGAACATGACTAATGACTGGGCATTGAAAAATCTGGATGGACCTGACGTTTTTTAAGCTTAGATATAAATATAATATGGGGGGGGGGGGGCTGGATCAATAGCTATCTATACATAAAAGTGGAAATAACACGATAATAACAAATACAACACTGCATAACCCTCGTTACAAGAGTAGCTACAAACACAAATTGAACAACAAATATGATTTATCTGCAGCTGCTATGCCTACACAAGACTGAATCTTCTGGGCTTTGAGTTGAAAAGGTTGATCTTCAATGCTGGACATTAGAGGAAGCGTTATGATGCCGCTTAACAGACTGTCCATATTAGGAAAAATGTCCACATGGCAGCTATCCTGTACTTCAATTAGAGCTAACAAATGTCTCATTGCGACTCCTCTTTAGGCACAGCCTGGCCCAAACACGCTTCATCCTCCAGACGGGTGATAGGGTGGATAAGCACACATACAGGCCCAATCCATAGATCCGCCTCTGCTAAAACCCACCAAAGAAGTCTGATGAGCTCAGAGATCCACATAGCTGACACAAACGTGCATGTTAATGTAATCAGTCTTCAGGTGTGAGGAAGTCCAGATTCAACTCATTTTAATCTCGAGAGACAATTTGAGAAACACAAGCACTTGTGTGAAATAGCAGCCATAAATCATGTTGTCCATGTTTCTGTGTTTACTATCGTTACAGTCAGGAACCAAAGTAAATATTTGACAGTGATTTATAGTTCAAAACTTATACAAGTAGCAGCTTTAATTATGGATAGAGACAGAGATTCAGCACACACTTGTATGGCATTTTGTTTGAAATAAAACATCCATACATGGAATATTGTAATACACAAATCTAGTGGTGGTCATCTCTGCTTTCCTTCACTGGAGAGAAACACTTGTATGACAGTTATAATGTCCTTATCTGAACTAATTTTGAGTTTAAATATGATACAAAAATGAACTAAAATTTAATATATACAATAAATACAAAATGTATAGTCCGTTTACCATATTTCATCACCATGGCTGCCAATTCACGTAAAAGGTTTGCAGATTTTATTATTTTTATGGCCATATTTTATCACAGCAACTTCAACGTTTCAGTCGCGTTTGGAAATTCTCACTCTGACACGTGCTTCTGTATGTCTGTGCAGGTCTTTGTACAGCATCATCTTGTGTTGCAGCTGTAACATCACCTGTAGACTATACTATTCTCCTCTAATATTTCTGTGACTGTCTCATGACCACCTCCCATCATGGAGTGTTTTGCCACAGAAAGATGTTTTATAGCACCTAACTTCACATCAAACCACTCCCTCTTTATGTCTATCACAGTGCAGAGCAGCTCTGATGGCATGCTACTGGATTCATATTTCTAATTGTTTGGTGTCTCCTTCTGTCACTCCTTAATTTGTTGTGTGTTTGTCTTCTGATTTCTGAAAGCAGGACTTGAAGTTGCCTTTTTACTCATTGGTAACTTGTTGTGAATGAAACTTGCCCACAAATGGAGCAGAACGTGCAGCCTTATATGGCAATTTTAGGGGTGTGGATTATGCTAATGATCACATCACACAAACATGAACAGGTGGAATTCATCAAGCTGAAACAAGCAATTTACAACAAGTTCATGCAGTCAAGAGAGTTTGTTGATTCCCATGTAGGATTTTCTTATTTTCCTCTTATTGCTTTGTGCAAGAACAAATGTAAGTGAAAAATAAAAAAAACATTCATGCATGAGGTTCATTATTCATGACACTGCTGGGCAGACTTAACATGTCTTTTTATCTAACCTAACAGTGTAGCAGGGAGTGAAGCATCAGTAATCACGCCAACATACCTCACCACGCTGCACTCTGGACTGGCCTTGTCACAAAGAGCCAGAGCAGAGATGATTTATCATCCACGTCTTGATGCAGAAACAGCCACTTAAAGTCCCAGGAGAGAAACCTCATATGTCTTCATACGGACAGACCTGGCAACCTGGCACATCTCTCTTACATGACTGTAGGACTGGAGAGAGGGAGAGAGAGACCTTAAAGGTCCAGTGTATAGAATTTAGTGGTATCTAGCGCAACAGACTTGGCAGAAATGGAGCATGATATACATAAGTGTGTTTTAATCAGTGTATAATCACCTGAAAATGAGAACTGTTGTGTTTTCATTACTGTAGAATGAGTCATTTATATCTACTTAGAGAGCAGGTCCTTTACCATGGAGCCCACCATGTTGCACCACCATGTTTCTACAGTAGCCCAGAATGGACAAACCAAATACTGGTTCTAATTATCAGATTTAAATTCCATGCTGCCTTCATTGTTAAACAAGGCTTTTGCCTAACACACTGTAAATTGGCATCTTCTTCAACAATATATTCTTCATGTTTAAATGCTATATCAAGTTTCCCAAATTTCAACCATACTACCTGTAGTGAACTGAAGCCTGTATATAACAACAATGTTTAGCAGTAATAACATGTTTTACACTGGGAAGTAGCACTTTTATCATCTTTCAATTTCATTTCTACACTAACAGCGGCCTTACAAAGCACAATGAGAGTACTGCTTGATGTTTAGCAACCAAGTGCAAAACTTTAGCAAGCTGCCATTTGCTATGCTGCACCAACAAAAACTATTACGTTACATGACAAATGTTAGCCACATAATTTATTGCTTACCCATTCAACAAATACAGTTCCAACTTTGTATCTGTATTTTTAGTCTAAAGGATTGGACAGATCAGAGTGTGGCACAGAGGAGTTATTGAGGAGGGAATACACTCTCTAAGCTAGCTAGCTATGCATCCATTTGCAGGCTTGTTAGCTGTGTAGCGACACAGCTAGTAAGCCATGATAGTGTCCTCTATTTTTAATTGTCTCTGCCTCCTCTTAAAGGGCAGCACTGATAAGATGGATTGCAGCTGTTCAAGAGCAAAAAATTTGCATTAAAGTAGACACAAAAAAATTTGCATGGATTTACTTCGCCCCCACAAAATCAAATACACTGATTGCAGCAATTGCATTTAATGACCACTTGCCTGTGAAATTATGCTGTTTTAAATCACAGTGCACCATTTTTTAAAATGCTGCAACAATGTTAATTTGTTTTGTGGAAAAACTAGAGCACTGTGGGCAACTCAGGGGCCCTCGAATGTTCAATCAATCTCAGCAGCCATCAACATAAGGGAGGAGTGACAGGTATCAATCAGCAACACAACAGCTCCTTGTTAGTTATTTTATGCAAAAGACACAGTAACATATTACTGACTACACCATTAAAGTTATACATTAATTGTATAAAAGATTAATTATAGTGTTTTTCGTGGTCATTCAGTCTCATTGCAATATTACATTTTTAGGGTACCTAATGCTAATGCTTTTGCTGTTTTCATGTATTTTTTTTACTTTACTATGTTGGTAAATCCCAGTTGATTTTATTTCATGGTTATCTGATTTGCACGTGGAATTAACTGTGAAATGAACATTTAAGCAGAGAAATAGAGCACCTGTGATAAATCATCGACTTGCGGTGTCCTTGTGTCAATGTCATTACATTACACTACTGCACACACACACATTCGTCATACTGTCACAGAGCATGTGTGTTGATAGTGTGTCCTATAGAGGAATAGTAAAACAAACGTGTTGTACCCTACAAGGTAATTATAGAAATGTCACACGGATGGCATGCAATTATAAAAGTGTGCATGTGTTAGTTTACGTGTGAGAATGTGTTTGGATAGGTGATCTACAATCTCATTGGGGGAAAAAGTGAGCCTGACATGAAATACATGATGTTATTGTGCTGTATTACACAGAACAGAGCGGAGGGTGGGGAGTTTGGATTGGAGAAAGAAAGATTAAAAGGGAGGAGATAGAAAAAAGAAGATGAAAAGAAAAAAGAAAAGACAAAAAAAAACCGATATGATTGAGAGAGACATAAGCGCTCCCACTGATATCATTCCCATGTTAATTTTTCTGGAGGCCTATTGTACGTAATAAAATCTGTCGCTTTTTCTCTCGCTATCTGACACACACAAACAAATGAAATTATGTGGTTGTAAATGTAAGGAGATGGCATTTAGAGAAAGGAATCACAAGAAGAACATATGTGGAAAATAACAATACTCACATCCATAAATAGAGCTGGTAATAAATGTATCCATACAGTCATTAGGAGAGAAGAAGATGGGGGGGAAGACAGAACTAGATTAGAGAACAAAAAAAAAATATCGTCAAACAGACAGCGCGTGTGTGTGTATGTGTTTCTTACACACTTGACAGTTCACTCTGGGAAAATCTTTCTGTCAAGTTTTCACATAGAGTTTTATTAAATTGTGACAACTCGTAAAGACTTATTTTTTCAGTTCCTTTTTGATAGTTTGACAGCTGCTCAGAGGCCCAATAAAAGCTGGTTTTATTGAGCGTATTGCCAACTTGTATGGCTTCATACTATTGTATTCTTGACATGTGGACAAGGAGCCTGAGGTATGGAAATTTTTATATCTGTCTGTAGCATCGTAATTGTTATGTTTTTCCATTTAGTTTGGTTGGACAGCAACATGGTCTTGCAGATATTTCATATACTTCTTTCTGACAGTTTATTAAGCGATAAGAAGTCAAGCTTGTGCTGCATTCTTAGGCTGGGCTGTTATATCTGGCTGATATTGACCTTTAATGAACAATCATATGACGGCCAGTCATTGTCAGCCACATCTGATATGACCGAGGATACAATACATTTTACCACTTTTTATTTTCATATCAGATCAGGGAGTAGATAATACTTTATTGTGGTGTAGGAGGATTTTACTCAGCCACTTGGAGTTAGAGAAACTGCCTCATTCTGCTTCGACAGCCTTCTAATCAACCCAACCTTCTTTTTCTCTTCCACTGTGGGGATTTTTGAGGGCACTCTCTAGTGCATACATTTCACATGCAGAACTTCAATGAAAAGGTGGAGGGTAACTGTAGTGAGTAAGCAGAGAGTGATTTTGGACACAGCCAGAGTCTACTGCCATTGATTCATAAACCAAAGTATTGGATAAATTCATACTTTGACTTGATGATACCTGATGGCACTAGATGAAAAGTTAAGGGATGAGCAAATGTGAAACAATTCATTCTGAGGTGGGCCTAATTGTTTGTACTAAATTTCATAAGAGCTATCCAGCAGATCACTAAAAACCTAAATGTTAACTTCATTATGGTACTAAAGGACAAGTAACAAGACCACCAAAATCATTAGAATTCATCCTCTTGGGACCATGAATGTCTGTACAAAATTTCATGGTAATCCATCCAACAGTTGTTGAATTATTTCAGTCTCGACCAAAGTGGTGGACCAACCAACCAGCTGATTGTCATTTCCATCCCTATAGCTGCTGGCTAGCTAGTTAAAAATCAATATTTACTTTCATCTTCTCTGTGACTATAAAATCCCTACTCCTGATTTACCAATGACTTTACAAGTTCATCTTAGTCTCTCGACATTTAAAAGTTCCCACAACTTTTCCAGTCAAGGAGGCAAGAAGTTGCAACCACACCAAGGTGGCAAATAACAAACCTGCCAGGACTTCTCTCCCTCATCTCAGTCTTTCTTCTCACACCATCTCCCTCCCTCTGCTATCTCCCCGTCTCTTTGCTTTCTTTCTACATCTTGTTAATTTCAGGGACATGAAAGCTTCTCTGCAGAACAAAGTCACTCTTTTGTTTCCTGACTTCAAAGGTCTGATGACCGACTTTTAAAAGAGAGAGAAAGGTGGGCTCTGCTGAAGAGCAGAGTGTGGAGTTGACATAGGGAATAGATCTGAAACAATGCTCCCTCTCCTCTCCACCTCTTTTCCTCTTCATTTTTACTTCTCTGCATCACAACGAGTTGTATAGTGTCAACTTTAAATTAACAGAAGAGAGACAGAACAGTAGACAGGATGAAGAGAAAGATATACTGTAGAAGAACTGTTTAACTCTGTCAATACCATCATCACCAGACCTATTTATATCCTAGGTGGGTCTACACAGCACTCATATTTATTCTGAAACTTTATTTGAAAACATCTAAAACCCTTTAGGTTCCATTATAGAATGATCGTTTTATGGTTTATCGTCATCGTCGTGTCAGAAATGAGTAAGATTTCACTTCAAATAACATATGTAAGTGTTATTATGAATCCTGAATAACAAATAAAGTTTCTGGATGAGCCAGCAGGATTAACAGGGTCCTTTGTGGCTCAGGAGGTAGAGCAGGTTGTCCACTAATCAGAAGGTCCGTGGTTCAGTCCCTGACTCCTCCAGCCCACATGTCAAAGTGTCCTTGGGCGAGAGACTGAACCCCAAATTGCTCCTGATGGTTTTGCCAGCACCCTGCGTGGTAGCTTGCTGCCATCAGTGTGTGTGAGTGTGTGTGTGAGTGTGCAGCAGAAACATTGTAAAGCGCTTTGGATAAAAGTGCTGAATAAATGCAGCCGTTTAGCATTTTTTATTTATTTAAACCATTAAATTATGAATGTTTTGGAAATTTCTGTCACTCAAAGGCACCAAAATAACTACAGAAGGCGATTCAAGTTAAAATACTTGCCATGAGTTCCCTTTCAAAAAGCATTTTGATACTATTAACGGTCAGAGATGTTTTCATTGTTAGGAGCATGAAAACAAAGTATGTACTTACTGAATGTAAAATAGAAGAAAAACATTGTTGCGCGAATCGCCACAGATAACATCTACTTGTGAGTTCAGTCTTATTGTCTCTGTCTTTTTTTCTCTCATTAAAGCAACACCATGCAATGACTCCTCTCAGCTCAAGTTTCGGCTGTGCTGTAAACAGACACACTAGTTTCTCTTATTCTCTGTTTTCTCTTCTCCGATTGGTTTGTTAGTAGACAAGGGTCGTAGCGCCGATCGCATTGTCGGAATTTTGCCTCAGGCTGTCTTGGGTTGTCTCACAGCGCGATCCGGAGACACTGTTTTGAATTTAACAAACCATTTTAACACGATTTGCTGATTGTCAGCTTTAATCTCAAACAGCCAAAAATTTGCACAGTATGAAGGAGCCTTAAAGAGAAGCTTCTGTGTTTTTCACTCCTTTTTCAATGAACGTCCAGTAAAAGTGCTTGTTTCTGCCACTGACAGGCTCAGACTGTTATTATGAGTGCCTGACAACATTATGGAAAAGACCATACAAAGAAATAACACATTTTTTCCTTTACCTTTCACTCGATCCAGTCTGATACAGTGTGTAATTGCGTCTAACCAAGTCTCACTCAAGGAGAAGTCTTGATCTTGCGAGAGTTTAGTTGTTGTCAAAATCACCTAAATATTCAGCCATGACAGAGTTGGTAGAGGAGTGCTGGTAGGAGTTTATTGTGTTGGAGTTACAGAAAGCATGGCTTAATGTTATCTAAAAGATTTTCAAAGTCATGAATGAATATTTAGCCGATTTCAACGACTCAACTCTTGCAAGAGAGCGAGAACAAGAATTCTCTTTGAGCGAGACAGTTATGTGTTCACGAGATCAGAGACCCTTTTTGAATGAGAGTGTACTGATGTAACACCGGCTCCTCCTTTATGGGTTGTTTGTAACCTTATTGTTGCTGGGCTAGTGAGTGTCTCTAAGTCCGTTTGTAGTGACTCTGCTAGAGTCAAGTGTTTGGTTAGCTCAGTTTAAACTGGAGGAAATAAATGAATGATGAGCGAAAACCGGTTCAAAGCGCCTGCCGACGTCTTTGTGTCATAGATAATGAGGAGCTCAAAGAGACCGTCTGAAAAATGGTACGTGCCGGAGAAAATCATTTCAACGTCTGACAGGAGAGAGTGTGTGACTGATAGACAAGCTGCACGAATGTACACTTCACATTTGACTTTAATGGTGTTTTAGGGGATAAAATGTTTGAAGGATGAGGAATCTCTTCTCCTTAGATAGATTATTTATCCATATATATAATACTATAGTATCCAATAGGACTAGTGTGAAAGTGTGTTTTAACATCACCAAGTGTTTTTATGAAAACAGGTGTGTGACCATATTATATTCATCTTATATTCAGGCCAATACAGTAAATAGTAAAATAATGTTGATATAAAGGTGTCTTGTTACTGTACCTTACAACCATCAGAGCAAACATCTCACTAAAAAACTAATTGATTAAATCCTCCAGGAAACCACAGACAGACCTGTTGATATACTTTGCTACCCACTATATGTTCTAATAAAATGTGTTTGTGTGTGTGTGTGTGTGTGTGTGTGTGTGTGTGTGTGTGTGTGTGTGTGTGTGTGTGCGTGCAACACATCCTCATACCCAATGACCAGAATAGGCCTATTTCCAAAGACTCCCAAAACAACTTACATGAGTGTTTTCAGCGCCCTCTAGAGGACAGATGGGTACCAGAAGAACAACCATTGCTGCCGTTAAGGAAAGATCATGATTTGGACACCTGAGCCGCAGCAACTCACAGTGTCTCTCACAGGGAAAGACACTTGTTTGGAAGCAGCAGGCGAACAGCAGCTCTCTTGCAGCAAAGGCAACACATTTTTGCCTTTTTCTAACTACCTCGCCGCCCTCCTCCTGACAAGGAAGTCACCTTATGTTGACGTCAACTGAACAGCGTCACTCCCCCCCGGGTCATGATTACAACGGACACTAGATGGCATAAAGACGCCTTTTGAAATTTTGACCTATGCTGTCGTTTAGCTTGCGAGGATGAGCCTGTGTGCCTGTGTATGTGTGTGCCTGTGTATGTGTGTGTGTGTATGGTTGAATAATTGCTTGTGTGGCCTGTGAGTTGAGCCAATTAAAAAGTCAGCTACTTTGTTCAACAACATCCAGAACATTCCTGAATCGTGTTAATTAATTGATCATTAATCATGAGGCTTTCATTAGTAAGGCAGAGAGAGAGAGAGTGTGTGTGTGTGTGTATGTCAAAAAAACAGACGGTCCCTCTGGAAATAAACTCTGTATCCCACACACACACATACACACAGACACAGACACAGACAAACACACACATACAATGAGTAAAGTTCAGCCTGTTCCCTAAGTCCCTAAGAAGAGGTACACATAGGAATACAAAACATACTGACACACACACATAACCACACACACAGCTTACTTACCTTGATAAAAATGGCTCTTATCAGTGTTCGCCCATATCTGTTTGCTGACAAATCCAGTGTTAATCATGTCGTTGAGGTTTTAGAGCTCATTAAAATGTAGTGAGGGTATAGCTGTCAGTTAATCAGGCTCAGCAGGGACTCACTTAGCCTATGTGAGTCCAAAAATTTGATTTGATAGTTTTTATCTTTATAATGAAGAGTCAAAGACCGTGCATAAGTTGCCAGAAATAACTTTGGAAGTCACATTCTCAGAGCTAAGAGTTCATGGAACGGTTTATCACGCTGATCAAAAAAAAACCATGTAAATAAACTGACCTGTCTATGCTTTGATATGATTTAAGTGGTAAATAGCAGACAGAAGTTTACAGTAGCTTCGAGTGAGAGTGAAAGCATAACTCCTGTAATTAGCTTCCAGTCTCTCGAATGGTCCCACGAGCATGTTGTTTACAGGTTGTGTCTTAGTGTGGTAATTACCGTAGTGATTTTTACTATACGTGAACACAAAGTGACAATCCACATTGATACCAGATGGTCTCTGCCTTCTCTGTGGCCTGCATTTTGTTTGCACATCAGTGAGGTTTAATCATTACCTGTGTATGAGTACAGTGAGTGTGTGAGTGCTTCTTTCTGTGAAGGAAAAATTCACTGATCACACATTTGTTCTTGTCAATTAAGTATCAAATGGTACAAGTGACATACGTTATAATATGAGGGGGACTCCTGATTAGAGGATGACATTTTTTTCAGGATTCCTGCAGGATGGGAGTCACTTTCACTCTTTATCATGTGACGGGGACAGGACAGGAAAAAGTCAAAGGGAAGGGGCAGGATGGGGAATCGTATTAACAGTAAGTCGGTTTATATATATATATAAATATGCACTTATATGAATAAATGCTGTTCTTTATTTGGAACGTAATGCGAGTCATGCTGTGGTCTTTTTTTCTCATTCTCTCCTGTCTGCTCTGGTGGCTGGTTGCTGGTTGGTAGCAGCTAGAGACATTTTTTTCAGTAATCTTGTGGCTCACGGGATTCATATGGGATTGCCGCGGGAATAGGATGGGGCGGGAATCATTCTTTCGGGATTGGGACGGGACAGAACTTTTTTTTTTTTTACTGTATCATGGGATTAGACAAGAGTGGAAATCCATTCCTGTCTCACCCTCTACTGCTGCTTTTGCAGAAGTATTTTTTTTCATGCAAGCAACGTGGTTCAAAGGAAGACATTGTCTGTCTGTCTGTCTGTCTGTCTGTCCACCACTTTGATCCAGGATGAAATTTCTTAACAGCTTTTGGATGGATTTTTGTGAAATCTTATACAGACATTCATAGTTCAGATATTCATGGTAAATATTACACCTGCTTTTCATTGTGAGCATGTTAGCTTTAGTACAGCCCCACAGAACCCTGCTGTCTTCTTTATGAAATGAATGATTTTGGGTTTTTTTTTAATCTCCACACAAAAAATGGGAAAATATACTGCAGCCAAAATTCCCTTCACTTCCATTGGATTGGTGAAATTTCAGAGGCCAATATCTCAAAACCTGGACAAACAAAACCTGAACTATCTCTGTGACTAATGATACCACAGAAGGTCAGAGAGAAATATATCTTTTTGTTTATTATTTGCATAAACTAACCCTACAGTTGTTTATAAGAATGTAGCATAAAAACGGTTTAAGTGTGTTTTCTTATTCACTTCTACCCTGCTTACCGTCATTGGTGTGCAAGTGTGTGTGTGTGTGTGTGTCTGTAATGGGTGAATGTTACTTGTAATGTAAAAGTGCTTTGAGTGGTTGGAAGACTAGAAAGGCGCTGTATATGTACAGTCCATTTACCATTCCATTAATAATATAATTTGATGACATATACACTTACAGCTGTCAGAATGTCTGAAAATATTTACTCATACAAACATACACACACACACACACACGCACACAGTTGAAACACACACTCCTCTTTCCTGTAGAAACCTAACAAAGCAATGAGCCAATTCAATTAACGATGTTCCGGATATCACCAACAGAGTGCTTGGATTTCTAATTGGCTCTGTACATTGATTACATACAGACAGACACACACACACACACACACACACACACGAAAAGACAGCAATCCACTAACATATTCTTTTACATGTTGTTGGCGTACAGTGAACCACATGTGATCAAATCCCTTTAAATCTCTTTGTACTTCAATTCCATGGCTTAACGTGGACACACACACACACACACATATATATATATGCACACATCAAATGGTGCACCTCAAAATGTCCTTTGCTTCAACACATGAAATCTATTTCCAAGTGAGATAAATCCTCTTGTATTATTGAAAAGTTGACTACATACACACACGCACGCATTCTTCTCCATAGTTGATATTCATGAGAAGACAGATACCAGTGAATATCTGTGTGTCACCGGCTTGCCGCCGCTTGCATCAGTGCGGACGGACATCCAGCGCTAACATGTTTTACACATTGCGGATGAAGGATCTCCTCACATCGATGAAAAAACAAGCGTCTCTTTTAATAGTAAAGTTATAATACTTGAGATCAAATTTGTTCAGTGACTCCTGCAGTTACTGGTGGGAAAAAAAACACAAGTGCGGTTTAATACAGCAGACTTGTGTGGGCAGATACTACTGCTGCTTGAACCCGCTACTTTGTCAGAAGCACACAACAGAGGAGCAACTGATGTATCTGTTTACAGTGCAACCAAACAGCCCTGACATTGTATTAATAAAGAAGTCAGTCAATAATTTTCACATCACGCCATGATCTGATTTCATGCCGCACTGCACAGCGCGAGTGGTTTTCCACACAACAGCAGGACACAGTTGCCTTGCAGAGAAGTTGTCTCCTACAACTCTTCATGTAACATCTTCACTGTGGCTACTCCTTATTTCATCACTCCCGCTTCATTTTTCTTTAATGATCCGCTGATGAAAAATGCAGAACGTGTTTTTGTTGCTGTAGTGATGAACTATCATTGTCAGTACTAAGCTTGGTGTGAAGGTAAAGAGTCAGTGATGAAGGTAGGCGTCGTAAGCTTTGGCTTCAGCCTACACCTTTTTGGTAAAAATTGTATATCATCATTTGTGCATTATGGGTAAGGATATAGATAAATAGATAGACAAAGGTGGAAAAGTCTTAGACCCCATCGTGATCGTCACCGGATATGAAAAGGGGGAGGTGAATGCAAGGGTAGTATAGGCTAACCCCCTAGATGGAGTCTAGACAGTGGTGGTGGTGGTGGTGATGAAGAAGCGTAGATCTTGGTGGTATGGTAGCGGCTCCTAGAGAAGGCGAGATGGTGATCTGGGATGAAGAGGAGAGGAGCGAGCCTCCGGGACGCTGCCGCTGTGGAGGGCGGATGGGGGGGGCGGAGGAGGGTTGCGATGATTGCTCTGGAATGACAGCCGACAGCGACAGAGAGGGAAACAGATTTGAAAGTTTGACAGCTGAGCCGTGATCGACGGCTCGGAGATTGTGGAGGGAATCTGATTTGATAACTAGGAGTGATGCCCCCTAAACAGCTGATGTGAAAGCAGGAGGAGCAGGGGAGAGAGAGAGAGAGAGAGAGAGAGAGAGAGAGGAGTGGGAAATGAATGAATGGTTAAAGATAGTCTTCCTGCCTGAATTTACGCTAAGCTTCATATTATGTTTGCAGTAGACATACATTAGAATTGGCTATGCTGTGTTTTTCTTTCCATTTTTTCTTCCCTGTTTTTTTTTTTTTGTTATTTAGTTTCATATTTAATAGACTGAAATCAAATCAAATCAAACAGCATCAGTAGATTAATATTGCTCTGACATATTGAACAGTGAACAGTGAAGCTGATATCAATGAGAGTAAATCACACGCATTAACGCCGGCTTACAAGCTGCATAATTTCCTTTGAGTCCTCCACGCATGGTGAAGCTGTTTGAATACGGCACAGGAATGGTGGACTCCGTCACTAACAGTGGTAACCACTATATAAAGATGTAATTACATAATGTAAATACATTTAACAGATTAAATTCATGAAAATATCAAGGGTTATATCTTTAACTTTATCTTTATATCTAACCAAAACTTGAAGTCTGTTTTTCTGGACTGGACCACTTCTGAAGAAAAAACTTGTGTTTGTGTGTTTGTACCTCAAAGAGCATTAAAAAAAGGCTTAAACTCACCATTTCTGTTGAATAATAAATCCAATTAGACAGGTGGCTTATTTTCAACTTTCACAAATTCAGAAAACGCATTTGAATCTAAACCCACTTTGTCTTCATCCCTCGCCAGTCATTTAAAGACACATTTGCAGACATCCCTCAACGAACTGAAGGTAACTGAAATGTGTTAAGATATGTGAAAAGTAGATGAATGAGGTGTATGTAAATGTTTTTCAAGGTTTCCCGGGTCAGTTAATTTCACTTGCACTGTGTGGAAATACCCTCAGTTACTTTGAGATGTTAAATCCACACAATTCCCACAGTGTGTATAGTCATTTTTTAGAGGGATGCTGACCAGAGTGAAGCTATCAATGGCAGAAAAAGATGTGAGAATAAGGAGAAAGAAAGAAATGGATTCACTTGCATCGGGAGCAAATTCTCATACTTTCTCTTTTACTTTTTTACTGGCAACCCAAGGACTGCAGGCTACAAGGAGAAGATTCTGAATCCTCTGAGACATGAAAGCTTAGGAATGACTTTCACACCTGAACAAGTCTTCTTTCTCTCCATCTTCCTCGGTTTCCACTCTTTTTTTTTGGCCATCTGTCCCCTTCTCTCTCTCCTCATCTACGTAATGATAAAACACTCTCACATATCTGTAAATCTGTCTGTTTCGGTTAAATACAACATCCAAGGATATAACCTCTCTCTCTCTCTTTCCATCCATTGAATTGGATTCCATTCTCATTTTCTATTTCCTTTCATTTAAGCGTTCATACAACATCTGAGCGCTCCGCTGAGCTCACAGTGTCCCTGTGAGCCGAGAACATGGCGGATAAAACTCAGCGGCTGATTTGAGTTTAAGGTTGGCGTTCGGTGAGGTAATTTCAGGTTAGGAGTCGGTGAGATCAAGCAAAATACTATAGAATATAATGATGTTGCTCAATTAAATGAGACACCAGATAAAGCCTAAAATAGGGTCTACTCTTTTTTTCTAATATCAAATCTTCAAAACATTTCTTTCACCACACAATCATTGAACTCTGGAAGGTTCTGTTCTGTCATAACGCTGTCTTCTCTTTAGCACATAACATTTATAGTGATTTGTGGTTGAAAAAAAAAATCAATCAAATTAATAGGAATGGAAATTATCGACAACCAAACAAATCACCATGTCCTTGTCTGGAAAGGGTTTCGGTTAAACCGGTTAGAATCATCACTTGATTTCTCCCTCACACACACACACACACACACACGTAGGCACAGTCACAGAAGGCCACACAGGTGGACATTAATGGACAGTCGAGATTTGTTGGAATGGAATGAGGACGGCTAGATTGGATTTCCAGAGGAATCTCATTTCAGCCGACTCTAATCTGAGAGAGAGAGAGAGAGAGAGAGAGAGAGAGAGAGGGAGGAAAGTGCGAACTGTCCATTATCGCGGTTGCCACAGCGACGTGTAGATGTGTGTGATGGGAAACGTGGTCCAGAGGAGGAAACTTTCCGCTGTGGAGCCTTTTTAATCCTGCCACTTGGAGAGTCTGTATCTGTGTGTCTATGTGTGTGTGTGTGTGTGTGTGTGTGTGTGTGTGTGTGTGTCTGAGATAGGCCATTCGGTCTTCGTAGAATAGCCTTGAGTTTTCAAGGAGACTTGTTTTGACCTCTGCCACCAACAGCTTGTGTCTGGAGTAAACTTTTAGCAATGAAATTTAAAAAAAAAGCTCTTTCTGACCAAACAGTTCTAGGAACTATGGAACAAGAAGAATTAAACTCAAGAACAAACTGAGAAATAAAAAAAGTCTCTTTGACACAGTTGACAAATAAAGCCTCAAGTCTCGCCATCACTCGCTAGCTCACTAGCCAGCACTCTCACTCTTCACTAGCTCATCTTTCTCTTTTCATAAATTAAGTAGGAAGCTTTCTCTACTGTTTGGTGCTGGGAAGCCTACAGTGGGTTTATCAGAGCTTTTTGGCTGAAAACAGCTGCATGTGGAAACTGGATACCAGTAAGTTGCAGGCCATAAAACCAAAACAATGAGTCAAAAGACACTAAAATGCTCGTATACACTGACTACACAAACTGCAGAGTGAGGTGATGTCTGTCTGTGGGTTACGAATGCTCATAGCCATGACAAAAGAGTGGGAATCACACATGAATAAAGCTTTAAAAATTAGATTTATTGTTAACTCAATATAAATTACAATAATGCTAGTCAGTTAAATCAGTAATGGATGCAATGTATGGATGAGTGAAGTATGTAGTGTGTGCAAGCAAAGCAAAGCAAAACAGAAGTCTAACCCATCTGGCTGGTGGAGGCCTGGAAGGAAGAGAGAGAAAGAGGTTTATTCGAGGACACCTAAATAGGCTGTAGGCGTAGACTACCCAGGTGCAGGTAGTTCCCTGACGTCCTCTCCAACTCCGCCCACTGGCTCCTGAGCCAAGAAGCCAAAGCAAAGGGGACGTCACATAAGTCAATAAAATATTTATTAAAGCAGTTTTAATAGACACTGTAAGTAATATATGCTAGGTACTATATTATTGTAAATGATAAAATGATTCCCTGGTTCCTCTGGTTGAAACACAGGTAAACTTCTTGAGTGTTTGGCCTCCCTGGGAAAGTTCCCGGGATAGAAACACCCTAAAAGAGGTTGTCATTATACTAGACTACATCCATATTAAATGTGTTCTATAACTCTATCTGCCCCTTTTCAAACGATCCAAACTCTAACTCAGTGAAACCTGTGTAGTGTCTATTAGTATTTGTTCAGTCTGACTTTGAATTTATCAGCCAACAAACACCAAAACCATTTCCCTTTGTTCTTTTGCCTGCTGAGACGTTGCATTTCTTTTACCCGTTTATGTCCATAGAGATTAGCCTCGTTCTAACGACTCCATTTTTTTAAAAAAAAGTTTTGCTTTCTTTGTTTCCAGGCAACACAACATCAAGACAAACAGACCAGTGGAACACAAAACTAATGCGAACAAGCAAAGAGATGAAAATGCTGCTTCTATTGCCAAATTTGGCCCTTGATTTTAGTTGATTGGATTTGGGAGGCAAAGAAATAGAAATCTAGAGGTTAAGAGGAAACACGAGAAATGGGGGGGAAAGTGAGTTTCAGCAGTATAAGAAGAAAGCTTTCACATGTCTGCAGTACAGGTGAGGCTGAAACACATGGAAAGAGAGAGAGAGAGAGAGAGAGAGAGAGAGAGAGAGAGAGAGAGAGAGAGAGAGGGAGTGGTTGAGTGATAGAAAGCTATAAAAGTCCCATTAAGCTTTCAGCCTTGATTGCTCTATAATTAAATGTCCATTTTCTTTGCCTACATAGACAAGGTTGGCAACTTCACTTCAGCAGATGGTTTACTCTGTGTGTGTGTGTGTGTGTGTGTGTGTGTGTGTGTGTGTGTGTGTGTGTGTGTGTGTGTGTGTGTGTGTGTGTGTGTGTGTGTGTGTGTGGGAGGGTGCATGCCCGGGTGTAAAAGGCAGCCATTAGTTGTTGAGTCTGAGTGGTGATGCTAGACACTCACATCACGGTGCCAAGTTCCAGTAGCCTGCGAAATTGATTTCAGGTCAAAATCAGTTAATTAAGTAAAGACTCAAACAGCTCCAGAGTCCAAAACCCAGTCTCTGTAATCATAGTGTGTTTACCCTGGAAGTTCAAATGAGGAAGAGCAGTTAAACAATCTTTCTGTGTGACAAGGTGGGAAATAAATCACCAGTAAAGCTTTCACACAGTATTTCATCAGGCGACTCAATGGAATGGATTCTGAATGGACGATATCAAGAGTCTGTGTTGACAACGTGTTTGGGAAGCTGGAGACATTGGGAAAGAGTTGGTGTAGTGCATAGATTTAATGGCATCCAGTGGAACAGACTTGGCAGAAATGGAATACAATATTCTTAAGTATGTTTTAATCAGTGTATAATCACCTGAAATTAAGAATCGTTGTGTTTTCTTATCTTAGAATGAGCCCTTTATATCTACATATGGAGTGGGTCCTCCTCCACTGAGCCCACCATGTTTCTACAGTAGCCTACAATGGACAAACCAAACACTGGCTCTAGAGAGGGCCTTTTGCGTTTTCAAGGCCACCGTATTTCAGACAGTGTGAAATTGTCACATTTAGTTTTGTAACAACAGAAAAGCCATATTTTCACATTTTTACAAAACTAAATAACTAATAGCAGTTAAATGTACCCAAGTGCCCAAAGCAGTAAAAGTAGAGAGTAAAGTTTAGTGCCATTGTTGGGAGTAAACCTTGCCAAGCTTTTAGATCACCTGAAGACCTAAAGGAAGGAAAGCAGGCAGATAAGGAAGTAACAAAGGAGGGAATGAAGGATGAAAAAGAAGGACAGAAGAAGGAAAGATGGCATTTGCATTAATAAATGAGATTATCTCGTTAAGAAATCTTAATCGGCAAAGTAGGTTTTGCAGCTATTATCTAAATCACCTTTATGAGCAGGGATCATGTCTCAGCTCAAGTAATCAAAGTTTTATACACTTTGACTTGTCAAGTCAACCACATCCTCAAATCAGCAAATTAGAAGTGATACTTTTACAGCAAACTACTGATCTTACCTGACCTAGAATTTCAGGAAAACTTTGTTCATTGTGATGTTTTCTTTCCATTGTTTTTGTGATATTTAAAAATCCAAGAAGCATGTGTGGAGGCTTGAATATGTGGCACAGATATAGCTTCTTTATAAACAACTGTCTATGGTACAGTATATTACTGAATGAAATTCTCTGTTGACAATATAAAAAAAAATATGGGACATATATAAATGGTAAATGGACTGCACTCATATAGCGCCTTTCTAGTCTTCCAACCATTCAAAGCCCTTTACACTGCGTGCCAGCATTAACCAATTCACACACACATTCATAGACGAATGGCAGGGGCTACCATGCAAGGTGCCAACTTGGAGGGAAACACACACACTCACACACCAGTTGCACAGCCATCGGGAGCAATATGATCCCCTGGCCGTGGAGACCGATCTTCCTATTAGTGGACGTCCTGCTCTACCTCCTGAGCCGCAGCACAGCCTCAACCAAGAGGCATCGTATTTTTGTACAGTATTTGTCAAAAGGATAACGCACAATAAAGTCCGAGAGCTCATTTCCATTGTGTTCCTTTGGGTGTAGATGTGTTGTTTGACTGTTAGTGGCAGAGTAGTAGAAGGTAGAAGGACACTATATACTCAGCCAGCTAGTTTCCAGTAGAGCTAATGGACTTAAGGCTTGAAGGTAACCATTTCCACATATCTACTGCTGAACAGAAAAACGAGTCCTTTCCTATACAGCTATTAAATCTGAAAATTACAAGTGTTCATTGATACAAGCGCCTCATTCCACCTGACTTAAAGCCTGATATCAAAAACACTCCAGGAGAATCAATATAGATAATTATTACTCACTAGTGCAAGTGGAAATACACTCTCTTAAAGATGAAATGCCTTCAAAAGTTCTTTATGTTCTACTGTGAGCTTTTACATGAATGAGCCTTCATACTGTGGGAATCCCGCCACTCAGTCCTGCATCCATCTCAGCATGACACAATCACCGAGGAGAAAGGAGAAAGAGTAACAAGTGCAGCAGCAGCAGCACAGACAAGAAGTATGACCTACTTTTTTGTAAAGGTAAGGTGTGTTGGGACTTCCTTCAGTGTTCTGTTGCCTGCTTGCAAACAGGACATCTCCGAACCCACAGCTCATCACTGTCAGTCTGGTTCCGTCCCTTTAAGAAGATTGATGTCTGACGAGTGTAACATCATCTCAGCGTTCCCTTCATGTTGTCTGACAGGTAATTGAGTCTTCTCTTGTCATGGCAATTTGCCTCTTGCCCTTCAATGAGAAATAGAAACAATTCTCAATACTCTATGATCTGGGAGACTCCAGTTCGAGACCTGGTGTGAGAACCTCCTTCGTAAGGTAGAACTCTTACTGTAACACTTTAACTTTCTAAAAATTGAAAGTGAAATAAAAAATAAAAAACATGATTTTTAAGCCTGCAGAGCAGCATCTAGGTGTTGTTACTTTATGTGTGGTTATACCCAAACAAACATAGCAGGATATGCTTCAGCATGAACATTTGTTCCTCTTTCACACAGGAACATATTGTTGAAATGCACAAACCTTTTTTTCACTAAGCATTTCCAACCTTTCAGAAATTCACACAAGCATTTAGACATATTCATACATTAATTTCCCTCCATACTCTGCACCCCACTGCAGAAAAACAGTTCTCTTGTCCACTAATTACCGAACACAAAGCCCCCAAATATCAGTCTGCTGCAGTGAAACCATGGATTTTTTAGCGACAAATGTTTACATGGTTGCAGGCTTGTTAAATGAGCTTGTTGGCAAAAGCTGGTAAATGACTTCAGCTTGTAATGAAGTTATTCTAAGTCGATATATTGTGGCAAAAGATGAATGTTTTTGGTAAGCAGCTGTGTAATAAGCAGGATGATGTACAGGCCGCTGCTCAGGGCGATCCGAGCCAATCCACTTTACATCAATTGATTCACCCAATTGGGTTTAATTTTGTGATAATGACCGCCCAGCTTGCTGCACAATATTGCTTAGTCAATGAAATGAAACATTTTATTTCTCACTGTATTGTTACTTTGCCTTCATTATGTGTGTATAATATAAAAATCCCTCATACATGCTCGGTGCACAAATACATTGTATTTTTATACTTGTTCATATTTTTATTTAATGTCATGCCTACATCAAATTTGTTTGACTCTTATTTAGATTCTATTAATTTTCTCTTTGTTGTAGCTCTTTTTATTTTACTGCTGTAATAACTCAATCACCCCGCGGGGAACATTAAAATTTAATTTGTTCCTTTTTTTGTTTCTTATCCCGTCTGTTCACAAAGTTGTACAGCAGCACTTAAAGCTATGAAACCAATACACTTGTGTAGGTTTTACTTGCGCTGTTTGCTGTTTTTATGGTGTCTTTACTTTCTTATTTCTTGTTTCTGGAGCCAATCATGATCATGCAAAATCTATAAATTCTACATCACAATGCAGGAATGTGTCAAAATATGGACTGCTGCTTAACCCTTACATACTGTTCATATTCTGACCCTTCACAGTCATTTTTGCATCCATATGTTATCAGTCATTTATAAATGGGTGATTAATCCTTCATTAATGTTCCAAATAGTCAGAGAGAATGTATTCTTTTCATCTGACACTATTTTGTTTTTAGAGAAAATAGTTTGACAATCTATATTATGGTCTCATGTTATCTAAAGCAGAAGAACATAACAACCGTAATTACTTCTATGAATTATATTTAAAGTGAAGGATGCAACAACATCAACATTTTGAATGGTAGGTTTCATTATGATCATAGAAACACATAGAAACCATAGAAACCTCAATCAACACTGCCTGTCCTCTGTCTCTGACAATTGTACACAATCAACTCCGCCATTGAGTCTATTAGTCATGAAACAAAACAATAAACTTGTGGCAATCATGACATGAGAGAAGGTTGCAGACTGCAGTGTGTTGGGTTAAGTGGCATCTTGCCGTTGGTTACAGATTGAAACCAACTGCACTAAATCCTATATACCGGTCTTTTAAGTAAATTAATTATTCATTATGAATTATTAGGTGTGAGTTCAGCTATGTGTTAGACTTCAAAGAATAGCAACTTGATGAAAGTTGATGAGAGCTGTACTGTTGAGCGGTGCGAGGAATATTTTGAAGTAACTGACAGAGGCATGACACAGCAAATAAATAAATACAATCAAATAAATAAAAAGGTTGCATGCCTTTTATGGATATTTATTTTATATGTAACATATATTTTAGTCAGGACTCAAATCATACAAAACCACACAACTGAACAGTTCAACAAAAAAAAGATCATTTTATATGGGAGGCAGTTCATTCATAACAGACAACAAAAGGAGTTATCAATTATTGTATATGTTTTATTATGAAGTGACAAAATATGAAAAATTGTAAAATGTTGGCTGCCATTCAGAAAAAAAAAAAAACTTCTTAGCAAAAAAGCTGCATGATAATACTGTGTTATTGCCACATAACAGTAGCTGGAGTTCACACAATCTAAAGTGCACGGCTTGTTCACTCACAAGCTGTGAACAGCTCGCTTTAGTGAATGTGAAGCTCATTTTTCTTGTTTGCATAATGAAACCAGACAGCAGCGCTAATGTGAGCGCAGCAGTTACTGCAGTTACATTAAAGCTGCACTCTGGTTCTTAAATGTCGAGATCGAGGTAAAATACAACTACCTATGTCACTGTGTGAGGGCCTCACTTCGAGCCATGCCTCATATGTTAATTTGATGAATGACTCAGCCACTGTTAGCATTGATGACAACAGCTTCTGTAACACAGATGCTTTTTTTCCTCCCGTTCATCAACATTCTGTTTAAAAGGTTTCAAAATAAGATCAAAATGTTCATGTAGGCAATTATTTTCCTGTATTTTTTCCACTTTCTGACTCTAATCAATTGACTTTAAGTTATTTATTAATTTGAAGAATGTAAAATAATATACTTTATGTTTACACCATATCATCGTCAGTACTGCCCGGTAAAGCTTTAATTTGACAAACACAACAAATCAGGTAAAAGATAGCGTTCAAAATCATAATCCACCAGAAGTGGTGTGTAATGAGACTGAATGATTTATTCAGCAGATCATGCGGAGCAATTTTTAAAAAAAAAATCATCCCCTCATGCAGCAATACAAGACAATACTATTTTAATTACAATTCCTTACTGTATTGAACTGTATTGAACACCTCCTACAGCCAATTTATGTGAGTCACATGCTCATTCGATTAAACCTGCAACAACATAGTTGAGAAAAGTTGCTCTGTATCCTGTATTTACTGTAATTAACTGCAGAGGTGGACAGGCTCACCATTGTGCCCATAATCACATTGAAGGACTACAGTGTTATGGCCATAGTAACCATATGTTGTTGTTGGATGATTTAACTCTCCCATCATCCCCTTTCCCCTTACCTCTCTATCTCCTTCCTCCCTCTTTGCTTCTCTCTATCGTTCAGCCTCATGAATACTGAGTAGCACATCAAATATTCATAGCACACGCACCCATGCACCAGGATACACGCACACACAGCACGGACTCTAACAAACGAACGGCACACACGCTCGCCCTCTCTCCGTCTTATGCACTTGAACGCACCCATACACACATATACGTACGACTCTGCACTCATTCACATGCTGCAAGAGATAGAACCAGCTAAAACCAAGCGGCCATGAAAGTTTAATACCGGGTTGTCCGACGGATTCGCAAACAGACACACACACACACATGCACAGATACGGGAGTGTGCATGGGCACAGACACACCACGTCTCTTTCTCTTTCACTCACAGCTATTAAAATTTAATCTACGGGATGTCAAGTGGATTCATTTTTATTGAGCTGTTTGTAGCACCTGTATTTTTACACTCCTTAAATATTTAAAACATATTCATACTCCCGGATACAGCTGACATCATCATCATAAGCCCACTTTAGGTTCGCCATCAGGGGTGTTAGATGGCTTCATATTCATCAACAGGGCAAAAATGTAATATGACAGAGTTCATAGAGGAAATCCTCTCAGGCACAAAGCTGCTCCAACTGCTACAGCCTGTCGTACATACAGCTACCTTTTGCTCTATGATTCAACTGTAATTAATTACATGAACTTTACCATAAACTCGCTAACCTGTTATTTAAAGGTTATGGTATTTGTGCAATAGCATAGCCATAGCCGTGAGATAGCCATGTTAACATTTCATGAATCCATCTACCAACTCCTCTAGAGCCCACAGATGTACACATTACATCTTGTTTGTTCGATATACAGAAATAGATGTAAAAATGACACTTTTGTCTTTTCAGGGGAGTTATGTCACTTTTTCGTGACGAATCCATCTGTCCAGTACTTGAGTACAGCGTTTCCAAGCGTAGAGCAGGTTGCTAGATACAGTCAGTGAGCACAAGCCCAGCACCTCTGCTGTGACAATAAGATGTCAGGATGCTACGCACAGTCACTGCACCCATCTGTTGTTCATCCAAAAATATTTCCAGTACATCATTCCCTCTAAAATCACAAAGTGTGATTTTTACGTTTCTGTTTGTGCATGGGTAAAACAAACAATATCAAGATTAATAAGTGAGCATGACAAGTGTTTGCATGTGTATTTTTGATCTTTAAAGATAACCATTTTCCTGCTTCCAGTCTTTATGCTAAGCTAGGCTAACGACATTCTGACAAAACCCATAGACATGAGATTGATACCAATCTTCTCATCTTCTCAGAAAGAAAGTGAAGCCTTTTTTTAACGTTGTAAGGTAGAAGTGTAAAGCAGTAATAACCACATGTTGCGAGCTGTATTGATGCAATAGGTAAAAGCACTAGATGGAAGGAATATATGCACAGACTTTTAAACAGACTGCTGCATAGAATCAAATCAGTATTATGGTCATATGACATTCTTGTATGTGTGAAACGTTCAAATCAGCCACTACCAATAACAATGTGCGATTAACCAGAGTACCTTCTTCATCAAGACTTGTTGTTACACAGGAAAACGGATCAGTGGCCAATCTGCTCTGAGAAGAATAAATCAAACACCATGCTTTGAATCACATCCTCATGTTCCTAGTGGTAAATACAAAGTAAAACTGACACTGATGGGAGTATCATTAGTTTTGCAGGTAGTCCTCAACTAAAGTATAAGACAAACTGAAATTTTGAAGCAATGATGACGCTGGATGAAAAGTCAGGTGATCACCAAAGTCAGTAGGATTCATTCTCTAGGGACCATGAATATTTGTACAATGTTTCATGGTAATCTATCAATGGTAATCAATAGTTGGTATGGACCAAAAGTGGTGGATCTACCGGCTGACCAACATTGCCATCCCTAGAGCCATGACACTAACATGGTGGAAAAAGTGTAAATGTTGTGAAAATTACTTTTTGGGGAATTTCTGAAGGCACTTTATTGTGGGTATATACACTAAATATAGTGTAAATATAGTGCACTGAGTAAAAATAGAAAGTGATTCTGAACACAGCCCACTTCTTTGTTGTAATGCGTCCAGGCTTATGTTATAAAGTTACCATTTACTGGGTAAACAGAAGGCTCATCTGTGGACTTCCATACGGACTTTTAAACAATATGAGAATATTGATTTGTCACAGTTTTTCATTCTGTCTGTCTATACACAAATGGAAAAAGTGGCATCCAGCCATGCATACAATGGCTTTCAGACAGCAGCATGCAGGAGACAGATATCTTTAACTATCTGCATGGCCAGCTATCAGTTTTTTTTTTTGTAATTAGGGTGACCTGACTAGAACTGACTAATCTAACTAGTAGAAATTTTCTGACATGACACATTTTTAGTAAGATTTTTTCACTTCTTCTAGTAATGAGTGATGTAGATAAAGAATTATCATGATTCAGCAGGCAAGTTCAAACACAAACACAGTATATTGGCACACAGTTCCCCACACTGAAAAGCCCTTGACAAGTTCTAGTCCCTACTACTTCTTGGGTTGCTGTCTGTTGCTACTGTTGACTTTCAACCTCACATTTGAGGGCGATGAGCACATGATGGATTGGGGGAATAGAGTATCACTTAAAAAGAGGCAGGTTTCAGAGAGTCTCTGGTTTAAGTAGAAGACCATAAAGGGTGCAAATGCAAGATCAAAGTCATGGACTGCATGTGTTTGAAAAGGAGAGAAAGTGGGACGGGGGGGGGGGACGGGGGGGGGGGGGGGGGGGGCAATGCAATCAAGGCAAGGATGAAGAAAAGAGGAAAAAATGAAATTAAGTAGATACAAAGTGAGTTTGTAACACAATGGAATCAGTGCAGCCTTAACTTTAATTAGTATACCACTTTTGAAGTAGAGTGCTTCCATAAATAGAGATGCTATGGCAAAAGTATGTGGACATCCAAATCTTACACCCCTTTGCGGTGGTTGAACATATATGGAGTATGGACCAGAAGGCTTTGCACCAGATTTTGGGGTAAGGTCAGGGCTCTGTGCAGATCAGTCAGCTTCTTCCAGAACAAACTGGGTAAACACTATTGTCTCATAAAATACCATTATGCAGCATTAAAATTCCCCTCAACTGGGACTAAGAAGCTTTACCCCAACTGAAAACAGCCCTTGACTACAACTACAAGTATGTGGACTGGACTGTGTGCTGCATACTTTCGATCATAAACAGTGTATCTACACTTTTGATTTTTTTTTTTCAACAAAACAAAAAGAACAAAATATGCTAATACTGAAATAACTTTGCACAGAACAGCCTCTTGTGTGGTGATTTTGTTATGTTTTATGTGTAAGTTTGGAGTTGATGAGGCATGCAGTGAACTCAATAAACTCAAATGAACCCTGCAGGTGCTTTCTCAGCATACTTCAGGTTTGAAGAACACAAGTATAATGAGTTCGCAAAAATACACACAGAACTCAGAAGGTATACAGCTACATATGGGATGGCAATATGGCCCATTTTTGTTGTGTACCACTGGTGTTGTTGATCTGGTGTTGTTTATGGATTTTTGCTGTTTTAATTAAAGTAGGGTCAGACAAGGTACCAGCTTTCAAAGGCTGTTTGAAGTGACTTTGTTTTTGTGTCTTTGGACTCAATATGATGTCCACCTGGTGATATTAAGTCTAGATTACTTCCAGTTTGTGTTACAGTAAGGACACACAGGTCTCTGTGGGTGGTTTTAAATTATCCCACACAGTCCAGACAGAACAGTCCACTGTTTCTCATCTCCTTCTTTGTGATGTCCTGTGGAAGTACTCAGTGATTTACACCCATATGTGCAGATATATGATCTAATGGGGGATTTCTCTTTTGCGTATACAGCAATCTCTCCACTTCCTACACATATACACTGACTACAGCTAAAAACACTGATAAGCCCACAGCGCTTTATTCTAGATACTGACACAAATTTGTAGAAAATTCCTAAAATAAAAGGAAACTGTAGGAACAGTCCAGACCTCAATGTAGAGGAAAGGCAAGAAACAGAACTCAAAGCTAAGTACTGTTATCTCAACTGCATGACTACAACTTAGACAGACTAAAGCGCAGCACTGGCAATTTTCACAATAACAACTCAGATATGCACTATGCTCTGAGCTCTCTGAATAGAATATGTCTGGCAAAAGCTCACTAGGAAATGGATCATCAACCAGGTGAACAGTGCAGGGTACTGTGAAATCACATAATGGATGTATGAGTGGAAACAGGGTTCAGTACCTTGGACAGCTCCTGTGGTGCTTAGTTGGGACCATTGGGATCACCGTTGACTGTATAAATATCAGATGATCATGACATCTCCCAAAAAACAAAGCCAAAATATCTCAACCACCCTCTGGTACCTGGCTGCAGTATAGATCATAAGTCCCACCCCCTCCATGTTATCTGATGAGACATGAGACAAACCAAAAAATTCACATTGAATACATTTTTCCCAAAGATAGTTTCTGTCATTTTAAGTAGTTCTTATCACACTGGTGTTTGTTCCGATGCTCATTTTTTCTGATACATTTCTTTTTAGTTATTTGACAATATTAAAAAAAAAAGACATGTGATGTCATGATTGACAGCTGTGACAGCCGCTCTCAAACCTCTGTCAGATAGTGGGACGACTGTGGGGGGCATGTCCTGCGGGCTGTCATCCTGCCTCCAGACTCTACTGCACAGACTCTGGCTCCAAATGAAGTCACACAAGCAAGATGGTGGCTCCAAAGAGATATTTTGACTTCACTTTTGCAGGAAGTAGAGGCACAATGTCGATATTTCTGTGCAGTCAGTGGGAACAACTGAAATAACTTCACCCAATTCATTCTCAGTTTTAGAGGACAGACTGTTGCTGCCATACTCTTTCCACTTCTTAAAGATTAATTTAAGTGTAATCCAAGGGATTTTCTTGTATCTATCCGTTACTTGCACTTTTTGTGGAGTTGAGTGTTCCTTTGTCTTCATGGTGGATCTTTTGCCATGATATTTTCAAAAGTTAGCCCACCCAGATGCACATATATTTATACTACAGTCCACTGAAACGCCTTGAAAATACATAGATGACCTCGATTGAACTAATTATGTGACTTCTAAGACCCAATTGACTACAGCTGGAAACATTATGAGTCTTATGTGTCCTATTAAAGGGGATGAATACACTGTTGATCAGTGTTGTTCAGTGTCATAAAAGTTATAATAACATGAAAAATATTGTATTTGGTATATTTGGTTTTGTTATGTTGAATGAGACCCCCTGTCAATTTTGGGATGCCTGATGGAGTAGTTACCTCAGAATGAGGCACAGACAGCAACTAGCCTTGGTTACAATGGTGCATCAATATCCATCTATTATTTAAGCCATTTTCAGACCTGCACTGTTTAGTCTGGTTGAATTGGACTGAAGGTCTGAACAGAGCAGTTCTACTCAGGTGCCAGTGGTGTATTCAGACATTTAACTGGGTGGCCAAGATACAACGCTAGTGTGGGGTGGTCACAGCATAGTGAACCTTAATGAATGGCAGGTGATCAAAATGTGAAAATACAGATGTTCAGTGCATCACATTGCTTCATCTAGTGCACAGATAAACTCATGTTAGCATTCATTGTAATGTTTGTACTGAAGGCCAGGATGTTTTTATATAAAACTAAACTAAAGGTGATATGCTGACCACCCACAACAGCTAAATTTAATTTTACAACCTAGAACAGAACTAATATGCAGATACCGTTCCATTCAGTTTTCTATTCCATGTACATTACATTTTCCATTTCTACCTGTTAGTCTGTTGGAAGCAGTAGTTATTTAAACATGGCTGTAATTGTGTTCGGGATAGTCTACACATTCTATAAGAGTATTTCCCTGGAGAGGAGTAAATATGTTATATGTTACAGGTTCAGAATGAAGTTCTGGGTCCAAACTGGTGCAACACATTGATTCATAGGGGTTACCCTTTGCTAGCAGCTAGTTGGAGAATGAATCGAGGTTCTGGACTATTGCAACAAAGAACATTGTATTTTGCCAGAGGACCTTCCTGTGTTTATGTTCTTGCTCCCACCCCACACATTCATTTCTGACCAATTTCTGACGTTCTCATGTGTCTTGTAGTGGTGCATTTTGGTTCACTTTTCTCTGTGTGAAAAGAAACTAAACCAAGGGGAAAACACATAAAGTTTACCAACTCTGGTTTGGAGCAGAGCAAACAAATCAGTCTGAAAAAGCCTTTAGTGTACAATGATAACAGAATTATATCACATATAAGCCGCAAATGGATTATTTATAGTATACCTTTGGCACTTATCTCCACAAAATGTGTTAAATTTAATTCCGTTTTTCACTTAAACAGTTATTCAACTTTATCATCCATCTGTGATGTAATTTTATAAACCATATATTTGATCAAATGAATACTCACCTTAAGATTTAGCAAGAGCAACCTAGGAACAAGAAGTTAAAATGACACAGAAAATATACACTCTGATAAGATTTTTCAACCTTTGTAGAAAACAACTCAGGCTCAGCCTTGTGTTGAGGCTGGTCCTGGTTGTCCCATTTTAGGAACCATTTTCTGTTCATCAGCAGGTTTCAATGAGACAGACAGACGTGCACACAGTTGCCATGGGGAGAAATACGGGTAGACGGTGTTTGATAGTCTGCTCCGCTCTCTTTTTTTTTCTCCCTTTTCTTCACATTTCTCCTTCATCCAGGTTGTATATTCCCCGCCACCTTCTCTGTCTCTGCCCTTCTCTCTTCCCTTTCCCCTCCTTTTGGCTGTCACTGCCTCTTTCTTGCCTTGTCTCACATTTCCTGTCCCTCACTTAGCAAAGTGAAGAGCGACAACTCCACTACCTTGACATTCCCTCAAGGGGCCTGTTGAAAAACAAGAGCTGATATTGGTCAGATGTTGGCCTAGTAGTGTAAGAAAGTTTCCTCTCAAAACACAAAGCTATTAGTTATTACAGGATCCCTACTGAGGCCCTGATAGAAAATCCCATGACTTTTCAGAGCATGCAGCCTAAAAATATAATCCTTTCCACTTCCATTCCTTTCCTTTCCACTTTTAATGTTGTTCACGAGTTTAAAAGGTTGGAGGTAGTAGTGAGGTTTTTACTCAAGTTGGCCTCAAAATGACTAGTTAATGCACAAAAAAATGTGTGGAAAGAGTAGCTCTAATCCCATATAGTGGATTATTTGTAGAATTTCCTATTTCCTTTGTGACATTATTCAGTTTCCTGACCTTCACCATCTTAAAAAGGTTTGCAAAACTGCATAATATTCCAGAAAGTCAATGACAAGGCAGTGCCCTGTTATTAATACTTAAAGGGACCAATATAAAGCTGCCATTGGGCATGCCTGCCATTAATTAATGCGCTATCCTGAGGGGTCTACCGGGGGGGGGGCTTTTAGGTCATACCTGAGTATTTTCAACCATATCCTGACATGATCATGAAAAGGCTGGCCTTGGACGAGCCTTATTGGAATTAGTTAAACATTCGCAATGGTCATCCAAGGGGTTCCCAGAAGCAAATAGAAGCTGCCTCTGGGACTTGCCTGACTGTAATTAGCGACCATAACATTAATAGCTCAAGGGGTCAATCAGAGGCTGTCTTACAACATGCCTGAATAATGTTGATGTAATATTCAAAGGGGTCATTCTGAGGGGGCTCAGGTCTTTGACGTCCAGGGAAATATTTTGGGGTTACACCCGTAGGGGGGGTCGTTCTGGGGGCTTTACTGTGCAGAGGCTGCCTATGAGATCTACCAGCAGGTTATAATTAATGTAACATTCCTTATATAGGGCCCACTGTGGAGTAAGAGCGGGAGAAGAAAGAGAGCCAGGCATAGAGAAGATCTTTAAGCTTTCTCCACATCTTATTTCACTCCTTTTCACTCTTTAACAGCTAAAGGTCTGGTCTCAAGGGTGCTATAGGTGCAGAGATCAGCTTTTTAATATCACTAAAGTTCTGACTATTAAAATTGATTAAAGTTATCACTGTAATCTATCATTGATAGAGGGAAAGAACCATTATAGGCCTGCCCTCATTAGCAAGTTAAGGGGATTCATAGGGACAGGCAAAGGAGAGAAGAGAAAGGGGTTAAAGAGAAAGTAAGAGAGTCAGAAAAAGTAGTCAAACGAACAGAGAGAGAGAGAGTGCTGTGTGAATTTGCTGCAAGGGAGATTATTTTTTTGCACAATTGCAGTGTGCTTGAAAAAAGTGGTTTGTGTGCTTTTCCGTACATTCACATGTTTCTAAATGCTTGTGCGCACGTGTTGCAGTGCCGAATCTACTTCTTTAAAGGTCCTAGGCTTGATTCCTTCAGAGGCCCATTCTGAGTTAAAATAATACAATTTAACTTGGTGCTAAAGCGTTGTATTTAATAACTGTTTAATTATAAAACACCCAATCATGGTAACATGAAGATAGGAAGATCAACTGTGTTCTAAAAACTGATGATCTCAGCTGTAGACACAGACAGCTGAAATCTTTGTCATCATTACTGGCATATTGTGCCAAAGCAGCTGTGGGTTTAAATATCAGTCATATTATATCTGTAATATATATGTAATTCTGAACAGAAAATTCACTTACATAGGCATAAATAGATAATACTACTGTCTGTCCATGTACATTATAACAGTCATATACTGCCCAACAGGGCTCTTCGTAGCTTATCCAGTCCTTTAAGTTCCCCCTCCTTTGTTGTCCGTGCTTTTCTTTCCCCACATGGGCATGTGAACTACGATACACAGACAAGAAAGAAAAGGGGGAGAACAGGAACCTAAACATAGCATCAGTCATACCATGTACCATAAACTACCAAAAATCAATACAGAGCATATCTGTTTCAGCAATGTTTCTCAGGAGTCCAAGTGCTGCTATTGATTAAAAACTACATTTGAAATTGAACAAATTCATGAATAATGCCAACACTTCCCTGCCTTAACAGCTCCAGTCTCACACTGGTTTTTTCCATGGATACTCACACACCCCATAGCAATTGCCTCTTATGCAGTTTTTTTATGACTTTCAGTTCCTGTAAAGTTGTCTACCTGCATATGTAGAGTATATAGAATATGTATAACTTGCACCACTCCGTTCTTTCTGGAGGAACGCTGATGAAACAGTGTAACATCGCACAGCTTATATCAGGACAGTGAGTGTTCTTGCCTTAAATTCACTCGCAGCTAAAAATGAAGAATTCAAATCACATGAAATCACAATGGAGACTGAATACTGAGCAAAGTCTTTGCCAGTGTTGAAAGCTAATGTGCCTCTCTTTTACATGCATTCATTTACATGTCATTTGAAGGAATTTTCTTGTTTCCGTCATTCCTCTCCTGCCCACTGGTTGCCTCCACTGAGTAATTCCCTGCTGTGTAGATCACCTGACCTGGATACCTGTCTACACAGCTGCTTCTCATCAGCAATCAGTCTGTGTGTTTCCAGAGGGGCAGTTCACAGCCACAGTGGACTCATCCTGAACCACTGTGATTGATCGCTCGATCGTTCGATCACAAGTAATGCAAACAAATTAAAAAAAAAAAAAACACAAGATTTGTCTTATTATCAGATGAGAACAAGAGTAAATGATAAAATCAATGGCTGAATTTCATTTAGCTGCATCAGTTTCAGGGTCCTGGTCCATGCTGGCTCACTGTCACACTGTCATGGCTTATTGGGATACTTGAATAGAACATTGTTAATGTTATGAGTAACACCTATGCTTTTCCTACTATGACAAGTCAAAATGTCTAATGTGAAAGCTTAGAAAAAAGAAAAACAAACTTGATTAAAATTTAAAACTGCAATATATTATTTTCTTTTTACCTCAAATGTTTATTTTCTAAGTAATTAATATGCAATGAACATGAGCTACTGAGTATTAAACATCATATCAACCAGTTAACCCATTACTTGTCATTTCACATCATATTTCTTAGTATATCTTTTGTCATTTTACAATTAGAAAAAGGGGTCTCCCTGGTTTCATCACCCTTCCTCATTAAAGCAGAAATGCTGCACTGAAAAAAACTCAACTGAGGATCTTTGTTAACATCATTATGCAGTCTTACATCAATGTTACAACTCCTTTTTGAAAATTACTGAGCAGGCTTCAAAGCAGTGTGCGAGATTATATATTTATTTTCCAAAAACCTCAGGTTTACGCCTCAGCTTTGTTGATTATTAGTTATACATGACTGCCATCTTGTGGCGACATACTGTATCACACTCCCCTTTAAAAAAAAAAAAAAGCTGTCTGTCATTCTGCATGTGTGCATATTACCAAGAAGTCAAATGAAGAGGCGTTTTGCTTCTACCTTATCTGTGTCTAACACAGTTAGTCATTCAGTGAGGAAGGTTAGGATTGCTGATCAACAAGTTGCTGACTGACTGTGTCAAGGAAAACTTCAAGTGGTGTTATTGATTTTCTTTTGCACTGTAATTTGTTTTGTTTTTTTTGAGATTGTACAAAATGAATGAAGGCATACACTGTTTTATTCATTCTGCTGATTCATATTACTGATGTTTATACATTATTAAAAACTAATGAATACTACACTAGTCATCAATGAGAAACCTTTACTCTTGTGCGATTTTTAATTTTTTTTTTTTTTTTTTAAATCGGTCAAGTGTTAAAGTTGTTGAATATCAGCAGGTTCACTCCTAATATTGTGATGTAGGTCGCTACCTCCGAAGTTTGTATTGATTGAATCCTGCTTACCAGCCTCTGGGCCAACGCAACAGCATAACAGACTCTGGAGTACAGAACTTTATCCAAATATGTAGTATGTACATGCTTGAGGTAACGTGTGCATGTCTAGCATGTGTGTGTGTGTACCGTCAATGAAATGCTTGTTGTTTTGTTTTTCCACACATTACGTTACGTTACATTACAGTTTTGAGTTCTCTCTCTTCATGTATAAGAGTCAGTTGACCCTCCACAAAACACTCCCAAAGGAAAGAAGCAGCTATTCCGGTCATACCTCTGCTCCAGAGACAGAGACAGTGAGAGGGGAAAAGGCAAGGTATAGAGGGAGAGACAGGGCAAAGAAAGACACAGGGGAAGAGAGTAAAGAGAGAAACGGGGGGAAAAAAAGGGGAGAAGCAGCAGATAGTGAGAGAGCTGATTAATTCCCCCGAGAACTAATTACACCATAACCACAGAGCTCAGTTCAAGGCCACTTTAAAAAACTAATGTGGTGTCTTTTTTTCCTCTTGCGTTTTCTCTGCAACTGCTGATAAAACATACACTGCTCCTTTACACACACATATACACACACACATCCCATGCTGATCCATCAAGTGTGGATTTTAAAAAGTTTATACATGTTACTGGGACAATCATAGAAAAGTTCAAATCTATCATTGTTGGAACAATGTCCTACTGTATTTAATACAATGTCAAATCTGAACAATAACTGCGCTCATAATTCACATTTTATCGCACAGAGGCTGGTTTGGTTTTCTGTCCTTGCTGGATTTATAGCTCCTACTTGCCATTTTAAGTTCAATAACATTAATAATTAATGCAATCATTTACTATTCTGAACGGAGCGTGTAAAAGCACTTCAAAGTTCAGCTAATGTGATACTATAGCAGACTGTCATAGAGCATTTGAGCTGTTATTTAACACATCCACTATGGTTGTTGTGAGCATTTTCACGTAGCGCTCTGTGACCGTATGGGTTGTGTTGTGTGCTACAGTCTGACAGTCCTCACCTGTCCACCATGTGCCATCAGTGCATTTCTCTTGCTCTGCACACCTGTTGCTGATTGCCTCATTAACCCTAGTAACCTGCTTGTTTGCCTCCCCAGCTGTTTCCTATCATCTTGTACCACCCTTGTTTTCACTGACAGTACCTCACTGTGAAAGGCTCCTAACCTGGCAAAACATTTTGTCTATGTTCTTGCTCTGGGTAAAGGCACTTTTAGATAGTGAGTGTGTTTTGTGCATATTGTGCAAGATGCCTATGATATATTTAAAAAAAAGTGTATCAGACTGTACAATATCAATTTGAGGCTGTCAGATTGTGCGATGAATGCGTGGTGAATCTTAGCGCTATATGTAAATAGGAAAAAGTATATGAAACGTCAGCAGTGCATGTCCATTGTGATGTTTTAAAAATGCAGCAAGGTCACAAACAAAAGAGCTTGTTTGAAAAAGGATCCAGCAGCCGGACGTTATTGTTTCGTGTGGGCGTCTGTCCTCTCCGTTGGCGCCCAAACAGGAAAAAAACAAAAAAACTCCAGCCTCAAGTCTCCAGTTTCTAACGTTACCCGACTGTTTCAATTCAGCAAATGAGCTGGCACCTGATGTCTAACCATCATACTTTTGTTTATACAGTAGCTGGTCAGCTACATTGGTAATCAACGTTTCTTAGTTATGTTAGATCATCTTGCTTCCTGAAACGATGTGCATTGATTCCTCATATTCTCTTCTGTTCTGCCGTATAGAAAAATGACAGATTGCAAGTGTGTATATGCACTTAACATGAGATTAATGGTGTTTTCTAAGTGACTGAGCGATAAGTCATATTTCTCAGAGCTTCCTGGGAGCTGTGCTGTGCCTGAAATCTGGTATTTTATTTTCATTTCAGGTTCGTTTTATGCAAAACGGATAAATTATTAAATCAGAGTGCCGTGGGCTTAAATGTATTGGTGCTTGTTTACTAATGCTGGCTTTGTTTTTTCCAGCCATATGAATTTTGTGATGCTGCTCATGAGAACTGTTTATTGCAGTGTTTTTTCGATCCTGGTCCTGGGGCACCCCTGCCCTGCATGTAATAGATGTTTCCCTGCTCCGCCACATCTGATTTAAATGAATGGGTCGTCGTCAGGCTTCTGCAGAGCTTGATGACTAGATATTATTTATGTAAAATTATATTTAATATAAGCACAGCAGCCCAAATGCAGCAAATGGACACAAATTACTTTATTTATTGTGGAATGGTAGAGTCAGTATAAAAACATGTATTTATAATATTGTGACACAGAGCTAAAGATGCATGCAGGTGTTTATTATAGTGTATTATCTGTGCAACGGCAATGATATAATTAACTGTGCAGAGAAAATGACCAGAGCAATGTCCAAAAGGTTTTTTTCAAACAATTATTTTATTGACACATACACAATAATGATGAGAAATATGAAAAAAAGAATCCAGAATCCATTGTGTCATCATTGTATTTCTTTTTATAAAAGGGGGTAGTGAAGCTGTGAGTAGAGTATGATATCCCCTGATGGACTCTAGAGAGTGGTGGTGATGGATAAAGAGAATGCTGAGATCTGGATGATGAGAAGAGAAGCGGGCTTCTGGTGAGCTCAAACCTGGTCCTGATGGGACGGAAGAGGGTCGCAACAATTCCCACTGAAATGACGACTGACAGCAACAGAGGGGAGAAAAGATTTCAAGTTTTGACAGCTAAGACATGATTGGCTGATAGAGATCGTGGTGAAATCTGATTGGTTTAAGTAAGAGTTAATGCCTCTAATCAGGTCATAAGAGAAGCAGAGGAAGAAGGAGAGAGGGAGAGAGAGAGAGGAATGAGAATGAATGAATAACATAAGATGGGCGTCCTGCTTAAAATGCAAGAAAATAAAAGGCTTGCTATAAACTAAATGCCACAGATGCTAACCTCAAATCATGTGTTCAAGTCCTGCAGGTTTGTAACAGAGGCTGGAAAATTGGCATTAAATATGTATGTCTCGGCTGTGACACCACAGTAACTTTCATCAGAGCTCCCTGCATGTTAATCCAGTGTTTGACAGGCTTGCATCATAAAAAAAAAAAAGTATTTCATACATACATATAACCACGTCAGTCAATAATACTGATATATAGCCTGTAAAAGTGATATATATCCTCTGGCTAAGGCGTGATGCTGCATGTATGAATCTGTGATGTGATGTTCTTATGTCAGCTGCCAGTAATCAGTCCCGGGTATGTGTAGGTGTATGGAGAGAAACAGCAGCCCTGTCTTTGATATGGAAATATTTTGACAAACTTGATGAGTTGACAGACAAGGGGAGGCAGGCTGTGTCTGTAATGTGAAAATACATTTCAGAAAAATATTACAGGTGAGAAAATAAAAGAGCGGAGAGAGCAATGTCATAAGAAAGACACCAGGTTACTGACAATACCATTATTACATCATTTATATACACAGTTTACTGTTAATATGTAAACATATTCCTAACATGTTAAGACACCTGGAGAACATGCTACATGTTTACTTGGTCATAAACAAAGATGTTAATTAACATTATTGTGAAAATAATTATTCGAGTGACTTTAATGTGGATTCATATAACATCTGTGTAACACACATACATATACTACACACACACACACACAGACACACAAATTTGTATGACCAGGGGGAATTAACATCACTGTGGTCGGTAGGCTCAATCCTTACATACAATATGAATGAAAAGGAAGAGAGGAAGAAAATCCCATTTACATTGTGGTGACCCCATTAACCTCCATTAATAACATGAACCATGTGGATTCATTATGTTAATATCATTCACTATAATATCAAACAATATAAAAAGCTTCACGCTCTTAATGGAACACATGCTCATAATTAAACAACAGCAAAGGTCTAAAATTCACCCAGCGAAACCAACCTGTAGTTATGTTTACACCGTCTAGCAGTCCTAGTCAGGCACTCCACAACAACCCACAGCACCCTAATATGCAGCTTTCAAAAATACAAACACAAACCACCGCTAAAAAAATGTGATGATGTTTCATGGTGTGACATTGCTGTGGTGCCGTGTGGGTTTGGACTTTGGATTTTTGGTTTATACTTCCTTAAAGTTACACGCCCTTCGTCATCATGGCAACAGTAAACACCACAATGTTATGGTTTTTAAAATAATGTCCAGATTCGCAGTTGGAGACATGACACTCAGGGTTGGAAACAGGAAGCAAACAGTGGCGTCTTGCAGCAAAGTCCACTTTTTTCCCATCTACCCAACCCGTTTCCTCCTAATGAGGGAAAATCATCTTATCAAGTCACCTTACATTGAGGTCATCTGAACTGCATCTCTTCCCTGGGTCATAACTACTACAGCTGCTAGATGGTGTAAATGTAACTATAGGTCATTTTTGCTGGCCTGAATTTTAGACCTATACTGTCGATTTTCTTGTGAGGACTGTTCAATGGTATACAATAAAGGAGCATGAACAACACAATGGACATGTAATGGAATGATTAGAATATGATGACGTTTATACACACCTTTAAAATGAAAAGACATTGCTGTAACATCAACATTTAGCTAATGATAGCAGATATGAAGACTTCATCACTACATTACAGTGACAGCATTTAGCTGATGCTTTTATCCACAGCTACTTACTCTGAGTGCAACAATAGATTAAGCTGCTTTTCTAGAAACACACTCAGGGTTTTACAGTACTGTGACCGTATGGAACAATCACATCCTAACAAAGTGCTAGGAAAAGAAAATTGAATCACACAGTAAGTAAAGCCGATACATTTTCTACAGTGGTTGAAAGTACCTCGAGGAACTTCTTTACTTTAGTATTTAAACTCAACATTACTTTAACCTTCAATATATTTCAGAAAGAAATATTGTACTTTTGCTCTGCTACATTTATTATAACAACTACAGTAACTTGATTTTTATCTACAAAACACCTGCAATTATGATGCAATAAGCTGATCATATAAAAGATATGAGTCATTATTATAGATTAAAGGCCCTGCATCTTATACAAGGCTATGGTGGAATTTACTTGCGGTCATTAAACTCCATGATAGTGAAGTTGTTCTATAATTGGACCAGCAACAAAAGTAACAGGAGTTTAAGAGATCAGTCCAGCCCTGTCTGTGCACACCCACCTGAACGTGTAATCAGTGAAAATCAGTGAAAATACCTGTGGTGGACTGCAGGGGCACCCTCAGCTTCTACAGTGGTTCAATGTGCCGTGAATGGAGAATTAGCACCAGCAGCTGTTTACTTTGACGACTGAGCTCCTAATATTTACATATGGATGGAAATGTGCTTGTGTGACTTTTTTTTTTCTTTTTTCAGATTTTAGGGTGAAGGTTAGCATAAGTCTCCAGGAAATGAATGTAAGTCAATGTAATGTCCTCTGAAGTGATGGAAACACTACTGTGTGTGTGTGTCTCAGTGTAAATGCCAGCAGCATCATTCAGACTGAAGGCCAGACTTTTACACTGACCTTTAAACCCTCATCAACATCTCTGTCTAACTGCACACACACACTCCGTCTGTCTCTCTCACACACATACACACAGCACAGCCTTCCTGTGTGGCAGCTGAAAAGCCTCTGTTACACTCAACTGTTTTCACCTCCACTTAACCTGGAGGTAAATATCACACAGTCCACTAACAGTGCTTCCAGCACTCACTCGTCCTCTCCTCCTGTCTCAAATCAATTCAGTCTAATTCAATTTAGTTAAGTTCAGTGTTCTGTTACCATAGAAACCAGTGCCTGCCAGTTTTCACATGCCATGCATGTGAAAATGTTCATCAATGTAAAGTTTAAAATTTGTCATTAATGGGCTAAAACATGCAAAACCACAAATATTGTCAAGTGGACATTTTTTAAAAATTAAATGAATTTACTCATTTGCAAATGAAAATGAAAATCTCTCTTAATATGTCTTTGCTTTGATAACTAGATTACAGCTTCTTTGTCACCAGTTGCAGAAGAAAATAAATCGAGAGGATTTGAGGTGCGATTATTAGTGAGATACTGTGCAGCAACACCAGCCGCTGCCTTGTTGTGGATTTAAATGGTGAAGGACACTTCGGCAAAGTTGCCAAATGTGTGAATCTGAGCACAGCACAGGATGTGGCCCTCAAGATCCTCAAAACTGAGGACAGCACTGTCACTGTAAGAGAGGTAGATCATTAATTATATTTACTTTATTGCTTATATTATGTTTAGTTGTTTAATAAATTATCTGTGGATACCATGCTGCGTCACTTAATTATGTCATTTTCCCTCTTATATGCAGATAAAAATTCTAGAGGTCGTGAAAGGTCGTGACCGAGTCAAGACATACTTTAAGATATACTTGTCTGGCATTTGAGATACTAGACAGGAGCCTTCATCAGTTAGAGCAGCTGTCTCTCAGCTTCTCAATTATAAACAGAATGTCAACTGTGTACATACACATAGAAAAATATTTAAAATTATACTGGAGCCCTTCACTCTGATTTGAAACCTTTCAGAGTGAAACTCAGATTTCAGCTTTTTCATCACGACCTCTAAGGTGACACAAGCACATGGTTTCACTGTTCAGCCTCTGGGTCACAGGTAGGTTTTATCTGCAAAGCTAATCGTTTAACATGTTTGCAGCTCAGTGTTTCAGCTGTAAATGATCTGTTGGAAGTCTTCCATACACATGCTGAATTAGATAATGTGCTAAATAGCTCTTGTGACTTTTGTACGCTACAAACAGGGCACCTGAAGTTACCCTGGGCTTCCCCATCTCCAAGGCTATTGACATATGAGATCTTAGCTGTGTGCTTGCGATGCCGTATATCGCCAGCCACCTGTTTTCGGATAGCTGCGAGCACCTGATAAGTTACCCATTACATTTCGATTTGATAGTACTTATTGTGACATACTGATGTAGGATGAGGAGCACCATATATGTACTGGGCCAGACAGCTGACCACCTTCCCTGTTCTGAAAAAGACACTGCCGAGTATTTCAAACTCAACCAGGACTGGTATTACCCAAAATGGTGGCTGAAGGTATTTTAACATTGCTCTATTTTACATTATTTACTCCTTAATTAGACAGAAACAACTTCTAAGTTGTTTTGCTCCTGTAGACCCCGAAGGAGTACCACGTCGATACAGGAATTGGGCATAAAAGATGGAGGAGGTCTGTCAGTTGCCTGGAGGACCTGAGTAGTGGTCCATTTCATGAATAAAGAATGAATTAATACCAATTTGCTCTGCTGCTGAGAGACAAGAAGTAGATAAACTGAACTGTCATCTACCTTGTTTCAAATTCAGCCAGAGACGCCAGACTTGATCATGTTTGGAGGATCAAAGGGCATTTGTAAGGCTCCTCAGATGTCTCCTACAAATGGACCTTGAGCAGAGAATCAGTCACGTGAAAGCTCTGGAACACCCATTGAGCATTTAGGGAACAAGATGGGCACCAGCTTGTAGTAAGTGACCGTGTTTTGGTATCAGTAGGGTCGGACAGACAAATGATAGGATGAATAGACAGATTAATTCATTAATGTTCATGTTTTTTTCAGTGTAGATGACTCCTTTTACAAGATGCAGGTCTGCCCCCAAGATGACTTAGTGGATAAAGTCACTTCTGACAGCGAGACAGAGGAAAAGCCAAAAAATGATGCTCCAGCCATCATGTCTTCATATGACTCCAATGATTGCATCTCAGATGTGCCTTACTCGGGAGTTGTGGACAATACTGGCTCAGCTGAAGAGGAATCAGCTGTCAGCCAAGAAGCAGCCCATAACAGCCAAGCTGAGCAGCCAAGGATGGCTCACCTCCAGCTCCCAAAGTAAAGCAGAGTCAGATGAAGAGGCTCTGAAAATTCTTCGGAAGGGTCATTAGGACCGTGCTTGTAGCAAAAAAGAAAATGTGAATGTGAACTGATGTAAATGAACAGAAAACTCACTGCAATTCCTGCTTTGGAGATGAAATAATAACACAGATGCTGAAATACTAGTTAAAAGAGAACTGCTACTGATCTTCAAAATGCAAAACAACATTAAGAGAAGAGATTCTTTGAAGAGGATTCTCATTGAGGCAAGCTTGGATTGGTTTTTAAGCGGTTTAGAGGGAATACATGGTTGGTTTAAGTTTTGCATTAAAATAAAGCTTGTGGTCTGGGGAGGAAAATTTGTTCTTTAGGCCCATAATTCACCAGCACCATGCGTCACTGTAGGTAAATGTTGACTCACTGTGCACAGTTGTTTGGAACAGAGTTCCCCAGTAGGGATAGCAGCGTTACCCCTCTGGGTTCTGCTGACTTTGTCGGTTTTGCAGTGCTGCAATAAACTTGGTTACAGTGGTTGCTTGGGAGCATGTCTGTAGCTCCAGGGGAGCTGCTGGATGTGGCTTTCCTGCACTATTGGGAGTTGGTGCATAAGTAACTGCTGCAGACCTGCATGAAGATGGGGTGAGTTTAGAAAGTAAGGTTTGGGATAATTAGCCATTTAGAGGGAACAAGATTCTTCATAAGGCCAGATGCCTGGGCCACACATGCATGGTTGTCATCATTTACCTACAGGTTTGTTGTAGCAAATTGTTGTGGTCATTGTTTATCAGAGCATTTTTAGATGGGTGCCATTGCTGATTTTGTTAAAACTCTGCAGATGTACCAATGACAAGTTACTGAAAACTGTGGAACATCATGAAATGGACATTAATGGGAAGAGACTGAAGGACAGCTGGGGGCATTTGATGACTTATCTTGTTGAAATAGGAATTTTTAGTGTTAGAAAGAATTGTTCATTGTTACAATTGGTTCATGGAGAGTGTGACAAAGTGAATAAGACCACACCATTTCTCCCCATTACATTTTGATGTACAGATGGGTGACAAATTAAAGGAAAAACCAGCACAGGCCAGAATGCTTGGCCCCTACAGTGAGGGGAACCGATGGCTCTGTTCTGCTTGGGGGTGCATTTTGCTGGCATGGTTTGTGAATGGTGTTCATCCCTCCAAAAGATTTCCAGAGACTTGTAGAATCAATGCAAAGGCTGAGGAACACCATTCTTCCAAAAGATATTCCCTCATTTGGTGTTTTGATGATGGTGCTAGAGAGCATTGTCTAACATATCAGTCCAAAATCTCCCACCGCTGTTCAATTGGGTTGAGATTTGGTGACTGTGAAGGCCATAGCATATGATTCACATCATTTTCATACTCATCAAACCATTCAGTGACCCCTCATACCCTGTGAATTGAGGCATTGTCATCCTGGAAGAGACCATTCCCATCAGGATAGAAATGTTTCATCATAGGAGAGAAATCTTGATTCAGAACAACTTTGTATTGATTTGCAGTGGTCCTTCCCTCTAAGGGGACAAGTGGACCCAAAACATGCCAACAAAATGCCCCAACAGCATAAAAGATCCCCTAACTATAGGGGTCAAGCATTCAAACCTTAGCCAGTATAACATCAATATTTATAGCATTGCTTTCATATACTATCCTGGGTATATCATTTACTATCGTGGGTTGTTTAACATTGCTAAACAGAAGTATTTCACAAGTAGTAGTACACAAGTATTTCAGTCCTGAGTTTGAGTTATATACTAACTTGGTTTATTACTTACCGCACTGACCATGCTTTCCAGAAGATGCTTGGTTAGAAGGTTGGTTACACAAGTATGAATAAATCACCTTTTTTTTTTTTTTTAGAAATTCAACAAGTTTGAGCCTCCTGTTACCGTCCTTGACACTCTGGCTAAGCTCCCTCACAGAGAGTTAAAACAACAGGCTGAAATTAATAATTAGATTGCTGTAGAAAAACTGCAGCAACAAACAGCAGGAAAAAACTACAGTGGCTGCAGTGTAAACTTGATTTAATTTAGCATGGTAAAACAGTAGCTGAAAGTGCTGGTGAGCTTATAAATTCCTCCTCTCCCTCCGAGTTCTCTGGTGAGAATTTTGATATTTTGGGTAATTTGTAGCTTTTTGCCTATAGGCTCAAGAGACCCTTTTCTCTCTATTTGAACATGTTGCTGATGGAAGTGTGTATTCACAGGCAAGGCACAACAGGTCTACTTATCTTTGTCTTCTTCAGATTTTTAAAAGTATTCCGCTGTTAAATCAGCAGTACTGAAGGCATGCGAGTTAGTTCCTGAGGTGTACTGAGGTTCTGAAAGTGGAGGAAAGATGAGAAACAGTTACACTTTGAATTTGTTCACAATATGGCAGCTCATTTCTCTCGCAGCATGTCAGTACTTTTGATTCATTGTGTGACTTAGTAATCAGTAGCTCAGGTGCAGTTGATTACTGTGAGATTCTCTTAGCAAGTGCTCCACATAGGATTACCCCAGGTCATTCCAGGCAACCAAGCAGCTTTCCTCAAAAAAAGAGAGAAGGCATCTAGACATTCCTTTTGTTTCCTAAGTACTGAAACAGATTACACTGTTATTTTGAGCAGACGTGGTAAATACTGCCTCCCTACTACTAATTATTGCTTGTCAAGCATGTTTCTCACCATCGGGGGGGGGGGGGTCGAGACATGTTTAAATGTGGAACAATGAACTTGTGCACTGTGCATGGGGCAGATGACCATATAAATAAATCTGTCACAAGTTGACGTCGGCTTGGTCTGAAGGTAGAAAGTAACGTTGGAAACCAACAGTCTGAAGCTGGCGGGTTTTTTTCACAGTGATGAGCAGATGTCTACATATGTTTACATCATTATTTGACACTTTGGCCATGTTTAATATGAACATATGACATTATATGTATGACTGAAAATAAGGAAAAGCTTAATATGTTCCCATTAAGGGTCAAAGAATAAATGTGTGTTAGGCACTTAAAATCCATTATGTTGTGTTTCTTTGATATTCCTAAAGTCCCTGTACATTAATAATTGTGAGTTTAATGAACCATGTAAGCTAGTATTATATGTCACTTGTGTGAGCATAATCATGAATATTCATCACTAGATTTTTTGTGTTTGTTTATTTAATACAATAAAATGATACAAAAGGAAATACAATGACGTGAATACTAGAAAAGGGGGATCATGGGGGATGATTTCAATAACTGTACACAGTTGTCATTCTCCCCCTCCACCTTCTCATAAGCCAAATTTGCCAAAGTGCATTCTGGGAGAATGATGTACAGATGTGTCAGTGTTTCTATTACTCCCACTGATAGCCTCCATATGGCGCTCCTCTTCCTGGCCACAGGGAGCCCGACCTTCCTCCATGTGGCGCTGCGTGGTCTGGTCATAGCCATAGAAAGAACTCACAGGTATTTGATTTCTGGTGCTGTTTTCATTGGCACAACCAATAGGGTTTCGCTTTTTGGCCATTATCTTATATAGCAATGACAGCACGCCTGTGACAGTACCCAAGGCGACTGCAATCGTCTTCCAGATCCTGATCACTTTTTCAGTGTCCTCAACCTTGATGAGGTACTGGACCACTATCGTCCAGTGTTCTTTGCCATTCACCATTTCCACTGTCTGACAGGTGTAAAGGTCAGCATCAGACAAGGAAGGTCTGATGATAAGACCCTGGCTGAGCACAGTGTGACGGGGGCCAGGAAGGAGGGTGCTATCAGAGAAGCGCCAGCTGACTGGAAGGTTGGTCTTTGGGGAACATGGGAGAAACTGGGCTATCCCCTTGATGAGGTGGACGATCTTAGGTTTCCTTTCCACTTGAGGAAGACATCAAGCACACACACATTCACACTTGGTCAATGTTTAACCTCCTGTCAAAAATATGTCCTGTGCCATATAATTAATTTAAAACATCCTTCTCACTGTCACATCAATTTTATTGTAACATATACACCGCCTATTTTTACCAGCTTTAAATTCATATTTCATAATGCTTGCTGTAGTAGCATACAGGGAACTTACAATCAGAGATCGGGCACATCCTAATGTCTCCATCACTGAGACTCTGAATCCTGCAAGAGGAGAAAAAACCTACTTAAGCAAGATAAACAATCACAATCTGGAAAGTTAAAGATCATAGGAGTTTCACCATACATTGACATAAGTGATGCACCAACAACAGATGCACACTGGCCTCTGATCTTGTCCCAGCCACAGTATGGGTCTCTGGCAAGAAGGCAGTCGTCGCATGATGTGTAGTGGCTACAGTCCCTTATATTAACCTGAACAGTGATGTTATTGGCACCGCTGTACAGCTGGCCCTGCAGAAATATAGCAGTTTAGACAAGCTGTCTACCTACAAGGATGTGTTTTAATTACGACCCATCAAAGATCAACTAGAGTCTTAATAGATCTGGGTATTTTACCAACTTGGATGCATTTAGAAAACAACACTAGTGAATTGGGCCTTACTGTTTTGGGGGAGAGCTGGAGAAAGTTGACAGGCTGAGGAAACAACTGCAGCTCCTCAATGATGCGTCCAACCTCGCCATCAAACCTCACTGCCTTCTGAAGCCAACCAGAGTCTAAGAGAGAAGAATAAACACAACATTGAATTCATCTGTCAGTGTACCTTGTGTTCGACTTGTGTTATTGATGCTAAGGCATGTCTGCACATGTGCCTCAACCTGTGCCAATAAGCATGATTTGATGCTGTCGCCCATCCAGTGATGCAACTTCATCCACGACAATTTTGGAAAATCGTGTCCCTGTCTGGACCAGCAGAGGCTTGCCAGTTATTGGTGTAACCACACCCTCCATCAGAGGGTGGTTCTTCACAAACAGAAGGGTTTCGTCTGAGAGGTCTAGGGAGGTCATCACACCTTTGGTCCGCATTTCGTCATTAATGCACTATGACAATGATACACAATGTTGTTTTAAATATTTCAACCAAAAATAATCAACCTTAATAATGATGAGATATTTCATTCTTCTTGGTTCAATACTTACTGAACCAGGGTAGAGGACAGGCTCTTCTCCTGTGTATGTGTCCCACCTTCCAGCATCCTTCTCAGTCAAAAACCTCCCAGTGAACACCTGGCTGATATCTGACAGCTTGTATGCACAGACAGCAGACTGGTTGCAAGCACCTAAGGACTCCCTGTCATAAAGACCAACAGAAAACATATAATCCTTGTTATTTTCTGTTTCCACATATGTGTAACCTCTTCACATTTTAGCTATACAAATTGCATATACTGTACATAAAGGGCAGCTGTGGCTCAGGAGGTAGAGGGGGTCATCCACTAAATAGAATGTCGGTGGTTTGATCTCTGGCTCCTCGTGCCCACATGTTGAAGTGTCCTTGGGCAAGATAATGAACCCCAAATTGCTCCTGATGGCTACACTAGTGGTGTGTGTGTGAATGAGTGAGTGTAGAAACATTGGGGACACTTTGGACAGGAAGCACTGAATTACTCAACACCTTGCATTGCAGCCATCAGTGTATGAAGAGCTTTGAGTGGTTGATAAGACTAGAAAGGTGCTATATAAATGCAGTCCATTTACCATTTACCATTTACATAAAGGCGGTAGATGCATACTGTGGCTACACAAGTTGTAGAATCCTAAATATCTCAGAGTTGATGATAAAAAGAAGCTTGGAAGAAGAACATGGAATAGAACAATATACATTTCAATTAATTAATTAAATTTCAACATACGAGTTGGCAGTGAATGTGGCGTAGAAGATGCTATCGCTCCAGTTTTTTAGGTCTTGATGAAGGAAAACGTCCTGGACAAGGGAAGGTGAGCCAACACCACCAAATGGACAGTCCAAGCGGGCCTTCAAGAATGAAGTCCACTTTCTCTGCAAGGTCCTACTGCCCCCCAAGTCACTCTAACACACACATTCAATTACAAGCTTCACTTCCAGCTATATGAAGATGATACAGGTGTTTTAAGCTTCTGTTGTCAAATGGCTTGGGAGACATACCTTACACACTCGGGCTATCCTCGACACCTGGATGTTGTTACAACGTTCCTCTACAGCATTCTCAGTGAAGAACAAAAATACACTGTCATCTTCACCGTTCTCACTGTCTTTGCTTGCTTCAACAAGCTTTATGGAAATCATGGTGGGTTCTGAAATCAAACCGTTTAGGATCAAGATCAAAAGGCACTGACATTTTACAAGGTCTGAAAACAAAAAATAACAGGAGAAATACTACAAGTTTAGTTTTGTGAAGTGAAACAGACTGTTCACTGCATCTAAATCTAGTGACATGTTCCCAAATAAGTCAGCTTACCATTGAACCAGGAATGTTTCATTTCAGTCTTGAGAGGGTTTGGTCCATGTCTCTGGAACACCAGCTCTGTGCCCAGGAAATTGGAGGAAGAGGCTGAGTACAAAGTGTTTCCTGTGAGGTAGGGGGGAAAAAACAGTGTTGTGTCATTATTGTTGTCACTTTCAACTTTTGACAGCTAAAGATTCATTGGAGGAGAGCAGACATGACAGATCAGTGATGAAGCGTTGAGAAATGGAGAATCTGTTAATAGTTGTGTACTCACCAATCATAAGGGAAGCAAAGTGTTGGTCAGGGTCAAAAGGAACTATTCCCCTACCTACGTGCTTGTTTCCGTCCAGGGCAAGTTCTCCATTTGTGAAAGTCTGGTGCGGTAGATATTCATAATATATCACTGTGATATATTTCCCATCATAAAAGCATTAGTTTCCAAATACTTACTGTTATATTTGCTTTTCCTAGCTGTTTATTGGCAACTTATTACACTTATACCAAGTAAAATATTGACAAGTTGTGTCTATTATTGTCCATCAGTGTGTATGAGATTAAGGGGTCACTTACCATGTAGTCACATGCAGGATTGAAAGCGTTCGTCCCACACACTAGCATTTTACCATCTTCTGTTGTGTGCAGGGTCCTGATGAAGTTATCACATTCCTTTTGGAAGAACAAATGTATTTGAAATTAATGACCTTATGAGCTGTATGTGATGAGAAAAAAAAACTGCACCAAAGTTTGATGACATTCACTTTTAATTCACTTATTTCTGTACCGTTGTGTCTTTGCCCTTCATCTGACAGAGGGCTTTGTCTGCTGAACTGACCGTCCAGTTGGCCTGGAGGAATACAGAATTAGCAATAATCGAGAAGACCACATGTGAAAATGTGAGGGGTTTTTGTAGAAGTAGAAAATTATTCTGACAGCTATTAGTTGAATAGTCCTTACAGCTATTTTTGGTACCAAAAAACACCTCTTCAGAATGTATGAAAAGGTCACAGTTTTCAGTGAAATATTTATTAGGCTGATTTAAAATACTTCTCTTGTTTAGGGGGTACTGTGTTTGTCTTTACTTACTTACTTACTGTATTTCACAAATATCCTTGTTATGCAATTTAAATAGACTTTACTTACATTTTAGCAGCCATTCTGGATTTCTTTATTCCAATGTGCCATTTAACAAATCATTAGAGCTGCAACTAATTATTCTTTTCATTATCAATCCATCTGCTGATTAATCATTTTGTCTATAAAATATGTGAAAATAGTGAAAATGCCAGTCATAAATTCCCAGAGTTCAAGGTTACATCTTTAAATGTCTTTAAATGTTCTTATTTTCTCCAAACAATAGTCTAAAACCCAAAGATATTCTGTTTACTATTATGTGTATTAGTATTGTATTATTTGATTAACAAAATAGTTGCTGATTAAGTTTCTGTCAATCAACTGATCAACTAATTGCTGCAGTTCTATGAATCATAGATCTTTTTAAGTCATTATTATTATGTATAGACCTACTCTGCTCTTTTTTGTGTCTGTGTGTTTGTGTGTGTTGGGTACAAGAGCCCAGTCAGTCCAAACAATGTTCTTACCTCACTGGTCTTTATGGTGATGTCATCCAAGTTGAGGGCGATCACTTTCCCTCTGGCTCCGATGACAAGCTGACCAATGTCATCTCTTATCACCAAAGAGCTCAAACTGCTAAAGCCGGACTCTTTGAAATATTTCAAGTTCATGTCTAAACCAGAAAAAAGAACAAGAAGCTGGAGATTTCATTTGGAATCCATGGTCTTCTATAAAGTTAAGATGTTCAGTGTTATTTTCACACTGCATACCTGGTCATTTTATCCTGCACATATAGTATGATTCATTTAATTACAGTATTTTTTTTACTGCTGCTGCCTACTTTATGTTATTCCTAATTGTAATCTACTGCATTTGTTGTTTGTTCCTGCATTATTAAAAAGGCAATGCGCTCAGCAAAAACACATCTGACAGTCCACAGTCTGCTCTTGTAATATGTCAACTGTATATATGTAGTAATATTTGCAGCACATTATGTATGTTTAGATTATGCACAGTCTGTATTTGGCTTGTTCATCTACAGCAGATGCTTTACCTTGGAAGGAAATGCTCCTGCGGGGTTTGCTGCTTGCTTCAATGCCCTCACTCATGATGAGGAGGAAATAAAAGAAGAGCTCAGTAGGTCTCATCATGTCCTATAAGATGGAGCGAACATGTTTAGAAACTATTGACATCATTTTTTAAAATTGAATGAGCATTTATGTTGTACTTGTATGAAATGAAGGTAAAATATTCACCACTATAGTATACAGCTTCATTTCATTAACTGTATAACTTTATAGGTTGTTCATTTAAAATAACTGACAGTGATTCACTCCATCTGTGCTTCTCATTTTTATTCTTACCTGATAGGTCTCGTTTTGTGAGAAGAAACTCGTGAATAAATCACAGTATTTGTTGTAACGCCAGTGGCAACAAATACCATGGCAACGGCAGCACATGCAGATCAAGGAACCTATAAAAACACAAGACTCCGGTGAGAGGAGAGGAGGTGGACTCTGTGTTTACATCAGTGATACTTGGACGCAGTCAAAGTGGATGGACGACCAGATGTTGAGTTTTTAACGTTAAGATGTCGACCATATTATCTGGCCAGAGAATTCACCAGTGTGTTTGTTGTTGCTGTTTACATTCATCTGGATGCAAGTTTTAAAAAATGCACTACAGGAATGGTGTGAGATCATCAGCATTCACATGACAAACCAACCGGATGGTATTTTTATTGTAGTGGGTGATTTTAATCAAACTGTTTCTACCTAAATTCCACCAGCATGTCCACACCCCCACCAGGGGAATTAACACCATGTTTATACCAACATTCCTGGCAGCAGCAAAGCCCTCCCTTGTTCTCATTTTAGTCTATCAGACCATATTTCCCTGCTTCTCTCAGCTGATAAAAAAGGGTCAAACCATCAGTGAAAACTGTTAGAGTGTGGACAGATGGAGCTACAGCAGCTCTAGAGGACTGTTTGGAGTGCACAGACTGGCACATGTTCAGAGATGCCGCCCACCCAGGAGAAATACATCAATCTTGAGGAATATACATCAACAGTGACATCACACATCAGCAAATGTGTTGATGATGTGGTGATCACAAAGACAATAAAACCATTCCCCGACCAGAGAGCTTGGATGACTGGAGAGGTGAGGGCTCCATCCACAGCCAAAAAAGCTGCCTGTTGGTCAGGTGACGAGGAAGTACACAACACCGCCAGAGCAAGAATGAAAGCTGGCATTGAGGAGGCAAAGCAGAGACAACAGCAGAGACTGGAGAGAGACATCAACAAAGATGTGCGGCAGGTGATCGAGAACATTACAGGCTACACAAGCAGGGGCATCACCATGATATATGAGGCCACGCTGCCAGATGAGCTTAACTCATTCTATGCTCGCTTTGATATCCTCAGCAAAGACTCAACTGTAAAGTCTACTGTGCCTCCAGAGGACCTGCTACTGTCAGTATCCACAGCGGATGTGAGAAGAATCCTGCTGAGAGTGAATATGAATAAAGCTGCTGGGCCTGATAACAGCTGGACATGTACTTAAAAACATGTGCCAACCAGCTAGTTGATGTTATTACTGACATTTTTAAGATATCACTGTCACAGGAGAGTGTTCCCACCTGTGGCACTCTCTCCCATTCTGATGAAAAACTGGTTCTCAAGGACATCAGAGAGAACATCCCAGTCAGCCTGGACAGATGCCACCTCCACTGTCCTCCACTCAGTTTTCGCACTACTTGAAAATAACAGCACCTACATCGGAATGCTGTTTGTTGATTTCAGCTCAGCATTTAATACAATCTCCCCCATGAAACTGACTGGAAAACTTAGCACTCTGGACTAGAGTACCACACTGTGCAGCTGGATATTGGACTTCCTCACAAACAGACCCCAGACAGTTCGGACTGGAGGCAAAGACACACACCCCTGTCTGCAACAGTGGAGCTGTGGTGGAGCAAGTGAACAGTTTTAAGTCCTAGGGTATCAGCATCACAGAGAACCTGTCATGGACATCACACATCTCCACCCTAGTAAATAAAAAAAAGCAATATTCCCATCCTAAGTTCTTGTTAACTTTTACAGAGAAGCAACAGAAAGCTTCCTTACTGGAAACATCACATATTGGCATGAGATGTGCACTGCCGAATACAGGAAGGCTCTGCAGCAGGTGATTATAACAGCCCAGAACATCATCTCTACCTATCTACTGAGCATCAGTGGTATCAGTGAGGTGAGGAGCCTTCACAGAGCCCAAAGGATACTAAAAGACAAAACCCACCCCAGCCACAGCCTGTTCACCCTGCTGCCATCTGGCAAGAGATACAGAAGTATCCGCTGTCGTGCCACCAGACTACTGAGCAGCTTCTTTCCTCAGGCTGTGAGACTCTCTCTCAATTCATCCTCTGCACTACAACATAAAAAATAGTTTTGTTTGTGACTTATTTGTTGGTCCATTTGTGTGGTTTCAGTTTTTGTGCGTAGCATTAGGAGGCTACAGACTACATTTCCTTGTGCAACCTTGTGTTGTAAAAGGATAATTAAAAAGACCGTTTTGAGTCTTGGGGGGAAAAAAACAACTTGTTTTCTGGTCTTGTTAACTTAAATTGTGGATCAGAGCTGTGTTCATTGGCTGTGGCGTCACAAACAGCAGAGCCAACACATGCCACAAACTCTCCAGGGTTCCATTTAGAGCTGAGGTTGTGTTTGATTTGCGCTTTTTGATTAAATCAGCTGTTTCTATCAAGTTTTCCAGACATCTCGCCAATAGGAAATAAACAATTGAGACTGAAAACATAACTTCCCTGGTGGATGTGATAATGCTTATGGTAGTTTAATAGACGCCTTCTTAATTGTTTTGTGCTTATGACAAATTAAACTCTCCTCTCTGTCTTCAGTCTGCATTCAGCACTGAACAGCGCTCATTGCTTCTCACCCCAAACACACAGCTCTCCTTAAAATATGTTGCTTTATTTTATTTCCAGACATGTGAACTGCAAACTGACCCCCTCTGCTTTAGAGAAAAAAAGCTGCCACCACATTTGTTGTTAGGGAGCAGACATCTTGCTTTCCTGAGAGATGCCTCCCATTATTGACAAAACCTGAAAACATGTTTGTGCCCATATAAATTTAATCTAAATTGACAGATTTTTAAAATGACATTTCTTGTTACTTTCTCTGGAAGAAAACAAAGATTTATATCTTTGGGAGTTATTACTTGATTTATTCTGTGGTAATTTACTATTTGAATCATTCTGAATAGCCAGGATTACAGTAAATGTGCATTCAGTCAGTTTCAAGCAGCAGTATGTTTTCAAGATGCTGCACAGTTATGCACACGTCAAACCTTGACTATAACAAAAGAAACAACAAATTTCTGGGATTTTTGAGCACACATGACGATCAGACAGAAAAATGAAAATAAAAAGAGACTGATAATGATAATAAATCTATCATCTGAAAATCTTATTTTCATTTTGAAAGCTCCTTTTGTTACCATTTCTTCTAACATTTCTTTACTGGAGGGAAAGGGGTCTGCAAGTCTTCATTTCAACTAAAGGTAATTTCAGAGATTAGTCCCTTCCTCTGTAGTTTTTAGTTTCAATGAAAATGTCCACATTTTGAGATCACTGGGACCTTGCACCACCAGAGGGAGCAGCTAAACTGTGATTTCTACGACAGAAATAACCAGTTCTGCTATGGCTGCAATGTAAAGTCAAATTCTATGAGCAGGAAAATTATTTTCCTTATAAAAGTGGATCGAGCTTCAGCTTCAGTACCACAGCGAGGATTATTTATTGTAAATGGGTCTTTGTTTTGGATGACAGTGCAACATAGTGAAAGAAACTTCTACTATGATGCTGGGAGACTTACACTTACACTACATTTTCCTCAAGTAGGCTACATGATCTTTGGACTACCTTCATGCTTACGCACTATGACAAAAATAGCTTTCCTCAAACCACTTGCTACAATTCCTTAAAACCTTAGTCGATATGAATACTATAGGTGCAGATAAAAATCCTTGCTAACAAGCTTAATTAAGGCCCTCACCAACATGTCACGCTATATCTAATACACCACAGCCAATGGAAAAATATTAAGCCTGTCCATGACTTCTGGTCTGTGCAGTGTTAAAGAGCTTTTTTGTGGATTTTCCTTTAAAACTTGTTGTACCTAAAAAAAAATATCTTTATGTAATGTTTTTAAGATTACTCAACAAAACATGGCAGTCTTAGTTCCTAAAAAGTCATGTGGATATGAGAGATTTTCATTTCACCTAGATTTTAGTAGATATAAATACTTCCATTTAAGTTTTCATGTTTAAAGGTGTGTTTAAAGGACCAGGTGAGGTTGCAGATTGCAGCTAACTGAATACACCTCCCCTCCTCCTCCCCTTGCAAACATGTAGGAGAACCTATAGTGGCTGCAAAAAATGCTCTCTAGGCCCTCTCTAGATCCAGTGTTTGGTTTGTCCGTTCTGGGCTGCTGTAGAAACATGGCGGTGCAACATGGTGGGCTCATGTAGGCTCTGTGGAAGAGGATCTGCTCCTTAAGTAGATATAAAAGGCTCATTCTAAGCTAACAAAAACACAACTATTATTTTCAGGTGAAAATATATTCCAAGTTCAGTTCGCTAGATGCCACTAAATCTTACACATTGCACCTTTAAGGAGGGAAAACAAATATTAATTTAATCATTTTAAGGAAATAACTAAATAAATAAACAAACATAACAAGAATATTATATTTATGAGATAATCTCAAAATGTGGACACAAATATTGAGAATTTCAAGACCTATTTTTACAGTATGTGACGCCCTTGAATAGTTAATTATCTCATTCTTCATTCTTGTGATGCCATAATAATTTTATTTGACTTAATTTACTCGATTTTCATGTTAGTTTCTGTTAGTTTGTTGCTTTTTAAAGGCACTGCACATGCCATGGGTTCTATTCGTAGACTGTGGGTTCTATTTGCATTTGCCGTATTTGCATTTGTTGTTTATTTGTATATTTATTTATTCATTAGCTTTTTCGTCATACTACACATATTATTGTTTATCATTTCGTGAATGTATTTATCTATGCTGTCAGGGAATGCTTGAAGCAAAGTGCATTATTTAACTGTCCATTTGCCGCCTCTTAAAGTGCCATAAACACCATTAGATAGCGATCCAATGGTTAAAACTGGACTGTTGGCAGAGTTCATGTTCACTAAGCCCCGCCCTTCTGGTACATGTGAAACGCGTAGCCCCGCCCCCCATGCAGGCGTGATGTATGGGCGTTGATTTCCGGTATTTAGCGTCTGGATTTTCAGGTTTAACAGTGTGTGGGTCCTGTGCGTGTGTTGTCTGTGTGTATGTATGTGTGTGTGTGAGTGTGTGTGTGAGAGAGAGAGAGAGGGAGAGAGAGAGCGAGAGGGAGAGAGAGTTTGTAGTGTGGTTGTAAACGTCCTCACCAGCACGGATACTGTCACCGCTTTGCACCGCAGGCAGGGGCTCCGTGTTTTCCTACATATGCAAGTTACCGTCGCGGCTCCACAATCGTTGGCCAGCAATGACCGAGAGCCCCGCGACCAAGCCAGCCAACGGGGAAGTGTGTCAGCGTGTGAAGAACGGACTAAAGCCGGAGAGAAACGGCTGGGTGAAGAGCCTCCACCGCTGCCATGAGCGGCAGCCCGAGCACCACTGCCACCCCGAGGAGGAGGAGGTGAGGCCCGGGATGGGACGGGGGAGGAGAGGCTGGTGAAGCCGGGAAACACCCGGACGATGCTGTCAGTGCTGTCATGTTCTTCAGCTCCTGCTGCGTTATTAGGATATATGACATTATAGCATCTTAAAGGCGGCAAACGCTTCTGACAATGTGTTGTCATCGAGCAGCGGTTATCACGACCACTCTTGCACAAGAGTAAACGCCAAACTCCATCAAAAATATTCAAGTTTTCGCCTTCTTAATATCATGTAGGTCCTCAAAACATGAATGAAAAGCTTCCTCTGAAATGTGGCGAGACGCTTTTGAATTCGGCATAACCATATTTCACCAGGCAGCACCTGAATTTATGAAAATGTCAGCTTTATGAATGGCTCCACACTGTTCTCCACCGCCCCCCCTCCCCAGATGTATCAGAGGAGGGAGGTTGTTTAAAAAAGGCGGGTTGACAACTCTGAAAGTCGAAATCGCTTTGAATTGTATCACAGTTTGATTTACGATGTTTATGCCGAATTTAAGAAAAGGTCTGAAGTCAAACAGTCAGCGAGATTTAAACTTTCTCCGCCTGCATGACAGCGGTAAGTGTGAGGTTTGCATCCATATCTCATCAGTTGAGTGTGTTTACCTTTGAGGGATTAGTGTGTTTAGTGAGTACTCCTTCCAGCATATCGCCCTCCTCATTAATTTTCCTTCCTCAGGGATGCGTGAACAGCACAGAGTGAGTTGAGTCACTTAGGAAACTATAAAAAAAAATATCATATCAGGGTGTTTATCAGCTGCGTTCTCTGCTGTAAAAGTTTGGAGCAACTCATTTTTTTCCCCCTGTCTCTGAGTTGTAAACTCCCTTTTTCAACTGAGATTGAAACTGTGCTGGTTTGTGATTTAAAGGATACAATGAAGCAAGTGCACCTGTTCAGTTTAAAGCTGTCCTTTGAGACTGCATGCATGCTGCTGCACAGCTTTTTCCTCAGCGGCTAATGAAATTTCCACCCTTGGGTGCATCCTGTCCCAATTAACGTGTCCCTTCAGGCTGTGTGGCTAGATGCTGTCACACACAAGAACACTTTACACTCACAAATATGTTACGCTACTGAGTTTTAGGGATGGTAATGCCGGTCAGTTGGTCCACCACTTGGATGCAGATTGAAATATCTGGACTACTGTTGGATGGACAACATGACATTTTGTACAGACGTTCATTGCTCCCCAGAGGATGAATCCTAATGACTTTTCTTCTTGCTCCGCCAGCAGGTTGATGTTTTGTAGTTTTCCAGTGAGATCTCCTGCATGGCCATGAAATTTACAACAAGTGTTTTAAGGTCCCAAGAGGATAAAGTCAAATGACTTTGGTGATTTCCTGACGGGCTGGTGACATGAGGGGAAAAGTCCAAGTTTACACTTCTTCTTTTGAAGAAACATTTCAACATCTACTTGATGAAATGGCTCAAAACCTTTAAAGAAACATCTGTGGTTTCCAGATGTTTCTTTTCTTTTTAATGAATTTGGTGATCTTCTTTCATTTCCTCAAGTGCCATGAGATTTTGATCTGCTGCCTTTTTTTAACTACTAGTGTCATTATCAAGTCATATGACCAAACACCTGAAAAGCTAATGACAATCCCATCAAGCCTTAGCTGTGCTTTGTTTAGTGCTAACATGCTAAGCTTAACATTGAACTCAAAGCACTGCTACTACAGAGAAAAGCTAAAACACAAACCAGCAGCTGTTGGCATCTTAATCACTGGGTTAGTTGTTGCCAAAGGCCAATTCTGAAGGCAAATAAAGGAGGAGACGTTTATTGTAACCAAGACATTGTGGTCTTAAAAAGCCTGTCGGAGTAAACTGGGTTGGTAGGCTAAGAAACTTGAGTGCCTGGTGACTGAAACTCAGCTGATTACGGTTCATGCAGATGTCAGCGTCGCTGCTCCGTAAGGTATTTGAGAGAGAGGCATGACCAGTCACATGTAGCGCCTAATAACCGCGAATATGATGCATGACGGGGAGGGTGAATTGCATAACACTCTAGAGTAGTAAGTTTCTCTTTCTGTCCTTCACTTATATCAAGATGAAGAAAACAGGCATGTGAAGTTAATGTTCTCTGTCCACAAATCCAATTTTTTTTGTTTGTTTCTTCTTAATGTAAACTCCTTTTCAGCCGATGTAATGTATCAAAGATGCTCTACATGTGTAAGTTTATACCAGGTTTATTATAATTATAGTGTGGCTATATTTCAGGGTGCTTGGATTTACATCAACACAACCAGCTCTTCCCTTATTTGGCAGTCAAATCCTCCGTCTCTGGCCTCTGTCACACGCTGTTTTCTTCCCTGTATAGCTGGTGTACAGCTGAAGCAGAACTTACACCGCGCCGGGCTCCTTATCTTCCTTCCACTTGCAATTTGGCTACACATAAGTCACCTCTAAGTGAGTTAGAAAAGCCTCAGCCAAATGTAACAAAAGACTAACTGTGTGTGTTTTTTCTCATTAGGACAAAAGGCAAGGGAGTAGCAGGAAATCATACAGTACGTTTACATTATATTACACAGCAATATGCAGCTTTATTCCAGTATTCGTTGGGAAAATTTATATGGAGTTATGAGTAGTATTTTTTTTTTTATAGGCTAGACTTGTAAACATGGAGATAATGTAATCTTATATCATTTTCCTGCCATGTTCTACCACAATAAAGCGTATTAGCTAGGGCTGCAAGTAACATCTGTTGTCATTATTGATTAATTGCACAGTTAATTGCACTGATGGGGAGAAAAAAAAAATCTTCATCTCTAAAACTGGCATATTTCAGCTGGTACATCTGAGTTTGACTGTTTTCATATTCCCAGTTTACATGTTTCATTGTAACACAGAATATTATAATTGTCCAAAACTTTTTTTTTTAATTAAAACTGATGATCTCCTGATCAAGATGCTCTGCTGAACCAAATCATATGGCTACGTATTGATATGAATCCAGGCTGATAATTACTGATTAATCTGATTACTGTCTCATCCTTTAGTCTACAAAATGTTGGGCAATGGTGAAAAATGTCAAAGGTCTTTAAATGTCTTTTTTTTTTTTGTCCAACCAACAGTCCAAAACCCCAAAGATATTCAATCTATGGTCATACAAAACAGAGAAAAAGCAGCAAATGTTCATAATTGAGAAACAGTAACTAGTGAGGTGTTTTGTATTTTTGCTTAAAAATGATCCAAACCATTAACTGATTATCAGAATAGTTGATGGTAGGTTATTTTTCTGTTGCTAGACTAATTGAACATTCCTTGAACTGTAATATTACATGACAAGGCTGTACACTGCATTAAGATACCTTTGTGATTCAGTAGTGCAACATGTCGTGCTTTCCTTGTGCCCAGGTTCTTGCAGCATCTGACCATGCCTGCCTGTACAGCCGACCCTTTGTCGAGTCCTTTGAGGAGACGCCCATGCTGGTAGCGGTCCTCACCTACATGGGCTACGGCATACTCACCATCTTCGGCTACCTCCGCGACTTCCTCCGTCACTGGAAGATCGAAAGGTGCCACATCGCCAGGGAAAAGGAAGAACAAAGGGTAAGAGGAACATCTGGATTGGGCCGGTCGGTCACAGCAGTCGTGCGTTTTTATAAAAGGTCATCTAGACGAGTCTGGTAAAGCTGTCACTGCTTTTAACAGGTTCTGAATTATGCTAATGAGCCTGCCAGTTTTTTTTTTGCTCGCAGGAATATACATGGCATTCCAGGAAACAATTACGGCAGTCGAGTAACCTGTTGTAATTTTTACACAACAAAAGCAGACACGTGCACGGCGCGGTCGGCGTGCCGTCTTTATAACGGCTGGAATGTTATGATTGTTTTGGTTGTTCAGCAGATTGCACAGCAGAAACGCCATGAGCAAAATTGCTGTCAAGGAAAAGAAAAGCCAGATGCATTTCAGGCACTGAAAACGGGACTGATTTGGTCGGCTGAGCTGTAATTACATGTTGCCCCGGTGACTGAACGCTTGCCTGTTCTTATAGAAATGGTCGTGATGGCAGATGGGAAAAATTGGGCTTTTTCTATGTGTTTGTTTAGTCTACCAGAATGGACCCAAAGTGATATTTACATTCTACAAAAGCTTCCCGACATTGGAAGCACAGGCTCCCGTATTTCAAACATTATGAACAGATTTACTTCAACCCTAAAGGACGCAGACATTTGACAAACTTCAGAGCTTTTGTTATGTAATCTAGTCACCCACAATGATGTAACAGTAGCAAACACGAACTATACGGCAGGAAAAACGATTGTGTTAGCATCCTAGAAAGAATTTGGCACGTCTTATATATCAACTGCAAACTTCCAGAGGCAAATATAATACTTAAAATACCTTAAGATGTGCTGGCTTTTCTTCACAGTGCTGTGCAACAGGAATACTTACTTAAGATTGCATTTTTTTTTTTTTTTTTTTTTGTCAACAGCACAGCTAATGTTTGAGTTATCAGCACATTCGGAACATGCCCTTGACCACTCACATTGTTTTTCAATGTGTTATGTAATGTTTGATAGTGAAGCCCATTGTTTTTAAGTATTTGGTTATGTTGAGGAAAGGAAACCAGTGGGAGAGATGTGGGGAAGTCATTATATCACCCATTACATCCCACGGATGTTTCCTCCAAGGACTCTTGTTTCATTTTAAAAGAAGAGGAAAGCTTTATGAGCTACCTGAGTCATGTGTTAAGATGCGTAAAGATTTCAATTCCTTCCTGCTCGGCTTTCCAAAAGTTTGAATGGCACGCAGTTCTTTGAAGTTACTAGTATGGTTTTTTTTTTTTTTAATATATAAACATACCGTACAACAAACACTTGGACTCACATTGAAATTCCTGCATTCCCTGGCGCTCAGGTCATGTGCCTCTCTCTCTCTCTCTCTCTCTCTCTCTCTGCTCCTCCTCATTATTTCCTCTCAAATTCATCCATGTGTAGGACTTTGTGCCCCTCTACCAAGATTTCGAGAACTTTTACACCAGGAACCTTTACATGCGGATCCGAGACAACTGGAACAGGCCCATATGCAGCGTCCCGGGGGCTAAAATGGACTTGATGGAACGAGCTACCCACGACTACAATTGGACTTTCGAGTAAGAGAGACGTCTTTTTTTTTATTTTTTATATTCCAGACTGTAAACAGTTCCAAACACCTGTACACACATGCAAACGCGGCGCAGAGCAGGAGGCCTCGATGGGACACTAGCGAGGGGAAGCGTGCTGTATAGCTGTAATTGTGCTTAACATTCTTTGTCTCCTGCAAATGTCAGGGGAAAAGTGACACATTTCAACTTCAGACTCTCTGAGCAGAGCTGACCACAAGGTTGCACAATCATGAGGTCTGACATTAAATAATGCTGATTTACAGATGAAGAAGTAGACAATTATTTCAGATAGGGCAGGAGCTTACACTTATGTGATTAATTTCCTGATTATTCTGTCAATGAATCATTTGGTCTTTAGAATGTTATTTTTTTTTTAAAGCCCAGAGCCGAGCATTAGCTTCACACACTTCTCACACGTAGCATTTATTCTAGAGCTAGACTACTGCATTGCATTACATTATATAGAGTAGGTATTAACCGTTACCCTGCTCAGCTTAGCATATATATTGTGATTTTATCTGAGGTTTTTTTTTTTTTTTTTTTTCACATGAAGGAAAACAATTCTTTTTCCCATCTACCCAGGTCACTTACCTCTATGGAATCCAATTATTTCACACTATTCTCATGCACAAGATGATGGCATTGCTCATCCAACTGCGAACCGATTCACACTCGGCTTAAACCAGTTAATTCAAATCAAGTACGAGCCGGGTATATTTTCAAAAATTTGAATCACTAAATAGATGAATAAATACACACAGGGAGACTGATCTCATTAGATCACACCCAGTCGTGTTGAAGCGGATACTTTTTTAATTCTGCTTGGGGTCACTTTTCACTCTGTAGTAGTTTAATCTAAATGTGAAAACCTACTGTATCTTGTGACAATGAAACCTCAGCCTGAGCCAGAGTTCATGTGACGTTAACATTTTTATCCTCATGACTCCTCGCTGGTGTCTGAGGAAAGAGCAAGGCTGCAGCGGTGAGGTGTGTGAAGTCAGACATCACACACACACACACACACAAAGAGAGAACATGGAGTGCTAGTGAGAGTGAGGGAACAACACCATCAAACAACTGAACCAGAAATAGAAGATGCTTTAGTACAAATGTCCATCAAAATTATTTCCATGTTATTAGTGTGTTGAGATTGGAAAAAAACAAGAAGACTTTCATGCCATCCAGCCTTTCACTCCACTTCAATCTTGTCATAATTAGTCGTACCGATCACTGTTAATTGTACCAATAAGCTTGCAAAAAAATATTAGCTTCCTCTCACTGATTGTTTCCTGTCTGTGATTACCTCCTCCTCTCTCTCTCTCTCTCTCCCTCTCTCTCTCTCTCTCTCTCTCTCTCTCTCTCTCTCTCTCTTACAGGTACACAGGTCGGGTGGTGCAGGATGTGATTAACTTGGGCTCGTATAATTACCTCGGCTTCGCAGAGAACACGGGTCCATGTGCTGACTCTGCAGCAGAGGTCACCATGAAGTACGGTGTCGGAGTGGCAAGCACCAGGCAGGAGACCGGTACAAAACACACAGCCAACACACACACACACACACACACACACCACCATTACCATCCCGCTGGAACTTAAACTGCAGGGACGTACATCTAGAGTAAACAAAGCAGCAGCACCAAACCAGGTTGTTTTTAGTGGCGCAGTGGACACGACGGAGCTCATCTGTACACACAATATGCAAATATCACAAAGCTTTGTTAATCTTGGTTTTATTTTTCTCGCTCGGCAAACATCGGTTCACACACACACACACACACAGGAGCTCTGAAATGAGTTAACCCTTAACCTTTAGACACACTTTGAAAAGACAGATCAAGGAACAGCCATGCTATTTTCAAATGTGGCAAGTTTCCAAATCAACAAAGACGAGAAGAAAATCATAATTAAAACCAAATCGAGAGGAGGGAAAAAAAAATGCCACATTAAAACAGCAATCAAACACAACTGCAATTCAGTATGGAAAGAACAGGGGGGCTGCAGCTAACGCTTATTTTCATAATCAAATAATCTGTCAACTATTTTCTCAATAAAATAATTAGCTGGTCTAATTTGATCTATAAAATATCCAAAAATGGTGGAAAAGTTCAATCATTGTTTCTCAAAGCCTAAGGAGGTGTCCTCAAATGACTTGTTTTGTCCCAGCAAACAGTCAACAATATAATCAGTTTACTATCAGTGACGACCACAGAAACCAGAAAATATTCATTTGTATTCTATTATATTCATGTGAGAGGCTGCAACCAGAGAATTACGATGATGAAAATGATAATTGATTATCAGAATAGTAGTCTGATGAACGATAGTAGACTAATCTTTGTAGCTCTAGTCAAAATATGTCACTCAAGGACAACTTCCACAGAGTAATTATCCCCAAAATTAAGTTCTACAAAAAACCACTCGGAGCTACCGAAAGTATCAAACTTAAAAAAAAAATCTGCTGTGAATACATTCTAGAGGATGGCTTGAATCTTAAAGCAGCCAGTCAAAGGGTTTTGTATTTACATTAGAAATCTGTAGGTGAAAACAGTCTGCAGAGGAAGTGTGATAACATGCAAGTCACCCTGGAGGGAAGTGAAAGATAAAGAGGTAGTATGTTTAGCTTTACTGAAGGAGCACAACCAGTGATGTGTCTTAGACAGATAAGGCCAGATCAACCTTTTTTACTGAAGGGCAAGGCAGTACATTCAGAAGCAGTTGTAAGAATATAATAAAGTGATGCATGCATATAATATACAGTAAATGGCACATAATCTAGCACAGAGACACAAAGACTGACTCCTCTACAGCCAATGGAGGTTTTATGACATTGATGTGCTTTGGAAGATGAGAGTTGTCTACATAAAGGTGCATTTGGAACTGATTGGTATGTTGTTTTTTTTTATAGTGACTTCCTGTATGTTTGCATCTTAGGTAACCTGGACAGGCATGAGGAAATGGAGATACTGGTGGCTAAGTTCCTGGGTGTAGAGTCAGCCATGGCGTTCGGGATGGGATTCGCAACCAACTCTATGAACATACCAGCACTGGCTGGCAAGGTAAAAGCAGAGATGATAGATGTTCCTTTGTGAGGCTATGATTTACTCTTCTTATCTCTACTCTTTGGCTTCACCTTTATTTCCTTGTCAGATTTCCTTTATGTTGTCACAGCACTTTTTTTTTTTTTTCCTTTCACTCTACCTCACTGTCTGTACTGTAATATAATGTGAATGTGTCTCATTGGTTACACTCATTTTTTTTTAAATTGCAATAGATGAAATAAGTTTACTCCCAATCATTTTTTGTTTAAGCACAGTCGGCTCTTAGAAAAATAAAACGTTTCATAACATCGCGCTATCACAGGTCACCAGTAACGCAAGAGACACAAAACCACACTGTGGCCTCGTATCAGGAGGAAACACTTCCTGTTGGCATAAGCGATTGGCGGCTCGACAGCGTGTCAGAGTGAAAAGATAACAAAGAGTTCAGACCAGTCTGTTTTGTCACATGCTGATGATGTTGTTTGGCAGGTAGACGCCACATAGTTGGCTGTTTAGAAATCTGAGACTGCTGCTTTAAACTCTTTTGTTCCAGTGAAACGGTACAAACTGGGTGAAAAGGTGTACATTTTCTAGATCGGAGTTGTCGCTCAGTGGCTTCTCTTACACTAGAGTAGCAGATTTTTTTAATTCTAGCTTTGGTGGTAGGACAGAAAATCCTATGACCCTACTGATGAATGAATTTGCATCTCTGCATGCAATCAAAACAACATTTTCAATGTAATTATCTCAGCATAGATCATTACACCATTAAAACGATACCCAACCCTCTCACCACCTAGCAAAAAATGTGTTAAACAGATGTTTTGATGCATAAAAATAAAATCTACTATTGCGTACATGTGTATGTGTAACACTATCCGCCGTCTCAAATGGATTAAAAACATAAAAATGATATGTATGAATCAGTCATGCATATTAAAGTCGGTCTCCTGTCTTGCAGGGCTGTCTGATTGTGAGCGATGAACTGAACCATGCCTCTCTGGTGCTTGGAGCCAGACTCTCCGGTTCCACCATCAGAGTCTTCAAACACAACAGTGAGTGTGCGCCCATAAATATAGTCTGACGGCTACCTGCTTTTATTGGTCATTTATTTTTTTTCCTGTCCACCTGGATCCTTGTGTTCATCCTTCAGCCATCTCCTAATTGTTCCTGTGTGTTTCCCAGATGTCCTTCACCTCTTGTCTATATACACTAGCTTTTATTGTTCCATGTCATTGATATAGCAAGAGCAGTAATGTTCCTGTTATGCCTTATTTGCTGCGTGTCAATATGTGGTGATTTGATCTCATTACTTTCCTTCATATGATGAAATATCAACATTACAATAAGTCGTAGACACAGATAGTGAATATTCAATTGTTAGGGAGCTGTTTTAGTTACAGATAAGTAAGTAAGTCAGTAATTTGATGCCCAAAATTGTTTTAGCTTCATTTGGAAGTCTGATACTTGAAGTGTTAATCATGAAGGATTAACCAGATTTTTTTTTTCTACAGTAACTGGCACTCTGTTAACACCTCTATTTAAGCTAGTGTCAGTTGTTGACAGGATCAGCTAGCTGCTCACGTGGTTAAATTGGAACAACTTTACGTCTAGTATATTTTTTACGGTGGCTCATAAAACAATTTTAGCTCTCATATAACGTGATACAGGAGATAGTATGTGTACTTTTTTTGTGCGTAGTAAAATTTTTATAGTGAAAAATGATTAGCCGCTAACTGCTACGTCTAACTATCACGCTAACAAGCTGCAGCTTAGCTTCACAGCTACGTCCGTGTACAATTACCAGATAATAAGGTTGGATTAGTTGGTGTGATATTTAGCGGATAATCCAGTTGAATCAGTTTCAATGTATAATACAGTAATGAACCAAATCTCCGCTCCTCTGTTTACCACTGTCAGCCAGTCGCTTGCCTGTTCATACTGCATAGTCAATTAAATGGGCTTATTAAATGTAGCTTGTCATGTCCCAAAGCGCCTTTTGTTTTATTGTTAATGGTGGAAAAAGACTCTCTAGCAACCCTGTATTTTAGCTAATGTGCTGAAAACAAGAGCAACTTAATTGAAGAATCTAAATTAGATTATTACGTGTTCATTAAACCGCTCAGTATTCAGTAACGTAGGCTTGTCTACACTTTATTTGGGGGTCTAATGTACCTTTTTGTAAGCGAGTGTCTCTCTTATTGTGCTTCTGTAGTTTTCTGCCTCCACAGTTGATTCCACAACTGTCACTCTTTTGAATGTAATTTCCCTATCAGATATGCAGAGCCTGGAGAAACTGCTGAGAGAAGCCATAGTTCACGGCCAGCCCAGAACTCACAGACCATGGAAAAAGATCCTCATAGTGGTCGAGGGCATTTACAGGTAGTTTAATCACTTTCTTCTAGACACTTTAATGAACCTTTTTAAGACACTGAAAAACATTTTGATTTTGTTGTACTTTATTCTTTGGTTTTTGACCATTGGAGTGTGTTTTCAAGTGACTGAATTGGTTTAGTGTTGATACAGAACACAACAAAGTAAAAAAAAAAAAGTGTTTGCACTTAGCCATGCTAAAAGCAGTAAAACAATGTGTGTTGCCCACTTTGAAACGATTTCCTTCCTGGTTTCAACATGAACACTACCTAACTTGGTTACACATGCAGTTGTTTCATCACATTTGTGTAATAGTGAAAGCAACTGATTTCGGCTAGATTTTCTGTATTGAGCAAAAACGGGCTGTTAAAGCCACAGTTTAGCTATTCGAGATGTGACACTCAAATTCACTCTGATTTTGTGCTAATTTAAGCTAGTTGACTTTGGAATAATTGAATAATAGTTGAATAATAATCAGGCAAAGCATGTATGTCATGAGTGTCACGTTAATAGCACTTATCTTCTATTGATGGTTGGTTTGATTCCATTAGATTGTCAGAGCTGATTCAGTGCTTACTGGTTTACACAGAGATGTGTACAAAGAGGAACTTCAGTGGGTAACTTTATTCTGCCTGACTGGGTGCAGTGTATGATGCTCCTCTTGGACCTATATAATGATCTGCATATAAAAAGTACCAGTAAATTATGTTTTTTGTTGGTCTTGTATTGCCTGTCATACCATTTTGTACCAAAAAAGGTTGAAATCTGTTAAACATGACATCATGAGCTTAGATCTCGAGTGGGGAACAACTGGTCCTCACAGGGGCACCACACTGGCTTAAATGTCCCTGGTTGTCCACAAAGAAATGAACGTTAACACATGAGGTCATCTCCTGCAACACTGACACAGCTGTAACACCTTCTGCTCTCTGCGTCTTTCCTCCTCGCAGCATGGAAGGCAGTATAGTGCGCCTGCCAGAGGTGATCGCCCTGAAGAAGCGCTATCGGGCCTACCTTTACCTAGACGAGGCCCACAGCATAGGGGCCCTGGGGCCGAGGGGAAGAGGTGTGGTTGATTACTTCGGCCTTGACCCCTGTGACGTGGATGTCATGATGGGCACATTTACCAAGAGTTTTGGCGCTGCAGGGGGATACATCGCAGGGAAAAGGGTGAGGATTGGTTTATTTTTATGGGTGACATACTATATGAAATTATTTGAGTTATCAAAAAAAAAAATTTGCACATAAGAGACACCAGTGACAGCAAAGAATGAGCTCTTTTCACTGGTTTCAAGCACATGATGTGTCGAGCTCTAGTAGTCACAAGACATGGATCGTTCTCCATTAAGGCACCAAGATTGCAACAGTAAGCCAGTGTAGATTGAACACTGATGTTATGAGCAGGACTTTGTGACATCACATCTAGTTTGGAAGCCAATCCCTGTCCAACGTATTACTTAAACTAGTGTGATTTGGGAAACACGACGCCTTCAGTGCACATACACTGACAATGACCTTTTCGGTGAGGTAGAAGACATCCTTGGTCCTTCAGTTAAACTTTTTGAAATGAAAATTTACCAATGAGGAAGTGGAAGTCAAGGATTTCTCACTTACTGTAGTGAGAAATCTAACCGTTTTTTATCACTATTCAAAGCAGCAGAGTGTTTTGATGTCTTAAAACATGTCTGTAGGGGGCCTTAAAACAATTTCTGTCTCCAGAAAATACAGAGAAGATTGTGACACCAAAACATACAAAACACTTGAGTAGATGTGTAACCAGTTTACAATGAATACTATGTTTAATAGCTTCCCACTTACTCCCACCATCTACACTTCCTTCTCACAGTGACTTCTTTTTTTTTTTTTGTTTTGTTTTTAAGAAAGCCAGCACAAGGTATGAATCACTAGGAATGTGCCATCAAGTTACAGGATGTAGCTTAACAATAAAGTGTTAATAACCTGCACGTTGTAACAAAACAATAATGATGGATGGCAGTTTAAAACTGTTGTGGCTGTAGAGACTAATTAGAGTTGTTCATGTGTATCTGCTTACATCTCCTGTGTATCTGCTGGGTTTAGGACCTCATTGAGTACCTGCGCTCCCATTCCCACAGTGCGGTCTACGCCACCTCCATGTCTCCTCCTGTGGTGGAGCAAATCATCACTTCTATGAAGTGCATTATGGGAGAGGATGGCACAACGTTAGGTGAGTCAGCGCCGGCACTTTGATTTCACGCTGAGAGAGATGCTGAGATGTAATGAGAAGTTTACTCACTGCATTTATTTTTTTTTACATCTTGTTTAGTGAGGGAGTGTAAAAATATGTTTGCCCTAATCTTCATCATTCACATTAAACAAGAGCTTATTTGTACACCAAACCAAAAATGGGATTTCCAAAGCGGGAGGTATAGAATTACAAAGTAAACTTCAGTGTATTATCTCTCTGAGAATGGTAGCAGCACACACACAACATGAGAAAACATTTGTTGTCTTCCACCCCAAACATATATACACACACACACACACACACACACAAAAGCACCTTTTCAGAAAGAAAACTGTCACACTCAGCAGAATCCTTTTTTTATTGAAATAGTATCTGTTCCTTCAGATGTCCAACTCGCACACCCACATAGCAATAACATTTAAAGCACCTGTGACATATCAAAAGATAAATAGAGCAGCAACTCATGACAGACGTCTTACTCGATATTTTACTCATGGTGGATGATTCAACTGACGGCTAAACAAAGGAAGGATAAAACACGTCAGACACGTCGTGGCTGAACACTGGAAAGTGTGTCAAACATCAGACTTGCTTTTCCACTTTCTTGTTTGACAGTTGAATGGATCTAGTCTTAGCTGCTGTAGTTCTCATCAGTCGCCACCAGATGTCAGCGCACACAAAGGCTGCGCCGCTAGAAAACAGTGTGAACAGTATCTCTCCTCCAATTGAGGAAAATGTATAAATAAATACCAAGACCAGTTTTAAACTGCTCCAGAGTGTTATGATGCATGGTGAGCTTATTTTTGATCGCTTGATTTGAATTACACTGCTGTGACTTCTAATAGTATATTAAATATAAGAAATAGTGTCATAAAAGTAAATACTTCCTTTGTCCTTTTTGCCCTGAGCTGAGCCTCCCAGGCTGTGAACAAATCTCATCTCCTTTGCTTGGATTGGCTAATGCACAATTTGAGGAGCTCACTTCAAGTACTGTAGTTAATTGTGTGCACAAAAACACACCATGTACCTGGTATATATACTGTGGATATGTATGATCTGTAGGGTATACAATGTATACATAATGCATACATAATTGTACATAATGTATAATGTACAATTTAATAAAACTCCCTATGACAAATTTTGTATACACACTAAAGTGTTTGCGGTTTAGTTTGTGGTCTTGTGTTTGCTGTAGCTTTTCCAAGTGAAAAAAGATCTCATGTGGATGAAGGAAAAACATAACAGAGGAACTGGAGAGTAGATCTCCACATGGTGCCTGGATGCTGTAACACTCAGATGTTTTCCTCACTCATGAATGTGATTGTCTGCAGCTGCTTGTCAACCTTTCTTTTTTCTCCATCTTTTAAAGGCATCATCAGCCTACAGTAACTCTAAATAATTCCCCCTGTCAAAAGGGAAAAATGTCACATACATTTATATTGAAATGCAGTGTTTTTGCACGTCTGCACGTCTGCTTTTTCTCCTCCAAATCCCCAGTCCCAGTCTGCTTTTTAACACAACAAATGAATACGTTTACAAGAATGCTGTATGTGAACATCTGACATACTTTGCTGTCAACTCACAAGTTTCTAAACATCACACCCCCCACCCTCCTCCAGGCTGTGAACGTGTGCGACAGCTGGCAGAGAACACAGTCTATTTCCGCAAGAGGCTTCGAGAAATGGGTTTCATCATCTACGGCAACAACGACTCTCCTGTCGTACCCATGATGCTCTACATGCCAGCAAAGATAGGGTGAGCCTTGGACTTTTGACTGGCTACTCTTACTGGTCTTTATCCAATAAAAGCCCTGGAGCATTCAAATGAATTCTGTGTGATGCATCATACTGTATATATCAATTTCACATATTTGATTTATGATTCTGGCAATATCATGAATAATTCATTTGTCTGAAATTTTAAATATTAATAATATCACAAGTATAAAATTACAATTACCTAGTCTGCCTTTAAAAAAAAAAAAGAAAAAAAAAGTCTATGCTAATAAAATGATTACTATGAGTACAGAGTTAGTGCTCATCTTTGCATGGATAATTTTAATCCCTACAGAAGCAGATTTCATATATTTTGATCAATGCAGTAGCTGATACTTTTTTCCATATACTAATTAAAAACTTGATGTAAATTTATGACACTACTTATATTAGGAAAATCTACAGTTTTATCTCAAATTGTTTTTCCGAATCTTTCAACCACCTCTCATGGTCTTTCCAGTGGATGGGGTTTGATCACTTGTCATCACATGAACTAAATTTAGGAACTTTTAATAAATATATATTCAATCAACTGCTAATATTCATCCCATCCACCCATCATGTCAAAATCTTTCTGTGCCATCATGCCTTTCTTTGACTGTGTCTCTCAATCTTTGTCCTTTCCAGAGCGTTTGGCAGGGAGATGCTGAAGAGGAACATCGGGGTGGTGGTCGTTGGCTTCCCCGCTACGCCCATCATCGAGTCCCGGGCACGCTTCTGCATCTCAGCCGCCCACTCAAAAGACATGCTCAACAGGGTAACTAATTAACTACGTTTAAACAAATGAGAAAAAAGTATGTCACTTAAAAATGTCTTATGAAGTTCTTAAGGCAAACCAAGAAATCTTAATTTAATTGATTTTCAAACACATTATTGAAAACATACTTTCTTCTGAGCAATATACCCTATAGTTAAAGCTGTACTGTATATGTCTACAGTAAACTCTATCAAAAAGAACATTGCGGGGGGGCAGAGAAAGGGGAAAACCTAGTCAATCATGGCAGGCAATAAATACTGATTGGCTGGCAGGTGTTACAATCATCATTGAGTGATGCTTCAAACACGGCAGTTAACTGTCACTGTTGAAACTTTTTTTGTGTTTTTCCTACACACTTGTTGTGCAAAACCTGCGTCACTTAACTTTTTAAAAAAATAAAAACCCAAACAAAATAAAGATTACAACCCCTGTAGGTACAAGGATATTGATGTCGACTAGTCTTGCATAGTCAGCTCTCATTGTGCTCTGCCCACACAGGAGAAAGGTCTGGCCTCACTGAATCATTATTCAGTGAAAAACACACTGTGGATTGGTAGAATTTCTTAATTAATTAGAATTGTCAGTCTCTAACCTGAGCTGCATTAACAGTCACTGGTGCTTGCGCTAAATATAGTTCCAGGGGACGATGACTAATTACTACACTTAAGCACAAATCAAGTGTTGCCCAGGATTTTCCAGCATGTAGCTTATTAGCTACATTGGCTGATCATTGGTGTTGTTATTCATTAAAAAAAGCAACAGATTCCAGAGGGAGAAGCAGAGGAAAGCAGCGCGCAAATGCCAATATTCCACCATTGGCATGCTTATCTCAGTGGTGCTGACTGGCACATTTGTTCAAAGTTATACTGCTTAAATTTATTTAAGACCTTCATTTCCCAACTCGGTGTAATGACCCTCAAAGTTGTTTGACGTTAAACCAGAAGGTGACGTGTCATCACTGTGACTAGAAGGAGTGTTCGCCTCTGCTACAGGAGGTCAGTAAACAGTCAAGACCGTCACTCCAGGATGAGCAGAGCATCATGTTCTGTTCAAATAATGTGACTCTTCTAGAAAGTACAGTGAAGTGTCAGTTGGTGAACTGTGCAGTGTGTTTGTTCTCTGTTCCAAGAGTTGAGACCTCAACTCTTAACCGTCCTCTTTACTTATTGTGTTGGTCCGTGTAAGTGCGGATCATTTCAGCTTTAAATTGCTCTTGGCAGCACATCAAAAAGCCACCCACTCCTCTCAACGAGTGCTTTTCTTCTACTGAAGTGAGGTTACTGCAGACTTGCCGACTCTTCTTCTTTCAAAAATGATACTTTCCACTTTTACATACACTCTCTCATTTTGGGTGAACCATCTCCTCGCCTCTGTATCTAATTGGGGTGTCCTCATGGCTAGTTGGCGGGGTCTGGTACTGGCTCCTATTCTTCTTTCTTGCTCTTCAAAAATCAAATCAAATCAAATAAATTGAAGACAGGGAGTGGGAGTATTGTAGTGTTGTACCGCTTTTATCTGTCATGATGTTAAAACCTCTCCCTGTTAGCCTTCCTCTCTGTATCGTTCTCTTGTACTTTGATGTGTCATGTTGATTTGTGTTTCTTTTATCTGCTGGTAAGCTTTCGCAGTTTTCCCTCTCATTCACACACCCACACATATACAGATAAACCTATATTCTTGTATTTTTGGCAACCTTCCACTGACCTCATTAAAGGTCCATTGGAGTTTTCCTGCATGATTACATTCAGTGTTACTCAGCAAAACACAGTGTGTATCCCTAATGTTTTGAATGAATTTCCTTCTGCATAAAACATTTGCAAAGACATTTTTTAAATCCTGCATCATTTACATCCATGTGTACCAGCTAGCAGTCATCTTCTTTCCTGCCTTTAATGGTGAATTTCTGCATGTTTGGGGTTTTACCACCACTTGTAGATCAGTGAAATACTGTGAAACTGTTGGCAGGACAATGTATTGAGCCTTAATCATACATATACATATATATACATATATTGTATATCAATAAAGGATCAGATGACTGATGTAAGAGGTGTTGCCAGAAAAGTAACAAACCCAGATAATTTTAAGCCAAGTCTGTAGTTCCACTCAGCTCTAAGAAGCATCTTAGCGTCTTTCAGCTCATTGTTTTGGTTTTCCTGCGTGGATCTTTACTGTTTTGTTTCAGTCTGCCAGGAGCAGACTGCTGTTTTCAGTGAAAAGGCTCTGATAGATCCATTGTGTGCTATTTAACCCAACAGCAAACACACAAAGTAAGCAACTCTCTGGGGAACATAGTGGAGCATTTAGCAGCTAAAGAGCCAGATATTTTTCTCAGGAGTTGGTGGAGATAAAAGAAGAGTGAATGTATATTCATCAGGTGGACACAAACACAACTCCAAGTGAATGCCAATTTTGTTCCATGTCTGCTGGATGTGTAAATGGGGAAACTGTTTGCTAACACGTTTGCCATATCAACCATATGAGGTGATATGTCAGTGTTGTGTTAATAGCTTGTGGCACTGTCCCCAATTGTTTCAGAAAGAAATTTCCAGGGGCCAGAAACATCGGACACCATTGGATAAGAATAATTTCATGATAATGGCACTTAATTAGGACTGGCAGGGAACTTTGTCACATGTCGTGGTACCCTGGTATAACAGCCTGGAATTGAAAGTTTTAATATTACTCGGATATCTTGCACACCAAATATCCTCTTCTTGGGTGAAGAGTGAACAGTCACTCGCTGCTGTTTAATCACATCCTGTGCTCTTCAAAGATTTCTTACTGGTGACTACACCTCACACTTAAGTAATAGAAATGATAAATTGATCGGGTCCAGCTGCAACATTTCAGTCAGTGTTCTTCTCTGTTTCAGCCCAAGTTTGTCATTTAATTTTACGAGGCCGGTGCATTTTTTCCATAAAAAATCTTGTTTTAAATGTCTTTGAGCCACATATAGCCTTTCATGTTGACAGCTTTTTTATTATACAAATGTCTCCACAGGCGCTGAATGTCATCGGTGAGGTAGGAGACCTTCTTCAGCTCAAGTACTCCCGACACAGAATACAGCCGTCTTTGGCTCGGCCATTTGACGATAATGTGTATGAGGACATTGATGACTGATGGACCACTCCTCTTCTAAAGTGGTGTGAACCAGAACAACCCCAGAAAATACAGAACGGGTCAAGATGGATCACAAGTCTTCCACAAGGACCGAGATGTGCACAGGTGCCCCTTGTCACTAGCTTGCCATAATGTAACCTCCCCAACAAAAAGGAAAACACCTACAACCATCATCTAATTCTACTTTGCCTTACCTAAACATGCAGAACATGTGGTGAACACACTGAAAAACAACACCTCTGCTTTTTCATGTGTACTTTCTAATTTTTTTTATTATTTTTTTTAATCTTTTGTGTCTTAAGAATGTTTTTGTTTGGTAGTATGTGTGTATGTTGTGTGTTTGTAGTGCTTGCAGCATTGGTAACGTTAAGCTTTTTGATTATGTATGTGATGTGGACAACTTTCCAAATGTTTCTATGTTTTTTCACCATATGGATAAAGTGAACTTTAATGAGGTAAAGTTAGCATTTAATCATTAATCAAAAGAACAAGACTTGTACTATCTGTCATCCAGAACAGTTCAGATTAGGTATTAATGCCATAGACCGAAAGCAGAAAGCACTGGATGTTGCATTGTTTGCACAGGACCACTGAAGTCCCCAGATTTTAATTAATTAATTAAAAAAAAGTTATTTATCCCTCTCATTCTGTTAGCAAGCTGATTAGCAAGGTCTCCTAGGTGCCCTCTGGTCTTAAAGAAGGAAGTTTTGTATGTTCAAACCAGTAGAAGTTTTCTCCCTCCCTTTTTGGGGAACAAGACGAGACTAAATTGTCCTGATAACATAATTTAGAAGCCGTAGTGCTTGTTGAACCAGGCTTGATCAGATGTGTTTTGAACCAATCAATTTTGGCCACATAATATTGTTGTCATTCCATCCTTGGCTTTCCTAGACAGGAAAAATATGGAACCTCTAAGTTGAGCATAGCACTTAATAAACAGTGGTGCTGATGTAACACCATGAAAAAATTGCCAAATATTAGAAGATAATTACTCAAATAAATACAATGACTTGCTTTAAAGTTCATCATTTTGGGAAATGCGTACATATGCTCACTTTCTGAGAGTTAAGTGAGGAAAATTATGTCAGTCTTTACACTAAACATGATGCTGAGGCTTCATATTTAGCAGGCAATTAGCTTAGCCTAGCCCAGAGATAACGAGTTATCTGTAATTCCCCATAACACCCAAATCATGCGGCGCCTCTAGGCTTTTGAAATGTGATCGGACCAAATGGATTTAATTCTGATAGTGACACAAGTCATTTCGTGGGGGTTGTGACACTCAAAAAAACGTATCCGCTGATTTACAGAAGTCTCTTTCACAATGCAAGTCTATGGGGAAAAAGTCTTTTTGGGCCAGTGTGCATCACGGGACGCCATTACACAGTTTCGCCGCTACATCAAATTGGCTTCAAAGTCCAGCGCTCTTCGTGGGGGCTTGGTACAGACATGAGAATGGTCTCATCTAACTCCTCATAAGAAAGCAAATGGATGTATTGCCCAAAATGTTGAACCACTGCCAAATGTCTAATGTTTGCTATAGTAAGCTAAATTACTTGGGGTAATGTCTTCTTATTCAATCATTAACATCATGGAAAACTTAAAGCTTGATAGTTGCCTCAACTGGAACTAACTCTGGGACAGTCAACAGCAGTGCCAAAACATATATTAATCCAAGGTAGTACTAAGAATCCCGATCATACAAGTAACTTAAATTTGATTGGTGTTGGATAGCACATCATTAGCCATGTTAAATTTTAGTGTAAGAGAGTAAATTGCCCACACACAGAGGACAACCCGATGTTCGATAGCTAATGCAGCATTTCATCAATATCAAGATTCTCTGGCAGCTCCAACAATCAGAAGTTGATTGTTGAAATTGGTAAATATCCTCTTATGTATACTGTATGTAATATGTAATACCGTGTCTGTATCCATTCTGAACGCAAGAAGAAAAACACTTTTTAACACACACAGATCTATAAGATAAGATAAAATTCTTTATTGTCCCTAAGGGGAAACTTGACTTAACTTGGTTAATCGTGCTACATACAGCTACAAGCAACCTAAACACAATATGTAACCAACAAACAATACAGTGGTACATCAAAGACACAATTAAAAAAAAAAAAAAACATACAACAAATATATGGAAAATATATGTAAATATTGTGTTTGCCCAGAGAGCTAAAGGATATAAACACTTAAACATGATAAAATGAGGGATGAAATCATGTAACTATACAACCAAATTCATAATGCATAAAGCTAAACGCAACAGTCAGTCTCACTAACATATAAGACTGACTGACTAACTCAGTCTTTCGAGCATTTATTTCATGTTTTCCAGTGACAAAATGTACATACACGATTAAACTGAACGGCATTATAGCTACCCCAGGTCGGACACGACAGCTTTATCTGACATAATTCCCATTACTCAATACATATGGAGTATAATTCCAAAACTAGAAGAATTCCCAATGCCCTATACAATAGTGTATCTAGCTGTTGTCAGTGGCAAAACTGGGGGAAAAAAAACGGGTTTTTTTGGTTTTTTTTTAAATTAACCAATCAAATTGGTTATCATAAATAATCAGTTAAGAAAGCAACAATTGATTCAAACTAATAGTTTATCACCATTTTTGAAAATAACCCCTCCCACGCCCCACCCCCACCCCCCTTCCAAAAAAAAAATGTCTACTGAAACTTGAATGGGGAATTTAAGCCCAAAACATTTGTTACACATGGATTTGGCCGCCTTTTGTTTACCTCTTCCTCCCGTCATCACCGGCATCCTTCAGTGTGATTAGTCTATGAATATTCTCATTTGTCCAAGTCATAGTTATTTCTAGGCAACAATTGATTCAAAGGCGACTGGACTGGACTGGACAAATCTAAGTCCAGATGCCTTTGAATCAATTGTTGCCTAGAAACTTCAGTGTGATTGTGTATTTGGTTTTTTTTTGTTTTGTTTTTTTTTACTTAACCATATTAATGTGCATTTGTACCAATTTTTAAAGTCTTGCAGATGACCTCAAAGATTAAGTTAATATGACTCACAGGACACAAGGCCAGAGTTGTGATTGTCAAATTAGTCTTAGCTCTATTTTGCAATATTTTCCAACATTTCCCAATAGTACAAAGCTGTTCTCTAGTGAAGGTTAATCTCCAGGCCAGCCAAGAGAATATCTAAACTATTAAGACTAAACTAGTTGGGAGTGACTCTTCACTGTCTGTAATCTCTTTTTTATCCGCCCTATCTCTTGGGTGTGTATCAGTAATAACTTATTTGTGTTGTGTCTGATAACGTCAATGCCTTGTAAAACGAAGTGTTACCTTTGTTAGAGCTGAAATGTGCAGTGACTCAAAAGTCATTAATAATCATATATCAGTCTGTGACTGGGAGTGGGCGTCCGCTTGCTTGCATGATTTGGGATATTAATGTGTGTTTATGCACTTTTGCCTTGCTTTTCTTCCACATACACACCTATCTTTTGAACCCTCAGTTTACCTTGACATTGTGCTACTGACCCTTGGGACAACAACACTCCTTAATGAAGGCAGCTGTAAAAAGAAAAATGAAAAAAATAAAAAGAGAAAGAAGAAAGAAATCCTACATGCAAACAGTCGCACCCTGCATGTATGTACTGACAAGTATTCTGTAACCACTCTTCCCTCATACTAATGCATGTACAGTAAGAATTAGTCATTGAAGCTGCTCCGCACCACAGCCTGTGGTGCTCAATGATAAACACTGTTCTGCTAGATGTGACCTTTTTTTTTTGAATGTTGTCATAAAAATCCACTTCATTCCAGAGAATAATTTGAGTATCTGTGTGGGGTCTAGGGAAGTTTGCTTTTTCTCTTCCCTATTAATGTTTTTTTCTGTTACTGTAAATGAGAGATGTTTGTGTAATGTGTCTCATAGAAAATCTATCTGTTAGAAAAAAAGGTTCAAGTTTCAAAAGCTGAATCTTTGAATTACAAATGATTGTCCATGAGCTAAGCTAAGAATTACAATATTACTCACATAGATACAGAATGTCTTATATTTTTGAAGTTACTTTGCACGCAGGAGAGTCATCAAATGATACTTGATACTAAAAGCAGGCCTTTGAAACGTATTTTAATATCAAAACATAATCATGTAATAACCCAAAACCAGAAGGCCTTCATGATGCTGTTTGACCAAATTGTTCTGTGAGCAGCCATTCAGCTGCTTTTATTATATAAATTAGATCTCTACAATACCCTTTTAAATGGCTGGTGCATGTTCAGTAAAAACCAGATGTACTGTTAGGAAATTTGACAGAGTAAACCATTTGGTCCTGGATGTTGTCTGTAAACTGCAGTATGCTCCCTTAACGATCTCAACGGATATATCAACTTTGATCTCGAGAAAGAGCTGCACAAAAGCAGGAAACCCTTCATGCCTTTTTTTTCTAAAGTCTGTGAGCTTTGTTGGTGTAAGACGACATGAAATGTGTAAAATGAAATGCTACTTTTGGAAGATGGTCCCAAGATTTTGTAGAAAATAAGATGCAATGCGCTCAACTCATGATTAGACCTTGAAGACTGAGTTCTGGATCCTCAATGTAGTTCATCATTTAAAAAAAAAAAAAGAAAAAAAGACAGAGAGAGACTAGGACAGCACTCCAGGTCAAACTGGAGCCCCCCAATATTTTGTACAAAGTTTCTATATTGTTTCACTGAAAAGGAGCTGTTGTTCAGAATATTTTGTTTACTGTGGAGAAACCTGGGAAAGTTGGTTATTGCTATCGCTGGCAGCCTTTTGTTGAAAGCACTCGAGCGTGCCAATAATGGAGGCAATCATTTCAAAAGTCGAGTGCAAGTTGCCACACATCAGAGAGAATTCTTTTCTGATATAGTGCCTTTTGAAGCAAACGATTTTCTAAGAATTCTGACGATAGTAAAGTGTCATAACTTGGATTGTTCCTTTCTTATTTGACTTCTTTTACTACTTTGTCTTCAACAATACTTCTAATCAGCACTGGATGTGTCCTCTATGTTTACTAATTGCCATGCATTTGATAATAGAAAATGCACTATTTGCAACATATCAGCAAACTATTAATGTGTAATGTGTCACCCATGTCAGTGATATCAGTAGATCATTAAAACAATAAAAATTATGCTATTTTGGATTGCCTTCAATTTTGTTACGACTCTTCTTTAAAGCACATAAGATAAGCTGATGAACTGACTGCATCTAGCCCATATTGTCTTCAGTCTTCTATTTGTCTGCACACCATTCAGACTCTATTATTATTATTATTATTATTATTATTATTATTATTATTATTAAGTTTAAATTGAGACACTTATCAAAACCAGAGATTACAGAGAGCTTTACATGGAAAAAAAACACACAAAATCATGTGTTTATATTCGTGAGAAGAGTGAAATCATTTTGACCAGTTCGTACAAACATGCGCTCGCTTGTTAAGAGTCAAATGAGTTCACACAAACATACACATGGGAACAGCCAACAGGTTGCTGCATGTTGACTGTGTGCATTTTGATAAGATGCACATTAATTCTATCCACACAAAAGTCTGTAGATTACAATCTGTCATTGGGATATTGACTCTGGAGGGTAAAGTTACCGGTAAGTGTATGACATAGGATTAATGGATTTAACTGCTATCAATCAAATATCATATGTACTGTTGGGAAACTTTACAGAGTATACCATTTTGTGTTGGATGTTGTCTGTAAACTACAGTATGTTCCCTTATTGTATCAGATATATCATGTCTGAATTCAGTTCATGCCTTTTTCTCTGAGCTTTGTTGGGGTATGATGAAATATGTAAAATATATGTACACTGTTTATTTTAATATATTAAATATAATACACTTATATTTTTAATTTATGATATAATGTTTTGTAGAAAGTTTATATATTGTTTCACTGAGAATATTTTGTTTACTGTGGAGAAACCTGGTTATTGCTAATGCTGGCAGCCTTTTGTTGAAAGCACTCCAGTGTGCCAATAATGGAGGCAATCATTTCAAAAGTTGAGTGCAATTTGCCACACATCAGTTGATGCCACAATTCAATTTCAATTTTAATTTCGAGCATGTTGAAAGAAAAAAAAATGTAAGAGTCTTTTAAATTTGATTAGTGTTCCACATGTTCAAATTCACTGCAGTTGCTCCATACATTAACTCAGTTGACATAATGATATTTTGTCCTTACTAAATGCTTTTTAAACACACAAATTCCTCTCAACTCGTGTTTACTTTCTCTCATTTGAAACAACCCTTGGATACTGTCAGGTAATTGCTAATTTTTTAATCTGTACATGATTTGGGCGTTTTTGAATTCAACTAGATCTTTAAAGTTTAGTGCTTTTAATTAAATAAAAAGCGGGTTTGTTGGTTCTCTATAAGTCGCTTTGTTACAATTCTTATGGCTCCTTTATAAAGGATGAAGATTGGATTAATGTGTCTTTTATGTGTATTTCCCCACAGTAAGTTATATATGGCAGTGTAAAGGAACAGTATAAGATGTATAATGAAACTTGATTCAGAAGATCTTTGGCTTTTTATAGTATTGCAATTGATTTTGATATTTTAACATTAATATAATTTATATGTGGCTTCAAGCATAATTTATTATCTGTTATCACTCAAAGAAATTTAATTTGAGTTTCTTATCAGTTATTTGAAAGATTACCAAAGATTATAAATTTCATTTTACTTAAATTCAGTGTTAGTTTATTTGCATCAAAGCAACTCTTTAGCTTTTACATTTCCTTTTGCACTGTATCCCAAAGTTGTTCCAAGTTGTCCCCACAACAAAGAACACATACACAAATACAAATGTGGCACTCTTTAATAAGGAAACAGGCTTTCCAACAGTAGAAGCTTTATTTTAGAAGCTTTATAGAAGCATTGCTACAACAAAGAAATAATCTACCAAACACAAATGTCCTTACTTTTTGTGCTAAGTTTATATTATATTCATAGATTGACATTTTGGGAAATACACTCATATACTCACTTGTTGAGTCACATGAGATTTTTTTCTTTTCTTTTCTTTACCTTAGCCTGAAGGAAAGTTTTGAAATTTTGAATTAGTTTTCTATCAATGGGATCAATTCTGAGTTTCATCATGCCTATAAAGAAGGCCAATCAATATGTACTGCCTTAACATATATGGCTGATGATTGGCTGAGTCAAATTGATCATAAAAAAAGTGTAATTTTTGGTGCTGTCTTGCTTGACTTCAGTGCTGCTTTTAATGCTCATTTTGATTGACCTTCAGCGTATGGCTTCAGTGCAAGTGCTGTCAGCTGGATGAATTATTACTTCAATAACAAAATTCAATGTGTTTACATTAATAGTCGTTTTTCAGCTAAAAGAAATTTAGAAATGTGGGGTTCCCCAAGGAGGTTGTCTGGGTCCTCTCCTCTTCTCAATTTTTACTAATGACCTGTATGTACACTGATGATTCCGCATTATATAAATGGTTTAGATGAACAAAGTGAGCTTGAATGTTTGTCTAATTGGGTGGGAAATAATGAGCTTGTGCTAAATATATCTAAAACAAAGTGTGTTATCTTGGTTTGAATAAAGTATTGATATGTAAGTTGCTTGTCTCTCTCTCTATGCTATCATGCTCCTTTAAAAAGCAAGTAGTAAAGCTTGTTTTAAAAAGCAGCTAAAAAAATGATTTATTCTAGAGAAGTAATGTGATCTTTCTCTTTTTTTAAAAAATTATGAATGTGAACTGTTGTCTGATGTATGATGTATAAGTGCCTCTCTTCCCTGTGGTGATAACAGAGTTTTGTTTTGTTCTATTGCATTTATTTTTTTCTGTTTATTGGTAGTATAATTATCACTGTTGCTGTGATTTTCTTTTGAAGTTGGGATGGTCTGTGTGGGTATGGCGTAACAGACCAGATATGTGGTTAAATATTGTTCTAGAGAGAGTTACCACTTCAAACAAATCTCATGCCAAATGTCACTGCTTGATGAAGAATGAATGCTTTGTAGGTTTTATAAGCTACCTCTGAATATAAAACAATATATGAACATCAGACTTTTTTTTTCTCCATATTTCAGCACCAACATTGCTCTGTAATAAAAGAGAGCAACAAAGAGTGCAAAGGCCAATTACAAGCTGTGCCTATTTCATTTTTCTCTACATATTGTGTGCATTACTGATTGATTTTTACATGTGGCACAGCACCGATAATACCATCAATTATTTCAATCTTCCAACAAAGTGACAGGATCATTCAGGATCTAACATTAAGTTTACCAGTGAAATCATTTGTAACATAACAGCTGTCCTTAGGATGACCCCTGAGAGCGAGTTGCTATTCCACTACCTTATTCTCTCGACATTAATCATCTCATGTTTGACTACCAGCAGCTGATAATAAATGTGTGTTTTTAAAGTCACTTATAAATAGTGAGTGAATGTAAAATAAGAGTCATACAAGGTCCCCGCCCATCTGAGTGTTTGCATAACTACTTTATATTGCAGCAGTATTTAAACCTCAAGTCCAAGTTCTCTCCTCCTCACTCTCGGGTCTTGGCAGTTTATTCTTTCTCAACTCTCTCTCATTTTTGCAGCAAAAATGGCCACAGCTGGTAAGGTAGGTATAATGCAATATGTGAGTATTCATATTTACAACTGTGATGGCTTTTTTTTTTTAAAGAAAAGTATACCAGCTAATAAGTTTATTTTATTTATATAGCACTTTAAAAGAAAACAGGTTTTGCACCAAAGTGCTTCACAAAGACAGGTGTATGTATACACATAGATGCAGTAATAAAACAAATTGCATATTAATGTCATATTTTATATTATAATGTAATATTTAAGTAATTTAAATTGATATTATGAAATTTACCTGATGCCTGACAACACAAAATAAAAGTGTGTCAGTGCTCTCATGTGATTTGTTTTAATGTCATTTTCTTTGCATATGTGTAAATTACTTCACCGAAACCATTATTTTTACTGCAATGAAAATGTAAAATAACAAAATAAAAATAAATACATAATATATAAAAAATATAATATCACATGTTCTGATTGGAGCATTATTTTGATAATATCTAGACTGTTAAACTGCTGATAGTGGCAAAAATGAGAGGATAGTAGGCCAAAAAAAATAACGGTGGATGTCCAAAACTCTTCTGTAGTTCCACAGTGAAATCATTTTTTTTTTAAAAAGTCAGAGGGGCAAAGTTCACCAAAGAGTTTGCCAAATAGCTCAGGGATGGACTTCAAACTCTTGCTTTTTTAATGACTGTTTAATTTTTGCCAGGAGTATCTAACTTTGAGACATTGAAACCACTGTTCTCGTTACAGTGAAAATGTCACTCAAAAATTGTGCTGTGAATGTATGAAATTCATTAGTTTAATGTTTTATTTGATGGAAATTTGCACACTGGCATGTATGTCAATTTTACAACTGCAGATGAGTGCTTCTCTTGAAATGATAGCACAGAGGATATTGACATTATGTTAAGGTTCTGGCTTATTTGGCAATGTGAGATGCAAAAGAATTGAGTACATAAAGAGTTCAACAAGTGTTTTGAGAGTTTTGCTTTCTCCTTCATATTATGGCAAATACAAAGAGATACTTGAAATCTCTCAACCTGTGCCAGGTTGATGTACGTAAATGCACTTGAAATTACGCATGCTACTTGAGTGGGTGCTTGAAGAGTTTAAGCAAACTGTCATAGCACCTCTCGGGACGCTTATCCTAGTATAAGTTAACTGCGTCCTTCCTGAGATCTCATGCCGGGGAATTTCATGCGGTTTGTCTACCTTCAAGGTCATCAAGTGCAAGGCAGCAGTGGCCTGGGAGCCCAACAAGCCTTTGGTGATTGAGGATATTGAGGTAGCCCCACCCCAGGCTAATGAGGTCCGCATCAAGGTGAGAGATGTCCACTGTAAAGACACACCCATGTACATACACATATTGTCTTACACTGCGCTTATGAGTAAGAATTAGTGAATGAACATAGTTTATAGTAGTGAGAGTTACTGCTAATTTTTAGGACTTCACTACTCAGAGATTCTATGTAGTGATATCATCAAACTAAATATTGTCTGATGTGTGGTTGAGGTGGTAAACAGGTTCCAGATATATTCTCAGAATGTGAATTAATCTGTCTTGCTACATTAACTGATATTTTTTGACATTAACATTCAATCATATGCTTCAATGTAACGTAAAAAGGTCACTAGTACTACCAAACTCACTGAGAGTGAACACCTAATTTAATTTCTTTTAGTTCGTTCTTTTGGATGTACAGTCTATGTGGGCAAGAGCCACATATAACCACATAAAAACCATATGAGTAGATAAACAGTAAATGTACTGTGCTGCCAAAAGGCCAGTGAACATTGAGAAAATATTCATTATGAAGCTAGACACAGGACTCTAATAGGATAATTATGTTTCTGTGTCTGCTGGATATGTAACAAGATAAGCCTACCTTGCATTAAGGTTATATGGTTGTATGGTTGCTGTCCTCACTGTAGATCGTGGCGACCGGGGTGTGCCACACAGACCTCTACCACCTGTTTGAGGGTATGCATAAAGATGGCTTTCCAGCAATCCTCGGCCATGAGGGAGCCGGCATAGTAGAGAGTGTTGGGCCTGGAGTCACTGAATTTCATCCAGGTCAGTGAAAACTCACAGCCTAAATAGTTTAATTTGTGTAATTGTTTGTGTTTCTGTCCCTGTTAGACCAAGGAATATTTAACAAATCTGTTTCAGTTTGATTTGTTTGTCATTTTGTATGATGGACTAAAATATGTGACTTGATAACATTGTTTTTGTCTTTCAGGAGACAAGGTGATCCCTCTGTTCATCTCACAATGTAGAGAGTGTCGCTTCTGTAAGAGTCCTAAGACCAACCAGTGTGAGAAAGGATGGTGAGCTCAGTCAACATTCATCTCCAGCCAATCATCCTTATTTCATTCATCCAGAATGTGTTTATGAGGTTATAGGCTCATTTGATGGTTTTTATATTATGGATTGTATCCACCATGTATCCACTGTAGGTGCTGTCAGACAATACCAGAGGATAACATCAGTTTGAATCTTTCAATTTGCTTGTGTTCACAAATACTCGTTGCACCCTCTAACAGGACAGTAGCAATGATTATTCTCAGGTTGTATTTTTACATCAATAAATCTTCTTCAGGGCTTCTGATCGTTACGATGTGATGGCAGAAACAGAGTCCAGGTTTACCTGCAAGGGCAAGAAGGTGCTACATTTCATGGGAACCAGCACCTTCTCTCAGTACACTGTGATTAACCAGGTGGCTGTGGCGAAGATCGACCCTGCTGCCCCCCTTGACAAAGTCTGTCTGCTTGGCTGTGGGGTGTGTACAGGATTTGGAGCAGCAGTTAATACTGCAAAGGTGTGTGTGTTTGACTGTTGGAGATCTTGGAGTCTAACATGTATTGTTAAAAATTAATATCCACACTAAAGCAATATTACTGGATTAAGCATTTGAGACAGATTTCACTGTAGGTTTTAACTGCTGTAATAAACTCCTCCCAAATCACTGTGCAGTAATTTGACTGACTGTGGTTACACAGTAACCAGGGAGAGCTGATGTGTGTTACTGTATGATGCATTTAGGAAATTCAACCCAGAGTGCTATGTTGACCAGAGTCTTTGTCTCTGCAGGTGGAACCGGGCTCCACATGTGCTGTTTTCGGCCTGGGAGCTGTGGGTTTGGCTGCAGTGATGGGATGCAAGGCTGCAGGAGCCAAGAGGATTATTGCTGTTGACGTAAATCCAGAAAAGTTTGAAAAAGCCAAGGTGTTTGGTGCCAATGAATTTGTGAACCCCAAGGATCACAACGAACCCATTCACAAAGTGCTGTCTGAGATGACCAATGGAGGAGTGGACTACTCCCTGGAATGTGTTGGGAATGTGGGGGTCATGGTAAGGGAGATAGAGAGGTTTGCATAGAGATTTGATGTAATCTGGTATAATTGTTGTCTAACTATCAAAACTACAACCTTTATTCAGTTTCCTCAGCTGCTCTATAGATTTGAAACCTTGTTGCTACACACCCAGTGACTCAGTGCTTTTCCCCCTCATCTAGCGTAGTGCCTTGGAGGCCAGTATGAAAGCCTGGGGTGTCAGTGTACTGGTTGGCTGGACAGATATGGCTGACATTACTGCCCGACCCATTCACCTCATCGCTGGACGCACATGGAAGGGCTCCCTGTTTGGAGGTGAGGCTCCCATCAGTCAAATTTGACAGTCACCATCGACTTATTACAATGACTCACCCTCCTCCTAAAAACTAAAAGGCTGTAGGCTTGATCTCTGTAATCATTCAACCTGGAGTAAGATTTATATGCATTCTTATGTTGAGATGTGTGTGTTCTCTGTGGCTCAGGCTTTAAGAGTAAGGATGGCGTGCCCGAGATGGTTAAAGCCTACCTGGACAAGAAGGTGAAGCTGGATGAGTTCATCACTCACAAGATGACCTTGGACCAGGTCAATGATGCCATTGAACTGATGAAGCACGGCAAATGGTATACTTTCTACACTATTTATGATTTACTCACAAGCTTCACAGATTAAGAGGTAATAAGAGCAAGTTTTCTGATTTCTTCTGGTTTTGTTTTTGCTCCACAGCATCCGGACGGTCCTGAGTGTTTCTCCACAATAAGACTGTTGTGTTTCTTCAAACGACCCCAGAGTAATGCACATAATACAGAGATCTTTCAAATTATGTACAACAGTATTGAGTGGATGAAAAGACAAACATGATAGAGTGTGTAATGAGCAAAATAAATGGTCTAAACTGATTAAATGGGTGGCTTCCTTTTTTGTGTTCTGGTTTTCTTGTTTTGCATGTCATGGACAAATATTTATGTGTCTACAAAATTGCCTGTGTCATGTTATTAAGTTGTACTGCATTGTGTTGTGACAAAAGGGCTCTTGCCAGTCCATCAGTTTTAGTACATATTTACACAGACCAGCCGAGTTATATCATAGTGTTTGCTCAACTTGGCAGACAGTGTTGTAAATATTCTGCCATGATGAGCTCCAAGATTTGTCCACCACAAATGCCTTTGCATTCTAGTCTAAGATTTCAAAGGAGACCATATTTAAGGAGCACCGGGGGCATTTAATTATATAGAATCCCCAATAAAAACTTCTCTTTTTTGCTAAAAACCCATTTTTTCAATCAGCTTTTTACTATGAGCAATAGGATCTGTTATGCTAGTGAGTGAATCACAGAAGATCAACAAACTATTGAGAAACTTTACTCAGTCCTCACCAACAGCTAACGTTGATAGCATACATGGCTTCTCATACAGGATTCACGGCCCTCTCGTTCTCGCTGTCATTCTTACAGCAGTCTATATCCTATTCACAGCCTTACAGAGCCACCTACTGGTGGGGGAGCATAGTGTCTATGACCAAAAGCCAAAGGCATCAGAGTCCATCTCAGCTGCATATGTGTCTGTAAACACAACAGGGTCTTACGTGAATACAATAGTTTCTGCCATCTCTGTATTTGTGGTTTTGTCTGTGCTGTTCTCACTGGTATGAAGAGCACAGGTCTCGGAAAAAGATAAATGTCACATATTTCCATGCACTAATCAAAAGATAGCAAGATTTGAATCAGAATATGATGACCCAACAACTACTGGGTGGATTGCCATAACATTTTATACAGAGATTTATGTTCCCCAGAGGTTAAACTCTACTGATTTTGGCAATCCCACGACTTTTCCTGCTAGCGCCATCAGCAGTTCCAAGTTTTCATTTACCCTGTGAAATACCTCAACATCTTCCTGCAGAAATTGGTACAGACAGTCATAGGTCCCAGACGATGAATCCTAATAACTTTGGTGATGCTGACTTTTAATCTAACACCATCAGGTGAAATTTCTGATTTGTCCAAACTTTGGTTTATGACCAGTTACCAATGATGGAGGTGGAGGTGCACTTCAGCTCTTTGGTCTCTACTTAAATGTTAAATTATTATCAGATTAAGGCAATGCTGCAATTATGGAAGTTGTAAAACTCTTTTTTTCGACTAAAAATGACAGCTCAGATAAGTTACTGTGGTCATAATCCATATCTGCAGCATGTAATGACCAGATCCTCTAAAAAGCCCTGTGCGATTGTCAGTTATCATTTTGTATATTTACAGTGATTGCCATGCACTTTGCACTCTTAGATATTCCTGGTCACATGTGAAAATATTTCCATTTACAATGCGCAGGGGGAACTTACTTTTTTTTAGAGTCTGTAATTGATTTCCCCCCATTCATCTTTGTCAATGTCAAATAGTAGCATCAGTAAGTTCTAAATGGATTCAGCATGGGTCAGGTCACAGTCCTTTATTGAGAGAGTCTCCCCTGTAGAGCTGGGCCATGCAGAAGCTGCCATTGTGGTGTCAGTGAGTTACTAAATTCACTTTCTAGTTCTCTTCTTTTCTCTTGACAGACATAATTAACGTAATGTGGATCATCAAAAGCCAGAGGGTTCAATGGTGGTGATGTTTTCTAGTTGCAAAATTGAGTTCTCTCCATGTTTACTCTATACCAGACTCCTATGTAAAATATCATAATCAATTTTATTTTTTTAACAACTCCTCTTTTATCAGTAACTCAATGAAATTAGATCACACCAATGTAACCTGTAACATCACAATACACTGAAGTTAACTAATGACATCCCCTTTGCGTTCGGAGAACATTATGAAAGCAAGGGGGTTGTATCAGTACACATTGTGAAGTGGGGGTATAGTACAAATAGCAACAAAACTTTTCATGCACACCCACTTGAGGGATAAGAATTACAGCTGTCCTAAAGTGCAGTTTTTAGTTTTTCTCCACTGGTGTCAATGGTCTGGAGCCAAAGCCAATGACCCTGGTTCTTCCACACTGGCCCTGGTATACAACAGTTCCAAGATCTTGTTCAGATGCATTGTAATTGAATTGGAAATGCATTGTGTGGAAGGTAAAGGAAAGTCCAAAGTTTGGATAAGCAGCCTTTCCAGGATGCTCTCATGTGTTTCTGTCCATTGTATCTCTCTTAGTCCTGGATGAAAGCATGGTAATAACTGAGGACCAAAACCTGTAAACATCACCCACCATGCTTTTTTCGTCAAGGGAGAAGACTGCCTCCAAATATTTTGGGCCAATGTGGACACCCTTCTCCCTACATACCTAATCTAACCTCTTTTGTTCACACTTGGTTGGCCCCAACTTTACTCCATGGTTCTGAAGGGCCCTAAGAATTCTTCTCAGCCCCTCCACGTGGTCTGTGAACATCTTTGCATAGCAGACGATGGTGTTGAGGTGAGTAATATACAGCTTGTTAAGGTGCAGTGGATTTGACAATTCATCTCCTTGCCAACAGGTCCTGAAGTGGTTTAAGAACAGAGGCATAGGTATTGTACTGGTCTGTTGTCTTGCAGTGATCAACATGTGTAAGCAGGGGATACACCCAATATCGTCAACATTGTGTGTAAATGCTTAAGATTTCTAATACAGCATTTCTCTAACAACCTGCTACTGTTCCTAATCCAGATGATTTATATGAATAAGGAAGATGCCATAGGCTGGTGGTTTCAAGATTTTCCATCTCAGGATTTGGTGGAGTCTCTATCTGGCACACAAATGCATCTCATTCTTTTGAAGGGTGTAAGAATGTTTTCAAATCTATAGTTCATTTGCTCTGGTCTGAATCAATGGATGGGTATCCCATTCAATGCACAATGGGTAAATTTATTGTGTTTTCCCCTTTAGTTTCTTCTCACACAAAGAAAAATTTGAGCAAGCCAAAATGCATCACTAAAAGCCAGGTGAGAACGTTCACTCTACTCATTGGTCAGATGTGTCTGGAGCAGGAGCAAGAAAGTAAACACAGGAAGAAGCTCCTGATAAAGGTCTTCTGGCAGTTCAGTGTTGCTGCTGTCATCAGAATGAGACGCAAAAGCAACTTCCCACAAGACAGAGTCCATAGTCCTTCCAACGAAGGAGGTGAAAAAGGGCTGTAAAAATTATTTTTTGTATGTCATACAAGGATAAGTCCAATAAGCACCTCCAAAGCTCACTTATTAACACGTTATATGTTTGTGTAATCTGTCGAAAAACCAAAGTGCAAAAATGACATTTATGCCAGACTATTTCTTGGCTGGGAGCAGTGATTTCCTGGAACCTCTGACGGTTGCCTGGCAACTGCTTCTGGTAAAATGTTCCATAAAATGTGAGTGTGAAAAAGTGAGTTTTTTACAGATTGAATTAAACAAGATCCATTAGTGGGATTTGGAGGTGCTGATAGGCATGTTGTGTTACTTTTGGAGAGAGCCAGGCTAGCTGTTTCCAGTCTTTATGTTAAGCTCAGCTTATAGCGGCTGCCAGCTCCAACTACATATTTACCGTACAGGTGTGAAAGTGATTGATCTTCTCACTTAACTTCTCAAGAAAGCAAATAAGCGTATTTCCCAAAATGTCGATCTATTCCTGTAAAGCCTGTTGTCTAACCTCTCTTTCAATAAGTCATACGTGTTGATAGCTAGTTGTGATTCGAAAATTGTTGTTTTATCAAGAAAACATTTTGGTGTAAAAAGAGAGGTGATTTACACTCACTTGTAGTGGTTGTTGCTTGTTTGTTTGTCATAACCACATCTGTTGCCTAGATTTGGATAGATGGCAACTAGGAACTCAAGGAACTGATGTCATGGCTGCCTTGTGCTGCCTTTTTTCTATAGTTAGCAATAACCAATGGTAGCTTCAGTGTTCTATCAAAAACAATTTCCTGCCAATCTGAATGCCAAACAGTTTTATACAGGGTCTCATCACTCTTGTCTGGTAGATGCAGTCCTCTCTCATCTCCTATCTTGCTTGTACACATTAATCTTTGCAAGTAAGGTAGTTATAATCCAACATGTGGGCAATCATATTTATGTGATATATGTTTGAATATTGACTGTCACATATCTTCATAACACCTTTGTTGCAATGTACACTAAACATTAGGATGCTTTACAAGATAATGAAACAAAACATCAGAAAGCAGTGTAACAGTATCACATTAATATCATTTAAATGAATATTATGAGATTCTTACGTGATCATGTTTTGTGCGCAGTTCATGTTTGTGCATGTGAAGCTGATACGATGGCTGGAGTGTCATGAATGTAACACCAAGTTGATACCAGACAGTACTTTTAATAAGGGTTTCATTATGTGCAGTATTTCACTGTGTATCTGGTGCAGATGAAGTATTATCATTATTATTATATGAGTGCAGCAAATGGTAAATTTACACTCTATTTACACATTTTTTCTACAATAAAAATAATTAAAGTATTAATAGGTGCAGGTCTGATAATTTTGTCTTTTGTTTTAGCTCCACAGTTTATCCAAATTAAGATTATAATTGTGTTGCTTTCAATGACCCCAAAGTAACTCCAGCAACTCCCCACGATATTATACTGAACACATTCATGACACAACGCACATAATAAAGAGTTCTTTCAAATTATACACAATATGCATGCCTGACCCTGAACACTCAATACTGTTCAGTGGACTATGTGCAGATTTTGTTTGTGAGAATCGTCTTCAGTGTTCACGTATACAAAAAGATAAACATGTCAAAGTGTTTACAGGGCAAAATAAATGGTCTAAACAAATGATCTCTGTGCCTTCTTTGTATATGTTCTGGTTTTGTTGTGTTGTAGGTCGCAGTCACGGCATTCATGTGTCTACAGCATTGTCTGTCATGTTTCTGAAGGCTCTATTGCGTTCATTTTTAGGTGTCAGTCAAATTAGTTTTAGTTGTTATTTACACAGACCAGCCTAATTATATCAATATTTGCTCAACTGGGCGTTGTAATTCTTTTGGCGGGATAGGTTCCGGGATTCGTCCGTTAAACACAATGCAGGCAAACCGATTCAAAGGATATGAGACCAAATAACTACATGTAATAATAGTTGATTTGGGCTAATGTGACATTTTATGGTGAAGAAATTACAGTTCATGTTTGCTGTCCGATTTTATTGAAGCCAAAACCAGCCATGGTTGCAGTTGTTATTTTTTATCCTTTTATCTCAAATCCTTATGTTGAGAAAACAACAGCTTATCTGGGTTAATGCACAATAGATTCACTGCTGTTAACTTGATTCGATCTTCAAAATCAGTACTAGGCTGCTGAGAAACAGCACAGAAATAACACAAACCAGGTCAAAAAAAAGTGTGTGTTATCTCCTTTCTAAAAAAAAAACACCTGAACCTCATATGTTTCATTGTTACAGGTAGAGGTTTCCTGACCAACACTGATTTGGAAGAACAGAATCATAATTGGTTGTTCATTGGATCATATAAAATCATGCACCAATACACACAAAGAACCTGGTCTCTGCTGTACTTTCAAATGTGATATAAATTTTAAAATGTTCAAAGTAAACAATATCGCTCCTTAGCAGCATTTTAATGCTTTATATTTATACCTGCAAATCTGCACATCCTGGGAGACTCTCCGCCCCCTTAAACTGTCAATGCGTCATGATGTATGAGTATACAGCATTTTACGATAGTGAGAGGGGCCACTGTGATTGACTATGATTGCTAGTGATATGATAATGTACAGTGAAGAAATCAATCCTCCCAAAGTCCTGTTTCCACATGTGCACCAACAGCAACCTCTACAAGGAAGACTGAATCTGAATGACATGACGAAATAACGAGATAATTATGCTCTTCTGATAATTATCCCATTATCACAAGAAAAGACTTGACTCAAGGTAACAAAGTAGCTTTAAGCTTTTGTGGTTTGCTTTTAAAACTGAACTCTATATACTCTATATACAGAGAATCAAGTGAAAATGTTATCTAATCTCAGTCCTGTGTACAGTTCATATGTGTATGAGTCATTTAACCTTCAAATAAAATCAAGGAAGTTATTATTTTAGATTTAAAAGAGGGTAAAATGAATACAATGTTTCTGGAATAAATGAACTACAATTATTATGTTGTAAGTCATGACTTAAGTTTTTTTTTTACTTTTTGTATTTTTGTATATTTATGGGATTTAAAGGAATTTGTCTGTTTTTCATTAATCCTAATTGAATAATTAATAAGAAATGAATAAATAAAAATACAGCTATACTAGAAGAACAAACTGAAATAAACATTGAAAAAAACTATATGTCTACATCATAACTCCATTCCTAGATCCTTTCAAGAAAATGGCACACTCTTAAATATGGACTTTATAGAAACTACATTGAGCTATGATGAAATGGTGTCATGAAATATCATGAATTAGATTAGATTCAACTTTATTGTCATTGCACAGAGTAAAAGTGCTGAAACAACGAAATGCAGTTTAACATCTGACCAGAAGTTAGTGTAGTGTAATGTGCATATGTATGATATATAAATAGAATAAATAATAAGGGTAGGTATGCTAAGATATACACAGTATGAACACTAGTAACAGTTTGAACCGTATGAAATGTAAATGTCAGGAAATGCAGAGTAAAGGGATGATACGAATAAGATGTACACACTATAGGTCAGATATAAACACTGTAAGATGAATATGAATACAGTATATGTTGCTTCCTCATAAGGTTCCATTAGTAGCTGTTGCTTATTGAGTGAAAAGTACACTGCACACCTCTTCTCCATTTCTGCATCAGTAAATCAGCGATCGACCTCATGCTCCATTGAAGAGAGCTGTGAATGCACATTTATCTTTAGTTATTTACACCTGGCTTCATCTGGCTCACAAACACGGAAAGCTAGAATACACTGACTGGACTTTTTTTCTGTTACTCCTGGATTTCTGAATTCTGCTTTTGTCAAATAGCCTCCTATTGACCAAAGTAGTGTTGTTAATACTGTTCTATTTTTATTTCACTATGCTTATCTGCTCTTGTGTCAGAGATACGAGAGAGAGAAAATGAGCCTCGTGGAAAGATCAGCCGTGTGCAGTGTTTGGGCACAGCCCACGCAGGCAAGCCCTTCTTTGTGATTGGTCCAAACAATGGTAAGGCCTACGTTCTTACCTAACCTTTTCAGAGTCTGGCTGTGAAGCAACATGGCAAGTTCAGGGAAGGTAAGCTGGCTGACTTCTCATAACATGGAACTGCATTAGGACAATGAACTTCTGTGAATGTTTGAATGATTGAATCTGAGCTGTTCTACGCACAAAAACACTGCTAGAGTGGTCAGGACTTTTCCTCTGTTCTATAAAGTGTTTATGTATTAGAGGGAATGTTTACAGTTCAAGAGGAAGGACGTGGAGGGCGTGTTTGCGCCTGCTATGTATTAGACCATTCGTTATAATTTAACAACTGTTTAAAAGAAAGAAGCAATCCTTCTGTTGCGCTGTTTCACATCCTAAACTAGACAAAAGATTAGTCATTGGCCACTTTCTTGGAGACTTCCTATTGTTGCAACATGTTTGCCCTAACGGGGAAAAGCGTCAAAGTTTGATTCTTTAAAATATTCAGCTTGTTGAGGAATAGATATAAGATCTGAGAACTGATTATGTTTTCTGTCTACACTAAAAGGAGAAAGTTGTATTCTGTTGTCCTCCCTCCACCCTTTGAATCACACCGCTTCCTCTCTAGCACTGAATGGGTTAAATGTCTGGAGAATGTTTACAATGAGTGATCACAGGCCAGCTGAAGCTCTTGGATGTTTTAGGTAATCCGGTGCAGAGCTGCAGTAGCATGGGAGGCCGGGAAACCCCTCGTGATGGAGGAGGTGGAGGTGGCGCCTCCTAAAGCCGGAGAGGTTCGCCTCAAGGTAATGATGTTTGTTTACAATTAGAATTTCGTGGGTCTATAAGATAAAAGTGTTGCAATGTGATAAAGGCAATGCTGTAATGAAGGAAGCTGTAAAAGAAAACACCCAGATAAGTTACTATACCTCTAGGACTATGTTTACTATATATAGCCTGAACCACACACCTATCTGCCCCTCTTTAACACTTATCTGTAGTTAACCTTTCACCTTTTAGTGTACAATAAAGCACTACAGTGGACTTTGCACCCTTAGTTATTACCTTGTTGTTATTTAAAAAGGAGTTACTGTATTAATGATGTATACTTATATCACCTTGAACAAGAAAGCTCTGCCTTTTATTTTAATACAATCATCAGTAATTAAACCTCTTCTTAAGAAAAGAAGAAGAAGAACGTTATTTACTTTACTTTACTTTTACAGAAAATAAAAGTAAATAAGATCCAAAACATAAGATATTAACATATATGACATCATTAGATTATTAATACTGAAGCAACAGAGCAGCATGTTACTGTTGTAGTTGCTGGAGGTGGAGCTAGTTTAAACTACTTTATATACAGTTAGCTAGTTTAGACCAGTGGTTCCCAACCTAGGGGTTTGGCCCCTCCAGAAGGTCATCAGATAAATCTGAGGGGTCGTGAGATGATTAACGGGAGAGGAAAGAAGAAAAAACAAAGTTCTGATACACAAATCTGTTTTCAGTTTTTGGACTTTTTCTCTAATCTTTGATTTTGGGTGAAATATTGGATCATTTGAACATTTATTGAAGTGAAAGCATGTGAGAAGTTTAGACATGTGAAATGTGACCCCGACTACACACTGCTTTTTGTAAGATGTCAAAAAGCCAAAAAGGTTGGAAACCATCTTTAACCATGTGTTGTAGCTTGTTATATTATCTATTGTGTCAAATCTTCATCTGAAAAGTAACTAAAGCTGTCAAATAAATGTAATGGACAAAATATAATGTTTCCCTCTGAAATGTAGTGAAGTGGAAGTATAAAGGAGCATCAAATGGAAATATTCAAGTAAAAGTACAAGCACCTCAAAAGTAGAGTAGATGAGTAAATGTATTTAGTTACTTTGCACCGCTGTTTGATTCCTCATATTTTATCAGATTGTCATCCTAACATGAGAGTGTCACTAGTGTTAAATGGATTGAGCGTGGATCAGATCGCAGTCCTTTCTTGCAGGTTGTGGCCACAGGGATCTGTCACACTGACTCCTACACGCTGAGTGGCTCCGACCCTGAGGGAGTCTTCCCTGTAGTTCTGGGCCATGAGGGTGCTGGTATCGTGGAGAGTGTTGGAGAGGGGGTCACCAAGTTTCAAAAAGGTTATCTTCTCCTCTCTTCTCTTCTCTGATATGCTCTAAATATTACTGCAGTGTGAGTGTTGAAACAATGTCATTGTGCTTGTATTGCAGGGGACACTGTCATACCCTTGTATGTCCCACAATGTGGAGAGTGCAAGTTCTGTAAAAACCCCAAAACCAACCTGTGTCAAAAGATCAGGTAAATGTCCTGCTCCGTGCAGCTTTGCAGCTCGGCTATGATCATAAAAATCTATCCTGCCTTGTTGGAGCACCTCAGAGGAGAGGAGTTAAATCTGGTGTTCTGTTCTTCAGGCTCACTCAGGGCAAAGGCTTGATGCCTGATGGGACGACCCGTTTCTCCTGTAAGGGCAAGAGCCTCTTCCATTTCATGGGCTGCAGCACATTCTCTGAGTACACAGTGGTGGCTGAGATCTCCCTGGCCAAAGTGAACCACAAGGCCCCTCTGGACAAGGTGTGTCTGTTGGGCTGTGGCATCACCACTGGGTACGGAGCCGCCGTAAACACTGCCAAGGTGAGTCATGTCATTACGCCACGCCACGATCAGTCATCACAGCCAGTCACAAGTCTTATATACTGTATACTGTTTTATCAGCACTGTTCTAAATAGCTTTATTCATATAAGCTATAGATCCAGTATATTTGTAGCATGTAGCAGGCTGGTATATTTGATGTATGTGGAAACCATAAAACTGTTGAACCCAATATAAATGTCTGTTCAATAATTTGAAAAAAATCATAAAATTCAATCAAAAGAATGGATGGAATATGGAATATGTTGGACAGCATGTTTTCTTGGCACCATAGTTTATAGTGTATTAACATTGACTTTATGATTATTTAAATGTGTTTTTATCTTTCTCTGTCTCATACATTGTACCCTTTATCTTCCATTTTTGTAGTTCATAAAAGCCATTGGGCAACAGTACTCATGAGTACAATCTCATGGGTCTGGGATACACAGATGTTTTGCATTTGGGCTAATTACTGGAATGTCTAAATTTAGCTCTTGGTGTTCTGCCTTGCTGTTTGCCTTGTCTGTCTGAAGAAGCTCCACAGTATGAGTGAAAGTTAGTAAGATATCAGAAAGCAGTGGTTATATTTATATTTATATACAACTGTCCTAACAGCACCTAGCATAGCCTTTCAGTCACATGATCAGTGGACATTTAAGCTATGTTAAAAAAAAAGACAAAATCACCTTTGCTCTGGATCATTGATTTTTGGTCAAAAAGTCAGTTGGGTTAACTCGGCATGACCCACACTTTGACCCCCAGGTTACATATTTATGGAAGATACAGGAGAGCTCAAGGAGTCCCAATCTGGCACCAGTTTTCCCTTTCAAATGTAAACCAAACTTAATGGGATCAAGTGCCAAATCAGTTCTCTGTAATACCTTTAAGTCTGTGGCTGTAGGTTTTTAACTGTTAGCTAATGCATGATGTATTTTTAAGCCACTGTAGCAATGCAGCTCTATGGCCATGTCACTGGTTTGGTCTATCAGTTGGTCCAACACTTTGGTCCAGTCTGGAAAAAGCTCAACTATTATGGGATAGTCTGCCATGGAATGCTCTCTAGATGACCCCCTGACTTTTCCAGTCTAGAGGCACTATGAGGTTGACATTTGTGGTTTTGAATGAAATCTCTTGACATCTACTGGATAGGTTGCCATGAAATTTGATAGTGACAATAGTGTCCTCTCCAGGAATAATTTTTTATAACTTTAGTTATCCGCAACCTTAAATCAAGCATCATCAAGTCCAAATGTTAATGTATCCTAAACTCTCTTATGACTTCAACTTCGGCTACCTTATATTTAGTGTTTATTAGCAAATCTTAGCACGCTAACCAGCTAAAGTAAGATGGTGAACATGGTAAACACTGTTCCTGCTAAACAGCATGTCAGCATTATTAATGTGAGCATGTTAGTTACTACTTAAGTGCAGCCTGACAGAACTGCTAGCAAGGCTGTAGTCTTGTTTTGGTTTGTAGCATATGTTACAATTGTGACCATAGATTTTCTATCTATTTATCAGCATGAATTCGCAGGTACCCACAGTATTTACTGATGCCAGGGAAAAACACAGCCAGTCTGAAGAAACATTTAATTTAAAGCATTCTCATTTCTCCTCTGACCTGTTCTTTCCTCTCCTGTTCTTCACCCTGCAGGTGGAGGCCGGGTCAACCTGTGCAGTGTTTGGCCTGGGAGCACTCGGCCTCGCAGCAATCATGGGCTGTAAAGCTGTCGGAGCCACCAGGATTATTGGAATCGATCTCAACCCCGACAAGTTTAAAACTGCTCGCGAGTTCGGAGCCACAGACGTGGTGAATCCAAAGGACCACAGTAAACCAATCCAAGAGGTCCTAGTAGAGATGACAGATGGAGGCGTGGACTACTCCTTCGAATGTGTGGGCAATGTGGCAATCATGGTGAGTGGGACTACAGTCTTGTAAATAATAGTCCAATATTATTGTCCAGTAACAAGTAAATTCATCTGTGCATACTGAGTGAACCATGAGAATCGTCATGATCTTTCATTGGTCACGATTATAGCTTACATGGCATCATGAAGATACAAGTTGGTTTTCTTGAGTTGAATGGATATATTACCAAGGTTGTGGTGCTGTTCGGATCACACTGAGCTGACACTGCTCTGATGTCGTTTCATGGTGGCAGAGGGCGGCCCTGGAGGCCTGCCATAAAGGATGGGGCACCAGCGTCATCATCGGTGTGGCAGCAGCCGGAAAAGAGATTTCCACCCGACCCTTCCAGCTGGTGACTGGACGCACTTGGAAGGGCACTGCCTTTGGAGGTAACGAGCTAGCTGTTGTGACTTGCTCTGAGATGATGTGAGGAGGTTGCTAAATCGACGACCTGTGATTCAAGACGAATATGATTAATCATTGTGCTGTTTTTCAAAAGGTGGGTGTAACTGAAATGAAAGAAACCGTTGAGTGAAAGCTGTGCAACAAAGAAAGAACCCATCTTTCACGCAGGGCCCACATAATGAGCACATACTGTACACTGATGTAAAGTAAACTAATCATTCATTTTCTACAATAAACGCTTTGTGACTCCGGCTTAAAAATGTGTGGGTGTAGATTTAGACCAATTATTCTCTAGTTTCTCACTATTGCAGAAGCACAGTTGTGTAACTCCTATAAACTGGAGCACCGATTCTTGTTTGCTTTTTCACAAGTACAAACATCTTTTACCATTTTATGAAAAATGGGTTCTTTATTGTAATATGAAAGGAGTCTGATTCACATTTGCTTCACATCATGCTGTGTTACACTGACAAACAGTTTTTGTGTCCTCAAGAGTGGGGGGAAAAAAAACCCACTTAAAATGTTTGTTAAACCACCTGATGCAACACACACATCACTACCTTTCCTCCACTTAATTAGCCCTTTTTTACACTTTTTTTTCCCCCCCAGGTTACAAGAGTGTCGACAGCGTCCCCAAACTAGTGGAGGAGTATATGAGCAAGAAGCTGAAAGTGGATGAATTTGTGACTCACACTCTGCCCTTTGAGAAGATCACTGAAGGATTTGATCTCATGCATGCTGGAAAATGGTACGCCTCGATTTTCAGACACATTTTGAAGTTGATTGTTATGTTAATGAGCGCGGCGCTCCGGTGTCCCTCTGGGTTTTGTCTGCTGGAGGCCTCACAAGGCGTCATTGCTGCCCTCTGTTGAGGACAAAGCTGAGATGTGATGAATAATGTGAGGCAGGATTTAAAAAAAAAAAAAAAAGTTTGCTCCCCGAGAGACCTTCCTTCAAAGATGAGTGTTGATTGTATCAGTCCTGTATTTTAAGCCTTTAAAAAAGTGATGCTGTAACCCTCAGTCTAATCCCACGTTTCTCTTTCAGCATTCGTGTCGTCCTCCAGTTCTAGATGCTGCACTCGGCGGAGCACAGAAAACCCACTCCATGTTTACTCTGTTCAGTTCAATAAATAATCTTTCAGCTTCCCTGTTCAAGTCTGTTTTATTTGAACAATGCACAGTCAGAAGCCTCTTTGATCAGCGTTTCCCCCCCCTGAAGGAACACATATGCATACACGGAACATTATGAGATGGAAAAACAGAAACTAAAACAAGATTATTCAGAAATATTCTTTGATCTAAACTGAATGAATAATAAGTACAACCACAAACAACCAAATGGTGCTAGTGTTGCCAGGCTGCTAATTGATAGGGACTGCTGAGGGATTCTTTTTTTAGCAGCATGGACATCAAGGCCTGATGAAGTTGTGAAAGGTGCTGATGAAAGTCTAGCCTGCTTAAAAACTTGCAAAAGTATTGTTATTCTACCTGTAGGGTTTGAGTGCTTGGCTATTTTGTGAAAGAAAATGATCTGATTGGTTCATAAGGATCAGGCGCACTTCTCATTGTAAAGCTAAGCAACTCTAACGCTTGAGTAATTCTTTACTTTCCATTTCCTAAATGTTGACTCAAACTCTAACTGACTTGTGAAAATTAGTAAGACGCCTCATACTCAGCTACGCCATTCCTCGTTAAGCTAAACATGTCAACATAGACATAGTTCATGCTCCTCTCTGTGGTGATACAGACTGGTCTGAAGTCTCTGAGGCAAACTGATGAAGGATTCTGGTGCAGGACACGATGTGTGGACATAGACAGCTTAAAGGATTGCAGGCCTTTAATTTTAATAGGGTCACTTAACCTCAAACTATTTCAGATTTTCTACAAATCTTTTCCACACATTTCACTTGTCATAGAAGGAAAAGCACTCATGTAGCATAACATTATTAATGGATCCATTCCATTTAGTGAGCAATGAGCAGCATTCACTATAGCAGAACTGGATCTGGTAAAAAAAAAAAAAAAAGCCCAGTGGAATGCAGACATGGTTCATGTTATTATAGTATGTTATCATTGCTTTGGATCAATTTTTCCAACAGTTTTAATTTGTAGCACTTCAAATTTTGGCCTTAAAATCCCACTTAACACACGAATGACAACCTCTGGAAACATCTGTATCAAGTTAGCATCACACGGTGAGTTTATCAAAGTATCCAGTATATCTGGATTTTAACATTGTTGCATTTTAAAATAGTAATGATCTAATTATTCTGTGTATTTTATACATACATGTTGTGCTCTGTGAACTCACTCTGTATGGACGACATTCAGTCCAAATGGGAGAAGGAATTGGACAATGTATGCATAGAGGATGACTGAAAAGAAGCTGTATATTGTGTTAAAACAAGTTTCACTAGCAGTAGACTGAGGGAGATTGAATATAGAATTCTTCATAGGTTACACATCCTAAATTATCACGTTTGAGTTAAATGTGTGAAAGAATAAAAGAACTATTTTCATCTTCTTTTCATGGTTCTTCTTTGCTGGTCATGCATATATATTTCATGGTTTTGGAATTCTAAAGACAAAGAAGTTTGGAATATTTTCAAAATTACAATTAAGAAAGAACCAGGCCTCTTTTTGTTGAGTCTACCTGCTAAAAATGTGTCTCTTTGTTTTCTGAAACATAAACTATTTGGTAAGCTGCTACTTTTGGCAAGACAATGTTGTGTTGAGATGGATTAAGGACGCTCCTTCTACTGCCATCATGTGGCGTTACCGAAATTTTTAATGTGTTTCCGCATGAAAAACTAACTGTGTACTGAGAGGAAATGTCCAGGAACTCATAAACTTGTGGAGACTTTCCTGGATCAGCTTTCTGTTGAAATGTACAATAAACTAACGAAAGGACATTGTTCTCTGGAATGAAATCCCTCAGGGACACTAAACTGTGACTGACGATGGAACTAAAAGCTAAAGTCAAGTATGGGGTGAGGCTGGACTTTTCTGGGCAGTTTTGTGTTGTGATTTTTATGTTGCTGTGTCTTCATGGACGTTGATATGGGTTCTGTTGATATGACACTCAGTACACTGCAACATTTTGACAGTAATCAAAAGGACAGAAATTGCGACACATTCTACATGCATGGTAGTGGTGATTAGCATAATTATGTTGCAACGCTTGTAACCAACTTCATGTTGTTAAATTAAGGGAAGATTCTTGTGTAATAATAAGCACTGAAACTTCATTTTGCATTTAAAGGTAAGAATTTAGCGAGTCAGTTTGGCTCTTTGCATTAGAAATTGGAACTAAAATACAGTAATTATATTTAATTCAAAATGAGTACCGTTAAAAAAAAAAGCAGCACTTACTGATACACTGCAGCGGTTCTGGATTATAAGCAAGTGTGGAAAGCTACTTGTCAACGTCACAATGTGTTTTAGTGAGTTAATTCTTTCTGGCTGAATCACAGCTGTTTGCACTGGAACTGAGCCATCAATCTGTATGAAAAACAACTACCACTAACTTCATTGTATGACATTAATTATCTTGTGTACAGCTGCTGCAGACTAAACGCTTCACTGGCATTTAGCAGCACAAGTTGAAAATCAAAACTTAAATGAAATCGACTGCTTGTGTACCTTTTTGTTCTGTTGAGAACCTCCATTGTGAATTGAAATGTTTTACCGATAGTCACACTGGTGCACTTTGGGAGTAAACAAATGGTTTTTAAAATCACATCTCAGTGGCTGTTAACATTAAAAACTATTGTTATCTTTCCACTGAGTTTAAAATGAATTCAAGCTGACAGGCAGCCAGATAGTCATTTCTAGAAATAAAAAAGCTGGTAAATGAAGCCACATTCAGGATTTTAAAAAAATCACCAATCTGTTCAAGGACAAACTCGCCCACACAAGAGTTACACAAGAGTCATTTATTACTCCATTAGAAGAAATACAAAGATGGCAGAGAAACTGTGATCACATTAGTCCTCTGAAAAATGTAGAAATAATGAATGCTGCTCACACCAGGAGAATCCCAACATCAAGGTAAATGGTGACTGTCGAGATAAGGGGGGGGGAAACATCAGTTAACTTGATACATCCGGCAAGTTTTAACTCCTAGATTCACATATTAAGGCTCAATTTGCTACACCAGGGCTGTTTGAGACATGAGACGCCAAAAGAGTATTCCTCAAAGCAGGATTAACAAGTTCAGCACTTCAGAATGACTTTGTGCTCAATGTCAATGTTATTTTTCTCATTTAGAATTTTAGTACGTAGATGCTCGGCAGTTACATCACGATTCTCCTAGCAACCGCGGCTGACGTTCTCCACTGGAAATCTGGCTGAGCACTAATAATAGCTTCAGGATATTAACATTTATTATTTTGCTGAGTATGAAGGTACAGCCATAAGATGTTAACTTAGTTTAGCATAAGACTGGAAACAGGGAGAAACAGCTTGCCTGGCTTTGTTTTAAAAGGTTAAAAAAAAAAGGCCTACCAGCAACCAATGCTAGTTAACCGTTATATTGCATTTTTATGGATTATGGTGTAATGTGCTAAACAATTTCTTGGTCTATCTCACAAAGCCCCTCCCCCCCCAAAAACAAAAATGTCATTTTTGTACTTATGTAACATATTAATTTGTGAGCTTTAGAGGTGCTGGTGACTAACTTTTCACAGAGCCAGGCTAGCTGCTTCCAGTTTCAATGCTAAGCTAAACCTGTCTCAAAGCTGCAGCTTCATATTTAGTACTTCTCACCTAAGAAAGACAGAATACGCATAAAGAAACTTTCCTAATTGCCTATGCTACATAAGAACTGAAGATATCCAATATGGCTGCCAGAGGATGCTTTTTTTTGTAGCCTGAAATCCAAACTTGCCATATGTTTTTCAGCATGGTGTTGTTTTCTAAAAGCTAAAACAAGCTCCGAGTTGCTACTTGATGAGATTGTGTGACTTGTTGACCCCGTTTCCTGGAAGCCTCCTTTGTCTCTACTATTGCTGCTTCTTCTCAGTCCGTCTCTGGTAAATTCATATGAAGTCTGATTTAGTTAGCAGAGGCTGAGAGAAAAAGAAGCAAAGCAGAGCTTGCTAGTTGAATTTACCCTGAGCTCCACACACCACAGACAACTACTAGCCAGCCAGTAAAAGCTCTGGGTGACACGACCCAGAGGTCAGGACCAGGCCTGATGTCAAGCCTGACGACTAAGAAAAAAAACCCCAATTTTATAAATACTTTAATATTTCCTTTCATTTCACTAATAAAGCAATCCACATTTGATATAAGACACATTCAAGTACTTCCATTTAATTTGAGGGACCGATATTTAATTCAAAGAACAATGAGAGCCACAGTTAAACTGAGCTCTAGGAGTGGTGCCTCTTGTTTGAGATGTGTGTATGTGTGTGTGTGTATGTGAGACCCAGCGGTGCTGAGTGTCAATGTGTCTGGAAAGTCCAGTCCTTGATGGGTTCCGGTCCAGCCTACATTTGACTCAGGAAATGAGCGCGACCGTTGTCCTCGAGGCGGCGGGTGAGGATATCACAGCCGGTCTCCGTCACCAGCAGGGTGTGTTCGAACTGAGCCGAGCGCTTCCCGTCTCTGGTCACAGCCGTCCAGCCGTCAGGCCACGTCTCGTCTTGCCAGCCACCTGAGACAATACACACACACACACACACATATACATTCGCGGCTTTAGCTTACAAACTATCAATTAAACAGTGTTGTTGAAACAAATACCTCAAGTCTGGCACTGCCTCACCAGATACCGGGTGCAGTATAAAGTGGTTTTGTAAGACAATAAGGATCCGTTTTAAAGCATGACTGAGTCTGCTGTACAAGAGATCATTTAACTTCCCATGAGCCAGTTTTATAAACAGTTTGAATTCCTTGAGTCAAGGCTTGAGTGCAAAGATGACTAAGGTTTCAGCTCTGACTCAAGAGCTGAAGCATTTAGTCGATTTATCAATGGACGGAAAAATAACTGGAAAATCTTTTAATAATTGATGAGTCTTTTTTTCCGAGCAAAATGTCAAACAATTCCTTTATTTTCAGCTTCTAAAGTGGGATGATTTGCTGCTTCTCTTTGTCTTAAAGTGACAGTAACCTCAATACCTCCAAGTTTTGGGGAAAACAAAGTAACAGTTGACTCTGAATGCAACACCTGAGAGGCTTAAACTGTTTTACAATTTATTTTGCTTTAACTGCTGTTTCTTACAATAATATTGTAATTTACCTTCTATTTTTGTCTATTAATTATCTCTTTTAGTGTGATAAAACACTCACCTTCACATATCATGGGCTCAATGGTGAACACATGGCCAGGCTTCATAACTCCGACTGCTTTGTTTTCTGGGGATTGAATGAAAACATTTAAAATCACCCTGTTTACATGTTACACATTATAAATAATAGAGTTGTATCTTTCCAGGCGGGTAAGAAGCTACTCACTGGCATAATGTGGCACATTGGGAGCGGTGTGGAAAAGTCTGTGGATGCCGTGGCCGCAGTAGCTCCGCACCACAGAGAAGCCGTTAGCCTGGGCGTGCTTCTGGATGATGTTACCTAGTTCTCTGTAGCGAACGCCGGGCTTCACTGTGAAAGGAAAGATGAAAGCATGAAGGTTAGAAGCGTTGTGAAAATGAAATGTACTTTACAGCCTGATAGATTCTGGGGATTTTGATAAGATAAGGCCGCCTTTGAATAAAGAAATGTAACCGCATTTTGTACTGAAGGAGACGTTGCTTCATTTGTAAACGCTGCTCACAAAGAAAACACTCCAACTTTTCATTCTCTGTGCGCTTTTCATCCATATTAGCTTCTAAGTTAAGACTAAAAGTTCTACAATGAGCTAATCTCAGCCCGTCTAGCTCTGAGTGAAACTCTACCGTAGTGAAGGTCTGATTAACGTCGCCTCCGCAGTAGTGAAGCATTCTGTCAGCGTACAACATCAGCCAGATGAATGAAAATAAAAGAGCTGAGCTCCTACCAGAGTCGATGGCTTGCATAAGGCATTCATAGGTGGTCTGAATCAGCTTCTTCGCTCCTTCATCCACCTCTCCGACATAGAAGGTTTCATTAAGGTCACCATGGAAACTGTTGTGGTAGACGGTGATGTCCACTGCGTGAGCGAGAAGGGAGGGAGGGAGGTAGGGAGGGAGGGGGGAGAGATATGTCAGAGCTATTATGTTACATGACAGAATGGATTCTATTATGTTTCAAACACACAAAGGGATTTCTGTTATGAATAAACATTTATCATCAACATCAGTTTTAATAAAAAAAAAAAGGCACCTGTTTCAAGGCCGAACACAACGTCCTTTTAAAAAACTGCTGATGAAATGTGAATTGCTAGTGGGCAAACTGGGACTTTTCCCCCACTTAAGGTGAAATATAGAGAGCGGTGAATTTGACTAGCAATGCCCCACTGGTAAAGGTTAATGAAACAATTTGTCTTGTCGGGCCACGCAGCGAGAGATGAGTCGCTGGCAAGTACTCCATCAGACGCTCTGAGGGGAGTGGTGGATAGAAGACATCTACTTAGCAGAAATATTCATAAAGAGGCTAAAATTGGCCAAACTCCTGCTGACACCATTTCAGGATGCTAGTACAACCATTTATCATGGAGGAGAACAACTTTTTCTCTCCCCTCTCTCTCTGCAATAAAACATTTGTCTACAACTTAAGTTAGCTTAAATATATCTAAAGACTTTGGAATCATGATAAGATGAAGACAATTTTGGGGGTTTTAAAGAAAAAAATGCGACTCGTTTTAATAAAAAAGGATCAATGTTGGATTCTGTTAATCAAAAACATAAAAATGCACAAAGATAAGATGAAAAATGAAGAAAAACAGCTGTTAGAGGTAGGAAACGAGGGCTGCTTTGAGCGTACCGTTGAGTATATCTCCGTCTTGTAGTAGTCTTCTGTCCGGGATGCCATGGCAGATGACCTCATTGACAGACGTGCAGCAGGATTTGGGGAAGTTGTAGTAGTTTAGAGGGGAGGGGTAGCAGTTCCTTTCTATACAAGCCTGAACACACAAAGCGTGGGGGAAAAAAAAGAAATGGATAACGAGGGAAGCAACAAGTGAGGAAGACAGAGTGGATGACATGTAATGAAGATGAGTGACCCCCCCTCCCTCTTTTTTTTTTTTTTTTTTGTTCCCCTCCTCATGGAGCTGCTCAACAGGCTGTGTTTGTCATGCTGACTCTCAGCTCCAGACTAACGGGGGACTGAGCCTTTGAAATAAGAGCCCCGAGGCTCTGGAACACCCCGCCTGAGGAAATAGGGCGGGTCTGGCTTCTATATGACCTGAACTCAAAACGTACTTTTATCACACCGCCGTCCCTCATTTCACCTGATTCTAGTTTTTATTCTCTTCTACGGGTTTCACTCTTTAATTATAGTCAGGATTTTTTATGTTGCTCACTTAGTACTTTTATTCAACTATAGCTGTGTTGTGATGTGTCTCTATGTGAGACACTTTGTAACCTTGTTGTGATAAGCGCTATATAAATAAAGATAATAATAATGGTTGTTATGAAGGTGTGTATCTGTATATTATTATTATTTACTTAGGCAGAAGACAAAATTATCCAAATATAGCAGCATATTTGAATTCTTAGAAAACAGAAAAGATACAACATCCCAGCTTCAAAACCTGTGTGTGTGTGTGTGTGTGCATACCAGATGCACGGCGTGGTCGATTTCTTCTGTTGTAACGCCGGGTTTCACCATCTTGGCTGCGATGTCTAGGACTTCTCGTGCCAGCTGCGAATGACATATTTGTCAAAAACCTTAAATGCAATCGATGGAAAACTGAAACCATGGCGACACGATAACAAAAGAAAGTCACGACGTCTGACACAGAAGAGAATCGGAATTGGGTTGGTTTTTTTTTCTACGTCACCTTGCACACCACTCTCATGGCTTCGACGTCTTCAGGACAAAGGATCTTGATCTGCGACGTTCCCTTCAGAAACTGCTCGGACTCGGACATTCCTGCGGGAAGGAGAGGATGACGGACAAGTGGAATTATTCACATGTCAATACTCGGTGAAGCTGATGAGCTGGACTCAAACAGGACTCTGTAAAAACAGCTGCTGTCAGTCTATCAAATCTATCAGACACGCCATTAACTGTGGACCGTCACAGCTGGATTTACATTCTCCTGATCGATTCTGTTTCTCCATCAAAAAGCAGCTGCTACACAACTTCTCTGGCTGTGAGAAGGAATAAAGTAGAAAGTAATAAAGTAATTCAATGAAATGATTGATGTTGATGTGGAGCACACATGTTGACTTTTACCTGTTGAGGTGTCTGACTCCTGGAGGCTTCAACGGGTCAAACAGATATTTTAAAATCAGCTTTATAGGCATGAGCACAAGCCATGTGAAGAGTTAATGCATCGATAGACCCTCTACAGAACAAAGGCATATCTACCCATCCATCTAGCCAAGTCTATATATAGTCTCAGCAGAAGCCATGTCTACAGTCTAAGAGTAAGATGAGCAGTCTAAGTAACTAGATGTAAATGATCAGAAACAGTCACTGCTTTAATTATTACTGCTACTTGTATCGTTAAATCTTTATTGTGTGAAATTTTACACAACTCGAGCAGATCTCATGAGAGTTGGCTAGTGAGCTACAGAGTATCTGGTGCAATATATGCATTTTGCATTGTCCTTGTAAAAAACAAACAACAACAACACGCTGAACGGAATACATTTAAAAAAGCTAATTACATGAACATTAAATGTATATATCATGAATTATTGATTTCTAGTCAACGAAATTTGAAAGACAGACTTGTTCTTTTGAATCAAATCAAAAGAAGTCAAATCAAAGTCAACTGTGAACAAGGACTAACCTACACTGACGGCTGTGAACAAAAAGAAAGACTGCTTTGATGCTGCTCTTGTGGAACTCCTTGTTGAAGGTGTGCACTGTCAGCACAGTCCAACAGTAGAAATCCCTCATTAAAACTCATGTTTGGAGCCTTTCCTAATGACTTACTCATTTCATATATTATTCTCATATTTCACATTTCATACTTTACATTTCAAACATTTTGAAATTAATATTATTAATTATGTATATTATTATGAATTATTTGCATTGATTTATTATTTCATGTTTTATTTATATGACTATTTGTTGTTTACATTATATACAGCACACACAGTTTGATATACATTCCAAATTCCTGAGAAAGCTAAAAGCGTGTGTGAGCACTATGCTGCTCCTGCAGAGACTAGGCTACAGCTTCAGCACCTGAGCAGAGGAGACACATGATGATGATGACACCAACACTGGCCACTCAGAAGAACAGAGCAGGACTGTGACTGCTGTACAAATAAAACTACTATACATTCACCAGCATAACATTATTACTGAAAGTGAAAAGCACATTAGGGCGGTATTTAAATGTGTGCTGGCCAAAGCACTGGAGTCATCAACAATTCGTTGATCTATAATTTATTAACTCAACAAGATGATTGCTGGGATGAACATGAACAGTTGCCTGGCAACACGGACTTTAGACAGGTTTGTGCACAAGTCAAACACAGCCCTCCTTCTGACCCAAAGAGTCTACAGTGTGAGTGCAACAATCAATTACACTTACTTACGCTCTGAGACGGCTGCTCAAAAAAGAAACAAAGTGTGAGAAATCCCAACAGTGTGCACAACATGCTGTCTTCATAAGGTTATGGTTCACCTCATTCTATGTATAATAATGATAAACAGCATTTGATATGTGCGTGTTAAAAGACGGCGCTGGATTCGACAGCAGTGCAACGTTGAGGGGAAAAAAAAAAAAAAAAAAAAAATCAGCCTGGAAAAATAGTGCTTTGGTCACTGAAAAGGCATCACATGAGAATGAGAGGAGACTGTAACCATGACTACCTGAGTATGGATCTATGCAGTCAGATGACAAGGATGTAGAGGTTGCCATGGTTGCACTATGAATGACTTGCCCAGAGAAATAGATGTAAATAGAGCAGGTTACAATTACGGGTGTCTTGTAATTGACATATGAAGAGGCATAAATACCACACAGCATGTCAGCAGACCTGTCAGCAGAGTGACATACTGTTGGGCTATTAAACAATGTAAATCATCTACTGATGGAAATGTCATCAGGATCAAGGTACCTATAGAAGATGAAATGCTTCCTATATGCTGGAATATCAGCAGAGAAAATGAGGAAGTGCATCAAATCCTATTGGACATGTATATGAAGAAGAAAAATAAAGAGATGACCAGTTATCACATATGAGACAGCTGGAGTTCAAATCAAATTATTCATAGTAATGATGAACGCATTTACATGCAGTGAGGGAAACTAGTGCTGCCGATCGGGCTGAGAATAGACATCTCAGCCTGCAGCTCTGTGCAGCTTTCAGCCACATACACAGACTTATCAGTTTATCTCTAAAGCCACATGCATGGATGACCACATTGTCCGGACTAATGTAACACACCGAGACAGGCCTTCGACAGGATGAAGCTCTGAATGACCACTTGTGCGTTATCGGAATCATTAGAGCCTACTGGTATGTTGTCAGTCTAAGGATCTCAGAGGTTTTACTAAACCTGGAGCTTCCCATAACCTGAACGTTCAAGAAAGCAGAAGGTGTTGCTTCTAGTTTATGTCTCGTTTTACAAAGCAGGACGCTGTGAATATACATCACTGAAAGGGCAACGCTGCTTTGAAAACCAGGACAGATATTGTCATGATTATACTCTGTTTGGTAAGCGGGTGCAGTTTTGGGGGACGGACGACAACAAAGGAAAAGTGGTGCTGATATTGATTTTCTTTCACGTTTATACATAATGACTTTTAAACTTCAGTGTCAGTAAATGAATAGGAGGGATCCATCCGCAATAGAGGTCAAATGAGAGGGAGGGGAGGGCAAAGACAGTGAGGGAGACTGGCAGAAACCCAGGCCTCCAGTGTTGGGCGCATCCCTCGGGAGAGGTCAGCTGCCCTTCCAGATGCACTGGCAGTGGGGAAATCAGGGGCAAACATACTGTGCAATGCAATCATTTCTGAGTTTTTGTTTTCTTCTAGCAATAAATTGTAATATAGTGTTTGAACACACGGCCCTGCTACTTAGTAGAAAAAGACAAATTACCTACTGTATCTATATAAAGAGTTCCTTGTGTGTATTTCTGAAGATTGTTGTGTTGTTATTGTATGTGAGTACATTTAGAGCCACTAAAACAGAGTCCAATTCCTTCTATGTGCAAACACACTTGGCCAATAAAGATGATTCTGATTAGTAGGAAGTGTAATGTGTCAGATATTGTGAATCTAAATAACACTTCCTCGCCTGGCTTATCTAAAGCCAAGTACTGCTTTATCAATTTGCATGTTGCAAATGAGCTGCTGCATTTCTTCACTTAGAAAACACAAGCAGAACATGTGACACTGTCTGAAGCTTAAGCTAAGGCTCGTTAAGACCTAACAGTATACTTCCCACTCAGCCTATAGAGGAAACATTTCATTGGAGAGCATGGGAGCATTAAAATGAGAGGGACTGACCATCATGAGAGCGTCAATCTGCTCAGTAAATTCTATGGTTATGAGTTCAGTAGGTTTTGATAGTAAATTGACTTTTTTTCCCCCAGAGGTCCAAATAATATCCACATCTGTCATGACAATCTGACCAACAGGAGCAAAGAGAATATCACAATCCAGTCCTTGCTGCTACCAAGACCCTGAGGCTGTTGTGGCTATGCTTCCATAAACACAGCCTTCAAAACAGTTAAATTTATCATGTTGTTCCTATATACACAATTCTGAGAACACAGTGCAGCATGCCAAAAAAAATGTGAGTTCTCAAAAAGTGATGATGGACTGAAAATGTATTTCCTTGTGAAAGAAGCTCGGTTACCTCTGGGATGATCAGCATAGTCAGGTCTTTGGATGTCACCGGGCACGAGCCTCATGGGAGTCTACATCAGGGGCCCAGAAGAGAGATCATCACTTAAAGCAATCAACAATATATGAACATTTCTTATTGTGTGGTGGTCCTGTCTTCTTTCTGGGAGACACGTCAGTGTTACAAAATTGTTTTGACACACTCAAAACAAATATGTAGCAACAGGTAGCATATATACACATATTGTTTTGTATGTAGAGGTGTCTAGCATTGAGCCCGTCTACTTGAATGGGTTGATGTACTGTAACCCTTTACTACCACAGTGTCACCTGTCTGAGAAAACTGACTTCATAGTTGGGACATCTATCCTGCTGACAGAGTGCTGCATCGTCTCACAAAAGGAGAAGATGAATTGACTGATTTTAAAAATCAAATGGTAAAACATGTTAAAAAAAAAAAAAGCTCATCTATACCAAAAAGATTTCTTTAAACTTGCTACCATACTTACAGCTGTTAGTGGTTAATGATAAGCACAATGTGCAAATTAAAGCAGCACAACCACTTGGAAACAAAGAGTGTTATCATTTCTGCATGCCTGCACTTCATTACTCATTTTAAAAATGTAATAATATGTGAAAGTTTCTTAACAACAACAAACTTACCAGTGGGTAGTAAGGGCGTAGTTTTCCTGTGTAGCGGTAGCCTGGCCATGGGTCTGTGTTGATGTCGTTCCCCACACAGTTCTTGGACTCATTCTGGTTCTTGTCTTCCTCTAATGAAACACAACACAAGGTGTCAAGCATCTGGCACCACTGCGCCAGTTCACAGTCAGAGGGCTATCATCTACTCTTCACTTGCATAAAACAGGCTCTAACATATCACATGTAGAGATCCGGGTGTTGGTTTTATAAAACCTCTACTGCTCCATCTACACTATTGCCCTGGATAATGTGTAACTTATTAATATACTGTCCACCGCAGAACTTGCCGTCTATCTACAGGACCAACGGTGATGGCTGATACCTACTTGCTTTTTTGTGCAGCAACTTGTGAGATGCCCAGCTCCCTTTGAAACATTCCTGGAAATGAAAACACAGAAAGAAAAAAAATCTTAACGGGGAGGTTCAATGAGAGACAGACATACCTGACTATTACTGATGCAGTGCTAATTGTGGTCCAAAGTACACTTGACTAATGTGTAACTATGTCATTCACGGTCACCGACATTGTTCGAGCTAAATTAGGACAAATGACCATTTTCATTATTGATTAATCTAGTGATCATGATCTTGATTAGTCATTTTATCTATATATAAATGCACATTATCATTTCCAAAACCCAGGGATATTCACTTCACAAGCATCTGACAAACACAAGCAGCAAATCCTCAAGAAGCTGGAAAGAGAGAATGCATCGCTTGAAATTGATGGTAAAAATAACTGCTGGTTAATTCTCTGTTGATCTATTAATAGATTCATTGACTATTTGTTTCAGCTCTAAACACCAAAGTTACTTTGACTTGGGATAGGGATGGCACCAGAGGAAATACCCTGGAAGAAGTTTCCAAATGCGTTTCTGGCAGTATGTTCGCCGCAATCACACTGCAGTTTGTTTTTTATTTTTACTTTAATTGGACGATTACCAGCAGACAGAAAGACTAGAAATATATAGAGCAGGGTCGAGTAGCACAGCCAAATCTGCAATCACAGCAAAGGCCTCTAGGGTCAAATACCATGGCACCACAAGAGCACTTCATCTGCCGTCCAACCTATCTATTTATAAAGCTTTTGACTCGAAGGACATTACAGAAGATCTACTTAAAACAGAGCACTTCTTCAGAGAAAGCATCACACCGTACTAGTTAATAGTGTAATTTAATGTTGGCTTTATTGCTGAAGACTTAAGTGTCTGCTGCAAGCCAGATAATCCACAAGGCAGCATCCACACACTCTACCGACACAGTGTCAGCTATCAGATGTGCCTCACACTACTTGTTGCCACCAGCATCTTTTAGTACAGACAACTGTAGTGACAATAGGTCTGTCAGTACAACTTATAGTTGTAATACTGTTCAACCTATCGTGTCACACACAGCCAAGTATGATGACTTGTCGACAAACGACTCATCTTTTAAACTTAGAGGTTTGTGAGTAGGGTTTGGTCATAAAGGGAAGCTAGTGATATCACGCAACATTAACTTCGCAGGACTACATAACTCAAAAAACCGTTAAGTGCAGCTTATTGTATTACGAAATCACATTTTAAAAAACTAGAGATGTGCATTATTTCATACACGGTTTTTCACTCTATGCGCTTTTTATTTTGGCTAGGGACGTTATATCAATGACTTTATAGCTAACCAGCCAACCGTTAGCTAGCTAAATGTTTTCCCTCGGCCTACCGTTACACAGTTAGCATCAGTTACAATCCATGACTATTGAATTATTCATCCTCGGGCACCTGTATAACACTACACAACCTGAAGGCTCTCGCCAACTTTAAACAAACACGTTATTAGCGGTTTACCAAGCACCTACACATGTCTGCCTAGCTTGACAGTTAGCAGCCTCGTGAGAAGACACAGGGGCCTTGCTGCGTGGCTACAAGCGATATTTAAACTGGGCGAGTCGAGAAAAACAACAGTACCTGTGAACAGAAATAGGAGCCTTGAATACCAAGCTTAATACATGTGGGACACTGAAGTTTAGCGTCCTTGCTGCAGCCGTCTGTCTCACACTCCCTTCTAGCCTCGGTGCTCGCCATGCCTCCGTCTGCAGGAGGGGTGGAGTCGGCGGAGGATCAGCCAGCCAGAGGCGGCACACAGCGCATGTGCGCAACGGGGTCGTCACGTTGCACAGCTCGGTCCAATCAACAGAAAACTGTCCTACCACAGATTTGTAAGATGGCGACCGCCGAACCGGTGAGCACTTTCTCTTAAAAAAAAATCCAAAAAACATATAAAAACATTTGGGGGGGGCTTCTTGTTTTAATTATAGGGCGAGGTCACACTTTAAAGTTTTATTGACACGTTTCAGCATTAGTCCTTAAATGAAAATTGACTGCTGTTACATTCACACGGGTTGTTTTGACTTGTTTAAAGTTTGTCTTCTGTGAAGCGACCGAAGCGTGAAAAGAGGAAAGCCTCTGAGTGGAGTTCTCCTAAGTTTAAAGCTGACGTTATGGCTAACCGACGTGCCGTTACTACACCAAGTCCCACTCCGAAATTAGCCAAGTTTTCCGTAGCTTGGGTTATCCGTAAAAGTACATACCTCACAAACGATAGTTTAATACACGTGTACTTATTAGAGACTAGTGGTAAATTCGGCGTGTAGAATAAGCCACTAAATACAAACATTGTTTTAGTAGCTAACGTTTCAGCTGTCAAAATGAGTTGACGCGGCTCTCTGCCGACCTCTAAGTTACGATGCAACGTTAACTATTTTAGTAACTAAGGTTAACGTCATTTAGCTAACTAGCGTTAGTTGACGATAAGACCATTCCAAAAGTTTCTATTTGTCCCAAAAAAGTACTATTTGATGTATGAAATTGCTCAAAATGTCTGGTGAAAGGCTTTGAGGTCATGTTATAGCTGGTATGTAACTTTGTCCTAACTAAGACAGCATTAAATGAGCAAATATGTGAAGGAAATGTTGCGTGATATTCTTTCCGTTCACCAAAATACATTTTGGGAATAAATGCGGCCCAGTCTAACAATGAAGTTAACCAGCGTTAGTGTATTAATAATTATAGCATTACTAAGTCATGTTAGCAGCGGAGTAACTTAAGTAACATCACAGTGAAATGTCTACCAGATGTTCATATCGGGTGTCGTTAGTGAACATGCCCGTCACTGAATTCATGTTAATGGTCATTCAGTTGTATTTAACGTATATATTTTTTCATTTGAGATTACAAAAAGGCACCATTGTCTTGTCAGCGGGCTATGTCTAAGTTTTGAACTGTATTTAATTGTACCACCAACTAGCTGGTAGGTTAGTTGCTATCGCTTGAAGGTTGTCACTGATGTAATTTAACCTAATCAACAGCTGGACAGACAGAGACTAGATGTCGTGTAACCTTTACAGGCAGGCCCGGTTTAACACAGTATGGTACCCTAGGGTGACCACACTTGAAGTGCGCCCCTCCTTCCACTTTGCATGTGAAAAGGTGAAATTTACTCTGGGTATATAAAAACCATGAGATTTACATAATTCTATTGCTAAAGTATAGGCTCAACACACCATACAACAGAGAAATGTTAGACACAACCAAAAAAAGCTGACACCATAGACGGACATGGGCCTACAAATACCATACTAACCCTAACACTGACGCAACACATCTAATGCTAAATAGCGTTATTTTCATAGTAAATGGTCCGTATGAGGACTACATACAAAATCATTACAGAGTATGTCTAAAAAAGATCATCACACACACATATACCAAATAAGGCAATAAGACTGTTGTAAGCATTTCAACAGCTGAATGATCACACAGCACCAGAAATTATGTCTTTGTTTGTTTGTTTGTTTTTCAGACACAGAAATGAAAGGAAAGAAAACACAATATTGATGTGATTTTCAATTTAAAAGTCCAGAAATAAAAAGGCCTTTTTTTTTTTTTTTTCATTTTTCCTGCTCAGAAACAGCAGATACAACATTTATAAAAAGGACTTGATTTTTCCATCTAATGTATGAACCGTAGCGGTCAGGAATTCCACACAGGAGGCTGGCCTAGTAAAAGGGTCTCTGAACAAACATTTTCTATCAGTAATAAAAATGTATTACTGTTATTACTGAAATAAACAGCATCTCTCTCACTCTCCACGCCGCCGTGGTGCTGAAAGACACACAGCGGTGGCCACTGGTCAACTGTTTTCTTATTCTTATTATTCATATTCTTGTCAGTAAGAATAATGATAAATAAAAGCTCAATCAAGTGTTTTATAAATGTTTTATTCATGTTTTTCTCCCCGCCCCTGAAACCTACACTTGAAATTATGATAATTTCCATTGTTAATAATAAACATACACATCATATATGTATTATATCTCACCACCACCCCACTGTTTTTTGTTTGTTTTTTTTGTTTTTTTAGGAAACCAACCCAAGTCCAGCCCAGCCTGAGGAAGATGGCGCTGAGCAGACTGGACAGGAGATCGTGAGCCCAGAGGCCTACATCAAACACCCCCTCCAGAACAAGTGAGGGCCCCCGCCTCTCCTCTCTCCTTTACGGGTGGCAATTTCAAATGTATCTGAGACAGCCAGCGTCTATCTGATAAAGGCAAACTTTTCGAAACACGCATATTTGATCTGACGTTTGAATTATTCAGTATGGCGTAGCAGGTACGGTGTCAGAAGGTCACTCTGTGAAGCGGCACAATGACATTCACTCGGCATCAACGAATCACTTGAATCACAATGCTGCAGAAATTACAACACTGTATGAAAAAAGGTGTACTGTGTGTTAACACCTGCTGTATCAGGAACTATTTTTTTTCTAACATCAAGAGGTATTTCTAGGATGAGAAAATAGAAAGTTTTCATCATTCATTTTTACTGTCGATGGATGATGTCACAAACCAGACCCCATGACAAAAGAGGGAGACGCAGACGACCGAGCCCATTAACAAACGACCTCTTGAAAAAGGAATAAGATCAGAGAAGAACCTAAACTTAACAGTGGCGTGTGTAATCAGTCATATCAGCAGTGTAGGTGAGTGTACGAGCGGGGAAATGTTTAGGTGCGATGTTGTGCGGCGCAGCAACACAAGCCAGACGCCAACTGAAAAACCAAAGGGCTCGTCAGGCAGGAGAGCGCACAAGCAACTGAGCTCCGAGAGGGGTTTTTGAAGTACACACGGAGCCCCGGGTGTTGTGACAGTGTTGCTTAATGACACTCTGCCACACCCACCTCCACTACCTGCACAGACAACAGCCACACAAAACCAAATAACAAGCAGACAGGGGAGAGTCGTCACAGATCACTTACTATCAGCTCTCTTTTACATCGTTGTATATCTTTTGGTTCTGGGCTGTTGATCAAACAAAAATATGACATTGAAGGCGTCAGAACTATTTTATTTACTCTATTTTTTTTGGTCTTAAAACAACTTTCAGGTGCCCGTATGAACAGTGAAAGAAGTTTTCCCCCCACTGAAGCTGTTTACACGGTTAATGAAAATGAATATTCCACTAATGTTTCCGTTTACATGCGGAAGGTTTTCAGGGTTTCCTTCTGCTCCGGTGGGAACAGGAAACACAAGATTTCCACAGGCGGTGAAGTAAACCAGCGAGGTGAAAAACATTATTGAGCCGCCGCCTGATATTTAGAAGTGATTCTGACGTGACTGAGATTGTAAATTTATAGTTACAGGGCACATCTAGGTTGTCCCCGTGATGTTTACTACACTGCTGAGTTGTCACCGTCAGTCAGGATAATAAACAAGCCCCTCCACCCCCATTGTGGAGAAGGAGCGCTCTCCTCTCGTTCCTTCTCGTCTGTCTGCCTTCCTGCTCCGGCGCATGTCATTTTGCCTGCGCAGGGGTAAACAGGCAAGAGGGCCGTGTGTCGCAAACTGTGGTTAAACACCCCAGTTGAGACACACGTTAAGAATGAGCTGTATACACGTCCAAAGAATGCTCCTAAAACCAGAATAATATCATCACATCCCACACGTCTTAACCGGAAAATGCTCCATTCAGAATAAAACCTTATTGGGACTATCCAAACAGAATACACTGTTTACATGACCCGTGTCAAATTCAGAATATTGTCATAGTTGGACTAATAGTGGAATATTAGTGTGCATGTAAACATAGTCACCGCAATCATTCCTCCTGTTCACACTGGCTATTAAAAGATCCCCGTCAATGTAAGTTATGGAGGCCAAAATCCACAGCTTTTTGTGCCAAAGTGCAAAAGTTGATGTGAAGCTTCTATTCAGCTTCAGCAGTCTGAGTTTAGTCATATCAAGTGGATATCTGACACATTTTACAGTCTGTTTAGCATCATATCCCTTCTTTGTGTTTCCATGTTGAGCTGTAGTGGAAGAATAGTAACAAAAAGAGGAACTTTGACGCTAAAAAAGACTGTAACGTTGAAAGATATCTACTTGATTTGAAGCTTCAGATAAACCTTTAAACACATTTTTGCTCAGAAGGAGGACTGTGGATTTTGTCCTCCATCACTTCCACTGTCAGTGCATTATGAAGGGATCTTATAATGGTCAGTATGAACAGCAGGACTGATTGATTACAGCAAGAAAAACAATGTTATTTGGTTTCAATGTTATTTTGGGCCTCTGACTGTTGTTTTAAGATAAACTCGGAAAATTATGAACCCGTCCTTTTAACAGTTCAAGAGATTCATTGATAGGTTTTTGGTCACAGTTATGTATAATCAGGCTTTACTTAGCATTTTTATATAATGGGCTGTGGTCAGTAGATGTGTATTGCTTTGGCATACCTGTTGAATTGCTTTGGTTTTGATTAACACAAGTTGGGTCAGAATGTAATTAAAATAACTAACAGCTGTTTTCTAAAAGTTTGACTTGGAAGGCAGACCAGATGAATAACATGCACCAGCTGTGTCTACGCACCAGTATGTGATGGAGCCACTGAGCAGCTCCCTATATAAATGTGAAGCGAGGTGAATCGTATGCATCAACCAACCTCAAAGAAAAAGACCAGTGACTTTTACACGACGCTATTGTTTGATCTCTCAGCTTCACTCAAGAACAGAATGACCCTTCCTCCATACAACCGAACGCACTCATAGAGAAGTGAAAGTGAGACATGAATTGACCATTCACTGAAAAACAATGAATGCTGTGTTCACCAAGTGAAGCGCAGCAATTCACAAAAATTGTCAGTGCACTGCACACGATAGAAGCAAAACGTCAAAGAAAAACTAAAGACACTTGATTACATTCTGCTCATTTCTCTTAATTCTGTGCTTGTCCTAAAGCAACACATGTAATATAGACATACTGTATACAACGTACAACATCCAGATATCAGTTAGTGGTGAGCGGTGTTATCCGTCTGTGTGTTTTTTATGTTCTTCAAGTATTGAAGTGGATGGAGCCTCTCAGTACAAACACTCGCAGTCTGCTGGATTGGAGACTTTTTTTATTTCCCCACAGAAAGACTGATTGTTTGTGATGGTCTGGTGACCTGTCCAGGGCCGTTTCACCGCTTCCCGCTCAAGCCCATAGTCAGATAGGCTCCAGCTCCTGACCATGCTGAATACCAATAGGCGATGTATGAATATTTAATATATATTTAAATTCCACACGGATGTTTATGTTCAAAAAAAAGAGTCAAATAGAAAAAAGGCAAACTCAACAGAAAGCCAGCCGGATAAAAGAAAAGTTGTACCTTTAAAGCTTTGAGGGTTTTTTTTTTCATAGCTCAGCCATGAGATTTGAAACAACTGTCAGGTTTAACGTCAGGTTAAAGTCTGATGGGAAAATATCACAACATTACTGAAACGCCTTCATTGTTTATCATTAGTTTGTATAAATTAGTATGTCAAACATGATTTTCTGCACAGCTAGCCGCAGGTCAAATAACATTAGCCTGCTTGACATTAATTTTTTTTTTTTGACCCACATATTTCTTTGCAGGGTCAATGAGGTACATGGGTCTTTCCCAGTATTCAATGGAAGATAAAGAAACATCCTACACAGGTCCATCAAAGACACACTGCATCAGATCATCACACGTTCAAATGCTTCACCTGAGACGTTAACAAAGATGAAACAAATGAGTCATAAACAAGACTATTGAATGATATTTGCTTATCAGACAGTCTTATATAGTATTATACATGTAGAGTGCACCTGATGAGAGCTGAGTTTGTATCAGATGATTCATTCATTTGTTATTCTGCCCTTTTCTGGCATCTATTTGGACTGTGCTCTCATGTAAAAATACCTCTCATAGCCACTGATAGACTGGCTGCTTTAACGGCTTAATAATCGTTTTAACAGTCACTTTCCTTTTTATTATTCCTCAAATTTAAAGAGCTTTAGGCACTTGCCAAGCCATAAGAGAAACAGTATGACACAGCATCACAGTTAATTGGACCACAAGAGCGACGGCGTGATATACCGAACAGTTTGCTTCAGCGGCATCCAGGTGCATCCATACGTCCCTCATTTGCTCTGAAAGCTCGATGGCTTTGGGTTACTTTTGTTTACCTCGTGTTTAATTAGGGGCTTGTTACATTTATGCAAATTCTTCTTTCTGCTTTCACCCCAACAGATGGTCTCTCTGGTTCTTTAAGAATGACAAGAGCAAAACATGGCAGGCCAACCTGCGACTCATCTCCAAATTTGACACAGTGGAAGATTTCTGGGCGTAAGAAGCAATAAATCTTTCTCTGCCTTTTCAGTTTTCTTTTACTTGCATGGAGGGATTGTTGCAGTGAAATCCTAAAGTGTATGCTGTTGTATGTGTTGTTAATGCTGTATTCTCTTCATTGTAGCCTCTACAACCATATCCAGTTGTCAAGCAACCTCATGTCAGGCTGCGATTACTCTCTTTTTAAGGTACGCTTGATGTATTTACCATTTATGTAAATGTAGAGAGTGAGGAGACCAGTCACAGATTAAAGTAGTTAAATCCAGGGTTTAGTCACTTTTGCATATCCTCTTTGGCGCTGAGGTCATTTTTAATGTTCTACACACCACAGAGCTGTATTGTTGTTTAACACTATGTACAAGAACAGCATTTTCTCTCTTTCTAATATCGACTCCTAAAGGATCCATGTAGAAAACTATAAAACCTTATTCCTTCAAAGTGAAAGTTCTCATTTACTTTGTTTGACATGAAATCTGACAACAAAAAAATGGAACATCATGTATAGTATGTTACTTTTTTTTTTAGCAAAACTCTGTAGCTGCAACTTTGCTTTGCATGTTTTCTCTGTTTTGTATCATTTGAAACTGAGTATCTTTCAGTTTGTTGGTTGGACAAAACAATCTGAAGCAATGACCTCAACAAGAACTCTCTACCATTTCTCCACATTTTATAGACTAAACAATCAACTGATTAATCAGGAAAATGGTCAGCAGATGAAACTATAATGAAAATAATCGTTAGCTCCAGCCCTAAAGAAACTCCAAACTAAATGAAAGCCTGAACTTCACATGACAGCTGATGTCATTTACTCTGTAAATACAGGAAGGAAAAAGTCATCAATTTGCTCCCAAAATAGTAGCCAAAATCTTGTTTACAACTGAGGTAGAAGGCATCAAATTCAAATTTGAATATGAGCTCTTTATCAGCAGTTTATCAATAAAGAAAAACTGCTCTTGATTGCAACAGAAGCAACAGAAGCAAATAAAGCTTGTGCGATCAGAACAACACTGGATTGAATCATTGACACAAAAGGCGAAACAAAAGATGGGCAAACAAAGACAAATGTCTGCGAGGTTTTTCCTCTGTCTACATCCGTCTCTACCAACTCATAGCTCACCACCAAGAAGCTCATTTAACCAGGTGTGATGATAGAAAATGAGCAGCGTGGGTGGAAGTTTAGGAAGTTGAATAGCAGGGGGCAGCTAGCAGCCACTAATTACACTGTTGAGATGAGGCAGTAATCAAATGTGACTGAAACCTTTGATTATCTGACTTTTATTGAAATCATTAGCTGGATCATCTCTGTCAAAGACTAACTTAATTCTATTAATGGAATTAGTTCATCAACACCTGTGGAAAATTAAAGGTTTTCACATTTTACTTTTGAAAATGCAAGTTTTGAACAAACACTGCAATAAGAATCTGAATTCTGAGGCAGAGTATGAGCAAAGGGGCTGAGAAAAATATGTTTACCAAATATTTAATCGTCCCTTGATACTTGTTGAGTTCGTGGTACCTGTTTAGTATTCCAGCTGTAACTCCTAATCAAGATTTCAAGAATTTCTGCCAGGATTATTGAAGAGCTGGAAAACATTCTTACAGGCCATGTTGAAATCATGCTGAAACCTCTTTTTTTTCTTTTTTTAAAAAAGGCTGTTTTGTAGTTTGATTTGTGATGGTTTGTGATGTGTATTGACAATTTGAACCATGGCTGCAGGACGGCATTGAACCCATGTGGGAGGATGAGAGGAACAAGCGTGGCGGGCGCTGGCTGATCACACTCAACAAGCAGCAGAGAAGATCAGACCTGGACCGCTTCTGGCTGGAAACTGTAGGTTTGACTGTGGGCTGCTGTGCTTTGTATCCAACGAGTGACACTATTAATCATATCATGAGCCTCCTCCCAAAGCAGTACATTTATTACCCGCTGGCAGCCATAATTAGTTCTACCACTCTATCATTACATTTGTCACAGCGTTAAAATGGGTGATTACATCCACTCATACCTTTTTTGAAAACCCAACTGAAGTGCAGAGTGATCTTTAATGTTCTCGCCATCCTTGTTGCACGACAACATCTAAGACACAAAGGTTTTTCAGAAGAAAATCCGCTATGTCATCGACTATATACAGAGTTGATGATGAGGGGTCAACTCACAGTCAAATGACGGGAATTAAAAATTGGATTGCTTGCAGCTAAGTCGGCAGATCATGCAGAGTTGTGGTGTACTCTTTTGCTGCTCTAAAGGTCACTGACAGTGATACACAGACATTTAGCAAGCTATGACTTGCCAGTGAGCAAACAGCACTTAATGTACTGTCAATACTGTAGCCCTGTGACCTCTCAGGAATGGGGTGAGATTTACTTTGAATTATACGTTTAGTAGGAGTGAAAACATTTTTTTTTAATGATTGCAGACAGTTTTGAATGCAAAAGTCCTTGAGCTCTGATACCAGGTTGTCATGAAGGATGAAGGGTGATGCTCAGCCCTTGATCCGGGACCAACAAATTACAGTCCTGCATGGATATTGGCTGGAACCTCGGATATTACAGTCACAGATCCTCTCATAAAACGTCTCACTGGGAGAATGTTGAAAGCACAAAGTCATCAGATGGAAGGGAATCCTCTTAACGCCCTACAGGTCAGGAGGCTGTAAAGTAACAAAAACATCATTTCTTCTGACAGAGAGAAGTCTCCAGAGTCTAGAACCACCTATACTTCCTTCCAGCAATAGCAGTGAATAAAACATAATCTCATTTATACTCCTTCAGGCCATCTGTGGCAGCATCGAGCGCTCAAAGGAATCCTGCGGTATCTTTGATTTTTTTTTTTATGGTTTGTACAGTAATACGCTGACAGAAAAGAATCCAGGATCTTATCAGAATAGATTATTTTACAGCAGCCTGATGTTGTTTTTCCATCCTCCCACCATCCAGTGAGTTAGAGCTTCCAACACTATTCCCATAGCAAATTAACCTAACATAATTTCATTCTGTCAGGGAGATAACGATGCAGGATCATGTTATGTATTATATAGTCTTCGATCAGGATTGATGATGCTGAACTCAAAGACTGATCAACCAAACCCTTCTACTTTGTTCTGTCAGTCCAAGTCCTGTACATGGCTTTAATTTCTTGTCTAGTGGTTTGGTTTGATAAAATAGTAAAGGTGTAGTAAAATAATATTTTGGTCATCATCTGAATGCTGGAAAGTTGTTATGTAATATTTTACTGCCCCGTTGATCCCACATTTAGAGCTGTAACAGTCAGTCAATGAATCAGCTAGTCATCAGTTAATCGCCAACTATTTTGATAATTGATTAATCGTTTATAGCACAGTTCTCTGATTCCAGCTTCTCAAATATAAATATTTTCTGGCTTTGGGATCAGTGATGGACATTTTTTCTCTATTTTCTGTCATTTTATAGGCCAAACAACTAAACAATGAATCAAGTAAATGATCGACAGATTAAGCAACAATGAAAAGAATCAATAGTTGCGATCGTGAACATGTCGTGACGATAGTTTTTTATTCCTCTCCATCACCGCGTCAGCTCCTGTGCTTAGTCGGAGAGGCCTTTGACGACTACAGCGACGACGTCTGCGGAGCCGTGGTCAACATCCGCACAAAAGGAGACAAAATAGCCGTCTGGACATCAGACTACGAGAACCGGGAAGCTGTAACACACATAGGGTGAGGCAGACCTTCAGTGTCGGCCGGAGCATTTTTACGTTCATAATAACATTGTTTCCATCCTCTCACGGTGTCATTTTTCCCCTGACAACAGGAGAGTTTACAAGGAGCGCTTGGGCCTTCCCATGAAGATGACCATTGGCTACCAATCTCACGCAGACACAGCTACCAAAAGCGGTTCAACCACCAAGAACAAATTTGTTGTTTGAGAAATACCCCTATGTGCCTCTTTCATCCTCTTGTCTTATTTGTTGTTGGTGCGTATGTTTACTTTGCTGCAAAGACTCTGCGGAATGCATTCTGGAAGAAAAACCTAATCCAAGACTACATGCCAAATGTTTCCATAACCTGCCCAGGACTTGAACCACAGGGAAAACCCCACGAAAAACACTAACAATAAGAGGTATTAATAGTGGTTGACATTTAGAGTGCTTCATACTCTACTAAAGAAATTTATGTTGATTTCTTTTTTTTTATTTTTTAATTGCAAGCAATCCTGAAATGCAAAACAAATGTATATTTCCCATTTTCTACAGCATCTTTGGTTTGCTGTAATCCTTAATGACATTAAACCCTTTTAATTTATTATATTAATTTGCCTGCATATTATTAGATTGCTAGGCCTTTGTTTTATGCTTTTTTTTTTTGCCTTGAACTGTTGCACGTAATCAGCCTTTTTAAAGTATTTCATGACTCATATTAATTTGAGTGTTAATATAATTAAAACATTGGTTTTGCAATTATTAGCTGTTAAATTGTGGATTTCTGTACTGGGTACATTCCTTGATATAAATGATTACTATTTGACTTGCAATGGTGCTGTATTGTAGGACATCAATTTAATAGAGATTGACTTTAATCTACCTTGAATAGGAAGGTAAAAAAAGCAGCAGATGCCTGTTTTTCAAGGTTTTACTTCCCTCATTTAAAAATATTTATAGTAGACCATCTAATAGTTTTCTACCAATGGTTAACATTCCAACCATGTAAAATAAAATACTAAAAGAGACACGATTAATCTCAGGAAAAGTACATCTCTCAGCTTGGAGGGTTAAGGATTTACCATTAGCCCTAGCTGGTGTGAAAGCTCCACATACAAAACCCGCCTGCCACCCCCACCCCGTCATCCTGAGATCCCTTAAAATGTCAGTACATAAAGAACTTTGAAAGAAAAGGTTACTTTGGGCAACATGGCTTCCCTTCTCAGTTCATTGCCACCAGGGCGACTTTAAAAATGTCACTTCAGCATGACAAATGTCATCATAGTCTCAAGGATCGGCGTTCTTAAAGCCAGCAGGCGATGAATCTACAACTAGATCCTTCTTGATCTGATGAAGCGTTAAGTGACTGTAGATGTTTCATTAGGTCCTTGTTGAAGTTGTGACATGGTTGTAGTAGCAACCTTTAAAGGCCAGATGATCTCCTACGTAGGATTCTTTTCAAGAGCACATGTTTGGTACATGATGAACACAAGTCAACCAAACATCAGTGGAGGCACTTTCAAATAATCTGAGAAAATCATTACAAAACTCAAGAAACTATATAGAACATTTAACTTTTGCTAACAGTTGCTTAATATCAGTAATTACAACGAGCTTCAGTACACCAATGTTAATATTGCAAATGAACTCAACAATTCAAACAATTAACCTACTGTATTAACACCCGTATAAACAAATGACTACTTACACAATATAGGAGATTGTGGTCAATGGAAACAGGTGTCTTTAATCACATAATCATTGTACATAGCAGTGTTCAAACTGAAGTGAAGGTCTGCTTAATTAAACACATCAATGAATTAAACATGCCCCCATTCCAAAAAGCAGAATTGAGTTCTCCCAGGATTACAGTTACAAAAAATGGATATATCAAGAGTTAAAAGAAGAGCACACATGCAAAATTCCTCATGAAAGAACAAAACTATTTAAGGTCCACTTACTCGCTTTTAGTTTGGACCTTATCACTGGGTCTTCATCTGTTTCCAAGGTCAAGCATGAACTGTTAAAGCCAGTTAGACAAGTCGGACCTAGAGGTGTTCAAAATAATCAAATAAATTGAATATCTATGGTTTCATGACAGCCGTCTTCTCCAGAACAACCATGTAAGTGGACCTTGTGTCATGATTATTTTATCTACGTGTTTTTTTTCCATGGTCAAGACTGAAATGTCAAGCTCATCAATAACACTTTCTCAAAACACTCCCACTGCTCAGATTAGATCAAATCAAAAATTTGAACTTCAAGGTGTCTAATCTGGATACTCAGTTCCTGTAATGTTCTCAGGACTCACTGTCAACCTATAAATGTTATAAAAGCCTTTTGCCCAATCCATAGCTAAAATGTTTCGGATGTTAAAAATCTGTCTGTAATTCAGTCCATGATTAGTCTAATTCATCTGCTTCTCTTATGTACATCCCCTGGGTATAGAGTTAAAATGGGCAATGAATAACAATGACAATTATAACAATAACAATCAATCATTAATTTTACATTTACACTACTAATGATGTAGTGTTTTGCATCAGTAAAAAAATAATACAGTATATTATACATTATATTATATATAGATCTAAGTTTGTCTGCATCCTGCATTCACTGAAATCTGCCCACCAACAGAATATTTTTAATTATTCTGTTGTGAATGTGAACGTCCCAGTCTGTGCCGACAGGTAAACACAAGGCCACTGACATGGTCACTTTATTAAATGGGGTTACAGACTAACCCTGGCAGTAATGAATGCAGTCAATGTGGTAAATTGAATTGAGCACAGTTTCTCCGTCTCCAGTCGGCCGCGGTAGCCGCAGGGCCTCCTTGTTTTCCAGTCAGAGGCGCTTATCAAAATCCCAAACCCTCCGATGCCACACAACAGGTCAAATCAATCCGACAGAAGGACATAATCCAGCATGGGAAATACATAATGGAGGCTAAAATCAGAATACACTTCCAAAAGAAAAGAAATATTGCTAAAGCAATCCGTTTCACAGCTTTAATACTGACCTTTTTTAGAATTTCAGAATAGCACACAAAGCCAAACAAAATATTATTACGGTGGAATATTTATCCAGTTAGGACTGTGCCGGGTATTTCTGTTGATTCGGTGGCAGGCAGGACTGCTGTCCATCACTTAAAAACTGGAAGGAGCTGCAACCCCATGGCCAGTAGGCAGTACAGGAATGGATTTGTTTACAGCCTCAAGTCTACACCCTGCAGGCTTTCATCTTAAAAGGTGGTGATTTACGATTCACTGTTGTCTGGATTGCACTGCAGTCTTGTCTTGTCTTCCTGGGATATTTCCTATCTGGGGCTTCGACGGTGGCAGCGCACAATTCAGAGGGAAAGAAATTAACTTAGGAGCAACACAAGGTGAAAAATCTATTGTGTGTGTGCAAAGGTGAGGAGGGAATTTCAGACAATCAGTAAAAGTACAAAAGATCAAAAAACTTTTGTGTGTTGATAAGACTGTAAAGGTAATCTTATTCTAAGTGGTGATCGAACAACGATGCATAGAAATGGTGGATTTAACACCAAAAATCTGTGTATTATATACGGTGTGTGTTGCCAGCAGCTATAATTAGGACATTACATTGTATAATACCCTAACAAGTAAATGATCTCCACAGCCATTTGTGGAGCTTAATGCTTTATCAGCTCACCATTCTGTAGATGGCTGATCAATTTCCCCAGGGACCATCTGGGCGCTCATTTCTCTCCCAGTAGTGTATGGATCAATGGCGGGATTTGTTAGCCTAGATTAAATGAAGGAAGGGTAATCAGAGAGGCAGTTAGCCTACTGTGTGATCTTGATCGTGAATACTTGGATTACATTTAAAGCCTGGACACATACACTTAACATATATATAGAAAGACCCTTGAGACACCATCAACACATAAAGACAGAAGACAGTCATGCAGTGCAAAGCAGTCCATCGCACACATCGTGGGGTTTTTTGCTATTGATCCAAACTCCCCATACACCTGTCTGAGCCAGTAAACTCCTGACAGCCAACTAAGAAGAAACAGCATATTATCCCCGTGTTTCACATTGCTGGCTCCCAGAGCAGTGTAGGATTGTTTTTACCATTTTATTGATCTCTTTGGACTACCACCTAGTTATTTCTCTTGCCTTTCAACTGCCTGTGAGATCCGAGAGGCTGCATGAGATTTCTGGTCTCGGGAGCAACTTTCCTACTTTGTGTTCCTACTTTAATACTGACTCTGAACAGTTGAAAAGAGATGAAATGTGAGTTCTGAGAGCCTGAAATTTTAGTACCTGGCCATATATTCATTAAGGGCAGTTTGGTATTTAGGGAATTATGCTTATTTGCTTTCATGCTGAGAGTCATATAAAAAAAAGACTGATACAACTCTCATGTCTTTCTGTTACATATGAAGATACAATGTGAGATCAGCACAAAGACTGCAAACAGAGGGAACAGCTAGCCTCTGTTGTATCTCATTTGTTTAATCCGTACAAAAACTTTAACTACATGATTATTACCACTATTATGTACCTGACTGTTTCTTGGCCAGGCATAGTGGCCTCCTCCACTTATGTATGGGTATGGACATTTGTTTAGAAATGGCTCCAAAGACTGATGACAGCAATCACATTTTCAGTCTCTAGAGAGTAGTTATGGCAGACATGACTGTGTGTGTGCAGGACTGTTTCATTAGCTTGTTGAGCTACATATCATAACCTCTTGACTTTGTGCTACATTGTTAATTTCTTGAGGAACTTCAATACAAAGTCAGGAGGTTGTGTAGCACAGCAAGCTAGCGAAACGTGCAGTGGTGTCTGCCTTCCACTGAACTACTCTTCGGAGACTGAAAAGATGATCGTTGTTATTTGTCTTTGGAGCTGTTTCTAAATAAACTACTGTACCCATTATGCTTGTGGCAAAGAAATATGTCACAGGTCAATGGCTCATTGATATGTTTTTAATAGCTTTTAGACAGGGGAATAACAAATATCAGGCTTTGGATACACACACAATACTAGGATCAATGAATTGTTGGTTTGGCTCTGTACATGAGATTTGTTGACAATAAGAAAAATATAGAAAATCACCATTCATATCTTTTAACAAAAAAATATGAGAGCAGTATCAGTCTTCTCATCTACTAACTCTCAGTAAAATGTCCCAAAATGTCAAACTATTCCTTTAAGTCATTGTGAGTTTTCCCACTAGCCTTGGTCATTTGGTAAGCTGACTTTTTCTCATTTAATCATTGATACAAACCACTTTGCCCTTTTCTTCTTTACTTTACTAATTGTCAAATTGACATTTAGTGTGTATTGTGTTAATTAACACAGTGGTTCTCAATCCTGTCCTCATGCCCAGAGTGCTGCTAGTTATCTATCTTACCAGGCGGTTAATTGCAGTTAATTACATTCACCAGGCAACACAGGTGTCAGTTAGTCCTTCATTAGATGACTGGAGTAAAAAACCAGCAGAGCTGTAAATGCACAGGATGGAAAATCACTGCTTTGAAAAGAAAAGAGGAAAAAAAAATTTAAAGGTTATTTCTCCTAAAACAAGTGGGTCAGTCAATGAGTTTTAGCACTTTTGAAACAGATTGAAGATATTCAATCAATAGAATTTCTCATTAATTTGAGCTGTGCATTCGTCTAACTTTCAAAGGATAGTGAGGTCACGACTGGCAGCGTTCACACAGGCTAGAGATAATTAGCATAGCCTTTTGTGAAGTTTCTTGGTGTTTGCACTGGCAGTTATGTATTAAATTGCCTGGTAATAACAGCTCCATGTGCACTCCCTGTGTCATTCATCTGTGACAAATAAGCTCGAGAGATTCAGTAGTCATATTTAATTTGTTGTCTTGATTCACTGAGGTGAATATTTCCCTACCATTTAATTGCATAAGATTTTATTGTGCCACGCCCAAAATCTACTGCCAATGTAACAAACAGCAGCATAGCTGTTCTTCCCGCTATTGGTTGAATGACTGCAGTTCCCAAGCACAAGTCTTAATTATGAATGTGACTACATAAAAATTACTCTGTTGTTATTGTAATGATAATTACACATTATACAAATAAATAAATCAAGGAATACCAAGGGTAATCAGATTTTTATTCTAACCAAAGACTGAAAGCTGCATTAAGTCATTTTTTCTGACCACTTGGGGGCAGCAAATCAAGCTGAACACATTGGACAAACATTATCACTTTACAAAGTTGTCATGGTAAATGTTTTTGCAATCAATTCCCTAAGGAGCGTATATTATGCAAGTGCAGGGCGACGTTTAATTAAGTCTGGAGTCGTGATTGTTATTCATTCTCCTTTTAGCTCTATTTTGGTCTCCACCAACTCCTGAGGGCAATGCCTGTTTGTTTTGCCACTTAATTCTCTACTATGTTAACCAGCTGGTCACTAACTTGGTTTGTCTGCTGTCTTGTGCTGGGCAGTATACAGTGGTTTTAGTAGAGTTTAGCTGAAAACAAACCGGGTTGATGACGGCAATTGGACCAAATCAAAACAGTTCAGTTACGGACCAAAAAACCAAACAATGAGATAAAAAAAAGGATAAACTGATGGTAACCACAATCTGTTGATAATTCTTTGTGAGTTTGTCACTATGAGCAACTCTTTTGACATTACAGTTTTCAGCGTTAACACTGGAAATTGACAAAAAGTCACTACTAAAAAAATGCTTGATTTTTGAGTGTGGTGTCCCACAATCCAGTACACAAAGGAAATAAAGAGGCAACTTGCAGCCCTAGATTTTTCTTGACTGCAAAAACATTATACTGATGATAATTAGCATACAGTGAATACCGCGCATATTTAGAATGTCGTATGGAACTGGGACATTGCTTATGTCTCAGCAGGCTTAAAAGCTATAAGAAGCCTTGGGAAAAGCAATTCAAAGACAAAATAAACAGAAAGTTGTGACAAAACCAATGAACTAAACAGTAAAATATTAAAATTAGTTTGTAATAAATCATGAAATGATGTGATATCTGAAGGCACAAACGCAGCACAGGAGATATATGTTCTCCTCCACAGATTGTCTAACCTCTAAGCTACTACTGCTCTTATAAGACTTCAACGGCATTATTGCTGCTTTGATCAAATAAGCACAGATATCCTTCAAGATATAGCCTTCTTGTTGAAGATACAATACTTGTTTTCTATCAAGTACCATTGTGTAATTGAATGCTTTTGCTAGTGCTTGGATGTACCAAGAGGGAGGCCCTAACCTTAACCCAATAGTAATGTTGTACTGAGCTCTCTTTGCTTTTACTGGAATAGATGAGGAAAAAAAATACAATCAGTATTAGTCTGAATTGAGAGAAATGTTTTTCCTTTCAGATGTATTCAGATATTTAGATTATGATAATGCTTCTGAGTTAATGTTTACAAAAAAGAAATATCTTCCAATAAGTTCATACAGCTCCATTTCTGTAACTACAATGACATTTTATCGCTGCTTGTTTTTAATGCCTCCAGTACTTTGCAGTCAGTTGCTGCCTTTGTGCACTTGGCTTGCATTCATCAACTGGTGCAGCCTCCAACCATTCAACGCCCACCTCGAAGCCAGTTGTCACTTTTTCATGGTTGTTATCTCTCAGTAATTCCCAAACAAGTGCATTTGTGCGAGACTGTATAAAGGACTGGGTTGTGTTGATTTAATGTGCACAATAAATTGGCTTTGTTTTTTGTTTAATTGCTCCTCTGAGGCGTATATGGTGCAGAATTTAGCTTTAGTTACACGACTGCTGCTGAAATGATACAATATTCAGACTGTAACTCAAGATAATGAACAGTTAAAGTAATTATAAACGCCGTTATACAGCGTTGCAATAGAGAAAGACGGCTAAATAAGGGTTATTTTTATTTTTTATGCTCATTTCTGTGTCTCGTTGTCCTGTAAATACATTTCACTTGTAAACAAATCATTAAAAAAAGATGCGACCCAGACTTACTTGTTTTAAATTTGCCAGTAATCATGAAATGATCATGATATGCTCGATATTTTATGAGCTCGGTGTAGCTCCTATCATGTCGTTCCATTAATGATTTGTTTATTGCTCTGTGGTCTGACTCCTCATGCTCTAATCACAGTCTCCATGTCCTCATTTACCAGGCATTGGTGGTAAAATAATTTCATTACACATGTTGCACATCCGCTTGTTATTACTGGAGGTCACTGGGTTTTGCTGCTCTCTGCTGACCAATTTACCCCCTCCCCACCACCACCACCACACACACACACAGTAAAAAGGACGGGAGGCTGCACTGTTCCTTGTTGATGCTTTACCAGTGATTGAGTGGTTAATACACCTGCTTCCTATACTAACAAGGTTATGCAGAGGGTTATGGTAAATTCTGAACTACAGTATACTATTAAATAGTTGTCTGCGTGTGTGTTGTAGTGGTATAGAAATTTACAGAAATGTTAGGTTCCTTGTTTATGTTGTTCAAAGTCCAGTTAAAAGAACGAAGCTTCTGCTTGTTTTTTCTCCATTGTATACTGGGTCATATGAAATTCACCATTTGTACACCTGAATTGTTTCAGTGTCTCCCTACAGGAATAGTTTGACATTTTGGGAAATGCTGTACTGCTACTCACTTTCTTGCAACAAAAAAAAAAATGTAGATGGAAAAAAAAATAGATACCACTGTACTGTAAATAAGGAGCTAGAGCCAGGAGACAACTCGCTTAGCATAAAGAATGGAAGCAGAGGCTAACATGACATGTTATATCTTCTTATTAAAAAATCAAAATGTATGGTGGTCTCACAAATAGTTTGACATTTTGGGAAACAGACGCACACACAAACACACACAAACACACACAAAGTTAGATGACAAAATGTACCATTCTGGTAAATGAAGCCAGAGCCAGGAGACAGTTAGCTTAGCTTAGCCTACAGAATGGAAGCAGAGGGAAATAGCTAGCAAGGAGAAAAAAAATGCTATCAGCACCTCTAAATCTCACTAATTAATTGATATTGATATTTCATTCAAAAACTGAAACTCAAATGTAAAGTTTAAATAAGTTATGTTTTTACAATGAGTTACATCCTGGTACTATTTATTGGCTGAGTGCAGTGACTTCAGTTTTGGTTTTTGTATGTATTAAAGATGTGATGTATAGCATGTTAACTAGTGAGCTTTTAGAGGTGCTGATAGCCAGATTATTGAGCCAGACTAGACTTTTTGCTGACTTTAGCTTCATAATTAGCGTACAGATATAGTCATATCAATATTCTCATTTAACTCTCAGCAAGAAAGCAAATCATTTTTCCACTGTTAAACTATTCCTTTAAGAATACTAAGCCCAGTGCAAACCCATGAAAATGATTTATACAGTCTACAGCATTCAGCTATTACATTGGACTTTAAAAAAAAAAAAATCTAATAAACTAGGCTGAACCAGCCATCTCCGTGTTGTGTATTTAGTTTGGAGCATGACCTTTAAGCACATTTCTTACTGCCCAGATCATGGCGATACAGAACCTGACTCAACCCCTGGACAGCAACAACAACAACAACCGAGGCAGACCGAGCACATCAGCTGGAGGTGCTGCTTTTTGTTTAAAGGCGAGCTGTCACACAACCTAACATCTCCAGCCTTACGCAACCCCACTGTATCACCAGGAGGCTGGTCAGGCATCAGCCAGAGATAAGCCGGCACAAGACAGGCCTGTGTAAGGTGTAGAGGGTTACATAACAATCCCAAATGTTCCTACTTTTGTCTCTGGAATACCCATCCTTCCACAACACTGGTGTGCTCAAGTATATAATAGTTAATACCAAAAGGAGGAGTGTGATTCCAATAATGTTACACCCAGCATCCTCCCAGCTAGGGCTCACTTTGACACAGAGCACCTTCGGCATGATGAAGTCAAGATGGCACAGTTGTTTTCTTCAAAGCCTTGAAGTTGAGACCAAATGGTGTGCCTTCTGTCTCTGTTGTTTCTGCCTTTCTGCACAACCTCTGCGTGAGTACAGGCGACATTTATGATCTAAGCCAGATCATTCTGACTCGAGGCTCATCCGCCGCCAGGCTCTGGGACGGTGGGAGCAAGTCGTGTTGAGAGGAAGGACTGACCTGCAGCCTGTCACTTAGCCCCTTAGATGTTTCAAATTAGATTATTTACTTTACTTTTAAGTTACACCAGAAGTACTAATTTAGCTATTAAGCTGTATATATTTTTTTCAGATGTATTTAAGAGTTGATTTCTTCCACTTAATGTTTCATTTTGTTGAACACTTTCATTTAATTTACTGTAATAGGGTGAATGAATAGACTAAATTTAATGATTGAATATTCTACTTTAGTCAGTCCATAATAAACATCAACACTGAATGCTATTAGTTGGTTTAACTTGGTATCTGACAAATCCATCTTAGGTGTTCAGTTTTTAAATTCATCCATTTTTAGAGGCTCTTGCCATAGTAATAAATATTTTTACCCAGCCTCATCCTCTTAATAATGAGCCTGCTGAGGAGAGCGGGTGAAGCAAACAGATTGGTATTAATTCAGGACATATTAGATTATTGCAAAAGTGACTTTTACTTCATAAGGAATAATTACTGTCATCCAGATTTGGCAGAGTGTGCTCCTCGTTTATGAAAGGACTGTCACTCTCAAATTAAGTTTACAGTCTCCTCATCTGACCTTTTGAGTTCCATTAAAAAAAAGAAAATGGCATGTACTCTGTGTTTTAATCACTCCGAATATTAATACAGAGGAATAATATTTCCTGTTTATCAATCTAAAATGTCAAGATGCAAGTCGCTTATTTTTTTATAGTCTTGCCGCTGTTGTTATTTGCAATCTGTCTGGAGAGCATTCAACATTTTGGCTGCAGTCTGAAATGGTGTGGGCACGATGTGAATACTTAACTATTAAGCACTTCATCATTAGCGAAATGGCTTGTAAAAGAAAAATAAAAAGGCAATATTTATTTGCTTAATTATGTTCTGCTGAATCAACTGTCTAGCTCCATACTTCTCAGGACTTAGCCTCGCTGGTTTCCTTTGTAGTTTTAATGAGGGGCTGATATTCCACCTGGTGCACAAGGTTAACAACTAGTGTTAGCAAAGGCTTTTACATTTTTATTGTCCTTTTCACATTGACCCACACAATACTTTGTTTAGTAAGATAACAACAGAAATAGATGTTTAAAACATGGATGATACACAAAGAGGGAGATGGCTCCTTGGAGAGAGCCTGAGAGATGAGGGGGGGGAAAAATCCTTTCATCACATTAAATTTAAAGGAAAAGGCTGGTGATTTTCTATATTTTTCTTATCATGAACAGATTCTCATGTGCAGCACTAAACCAACAATGGGCTGATCTATTCACCAGTATATAACAACTATTATAATAAAGGCAATCACATTTTCAGTCTCTGGAGAGTGGTTCCTTATAAGGCAGTGCATACATAGGAACATGGCTGTGTTTATAGAGCTTCTCTGGTTGCTGGTAGATATTGTAACCTCTTGGTTTTGTGCTACATTGTAAATACTTCAATACAGAGCAAAGAGGTTGTAATATGTAGTTCAACAAGCTAGTAAATCTACTCTTCTACTCTACTCTCTCTCCTAACTACTCTCCTAAGACCGAAAATGTGATTGCTGTTATTAGTCTTTGGAGCCATTTCTACTGTACTACCATAACCACACTTTGGGGTGAAGGAAGATGTCACCCAGTGTAACAGTGTGGCTCATTGATGTGTTTTGGACAACAACACAGGTCTACAACACAGAGGAATATGAAATATCAGGCTTTGGATACACACATGGTACTTGTAAGTAGGATGCATTCATTGTTGGTTTGGCTCTGCACATGAAATGCATTGACGAAAAGGAAAATATACACAATATAGTCTTGTGGGATATCGGGTGTACAATTTATTGAAAATGTTCACATAAACATGTGTTTATGACATTCATATCATACCCCTTTGTTTTCCCAATTATATTTTGACAGGAAATGTAATTGCTGCCTGATTTATGTTCACAGGCAGCATTTTGTTAAGTGGAGAAAGTGCATTTTTTTGTACAGCCCACTAATTTGTAGTGAGGTGATCGAGGGTGCAAGGTGGTCGTACAAAGTGCTTTTCTGCACACTGGAGCCCCGGGGTTCGCATCCCGAGTACTGCGTGCGGTTCAGTTTACGCAGTTGTTGAGAATAGGAAAAAACAAATCAGTCAACGCTGAACTGATTCATTCATTCAGTATAAACATTTTTCTACTTCCCCGATGTGTTAATTAACACATCTTGCAAGTTCATTTTCTTCTTATTATGTTGATTGAAAAAAAAACTGTCTGAACATCTCTAGCAAAATGTATTTCCTGTTGCAAATGAAACACACAGGGCTGCTTGAAAGACTACTATATGTGGTGTTTTTCTCGTGTGTTACCTAAAGATGCCTTGTTATGTTTTTGATGTATTTAGATATTATAATCCTAAGTGGGATGGGCAAAAAACTTCTGTCCGTTATTTCTCAGTCACTAACCTCTCCTGTCATTCTCCACCTGTCCGGCAGCTGCCCTCAGCATGTTCCCTCCATTTCCTGTCACCCGATCCCTACACCCACCTGCTCACCTGTCCCTCATTCCCTCATTAGCCACTCAGTATTTACAGTGTACCAGATCCTTTCCCTAGACATTTGCAAGATAGTGAATTTTGCTCTGTAGCTTTGACGTTCCAGCCCTCTGTTCCGCTTATACCCGCCTGCGTGTCGATGACTCCTGCCTGCTTCCAGTTTTTTGCCTGCCTGCTCCTTGTTTGGGTTTGTCTGCTAATTGACTGTTACTACCTCGATTATTGAGCTTTTTTAACTTGTCTTGTCTATCCCAAAAAACAATCTGAGGAACAAGGAACTTTATGTCTACTAGAGGGGGAAACACTTACAATTGTAGGTAAAAAAAAAAAAAGGAAAAGGAAAAGGAAAATTTTTTAGTACAGCAGGAGGAGTAATCACCTCATCTATATACAGTATGTTACCATGACAGATATTTCAGATGACATACAGCAGTTCAACACAGATTTAATCAAAACACCACAGGCTCCAATACACATTTCAGCACATGGAGAAACTGGCATCATTATTCCAAACACAGATATAATTTCCACAAAAATACAAACGGAACATAACAGAAAACATTATTGGCTTCTTATGCACCCTATTAGCCTACACACAAAGGCTGGTTTAATTGATATTTTGGATTGAGTTATTTCTAGGGAAGAGAAACATGTTTGTGACAAAGCTGTCAAAGCTTTTGAGAATAAATAGTTCTTTTTTTGTGTGTGTGATTTAAATTCCCGAACCCTCATTTAAGCTCTGCATGTTGATTCAAAGGATTGTCTTGAAAAGAAAATAAGCTAATAGGGGGATTAATTCCTCTCATTTAATGTGATTATTATGTTTTTCCTTCTTTTTAATTGAAGTGTAACAGTGATTTTCAATCCATCAAATTGACTTTTTTTTTACACTGCCCTTACAACTTAATGTAATTTCAGTGGCTTTACAACAGAAAACGCTGACACAAGGACAATGCATCAAACTGAGAGAGGAATCATTTGATGTTAGTATCATGAGAGCTGGAAGTGTGATGAATTATGGAGCAATAAAAAGTGTAAAGAGCTACAGACATTTTAGGTTATAGTTCATTTCTTCCTCAGCATGGTTGCCATAGATGCCAGAACTGTGTCTGTTCCTCTTTGGTCTCCGATTCTGTCTTTACTGCTTCTATTTTGGTCTCACTCTCAGTCCAAAGTGTCAGGCGGCGCAGGAGGGGAGTGGTATGCCCGTCTTTCACCACAGGGAGAGAAACGGAGTGTTAGGTTGTCTAGCCAGAACCCCATAGAGACGTTAGCCCCACAGGTACATGCTAATGAAGACAGTGGAATCAATATTCCTGCCATCCTCCCCACAGTGAGACACACACACACACACAGATTGTATTTCCATATTTGTGAGGACCTCCCATTGGCTACACTTGGTCCTTAATCCTGCACTCGAAAGGCAAAGAAACAATGTCACTTATAATGTTAATTTACCATTAATTCAATATATTCACTTTGCTTTAATGTGTCTTCTCTATTTCAGAATGCCTTTTGTGAACCATCAAAGTAACATGTTTTTTTTTTACATGCATATAAACACCAATAATTTTAAAGGAATAGTTTAATATGCTTTTTTGCTCACAGTTAGATGAAAAGCTTGATACCACTCTTGGTCTCTTACATATAGGCATATACGTTCAGGCGACCGTTAGCTTAGCAGACATAAAGACTTGAGGCAGGGAGGCTATCCTGGCCATGTCAAAAATCTGCTAACCAGCACCTCTGAAGCTCACTAATTAACACATTACAGCTTGTAAAACCACAACTTGTCATTTGTAGGCAGATTCTGTTATTTTAGGTAAAGAGCGAGGCTAGCTGTTTCATCCTGCCTTTTTGCTAATCGAAGCTAACTATGTCCTGGCTTTATATTTAATAGACATACATAAAAGTAGTGTTGATCTTCTCATCTAACTCTTGACAAGAAAGCAAAAAAAAAAGAAAGCTTATTGCCAAAATGTCTATTTCTTTCACCATATGAGCAATTAGAGAGGTTTTAGATTCATCTATAACCCAACTTGTCCTGTGGCTGCATTGCATTCTGGTCTTTCGAGGATACTGTCAGTGAAGAAATTGGCATCTCTGCCTCTGGTATTATTGATCCCCTGTATGAGTGATTGCTGAAAATTGGTGCAAATTTTGAGTGCAAACTTAATTCTAGCCGGTAGAAATAGGAGAAAGACATCATTAATCACAAGTGTTGAGATAAAAAATATTCTAATATCACAAAGTTTTTTGTGAATTTGACAGCTGGACTGTTTGTACAGCCTGTATTTTATTCGCAACAAACCAAGCCAATACACCAACTATACAGATGTTAGCTAAACTAGCTAGCAATGCATCAAGTGTGTTGGAGAGTTTCTGTGCCCCAGGATAAGGGGCACACATTTTTTGCAAAGTTTTTGCATTTTTTTTTCACACCACCCACACCCACGCCCACTCGCAAATTTCCATATGTATGTCATGCCACCTCTAACTTTCACATTGCATTCTGTCTGAGCACACCTTAAGATTATTTTGTTATAGACCCTTGTTTTAACATTACCCCTACATGCAAAAATAACTCATTCCTTACCTTAACTCATTAAGTTTAACCTAATCCTGAATGTAATATTCAATACAAACTACATCCATACCACAAAATAACCCTGAATGTATGTCAAACCTGGGATTTTTCTCACACTATGCTGTCTTCCTGATGACATTTGGTCCTCATAAGGATAGATGTGTAAGAAAACACTTCACACACCTCATATCTTCATTATGCCACATGTACGTCGGGGGGTCCCTTGTGACTTAGTTACAGGGGAGAGTATGTCACAGAAGATTCAAATAAGGGGAAGATGAGGAGAAGTGTGGTGTGCATGAGAAACAAGGATAAAGGGTAAAACTGGATCAAAGCTGATCTCGGATTAAGTCACAGTGAGAAGAGTGACAAAGAAAGAAGAGACAAAAAAGGGGGGGGGGGGAGTGGAGGTAGAAACATAACATATCCCACATGCACTCCTCTCTTTTTTGCTCCATGCTGTGAGCTGCTGTTCAATGGTAATAGAAGACTGATTAGCTTGGAAGTCTGGATTTCCACCATCCTGACGACAAGCCAGAAAGAATATAATATAGGACTTCCTGTGGAAACTTTCAAAATCAAAACTTTTTCAAATGAAATATGCTTTCAGATCTGTGGGAATGGATGTGCAATGTGTGGGGGGAAAAAAACACCATAAAGCATGATTTAATTCTTCATCTGCACACTTTAGATGGTCTAAGGTGACTCTGCTCTCTGAATAGAGGAGTAAATGTTGCTTCTAGCATGAAAGATTAGATCAGGGTTTGTGGCTGATACATGAGCCTGATATTGACCTTTTCTCTAGAAACCAGATAAGCTTATCTGGGTGTCAGTGTTTCCCACCTTTTGATATAATGATTGGAGAGCTGATCAATACTGGTTGTCTGTAGGAAGCCTTTGAGCTGATGCTAAGGTGATATTTGATTGCACACACACACAAGAATGAGTGTTCATCATTGTTGTCTCTTCTTGTCTCTCTAATTTTTCTAAATTTGAGGTTGACTGTTTCGTATCCTTTTTTGGCATGAAAATGATCATACTTTGGAAAAAATACTAATGATGCTAAATAAGTATTCCTAATGATCATCAATTTCCCATACAGTAAATTCACAATTTAGATTAGATTAAATACCTTGGTCAAATGTCCAACTGTATGGAGGACCAATCCTGACTTTTTAATGAATTGATGAATAGTCAAATACAATGATCAAATAAACTGAACAATAAATAAATCAGTGCCAAATCATTTAATAAAATAATGAAATAGACAAAGAAATCAAGAGAATCAAGTTGCAAATGCACAGATGAGAAATAAACTGACATATGTGATCAGAGCCCAACAGAGATCAATGTTTTTTCCTCAACAGTCTGCCAGCACCTTCAGTTCTTTAGTGTGGTCATTTCTTCTGCCGGTTAAACTTATAATCTCCATTTGAATCGGTTCCTGAAAATCTTACCATAAATGTGTAAATGAATTCCACATTTTGTCTCACTGAATTTATTTTCCCTCAGAAGATTTTATTTTGCATAAGACTTTCCGACGGTGGATTCGTAAAATCCAACTTCAACATCCAAAAATTGGATTGCTGATTATATTTTATCTTCACTTTCCATAAAATGGGGCAGTTCAAGCAACTCCTTATGTGTCGTTCTAAATTTATCTTTTCGTTTTGCAGTTTTCTGTATAATTGGGCTGCTTTTTGTGACCATGATAAGAAAATGGTTGATGGTCTGGATTCATTTAAGCAGGTTTATAAAATGATATCCATCTTTAAATGGAACGAACTGCAATTTGCTCTCAAATTAGAGTGACTGTCCGCCTGTTGTTTCTGTATACGAACTGTATGCTTGTCTAATCATAAATGTTTCTTGCTCTTGCGCCTCCCTTTAAAAACAGATCTCAATATCAATGAGACTACATGGCTAAATTAAGTTTAACATAACATTGATTTTATATGCTAATCCTTATCTTTAGCTACTCACCTGTCCCATGAAGCCGCAGCGTGCTTTGCTGTGTAACTGGTACAACTAATAATGATTTCAAATGAATGCTCTCATAATTACTAGATTAAAAACAATTCAAAGCTAAACATTTGTTAAGTTGCTGAAGTCCTGCTGAAGAAAAATAAAAAATAAAGTGAGTGTAAATAAATATTTTGTCTTTGTGCGCTTTGTTTATAATATTTACTGGTGTCTTAATGTGTTTGATCAATAAATCAATTCACTTCTTCAGTTCAGTCATTATTTTTCCGTCTGGTTTGATCCTCCATACCACTCCATACTATACAGCCACAATACAAGATGTCTTGCAGGTTTTTCCTGTGATAGTCTATGCCAACACTTGCAGAAGGAGCCATGTCAAAAAAAATGACATTTCATTATTGAACTGTTGCATTTGTTTCAGGCTTTTATTCTGAAGACAAAGCCACTTCAGCCCCTCTGTAGCTACAGCAGGCTTGACGCATCTCCCTCTCTCTCTCTCTCTCCTGTCGCTTTCTCTCTTTCTCTCTCTCTCTCTCTCTCCTCTCTATCTCCCTGCCTCTCTCTACCCGCCGTCATCCAGTGCGGTTCCGATGCCTCCTTAAACCTGGATCCTCCGTCAGGAAGGATGAGCTGCCGGGTAACCGGAGAGATAACCAGATAAAAAAAAATAAATAAAATAAAGAGAGAAAAAAACGGATTTTTTATGAAGGTAGTTTTTTTTTTTCCATGGAAGACAGAGTGGAAGGAGACCAACTCAGGAAAGAGGATTGCATTCACAGTCTGTGCAAGTGTGTGAGTGTGTGTTAGTCAGAGTGTGTGTGCCTCGGACTCCCACTCAGTGATGTAAAACGTGAAGGTGGATTTTGGCATGTGGAGGAGCAGGTAAAAGGTAAGACTCATGATACTTTACACCGAGCACTGAATCTCTGTAACAGTCTTTACAGCTTTTTTTTCTTGTTGAGGATCTGGTGCTCCTGTGGTTTCAATCTGTTGCCAAGATGAATGAAAATCTTTCCCTGCACGACTCACTATTAACTGGCTGTTAACTCACAGGAAAAAAAAAAAAAAAGATATTGACACTTGGTTTCATCAGCAGACTAATAGGCGTAGTCCCTCTCTGGGCAAAGGGTGTGAGGAATTTTGGGGAGGTGGCAAGTAAATTCAATGTATGAATAAATAAATAAATAAACAAGAGGCCTGATGAGGTCCCCATGGGGTCTGTGGTGATGAATGGAGATAGAAAAAAAAAGAAAAAAAAAAAAAAAAGCTCTGCCTCACAGTTTAGGAGTGATGTAGGTGTTGAGGGAGGAAAATGCGGTGTGCAATTCACTGTGTGAGTTTCGGCGGATGACGACACTTTCCCCCCCAAGCATTCTGGGGATGAAAAGAGAACCAATTAAGTGATATTAAATGAGATTTAAAAAAAAAAAAAAGGTGTAAGATCCAGCCTGGGTGAATGGATGATGTGACGCCTGTGGATGTGACTGACTGTGCTGTAGTTTCCTGTGAAGATTGTTGCAGCACAGAGATTGTATATGTACACTGGATGACATGATGACACCAACACACTTCACAAGGTGGATAAAACCCTCTCTCCGAGCTGCACAGCGGGGATGACACATGCACTGTATGATGTTGGCGGTTGGTGCTCTGCTGTGAGTCAAAGTGGCCCTGCAGTAGAGGAACACAGTCCTTTTTTTTTTTTTTTTCTTTTTTTTTTTTTTTGTACCCCCCAGAGTGGACCAGGATCTCTAAAAGCCTGCGGGGGTGTGATATAGTGTCTATATATCCTTTCATGCGGATGAGTGCTTGCAAAAAAACCTTCTGTCCTGACCTTAAGTATGAGAAATAGGACTGAATTATAAATGAGTTATGCTCCAGCTGAGGGACTCAGCTACTGTCTCTTGTCTGACTTCCGTGGGCATTAATTGAGTATGGCATGTCCACGGTAATTGTGTGCAAATTTAATCTGGTTGTTCTTATCTTGATAATGGATAGCAAAGCTCAAGGGATATTGGCAGAAATGCATTTGTAAGCCATAGGTATCTAAAAATAAAAGGGGCGTTCAAGAACAATATTTCATCTTAGATGAGATAGTTTGGTGAGCTGTGTCCAACAATTTATCACTTGGACTAAATCCTGACATCTTGCGCCCAGAAATCCGGAATATAAAAGTAATTTTTTTTTTTTTTTTTATAAGTTTTCTTGTGACAGATGAATTCAGGTGCAGAGACTTTGCCGTACCTCAGGGTTTCAACAACTGCCGCCCCTGCTGTCTCCAAGCAAGAGGGATGCTAATGGAGGAGAGAGAGGATACAGGCGTTAACCGCTGCAAGAGAGAGACAGAGAGAGAGAGTGAGAGAGAGTCTGTGTGTGTGAGAGAGAGAAAGAGTCTGCGAGAGAGAGAGTGAGTGAGAGAGAGAGAGAGAGAGAGAGAGAGTGTGTGAGGCGTTTCCATGGCAACCTGTCAGGGGTGTGTTTGGTCCCTGGAGATGGTGAGGAACGGAGGGGAGGAGAGAGATGAGAGGCGAGGAGAAAACTATCCCTCGTTAAGGGTGAGAGGGGGATGGGAAAGAGATAATGGAGAGAAGAGGGGAAGGTGGGAATGCCCCCCCCCCCCAACCCCTCTTCCACCTCCCTATTGTTTGTTTTCTCCTTCCTGTTGTTCTCTCTTTACTGTCTCCCTCTCCTCTCCTACCTCACGCCACCTCCCCTGTTCATTTGGAAGTAACTCGCAGCACTTGTCATGGCTGTGCGTGCGTCACATGAGAGGATTGTGCGTTTAAGATCAAGTGCATGAGAAAGTGTTCGTGTGTTTGAACTCGTTCGTGACCGCTTCCGATTTTGGCTGCTTTTCTCAAACGTCATATGTCTTCAGTTGCTCATACTAACCAAAACCAAAATCTTAACCTCTATATCCTCAACTAGACGAATAAACTAATAAGTTGACATCTCATCGATGAGACTGCACACGAACCAGCTGGCTTCTTCTTGGCACTTTTTCCTCGCTCAGATGGTGCCAATGTTAAAAAAAAAAAAAGCAACGCCAGTGTTTGGGTTTTATCCGCTGACAGTTTAGCTCTGTTTTACTTCTACTTATTTGCCTAATTGGTATTCTTTGGACTTCCATTCCACAGGCAGCAGCTCACCACCATCTGGCTACATTCATACGACACACCCACAGCAAACTGTAAACAATCTAGAATGTCTGAAACATCAAAGAAATCCAATTTCAGGCCAAAGAATCAATCTAAGCTTGAACACACAAAGCTCATGAACTGATGATGCGAAATATATCTTGGGCTTTTTTTTTTTTTTTTTTTTTTTTTTGGTGAACTGTAGTGTGGCAGGAGTCACATGTCGCAGCAACAAGTGGGATCACTGAATATTCGACGTGAATGCATCAGTCGCGTCACTATGCTGCAGAAATTAGGATCTGTTGCAAACACAAATTCAGATATACATTGAATACACCTGCTGTCTCATTGGCATATATAGTAGTGTCGTCTAGAGAGCTTGTCTTTTCGCTCTTTTCTCATATGGTGTGAATGCAGGATGAGGGAAATTAAACAAATGGAGATTTGGAAGGCTGAAAAAATCCAAAGTGTGTTGGAGTGACATTCTGCTGAAGCCTAACTAAGTAAAGTCTGCAGGTTTTAAGTGCTGCTGCTGCTGTAACAACCTGTAACTACAGGAATGGTCAGTCTGTCTGTCAGTCAACCATGTCTGTTGAGAGTCGACTTTTTTTTTTTTTTTGTATTCAGAAACGTATTATTTTAAGAACAGTACAACAACAGCTGGCTGCCAAACAGCAGCATTATTAATGCAAAGACTTGGCAAATTCACACGCACCACTTTAATTGCTTAATAATTATCTTCAGAGTTTTTTATTCTGCACTAATGAATGAATGCTGTTCAGTAGCCACCTCTCCTATTAGGGATGTTGCAGCTTCCCAACATCATACTGTACTGTTAATATTGTATGTTACATGTGTTGACTGCATTATCGTGTGGCATGATAAAGTGGGAATCATAAATCATGGATTACGAAGGCTGAGCATGTTTCAAGTGTCTGCATGTTGATTTTAACAGCGTACTGAAACAAATTCAAACTAGTGGCTACTGGGAGGATAGTAACAGTCCTGCTGTAATGTCATTTATAGGACATGTTAAAACAACAGTTGAGCTCTACAACTGAAGATTATTTTTCATTATTGATTAATGTGTTGATTGTTTTCTCGTTAACATCATTTGTTGTCCAAAAGTTGTAGTTCACTGTTTCCCAAAGCATTGTACGGAAGTCCTCAAATGTCAAAATCCACAGATATTCCGTTTAGTGTCATAAAATATTAAAGAAACCAGAAAATATTCACATTTTAGATGGTGGAACCAGATAATTTGGACATTTTTTCTTAACAAAAATGACTCAAGATGATTAATCAATAATCAAAACATTGGACAATTAATTTTCCGTCAATCAACTAATTGATTAATTGAAGCTCTACAACAGTTTATTTTTTTAAAGGAGAGCTATTATGCTTTTCCTTATTTTCAGTCATATATATGATGTTACAATGTCAGATTGTCTCATTAAATGTGGCAAAAGTGTCAAATAATGAGGTAAACATATATGGAAATAATCCCTGTGAGCAAAAAGCACTGGCTCCACGCTGCTCTGAACTCTCGGTTCCCAACTTTTTTTTCTACTTTCAGCCTGAGCTGACATCAACTAATGACAGATTTATTTACATGGTCATCTGCTCCGCACACAGCGCACTCACAAGTGCTGCAGTGTGTGTTGGTCAGCTGCTCTCATTTGTTAGTGCTGGTCGTGCTGAGCCATGGCTCAAGTCAAGCTGGCACACTGTGAGTGTTTTCCATTACACAGCGGGGCAAAGTAAAATAAGTTACTTACCTGTTGGAGGTGTGTTGCTCGTCTGCAGCTCTTCATCAAACATCATCATCACTGTGGCTGTTTCTGCTTGTACTATTCCTTCCTGAATTATTTCTAACTGATCTGCTCCAATAGCTCCAAATATCTCCATATGTCGTTGTTGTCAACAACAACAGCTAATGAAGCTCTGCTAATTCGGTGATTATCTGTAAATTCTTCGCAATTAAAGTCTCCTGTTATGTAGTCATTTAAAAGCTTTAGCAGTAAAGTGGGGAACATTGAGTTTTCATCAGCAGTAACTTAACATGACTCTGATACATACTGCCCCTTGGGAGGCTTCCTGAAAGCTGGCCAATCAGAACAGAGTGGGCTCATCGGGAGGAGGGCCTTAAAGAGACAGGAGCTTAGACTGCCTGCTAAGAGACAGAGGCTGAACCGAGGGTCTGCATAAATAGTAAATGGATTGCATTTATATAGCTTTTCTAGTCTACCAACCACTCAGAGCGCTTGACAACACATGCCAACATTCACATTCACAACATTTCTAATGCTCACCCATTCACACACACACACTCACAAACCAATGGCACAGCCATTGGGAGCAATTTGAGGTTCAATGTCTTGCCAAAGGGATACTTCACGGCATGAGGACTGGAGGAGCCGGAGATTGAACCAGTGACCCTCTGATTAGTGGACAGCCCACTCTACTTTCTGAGCCACAGCCGCCCCAACATAAAGAATAATGAGCATAGAGGGCTAGTATAAGATAAATAAGGATTTTTACTCTAGTGGAGTGCCAGAATAAAAATATAGAGCTGGAAATGAGCCTACTAGGTCTCCTTTAAAGAAAAGCAAAACAAAAGGGGTTTTCAGTGGACTATAGCTATGACTTTCTCATAGATTTCAACAAACATATACATGCATATACAATTCATTTTTGTGCTTTGCTGTGCATTTTGTATACATCATTAATTTGGGTTTAGTCCTGCAGTTCTCTGTGTGGAATACTGTAAAGCCCGCCTCTCATTTAACATGACAGTAGAAAGTTGTGAGGTGAACAATTTGTTTTCTAACTTGCAGCAATTGTCACAATCATAGCACCTAATACACATCAGCGCGAAAGCAGAAGACAAAAAAAAAAAGACATCACTTTCATGGAAAAAGGATGTTTTCCGCAAAAACTTGTGTGATCACACCTTGAGAGTCATATTTACAAAGCTGTCGAGAACTAAGATTTGCTCCCGGCGGTAAAATCTGAAAAGAAAATTCTTTGAATTACGATGTCTTCTAAGATTTTTTCCCTAAAAAGATTAAATCCTTTTGAAAAATAAAAACTATCCAGGATGCCTAGATATCAGCCCTTATGGCTATACCTATAAGGTGCAGTATGGAGGAGGACTTTTATGTAGCAGCAACAAGTTGATACAAGAGAAAAGTTAACCAAACGCTGAATTACAAAGACGTGATAAAGCACTACAGATTGCGGGGATGAAAGCATTCCTAAACTGACACTGCTTTTTAGCTGATGTTAAGAGCTCTCTTAGTATTCTCAAAATAGACACAAAAACAGGGTGCATCTCAGGTTTATAATCATAGCTCTGCCCAAATTCTAAAAAAGAAAAAAAAGACTGCACAGCTAAATAAAAATAAGAAAAAAAAACTGCAAAAATCTCAATATATATGAGTACATTAAGCTAAGCTGTTTTGTAAAGGAGGTGTCAGATAATGGGATACACAGATGCCTAAATTAAGACGAAAGATAAAACAGCGCCGAGGACGTGCTGTAAATACATAGCAAGTAACATCACAAAGCAGTGAAGATAGAAACAACATGTATCATCATGGGAGAAAAAAACGATACCATGTGGCCGGTACGGCAGCCTGACACTGACTCTCTTTATCACCGTGATCGTATTCAGAATACAGATTTGGTTAAAGTAACAGGACAGTGAGGGTTCGCTCCAGATGTAGCCCCGCAACACATTAGCAATGCAGCCGGCTATGGAGTGCACGGTTGTTACTGGAGACGAATTTTTTCTCGTTTGACAGGGAAAGACAAGGCTAGTCTGTGGGGCCCTTTGCTGTAGTGTGATTAGCATTGCAGATGCAGGTTTCTGTAGGCGTCAGTTTCAACAAACTCAAGGTTCCCCCTGTCTCCAGTGCATGATTAAAATGTAACAGTGGTGCGTGGGAAATTCACAAGAGCAGAATTATGCTCCAGCACTCAAAAGAGCCTATTTTTTGCTCAGGTATGTTGCACCTCCTCCTGCACACGCTCTCTTGCTCTTTGTCTCACATATAAATACACACAAGGGCTCGACCCACATGTATGGGGGGGAGAGGAGGGGGGGTTCAGCACCGAATGCCAAAACTGGCTCAAAGCTGCCAACAGCCTTTTTTTGTTTTGTTTTGTTTTGCAGGTATTCAATGTCAAAAATTAAGGTGGACTGGTGGAAATGATGTGTCACGTGACTTTCCTCGAAAAACAAAGCAGTGTGGAAATGACTCTGAAACAGGAAGTCCGCCGAAACCTTTAAAAATAATCGTAACCATTACTACAAGGATAAGCAGTCACAGTTATGATGATAAACATAGCAATAACCGCAATAATGAGCATACCCGCTGCTATAATTATAACCATAAAGATCATAGTGATCATCATAACAATAACTACACACTCATGGTTATGTAATCCAACTGAAATGTATTAAAATCAATAAGATCCTCCTACAAGCAACACATATCCATTTTTTTTTTCCTTTCCATGTGTGATCAGTCAAACTGGGTCATATCTATTAATGTAGACAACAGTAAGGAGCTGATTCTTAATGCAAGCCTACAGTATCTGCCCCATTTATCAGAAAATCAATAGAATGTATTGGTCAACCTATATGTCAACCTATATATATATATCCACACACACACACACACACAGGAACACAGCTGTGTGTGTGTATGTGGATCCAGATGACATACAGAGTGGATGCTATGTTTCTAATAGATAAACAAGCATTTTAATCAAGCATACGTTTATTTGTATTAAATGAACTGTGATCACTGTGATTTAAAGATCTATTGTTAACCCTTTTCTCTAAAATCTTTTGCCTTATTCATCTTTTTTTTCCCCATTAAAACGCCAGATGTGGTGTCTTTAAGCGCACAGTGTTCATACTGGTGTGTCAGTCTTGACCCGCTGCAGTTACACATTGCATTAATAACTAATAAGGTTATCCGTTCCCTTAATCAAAGTCAGCGTAGACCCTTAGCAGCTCGGCTTTTTGTCTCGCGGCACCCAGCAGATAGAGGAAACTACTGCCTTGTCTGACTGAAAACACACCTTTAAGGTGCTTAAAGTCAAAATGTTTGTAAGTGTCTGTCACTCTCGCCGCTATATATATAAACACGCTCAGCTCTCAGCAATGTCAAGAGCGCATAATAGCAGACGTCCTTCCTATTGAGAAATGAGAAAATGAAGCAACAGGCAGGTCTCTGGAGGACACACTCCTGTAAGAGATGCCAGTAAAATGGGAAAAGGGCTTTCAGCACAATGGAGTTCTCAGGTTAGTGCGGGCTTTTCCCTTCCTCCTCTGGCATTATCACATTCCCAGAGGAGGCTCGACACGAGTTGTTCCTCAGAAGCTGATTTCTAGATTATTTAAAAGAACAGTCTGTAAAAGGAGCCGGGTACCTTTTTTTTTTTTTTTTTTTTTTTTTTTAAAGGCAGTACATTTATTAACACGTTAGTTAAAGGAAGATATTTTCAAATTCACCTCTTTACAACCTAACAAAACTGCACTGTTTCTGCTCGACTACGGAAACTTTGAGTTTATCCAATATCTCAGATTTGTCCATGAAAATAGTTCATTTAACGTTTAGCTAAAAAAATCAGTGCTACTTTTGTGATTGCCTGGTCCTGGCGGTGGCTAATTCAAGGAACTTGCCAGCTGCTTATAGCAAAAATCATATCAATTTATAGTAGTATCTCTGTAACTGTATAGCTCTTATTAATACAATAATAACAATCAGTGACCTTAAGAGTCAGTTCAACCCAACTACATGAGAAAACCCCATATTTGTTGCACTCTCTCTTTTGATAGATCCATCTGTCTCTGCCTCTGCCTCAACACAATAAAGGTGAATGACATTTTGTTTGTGGCGCTCACAGCACTGAAAAATGACATTTGAGAAATGTAACATCAATGTATTTTTACAGCAACAATGTCATGGTCACTCTGGATAATTCACAGACCTTCAGATCATCAGGAAAGTACCCTGGTTAAGAGTTGCCAGTTTACCAATAAATATATTTTATGCAGGAAACTCAACCTTGTAAATGTTTTATATTCTTTGTGGTTTTTTTAATGCATTGCTGTGACTATCATGGAAACATTTGAGAAGAGGAATTAAACGGAATAGAAACTAAGAGCCAGATTGAGGGTCAGAGCTCATGCCGACCCTCCCGCCCTCGCACACTCGTCTCTTTCCATTTTGGTGTTTATTTCAACAGTGAAGCCCTCAACCCTGCATCTCCACGAGTTCTGCCTGCATCTGGCCCATATTCTATCATTAGCTTCCCCCCGACCTCTCTCCTACTGCCTCCCTCCATCTCTGCCTCTGCAAATTTACTTTAGTCGCACATACAGTAAAAAAAAAAATGATAGAAACACATAAGGGGAAAATAGATTACACATTGTGCAGATGATGGAAATGAAAGCCTTGAGGGGTTCGTAAAAAACTAAAACAAAAGAAGGCAGAAATAACCCCGGACAGGTTATAAAAGACCCGGATACTGAATTGGATAACAGAGTGGAAAATGATGCCAAAAGTCAACAGGGAGGCATTTCGGAATGCCATTTAAAGTGCACGAATGTCACGGCGTCGAATAAAGCCAATCTGACACGGAGAGAATAAAAGCCATCGCTTAGGTGAGAAGAAGCGCGCCCTAATTGAGATGTTTTTGACTTAAATAAAAATAAGATCATCCGCCGCCTTGAATTCCGTATCTTCTCCCTCTCTCTCCGACCTGGAAAATGAATCGCAATGTGCAATAAGTGCTTCTGTGCGAGGCTAATACCGATTGTTTTTGCTTTGATGTTTTCCTCCGTCGTGCATTCGCTTTATTAGCTGCGGTGGCTTCTGATGTGTTTCGCCGCTCTCAACAAAGATAAAGTAAACATCACAAGCAATATACTTAAGCATTTCATTGCCTTCTGAAGCAGGAAGGGGGTGGAGGAGGAGGGGGATAAGGCAACATCGACGCCATGGTGGTTATCATGCAACATAAATTTTTTATTTCTAGCGAGATAAAAAAACTGCTGTATAAATAGATAATGTTCATATTAGCCTTCCTTGGCTCAAGCGCGGCGTAATAAACGACACCGGGTGATAGACAAACACATATCACACTGATTTCCTGACAACGTATGCGCGGTAATAAAACAACATCTCCTGATTGCCTGTCATGTATGATAGAAGGAACCGGGCCTGCCCCGCTGTTGCGCATTTCACAACAGATATTGTTTCAATCTAAGACGGTCAATATGACTTTATTCCCCTCTGTGACAGGATGCAGGATGGCTTCGCTGGAGTGCTCGGTAATAGCACAAATAAAAAAAAAAACAGCGAGCGCGGATACAAACAGGTTGTTTGTTCGGCTCAGGGAACAGAGGAGCGCTCCCAGGGAACACCTGCTATACTGTAGTAACTACCCCGTCGATACGATCGGCCCAGCGAGCTGTAGTCTTAATGCACTCATCCCCCTTATCATTATTAAAGCACTTCAAAGAACACAAAGGCCATTAAAAGCCACAGCGCAGCACCGGGCCTGTGTTGTGTGCTTTCCAGTTGTCGGTGCCCGTGGCCTCTCAGCTGTTCCGTTATGTGGACGCCAGCGCCTCGGTTGATCTGCTGTCTGAGAGCACACTCCTTGCCGCGGGGGCCTGTGCGGCTAGTTGACGGGCCAAAGCCACAGCTTCACAGTGGCTTTTTTTTTTTTTTTTTTTTAAGGAAAAGACAGCATCGGCGCCACGTGCCCCTTCTGTGTGCTGCCACACTGAGCAGCTGAAACAAAGGTAGTGTAGCAGAGCTGCCTCTCAATCAGGGTAATTATAGTTTTTTGGATCATTTCATTCAGTTTCTCGATTGGCTTGGAAGTGCATTGTTGTGTTTTTATAGTTTAGATTATATTGTACATCGGTGGCACAACAAGATATTGATGTTAATGTTTAATATGTCAAATAGGTCAGACAGATTAAATCTCCCTGACTGACTGACTGACTGTACGTTCATTATTGAAGCTGTTAATCATGTGCCAGATGTGCAGAAGGACTCCAGATGAGAACCCGCAACAAATTGTCCAAAGCATCTGGCACCGAGTCAGTGACCGAAGAGTTAATTCAACTTTGAAAGGTTTATATAATTACAGGATGTAGGTAGATTAAGACAGTCACTTGAGAGAAGTGTTTTCTCCCACTGCGCCTCTCCATTTCTCATGCAGGGTGCGACCTGAAATATATTTCTAAAGTGTTTTCCACAGTTCTCGGAATTGTGGAACTTTAGTCGCTGAAACGTTTGTACTGATGTGGGCTTGTTTTGCCTGAATACATCAAAAGATGCCGGAGACAGCCGCAGATGACTTTTCATCAATAATTTTCACTTTATCTTACTGTGCAGAAAACATATTTACTGTCTAAGACAGGCTGAGAGGAGGATGACAAAGGAGCAGCAGAAGTAATTTCATTCAGACTCTTTTCACCTCCAGTGTATTACTGCGGCGGTTTAAATCTCAGCAGCAGAAATCTGAAAACTTCAGCAAATAAAAGTGAAACTATAGAATACATGAAGGGGAAGGTGTCTCTTTTTTTTAATATGGCTGAACTGACCTTTTTAAATGAAATAAGAGTTTGTTGTTGAAAATGTTGTAAGGGAAGATGAAGAGTAAAATTGGAACTAATACTGTAAGTAAAGCACAAATATTCATAGAAAAGATTTGACCATTAATGATTTGAAGTGCAAAGTATCTTTAGCAAATATAAAGGAAAAGTTCTGTTGTCTCATATGAATTGAAATAAAAGTGAACCGAGTCCCAAAACATTTTTATTACACCTGAAGTGAAATTTTAAAAAATAAAAGAGAATCAAAGTAACTTATATCACTTCAGAGTGAATTTCATATCTGTAAACCAACAGAATTTTAGGGCAATCAGGAAGCATCTGAGCTTTGCAAATGAGACATTTCAACTCCACCTTGTGACTTGGAGTGATAAACATCTTCCTGAGTGCAGCACTAATGCCTGCTCTGTGAATTCTGAGTCATTTATTGTTTATGTTCCTTTGCCAAAGCGAGTACATCCACTGTAATGCTGTAAGACTCTTGCAATCCAGCTGGCAAACACGCTGGAACAAATGAAAATGGTTAACTGTGGGGAAACGTGCACATAGAGCGCAGAGGGCTTGGTGAAAGTCCGATTTTTTAATTTTTTTTTTTTTGTGCAGAACAAATGTTTCAGAGCCATCTGAGTGTCACACATTTTGGAGTGGGTGTGAGTGAACGGAACACTGCTGCTGCTGCTGCTTCTGCTGCTGGGACAGTGACAATTAGACGAGGGAACATCCTGACTGTGTTGCATTTCCCTAATCTTGCAAAATGTGAAAGCATTACTCCCTGCTGTATTTGTCAGCTGCTTTGGGGATTAATTAGCATAGCAGAGTTGGAAATGGAACCGGCTGCAGAAGAAGACCGTTCCCTTTTTTTTTTTCTTTTTTTTTTCACACACTGTTAATGGGCCAACAGCACGCTCTCACACACATACACAGCTCTCATTTACTACAGCAAACTATAGATAGACTGTAAACTGTATGTTACATTACATACACTTTTTACATAAAAATGACCTAGCTTTCCATCCGGTATTAACTACCATGAATTCATTACTTTTTGGGCTGCGATATAGTAAAGCAGAAACAAACTAAACGAATGTGTTGAGACAGAGACAACAGGATCGATGCTGTGATATTTGTTATAGGGAGAAAAAGTGAGACCCCGTGTTAACAATTCAGCGTTATGTGTAAAGGTGTAAATGTCATGCTGGGAGGGAAGAGGGAGGTGAGATGGTATAGTGTTAAAAAAAAAAAAAGACATTAAGAGTGTTGTTTGACAAGTTCAGCTGTTAAAACGCTGACGCCGACAACTTCATTAAAACCGAAAAGATTATTTTGGTGCGTCCGGCTATCGGCCTGTTCTCTGTTTGGAGACATGCAGCAGTTTGCTCAGCAGCTCACCATGGGATTCATTAGAGGAAGAATGATTGCTGGACTTGTTTTTTTTTTTTTTTTTTTTCCTTAAGCTCGCCTGAAGCCAAAAGTTCTCACGAGGGAATCGCACGAAATTCCACCCTCAGACATTTCGAGTGATGCGCAGTATGTCATTAACCTGTTGTTAAGTTCATGAAGGAATTTCATTATCGATGCGGTGCTGCAGTTTAGCTCTTTAGACTGTCTCCAGTCAGTTCTGTGTTCATTTCCCCCTGGAATGTCTCGTGATGCCACCCAGAGATAGGCTAGCGTTCAGCTGGGTTTTTTTACACGATGGTGTAAAAGAAAAACAGAAAAAGAGCTCTAAATTTCCCTGAAGAGAACACAAGTATGGCGCCTTTACACTGAAATGTGTTGCATTGTGCTCTGTTGATGGCTGCTGATGATGTTAGATCCATTAAACGTTTTCCTCCTGAGCAATCTTTCCCAACGCAAAAAAAGAAAAGATCTGCACACTATCCTCTATCCAAACACACTAAATAGGATATGGCTTGTTGAGTCACAAGAGCTGGGAGGAAAATTACTTTGGCAATTTGTCGCTGATTGGTCTCCGAGAAGTAAGAATACTATTACGGTGTGGACAACTAAGTGGTTGTAATGTTTCCTGTCATTGATCAGTTTTAATGGATCATTAAAGGAGAGGAAGCTGGTGCAGGGTGCACTCAGGTGGACAAGACGTGCGCTAAGCACACTCAGCATTCCCGCACGGACAGGAACCTCCATCACAGAGCTTTGCTGTATTTGGAGGATAATTTGCAAATCCACTTATCTCTCCAAAATCATAATCTCTCGCGTTATATGCACCCTCTCCTTCCCATAAGACTGCAGAGATTCCTGCAATAGGAAGTGCTAGTGGGGCTTTTTTTTTTAATGAAATGAGCAAAGTTCTTGCACTCAAGAGTCTGTTGATTACTTGAGCCCACTTTATTAACAACATCTCACCTTTATCAGGTACAATTCATATAAATAAAGAGCGGCAGTGCTGGTGAAACAGATGGAAAATACATAATAATTGCATTGTTCATTTTTTGTAAGTAACAGTCACTGCTATGAGCATTACATTAGATCATTACTTTTAGCATGTCTCCATAAAGGACACACTACTTCCTGCTTTTGCACTGAATCTGCAGACTGAAATCGTCCAATGTGAACATAATTCCTCATATAATGGCTCACTATTAGGCATAGTACATTCTACAAAGGAGATTAAGTCCATGGCCCAATTTTACAAAATATTGAAGGGATGAAGGAAGAAATCAAAGGTTCTGCAAGAAAAAGGCGTACCCCAAAAAAAAAAAAATCCTCTGCACTGTGCGGATCGTCGCTGTCTAAGATCACCTTTACAGCGATGAGAAAAGAAAAAAAAAAAAAAAGGTAGAAAACAAGAGCATACTTTGCTATAAAAATGTCTGTGGTATCCAGAGCAGCTGCCACTATTTACTCTGCTCCTCTGTGTTTTATTGATAGAAAATAGATGAGGTGCTAATGGATGCGTGCCACTAGTGGTTCTCCATCCTGTGTAAGACACGGGCTTTGCTACAGAGGCCCCTTTGTCCTCAGCTTCTCCATATTGATTTTGTGGCATATGCTTGTGTTTTCCCTGAATGCTATGATTTGTAAGATTCATAATGTTGGGATGGAGCAGTCTGCAGAGGGATTAAAATGTTGGACTTCTCCAAAAAGCAGTCGCGCTGAATGATTTTTCTTTTTTTTTTTTTTTTCTGTGGATGGTCTTTAAACTACCAGCTTCCCCTGGAGATTTGCTTTTTAGGAGAGCAGCTATTAAAAAAATGACGACATAAAGGGAAACATTGTTTAAACACATAATTATTATTTCTAAGCCACGGAATGTCTTCCAATAGCCATTGTGCAGCAGTGGAAGTCGTTCAGGCTTTCAAGTGGATATCATAATGTTTTTGGAATATTCATGAATGCATGTGAATGTGAGTTAACTTGGGATTTCGGCGCGTTTAGCGAACATTTAACTGGTCCAAACCCGCCGCGTTCCCCAAAGACTTCACTTTTATTTGCCGCTCTCTGGTTACGTTTGGAGGCAGCCAATTATGCGACAGGTGTAAAAGGCAGGTATTATCCTCTGAAAGCATCCAATAAGCTCTCTCTCTCTTTCACACATACACACACACACACACACACTAATTTGATGCTGTTACATTAAGTCTGTGGATCTGCATTCCTGCGTAAAACAAATCACAAGAGAAGGCTTCTTTCACAGTTGTAGTGAGAAACCCACAAACAGCATGCTGCAGTGCTTGTATTGCAGGTATAGCTCCACCTAAGGAAGGGGGGGGGGGGGGGGGGGGGGGGGGGTTAAGTCATCATTGATCTTTACTGCTGGTCAGTACAAACTGTTACAACCAAGGTAGAAATCATCTGCAGGAAAGGATGAGGATCCTCCTTTGAGAATTTCAATATTTTATGAAGCAAAAATTCATGTGAGGATTTGTTGCTTTTCCTTTGTTTTACGCTTTGTAAATTGCACACCTTTGGAATTTGGACAAAACAAGCAATTGGAAGACATCACCCTGCACTTTTTTAAAGGATGATGAGAGCATTTTTCTGTATTTTCTAACATTTTATAGACCAAATGATATACTAAGTAGGGTTAAGTGATATGGATTATGTAAATTTATGGACTGTGTGGACCAAAGACCATAAGGGCTATGGTAAGAATATCTTTAACTCAAAAAGCTGAATCAAAACCGAAAAACATGTGCAACCCACTTCGATATACATACATATGAAAAACTGGTTTATAAAAAACAGAGTGTGTGATAAGAATATGTTCACCTCATGCATATTTGTTCTAGAATAAACTGAGAGTGATATGATGGGGGTGGAGATGAAAAAAAAACGGGTGAAAGACAGAATCTAATAAGAAAATATAATTTGTTGTTGTTGTCGGCTGTTTTCATTGAGACTTTTTTTTGCAGTCAAACACTATAAACAAACACTGTAATCAGTTTTATCATATTTACATCTGGTGCATTTAATCAGTCGTAGCGAATCACTTTGGAAAGTCTGCTTCTGTTTTTGGCACTCTAAAGCAAACACTAAAAATAATGTTGGAGATATCAGCGTCGATGATGGTTAATAGGTACGCGTGATGAATTACTTGTGATATGCAGCCGTCGCTATAAATAGGCACGGCCGTGTGTATTGGTCGCGCATAATGACAGCTGCTCTGGCATTACTAGAGAACCTCACCGATCCGGCAGTACGGCAGAGGTATTGATATGCAAACAGGTGTCAGGTGTCTCATTCCGATGAGCCAAGAGGAAAATGCATATACATATTTTGGTCTTTTGTGCATCTGACCCATGTTTGTGGCATTTTCGGAGCAAACCAGGGAACTTAATTTTTTTTTTTTTTAGGAATGGCACAAACTTAGAGCGGTCACTTTTGTTAGGGTATGATAGAAAAATGTGTGCTTTCTGCTGGATATCATAAAAAACATGTGTGTGAATATGTTGGATAGAACATGTAGTGGTCAAATAATGTATCACCTGCAAAATAATGTGTTTGTTAGCTAAAGAACAAGGTTTATGGCTTGCATAGTGTTGAGAAACTCTTGACCAGTTGCACATTACATATGCTTTTTTTAAATGTTGCTGTTTTAGTCATTAGTAACTAGTTCACTTAGTCCTTTCTCAGCCAAACTGAAGTTTTTTTTAAACATCTTCAAAGCCTCCGTGGCCACATCTTCTGTGTTCAACATGTGTAGACAGAGAAGCGGCCATCCTTCAGTTTGGAGGTATGTACCGACTATCAACAGCTAGTCTAATATTAGCTCCGGTGACTGCACAAGGTCCCGTCCTCTGAGTGAAGCTGCATTGTTCTCACACCCTCCAACTCTGAAGTAAATCTGTGATTCATGGATGTAACTTTACCCCTGAGTAATGTTAGAAAAAGAAGAAAAAAAAACTGCTAAGAAGACACAACATGCAAAAAAGACAACTCAAGAGTTACCTGGAGTCATATTTCTCCTGTTTTGGCCCCTACAGCAAGCTCACATGAAGCAGATTAGTCTGAACACAGAGACCAAACTGATATCCATCCATCAAACTATCCATAAAACGGCAAACAAGTCCAGCCCCTTTGGGAATTAATGGATTCGGAATGGTTTGGGGTTAAGGTTAGGGTTAGTATTACAGAAATTTTGTGTTTAGTTTTTTTTCAATGCACATTTCTGCTCAGACATCATTTCAAAGCAAACATTTCCATCTGCGCAGCTGACAAAAGTGACCTTTTATCCGTAGCTGAGTTACTCATTAAAGAGCACCTGACAACAAATAAACCCACCACAGCCCCCTGCTGCCGTCCGCGCTGTCCATTAACGCCTCCCACTAAATGTCCATCATGCTAACATTGTCCTATGCTAAGCGCGGAGTGCCAGAGATTGTCAAAGAGGAGGTCGACGAAAACGACTCGTTCCCTCTTTGCTCCAATGTCACCTTGGCTGTCACACTGACTTGAATTCGTTTAGAGCCGGAGTGAATTCTCCGGAGTGACAGTGGAGATTGCTAATCCGTCAGAATGATTTGGTGACAGGCGAAAGTGCTAATCCCCCCCGTGTCATTCAGTGCCAGTGAGGACTGCCTAATCCCTCGTTGAGGGTCTGATGTAAAAAAGACATGACGCTAACTAAACGGCTCTCTAGGAAAATAACAGGATGGCGCAGGAGCAAGTTCATGCTCCCCCAGTATCAGCACAAGCAATTTACAGCTGCTCGGCGTGTTTTCCGGTCGTTGTAAATATATTTCCATTTTTAAGGGGAAAAAAAACTTCCTCAGGCAAACAGAAAAATCATGACTCTGTTGGGGAAACATGAAGCTTCTGTGGGATTTCAGAGCCTTTGGGAGGAATTTCTCAAAGTAACAGCCACCTAGATGAAACTTTTCAAATTTGATATCAAAAGTCTGAGTAGGTATAACATTCAAAGATCATGAAGTTTGATTTTTTTTTTTTTTTTAAAGTCAAATAGACTTGTCAAAAGGTGTGTGTTTGTGTTGTGTTATTCATATTTTGAATGTAAGTGAAGCCGCTGCTGCTTATTTCACTCACTCGCTGCCTAAATACCAACTGGTTTGAAGCCAGCGAGAACATGCTGCAGCGAGTTCAAAACATCTGTCTGAAAAGCATAGCTGCTCCAGAGATCCACCCAGCATTCAAGGCTTTCATCAGATTCGTGTTATTAATAATTGCTAACAGGCAAAATTGCTTCCTAGCAGTGTTGAGCTGAATACAGAGAAAACATGGGTTCCCAAGCTGACACAGTTTGTAAGTGGAGGAGGCTTTCCAGGGAACGAGAGCAGTGTAAGTTTCAAGACAAAATATTGGGCATGAAAGCATATTATAATCACAAATCCTTTGGCAGCCAAATAGCACATGACTTGAAAAAGTCGAATTCACAGCTGACAGCTTTGGTTTCCAATAACTAACAGAACTGCGGATAATATATTCTTAAAAGAAAATTTGAAAGTAGTTATACGGTGACACAAGGGTAGTACGCTAAACGGTACAAGCAAAAAAAGTGGTGTAAGATGTCCCCGAGCGCTGTTTTTGAATCTGCACTTTTAATATGCAACAGTGTCGGGAACTTCTTCTCAAAATGCTTTAGTTAATCACCTCATTATTAGTCCTTTGATGCAGCTATAGTATTGTCAGCTCATTCACAGAGAGGAATCGTCTTCTCCGACTGAATGAGAAGTCTGAAACTTAGATTGAATGAGCCTGAGAGATTCAGCGATCTAAAAATATAGCACACAGGTAAAAAAAAAACAAAAAAACCCCAGAAACAATCATATCAAAGGGATTGAAAATGAAAAAAAAAGACAGAACTGTGATTTGTGAAAAGTAATTATCATCACCGGAAACTGACATTGCACCAATATTGTATTCATGTATTAGTGCTTTGACAGCAGAAACCTGATTCTTTTCAATATAAATCCTGCACTATAAAAGTTAATAACAAAAAGGCTATTGCATTATGCTTGCCTGTTATCTTTCCCCCCCTGTAATTGAATCTGTTCTTACTGACTTCTATCAATGCCTCAGCTCTTGTTAACCCAACACAGAGACAAGACGTAGTTAAATCCATTATTTTCCACTTTCTCAAAATTAAACAAATATCCTTTATTTATGAGATTTCTCGCCATCTGAAAACGAGAGTCATTTCCATCCAGCTCTCATTTCCTCCTGAAATCCCAAGGAACGTCTGTTGAATCTTAAAATCAAGAAGCGACTTTAATCAATACTGGGGATCGATACGGGCACCGTATAATTGCAACAGGCCCCTGCTAGGACAGTACAAATGTCTCCCTTGAGTTTTGTGGCAAACATAAAAATATTGACTACAGAGACCATCTAACATCATCGGGCTCCTTTTCCCCTTTTATTTTTAGAGGTAAAGAATAGATGTAAGTTAACACTTGACCTTTTTATAATGGAGACGCCTCTTGTCGTGGTTTGCTGTCATCCTAAATTGAAACAGACACAAAGTTTTGAAGGCAGCTGCAAGAGTTCCTTCGCTGACTGGGGGGAAAAAAAACAGAAAATCATACATGTATGTTACATTGTGTGTAGATTTTTTTTTTTTTTATGGTATCATAAAAACCTTGTATGTGGGCTGTTTTGGTGTTTTTTTGAATATGGTTGTTAGGATTTCACACGAGCTTACCAGAACATAATCCTCACCCTCTAACCCAGCAGCAGTAAGCCTCGGGATGGCGCTTCCTGCAAAGCGCAGAAACTGGGATCTAAACTAAATTAAACATGCAGTTTTGAAACACACATTACGTGGAACTTGTTTGAAGAGGATGACATTATTAGAAGGAATGCAGGGAGAATAAAAAAAAAAAAAAAAACTAGTTTAATATGCTAAAACAAATCTCATTTCGGTGAATGGGGAAGGGGCCTATGAATCAGTGGTGGTATACATATACCATGAAAAATGGATGAGTTCTACCTCCCGAGACTAAAATTAGACAGAAACCTAATATGGTGAGTGTCCTTCAAGTAACACTGATTTATAAGCAACAACAAGAGAGAGAGAGAGAGAGAGAGAGAGAGAAATCTGCTGTTCTACAAAACACTTGCCAAGATAGGTGGAGAAACGTAATGGCAGTCGACACACCGTGGAAAATCTGATTATTCCTTTTGCATGGAAGCTAAGCAGCCATTGAAATGTAGCGATGGCGTCTTTTCAAGCAATCATTCCACACAATATGATTTCTATGTGACTGTCCTTCAATGACTACAGCACTGAGGTTGGAATATAAAGTGGTTGTAAAGGATAATGTGCAATGCTAGTATGAATGTTGATGCACAGATGTCCGGACTGTTAGCCACACATCTGACTGTGTACATGTTCAATGTTTAGAAGAAAAAAACATTTTTCAAGTGGAAACATTTGGCGAGCAGAAAATAAATCAGCGGCTAAACTAAATCATTAATTAAAAGAGGAACAACTTTAATGGACTTTTTTTGCTCCTTTAGCCTCTGGAAGAAGATTGCAGAGCATCAGCAAAAAAAAAAAAAGAAAAAAAAAGTGTTAATTAATGACTTACTAACATTTAAAAGTGCTGGCTTAGTGGCTAATTAAAGCCTTTGTCATTCAGACATAGCTGTCTGTTACATAAATTTCCGTTGATGGCTTTATTCAGACATGACGGTCTCGTCGTTTGAGCGATGTTTGGCTGTAAAGTGCTGCTCAGTGGTATGTCGGAAAGTTCCTCCCTCTTCTCACCCATGAATTTCATCAATTATTTGTTTATTTAACTATTTTTTTCTCATCTACTTTATGATGTCCGACAGTGCCAGAGATTGAAAAGACATAATGTTAAGCCTGCAGGATATTTTGACACTGAGAAGCAGCGCAATGAGCTTTAAACACAAAAGCTTGTAAAGTTGAACTTGAACATGTTAGCATACAGTAGCTTGTGCCTGGCGCCATGAGGTGACTTGGTGTATTTTGTAAGAATTCTGCTGGATTTGGTGCGTCAAAGACTTACATTGCCAGTATTATTTTAAACTATTTGCGTAGGTTTATGCTTGGGCTGCGCTGTCTGTATAGGATTGAACCAGACAGACAGAACATGTCACTTAGTTGGGTTTCTCAGTCTGCTGGCTTTTCACAGTTGTAAATAGAACTTTCGGCCTTAATTCCATTTACCCCCCATCGTAGCGATTCACAGACAGAAGGGAAACAACAAACAAGGAAGTGAATGGACAGTCAGCCAAAGAGAGAGAGAGAGAGAGAGAGAGCTGCAAACAGCTGTTTCTACGCACCTACTCCTGCTGATTTTGACAGAGAACTGTTCATAAATTCAAAAATGATCTAGCGCTCTCTCCTACATTGGTATCCGTGTGCTCTGATTAATAAATGTAGGATACGCTTTGATTTTGGAAACAGTAGCCTTATGCTGTTGTTATTCGGCCTTTCTGAGGCTCTGGAATGGTTCAAAATCAATGAATTCTATTTTATGGAAAAGGTTGCACTTTCACATTTTTGAACAGCCCCTCAGTCACTTCATCTGGCACCGGGCCCGCAGGAGCTTATTTACACATCCAGCAGACACAGAGCAGCATTAGCATTCATTTGGAGAGGTGTTTCTGTTGACCTGCCAAATATGGGTTCAGTATTCACTAATACTCCATATAACTTTATTTTGATCTGCACTCGTCCTTGAGGGAAATATTTAGCTCCTTTGCTGCTATGTTCTCCACCGTTTTCAGGAACTAGCTGCTAACTTTGTCCGTGTACCGTTTAATGTTTAGTAGGTAATGTAACGGCAGGTTTTTGAGTTTAGTTTTGTCAATGAGAGCGGTGAGACTGAACTTAACGGCAAAGCTGCATGCCGGGGAACCAAAACAAACAGCTGAAAGATGCTAAAACGCTCTGTAGGCGTCGGTCGACAGCGACACTTTCACATTAAGAGCAGACATTTGAGCCGCCGTTTATATTTAAGAGCAGCTTTAAGATGCAACTTTAATTCATGTTAAACCGCCCTCACATCTGTGTAAAGAGCCCTTAAATGTTTTAATATGAAAAGCTGTTGAAAAGTAGCACATTGTGACATCATTCAGCCGGTGGAGGAACATACTGTAATGTTCACATTATTCATGTCCACAGCATGCAGGGCTGTGTTGCAGAGCGTGTCACTGTGCTCTTTGTTTCGCTTCTGGAGGCGGTAGTGTAGAAGCAACATGCCGTCCCTCCCCTCTATCAATATGAGCAAACACCGACTAGTATTAACTGGACTTTTCTAAATCCAGAGACTGCAGGGGTAGAGCAACATCCCTTGTGAGCCCCGCAGCACGGCAGACGTACAACAAGCCACATGGTGGAAGACAGGATACGCCGTTGATGGCTCAACAAGGCACCGCTTCAGAGGAAACATGGCCAGTGGTGCAGAAAGGAGCTGTTTAATTGGCAGAGTTTGAATGCACAAGCGCTAATTAGCCGAGGAGAACACGGTTCAACTTCCGAAATCCCAACAGCATCCTGAAAGCTCGGCTGACATTTTGCACTCTGCAGGGTGGTCACTGGGCGAGCGGAGCGCCACAAACCCCAGAATAGAAAATGCATTTGGCTTGTTAGTAGTTGTGGTGAATACATAGAGCATTATCATTAAATTGAACTTGGTCATCGCTGAATGTACACAGAATTAAGGAGACCTTCCTGGTTTCACTTCTCTCTGCTTAAAAGTCTCAGAGCTCCTCCGCTTCTCCTTCTCTACGTCTTCTTTTTTAATGATATGGACATAAAAAATGAAAATCAACTGGGTTTTTTTTTTTTCTTCTTCTTCTGTCATCTGACAACTTAATGAATTGGATATGTATCCTTTGTGTTCGGTTAATTCGGTGTATCGGATCACAGCAGGATCCCTCTTTGAATTACCATCAAAATTCCATGTAAAACACCGCTAGCGTGTCGTCGACTCAATTTGCGGGCACGTTTGTTTGTGCATAAATACATAGACACACAAAGGATGATTGCTTTAACGAAGTGTCCTTTCAGGTCAATTATCATGTGGAGTGCGTTATGTTATATGCTCAAACGGCGGCAATAATCGCCTACATGTGAACTCTCTCATGTGAAATAATTCCATTATTCATGCCGCTATTATATCTAGAAATGAGCAAAGCAGAAAGGGGTTGGGCCATGGTTTAATATTTCAAGGGAAAACAAGGGAATGAACGAACGTTGTACCATTTTAGTAACTCCAGTGATCCAAAGTGACAAATGAAAACTTAAAAGAGATACATGCTTTTATTTTTTTTGTGTTTTTTTAAGGAGCAAACAACTGATATAATGTGCTCTAAACCTCTTCGCCGAGGTTGTAGTAGAAGTCGACTGAATAAGATTTATGTTAAGTAAAAATAATAATGGCTTCTTTCCAAGGAGATTGGGTGCAAAATAATTGCAGCCACGTAAATGTATTCAAAGCCTGCATGTTTGCAAGGCTGCGAGAAGACGAGAGAGGATTTATAGTGGAGATTATTATGCAGAGCGTCCACAAAAAAAAAAAATAACCAAGCCTTTAATGCTATATACCTCTAACCGCACATATCGGGCGAACTGTGCTCGTAACAGTTTTAAAGTCGCAGTGCTGCGTATCTCTCTCACAAAGACACAACACGAGCACAGACTTAATGGACGCTTAAAGGCAAAATAAAAGTGCCAGACACACATTCACATTGTCAATAAAATTCATTATTAATTCATACGTGATTTTGTGGGGGATCGATACTATAATTTAGAGTCGTTTTTTAAAAATTAATTGCTACAGTCCAATTAAGTCTTCCTCAGTCTGAAACACATTCCCTCTGCTCTTGTCAAAGGCCGCGGATTTGGAAAAGTGTGTGTGATAATGAACAAGGATTTAATGGTGCTCGTCTTGACAGATAGGCCTATAGATTAAAATCAACATGTGCGCCGAGCATCGCCCCAACCTTTTTGCGGAGATCCTCCTGAAAAAAAAAGCTATAATCAGTTTTCTCAAGCTTTGCTCGATTTAAAGCACATTAGAAATCACACTCGAGTCAAGCAAACAAGGGGTTTTTTATCTAATCTCGTAAGCGTGGCATTTCCTCATTTCTTCATGTATTTCGGCTTCGTCTTGTACTCGGCTCTCTTATTTTTTTCCTCCCTCTTCTTCTTCTCTCTCGCATTCACTCTCACAGTGACTCATGCATCACCCTACAGCTTCTGTTCGGCTGTCAGATTTTCTACAGTTTCACTGTGACTCTAATCCAATTCAGAACCAAATCCCAAAACGCTCAACCCTGTAGGCTGCCCTTCTCAATGACCCTCCTCAACCATTACCATTTACCCGGAGTTCTGTGGGATCTTGTAGGCTTTCCGTCTTGCCCATGACACAACTGGCTCCGAGTCTTTCTAAAAATATGGCCGGGCCTCGGAGGGAGTTAAGAGAAGTTCACTACAGTACTGTATGTGTGCCACCCAGGTCAGCCTGGGTCACGCTATCAGAGCCATCACTGTATACAAATAGGCCACTCGGAGAGAAGAGTCACATCCCGGTGGTGTGTGCCAGGGATAACTTTCTTTAAACTTGCATCAATTACATTTTTTTTTTTTTTTGCCATCCTATCATTATTAATATATAGTAATGCTTTCTGGTGCTGATATGATGAAGATGTTGGCAAACAGTTCCTCATTTATTCATCCAGCAGACACAGAGAAGCATTAGCTTTCATTTGGAGTCTATTTCTGGCTAAGTGACGAATGGAAGTCCAATATTCCCTCTCCTTTTAGCACTGTTTTGATCTCCACCAACCCCCGTGGGAAATATCTGGCTCTTCAGCTGCTAAATGGTCCCGTGTTCACCAGCTAGTCGCTAAGTGCTGGGCAAGTAGCACACAGTGTGTCTATCAGTGCTTTTTTCCCCTTTTTTTTGTTATTGCTGAAAACAGCTACCTGCTGTGGTTGGAAACAATGGTGTCAAAACAATGTGCTGAAAGATGCTAAAACATTCTGTAGCGCTAAAAGTCAACTGCAGAGTCGGGTGATAATGAACTGAGGCGTCGTGGCAGTTCATCACTACAAGCAACAACTTTCACACTACATAACATAGCATTTTAAAAAAAGTACAAATCAAGAACAAATACATGTTCCCTACATTTGAGACCACATTTCCCATGTAGCCTGTGGCTCCATTCTTTAACATGTTGGAGGTGATTTTTTGTTTTCCATCTGCCTTTCACTCATTCCGCCATCTGCCATCTCCAGAAAGTCTAAAAAGCTTTAGCTGTGTTTTGTTTGAAAAACAGAGCCCTCGTCGAAGCAAGCCGGTAAATCTCCAACTAATTCTGACCAGGTGCGACGTAATATAAAACAAAATGGAAGCAGCAGAGGCCACCGTTGTTCAGCAGTGACCTCGTTTAATTCTTTTAATCATACCGCTGTTTGAATTATACATTTAGTGATGCTGAAATGCTTCAGCGGAGTTACGGTTTAGAGATTTGCTGTTATTCCAATTGTAAAACTGATTTTTCTTTCTTTTTTATATGCTCTTAAACCACATTATAGTATGTATTACATTCAGTCAGTTCTCATCAACTATCATATATATCTAAATGAACTACATCCAGTCATTCTGTGGTAACAGAAACATGTCTTCAAGGTGAATAACGCCCTCTGACTGCTATCAGCTTAGTGAATAGGTGTTATCAACACACCTCTATCCCAAATAAATGCAACATTAGGGGCATGCTAAATCTGCTGGTGAGTTAAGGATGCTGTTATCACCCATTTATTTCAGTGAGCCAATGTTGATGGAGCCCGGTGGGCACAGAAAGCCTTTTATCAGCCATGTGCTGTCAGATGACTGTCAAGTTTCTTTCTGAGAAAATAAAAACAAAAAAAAAAAAAGGCTGACATTCCTTTTATTCTCAGTGGAAAACGCAATATTTTAAGATAGTTTCTTAGATAGTGTTTTTGTGTGTTTGTTTGCAGAAAGACTATTGACAGGCCCTGAACCCACTAGTAGGTTTAGTAGGCCTCTACTAGCTCACTACTAGCTGGAGACAGGTGTGATGGTCGCGCCCGTTCAATATACTGATAACAAGTCAAGTCGGGTACGAAAGAAAGAAGTTGGAAGACACTGGGACTTCAAACAGACTGATGGTCTTTGGGAATCAAAGATACATCATTTTTCAAGGTTACGCACTTGTACATAAGTGCTGAAACAGTATTTTAATCCAAGGACATGATTTACAGTCTTTGGGGAGTCATCTTTATTTTATCAATGTCTCACTGTGAAACCTGGATCACATTTTGATTTATGATATTCACTGTAACTATGCCAGATTTTTTTCTTTTTTTTTTTTAATTACAGCAAAAAATGCAGATCTTGAAAATCTCATACATTTACAATTTAGAAATTACATTTTTTTTTGTCAATGGCCTGCCAGAAAAGCTTTTCACTTTAAGGTTTAACTGGAAAAAGCAAAAAAAAAAAAAAAAAAGTGCTCCAGCATATGACCTTAGCTATTCTATCATGTGCTTTTTTTTTTTTTTTTACCCCCACATGAGCTTAAATAACTTACAAGGCTGTATTGTCTCATGTGCACACCAACTCTCTGAGCAGAGCCATGTACATGACGTACGACTCTCAGAGAGATCACCACACCGGTTCCCCACTGCAGCAACAGACAACTGGACTGTAATTATTAAACAGAGAGCCAGAGAGGAACAGAGGCTGACGGGGCGAAGGCAGACTGATAAATACACAAAGACAGAGGCAGGCTTGTGGACGGATAATAAGGTAGACAGACAGAGATAGTTACCGGAGCACCAGATGGATGGGCAACAAGACAGGTCGACAAATAGCAAGGCGGTCAGGATGACAGCTTGGAAACACCTTAAACTAGGCTGCGCTATACCAATGACACTGAATTCCCAGGAATATATTCAATTTGTTTGTTCTCTCAACGCGAGGAGTAAAGGAATATGAAAAAAAAAAATGTCACCCTCCTTACTCTGTTTCTTCCTCTTTTCTTTTTTTTTTTCATTAATTTGATTGGCAGACTACATAGAGCGGATGGGAGTAAGGGCTTGTAGTTGCTGTGGCAACGGCCTGCTCTTTGTTAAAGGCTACATTCCTGGCATCTGATGTGTCTGCGCTGTGATCGATAAAAACCCAGCCTGCAGGGACTGATGAACGAACTGGGGCTTTTGCCAGGCCAGGCAGGACCGGGGAGAGAGGAAAAGGGAGTTAGGTAGGAGATGTGTGAACAGGAGGACGGAGAGATAAAACAGCAATAGGAAGAAGAGGGAGATATGGAGATGCGAGCAGTGCCGCCGCCGCTGAGCCGGGCGGAGGGGTGAGTGCTGTGGGAAAGGGAAAGAGTGAGTGCGTACGCTCCATGGCTCCTGCCTCATCTCGGCTATTTTCTGAATGTCACTCACTTCGCTATCAAAGTGCGGTTGGTGTCTGTCCGTGTGCTCGTCATCTGCTTACCTTGGCAGGATTTGGCTTCGCTGTGATTGACTCCGCAAGCAGTCAAAAGTCTTTTTAAAAGGCGCCTCCGACTTTGTATTTTTCTAGCGTTTTTTTTTCTCTGCTCTTAATGATAGTGCATTAAAATTTCCACCGCTCACAGATGTGTCGTACATTTTGCACACCTAATTGGCAAAGATAGCCATGAGCAGAATGCAGATACTACTGGTAATGAGGCAATTATGGTCAGCCTCTCTGTCTGCATAGCCATCTGTCAATTCAACAACCTGTGGCTGCTGGGAGGTGTTTTTCTGTCAAGGTCTATGTCTTTCAAAGCTGTAGAGAGTCATGGCTCTCAGAAAATGTAAAGTGTTACAGTTGAACTCTGCATTCTCCCCTTCATTAACCTGTCGTTATCTTCCCTTCCTGTACGGTCACTCACAAAACAAATGAATTAAATGTAAAGTAAGGATTTTTTTTCTCAAATCATTCTTAATTTTTTACCAATGAAGTTCCATATATTCTAACATAATGTGCAAGGAGAAACATTTTCTTCAAAGTTATTTTTAATTGCATTAATGTCGTTGTTGCTTTTCATATAGAAATAAAGTGCTAACATCCTTTTATGTGAAACAGAAAGTGCTGCCATCACAGCCCCGCTTTTTTATTATCCGAGCGCGTTTGCATTCACGGTGACTGCAGTAGGTATTTAACCTTACAGGTAATGTGAATCACATGTACTTGACATGAGATGAAACTTTTAAAGATCGCGGCGGAACTGAACAAGTGCAGCAGAATACAGCACAGAACATAAAGCAGCAGTAATCTGCAATAACAGGCGGCAGCCTAAACAGAGACGAACAGAGCAATAAAGCAATGAAGCAAACAGAAACAGTTGTGGGGGATTATGTAAATGTATGCAACTGTTATTTTCACAGTCCCTGTTTTCAGTACTTGCTTTTTTTTTTTATTGATTATTAAATATGAAATATATGCAGCCTTGATGTAAAAAAAAAAAAAAAAAAAGCCATCTTTAGACTCAGCATTTTAATAATGAATGTAGAATAAAACAATGTAATTTCAATGTAAAATAAAACAATGAGCCAGTGACAGACTAGAGATGCTGCTATGACTGTGTGTGTTCACTACTTATTGAAATCATATATACTGTGGGTTTCCATTCATACTGGTGACGTTGTGTTTGCCTGGAAAACAGTGCTGGAAAAACCTTTCGATTCATTTATAGACACACACACGATGCCATTTCAGTTTGTATTGTTTGTATGTTTAAGCGCTTGTCAAATAGTCCATTCGCCCACCCCAACACACACACACACACACACACACACACATACATACAGCATGTCATCAGTGATGCAAAATACACATTCAGGCACATGCAGGCACAACAAACCGACATGGGCATTTAGCCCCGCTGCTCTCTAACGAGGGTCATTTCTCGCCATCGGGCTGAAACATCTTCCATCCTCATAAAACATCTCCAGTTAGCCTGCAACCTTTTGTGCTAACACAGTCATGAACACTCACATTTTTTTCTGCAGCTGATATTTCTCTTGCTGTGTCTTGCCCTGCTGTGAGTTTAATTCCATTATTTCCACCTTGCCAGGAATAGTGATAGTTCATTAAGGGAGAAAAGACTTGGCAGTTTAAGGAGACATAAAGTATAAAAGGTTGAAACTGTAGCCAGGTTGGGGGGATAAATGGGCAAAGGCAGTCCGAGTTAAGTATGGAGTATTCTAACACCTCTCTTTTTTTTCGTGTATTCTGTCTTGCAGGGCCTGATCGTGATGGTGCTCTGTATGGATAAGAAGCTGTGCCATGACAGAGGGCAACGTGGGTAAAAGAGACATGCGACACCCAGCCCTGCATCACTGCCACCTCTTCCTGGGCGGGGCCTTGCTGCTTCTCCTGGCCAGCTCGGCTCTTAGCTGCCCCGCCCGATGCGAGTGCTCTGCCCAGAGCAAGTCGGTGAGTTGCCACCGCAAGCGCCTGCCCACCATCCCCGAAGGCATCCCCATTGAGACACGCGTCCTGGATCTCAGCAAGAACAAGCTACGCATCATCACGCCAGACAACTTCTCTTCATTCCAGCAGCTGGAGGACCTGGACCTCAGTGACAACCTCATCAGTGTGGTGGAGCCTGGCTCATTTCGCTCTCAGCTTGCTCTCCGCTCGCTAAACTTCCGCAGTAACTTGCTCCAGCTGGTTCCTGCGGGCGTGCTGTCAGGCCTGACCAACCTCACCCGCCTTGATCTCAGCCACAACCGACTGGTGGTTCTTCTGGACCATGCCTTCCAAGACCTGCGCAGGTTGACATCTCTAGAAGTGGGTGACAACGAATTGGTTTTCGTCTCCCAACGGGCCTTTACGGGATTACTCGGACTTCAGAGTCTGACCCTGGAACGTTCTAATCTGACCGTGGTCCCTACTGATGCTCTGGCACATCTGCACAGCCTGGTTGAACTGCGCATGCGCTACTTGAGCATTAGTTTTCTTAAGCCTTTCTCCTTTAAGAGGCTATCACGTCTCCGCCGACTAGAGATTGATTACTGGCCCTGGCTGGACACGCTGCCTCCCCTCTCACTGCATGGCCTCAACCTCACAACGCTGTTCATAACCAATACTAACCTGTCTGCCTTCCCTGGCGTAGCATTGCGCAACCTGCCCTACCTCACGCATCTCAACTTGTCCCACTGCCGCATCCAGCACATCCATCAAGGAGAGCTTGGCCAACTCCCGTATCTGATGGAGCTCCGTCTCCAAGGGGCTCAGCTGGTTTCTATTGAGCCCTTTGCATTTATTGGCCTCAAATCTTTGCAACTACTGGATGTGTCACAGAATCGCCTGGATTCTCTGGAGAGGGGAGTGTTCGCCTCACCAGACAGCCTCCAGAGGCTTTGTCTAGGTGGAAATCCATTAGTGTGCGACTGCAGATTGCTTTGGTTGCTGAATAGCCACAAGCCCCCCTCCTTGCAGATTCTGGATGTCCAGCCTGAGTGTGCCGCACCTGAGCACCTCATGGGAAAAACTATCCGTGACCTCAAGGAACCTCTGGTCTCCAGGTACATGACCTGCACCAAGCCACGGATTGGACCCAACACGACACAGCTGCTGATGGCTGATGAGGGTCAGCCTGCCCGCCTGAGCTGCATGGCAGAGGGAGCACCTCGGCCCTCAGTGGTCTGGATTACACCTCACAGACGCTACATCACAGCCAAGAGCAGTGGTAGGGTGGAAGTGCAACCAGATGGTACCCTAGAGATCAAGGCAGCGGAGCTGCATGACAGCGGGGTGTACTTATGTATTGCCAGTAACCCTGCTGGCAATGCTAGCCTGTCAGCCTCTTTAGCTGTGAAGAGCCTAGGCATTGGTGACAGATCTCACTATATCAACAGGAGCTCAAACTATCTCACAGATTCTAACAGCACTTGGGGGAATGGGACAGTATTGTACAACATGACAGTCCCTATAGACATAAAGACTATCATTATATCTACAGCCATGGGCTGCCTGTCCTTCCTAGGTGTGGTCATCTTCTGCTTCCTGCTTCTGTTTGCCTGGAGCCGAGGGAAAGGACGCCATAAGAGCAACTTTGATATTGAGTATGTCCCACGCAAATCCAACGGGGCAGCAGCTGAAGTGACAGAAACAAGCGGCCCCCGACGGGTCAATATGAAAATGATTTGAAAACGATGCGGACGAAGGCATACGATAGCAACGTCAACAACACAGTGCACACATATCAACTGAAAAAAAATGTTTTTCTATGACACAGTGGATTTGTGAACAAAAACGAAAGTGATGTACTAATATAGTGGATGTCAATATGAAGGTGATCTAGTGATAAAGTGGACATGTGAATATAAAAGTGATATATGAAACTGTGGACGTGTTTATATGAAATAATGTTCTCATACAGTACATTGAATATAATACTATAACCAACATATCAATATGGGAGTGATATAGTGCTGCACTAGGCATGTGTTTCAGTGGTGATGTGATGAGTAATGATGTTGTCGACTCACCGTGACATCAAGGTGAAGGAGGGAGCCGCTGGGAGTGACGGGGGACATCTTCGGGTGGCAGTGGAACTATCATCGCTGCGACATGTCAGGACTAAATCGTCTAATACCCATCTTAGCTGCAGTATGAAAGGTGTATGTTGTGTTCATGTGTGCGCGCGTGCGTGTATGTGTGCGTGCATCGGTGTGCGCATGTTGCATTTGTGTGTTTCTCTGTGCATGTGCACGCATTGCCTTTCTTATTGGACGGAACACTTACAATGAATGATAGGGTCCAAAGCATTTTTTTCCAGGCCTCTGTTCTTGTTGGGTCATTGTAACAACAGTATTGTCACTGTTGAGTAAAAGCAGAGGACTATCTATGTTTGTATGCAAAATCACAGTTGATATATTCAAGAGAAATGCTGCATCAATTTTGAAATGGGTCGTTGTCCCCCTTGGAATGACGCCAAAAGTAGATGGGGATGTTTTTTTTTCTAAACTCAAGGAAAAGTTATACACACACAGTAGTTACAATGTGAAGTCTGAGTTTTTGTCTTTACCATAGAGCTCGGTTTCCAGCCAACACAAGACACTTTTCCTGAGAAATAACAGTGGTCAGTGGCGTTATTACTCTGAAAAAGCTGCCAGCTATAGAAATGGCATGTTAAACCCATTTTATAACATAATAAATCATGGGCAGATTTTCCTGCCAGACAAATCCCTTGATATGATATAAAAGAGTCAGTGGCCAGACACAATGGCAAAGATTTACTGGCCGGTGTCCTCTTTGGAAAGAGACAAAGTTGAGCTTCACAGATTTATAGGTTGAATCTTCCCCCCCTCTCTCATTTTTCTTTGATCGCACCACTTCAAGCTAGCGTGTCCGGATTCTTCCCTGGGGCACCAAAGGGGGGGTCGTGGTTATTTAATAGATGGCGATTTGAAAGTCGTAGTGGAATCTTGTATCGTTTAGTTTTTCTGTTGAAAATGTTTTAAATGTTTAGAGAAAAAAAAAAAAAAAAAAAACCAACTGTAAAACAATTAAGGGCAATTCTTTGTAATGCAGGGACGTGGGTGTTAAGTTGTGTGATCCTGTTGTGATAAAAAAATGTTCAAGGTTGTATAATTGTTTTCATATGACAAATTTATGGGTATATTTTCAAAAGGAAATAAATCTTAATCATACCCCTAAAATTGGAATTCTAGTAGTTTAAATTTTGTGTAGTGACTTTACAGTGATGTTAATATATTTAAAATCCTTATATCTGAATTATAATCTCCCTAATAATATTCTCAAGGTTTCTTATAGTAACTCATGACATTTCTCTGTCACTGGGCATTGTGCTACAATACCTACAGTCATTACTTCCTCCAGCTTTACCTTATTTTTGCTATTCATATCATGTCAAACAGTAAACATCCTGTTCTAACTCATCAATAGTGACTTTTTTCCTCATATGATATCAGTACAATGCTGAGTATCTGAGTTGTATATTTGTATATTTGTAGTGCAGACTATTTTGACAGTTCAGTGTGTGTCCTGTCCAGAGTCTCTTCAAATTAAAAGGGGAAGAGATTTGTCTACCAGCTAGCTGTTACAGGTGTTAATGCACCAGTCAAGTTTTTATGTGCACCTCCTTCATTACTGCATATGTGCTGTTTTGTGGACAGCTCTGTCTTTGTGACCTTTGGGGGGGGGGGGCAGCCAATCAGTGTTGTGCACTGCCTGAAATGAAAAAGTGCACAATGAAACGAATTACCTGTGTTTCCGAATTCCCAGAAGTATGCAGTACGATAGGTCCCGTAGACCAGACAAAAGATATCCCCTTGACAAAATATCAGCCCGCAGATGCAGCTACCAGATTTGTCACAAAAACACTGTTGGAGTCTCTGAAACATACTGCTAGCCACATCAACATTGTAGCTTGCAGATTTTTACAAAAAGCCATTCCACCAGCGAATCAGAAGTAGTGGAACATATAGACCCTTGTTAATATGCCTTTAGTCTTGTTTCTGGGTGGCTATGGGGGAGTTACCTGTGCCTGGTGGCTTGCATATTCAGGGTAACAGTAACAACACCCAGATCTCTCCCTCATGTCTTCTATTTTCGACTAGTCGTGGCAGCGCTGCTAAATTCTGGTTCGTGACTTACAAACTTACCCACCCCTGGGATCTGATTGTGCAACACGCTTCCATGCGGTCCAGATGGGAATCGGAAAACTGCGACTCCATGCAGCTTTTTGCTGTTCACACTGATCAGAAAACATCAAAACTGGGACACATGAAGGGAAAACATCAGAATTGGGACACTGAGCTGCAGTGTGGATGGATAGCCTAAACAAACTGTAAGCAAGTGCCACATTAAAATGAGCATGGACATGTAGTTAAGGTAAAGTCCTGCGTGACCTCCCTAAGGTCATACCATTATATTCTCATCCAGGCCAAATGCTTCAGTGGAAAAACTGCCTTCTTCACCGTTTCACCTCCTGACAGTCAGATAAAAGGAAATGTTAATTTGGCATACTGCTCGAACAGAAATCTTCGTTTTCAGACAGCACCTGATGCTATCATGCTAATGTTGAGAAAAAAGAAAAAAAAAAGTCTGTCTTTTGTGCATGAAGGCTCATAGGGAATATTCAGGCTGCTACTGTGACGATACGAAGACAAGATCAAAGTCCTCAAATAGGCTTTTATTATTTTTTATTGCAGGTTCTCCTTTACAGAGAGGGTGCTATAAACGATGGAGAGGGAAATGTTATGAATCTATTACTGTCGAGTTTTCTCACATCCTATCTGTCGTAGATGTAGGATTTCCAAATCAGTTCTTTAATGATCTGAGCTCATACAAACGACGTGTAGCGGTGTGTAATTTATATTAGAATGTAAAAAAAAAAAATTCCTCTGCTCAGCGATCTGGCAAAGAAAACACCATGTTATGTTATTAGCTTCATTTTACGCCTGTGATTAAAACTTGAACCATCGTTTATTTACTGAAGTAAATATACGATGCCAGCAAGGAAATTATAACACTTAAGTGAGTGTTGGGAGGTGTTCAAGGAGAGGTGATCACGCTCGGGGCCACGCACCCCTGGATGAATAATTTCACACATCATAAAGGATCTGTCACAACCCTCGCACCTTCATCAAAGAGCATGAATCAAAGTGAGCCATACTCTCTGAGTCGGGCTGCTTCATCAGTGTGAGTTTAGATTGGTGGAGAGGAGCTTCGCCGTACTAGAGATCCAGGGGTTTTTTTTTTTCACTCTCAGCCGTCTTCATTAACTTGCGGGATCTCCGACATGTTGGTTAGTGGTGATGACGAGATTAAAATGAGGAGAATTTGAAATACTGTCTTGCGGTGTTAGGTAGTTCTTCAGTTGGGGTTATGAATCCACCCATCTCATCTTCATCTCTCTTCCACAGCCTTTACTGGCATTACCGCCTACACTTCCAAAAGACTGAGCTTGACGGGGACGGACTGATTGTGCCGCGTATGAACTATAATAATAGTAATCACATTGCATTTATTTATGGGCACCTTTCAAAGCACTCGAGGACGCATTACAAGACATTTAAAAACGAGCCCAAATGTATCAAGACATCATAGAATCAAACAAAGCTTTTGATATACAATAATAAGTCAATATAAAATTATCATCAGTGCAAAACCCAGATGTGGGCGTAATCATTAGAGTCAGAATCAGAGCAGTTTGAAAAGATGTGTTTTGAGAAGGGATTTGAAGGTAGAGAGAGTCAATATTGCAAATGTCTTGTGGGAGAGAGTTCCAGAGGCAGGGGGGGGGGGCAGAATGGCTGAAGGCTGTAGACCCCATGGTAGTCAAGCAGGCAGATGGTGTAGTGAGTTGGATGGCAGAAGAGGATCTGAGAATAATATGGGAGGGTGTGTAGATATGAAGGAGTTTGTAAAGATACAAAGGTGCTAAGGGCCTTAAGGGTGAGAAGCCGAATCTTGCAATCGATACGTTATACACAGCAAAAGCGTGAGTCGACCCTAAGAGATAAACAAGACGCTGCCTTCGGGTGCCTGTAAGACATTCCACAACGTTGCAAACAAGAGGACAGCATACAGATACAGTGTTACCATTACGAATTCATTGCAAAGAAAGTTGTAGGTGCTGTTTTTGGTGGAGGGTTTTCTTGTTTGCTGAATGGATTCAAAGATTGTTTCTCCAGCCAAAATGTTATTTGTGGTGAAGGCAACTTGTTCAACTGTACATTCATGTAAGTCATGGGTAGGGTTGCAACGGCTGGACCACAGTATTTGCATAATCCTGAATCTGACTACCTGTTGTCTGGTGTATCAGCTCTGATAGGGCGGCGGGTCAAATTTCCAGGGACATTCTTCTCATCAGTTTGACAAAGTACATAAAAAAAAAAACCTTTTTATCTAGTCACTCAATTTACAACCACTCTAATCACAGCTTATCACAAATTACATTGTGTCATAGTTGTAACTAAACATAATAAGATAATGATCTTTTCCCAAATTGCCCTCTCCTCAGTTACGATAATGATCACCGCTATGTTTTACTGTCTGGTTTCTCCAGACCATCGTGCTGTTTTGAGGCATGCTTCACAGTAGCACAAATTAATAAAAAATATTGGAGTTTGGTGCAGTGGCTCTTCTCAGTGCCCTTGGGCTCGCTGATGATGTACAGACCAAAATGAAAGGTCAGTTGCTAATCGAGCCGGCCTGCAGAGGGATGGAAGGTTCATGCTACTTAGAAGCCCGAAGCGGCCTTCGAAGAAGGGCTGTAAAAGTATAGCCTGATAGTTTTGATGGTGCTGGTGTTGTACTGTTGTAATGTAGAAGCTGTTGTACTGTAGCAGTGTAGTTAAACTCATTCTGCTCAGACCATCAATCAATACAGGAGTGCAGCCTTCTTTGCATTTATGGTACATTACTGCAGATTAATTGCTCTTCCCATCACTCTTAATAAAAACTACAACAGATTAAAAAACTCCAGTTACTAATCAGTTCACATACAATGAGGAAATAATGAGCAGAAATTTTCACTTTATATGGTGCCTTATAAAAAAAAATGGAGAAGAGTACAGCCTGCACACTTACTCCAAAGCCACCGATTTTATATATTTAAAAATTTGTGGGTTCGGAGTAAATGTAAGGGTATTACTCTTTTTCTATTTCTGATAGAGCCTTACACAAATGTGATGCACATATAATTGCACCCCTAAAAAAAAAAATATGGCCCATACTCACACCAGAAGTAATCATTAATGGTACAAAACACAGAAGTAAAAGTACAGAAGCCGAGAATGGCTGCGTTTGCAATCATTTTTTAATACTATTAACATACAAAAAGTTGATTTCTTGAGATAACGAGATCATTTATCATGAGATTTATTGCAGGTGGAGCTCATTCTCATTTGTTCATTCCTGTCTTCTCTCCATGTCTCCCTCAGATGGATAGCTCAACTATTTAGATCAAGCACAAGAAGCCTTCAGGGGACTGTTAAGGACAAGGGTTCAAATCTGGTTCTTATAACCTCTTTCCATCCCAATGTCCTTTCTCTCATTATGTCCAATAAATTGAAAATGCTTGAGAGGTATTGTGTGGTATATCTCCTATATGAAACATCCCATCATATTATGACAGGAGTTAGTCAACCTGCCATTTAGCTGTGACAGTGCTGTTAATAATAATGGATATTCCTTGGTCTGATTTTCAACTTTCAAATGCAAATCAGTAGCTACAGTTGTCAAGACGCCATCTATGCATGCTGGCATGACACTCCTGAACTCTGATAAACATTATAAGTAATAAAAAAGAAACAACCTTTTGTTTTCTCATGATAAAGGGTTGATTATGACGCTATCTGGAGTTAAAAAGCTTGTCTCTCAAGATAACAAAAATAATTAACTCATGATCTCAAGATAACGGCATTAAAGGGAAAAAAAAAAAAACTGCAAGCGCAGCCATTCTCGGCTTTCATATAAAACAGATGGAGCCCCAGATTTATAATCGTGTTTACAGCTCCTAAAGTTGTGCAGCTTGGCATCTTTCAGTGTTGGAAATTTCTTCATCTGAAGCATCCAGAAGCAGTGGATAACAGAAGGAAGAAAGTGATTCATAATTTTATGAAGAATGTGAAAATATTTACATGGGCTTTATGTTATACATGTGTATTCATACATTATATAAAAAGTTACATTTATAAGCAATAAAATACATCCTGACTCAATGATTTTGCTACTACAGCCACTGGGTGTGTTAACCGCTAACTTGGTGGCTAATTGTGTAACTGCTATTAGCTTACTGCGGTTTGCTTACTTGTTGACTTCTCTCTACCTGTCTAAGTGTAAAATGTGTTCAGACCACAACAGTAGCATTTTCACCTCATGTTATTGGCTGATGTGTTTTTTTCCCCCCATGTTTTTTTGACCTTAACTGCCGGTGTCAACTGGTTGTTGGCTGTGGCTAGCTAACAATGTACACACTGTGTTCATGGAGTGTGTGTGCGTGAGCTTCTGACTGACCGCAGAAATCAGCAGAAACCTCAGCTCTTTTCTCAACAGTTTCCCTCTATTTTCCTCTTCTGTCTGTTTTGACGTGGACTCATAATCGCCTTGGGATGAGCCCTCATTTCTCACTGAAGTTCAAGAGATTTTCAAATCACTTGTGTGTTTACTTTAATTTATGCCGCCAAAGGCTAATTGGAATTTATTTTTTATGCAGTCATGCCGCCTCTAAAGTAAAAATAAAAATGCTTTTCAAAAATTTAGGTTCAGGGTCAGTTTGCTGCCTTTATGCACTTGTTCAACTGTTACACTCTGTTATAGCACTAAGCTATCTACTATTCCTTTTCTAAATAATCACTGTTGTCTTATGTGAGGAGCAGAAGAGGCTAACTTGTTTAAAATAGCTCATAATCTCTAAAAGTACCACAGTGTTTGCAGGCTCTGGACTGGTTATTATATGCTACTTGTCCTATAGTCTCTGAGGTGATCAGTGTGATCAAAGTACAAACTAGGATGGGCTTTTCCAGCGCTGATCTGTGACATGAAGTGCAATATTTCCTTTTAAATGGAAGTGTAATGGTGCTTCATGCTACAGAGCGGAGCGTTTTATTCCGACTTGTCAGCAATGGTGAAACCACACTCACCATCAGCTCCCCATTTAACCCCGCTCTGGTCAAAGTCGAGCACCACTCATCTCGTCTCTGTGGAACTGCCCCATTAAAACATAGCTTGTGGCAAGTGTCAGCGAGGGGTGCAGTGTGAGAGATGAGAGCAATAACAGAGAAGAAGCACATCACGTTGCATCAGTGGTCGACTCCCAGCGTGTGAATTGAATTGATACGCCATCCGAACCTCCGGGTGTAGAAAAGGTTCAGTGTGACGTCATTTTACAGACTTCTCCCCTGAGCTGTGTTATCTGGGCTGGGAGTTTATGAAGACCCTTTCCTTTGCAGAGCGTTACATGTGTATAAAAAAAATTACAGCTGGGTGCCCGGAGGCATGCCGTCGTGTGATTTGTGCTGAGGCCATGGAGCATTACAGTCATATTAGAGATGTCTTCTGGGCTTTACATGTAACCCTTGTGAACATTGGCCCTGTAGGCAGCGAAGTGTTCAAGCTGGCTTAAACTCATCAGCACTGCAGTACTGCTCTTAGGAACCCCCGCAGCTGTAACTTTATTCTGAAGGATAAAGGATGGAGAGAAGGATGTCATTTACATATCGGTGTATCTTATCTGTGCATGTTAATTCATTTTTTTTTTTTTACGGTTGCAATGCAGTTAGCCAGCAAGTGAGTTGAATGATTATAAATGATTAATTTGTGAGTTATGACTCCTTGCCCCGTTTCCTCCCTCAGATGCTAAATCACAGAGGAAGAAAAGCAAAGCTAGGTGCTGATTAATTCAAACATTAATTCTCCTTACAACAAGCCTCCCAGTCAGCTTTAAATAGGCCCATTGTTCAACTGAAATTCGCTCTCACAAGACACAGTCATCTTTTCATGGCAGTGTTCTTGTCAATGAGTCACCAATTAATTTGGTGCATTCTGGAGGGCTGGCCGACGGCAGTTGATTTTGTACCAATCACATGTGTTACAAGTCTGTTTAAACATGCGGATATGACCTACACACGGCCTGCTTAGACATTAACAGCAAAATGTGATGACTGCTTTTAATTAAGACCGGAACAAATAAAAATCTATTGAAAGTGCAACAAATATCTTGATCCAATTTGCACGTGTTGGCTCCAAGAAAGATCCTTCCTCCATTTAGCACTGGCTGTATGTCAGCCAAATGTCAGAGTGATGAGGCAGAAGTCAGCGCCTTTACCGGATGAAGAGGTCACAGCCATGCTTAGAGGGTCAGGAGAGCTAATTAGACAGAATGAATGACGGGAACCTGAGGGGGTAAATGCAATTACCAACAGAATGAAAGGCATAAGTAGAGGAGATAAACCCCTGAGATATCTGCTGATGAAAGTTTAAATTTTGGAACTTTAAGCTTTGAAATACCTGAAGTTAAAATCAAATATATGCAGCGCTGTTAAGCTTTGAGACAGCAGGAAGCTCACTGCACAGCTTTTGGCTCATTACCACACAGGACACATTCTGATGATCGTTAGTGCGTCAGAGTCGGTTGCGGGGATGAATAAGCCTCTCTTCTATCAGGAAATTTATGAACAATATGACAAGCAAGTGACTATGTAAAAAAATTTGCCTGCACGACAAAATTAAATGATGAGCTAAAAAGCTATAGTGAGCCGGGGTAGTAAGGATCACCCACTCCTAAATATACACATCCCTGTCTCAGCAGGTACTGCTAGATGAGTCGGACTGAGCCTGCAGACAGCAGAATGTCACTTCAAGCACGTCTGGAGAGAGAGAAGCAGCCAGAATAATCATTATAGCCTGTTCAGCTCTTTCCAAAAAAAGGGAGCAATAAGCAGAAGAAGTACCTGTGCTGCATGTTTCATGTTGTCTGTTTGATTGTTTGATCCTGAATAAAAGAAACCCAGACGGCTGTCTACGCTTGGCTTGCTTCCAAGAGCTGTCACCGTTTGGAGACGACTGGGAGTCCCTTAATGCCTTGGCAGTGTATAGGAAGGGTGTCTGGAGGAATTTAAATCCGCAAAAATAAGAGTCGGGTTGACACTGAACAGTGGCTGAAGGCACAATGGTAATAAGAGCAACAGGGCATAAATGAACCCCTAAAGATACATCTCAACATGAATCCGCTCTGTTGGGCAAGAGCATTTGTACATACGAGTAAGTCACTGACATTCAAATAATAAAAATAATTCCAAAACTTGAATGAAAACTAAGAGAACACTGATATTGACACTAACACTAGATTATATGAAATAACAATGTTTTACAAGATCTGCACACAGTAAATAAACAATTTGTAAAGATTAAGGTTCAACCAGACACTTGGTAAAGGTTAGGGAAAGATCGTGGTTATGATCAATACAAAAGCTATCCTTAATTGCAAGGGTACAGTTTAGCGTTGTCTCTTTTTGCAAGAAACAAGGTACTCTTGCCTCTTGCACAAAAGTCAGACGAGCTACTCGCCTATCCATCACCCTGTCCTGCACAATTCAATTTTACTTCCCGCCTCACTAAATAAGACAACATAAGACAACTTACTTCCTGCATTGGCACTGAACATTGACATTGGACGTAAATCATGAGGTGCTGAATCGTCCAATATGGACATAATTCATAGGATAATTGGCTGATGAAAAAAAGCTATATGTGAACCAGGACTGCACATTATTGTGTACAATGATAGACCGCTATATCAAATAGGAAATACAAAAAAAATGCAAAAACGTTCTAGAGCATATTCAGTGAATTTTGGGCCTGACTGCTCAGATCTGAGTTCTTGGTGAAGCAGCTCACCAAGTGCCACTGGCACTTAGACATAGGGAATTGGAAAACAAGTTCAAAGGGATTGGGAAAGCTTTGGTCTTGACCCAAGAAAACCTGCAAGGGACAAAGCAACACCCCTAGAAAACAGCAATTTGGTAGTAGATGTGGTGTACTGCAAGAAGGATGCGGCAAGGTGTGTTCAAATAGATTTGCAAGCAGAGACAGAGGACGGACTGGGAAAACTTGGAGAGAGGAGCTTTGTTGTAGAGCTCTGTGTGCCATGGGAAGAGGTATTAAATGACACATGAAAGGAAGACACTTAGATACAGTACACTGAGCTACTGTAGCAGCTGTTGCTGGAAGGCTCTAAAGACAGAGTTTTTGGTAATATGCATTTGCAGCAACAATAATTTCCAGCTGTTTGGTTGAAGCCGAGTTTGAGATTCATAGCCAGAAAAGGTAGGTTCAAAATCAGCTGAAAAGAACGTGTGCATGGCCTTTTCATCATGCATCATCACACCCAGTCTGATAGAATAAGCAAATGTTAGCAGGAGATAGTCAACTTAGCATACAAATGCATATTTGCAAAAGAAGGTGACCAGAAAATACTAGTATCAACAAATGATATAATCGCGGTAAAATGGCAGAGCAGAGGCAGGTGCTTAAAGGGCTCACAGCTCACGGCATGACAAATAAAGCATGATGAGCACATGTGAGGCATGAAATCCCAACACAAACACAGCCAACAGGGCTGGACTGGACAATAACTGGTGCCTTTGAGCGAGAGAACCACATTAATTTGATCATATCCGAGCAAATGCTCATGTCAAAGGACATAATGTCAGCTCAGATATAACGGACAGACATGTGTGTTTGACATCACAAAAGCCCATTAAAATCCCTTTTCTGTCAGAGGTGTGTATGTGAATGCTTTTGAAGGGGAAACTGATCAAACCTGAGGTGATGCATTAACAATCAAAGAGAGTCCAAGGTTCACTATTGACATCACTCGTCACACTGATGGAGGCTTGTTCAAGGTGAAACCTGTCACAAGTTTTAAGTATTTAGATTGTCGGTGTAGACTAAAGGTTTTTAATTTTGCCATTAAAACCTGTGTGGGATGGTCCTTGGCTCCTAATACGTTCTGGTAGTCTCCACTTAGATGAGCAATTATTGATTCCTTTCTGCTAAGGACATTACTGGTGCTATAGTGCTCCTGAATCTTTGCTAAAACCTCAGGGCATTTGCATTGATCCTCTCTGAAGTTTAGGGAAAACATTAATTATTAACATCTAATAATTTGATATTATTAGATACTGTTATTATATTAATAATAATAATACGTTGAAGAATTAATACCATTAATAAGACAAATTCCTCTCTTAAAATTTAGCCGCCAGGGGAAATTAAATGATTCTTTGTATCATTTAGTCTGAATACTTTATGTTCTATTCCAATATTCATTTTGTTTTGTATTATAATTATATCAATTATAAAATAGTATATAATGGCAAGTACTGTACAAAGAGTCCCGTTCTTGATCATCATGAAGTGTAAGTGCTTTCATCACTTACACTTTCTTAAGGAAGGGGTATAATTAGACCCACATCACATAAGCGCAGGGCTGTTAGAAGACAGCAACAATGGAACAATGGTGTTACATCTGCTGCTCTCACCCATTACATGTCAATTGACAGATGAACTGATTTTTCTTCTAACAGTTCAAGATGTCTTAGTCATCCAGGTAATGGTTATTCAACAAGTCTATACTTGAAGAAATTTCGCCTATCATCCAATGGGCTTCTTCAGTTCATCTAGAACTAGAACTAGAACTAGAACTAGAACTAGAACTAGAACTAGAACTAGAAGATCAAGACCCTGGAGGGATAGCTCAGGCTCTACACCCTTTTCTATCCATAGTAGGTCTTGTTTGGCAGCAGGAGGGGTGGAAGGCAATGGAGGACTCTTGATGTTGGAGGACACGTGGGCCAAAGCACATAAAAAAAGAAGTTTGTGTGTGTCTTACAATGATGAATGCATGTCCATATGGGTGATATGGGTATTGCTTATCTTTCAGGTATAGGTGAATTTCTGAGGCTTGACCTGAGCCATGTCTTTGTTTAATGGTTGTTTAGTTTCAAGTCAAGTATACGAGTGTGTGCTTTCCTCACTGCATTGGACTGCATGCACTAGGTATGGCTATTCTTGTCTTTGGGTGTGAGGTCTTTCAGGTGGACCAGTTTCTGTCTTGGAGTGTTGCTGGGTTTGAAAAACATAGGGATGCAGATGCAAACTCCTCAGGTCAAGACTTCAAGCTTCATTTATACTCATGAGCGGATGCACACATGGACAGCTGTGGACACCACGGATGGGTAGTTGTTCTGTTTATACTACCTTCTGGGGTCCGCTTAGAGGATAGTATTCCACACATTCTCCACCATTTACAGGAACACAGCATTGTGACCACGTGCACTGATGCCGACAGGTGCGCATGGACACAACAAATCGCAGGTACATAGATCCACACAGATCCTACAAGCACACCCTCTGATGACAAAATTTATGTCACACGGACCCTAGCAGATCCCCACGAACTCATAGACGTGGAAACTCTAATTTCAGCTTTAGCAGTTTATTTACACCTGAAAGATAAGGAACACTCTTTCACTACACTCTTTTACATATTTTGACTGGGAAAGACAGATGGTTTGAAAGATGAATGAAGAAGGCTATGTACATCAAAGAAGAGAAACCACCCTCCAACATAGGAGGAGGTCTATGACACCACTTACCCACCACCTGCATTGCTGTACTTTCATCCCTTCCCAGGAGACTTAACAATCATTCTCATTTCAATCATTCACATCAACTCCAATGACTGTCATTTACACTTGGCCTCAGGTGACTCCAGTGACTCTAAAAGCAGTCATTGCAACAGCCAGGAGCACTAATGAACCAAGTGATATCAATGGCCTCAATAATGACCCCACAGAGGTTAAACACCTGGGATTCCCCATCAGTCAGTTAGGGCTGAAGGAGCCCCTTAATGAGAAGAAAAAACGTCCTCAAGTATCTATAACCAAGTCCAGTCACCCTTGTTTCTAACAATTCAACTACTGGCTTACTCTTCAAGTAAAAATTGAAATACTTTCATCACTTGCTCTTCATCTGACATTTTAACCGCATTAATGGCTCTTAAAGATTTCAACGCTTACTCTTCATCTGACACTTCAAAACTTTCAGGATTCAGGTCTTCATCAATGAACGACAACTACAAAAAGCTTTTTTTTCATGAATTCCACTTCCAAAATTAGCTCAATTTATTGCCTACACTTCAACTGACATTAACTCTTTTCAGGGTTTAAACTCAAAGTAAATCTTTGATTTATTATTCTGTGACTGAAGCTTCAAGTCCTTTTAATAGTTACAATTTGCCAAACACATTAAAATCCTTTCAAGTCTCAAAAACTTTCACTTCAACTTCATTCAGTACTTACATTTAAACTGAAACTTCAACTTCTTTCAGCACTTCTATTTAAACTGCCGTTTCAGCTTCTTTCAATGTTTGTATTTCAACTACAACTTGAATTGTTTCAGTATTTCAACTATTTCATATGTTTTAACTGCCCATTTTCATATGCAAGCACATGTTTCTGCTAAGAAACAATATATATATAAAATATTGCCATTTCTAAGTTGTAGTGGTCCAGTCTGTCAGTCAGGTTTTGGGTTTCTGGTTGGTTTTAGGAGTAACATTTTAATGCGAATGTCTTGTTAAATTTAATTGGCTGATATTTTTATATACAATTATATTCTTCACAGTGCATAAAATTTGTAACCTAGGGAAACTTTTGGTTCCTTATATAATATACGCTGATGTCCCTAATGGTGAAAATTATATTCTAATATTCATTTTGAATTATAATCTTTGGACTGTTATGCATCCTTTATAATTATTAGTATTGCTCAGCTAGCAAGCACTTTTGTTCTGGCTCGTCTGAACATCTCATGATCTGTTTTTGAGACAGTATTTGAGACAGTCTGTACAGTAGCTGGCACTGTTGCGGTGTGTTTAGCTGTCTATTCCAAAGTGCTTTTTTTAACTCATTATAATGATTGGCCCATGGCAGCGAGCCACAGTACAGCTGGGCAAGAGAAAATGAGGTTCTTTGAAGTTCCCTCTTTTGAATGACAACACAGATCGTTGTTGTTGTGCCTTGTTTCAAACCTGGAGCTTGCTTTGAAACCACACAAAGGGATCTGGCTTATTATGGCCCAGTAGGCCGTCCATACTTTGCCCTTTTTTAAAAAAAAAACTGAAGAGTAATTGGAATTGGCAGGATCAGCCTTTGCTCAACGTGATCATGAGCATGACAGACTTTGCATCTTCGTGATCTTATATGATTCATCTACATCATTTTTGTTCTGCTTCCCACTCTATTTGTATTTTGTATTCATGTCAGTCTTTTATGTTGTCTAATATATGATATCATGCCCAACACAGCATGTACTCAGCGTGTCTACTCAGTACGTGTGATATTATAGGAGGTTATTCTAAAGGAGATTGGAGTTGGGGGGCAGAATAAGGGAAGCAAGGATTCATGGAGGGCCCCGGAGGCTGCTCTGAGGGCAGTTTTACCCCATTTCTCGTGGCCATGTAGGTTAGTGGGGAAAGGACTGATGTTAAACCGATCCTAATGGATGTTGGCGGTGGGCATCAAGCTGCCGGCCTGGGCGGAAACAGGAGCCCGTCTGTCTGTCTAATGTCAGATGAAAAGAGATGGTGTGCTGTCACTACTCTCAATCACGTCTCCCTGAGCAAAAACATTGACTCTAATGAAGTGAAGCGCAGATATAGAGACACAGCCACAGACTCTATAACCTCAAAGCTTTTAGCTCAGATCACTGCTCAGTCATCCAATTTAGCTCTTTGTACTTAAAATCCCCAATTAATTGTATTAGCAATTCATGAGGTATTTACTGTGCCAGACACACTACAGATTAATTTGAAAAGACTTACTGAGATGCTATTAAGTGACTTGACTGCCTTCATCAAGACTATAAATTAACATTCTTACCTTAAAGCTCGATCGACTATAATGAGCTGTAATTTATTAATTTTAATTCAAAATGATTAATCAAAACATACTTGAAATACTGTTGAGTGTAATTGCAAGGACTTCATATCCAAGTCAAAATAAAAAAAGACAGGTTACCACTTATAAATTACCACTGAACTGAAAAACACACACATACAGAAAGTGAGCCTGCAAAGAAATTCACTTACACAGCTTAACGAGACTAATGGTATGTTCGAAATCTATACTGCACAATAATTCAAAGTAGGATCTGAGTATGAACAACAGATCGACACTGCAGTCCTCTGAGCCTTGCTGCTAAGTGTTCAGCTGCAGCCATTTGCAATAGTTAAGGGTGAGTAATGCGATAGTTTTTTCATCTTTAAATAACCCATACACTCTCCATTAATGTAATAGGTCAGCTGCAGGAATATATAGCCAGTGCTGTGTCAAATGTACTGTATGCTGAAGCAAGCTTCTTATACAGTCATTTTCACACAAGTCAGGACATTTGCAACTAGTGGACTCGCAGCTACACAGCTAATTATGTATGAAACTGTGAACTAGAAGGTTTCTCATAGCTAGTGATTATCATGGCAGAAAATATCTCTGCATAATTTAGAGCCAGGGCTACTGAAGTTAAGATAAATGACTAGTAATTTTTTTTTTTTTTTTTTTTTTACTTGGTTGTGAGTGTGAAAAAGGCAGCACAGACAGATGGATGATATGACAGCTGAAGTCGACATTACTCTGTACAGAAAGTCTGCTCGCCAAGTTGAATGATGAGCTGGGATGAAAGCGGAGTCATGCAAATTTAAACTAAAGCCTTTCTACTGACAAAGGAAACAGCGTCTACATTGACAAAAGTGCATTTCCAAAGAAAATTACAGAGGCTGAAAAGTGGAGGAAAACAGTATAATGCAATCCTTACAGACAAAAAGTAAATCCAGGTATTAAGAGAGGAAGAGAGTGTTAAGAGTGTGTAGAGGGGTCAGTATTTACCATACAAACTAGAGCTGTGCATACAGTTTTGCAAATATAACAAGATATTTGAACATGAGACATTCCTCAAAGATTACAATGATATAAAACGGTCTGAAAATTCTTATATTTTAAAGAATGTGAATGTGGGCAGCTTAAGTGCAAGTGATGTTACCAGTATTAGTATTCATAGATATGTACATAGATTTGTAAAGGGAATATAGTTCAACATTTTGGGAAAAAGATGAATTCACTTTCCTCTTGAGAGTTTGATTGATTGATACCGCTTTATCCATCCCATAGAATATGGATCTTGAGTCAGAAGACACTTAGCTTAGCTTAGCAGAAAGACTGGAAATATTTGGAGGCAGCTAGCCTTGCTGTGTCCAGCATTTCAAATGCCAGTAAATTAATGTTATAATTTGTTTGTTTAATCTGTACAAAAATGAAGTGTAAAACTGACAAGTTGGCGTCTTACAGGGGTCTTTGTGAGAGACTAGCGTATTTCTTGGCCGGGCACAGTGTCTTCCTGAAGTCTTGATGTTATACTTCAGTTTTTGTACAACCCAGACATAAGGTGCTAGTCAATGAACTTTACAGCTACAGGGTGGCAGATTTTTTTGTTTTTCTTTAGACAGAGTTAGGCTAGCTCTTTCCATTCTTCTAATCTTTATGCTATGCTATGCTAACCAGCCGCTGGCTATAGCTTCATATGTGAAGTTATGAGAGCGGTATTGAATTTCTCATCTAACTCTTGGTAAGAAAACAAACAAATGTATTGCCCAGTGTGTCAGACTACTCCTTTAACAGTTACTGGCTATAAAAATAACATCAGTACAACAAAGACTAAACATTTAGAAAGAAAGACTGACTTAATCATAAATTATTTGCTAGAAGCCCACACATTTCTTAGCAATATGGTAAATGACAAATGGCTGCATTTATATAGCGCTTTTATCCAAAGTGCTTTACAATGTTTCTGCTGCTCATTCACCCATTCACACACACACACTCAAACACCAACGGCATCAAGCTACTATGCAAGATGCTGACAAAACCATCAAGAGCAATTTGGGGTTCAGTATCTCACCCAAGGACACTTTGACATGCAGGCAGGAGGAATCAGATTGAACCACCGACCTTCTGATTAGTGGACAACCTCCTCTACTTCGTGAGCCACAGCCACCCCTAGTAACTTATTGTATAGGTAGAGTTGTACATCTATTTAGCTTAATGATAAAGATCCAAATATGTGAAGACTACAGTTAGCAACAATCCAGGCAGCAGGGAGGTAATAGACTTCCAAAAGTGGCGCTTAGAGACACAAAGATATTGTGGTCCACATACATGATTGTTCAAGCCTTGGTCCTGGTGCAAGAAAACCTGCAAGGCACAAAGTAACACCATTACAGTGTAGTCACACTACCAGTAAGTTGGTTATTGGCTGGGTCTGTTCTGACTTGTGGGTGGTTAGAGAGTCTGATTGTATCTTTGTGGCGGTATACAGTCACAGAGTTCCTGAAAAGGCCAATATAATCTATCTACCAGTATATGTGTACATTAGGCGGCTGGTGAGTGGTAGTGGTAATGGGGTGGGATTCATCACATATAAACGGATATATACCATTATTCTTAAAGAGAATGAAATTCTAGTCTTATCACTGACCCACGCATTTGAGGTAATTGTTCTCCTATTGTCATTTTTGAAACTTTTGAAGACATAAAAAGCTATGAGTTCAACCAGTCTCTCATGCAATGAGATCCAGGAACCTTAAGGTGCTCTTGAAGATGAAAAGAATTATAACAGCAAGGGAAAAAAAATCTTCAGGCACTTTAATGTAGAACACTTTTATGTAGAGCAGGCAATGACTTACATTAGAATCCTTTTAATCTGGCGTGATTATGGTTAAAAATACAGACTTCTTTCAACCTGGCAGGGTTCTCATCAGGTCAGAGTTAATAAGACACATGAATAACAACTGGTTCCACGTATAGACAATCTATCAGCAGTAAATTCCCACAAGTAAAATGAAATTACAGAAAATAATATTAAAAATGTTCGCACAAATCTAATGTGTATCATTTTTGATAATTTTGCTCATATATTATCTTTGTGTAGACAACTGAGAAGTCTTTGATTGTTGGAACCAGCCTCTCAGCTCTGTTGCGTCAGTAAGGCTGCAATGCTTTTCACAGAGTGCAATCACTTCAGTGAGGTGGCCAGGAGGTACACAATTAGGAGCGCTTGTTGACAGTCAGTGACCTTGAAAACGTCAGCAGGAGCCAACTTTTTTCAGCTGACTAACTTGCTGACCGTCCACGTTATCCAAGTTTCCTCGGTTGCTGACCTCTGTAGAAAGAAAAAAAAACATGAGTTTCAGTGGCTTATTGTTCATGTGACTCACAGTTTTACCGGAGGGCGCTTAGGAGGAGGACACAGAAAAGATTGGAAAAAGGTAATATGTTGGATGTAGAATAGTACAGCAGGGCAAAAAAATGTCCAAAGACAGGATAGGAAGACTTTGAAAGTGTCAGGGGTTAGATTCGGTATAAAGCAACCTCTGATGTACTGCTATCATCCAATACCTGCAGCGGCCAGATGACGACTCCACATGTCCTCTGTATTCTGAGACAGCTCCTATCTGGATACAAAATTAGTCTAGCCTGAGAATGATACAGTCGCCACATGAGCTAAGTGTTTATACTTTGGCAATAAGAGTAAAAAAAAATCTTTCAGTTTTAGGATGACAGGTGTTTTGGCTTGTATGTGAAAGAGAGGACGCCGGTAAAAAAAAAAAAAGTAATTGCTACACAAGTCAGGGGGTCAGAAAGGGAAGCTTAAGCATAAGTGGACATGAGCCAGCAAAGATCTACTGATCTATTGATCTATTGTGGCCCTGAACCTCATCAAACTGTTTACCTCAGGGAGGTCATCGTGCAACGGGGAAACATTGTAAAGGAGGTTTATGAAATGATTAAGCTCACAAACAGCATGAGAGTGGAGTTGCTGGACAGAAAAGGTTGAGAAGCCTGTAGGAGCTGCTTGGTATTTGCAGCCTCTCCACACTGCTAGTTTTAGTGAGATTTGCAGTCATGGATCGCAACAGCCCACAAGAGGCCTTGGAAAAATTGTAAATAGCAGCCAGACTGACTGAGGAGAATAGACACCATCTATGGTCCAAAGTGAAGGAACGACTCAAAACTGTGACAGGATACCACTGAGAATGTCTTGGATGGTGGCACATCTGAGTAATCATCTATCTTTTTCAACTCTTGGTGTAATTGTGTTTGTTTGCAGCAATTCAGACACTGAATTGCTCCTGAATTGCTGATGAGCCATTTAGAGCCAGCAGCTCCAGCCATCCCATTAGTGTCTTGCTGAGACCATTAGGAATAATATTGTGAATTAGGTGTAAGCTCAAGTGTGTATACAGAGTGTAGATGAATATAATATATGGTGCTGAGAATAAGTGTGAAGGTATTAGTGGTGTTAGACTTATTCAATGAAGTCTCTGTAAAGGGAGAGGATGCCCGTGTTAACTGCTATTACACACCCATTCCTCCAGCGCTGTACCTGACAGATTCTGCTCCGTGGATGTCATTCTTAAGGAAAAGGGGGAATTAAGGGTGTATAAATGTCTCGATATACCTGAAAATGTCTGACATATTCTCATAATATAAACGATAATCACTTTATCATCTGTCGACACAGTTCTCCCGGTGGATATCCATGGCCAGATACTCTGGAGACATGTCATGTAAATGTAATATACAGTAGTATGATTGAAAGGGAAAGGGGGGGGAAGTAGCTATTAGATGTGCAAGAGTCAAGTGGGTTGCTATTCATTTAGAGCCACAGTGCCCTCCTCACAAGAGAAAATGAAAAGGCAAACACAAAGTGTTTTGCCTGCAGATACATTCATTTGTAGACCAGGCTTCATGTAAATGAATTTAAATAACCCATTTCGTGCAGGTGGGCACCTTGAATAAAAATGACATCACTGACTTTTACTCTCCCTTTGCCGCGCCTCGCTCGCTAGAGGGCGCTGTGTACCTCAGTCAACCGGTGACGTAACTGACGTACTAGGAAGTAGATGACAACAAAAACTGCAGCTGGCTAATGCTAACCAGCAGTTCATGTTGTGAGAGCGGCAGAAGAAATGCAATGATGTTTCTCCAACAACATTTGAAACTCTACCTCTAGAAACACGCGCACGTGGCGGGTTAGGATCTAAAACACACAACAGGTGAGTCGTGGTGGTATTAAGCCAACGCTAGTTAGCGACTTAGCATAGCGAGTTAGCATGGTTTTAAAAGCCTGTTTTAGCCTGCCACAAAGTACTGACTTCTCTATCAGTGACAGTTAGGGTGTTTTCTTCCTGTTCGATACGGGTATTAACATTACTCTTAAACTGCTTGTTTAGTTCACTAAAGCTGAGGTGTAACGTTTATTCCATGTGTACGTGTTCTTCTTGTTTGTGTAAGAAAATATCATGCCAACATCTGTTGCAGAAACTGTCAGATTGCATTGCTTGTCTGCAGATATATACAGCTACCTGGTATCACGACAATACAAACATTTGATTATCAGGAGTTGCTGGTCAATTTAGCATTCATACACATACATACAACCCATTAAAGAGCAGTTTAATGTTATATATATATATATAAGTGTCTGATATGCCTGATCTCCTTCTTCCAGTTGAAACCTCTGACAGGATGGGCATGAAAGGAAAAAAAAGGCAGAAATTTGACTGAACTTAAGTGCTGTTTAATTGGATTTATATACCTAATCCAACAGAGGATCACAAGACTAGCCATCATCTATTAGTATTGTGGACTTTCATGTAAACTCCCAGTAATCGAATGAAAATGAGTGAAGCATGAAATCGCCCCACATTTGAACAGTGGGACTCTTTTATCCCTGTAGAAAACATTCATTTTAGTTTCATGTTTGTCAAAGAAGGAATTGGAAGAGGAAGAGAAGTCGCTTGAAGTGTCAGCTGACTGGAAAAACATCCCATCGACAAATCACTTTCATTTCCTCTGAAAGCTTTATTAGTTTTCATTAGGATGAGTTATTTCTATTCATATGTCTTTAAAAGCCTTTTCTTTTTATAGTGGTGCACTTTACCAGTAGCATAAACTGTCGTGCTGTTTTTCTGTGTTTACAGCGCAGATTGAACATCATCCCGCCTTTCAGAAGACCTGTCACACATCTGAGTCACTGCGATGTCTTCCGGCTGTCCGCCTCAGTCGCCTGCCGTGGCGAAGTCTGAGGTAGCCGTAGAGGGAGAATGCCCGCTACTGGCTGCCACCTTCGCCTACTGGGACAACATCCTGGGTCCACGTGTGCGCCACATCTGGGTACCAAAGGGCGATCAGGTGATGTTCCTCAGCGACGGAGAGGTGACCTTTTTGGCCAACCATACGCTGAACGGGGAGATCCTGCGCAGCGCCGAGTGCGGCGCGGTGGACGTGAAGTTCTTCGTCCTGGCCGAGAAGGGGGTCATCATCGTGTCTCTCATCTTCGACGGCGAGCTGAAGGGGGACAAGAACACGTGCGCCTTGTCCATCATTCTGCCTCAGACGGAGCTGGCCTTCTACCTGCCTCTGCACACCATCTGCGTGGAGAGACTGAAACACGTTATCCGTAAGGGACGCATTTGGATGCAGAAGGTAACCTCGCCACTCCCGCTGTTCCCTCGACGTCTCTCTCTCCTCTTTGTATCCACATAGCAGTAGGCGTACTGCTACCTTACCTACTCCAGCTTTGAAAGGGCTATTAGTAATCTATCACCTCTGTTTTATTCATCAGGGACCGCAACGACATCAGCAGAATCATAAAGTTACAGTCTCCCAACGTGGAGGAGTAAGTTAGCTAATTAGCTGTGAGTGCTCCTGCAGAGAAAGCTAGTGAGCAGGTTATAATAGGGCTAGACAAAATGACAAGAACACATGGTGAGGAAAAAGGCTTCAACTTTTAATTAACTCCATCAATACTGATCACTCATATGAGGTTGAATCAGTGTGTGTCCCGTTTATTAATCTCCTGCGATCTGCATATATTCATCACATCCCTGTTGGTTCACTTTACCTTGTGACTGGTGTTTCTCACTATATTCTTCTTGACAAAATTCTATGATTAGGTGAATCATAGTAGTGAGGTTTTAGCTTTTTTGCCTGATGCACCTGTTTTGGCGTCCTTAGTTCTCTAGTTTGTGCAGCTTTAAAAGCGTTAATATCAGAGGAGCACTGATGTTTGTCAGTTTACAGCTGACAAATAACACTAACCGTCTTTAACACAGGCATTGAACCATAGTGCTTTTTGCCAACAACCAAAATACGTCTGTAGCGATGAGTGTTAAACCTGTCAACTACTGAAAGGTGACATTGAATGCCTGCTCAGTCCTTTTAATGTTGTTTCATGTTCTTCTTAGATTCCACAGCGTTTGATATGAATCGCAGCTTTGTCAGTTTTGGTGTGTATTTAATTAAGGAAAAGTTTTTATTTGTCTGCTTGTTCCCATATGAACATTTGACTTTATTTTGTTAAATGAAATAAGGTTCATGTAGATGTAAGATGTTGAAAAAAGTGTTGGTTGGTGTCCTAAAATCTGAGATCTTTTAGATTTGAAATCACAGTCAAAGCTTGAGTTGTTATTATTATTATTATTATTATTATTATTATTATTATTATTTCTCTGGTTTTAGTATTTGTTGAGTGCTTTTAGTTCACTGCTTCCTCTTTGCTTGTTTTTTTAGGGCTACAACATCATCTCAGTGCTGAGTTTGGAGATCGTCCCTATCATGGAGCTTTTGGCCTCCATGAAGACACACAGTGTGCCAGAAGATATAGATGTGAGCAACACACACACACACACACACACACACACACACACACACACACACACACCATCATCATCATCTCCTCCTCTCATATTTTAAAAAATGAACAGTGTTGGCAAAGAAGTAGAAAAACCTTAATTCGGTTTTCAACTCATTAGCTGCAGGATTGATTTTTCTTTAGAGCTGCAACTAACAATTCAATTGGGTTTAATTTTATTTACAGCAGAAGTCATCTCAGGGCACTTTTCCACATAGAACAAGTCTGGACCATACTCTTCAATTTACAGAGAGAGAGAGAGAGAGACCCAACAATCCCCGCTCCATGAGCAGCATGTGGCAGCAGCGATAAGGGAAAACTCCCCTTTAACGGGAAGAAACCTCAAGCAGAACCAGACTCTAGGTGGGCGACCATCTGCTTTGACCGGGTGGAGAGAGAGAGAGAGAGAGAGGGAGAGAGAGAGAGGGAGAGGGAGAGGGAGAGGGGGTGGGAGGTTGGGGACACAGAGAAGCAGAACCACAACAGCAAAAACAACAACAACAACAACAACAACAACAACAACAATACAATTATTTTCTCAATTATTGTTTCATCCAAATAACCCCAAAACACTGAGCTTACTGTAACCTACATGACCTACGTGTGTGTTACTGACTGTATGACTATCAGCTAATCGATTAATTGACTCATCATTTTGCAGCTCTATGGATAAATCATTTTCCATCAAGTCTACTAGAAGGCAGAGTTAATCATTTTTCCTCCACACATCATCAGTGATTGGCTGTAAAGAATCGGATAGAATTTAGAAAAACACAGCGATATGTGAATTTTTCAACAAAGCTTCTGTCTCCAGCTTTGCTACATTTCACTCCTTTCATTGTTTCACTTGTTTCAAATGGCCTCTATTTCCAAGAGGTTTTAAATAATCCATGTTCTCTGCCTAGTTTACCTCCCAGTGCGATTAAACACATTTGTTCCCTCTAATATGCAAATGCAACAAAAAAAAACCAGAGCACCAAGAAGCTCCCACAGAATCTTTTCTTCTGTTTTTTTTCCTTCTCTGTTACACGACTCTGTATCTTATTGCATATTTTTAATTATTATTATTATTATTTTCAATCACAGTATCTGCAAGTGTGCCCATCATCACTTCTCTATCTTTGTCAAGACCAATTTTTTTTTTTTTTTTTTTTTTAAAAATGACTCATTTGTTTCGCTCCCGCTGAGCAGATAAAAGACACGGTGCTAAATGATGATGACATCGGGGACAGCTGCCACGAGGATTTCCTCCACAAGTAAGCACTCACTGGTACAGGCGGGACGGGAGACGGATGATGAACAATGCCCATTTAACACCCATCAACCTTCCGATGATGAGTAATGGCTCTCCACTTAGCTAAAGTTTCCTCCGGAGAGACGACTGAAGCTAAAATCGCTGTTAGTGAATCAAGAGTTTTGGAAAGTTCATTTTACGGCGATGAGAGCTCCCCGGTTTGCAGGATTAGTTCAGTATCCTGTGGAGACGATTAAAAAAACACCTGTGAAGTGGAATTTTATTTACTTGATGGTAAAGAGAGATGATTTGAGATGGTTTAATGTTAAAAAAAAAAAAGCTTCATAATGATGGGAGTAAATTTAAGGCTACTACAGTCACTTCCCATCTCTATTCTTGATGTGTTAAAGCCTCCTTAAATGTTCTCAGGACATAGCTCCACTGTCTCAATCATGACTACAAGCTTGTCAGTATTAATTACAGTAAGGCTAATGAATCTCGTTGGCTCTAATCTGCTCTCTTTTCGTCTCTGTGATTCAGGGCCATCAGCTCTCATCTCCAGACTTGCGGCTGTTCGATAGTGGTCGGAAGCAACCCCGAGAAAGTAAACAAGGTAAATTTTTAGCGGATTAGTGGCTACAACACGGACAAATTTGTTAAAGCATCTGCATAATTTAAAATGTTTACAAGCGTGCTGCGCTGTTGTTTTTGAGTTTAATGAGCCACGCATGCACTTTTTTTTTTTTTTTTTTTTCTCTCTCCCCCCTCCACTGTCTGCTACTGCTTGCGTTAGTGTTTTGAATGCCAGCCTTCTTCGTTTGGGAGTGCAGTTAACAGCTGCAGCTGTTTTCCCAAAAAAGACACACAAGAAAGCATATAAATGACTTCAAATGAGCAGACGTCAGAATGAAATGACACAGGCTGGACATTCTAACTGAGAGAGAGAGACAGAGAGAGAGAAAAAATATGATATAGTATTGCACACCATGTTTTTGTTTGTTCAAAAGATCAATATTACAGTAGGAAGCAGCTCCAAACAGTTTGCCCGGTGAATATCTTCCAGCCTTAATTCAGTTTGTTTATGGCTTCAGGCCTGAATTGAGCCCCGATTCAATCAAGACTTTTTATTTGTGTCTACACTAAACAAAATGTAGCTTCTTTGAACAAACTTTTTGTGTGAGAATCCACCACTTTTTTTATGTAAAAACCAGCAAAAAGATAAAAAAAAACAGCATTTTTTTCAGCCTTTAAAAACGGAAACACAGCATTGTTGCTTTAAATAATCGCAATTATATTGAGTTTCATCCATTGTGCTCAAAAATACACCCGAACCTGTTTTCTCTTCTCCTGAATCAATAACATAAACACTGCACAGACAAAAAAACCAGCATGTTGAAGGCTTCTCCAGTTAAACTGTCACTCTGTTGATTGATAAATCCATTTTTCTTTTTCTTCTTCATGCAGATTGTGCGCACACTCTGCCTCTTCCTCACCCCTGCTGAGAGGAAATGTTCTCGCCTCTGCAAAGCTGACGCCTCCTTCAAATATGACACGGGCCTGTTTGTTCAGGGTCTGCTCAAGGTAGCCACCTCTCCTTATACACACTGTGATTTGAATCCGAGCCTTTTTATTGTTCTGCTCCGCCTGCTCGTTTGATGTTGTTGTTTCTTCCTTTTTTAAATGGTTCCAATAAGATATCAGTCATTACCATATAGCGCGCGCTTCATCTGATTTCAGACGTGTAGCTTTATTTGCTGCCTTTTATATCGTTGTTGTTCTCAAACCGCACGGCCGCATAATGCAAATCAAGACATTAACATACAGTATGTAAATATGCGCTCTATTCTTCTTTAACTTTTTAAATAAGCAGAACATACATTAACTCGACATGAACAGAATGAGAGCAGCATAAGTAGCAGCTTGTTAGTTTCTAGTTTTGACAGCACCTGCAGGATCCTCTTATATTTTCCCCCACGTAAAAAGTGCAGAAACAAAAGAGACTAGCCCGGGGAGACGAGACGAAAACCCGCCGCTTGCAAAAAAAAAAAAGTGAAATTACTTCTAAAAGCTTCTTTTGCCATATATAACCTGCATAAAGGATGTTTGTCCTGTCTATGTGAAGCTTTTTGTTTGTATATCAGCATCAGAAGTTCTAATATATTTCACAGCTTGTAAGCAACAGACTTCCTGTTGTTGTTATTTTAGTATGCATGCTGCCGTTTGCTTTTTTTTTTTAATAGGGATAGAAGAAGTATTGTTTTGTACGCACTGAGCGGAATGATATGAACATGCCCTTACACATTTTTTAAAAAACCACACAAAACTACGACATTTTTTCTTTTTCCTTCCCAGGATTCCACGGGCAGCTTCGTCCTGCCCTTCCGCCAGGTCCTCTACTCGCCTTACCCGACCACGCACATCGACGTGGACATCAACACGGTCAAGCAGATGCCGCCGTGCCACGAGCACACGTACAACCAGCGCCGCTACATGCGCTCCGAGCTGAGCACGCTGTGGAAGACGGACAGCGAGGAGGACATACCGCCCGACACCATCATCCACACCGACGAGACCTTCACGCCCGACCTGTAAGCCGCGCCGCCGTAACACAGAAGTGTTCGAATGACTTTTTTATTTATTTGTCTGAACGCTGTCATCGTAACCGCCTCGTCTTTCTTCTTAGGAACATATTTCAAGACGTCATGCATAAAGACACTTTGGTGAAGTCGTTCATAGATGAGGTAAGAATAAAGGAGCGCTCCTCGCCATGTTATGCTTTATAGTTTGCATAAAAACATCCATAAACCAAGAGAAATGTGAATAAATAGATGAAAGACAAGGTATGAAAAGGAGAAAGAACCAAATTCATTATACTATGAAATGACAATCCATAAGAAACACACAGAAACTAGAATAAATCAGCAATTATGAAATCATAACTTAATTGTACATTGAGCCAAATACTAGGCTGCAACACCACGTACAGTATAGATTACCCCAAGATACAACACTCACTCTGATAACTGCTTAAATGAATCATGTTGCAGGTTTTGGAGGGCAGTTTTTCCACAGTGATATAATGTCAGTTAGGAAAATGAAAAACTGCTACAAAAAAACCCCAAAAAATTAGCTCTCAAACATGCTGCTTTCATCCCCGCTGTGTTCTGTGGGAGGTGTGACTGGTGTCAAGTCGAGCCAGAAAACGATACCCAACATAAAACAGTTACAGTCCTTGATCCGTTTTTTGATTACAGTCTTAAACTTGCTCTCTTCTGTGAGAGTGAAATGTTTGGAGTGCACAAACATTTTGACCAAGTTCACCACAATTATTCCAAAAACAGAAGCAACTCTTTCCTGTTCTCTTTAGTCGACTGTTCTGTTTTGTATGCGTTCCTATTACAAAATGTTGCAGTGATATTATGTAATAGTTTATACAGTAAGCATCATGACACTTTCTGCTTTCTACTGTATAAATAGTTGTTAGTGCTTGTTAAGGGCGCTGAGTATGAAGTCATCAAGTAGAAGCGAATCAGGTGTTTCTATGTTTTTGTTTGTTTTTCAACACAGTGTCGCGCTGTGAAGTCGAAAAAAGTGGCAAATTTACAGTCATATTTCATTTAAGGTACCTCGCTATCGAACACAGACCGGGGACTTGTACCTGGTTACCACAGATATTTGAATGATGTGCTTCCATCACACTGATGAAATCTCTAGAGCCCATAGATACAAAGCAGCAGGATTTATTCCCAAGGGTCACAACCCATCCTCCGTTCCCATGAAAGTGCTCCCAGAGTTGCGGTTACAAGTTTGTTTTTGTTTTTTGTTTTTTTCATGACAACAGCAATATGTTTCTTCCTCAAGGTTAGCACAAAACAGAAAAGGAAGGAGAAGGGGGGAAGGGGGGGATGGGGGGGGGGGGGGGTGTATTATTCCAACCTTTTCCAGCAGAGCTGTAGCCTGGACTACTAATTGACATCCTGTGTCGTACCCAGGTGTTCATGCTGAAGCCAGGTCTGTCCCTACGGAGCACTTACCTGGCCCAGTTCCTGCTGCTGCTCCACAGGAAGGCCCTCACGCTGCTCAAATACATCGAGGATGAAACGTAAGAGCTGTCAATAATAATAATAATAATAATACTTTTTTTTCTTTTTAAATTCAAATGAGGCTTTCTGTGTGGCAACACTCCTACACCCAGCATCACAGAGAGAGAGAGAGAGTTTAAAAATCGAATCACCAGAGCTGCTAATTCACTTTCAGACTGTTTATAATACTTTTTTTCTCCTTCTTTGCCTTCTGCCATCGCTTTTCGCTTTGACATTGCATTGTAGCCACTCACCTTGCTTTGTTTAGCGACATCGCCGCCGATCACCACCGCAGGACACAAACGTCCTAAAGCCAAGAAAAAGTGCGGCCTGATGTGAGAAGAATAGTCTCCTACCAGTGTTTTTCTGCATTTGATCATGCCTCCGGGGGGCTTGGGCGTATAGGGTTGAGGGGGTGAGCTGGCTCAGAAGGACAAATTACAGAACACTGAATGAAAGGGGAACTGACAACACCAAGAGAGAAACATCTGTTAGTCCTTGGAGAGGACCCAGCTGAATCAAATCACAAAAGCCGCTGGGTAGATGGACAGAGAGAGAGAGAGAGGGGAACACAGGTGCAGGGTGGGCACACACACTTCTTGAGTTCTAAACAAAAACTTACCTGCGATGTGTGTGTGTGTGTGTGTGCACTTGATAGAAATGTCTGAGAATAACGGACAAGTCAGTCTGATTCAGCTGACCGCCGGTGTAAAGCAGACACTTTTATCAAGACGAACAGCTGAGTGTCAAGAAACACACAGAGCGTAATATATATATACGGCCAGTAAAGCATGCAGGGATCCAGTTGCAGGTTAGTGCAACCGACGCAGGAAGCTTCGTTCTGCTGAGCGGTGAAAAGACCTCATACGATCAGATGAGTCATCCTTCACCCCGATCTGAACGACTGTGACGCATTTCACAAGAGCTCTTTAGGTCTGAGTGCTTTTTTTTTTTTTTTTCTTCTTCTTCTTCCCCCCCCCAAAGGACAAGGTATTTGGTTTTGGGCAGAATTTTTAGGGTGGATTATGCTCACTATTCTGCTCATGACCAAAAAAAAAAAAAAAAAAAGTGTGAGCAAACAGTACTGCTGCCGGCTTTATTCATATGCTCGGTGCAGTCATCTGCAGTAGTGTTTGCTGATATCTGTTCCTGCTTTACATTATGAATTATAGACATCATACATTCTTTCACTCCCCTAATGGGACACGAATATGTTTTGAATCTCTTTATTAAACCATGTACATAAGAATGTTTAACTTGTTCATTTGTACAGACACTAAAACGTTACAGGATTATCTTCCCAGGCAGCAGCTATTGCATTTTTAATTTTTTTTTATAGTAATCTAACAGCAAGCAGCAGTTTGTTTCTCCACAAAAAAAAAGCAAAGCAAAGATGATGACCCGCTTTATCTTATTGCTGAATATCGCACACACAATCTGAGGGCAAGTTCGCAGCGGAGACATTTGAATAATTTCAATATTCCCCTAACATCTCTGTCCTTCAGAGGGGACATACTTCTTCATGTATATGTATGTGGCGAGAAGCACAAAAATCTGTCCTTCAGTTTCAGCAGCAGCTAAATGGATTTGCGAAGACGACTCTGTGCATCAGCGCCATTGAAGACCTTATCTGCTTCATATGTCAGGCCTTTTTTTTTTTTTTTTTTTTTTTTTGTGCGCACGGGAAACCAAGTGTGAAATGGTGAACTAATAATAATGAATACAAGCTATACACTTCAAACAAGAGCAAAGGAGTAGTACAAATGGAACCCCCCCCCCCCCCCCCCCCCCCCCGCCCCCTCCGTGGCACCGCTGAAAATATGCAAAGCAGAATCAGGCTTGTAAAAATGAATAATATTGATAACTGATTAGTCATTTATCAAGCGAGAATGCTGAACATACGCTCATTCTGGCTTTTCAAACATGACGATTGGCTGTTTTCTCCGTCTTTGTAAGCTTCACGCATTTGCTTTTAGACTGTTGGTCAGACAAAACAATCAATAAATAAGAAGAAACTGGTACCCTAGCAACAGTTTCTTCTTATTCATTGTTGTGTGTAGTATATAACAAAAATGTGGCTCATAATAATGGTTTATGTGGGTGATTGGTGTGGCATCTGGCGCACAAGGTGATGAATCCTCATGTGTATGGGCGTGAAAGGCATCAGTGTTTGGTGTGTAATGTAAAGCACATGCTAGGGCAGTCACCACGGTTCCACTTCAGAGAGACTAGTGATGCCAGAGATGATGTTTTCCCTCCCTCCTCCTCCTCCTGCTCATCCTCTATCATCAAAACTCTACGGGCGTTTTCACACCTGCCTTGTCTAGTTTGCTTGAATGGAAGCCTTGAGCGCCCCCCGCCCCTTCATTGGCGTGGTTCGTTTGGGCAGGTGTGAACGCACGTAGCGACGCGCGGATCGGCTCTGATGTCACCCGAATCCACGTGTACGCATAAATCATCCACCCACCGCCCACGTGAACCAAATATTTTTCTCTCCGATTGAATGACCCACATCTGTATTTACATTTCACTCCACCTCTACTGCTCCCTGCAGGTTATATTGATGATGATGATGATGTCGAGAAGTGCAAACTCCAATGATTTACTTTAAAGATTAGAGAGGCTGCTTTGAGTGATTTTTGTTAATGTTTCCATACACGCAGTAATGTCACTGCGGCAAATATCGTGGGACATTTAAGCGACAAAACTGTAAATCTTGACGAGGAAAGAAGGGAACTCTCCAGGGGAAACGGAATTAAACTTTTAGCGTCTGAAATATTTTTCTAGACGGCTCTGATGGAGCTCAGGATTTCTCAGGGCGACGGCTGCTTTACGCCAAACAATTCCACTGTATGAACCTGGACTGTGTGTGTGTGTGTGTGTGTTTGACCTTTTTGGATTCGGAGAGGAACAACAAAGAACATTAATTAACATTAGATCCTGACTGATCCTGTCAAGCGTGTCTGGAGATTTAAATCAATAAAGTTACACCGCTGTGCCTCGTGCCAAAATGCGCACGGAGGCAACGCACTCGTCTCTTCCGCTGCGGTGGGATAATGAAGCTTAAGATAAGTTCACATTTTAAAGGATGTAATGAATATTTTCCTCATTAACGATGTATTATTTCATCCACGTGTCACCCAGCCACTGTTCATCAGAACAGTACACCGGTCCCTACGATCCACGAATCTCTAGATCACAGCGGTTGGGTGCGGACCAACTGGACCCAAGACCTTGTTGAAGAGGCGGTCTCGGTCCTGTCACGAACAAACCCTGGTATGGCTCGTCTGTCCAACCTAGATTCGATGCAACTGCAGGAAGCATTGCACATTCTTCTGGATGAAACCAGCTCATCCAGCTGTGCATCATGCTCCTTTCTCTTCAGCCAACTGAAGGCAGCATGTCGTCCTCTTCGCCTAACGACACATTGTTTTCTAGACGTTGCCTTGAAGTGCGCTCAAACGTGCCATTCTGCTCGTATGTTGAGGCTTGGCATTTCCCCCAAACGATGACCTCAACAGCTCTCACATTGCTTTTGTTGATATATCTTGATTCACTTGACATTTAAATCAAACCAAACCAAAGGGGAAAAATGCAACAAAGTAGCAACTCACTCACTGATTCTGACCAAAGCAAACACACTACAGGTCTGAAAACTTCCCATAAACAATGTTTTTATGATGTATTATATTTTTATTCTCATTCCTCTGCTCACCCCAAGGCACAGAAATGAGACTTGCAAGGTGACCTGGTGGCTTTTAATGGCCCCATACCAGACTTTGCATTAATGAGTCTTTCATTTAGGCAGTTAACAGAACATTCAAGTTAACAATAATACATGTTAGAGAGCAGCGCCGCTTTTACGCTACTAAACGCATCAAATTACCCTCCTCTCTGGAGACCTTTTCAGCTCCTTTTGTAAAAAAGAAGAAGTAGAAATAATTGTATCTCTAGTCACGCTCTCGTCCCATCGGGGTTACAGTAACCACCTCTTGGCTTGGCTCCAGAAGCACCTTCTTAAGCCCTTTTCAATTCATCTGAGGCGCCGCAGCCCTCCATTGTCTTCGGCTCACACGAATCTTTTTTTTTTCACGCCACCCTCCCTGTGGTGACCTGGTCATCTGCTCCATCTGGGCTTGACTCATCTCCTTCTGTGCTCCCCCAACAGATAAATGACCTTCCAACTCCTTGTTAGGACAGCAGTCACTCTCTCTATTGATTCTTCTAGTCCTACACGAACATGCTTTTATTTTGTTTACAGGAGACATTTGAAGATTTTTATCAAGTGCTTCTCTATTATACATAAGCACTTCACCATCCAGGAATATGAGTAACCTCTGGCCCCGCTAGGAGTATTCACTGTCAGCGTCCTGATAGACTCGCTCGAAGACGTTTAATGTAAATGCTCTATTTTAAAATTGCAAAAGACCTTTTGAGATCATTTCAACTCCAAAGTGAAGGTGTTTTTAACACTGTATAATAGAGAGTGGATGGCACAGCACTACATCAGACACTGGAGTTACTGAAAGCTGTTGAATAGTTGCATCAGTAAATGTAAACAAGCCTGTGTGCTGAAAAATGCTTCTTACACATACAAAAAAGTTGGCTTAATCCCATTTTTTTAACCTGTTTTTTGTTTTGAAACACAATATGTTTATTTTGTGTCATCATATCAAGTTTTAAAGCTGCACTATAGTTAATATTTTCATAGTAAAAATGAACGAAATTAAACGTAGAAATGTGAAAAGAGTCAAACGCATGTGTCTAGGAACAGTTGTTATTGGGCATTGATATTTATTTCTGAGTTTTATTTTGAAGTTCACAAAGAAGACATTTCTTTAAAGTATGCAGTATATGCTTAGTGGGAAAGTGAATACAGCAAAACAGTCTGGTGTGTTCTACCTTACAACAAGACATGCTAAAATATTTATATGCAATAATTTACCAAGTAATATCAATTCTAATATAGAATGGGCCTTCAACTAACTAACTGTTTTCACTATTGATTAATCCACTTATTATTTTCTCATCTAAAATGTTCGAAGAGTGGCTGTCATAGGGTGATGTCATCAAATTTCTTCTTTTGATATTGACTTTAGAGCCAAATACTCACCATTAGGTAGCCAGAAATAATGAATGTTTGGCATTTTTTTGCTTGAATAATTAGTTTATTATCAAAATAATGGCAGATTATTTAGAAGCCGTATGTAACTTGATGTTTCTGACTAAATGTTGCAGAACTGTCACTGTCATTTCAGACATGTGGCTCTAATTGATTTTTTTCCTCTTGATACTTAAAACGGTTTCAAAGATGTTGTTATTTTTGAATTTTCATTTGTTCCTTTACTCAGGAACATATCTCACTCCTGAGACAACACACGTAAACTACACAAATAAAAGCATTATTTTTTTGTTTACGTATGAAGGCATTAAAGCGGTCTCGGTTATGGTGTTGCTACAGTAACAGCCCGAGGTCTAAGGGCATACTATTTTACAGGTGCTGTGACAAGATTGTTTATGCTCACTTGCCGTCCTGTACCAGCATACATAATTCATTATGGCATGGCATTCCTTTGCACAGCTGCAACCCAACTAAATGCTAATGCGAAGCCTCTGACCCCCCGAGTATCGTCGGTTGTTAACAGTTACGCTACAATGTCTCCTCTCCTTTCTCTCGCAGGCAAAAAGGGAAGAAGCCGTTTCGATCTTTGCGTAATTTAAAGGCGGACCTGGATCTGACGGTGGAAGGAGACCTGAACGTCGTGATGGCCTTCGCCGAGAAGCTGAGGGCGGGACTGCACTCGTTCGTGTTCGGGAAGCCGTTCTACACCAGCATGCAGGAGCGAGACGTGCTCATGAGCTTCTGACTCTTCTTCTTCTTCACCTGCACTTTATGTGGCGGAAAAAAGGAAACGGGACATTTCTTTGTTTTATTGTTACATGAATGTATGCACCAGTGTACTGTTCATACAAGACTACCATTACTAGCCCTGAGTATTTGTTTCTGCTTCGTTAAAATGAAAAGAACATTTTGCCTTTTTGTGGATATGTGTGTGTGTGTGTGTGGATGTGTGTGTGTGTCTTCATCAGTACAAGGCATGATTTCAAAGACTGATTGTTACTGCTGTTATGAGCCATCAGAATCAAAGTTTTGATATATTGCCTTGATCATCTGTAAGTATGATGTGAGTTTAATGTATTTTAGAAGACTTAAATTATTCTCTGCCTTCTGTTCATAGAGGGTCTGTACTCATTTATGGTGTTTAAAATTGGCTGAGGCGCCCACCAGCAATTTAATTTAAATTTCTATTTATTAAAACGTGTTATTAGTTTCTTCACTGCCTGTGTTATAAAAGGATCTCAGTTGGCCTTTTTGAATCTTTTGAACTCGTGGATTAACCTTTTCAAAAATTCAATTAATGAACGTGTGTGTGTGTGCGCGGAACGTGAATGTTGCACTACGCTGCGACTAAAAAGGTTGCGAGTAGTCATAAAGCATGGAGATTTCATTAAAGGAAAAAAAAAAAAAAAGGACAAAGAGCACTGTAAAGGAAATCTTATCACAATCCCTCCTGACAAAGCAGACCTGTGTTTGTAGCTGACAGTGAGCGTCATTAAATGCATTTACCCAGCTGTGCGTAAAATGGATTTGCACAGATTTTTTTTTTTTTTTTTTTTTTCTCCCTCCTTTCCTCCCACAGCGACGATGCAGCTATTTGTTGTTAGGATAATCCAGCTTTACAGCAAACATAACTTTTCTGTGGTGTTTAAGTCGAGTCATTTACTTTATGTGCTTTGAGAATTGTGCCTAAAAACGCTATTTGTTTTGACATTGTAATATGTTGAGTCGATGAGTTCGTGCATTATGTACATTTTTACTGTTTACATACAGTATAATATAGAAGAATGCATCCAGATGTCTACATTTATCTGCTGTGCTCCCTTTCTTTTTTTATTTTATTGCTTACTTTGTTTTAACGGAGGATTTTGTCTGATATACATCAACTTGTGCATATTGGGCAATGAACAATAAAGAGTAATAACCCGGCTTAGTATACCATCTTTTACACTGTTTACTGTTATGTGCTTTGGGATTGATTAAAAATATCACTCCTGAATTAAAGTAAAGCTGAATAACAATGAAGTAAAGATTGATTTTGGAGAAAAATGATGATGCGAAAGCTTCTCAGAGAGCAAGATCCAAAGCAGAAGGGGCCCTGATGATAAAGATTTAATGACCTCCAGATATTAGGCTAAGCCCTGACTCAAAATACAGGACTCGCAAGTCAAACGGAGACTTAATGTGTTCAATAATAGATGAATGAGTAAGACATTGTGAAATGAATAATGATATGACTAAATACAGACAGAATTTAGAGTCTGACCATGAAAGTTTAAGAGTGTATTGCTGTGTTATTTTTAATTTCCTGCTTTTCTGATGGAAACAGAAATCTACAGTCATAACTCTGTGATTTCGACTGCCGACTATACAAAGTTAATAGAGCTGAATGTGTATTTTTTCCTTTATTTTTTTTAATTCTTTCACTGCAGATATTTAGACATTCAATGAACAGAATCAAATTAACCCTGAGAATACATCATGTATCAGATCAATCAATCAGATAAACAGCATCCAGGCCCTCTGGGATCTGTATGTGCCACTCCAAGCACCTTTTCAAGATGCTGCGGCTGAATAACATTAAAATAACATTGAGGTCGGACTATTAAATTTTAAAATAATATAGTGAAACACTGAATTTTATCAGTGAGGCGGCAGTAATTGGAATCTTTAACTGAGGTGGTTCATGAACCTTGGACACTTTCAAAACCTGACTGCGGTTTCACCAAGATGTGGTTATTCATAAATAATATTATGTGTGAGTAAACTGCTTTCTTTAAACCACTGGATGAAAAGAGGCAGCTTGCAGATCGTAGTCTGTCTAAAGCTGCCTCAAGCAAGAAAATTATAATTAGGTGTCCTCTAGAGGGCCTTGAACTGCTGGATATTTTGTTTTTTTAAAAAAAAGTGAAGGAGCCTTTAATTACTAATAGAATATCTGCAGCAACCAAGGACCTCCTTCAGGAATTAAGATGAAATAACATTCATAGGACAAGAAAAAGAATTCATTTGAGATATAGTTTCCTTTTAAGCCACAACCCAAATAGGTTGGTCTTGAGGGGGAGGCTTGATTGGCAGGGAAAAGCTTTGAGCCTGAATGTCTGGCACCTTTTCAGTAAAACAACTCCTACGTCTGCTTCGGGGAGGCTTTGTTGTTGTGACTGGAGGAGCACATGACAACTGTCTATTGCAGTACCCTAGAGTTATGGCAATTCTTAGAGATAACAAAGACAATGTTGGAACCAAAAATGTTTTCTTGTACTTTGATATTAGCTTGTTTTTTGTTTTTTTTTTTGAAAAGAATAGGAAATCTAATGGCTGCTTGAATTCTTTCCTTTTGGACCTCAAGCCAGAAGATAAGAGTTTCCAGCTGGTGTAACAGTCAAACCACTTTATCAATTACATAATGAGCAATTCAGCAGTGTATTGAAGCAGATAAACATTCACACAATAACAGCAGAGATGAAGTTGATCACAGGAATGGCTCACACGTTGGCAAACACTTATGTATTTGTGTATTTGGTCCAGGCTGAAATACACTATCTCAGCAACTTTTGAATGAATTACCATGACATGTTGACACTCATGGTTCCCACAGGATGAATCCTTCTGACTTTAACCCCACCAGATGGTCAGAGTTTTTACTTATTCTGTAAAATATCTCAGCACCCGCCAGATGAATTGGCAAAACATTTTGTACAGGCGTTCATGGTCCCTGAGGTTCACATTTTTGCTTTCAAGTGAACCATCCCAGCAACTAATTGCAATGACATTTGGAGCAGACATTTATGTCCCCCACAGGATGAATTGTAATAAGTTCGCAACTTTTTATCAGCAGCACCATCATCAGGTAAAAAAAAAAGAGTAATTTGTCCAATATTTTGGATTGGAACTGAGTAATAACATCAGTCTCATCTTTACTTTGTGTTCAGTGCTAATTAGCGAGTGTTAGCATGCTAACACACTAAATGGTGAAGGTGGCAAATATATCTACTAAATATCAGCATGTTATTATTGTTGTTAGCATTTAGCTAACTAGCTGCTAACATGGCTGTAAGACTGTACAAATCTTCATCAACATATAGGACTGAAAATATCCAAAATTAACGAATTAGCTTGGCAGCAAACATATAATAGGTACTCGCTGTCGTATAAATGGAGCTATCCTTTAGAGATATGCAGTATAACCAAAGAACGTTGTTGGGGCTGTTTACAAAAAAACAAGCTATTTTACTATTAAAATGGCAGGAAAAATGAAAGAATGGTTGTTATAATTCTTTTGAATAAATGCTTTAAAATTCAAGAAACAGGACTAGCTTGATGGAAATCAGAGGGAAAGTGTTGCAAAACATAACAAAATCTTGTCAGATACAATTTGTTTTACAAGAACTTCAAATGAAGAATGAAAATAGTTAAGGCAGTAGAATGAGAAACAAAATAGTGTGTCGGTTTTATTGGCTTATTACACTTTCTTTTTCAATATGATGGCAAGAAAGAGCACTATTAGACTTCTCCTGGATAAGCTTCATTTAGTTGTTAAGTTGTTGCTGTACTACTACTCAGATAGATTCACATTGAAATGTGCAACCCTGCCTCATAATATTCTGTTAATAGGGGGGAAGGTTTCAGCATTTTGAAAAAAAAACAAAAAAAAACAACACAGTACAAATTGATAGCCTCCACTGAGAAATACCTCAGAATGTGGATTTCTTCTTGGTTTATGTGGAATAAAATAACCTTGATTTCCCTTCTGGGTGAATCTATTTACATTTGCATTTATTCATGTGGCAGGTGCTTTTGTCCAAAGCTACATACAAATGAGATCTTCATTTTATTTCAAAATTGCCAGACTTCACCTTAGGAATAGAAGTTTAACTTTTATGCTTACTTGCTCTTATTTTAAGTGTATATGATGTGTGTGTAAAAATATGTTTGACTGTACTATACCCTTTGTCATTTCCATTTTTATATTTCTGTTGCTTTTGGTTAGGTATCATATCTTTCTACCATCTCTCTAACTGATGAAGATGCCTTTATCTCCTCAAGACTTGACTGCTGTAATGTGCTTTTCACAGGGATCCCTGGCAGGAGCATCCAGAAGCTCCACTACATTCAGAACAGCACCGCCAGCATCCTGATGAGTGTGTGAAAACATGAAACATATAACACTGATTCTGTTTTCATTACACTGGCTCCTTGTCTTCTTCAGTACTGACAACAAAGTCCTGCTGCTTACATATAAATCCATCATGCATCTCCCTACATACAGGAATTGATCACACCCCAAACCTCCACCCCTCAGATCTGCCAGCAGCTTGCTCCTCTGGGCCCCCAGAACTAAGCTCCGCAGCATGGGGGATCTAGCCTTCTGCTCTGCTGCACCATGCTTGTGGAACAGCCTTCCTATCAATCTGAGGACAGCACAGAGCCTAGACTCTTTAAAAAACCTTTCTATTCAGGAAGGTTTTTCATCTTAATTACAGATTAAATGTATTATTATTATTATTATTATTATTATTATTATTATTATTATTATTATTATTATTATATAGTCTACTACCCTATTAAACCCTAATTAATAGAATCACACGTTTCTGGGGCACATGCTCCTGCTGAGGTTTCAACAGAACTGAACCAACTCGGCATCAAAACAGTACCACTCAAATCCCACTACGGTGCTATAAAAACATTCTTGGTGATAGGTAGAAAAAACTGTCTGTCAGGAATGTGCGTGACCTCACGCTTTTCTCTAATTGGTCAGTCTCTGACTCTCCATTTTTCCTATTGGTCGAGTTTAAGACTGCCTTCGTCACAACAGGAAGAGATGTTAACTGGCCGTCTGCCAGGTAAATATTCAACAGAGGATGCTAGCTATCCCCATGTCTGACACGACAAAAGGACAGCAACTCCTGGACAACTGGAGCAAAGATGAAACCACATGCTTTACCGAGGGCACCGAGGTAACATTTAAATATCATTAAGTGACTTGTTTTCACAATTTTAAAAAGGAGAAGTTGTAGGGCGCGGCCTGCTGTCATTAGCTAGCTAGCTAGCCTCAGTGCTAACGTTATGATATTTAGCGGTTAACTGCATTATCCACAAGCTAAAACGGCATTAGCTAAGAGGCTGGCTATGCTTGACGAAGCAGTATTTAGTTATAACGTCATAAAAGGTGTTGAGGACATGCTTTGGAAATTATTCAAGACTAGGGATTAGCAAGGTGCATGGCTGTTTCCAGGTATGGTTCTGGGTTACAGGTTACATCTGAAGTCGAGTGCATAGTTAATTTAGCTATTTGTACACGCTGGGTCGAGTTTAACTTCATCTTAACCTATCTGTAAACATGGAAAACGCTTACGATGATTGTAACCAGTGTGTAAACAAGACTTGAAAACAGTCAAGTAGCCTCGATGAGTTGCTGCTCTGTTGTTTCGGGTGATGTTATTAATGATTCCTTGTCATCATCATCATCATCATCATAGTCGTCATGTTTGAGCAAAATACAACATCCAAACCCCACCGAAAGCTATTCGGATGAAATGTGAGCTTTGAGTTTATCAGGTTGTATTCGACAAGGTGTTTGTTTTACTGATAAGCAAGGTCAGATATGGTCAAATTTTCAATGCAGTTTGGTACTGTAAGCACAATAGTATTACAGACTATAATAATCCTCTCTGATATATTCAGCTACTTCTGCTATGTTGTTTTGAACATGGACACACCAAGACAACAGTATTAAACAGTTACTCTGATGTCCTCTGATTTTATTTGTTGATGGGCACTGTCTGCTGTGTACAGTATATGTGTTTGTACCTGTGGTACCTTTTAGAGTTCTAGCTTATTTCTCTGTATGCTAGTTATCTTCCCTGTTGTTCTTATATAAACACTAAAACCAAAACTGAAAACACCCAGGTTTCTGTAATGTTATGAGTCACTGATTCTTTCTGGGATTGGCAGCATAATCTGTGCTCATATCTCACAACTCAGGAACGTACGACTCAAAACCTGAACTGGCCTTTCAGTACTATCTGTGCTCTGATGCATTCAGATCATCTGAATCACAGCTAGATAGTGTATAAGAGACGTATGTATACATTCAGGTTACATTTAGGTGAAAAAAAACTCATACTGACACTGTTTTAATGCTTTCAAGTATGAGATCTGTTCTGCCTAATGCAGAGTATTGTAGTAAACAAACACAACTGTCACCGCCAGCATTGGATTAGCATCTGGCAGGTAGCTGACGTTAAGAATTAAGTGAGATCCCGATCTTCAGTTTTAAGTACAATATGTCAAATGTGACAGATAATGTTGGTCTGTTTCTTAAAAAAAAAGTAGCTGTCAAAAAAAGAGAGAGATTAAGAAACACTGTTTTCTTTTTCCTGTAAGCTGGGTTTGCTCACTGTGGTTTTTTACAGCCAACGTCATTTAAGGTGGATTAGTTGAGGATTTGTGTTTGTGTGTGTGTGTGTGAGTCTTTTTGTGTGTAATAGCATTCAGGTTTTTGACTCCCAAGCACGAGCTGACTGCATTCGCACAGTAAACACTTGTTGCCACACACACACACACACATGTGCAATTTCCTCCCACCAGTACCCCGCCACATACAGACAGAATAAAAAATAATCCCTGTAAGAAGCAAAGTCCACGTCGGCTAGCAGCCAATGTCTTCATGACATGCAGAGTAGTTGCAGGTCAGGTATGTAACTCACCATGGTCACGTGTTGTCTGAGGAATAGCAGGTTTTTTTTCTTTTGAAAGTTAGGAATGTGTAGAGAAGTGATCCATCAAATGGGATCACTTGTACTGAGCATGCAGCATAGTCTGTCTGGTCTATTTTCTTAAATTAAAAAAAAAAAGAAGTGAGACAGCGTGTCGTCAGTGGATTGATGAGCATTATTTGTCTGTTTCATATAAACATTTGTTCTGTGTGTTTATGATTCAAATCATTATTTTCTTGCGTTCATTTAATTTATGATTGATTGATTGATACTTTATTAATCCCTGAAGGGAAATTCCAGACATATTTTACCAGGAATTTGCAGAAAACTCATGTCATTTATTAGAATAACACTTTTATCAAGAAGATTAGTTTTACAGTGTAGAATCATCACATTTTACAGTTGTTTTGATTCTTTTCAATTTTATTGTGAATTTGTGTAAGTTGGTTTAGTTAATAGTGAAGTTTTTTTTATTGTTTATTTGTGTCTTGTAATTCCATCTGTCACAGTTTTCATCAGAATTAAGTATTAAATAAGTGCTTCTTTCCTTCCTTTCTGTTTGTTTGTTTTCTATGTTTATTTATATGAATTTGTTCCTGCGTCATGGAAATAATGTTAAGTATAACTCTTTTTAGTTTTAGACATCAGCCTGAGAGCCTGTAGCCATGGAGACCCCTGTTTCCAAAAACAATGAAAGCACCTTCCCCAGCTTCGGTGATCTGGATGACTTTCTCACCAAGCACAACTCAAACTTCATCTGGCTGCTTGTGGGTGAGTGATCTGCGTCTGCACTGTGAGAAACATACACATCAATCATTGATTTTTTTTCTTTCATATGTAAAGTTACAGAGCTGTCATCAACAGATCAAGCTGCATTTTACTGGGATATCATAGCTTCCTCTGGTCTAAATAATGGTAGAAAAAAAAAGGTTTTAATTTAATGAAAGTGTGTGAAATGATCTCTCAGTAGGCCGATGATATTTCATGCTTTACAGGATGATGCTTTTTTTTTCTGTATGACTACAGCATCTTCAACTTGAAAATTGCTCTTCTGGGAAAAAGGAAAAAAAAAACTTCAAATAAAGCTTTTAGTGCTGCAGTAAAACCCAGCTGTTCGACCAGATTTAGAAGTGTAAACAGTTCTGCGATAAAGCCATCTGCATTGCTGGATGCTGTAAAAAAAGTGATTTTTGCTTATAGTTTATGATGAGTTTTCCAATCTATTACTACTGATATGACTGTCATGGTTGTTTTTTTTTTTTTTTCATTGTACTGATGGGTCTTCTACATCAGAAAGCAGAGCATCTGGCACATTGTATACAAGGAACAGTCAGTGCACATGTATTATTAAAGAGTTTGACTTAATGGATGCAAAATCAGCATTAGTGATTAAATGATAGGCCTATTTTCCAGCTGTGTTTACAGACACGAGTAATCAACATTTAAAGGCACTTTTCTGTTCACATTAACACATCAGTTCAGACATGTTGATAATCTGTAAATCTGCAATATTGCACTGTTGTAAATAAAAATAAGTTCACTTATAATTGATCATCTTTGTCTGACCGAGACCTTGTCTTGTTTTTTTGCCTTCCAGCCACCATTCTATCCTGTGGATGGATCATTTATTTAACTTATTACAACTCCCGCAACATCGGCCTCATCCTCACCCTCATCATCAACAGACTCTACAAGGATGGCTACATTCATATCGGTGTGTGTGTGTGTGTGTGTGTGTGTGTTCGTCAAGGAGCTTTTGTCACACGGTGATAAATGGGGAGGAGGAAAGGCTGCCAAAGCTTTCAGTTCAAGGCGTTAACTGGGCCTCCTGAATATTTCATGACGAGCCAGGTTCTATTAGCGTTTATCTCCGTAGAGCGTGTACAGCAACCTGCCACCAACAACAGATTGAATTTCTCTATATAAACAGACACAGACTGGGATTTAAAGCACCTTGAGGACTTAAATCCAAGTGTAACACATCCATTATTTTTTCCGAAGACACGTCATCTTCTTTGCTAAAGAGTTAATTAGGGCTCATCTGGTGCATCTGCTCTGTAATAATACAGCACCAAACAGTGCACAGCCCCTAAAATAACCCTAAAAGAAGCCAAGACTTCTCATATTAATGCTTACTTGCATGTGTTGGTTATTTTAGCAGGGAACAGTGAAAGAACAATTACCGAGGCAGCATTAAAATTTTAGCAAAGGCCTCGTTGCCAACATGTGTCACTACAAAGTGAGCAGTCACCTGTGCGGCCGCTAATCTGTTTATTCAAATCAGCCTCTTATGTTCCAAAGAGTTCTACTGTCTACGGTTGTCATTTACAAAAAAAAAAAAAAAAAAAGCATTTGCAAAAGCTCAGAAAAGAAGACAGCTTTGTCTGAAGCAGCAGGTCTGAACATGTTTTTTTTTTTAAAGGTGTGTCTTTTCAACACTCGGTTATGTGAAGTTCCAGCACGGGTTCAAGGAGAGGGGAAACGCTGACCAAAACAAAGTTCCCTTAGAGAGAGAGAGAGAGAGAGAGAGAGAGGGAGAGAGAACCTCGGCCCAGTTACACATCCTGTCTGCAGTCAGTCAGTCAGTGGAAAAAAAGACAAAAACACACATAAACAGGAGTGTCAGCTGGAAATGATTTAGAGTTCAAGCTAGAGTTCAGCACTCAGGTGTTGTCACTCTCATGGCATGAAATAATTAAAAGACGCTTTATGAGGAAGATTAATGACGGCACATCACGCTCAGGTTCCCGCTCATCTTTCTCGCTCGGTGACATTCTCAGACCTACTTCTTGTACAATTAGATCTTCATTAAGATTTTTTTTTTTTTCTTTTCTATGATTAAAAGAAAAACAGACAGGATGATTGAATATCCCAGCAACACAGATTTTAACCCGTCTAATTACATCTTTTGTTGAATCAGTCGGTTTGTTAACTTCAAATCCAAACGGATTTTCACTGCAATGATGTCACTTTTTCGGTCAGCGTAATCGACACACTACTGTTGTTTATTTACTGTTTATGGAAATATTATAAGTGCACTCTGTGTCTGTAACACTAAGTGTGTGTGTGTGTGTGTGTGCCTCCTCCGCAGGCTCCTTCTCCTTCTCTGTGCTGTCAGGGAAGGTCATGTTCAGAGATGTCTACTACATCAACCAAGACATGTCTATCAGGTAACGTCTCCGCCGCGTTGTTCACCTCTCCTGTGTTCATCTATCGTCTTAGAGGTTGATTACTGATTGATTTTATTTTTTTTGTGTGTGTGTGTGTGTGTGATAGGATACAAGACGGCTTCCTCATATTTCGTTGGTGGAAAATGTACAACCCGAAACAGAAACAGCACGGTGAGTAGAGTGTAACTAAACACGCGTCTGCTATCATGCAGAATGTAGAATATTGTAACTCATCTCTTCTCTTTTTTTTTTTTTTTTTTTTTTTTTTTAATAACCAGACCCCAAGGCAGAGACCAGGCTTTACGTGACAGTCAACGGCTTTGAATTTCACGTCTACAACCGCACCGACCTCTACGCCCGCCTGCAGGAGACCTTCGGCCTGGAGCCCACGCTCATCACGCACAAGAAAGATGAAGAGAGGGGCCGGGGGGAAAGAAACAAAACCCTGGAAAGGTAGGACCAAGTCCCTCATTGAACAACATGGCCTAGAAAGCAACATTAAGCTGTGGCTTCTGTCGTCATACCTTTTTAAAATTAGATCTTTTTTTTTCATGAATTAATCCACAAATTTGAGCAGTAAATCAAAATTGAAGGCTGTAAATGTGAATTGTAATTGTATTGTAATACTGCCATCAAAGGAGTATGGTCATTTTATTTTCTCTCTAGTATTGGACTTCACTTCAAAAGCACAGTAGTAAGTGTGAAAGAGCAATTTCTCAGGTGTGATTGGAAATGCAGGAAACAGTAGTTTCTCATGAATTGAAATTTAATGGGCATTAGGAACAGGCTGCACATATATGCTCCCTTTTCTCCCCATCATCATGAAAAGAGATGGAGGTGCAGGCGTAGAAGAGGGCTATTATCATTTCCTACTGACAGCCAAATGAATTGTACAGACTTGCAAAATGTAGTTCTACTAAACTGTTTTAAGGCTGAATGTCTTCTGGTCGTCTGTAGTGTGAACATCAAAGCAGAGAACCCGGACCCAACGTCTTCATGGCGCTCCCTCATCCCTGTCATCAAAGTTAACATCAGCACGGTGAGTAGCTCACAAGTCCGTACCAGCAGGACACCACTGAGATACAGAAGGACAGAGGTGTGTGTCAGGGAAATAGGAGCACAGTTTGAGAGATTGTTTGAATAATAAGTGTTTTATTCAAGCTCTTATTGTATTGTATTGTATTGTATGTATGTTTGCTCTCCTGTAGGGTCGCTTGGCGTTCGGGAACCACCACCTCCCCCAGACTCTGTGCGTCAACTTTGAGGACGCCTTCCTGACCTACGCCACCAAGCCGCCATCCAGCCACCTCGACCAGTTCATGCACATCGTCAAAGGCTCGCTGGAGAATGTACGCGTCATGCTGGTTCCCAGTCCACGCTACCTGGGCATGCAGAATGACGAGTAAGGCCCAGTCTTTAAAAAAAAAAAAAAGTTTTCAAATGTTATTGTGTATGTTAATGTGTATAATGTAATGCCACAGACTGACTCTGAAAATTTGGTATTTATATATTCAAAGCAATTTTAGTCTTGTGCAAACAACCTAATTTTTCAGTTGTGGATATGAGAAGTATTTCCCCCAAAACATTGTTATGGATAAAGCTATTGCCTAAAGAAAAGTTCATCATGTATATTGTCAGTCACTAGTATAATGAATGAGATTATTTATCCTGCAATATGTATGACGTCAAAGGAAACACTCTTCGTTTTTGTCTTAAAACGTTGAAGTGCTGTGACAGAACTTTTTCAGTTCAATTGATAGATGACCCTGAGTACGTACGTTGCTGAGTATGAGAGCTGCAGCTTTCTTAAAACAAAATAAATACATGTTGTTTTAGATATATGTGTGTGTGTATATAGGGAAATGTTTATTAGAGGGCTCGAAGTAGTTGTTTCTTTTGTCATCTTTGTTTTTGACCCGGCAGCTTTAACAGTGCCATGAACCGGCGTCTGCACTTAAACTGAGTGAATCGACGTGGAGCGTGAAATTGCATTAAAACCTCAGTGATGTAAAGAGTCGCTCTGAGTGGAAAAACTGGCAACTGTAGCCTCTAGAAAAAACCATCTTATGATTTCAACCTCCAACAGTCCTTGAAGTGTCTTTTAAAGCCTCATCGGGATATCCAGTGAGATGAAGAAACAATATATAAAAGGAAAGACGTTGCTTTTAAGAATTTTCATGCAAAAGTTGAACTTCAAAAAGTGCTGATTATTTAATTAGCACTTTGTTGTTACCTCTTGAGTAGAGTTCATGTATCATCCTACATGTAATCATTTAGAATGAAAGGATAGAGATCATAACCTCTTAAAGGACCAGTGTGTAGAATTTAATGTTATCTAGCAGAACAGACATGGCAGAAATGGAATATAATATTCATAAGCATGTTTTTAATTAGTGTATAATCACCTGACAATAAAAACCACTATGTTTACATTAGCTTAGAATGAGCCCTCTATATCTACATAGGGAGCGGGTCCTCTTCCACTGAGCCCGCCATGTTGCACCACCATGTTTCTACAGTAGCCCAGAATGGACAAATCAAACAGTTTTGTGGCCACTTGTAGGTTCTACACGCTTGTGAGGGGAGGGTGAGGGGAAGGGTATTCAGTTGGTTGTAATCTACAACCTCACCACTAGATGTCACTAAATCCTGCACACTGGTCCTTTAATGAAAATTGGGTTTTTGTCTGTACCCTTGTGGATTTCTTTTCTAGACCCCCTAGACTGATGGGTGAAGGCTTTGTGGTCATGCAGTCCAACGATGTAGACATCTACTATTACCAGGATGAGCCCGGTATGGACACAGGCACACACACATTCACACATTCTTAAAAAAAAAAAACCCCAATCCATTGTCTCTTCTCTGTAATAACACTCATAAAATTGTTTAAACGTATTGGACAAACTGTGTTTTGCCTTTTGAACGACTGATCTGCGGCGACTGGCTGATTATGAAGGACTTCAGAGTAAATGTGCAGTATGTCAGCCAGTAAGCCATTAAAGGGCTTCTTTGGTTTCAAGATTGGCTTTGTATTTTTGTTCAATATTTATTGTCCGGATGCTCTAGGGCTTGAAATCTTTGTGCGTGCGTGTGCGTAGGTCTGGTCCCGGTTGAGCAAGAGAGCGGGGAGGAGGCGGAGACATGCAGTGAAGGCGATAAGCTGCAGGACTTGCCTCCATGTTGGGGTCTGGACATAGTCTGCGGAAAGGGAACCGACTTCAATTACGGCCCCTGGGCGGACCGTCAGAGGTGAGTAAACAGCATGTATGAATATATAAACTCTCTACTTCATTACCATGAAAAATGAAGCTCTGTTGTTCAAACTTGGCCCTAATATTCTGCTCGAGTCATCTTTAAACATGTAGTTTTCAAATCAAAACTGTTAAAGCTCTAGATTCGGTGCTTTACAGATGTGGTCATGCATTTACATGAACACTCACTTTTTTTTTTTCTTCTTCACAGGGATTGTCTGTGGAAGTTCTTCCTGCCTGCTGACTACCAGGCCATGAAAGTGACCGAGATGGCTGAGCCAGGAAAACCCAGGCAGATCCAGGCCTTTGAGCTCCGCATGAACATCATCGCTGACGCCACCATCGATCTACTTTTCACCAAAAACAGGGTGACTCTAGCGCTCGCTCTAATGTGCTTTCTTCTCCCTCTTTTTTTTTTTTTTTTTCCTCCCCTTCCTTTCTTGCCAAACCGTTTGATCTATCTCCGTCCCCCTGCTGCTTCCCTTGTCTTTTGTCTTTATGCCTCCTTGTGTTTTAGCTATTGATATCGCTTCATGTTTTATGCTTTTTAAAATTTTCATGCCGAAGCAGTGCAGGGATTTTTTTTTTCCCGCAAAGCTAAATATGTGAAGCGCATACTAAATAACAACATAAATGCGTGTTGAATAAAAACATAAAATGGCTTGAGTCAGGAAAGATTAACATTTTATTAGCTCTTTTGAACACATTTTTGAGATGAGATGACTTATCTGCTTTTTTTTTTTTTTTTTTTAAGACACTCACTCTAATAATTTGACAGCATACATGATTGTTCTGTTTGCTCTCTCTTCTTCCACCGCTCTTCATCCCTCTTAATAGGAAACCAATGCCATCCATGTGAATGTAGGTGCCGGTTCTTATCTGGAAGTCAACATCCCCATGACTGTAGGAGAGAACGGTAAGACCCGGTAGATTAACATGTCAGCGCTCAGATCTGTTGCAGCAGGTGTTCCGCTCATGGATCGTCTGCGCTCATGGACTAATCTTGTCTGTGTAGAAGCACATGGCAACTCTGTTTATATTTCCATCTTTCATTTGTTATTAATCTGTCGCACTGACCAATGGCTGAACTTTCTTAAAAGTCAGGAAGACATGAGACAGAGACATTCTGAAGGCTAATAATAGCAAATGATCAGCTTTATTTATGGTGTTTGACGTGTAAATTCAGGAAGTTCACTGGCTTTTTTTTTTATAAGTGGAATTTAATCCAATTCTGCTCTTTCATAAATTGTAATTATTTAGACCTATAAAGAGGATTCTTTGAAGTCACTCACCTTTAAGAACTTTTTTATATCACATTCCTGGTCATATTGTGCACATGTTTAACAATATACGCCAGAAAAAAAGTACAAAAGATCCATTTTTTTGTGTTCTTTGTATGAAAATCCAGTCATGTTTTGCTTCCTGTAAAGCCAAATATGACGTGCGCTTACGTAGGCTTGAACCAATCATATTCGACCAATGATATCATGACATCCAGCCATCAATCATTCTTCAACTTTAAGAAGCAGCACAGAGCTGAGATTCATTACGATGATTATCACATTCCTCCTAACGTTATGTCCTACCGGTCTGTCCGGTTTCGCCCTGAAACACGTCACGATGTGGAAGTTATATGCTGTCGGTGCGGTTTGATCGAGACTTTAACTTAAGAATGGAGTTTTCCACCCTTTTTTATAAGAAAGTCTAAAGATCAAGTATCATAAATATTATTTAGAAGTTCAGAATAAAACCGCTAACCTCAGGCAACTCTTGTCAACACTGATAGTTTTGTGAGACGTGTGATAATTTATCACACTGTGCGGATCATATTTTGTCTGTCATCAGTCAACGTTGTCCTCTGTCCCCCATGAATTCAGTTAACATAAGTAGATTTTCAACTTTTAGCCGGTAAATGGGATTAGTTACAAGGACTTTGCTGTAGCTTTGTTTTTTGAGGATTGATGGCCCCGCTTTTCTGCTTCTGTCTCCTACCCTCAGGCTACTCTCCCACCATCAAAGGTCAGCTGCTTCACGTCGACACCACCAGCAGCATGCAGTACAGGACTCTTCTGGAGGCTGAGATGTTAGCCGTAAGTAACAGGCAATTATCCGAGAAGCTCCTTTGTTGAAATTTCGGAGATAAATTTGGAAAATGGTCACTTCTTAGCCGCCTTAAGATGCAAAGGGAGAGAGTTAGGAGTGCAATGTCAAACGGGGATATACATAGTGCAAGTGCTCCGCTATTAGTGAAAACTTATTCCGCCTCTGCCTTTTTATTTCAGTTCCACGTGATAGCCAGTTACCCTCGGGTGTGGAACATGCCTCAGTCATGGCAGTGTGAGATCGAGGTGTACAAAGCCACTTATCACTTCATCTACGCCCAGAAAAACTTCTTCACCGGTGAGTCTCCTCCAACAAACAAACACAATCTGTGCACAGTCATCAACATGCTGTGTGTTGTCAGTAAGATCAGAAGGTGAAACGCTGTTTTTCCCACCTCATCACTGTCCCGTCTGTCTTTTTTTTCTAGATTTGATCCAGGACTGGGCGAGTGACAGCGCCCCAGACATCTACTCCTTTGTTCCCTATTCCTGGAAGTTTAAGATCCTTTTTCACCAGTTTGAGATGATCTGGGCAGCAAACCAGCATAACTGGATCGATTGTTCCACCAAGCAGCAGGAGAATGGTGAGGAAGATGAAGATGCAGATGCAGATGACGATACTAAACGTATTAAAACGGGTGTTCAGTTAGAGAATGTGTCTTATATTTTCTGCATGCAAGAATGAGAAGAAAGAAGACACAAAATTTGATTCTATAATTATTGTGTCTTCAACAAACTATACAAACTTTTAAACATGTATTTTGAAGTAAAGCATAAATTGCTCTCTTAGCTAAAAGAAAATATTACATTTAAAATCCTTTAAAACTACAGTAGTTTTATAGTTTTGCTGTGTTTTACATGTCTTTAACATTAGCATTAGCATTAGCACTGCCGCAAATAATATGGTGGGGGAAAAAAAAAAAATCAGCCATGACAGTTATCAATAACTTAATGCCTCTGTAACACTGGCTAATGTGCATGTCAGGATGCTCTGACTCTATTAAGTCATCACATATTGTACAGTATATACTCTATTCCAGAAAGGTGCAGACTAATCAATCGCATTATTGATCTTCTATAGTGTACCTGGCAGCATGCGGAGAGACGCTCAATATAGACTTCACTTTGCCTTTCAACGAGTTTGTTCCAACCACCTGCAACACCCGCTTCAGCTTGAAGGTTGGTCATGCGTTAAGTGAATATGATTTGATCCAAAACTAAAAGTCAATTAAATGTCTGGTTTTTTTTTAGTTTACTTGTAACGATTTTTATTTTTTTTGCCCTGTTTCACAGCAGTATGACCACACACACACACACACACACACACACACACACACACTCTTATGTTTTCATTTCTTCTTTTTCTTTTTTTTTAAATTCAGATGCTTTTTACTTATTCGCCCACAAATGTGAACAAATTGGCACTAACTCTGTATACGTGGGTGCGTTTTGTGTATGTACGTTTGACCTCCTCCTCAGGCGGAGGACACAGACATGCGACTGTCCCTTCCCGAGTGCCACCCGAGTCGCTACCCCCTCCTCACCCTCGCCAAAGACTACCAGAACGTCAAGTTACCCCCAGACATGTTCATGCCTGGAGAGAATCAAGGCGCTCCCCCTCCCAAACCTGCTAAATCCCGATGGAGGAACATCACCCACGCAGAGTGAGTTCAACCTGGGAATCACTTCTCTCTAGTTGCGGGTAACAAAGTGAGTGTGTTAAGCAAAAGAGCAACGGCTGATGACTCACCTCCGTAACATTGACTCACATTTATGCAAAAGAAGAAGAGAATCACTGCAAAGGTAGTGGGTGGTAATTTCAAGTAAATGTAACACTAACCTTCACTTTTTTTTTTTTTTTACACTTTTGGCTGCCTCTGTTGCTTTTGAATTAAAACGTAATATCCCTTTTTGATTGGACAAGCCACCGACCAGCCTGTGAGTGACTGAGTGATGAAGTTTCACCATTGGTCGGCCGGTCCGGTGTTGCAGTTTCCTCATGGGTCGTTGCTCTTTCAAAATAAATGGGTGTGAAGCAGAGGACAGCAGTGCGATGCAGAGTGCAGAGTGTGTTTCCTGCTCCAATCTCTGACACTCTCAGCTCCGGCGTCAAATACAGAGACGTCGGTTAAACTCCTGTTTAAACAGACGCGTACCAGCGTCTCTACCGTCTCCCTCCTCTGCCAACCGGTGTGATCAACTCTCCGGCTGACAGCGCTGTCAGCAGGAGAGACGCTCCGTCATGTGTTTGGGTTTAATAACTGAACTAATAACAGGACGCAAGCTTTTTTTTTTATTTCTCTGATGTTTTGCACATCGCAAATGATGAACAGCAGCATTAAAAACACAAGTCTTGCAAGTAAAACATGCCACTCATGTAGCTGGTATATCAGGTTAGTGTGGGGCTAGATTGGACTGTAACTGGGCAGAGATAAGCCTCCTGATTGGAAAGTTTTGTTCTTGTAACTGCTTTTTTTTGACTGAAACTTAACTATGTCATGTGATATGACCATGAAGAGAAAAGATGTATAAACTCTGCCCTTTTCTTAGAGCTTGCAGCAGTGTTGTCGTACCAGTGCATCTTGATTCAGACTCTTTTTAAACCCATATACTTCTTCTCCGCTTTTAAAGATCAGCTAAAGTTAAAAGAGATGCTTCTGTGTGGTGTAGCGCATGCATTTTGCAATCTGTACATGATAACTTAACATCCAGATCATTTATTATGTATAGCCCCAGAGCCAGACTTTACTGATGTAGCGCTGCGAGAGACCCGCTTACCACCTGGGAGGTTACGATCGAATTCTGTCTGGACTGGTGCACTCTGCGCTGCAGAGAAATCAGGCGTGACCCATTTGCAGCCCGTAAGCCTGTACTGTATGTCCTCGAGTTGTACGGTTCATAAAGCAAATGATGAACTGGAAAATCCACTTGAAATGATGATAAACTCGGCATTATGACTATGTATCTGAGTGTACGTTTTTCTTCCTTACATCAGAGCTGGCTGGGTAGATTGCTGGAGCGTACCCAACTTCTTGCTCATCATCGACTACACCTGGCACCCCATTTATCCCCAGAAGGCTGATGAGCAACTCAAACAGTCATGTAAGCTCTCTCGCTTTAGTACCAATTCTCAAGTTGTTCCTTCGAAAGCCAACCATAAGACTGTGGACTGTGTTAGGAATCTTTTGAGATCTTTTAAAAGACACATCTTCTCTAACCTTAATCTCGTCCGACTTTGTAAACCCCAGTGTCCGAGATGGAAGAGTCCATGCTGTCGGCTCTACGGCCCCCAGAGCACACCTCGGTACCTCACAACGCCCAGCCGCGTTACACCTCCGCATCCGCTTCGACCGCACACAGTCGGGTGCCCACTGACCCCTCGGAGCTGCCCCCCGACAGACTTCACGTGGAAATGGAAATGTCCCCAGATTCTCAAATCATCCTGTACGGGCCCATGCTCCGAGCGCTGATCGCCATCAAGGTAGGGAAATCCTCCAATAAGCTTAGTCAAATTCTTGATTTTCTGGACTTTGGTGACATCTTTGGGTAGGTATCATCACTCTCATGTTTTTCACTCAATGTAGTTAGTGATCCAATAAAGGTTAGATTTTTGGATAAGCACCAGGAAAAGCACAGGTGTAATGAGTTTATAATCCGTTAAACATCCTCCTAATCTCTACTTTTTTTTTTTTTTTTTTTCTTTAGGAGAACTATTTTGGCGAGGACGATATGTACACAGACTTTGAGGAGGCGGTGACCAGCCCCGTGTTGTCCACTTCCACCTCCTCGGGCTTGGGTTGGTCTCCTCTTGGCATGGAGGACAGCGAACAGAAGGGAACCTCAGACATCCATCCCCTAGACCTGCGGCCTTGGGACATCACCGTGCACATCAACCTCTACAAAGTCCACGGCAGACTGCCAATGGTAAGACTGATGACTGCCAATAGTTCTGATTTAATGGTTTGGCGAAAGAGAGAGCGATAAGATTAGAAGTGCAGCAATTTGGCTACGATTTAAAAAAAGATAATGGAACTACTCTATCACTACAGTGTGCTGCAAGACATGCAGTCTACAAATAGACCAAAAAAGTATCATGTTACTGTTTGCATATTTATAAAAAATGTAAGGAAAGACGATGAATAATGCATCCGCGGTATGAACAGAGAACATTCAAGTAAAGTGTTTCGATTTCATTAAACCTTTATCTCCCTGTTTGCGAAGACTTTGTCGTTTTTAATCCAAACCCTGCCAGCCTCGTGTTTTGTCTCCATCTGTATACGCATGCATCTATGTCTTTTCGCTTATTTTCTCGCCTGTGCCTCCAGCACTGCAGCAGCGAGGGTCCCGAAGGTCCGTCGGGCTTCTTGGAGCGTCTGTGTTTCGAGATGAAAAAGGGTTATAAGGAGACGATGCTTCAGCTGCTCCTGTCTCCCGTTCACATCTTCGTCAGTGACAACTACCAGGTCAGAAACACATCATACCTGTCGCCGCTCCATCTGGCTCCATGCGGGGCAGACATCCGCAAAGCTAGTCGATTTTTTCATTTGTATAAAAGCACATTGAAAATCAATTTGTGTCTTTAGCTTTGCAACAGGAAGCACACAAAAAAAATAACATGATTATCCCTTTTGGCTACAGGACCATGTTCTATATTAATCATTTAAAATCCTGAGCAAGACAGTGTTATACAGCACAGTAATACAGACTTGAACTGTGTGTCAAGCCTCACGTGTGGAGGGACTAAACAATTAATACACAAACAACTACACTTTAAGCTGGTAACTGAAAGACTGACTCAGTGCTTTTTAGAAAAAACAATAAAGCCTGCGGTTAGTGTTGCATAATGTGAAACAGGTTGGCAGTACCTGCCACATGTTTGCATAAGCTCAAACATATTGTATAACCGCAAAGAATTTCTAAGCTTTAGCCATGAGTTGCAGCCTATTTGCTGTTTAGAGTGAATATATTTTCCTATTCCCTGGTGCAGAACGTCTAGCTCTGTCTCTCTCTCTCTCTCTCCTCTTTCTAGTGGGTGCAGAGAGATTGTGGGGAAAACAGAAATGGATTTCACTTTAAGCTAAAGATCGCTATTAGCAACACACCACGTTCCCTTCATGTCATTTCAATTTCTGTGGGTTTTCAACCTTCCAAGGCGGTGATGCAAGTTTAAAAATGAATGTGTGTGTGTGTGTATGAGAATCTGTTCTTTTGCCGACAGCGTCCCACAGCGGACGGGGTGTTGAGGGACGGCCACCTGAGTCTGTCGGGCCTGCAGATGAGGGCACATGCCATGTTCTCTGCTCAGGGCCTCCCACTGGGCAGTGACACGCTGGAGTACGCCTGGCTCATTGATATGCAGGCTGGGGGGCTCACCGGCAGGGTCACTGTTCCACAGGTGTGTGTGTGTGTTTGTTATTGTCAAACGGTGATTTGCAATCTGGAGGGGATATGATACATGCAGTTTGAATACAGACTTATCTAGATTATGATTATGTCATAGATCTTTACGTCATCTGTGTGGGAGAGTGTGTGTGTGCAGCTGTGTTTAAAGTACTTGACAGAATATGTTTTCTAAATAAATACCACCTTTTTGAATTTATAATGCATTTGCTCTTGCAGTAAACATTTATTCATTTTAAAGTTCCTATGTATGTGTGTGTGTGATTATTAGGTGGCCAGTATGATAGAGTGGGGTGAGACTTTCCTTTTCCACGTGGTGTCCCGTGAGTTCCAACTAGAGCAACCCAAGCCCTCCGTCATCTGCCAACATGGTGTGGACCGTCGCATCTGTGATGCCAAGGTACAAACAGACAGTATACCATGAAATACTGCACAAGGTCTACGCTTCATTTCTGCTGCTGTAGCTGTCTGGCCTTGTTTTGAACTTATTAGCAGTTATGTGTGTCTGCATCTCTCACCGGAAGCTACTGATTTAGCTTGTTATAGCTGAAGCTACTGAATTAGCTCATAATGACTGACGATGCTGAATTAGCTCATAATGGCTAAAGATGCTGAATTAGCTCATAATGGCTAAAGATGCTGAATTAGCTCGTTATAGCTGAAAATACTGAATTAGCTCATTATAGCTGAAGCTACTGAATTATCTCATAATGGCTGAAGATGCTGAATTAGCTTGTTATGGCTGAAAATACTGAATTAACTTGTTGTAGCTGAAAATACTGAATTAGCTTGTTGTAGCTGAAGATACTGAATTAGCTCATAATGGATGAAGATACTGAATTAGCTCATAATGGCTGAAGATACTGAATTAGCTCATAATGGCTGAAGATACTGAATTAGCTTGTTATGGCTGAAAATACTGAATTAGCTCATAATGGCTGAAGATACTGAATTAGCTTGTTATGGCTGAAAATACTGAATTAGCTCATAATGGCTGAAGATACTGAATTAGCTTGTTATGGCTGAAGATACTGAATTAGCTCATAATGGCTGAAGATACTGAATTAGCTTGTTATGGCTGAAGATACTGAATTAGCTTGTTATGGCTGAAGATACTGAATTAGCTTGTTATGGCTGAAAATACTGAATTAGCTCATTATAGCTGAAGCTACTGAATTAGCTCATAATGGCTGAAGATGCTGAATTAGCTTGTTATGGCTGAAAATACTGAATTAGCTTGTTGTAGCTGAAAATACTGAATTAGCTTGTTGTAGCTGAAAATATTGAATTAGCTTGTTGTAGCTGAAGATACTGAATTAGCTCATAATGGATGAAGATACTGAATTAGCTTGTTATGGCTGAAAATACTGAATTAGCTCATTATAGCTGAAGCTACTGAATTAGCTTGTTATGGCTGAAAATACTGAATTAGCTCATAATGGCTGAAAATACTGAATTAGCTCATAATGGCTGAAGATACTGAATTAGCTTGTTATGGCTGAAAATACTGAATTAGCTTGTTATGGCTGAAAATATTGAATCAGCTTGTTGTAGCTGAAGATACTGAATTAGCTCATAATGGATGAAGATACTGAATTAGCTTGTTATGGCTGAAGATACTGAATTAGCTCATTATAGCTGAAGCTACTGAATTAGCTTGTTATGGCTGAAAATACTGAATTAGCTCATAATGGCTGAAAATACTGAATTAGCTCATAATGGCTGAAGATACTGAATTAGCTTGTTATGGCTGAAAATACTGAATTAGCTTGTTATGGCTGAAAATACTGAATTAGCTCATAATGGCTGAAAATACTGAATTAGCTCATAATGGCTGAAGATACTGAATTAGCTTGTTATGGCTGAAAATACTGAATTAGCTCATTATGGCTGCGAAGGTGCATTTTTATGGGATTTAAATGTTGGTCAGAACTTTTCAATGTGAAAGGAAATGTGAAAATGATGAGATAATAAACAGAGGCCACAGTAGACCGTCTCTCTAATGATCCATGGTTTAGAAAGCACACTTTGTTTCACACAGTTGGAGAAAACTCAACAACACAAACCTATTGATCAACTCACAGGAGCCATACATAGCATACATACACAACACCATGTGTATGAAACTGTGTCAAAAGAAAACAAGTCTGTTTCATAAAAAAAAAACACACTTGTTTGTGTGCGAATACTAACAAGGATATTTTTAAAAACCGCCTGAGAGCCCTCATTAGTTTCTGACAACCAGCAGTTATGGCTACAGGAGAAATAGGAGATTGCCTTTCTCAGAGCCATTGAAAAGTTTCTGCTTGTCTCTTTAGCTGAGCTGCCTGCCAGGTCACTGTCGCACATCAGAGGAGCTGAAGTACACCATGACCCGACTGGCTATGGACGGAGTGGACCTCTTCATTGTTGAGCATGGCTGTGCTGCCAATGTCAAGGTTATTAGTACCAACCATGTTTTTATTTTATTAAAAAAAAAAAAAAAAGAAAAAGTGAACTATGCTCTCCGATTTTTTTTTTTTTTGGTGTGTAAATCTATTTTTTAAAATGTATTCCTCTCCAGACAAGTATCATCCGTGTGGCTAACTGCAACCTGCACAACCAGGCGGTGGGAGAGGGCATCAGCGCCGTGGTACAGGATGTAAACATCCGGCAGTACATCGAACAACAGCAGCAGCACAGCGAGGCGAGCAGGCTGCAGCCGGCTGGACAGGGTCAAGGTCCCGGTCAGCCGTTAGGTCTCGGGCAGCCCCCTTTGCTACGACGCTCTGTCTGGCTAGAGGCAGGTTCAGTCAACCTGAACCTCATCACCGCAGATATTGCGCTGGCTGCTGACCACCCTGCCAAATGTGAAGTCCAGAGGCATTTTCTGGAACTACATGACGCTCAGACCAAAAGGTAGGAAAGCACAAACTTGTCATCCGTTATTTGCTTCTCTCTACACTTGTCACATCATTGTGTGGGTGGGATAGAGTTGTCTACGGTTGTTCTTCAGCTAGCCCAGTGCATCTTTTCAGCACTGTGGCATTATTTGTTTAGATCATTGGGCACTTTTTTTTTTTTCTATATGTGAATTTTCTTACAGGTAGTAGCGCCCTTTAGTTTAATGAAGGGACACTGGTAACGTTAAAGCATCTTTTACAGAAATGTCAGGGCTGAAACTCACTGGCTGTATCACAGTGATATAGAATGAGTCACTGATTCTGGTCATGATGAAGCAGATACAGTATATTATATATTTATATATATATTATATAAAACAAGAGTCCAGCTTTCATTGAGTCTTTATGTCTTATACATGGATCCAGCTTATGATATTTGACCTGCTGTGACAATAAATTCAATAAATAATAACTCAAAATCTTATAAAAGGTCTACAAGGCATCATTGCCAGTACAAATATTATTCATTGGAATTTGATATCATCAGTTATTATTGTAAAAAAATACAAAAAAATAAAGGTATCAAACGAATAGCAGCTGCTAGAAAGGGGAATTCTACCAATGCATGATTTTATTTTGGAAGACTTTGACTGGGACCACAAAGCTTCTCTTTGTCTTCCCACAAACCCAGAGTCCTGTCGGTTTTTACTTGCTGTATCCTTCATCTGCATCTCTCCCTCTTCTCCTCAGACTCTGGTTCTTGTGGCCCGATGAGGCTGGAATCCGTAACAAGCGCAGCAGGAACCGCTGCGGCTGTCTCGGAGGCTGCAGGTTCTTTGGCGGTACCAACATGGGTCTGGACTTCTTCAAGCTGGAAGAGTTGACGCCCTCCTCCTCATCTGCGTTCTCTTCTTCTAGCGCTGAGATGGACATGAGTTACGGCCAGTCTTTGCTACAGCCTGGGGAGTGGATTATCACCAAGGAGACACCCAAAGTGGATGGTATGGGATTTACAAGATATGTTCTACATTTCCTGATATATATTTTTTTTAATTCATCACTAAAACAATAACTAATCAATATCAATACTTACTAAACCAAGTCGATGTTTTGTCAGGGAGGGTTGTAGGACTGAAGACGGACACACACTCGCCATGCCTGCCTCCTGAGGTGCCTGAGAGGCGTGGTCACCTCAGTCTCCAGGTTCCCCAGCGCTCCCACAGCTCCGCCTCTTCCTCTGAAGAAAATAGTTCCTCTAGTGCTGCGTTGCCTCTGCTGGCTGGAGAGAGGGACACTCCTTCGCCAAGCACAGAGGAACGCATGTTCCCCGTGAACGGCAAAAGCCCCGCTGAGTGAGTAATATAAATAATGACTACTAGATTTATATGTATATGTTTATATGTAGTGTGTTTTGAACATGCAATAATACTGAACACATGAATATAAGCAGACAGCATGAAGGAAACACAACAGGGTGACAGAAGCAGGATTTCCAACCTGGGTGTTGTTACTCTTTTATTATAATAATATAATTTAAATGTCCATAAACAGTCTGTAATGTATTCTACGTGTTCCATTTGCTTCTGTTACAGCACCCTAGGGGAAGTCCCAGAGGTCTCACCCGTCTCACCCAACAGCTCCCAGGAGCGCTCCTCGATGCGTTCCCCGCTCTGCTCTCCTCTCAAGCGTCAGTCCTCCGTACACTCGGGTCGGCTGGGCAGCACCAAGAGCCTGTCGGCCGCCGTCTTCACCGACAAGCCTCCCCCGGTCCTGGCCGGAGGCGTCCAGTTCAGCAGCGAGGTTTCCCGTAGCGACGAGAACGTCCTGGACTCGCCGCGTCAGCGCAGGAGCTACGGCTCCTTCCCCTTCACGCCCTCGGCGGACTCCAACACCTTCCATCAATACCGCTCCGCCGACTCCAGCATGTCCGTGGCCGACAGCGAAGCCTACTTCTCCGCCGCCGAGGACTTCGAACCGATCAGCAGCGCCGACGAGGGTCCGGGGACGTACCCGGGCCGTAAGAAGAAGAGGAGGCAGCAGATGCAGCAGCCGCAGCAGCCGCCGTACCACATGGAGAACTACAGGTCAGCTTAGATGATAACATACTTTAGAACTATTGAGTCTAGGAACGGAGCTCAGCTTCGGTGGAGCTCAGGAAAAGTTTTTCAAAGTGAAGGGACTCAGAGAAGAATAAGTGGATGGTCCGATCAAGTCCAAGGTTAAGCACAGGATCAAGGTGATGATAGATTCTAGACAGCTCACAGTAACATCAAAGGGTCTCTTATTTCTCATCTGTAAGAGCAGATGAATTAATGACCTGTCTCGCAACTCCTGACCTTGCCAGGCGGCTTAAAGTCTTACCCCTTATTAAAAATGTGAAAGCAGCCATTCACAAGGATTTTGCCCTTTTTTGAGTTACATTTCATGATTGTGATGTGTCCAAGCATTTGATTTTTCATTAACTGTCTCCAGATTGTTATAGCTTCAATTTGAATTGCTGGGATTTTAGTGTTAATACTAACAGAATCTGCTTTTCCTCAGAGCTATTTCATGGTAATATAGAAACCTTCTTCCTTTTGAGAAAAAAAAAACAACAACAACAACTCTTGTCTGAATTACTGTAATAACAAGGTCTTTAACACGTTGCCTGTATTTGGGGGAAAACATCACTCGGAATGGAAAAAAAAAACCAGGCATTAAAACGACTGCGTCAAATCATTTCTGATGACTCACACCGACACACTGCAATGATTCTAAAATATCCGGATGGCACATTACACAGGCATTCATTAACCGTGTAATGACACTTTTATGTTTAACACCCAGCAAGTGTTGCATTCGATCGTGTAACTCGCCCCTGAGCTAAACACAGTCGCAAGTTTCCATTTATTACTTTGATTCGATCACGCAAGGATGGATGTGATGATGTAGAGGAGTTGTAGCAAATGAGATGTTTGATCCATGGGCAGCCACTTAACTGCTGGTGTGTTTTTGTTTTTTTTTTGTTTTGTAAATTGGATTGCAGTCTTGTCATTTTTCTATTATCCAAAATGTTCACTCATTGATTTCAGCACGCCAGTTTTGATTGATACAGCCTTCACAAAAACACGAATAATCAGTTCAGTCTCGTGAAAAGTTTCCTCTGGCACTGAATTCAAGAACACAAAGCTATATAGAGTAAACAACAACCGTCTGACACCACGCTGCGACTCGTTCATGTGATGCTCACGCCTTATAAACGTTCTGACCCTCCTCTCAGCCGGAGCTCCATCTACCACAGCGTCGAGGGTCCTCTCACCTACGTCCTCAACGGGGAGCTGATCACCGAGCCGCGTCCTCTGCCCCTACCCCCGACGCTGCCCCCGCTGCCTCCCCAGCCCCTGCCCAGCCACACGTCCCAGGCCTCCTTCGTCTCGGCGCTGGCTATGGAGGAAGAGAGCTCGGTGGAGGCGGAGAAGACGGCCGAACCCGGCCCTGTAACCCGACAGCCACACGTCATGGCGTGCTATCAGAGCTACCTGGCCCACTATCAGGTAATGTCTAATGGCGGTTGGTCCGTATCTGTGCAAATCCTGAGTTAATTTTTATTTAAATGACTTTTATTTTGATGAGAGAATCCACCACATGTGCACCTTACCTCTGCAAATATCCTTTTTGTATTAAGAGGATCATGGTGAATTTTTTTTTTTATTTTGTTTTGTCTAATTGTATCTGTTCACCACATCTCTGCCAGGTTTCTAATTGGTCTGTCAAGCAGCCCACCAATAAGAGGACGTCCAAGTCTTCTCTGCACCGCCCCTTAGATCTGGACACGCCCACAAGCGAAGAGAGCTCCGCCTCCTTCGACCAGCTCTCTGTTCCCAGCTTTAAGGTCTTTATACTCATGACATTAAAGTCTTTGTCTTAGTGGATTAAAGTTATTATAAACTTGACTTAGTTTTAGGATTTTGGTTTTGTATTGCAGGTGATAAAGCAGGGCCTCTCAGCCAGCTCATTACTGGATAGAGGAGTCCAGCTGATGGGAGAGAACAACAGGTATTTAAAGTCACTTTGTTTACCATATCAGCTCAGAGAATAGTCGTACATGTCGTTATATTCAACAGCCCACATTCAACCTCTCCTGTCATAGATTATCGATATGTTTTGCATAATAAGAGATGTACCTTATGTTCCTCTCCAGTACACCATACACTCCCCTGGATAAGAGAGCCATGGAGAACACAGATGATGACACAACAACAGACGACTGGACTCTAGAGCAGCCTCTAGCTCAGACCAGGACCACAGCCATCGTGGAGGTGAAGGGCGCCATCAACGTGGTGCTCACACCTCTTGTGGCCGAGTCCCTGGACAGGTAGACACCAGCCTTCATCTTTATGTTTTTTTTTTCATGTGTGTGGTTGAAAATCTCACCATTCACTGATTTTTAATATATTATTAAAATTAGTTTCTGCTGCTTTGTTGGTTCAGTCTCTTTTTACATGATTTAAAAATATAAAAGAAATACAGTAGCTGACATCATTCTTTCTCACACAGCACATTCTGAGTTGAAGGTTATTCTTAGCCTGAAGCTGCGATTTGACCTTAAGCCAATTTAATCCCCTTGTATACCACATATTGGATATAAAAAATCCTGCTGACAGTATTTCAGAGTCTGGGCTCGTTCTTTAGTTATCTACCAGTGTGAAACTTTAGTTAGCTATAGGCTAACAATGCTAGGTTAACCATGTTCTTACAAGCACTTAGCTTTTGGCTAGTGCAGTGTGGAGTTAATAAACTGTAGCTTGGAGGTTGAAGAGTGGCCAAACATCTCTACTTGACAGTAAATGTGATTTATATTTGGAAAGGCCATTTTTGAATCAGCTCATATTATACTCACAAGTTTATGTTTGTGACGTCTCTGTTTTTACAAATCGAACCAAATGTCAACTGAATACAACATTTATATTGCTCTGAAAATGTTTTATTTTATTCCAGCTGTCTGTTTATTTGCTCTCTTTCAGGTACATTGAGTCTATGGTCCACTTTGCCAGTATTCGTCATCCTGCGGGAATTCTGGACGACCTGCATGGAAAAGTCCTCAACGAAGCCTATCAGATCAGCAAGTCCACAGTCACTGAGTCTGTAAGTAAAACAACACCCACGACAAGAGCAATAGAGTTTTAACGTGCAAGTGTTTTTTTTTTATTCTAAATGTTAAGAGATTTAACAAAAATCCAGCCAAATTTAAAAGTGAATTTAAAAACCGGCTTTGCTGCCCGACCGCTGATGTCTCACTGTTTTTTTGACTCTGGATCTATACAGAGCCAAGCAGGCAAGCAAGAGCACAAGCTGTCTAAGACAGAGGGCACGACCCCTGGCTCGCTCAACATCTCCCATGGCCAGACAGACCTGTCCGTCAAACCAGATAATGTGAAAATCAAGGGCCTCCAAGCCAACGTCTCCATCCCCAAGGTAAGACCCGTGACCCCGAATAATGAGAGACCAGGAGTGTTCCCTGACCGAGAGAGGTTCAAGAGCAAGCGCAGAAGCAAGCACTGCTGTAGATCACTTAACATTTAATGAATATACAGAAGACTCAGCATTTATGCAGGATAATGACGGTTAAGCTGCATGTGTTTGTTTTATTAGTAAAGTGTAAACTTGTAGGTTTGAAATGCAGCATATAATAATAGCCTTTTTTCCTTCTATTCCACTGGAGAGAAGTGAAAGTCTGTTCCACAAAATGTTTAAGTGGATATGTAATAGATTTCTTTCATTTGCAACAATAGCATTATTGATTTTGCTTTTGCCCTCTGTGTATCTTCATAAAGAGACGACTGAAACAATCTTACATTTGGGGAAAAGTACTCAGACACAGTGTGACTAATCTGTTTATGATACTATTCATCCTCGTAGAACAATAATTGTTTTTTAAGAGGGTTCAATTCGGCATTACTATTATTTATGACCTTAGCTGCACATTTTTGATTTTTTTTTTTTTTTTTTAGAAGAGAATATTTTTCAGTTCACTTTGGTTTACTTGTTTTGTTTTGTCCTCTCTCCGTGCCTGCAGGTGAACCTTTGCCTCTTACAGGCTTCTGTAGAGGAGGGCTCGCCGTCCTGCTCCAGTAAGTGTGTCACGCATGTGTCTCTCGTGGCGCTGTGCTTTGACAGGATCGCCACCCAGTTCAGAATGAACAGGTAATGCCTCAACTATTCATGTCACAGTAAACTTTCTGTGTGTGTGTGTGTGTGTCTACAATGAATACATTTTTTGGAGTATGTAAACATGCACATATCTACACTTATACTATACGGCTGCTGTAAATTATGCTTTACATGCTTTAAAATTGCATGGTTGTCATTTATTTAGGAATGCTATCCACTTTAGATCCAGCAGGGTTGTGTAAATGTCACTGGCTTATAACTCATGTCCAAGCATCTACACAAACACACATTTAAAAAAAAAAAAATTATTTTTATTTTCAGGGGTATTGTAGAAGAGACTCCCAACACCACGGAGCACGGCCGACCGTCCGTCATGTTAGAGAAGTACGCCTCAGCCACCAAGATGCAGCCTCAGTCGTCCGGCTCGCTGCGCTCCAACGCCGGCATCGAGAAAGGCAAAGAAATCGCCGCTAGACTCAACGTCCACCGAATCCACAGCCAGCTCCGAGGCCTCGACTCCACAGGTGGGTTCTGTTCACCATGTTTGTAGTTAGACACAGCGAGGTTTACATGTTGTGTTTGTCTCTTCACAATATGCAAAGTGTCATTACTAGACCTCAAGTTCCAGGGCAAAATGTTGAGACCCCTTGAATTTTTGTTTATTTAGTGTTTTTAAAAGATATTTTGAAATGTCCTTTTTTCAAGATTTTTTTTTGCTGTCTGCTAAAAACCTTTTTAGCAAATTAAGACAAATTGCAAAGTTGCAGTTTAAGCAAACCCACCATGCCAGAAAAGATAAATCTACAACGTATATTATTTATCACAAATATGTTATAATAATTCAAATAACATTACAGTGATTTATTGTCATTCTAAATGCCTTTTATTGTTCTTTCTCTTCCTGTAGACATTGGCACATGTGCCATCACAGCCATCCCTTTTGAGAAGTCCAAAGTGCTTTTTGGCCTGGAGGAAATGGAGGAGTTTTCAATGGTGGACGAGACCGATGCCCAAACCACCTCAGGTGATCTGGGCCGTTCCGCCGCATCTATTGAGAAATGGGGCTGGATCATGTTTGAATGTGGCATCGAGAACCTCACGGTCAAAGGTAAATCATCCCAAACCAAGAATGATGTAGAATATATTGTAGAAACATTCCTGAGTGTGTGTGTAACTTATACTTGAATACATAACACCTTTGTGTTGCAGGGGGCCGTCAGTCAGGAGCCATTCTTTACAACGCATTCGGTGTGATGGGTCGTTCAGACACTGGGGGGAAGACTGGAATGTCTAAGTCCAACGGTTCCACAGGCTCCCAGACAGGCAGTGGTTACAGCACCGACGTATCTGACGACAACCTGCCGCATGACACCGTCAGCCCTCCCTCTGAAGTCAACGAGCACTCAGACTCAGACGACCAGGTGAGTTACTGGGAGACACACAGACACAACCAGTGCTGTTTCTAGTTGAAATACAAATTCTATCTATCTATCTAGTCATTGTACATGCTAATACATTTCTAAATGTCATAGAAAATGCAGTGCACTTGTTAACAGAGAACCAAAGCTTGTGCTGATCCACAGCAAAATCTTTGCCAGTCTCAGCCTAAAATCACAGAATATAATTCATACATTTTCTTCATGTACTTTCTTTGTTTTTTCCTCGGAGAACATGTACTGTAAATATCACAGCCAAATACCAATCTGTCACGCTCCCGACCATGTGTGGTTGTTCGGATAGACTACGATCAGTGACGCATCGTGGCTTCAGTCACAGAGGACGACGTTAAATCCGAACCTGAGACGCAGTATGGAATTCGTTTCGCGCCAGACGGTCTCATCCACCTGTTTAATCCTGTCCTCTTCCGCTCTGCAGGACGAAGGCGTCGAGTCGGACGACCTGAAGAAAGACCTGCCCCTCATGCCTCCGCCGCCTGACTCCAGCAGCATGAAGCTGACCATCAGAGAGATCTGGTTCAGTTTCGCCGCTCCCACTAATGTGCGTTCACCTTCACAGGCCATCTCCAGGTACGACTGCGCACCTCTTTTATAAAAAAAAAATGCTTTCATGTTGGTACAGGAAGTCAATGATTTTGCGCTAAAACTACACAAATAGGGTGAGCTCAGTTCAGACAACAAACCAGCACATTGCAGCATCGTCTGGCTGAAGTGCAGCAAACTCACCAGTCGCTTTCTTTTTTTTTTTTTACTGTCAGTCATGTGGCAGCAGTATTTTTGTCATGACTGCAATATTATCTGCTGCAGGAGGTTTTCATGAAAATCCTCTCTCGTGCCGCCTCTGGCAAGTCCTGTCAACCGTTATCAACTTTGCTGTTGATGCAGACCTGTCAGCCTCACAGGTCATCAAACTGAAAGGACTCACTGGCAGGTGCAGGAGTTCTGGATCTGAGTTTTGTTATAATTCAACCAGACAATAAGGGACTGGAATAAAATCTTAACCGCTGCGAGAGAAACTACTGGGAAAACAGTTGAAGCCATAATAATACACCTTACAGCTATTAGCAATATCTGGAAAGGGAGAAAAAAAAAAGTATATTTCAGGATGCATTGATGAACTGACTTTCTTCTGTGATTACAGGCAGCTGAATCTGCTCAGCACGGCCACGCCGGCCATCGGAGCCTGGTTGGTTCCCATCGACCAGCTCAAATCCTCTCTGCGCAAACTGGACATGGAGGGTACACTGCGGGTGTGCGCCGTTATGGGCTGCATCATGACAGAAGCTCTCGAGGTTGGCAATGCGTCTGCGTACACCCACGATAGCCCGCGATCACACACACACACACACACACACGATTTGAATGAGTAAATCAGTAAAAAGAAAAACTGACTCTCCCACCTCCCCTTCTTGTCATCCAACAGAAAAAGAGCATCCACATCCCGATCCGGAGCAAGTACAACCGCGTGACTAAACGAGCTCGCTACCTGCATGAGAACCCCTCCTGTATGCTCTGTAACATCCTGCACCGCTATCTGCAACAGGCTGACTACTCTGTTATAGAAGAAGCTACCATGGTCAGTATGAAGCCTCTAAACCTCTTTTCAGTCGCATCGCTTTTTAGAAACCTTCCCAACTCGGCCGTGGACGGTTAAGTGACTAATAAAATCATTTTTATTAGACTAATGTGCCCTCAAGTTCACTATATGTTAAAAAATGTTTCCAAAAATATTTCACAGCCAATTATTTGAAGTGGTCTTAAGTGCTCTTGGCTCCCCTTCATGATTTCAATTGATCCCCTGCCAATGTGAAACTATGGCATTATAATCCACTTCTCTCCTCCTCCTCTCCTTTCCATCACAGAACGATGGGGTCCCGGCTCTAGTCACTCTAAAGAAGGGTCTGGTAGCTTTGGCCAGACAATGGATGAAGTTCATTGTGGTCACTCAGGGTTTCAAAGCGATCGGTTTGATGAGACCCAATCAGCTCACCAAACCCAAGGAGCCTCAGCAGAGCCTGGGTGAGACCATCCTGGGCCTGGACAACGGCGCCGCACTGCAGAGCGACACCAGCGCTGACGGAGCTGAGTTTGAATTTGACGCAGGTGGGAACATACAGCTTTCAAACGTGCTAAAAATATTTCGAGCCACCCCATCTGTTACCACAGATGGAGCGTGAAGCTCCTAACCTTTTACCTCCGTGTTTGAACAGAGATGAATGGACTCTTATCACCTAATAGCAGAAACGTGATGTAGAGATGGGACACGCTTGTGTGTAGTTTACTGATCTCACTTTTCAAGCAGTCACATGCTTCTCCTTGGAGTTTTATTCTATGTCATTTTTGTGAAGCCACAGTGAGTGAACACACCATGTTGCTGGAGGGAGCATGCAGTCGCCCGCCGCCGAAAGAGGCCAACTCCGGTCCCGTCAGCGGCGTGGAGATCATGAGGAAACTCTCCAAGTCCCACACACACAACGAGTCTGGACTCAGAATAAAGGTACAACTTTGAGATCACGTGCGTCTGTATCCCCCCAACAGATCAGATTGTACAGGAGTGCCTAATAAATGCAGTGAATACATAAACATACACATTTCCATATTGTATATTTCTATGTAGCTTATTTCCCTAACGTACTGTATGTAAACCACATTGCAGTATACAATTTTTATAACTGCAGCCTGTGGGGGTTTTAAACAAAGAGATGTCAGTGTGTATATATATATATATATATATATATATAGCATATGGAAAATAGTCTTTTACCCATTCTAGAGTGCAAACATATAAATACACTTAACTAAAAACACTAAAGAGAATGTTATGGAGCTCTTTCGAGGAAGGACGCTTCCTGACAGTGTTATGAGGGTGATTACACTGATAGAGCGCCAAGAGGGATCACAGCTGACACTGAGATTGCACTTCACGCTGCAGTCTCCTTGCCAAGTTAAAGTGTTATTATTTATACTATCTCAGAGTATGTCGAGGGTATTTGGCTGTTTTTGTCAAAGGACTATTACCTCAACTTTCCTTCCATTCCCACAGTGGATAGTGGCAGACAAAAAAAGAACCCCGCCACTAATCTTTAAAATGAACGTGACCTCCTCTCAGTAACACATACATTTGTCACTCCCCACAGGGTTCCCATCCCTACCAGTCGCTTAGCTACACCAGCGGTGACACAGCAGCTGACTCACCGGCCCACGTGAGCCGCGCGGGCCTGCCAGCCAAGGACAGCCCCAGGAAGGAGAGTCTCCTGAGCAACCTGACGGGAAGCTTCCGCAGTCTGCACAACCTGCTGGAGGGCACGCCCCAGAGGAACGAACCGTCTGCAGCCACCGCGGCCAAGAGCAGCTCCCTCACTCGCACAGGTACTCGCGCAGGCGTCGCTGCTGCCGCTGCTGTGTGTTGCTTCACTGCTACCTGCAGTGTGTAGAAGGGTTCTGGTAACCACTGAGTACAAGTGTGAGCTGGATTTTTTTTTTTTTTTTTTTTTTTTTATGACAACATTTAACAGCCTAGTTGTCATTTTTGCTGCAATACTGACCTCTAGTGTTCAACAATGTGAATAATATCAAACCAATATACAAAAATAGATCTTCAGTTTACACAACAGTGTCATTTCTCATTATACATGAAAATATTCTGCATATTTTGAAGCTGTGGTGTTGGTTGTGAGGTTGTGAGTTTGTATGGAGTCGATGTTTAGAAACACTGCGTCATAAATTTGATCCTCCCCTAAATTTAAAGTCACATCAATCACAGGAGCCTCTGTGATGCAGGATGAAAATGATATGTGAACGGCAGTCAGTCAGTTTTTTTAATCTGTTCGATGATTTAACGAGCTCTGAAAACCAACTCTGTTCTTTCTGGGCCTCAGGAAACAGCTTAGGGACAGACATGCTGACGGAGCACCCGCTGCTGTCAGAACCTTCCTCCGTCAGCTTTTACAACTGGATGTCTAACGCTGTGGGCAACAGGAGCGGAGCCGGAGTCCAAGACTCCCCGGTCAACCGTTCCCAGCACAACAGCCTGCAGACAGGTGAGACGTCAGGGTTTTCCTGGCAGGGTTGTTGCCCCCCCTCCTCCCTTGGAATTAAAATATTTTATCATAACACTGTTAGAAATAGAAACTGATCATTAACACTTTCACACTTCTTCTAACCTAGTAGCTACAGCACTTACATGTCGATTTTAATGTCGCTGTTTTACTAGACCCTCTGGATTCTCCTGTCAACCACTATGTGTACCAACCACTACCAGCAGTTAACAGTCCAGAAGGAGGTCAGGATTTGTTGCTCGGTGTTGTGTTCATGTCGGTGAACTAATTAGCCACAGTAGCTAACTGAGTAAAGTCGATTGTTCCCCTTGTTAGTTTTAATAGTCACCTCTTGTTTCGACATCTCGTAGCAGATCTGGTATGTTGTCAGTCTGTGAATGTGAATAATTCACTGTGGAGGAAAGTGATTCATCAGAATCATTAACAATAGATTCTCTATAGCATGTTGTTGATTAAAGACACTATGTCTAGATTTTTTTATGTTCATAACATGTTTCAAATGATTCTGATTGGATGTTTTTATTTGTTGAAAAATGAGACGAACTCAGCAATTGTGTTCCTCGGTGCCTTTTTTTTAAAAAAAAAATTTTATAGTCAGATATTTTAGTCTTTTAAAGGATGCAGCGCAGATCAAATTGTATTTTCAAGTAGATTGTCTTCTTGGACTATCATATGAACAAACAAACAAACCAGTGGTTCTCTCCTGATGCTAATATGGATACTAAAGCTTGGATGATTGATTAATATTGAGTACCAATCTAATATCAGGGCTTATTTCCTGGTCCGAGTGAAATTCTGTATACATCACAGCTAATTAATGCTCATCTAATATGGCAGTGTGCTGACAGGTCAGTACAAAAGGGGCGTAATGATATCAAACGCTGGACTTAAGTGGAATCTTATTAGACTCCCCTTGTAAGTGATTTACAGTCTTGCAGTGGTGCTGCTGTTCTGTAAGTCATCCTGTCTCCTCACTGCCAAACATGACTGTGAGAACCAGAGCATGTTATTGGAGTTTAGCGACCTGAAATTCTGTTTATCTCTCACAGCACTGCTCTTTCCCACCCTCTGTTCTTCTATACTCCCACTCATCTCCCGAGTTAACAAACAGCTGCACCCTGCATTCGTTTCATCCTCTCTCTCTCTCTCTCTCTCGATAGTAGCTCATCGTTCAGATCCACACGGAGTCGCTGAAAAGATAGATCCTCAACTTCGCGCCTGATTGTGCGGGCGCAGTTATACGTGTGTAACGGCCGGAGACGATGAGCTTTGTCATCGTCGGCTCACCCAGGTGTCAGCCAATGACGGCTCAGCACAATTAGCTCCTCATAAAACACATTAGATCAATGCGATCTGGCTGTTAGGAGGTCTATATTGCGCTTACTAATGGCCCTAAAGTTCCTCTTAACACCTCCTGTAATGTGATTGTTACTCCATTATGCCTTCTGTTTAACTCACTATAACATCTTTGCTATGAGGAGCTAAAGAGGGGAGGAAGTGTTTTACTGTACAGCGCATCATCCACTGCTGCTTACATGTAGAGTGTACGCTCACGCTCCGCTCTGCTCATCCGCTCCGTCAGCACATGTAATCCGAAAACCTCTCTTCCGCGCCTTCCCTCAGGTGGGACGTGTAACCTGCCGACCATCCCCTCGGCGTCGGACTTCAACACGGTGCTGTCCAGCGACCAGAACACCCTGGACGGGACCCATTCCCAGCATTCCCAGCACAGCACCAGCCAGGACGACATGGCCGACATCGAGGAAGGGAATCAGTGTCCGGCTGCCGTTCAGCTGGCTGACGCTCAGGTGCTTTGTCCGTCCCGTGTCCGTGTGTTTGTCATCTTTCCGCAGCTTATCTCACAGACTGCTGGATCTATCAGTCTGATATTTTTTTGGTGTACATTTATGACTGAGCTGAGTGAGATTCAACTCTTTGTTTGAGAGGGGAGGAGGAAGCAGGGAGGGTTTATATTAATGCTCTAAATAACATTTAAATTGAGAAGTTTAGACTCATTATCCAGTTTATTTTTTACCTTATTAAGTGTATACAGTTAGATGAACCCAAGAGGACACTTTGTTACAACACCGTTACACTATTCTAGGCTTCTTAAAGAAAACTGAGACCATACATGCCCCCAGACACTCTACTGAGTGCTGAGTGCACTTTTCTCATTTTGCTATTGTGTATAAATCAACACTATGCAGCTCATTAACGCATGTTGAAAAATGTGGATTTGTGCTTTTCAAATTGCTTTAGAAATAGTTTTTAAATGAAGCTTTTATTATGCTGATAGCATGAAAACAGGCAAAATATTCAGGCTTAATAAACATCTATTGGCTAATTGCCAAATTTGTCCATTGAGGGCAAAAAAAAATGTCTCTTCCAAATGTTCATTTGATTATCAGTCATCATCCTTTGTCACTAAAACGATGTTTTCATTCTGTGCCTTTATGTTTTTCCCCCCCTCAGGTTGTTTTCAAGCCTTTGCTGAGCTACACAGGCATCCAGGCCCAAGACACCACTCCTCTTAGTTACAAGATGTATTTTGGAGAGCACTTGTCTTTTTCTGGCAACCTGGAGTGTCTCAGAGCAGACATAGTCGACTCAGACACTTCAAAAGAGCGCAAAAACAAAAGATCCAGGAGGTAAAATAAATGTGCATCACTACGATATAAAAATGACGACAATAAAAGATCGTTAAGATGGAGCTGAGATTCATTTCTGCCCATTTTCTTTCTTGTAATTTGTGTAGAATGTCTGCTGAATACATTCATAACCTTTTGTCTACTCTTCTTACTTTCCAGACAAGGCATGGTGAACCTCCCTCCTCTCGAGTTCAAGCCGGCGCTGCTGATCGAGACGTTCAGCCTGAACGCGGTGGTGATGGAAAAGTCGACCAGCGCTCCCCAGGGCCCCTCCGCGGCCCCCCTCTCCTTCCACGACCTCAACCGCCGCCAGTACAACACGTTCCACTGCGATTTCACCACGGCGTGCCAGGCCATCAGCCAGCGCGTAGACATGGCCCTGGTACGCCTCATCCACCAGTTCAGCACCATGATCGACGACATCAAGGCCACGCAGACGGACATCAAGCTGAGCCGCTACACCGCCGGCTCGGCCTCCCCGACGCCCACCTTCAAGGCCCGGCCGTACCGCCACTTCAGGTCGTCCGACTTCAGCCGCAGCTCCCGGGGCAGCCTCAACGGCGCCGGACGCAGCGGGACGCAAACCCTGAAGAGCAAGAGAGGGGTGGGAGGAGGAGGAGGAGGAACAGGAACAGGAACAGGAACAGGTGGTGGAGGAGGAGGAGGAGTAGGAGTAGGAGGAGGTGGAGGAGGAGGAGGAGCAGGGGTGTCTGGGAGTTTACCTCCTAACGGACCTCCATCAGGAATGGACACACTGGGGAGAAGAGAGCCAAGAGGACGCAGCTCGCTTGGACGTTCAGAGCGACGCACCTCAAAGGTAACAAGAATAATAATAACAGACTTTTTTTTTTTTTTTTTTTTGGGAAGCAAGGACTCAAAGCAAAGATATTGATATTGTAGGAACAGCCATCACTGCCCCAGGACCCCCAGTTTATGATCTGGCAGATGTGCTGGTTTAGTGCCACATCTGTCCAGACCTTAAAACATGATCAGTAAAATTCAGTCTGAAACCGACAGTTCACACACACGAACCCTAGAGGGAGCCAGTCGGTTATGAAATCCTCTCAGAACAGGAACCGTTCACAGAAGCACACTGAGATGTGTTTTGTAAAATAAAGTCTCACATTCAGTCCACAGTTTTCAGACGTAACTTCCCAACCACACCAGGCTGCTGCTTTTTAAACTTTTTAAAGGAAAGTTATTTTATCTCTACGGTGGGAACATCAGCTTCAAAACTTTTGAGCAGCTAAGCACTTTTTGATGTGAGGAGATTTTTTTTTATTAAAGGAAAAGATGATCTCATCAGAGAGACTCATGACAGGCTTTTCACAGGTAATGTGTAATCTAAAGCAGGTCTCTTAGGAATCTCTGTCTGCTCAAATAACCAGAGTTACCTCCTCTTTATACTGAGGCTCGCTTTGCAAGTAGACAGTCTCATTAACTGTCGTGACTAAACGACATCTAAACCGTCAGAGCAAACAGCAGGTCAGTAAAAGAAGAAGCTTTTTTTTTTATTTCCCCTTTTTAACCCTGTGATGCATATTGTGACATTTCGATCCGTTTTCATAATAATCTGAATATTACGTAACGTCTTCAGGTGTCGAGAAAGGGCTCCCGCGACGTGGCGGACCACATGGCCATCCAGATGGACGACTCCGACTCCATCACGGTGTCAGAGCAGAGCGAGCCATCGGCGGAATGTTGGCAGAACATGTACAAGCTGCTCAACTTCTACTCCCTCATCTCCGATCCCACCGGCATCCTGGAGAAAAGCTCTCCGGAGAACTGCCTTTCAGGTGGGAAATCAGCATCTGACAGTCAGCCGGTTCCTTATTTCCGTCCTGTCATCGCATCCCCAGCGCTTCCTTTCTGCTTCACTTCTCCACTTCGGTTTCCATTTTTACATCCCCATCCTTTCTCTCCACGTTATTATTTGAACGATATCTTTCTGTTTTTTCTTTTCCCATTCTCCCCTTCTATCAATCCATTGTTTCCTGACACTTTGTTTGCACCCTTTTGTCCTTTTTTCTTTCTGTTTCTGATGAAAAAAATACACAGAAAGGATGTTTTTGTTAATATCACCTATACAAATGTATCCATACAAAAACCAACCACTTACCAGAGATGCTCCCTTTTTGTCTCAGCCTTGCACACTGACATTAGGAGTACACTTCCCCTAGCTCCTCTGTATTTAAATTCATTTAGTGATGCTTTATTATGGTCAATTTCTGCTGATATTACTTTCTGCTGACCTCACGTCCCCCCCCAAGGAGTTCATTAAGAAAGTAGCTTGTAATGGTGGGACAATGTTTCACAAGAGCACACCTTGATGTAAGGATAGAATTGGCTCCTCAGGGACTAAAACTTTGCTCTTTTTTTTTAATAAATGATGGTGCAGTGGTTGTCACAAGCTAAAGTTAGCTCAGTCATCAAGAAGGAAACGATGTACTTATATCATTCTACACAAATAATGTCTATTAAAAGAAATATTTCCAATGAATGGATTACTTTATCCCTACTTAGTATTTATTTTCCACTCTCATCTTCTCTGCAGACGGCGGGCGTCGGCCGTCGGAGCCTCTCTGCAAAGTGATCTTTGAGAACGAGCAGCAGGAGCCCGCCACGCCCAACAAGCCCCCGGGTGCAGGCGGGAGGCGGCGTAGCCTGGTGAGCTCGGAGCCCCAGCACGTCACCCTCATAGTGTTCGGCATCGGCATGGTGAACCGCACCCACCTGGAGGCCGACATCGGCGGTCTGACCATGGAGGCTGAACTGAAGAAGATCCATGGGAGTTTCACCCTGAAGGAGAAGATGAAAGGTGGGTGGGGAGGGAGGAAGGGAGGAAGGAGGAGGGGGGGATTGATTTTATACATAAACTATAATTGGAAACTTGTTGCAAAAAAACCACGTACACAGTATAGAATAAAAGTTAGTAGTTTATCAATCCTTTGGCAGATGAACTTTTTCCCCTGATGTCTCTATTCTGTTTGATTTCATATTTCTTTTCATGTGTCCACAGATATCCTGCATCAGAAAATGACTGAGACCTGCGCGTCTGCTCATATAGGAGGAGTAAACATTGTTCTGCTGGAGGGCATAACACCTGACATACAGTGCGTACAAACCCTCCTTCACTTCTTCTAATTAACAATGCATGTACATATACACACACAGTACAAAGCAAGGTTTTTTCATGTCTCATGTTGAAAGGAATTCTTGGAAAAGAAAAGATGTGCTTTGAATCGCTGCTAACATCTAACATCTTTAACAGATTGTACAGATCTGAACCGTCGCTAGATGACTTGTTGTGTGCCTGCTTTCTTTTTTTTTTTGTATCTCTCTCAAGTTAGTTTGAAGTTGGTACTGATCTAATGATTTTTGATGCTCTGATTCATTTTTCCTTTATTTTTTTTATATTAAGAGAAAGGTGGTTAGATTATAGAACGATAGAGTGATGCCGCGCTGCAAATTTACAAACACAACACGCACTTTAATGTCAAATTTATAAGTATCTTTTGAAAATCTGAGTTTAAAAAGTGGTGCAAAAAGCGTCTTCCACAAGCATTGGTGCTCAACACGAACCAATTACCCACTTCTTTCCAGCCAGGTAGTTTTTGTTTTTTTTTGTTTTTTTTCTACAACGAGCGATTTCCTCAAAGCATAACCATCCTAATCAGGTTACAAGCCTCGTAGTCATGCATTCAAACAGGCTGATGTATCTCCACAGTCTTCAAACTATACTGCCGCTCAAGAAGTAAGCTTTTTTTTTTTTTTGTGTTGCTTTTTTTCTCTTCTCTCTCATCTCATTCTATTTAACAGATGCTCCCACTGTGAAAATAAAACCCGCTGAAGCTTAATCCTAATTTTATACAGTATGCTCTGAACGCACCCATGTGATTAAATTTGTGTTTGTCAGACAGAAGCCTTGTACCGTTTAGTTGTTATTGATGTGTAAAATTACCCAACATTCAGATGTAAGTAAAAAAAAAAAAAAAAAAAAAAAAAAATAATCGCAGTGCCACTCGGCGTATTTACCGACTCGCCTGTTCGATTCGGGGTAACACGGCGTGCAGATGGAAGGATGTTAATTGAATCGTAAAACGGCGACAATGTGAAAACGTATCGGGGTCACAACTGAAGTGTGCGGCGTGTGTGTGTGTGTGTGTGTGTGTGTCATATTAACAGATTGTCAGCAGTTGTTTTCATGTATTTTTCTTCCAGATTCAGTTTCCTGATAATATTAAATTCAACTTCTCTTTGATGCTTCAGCTTATCTTTAACACTTTTACTATCTGAACTGTTTCACACTTTCTTCTCCTCTTCTTCTGTTTTTTTTTTTTTTACATTCCTTTGCTTTCTCTTTCCAACTACTTGCATAGACTGGAGGATTTCCCAACATCTCCCACCAGCACAGCTAAACAAGAGTTTCTGTATGTTACTCGCTTGCCTTTTCAAGGGCTCATATGCATCAGTCAATCAAAAACCACGACCGCCCTAATTACACATCCTTCATTTGTCACTTGTCATCTACGTGTATTCTCAGTCAACAGTCACTCAGGACTCTCCTTGTTTTTTGTGTATGTGTGTGTGTGTGTGTGTGTGTGTGTGTGTGTGTGTGTGTGTGAAGCCACTTTGATTGCTTACAGAGACCTAAGGGGAACTATTCCTGTTGGTTTTCATGAAAGCAGGGAGTTGTGTTTTTTTTTTTTTCTTTTCAAGCCCTTTTTGAGCCTTAAGTGTTACTCATGAATGTCTGACAAAAATGTTGAAATACCAGACTGGTTTTTCAACATTTTTATTTCAATTCTACTTGAATAATAAATTCATAAGACTGTAGAATGTGGAAACATATTTTTTTTTCTACATAAAAAAACCATACATCCAGCTGCCATAAGTGTATAATTCATCCCCTTATTCATTATTCATAGTGGAACACGTACCTCTGTCAGTGTCATGATTGCTCATTCTACCTGTGCTCAGAAATCGTGATTACCTATCCTCAATCTGCATGGTGTTTCACGTCTTTTTTTTATTTTTTATTTTTTAATGTCCTTGTAATAATCCCACTTCAATTACACCTTCATTCACATCACCATGAAGAGAAACAACACGGTCCGGTCCCCGCCGCTCGCTTTAATAACGGCTTCCTTCTGTGTTTCAGGACCGTGGTGAAATGCAACATCGCCAAGTCTCAGGCCTTATACAGCGCCCAGCGGGGACTGAAAACCAACAACGCGGCCGTCTTCAAAGTGGGCGCCATCATGATCAACATCCCTCAGCACCCCGCCACTTTGCACAGCATGATGGTCCGCAGCTCCCACCAGCTCTCCAAACAGATCTCCGACCTCATCCGCCAGCCTTCCAACAGGTGACGTCTCTTCCGCTTAGCGCTCTTTTAAATACTTGAAAGACGGGCGCTAAAACCAGTAGCTATATTTAGACTCCTAATGGAAAGCTTCGAAGAACTTTTCATTTACATAAGTGACAGATTACCTCGATATATCCACGGCGTCGCCAGTTAACTGTGTTCAAAGCGTGTGTACGGCCTGTTTCCATGGAAACGTTTTTGAATTATGTTAATATATTTATAGAGTTGTAGGTGTGCTTAGGATATTAAACAATCCCTCCATTATTTGATGTTCAGGGGAATATGAGCCGGTTTTCTGCAAAGCTCTGCATATTAACACACTCAGCGCACAGTTTTTTACTGAAGTGGATGCTAAATCCACTCCCGTTGTTAACATTGTTCACCACTCACGTAGATAATTAGCCCACCGTTATTGAGTGAGTAAATGTTTTTTCTCCCCCCCCCCCCTACTTCAGTCAACCTCCCAACAGAGAGGACACCCCCACCCCGCAACCCTCCGACAAGGCGTCCAGCATCAACCAGACCCCGGTAGAGGCTAACGAGTTCCCCCAACTCCCCGAAGGACTGGAGAAGAAACCCATCGTCCTCAAGTTCAGCGCCATGATGGACGGCATCACCATCGGCGCTGCGCTGCTGCCCTCGCTGAAAGCGGAGTACAAAATGGGTCGCATGAAGAGCCACGGCATGACAGGTGCGTGTTTAAGAGATCCGACCTCGATTTCCACGATGGTTTAAACTCATTTTTTCCTGTCAGATTCATTTTTCCTGCTCTCAAGCTTCAATAACACTCTTTCTAACGTGTCGTACCTGAATTTTAAAATTATATTTTATCGAAGAAAAAGAAAAAAATTCATTCATAAATACTTTTGCTGTTTTTGAGGAATACTTTTTTCCCCTTTCTTCACTCATTCTCGTGTTTAGGAGCACAAACCAGTTTCACCTTCGAGCTGCCAAACCACAAGCTTTGCTTCCAGTCAAAAGTGTCCCCAGTAGACATGTCCACCATGCCGCCGTCAGCCAGCCTCACCCTGCCCCCGGTCACCATGTCGGGAGAGTACATCATGGAGGACCACGAGAGCCACTCAGACCAGGGCTGGGGCGCCGACGACTTCCCGGCGAAGCAGGGGAACTACCTCCAAGGCAACTACCTGCGCTGTGTGGCTGAGGTAGGTGGTGAGGCTCCTGATGGGGGGGGGGGACAGTTTACATGACAGGGCAGTGATCAACAGTTAATTAGCTGCCTAGCTGATTTTTTTTAACCTGCGCTCACTTGTCTCCTCCCCTCCTTGACGTGCAGATTGGCTCTTTTGAGCACAACTTGACCACAGACTTGCTCAACCATCTGGTCTTCCTGCAGAAAGTTTTCATGAAGGAGGTCAACGAGGTCATTCAGAAGGTGTCAGGTACTCTAACCGAAAGCCAACACACATCGTTACATCTTACATTTCTATACATTTATACATTCTAAGGCAAAAAAAAAACCTACACATTTTTATGGAAGCTATAAAAGTGTATCATTTTCTTTGTTGCTGTTTCCTGTCAGATCAATAAAGTTAATCTAAACCTAAACATCTGACTGTTCCCCACAGTATTCTATAGCCTACAGCCGCTACTTAAGTCATTGGGAAAAAAAAAAAAAAAAAAAAAAAATCCACACAAAACATCGCCCAAGGCACCGTAACAAATCCAGTCATGTTTATTTCCACAACAAGTATCCACACAAGTATTGATAGTAATTTGTTTAACTCACTAAGCGTAATCGATGTAATTGCCCAACAGAGAGAGAGAAGTGAGAGTTTTGTGGCGTTTTAAGCTAAAGAATAATGAAAACGGTGTGTATAGCAAGTGTTCACATCAGGGGACTGAAAGGAAGTTGCGATGGTGGAAACTTTGGCAGATATAAGAAACTCACACACACATGTAGGTACACAAGTATATAACAACGCTATCTATCTCACAACAGTCTGTGGGAACTTGCGAGGCTGACTTGTATACTTCCTGTCCCTGCAGGAGGAGAACAACCTATCCCACTGTGGAACGAGCACGATACCTCAGCAGATGCAGACAAGCCCAAAATCCTGCTTTATTCTGTCAGCCTCATGTTCAAGGTATCTCATGTTCACTTTCTTTTTGTATGAAAATGCGAAAAAAAAAAAGCACCTCTGTCGCACCGGGAGAAGCAGCCAGGTGAAGATTTAAGATCAAACTTTCTATTATTTCAAGTAACAAAAACCAGGAATGGTTTTTGAGAGTTGATACATGATTGATTGGTGATATAGATTTTTGTTCTATTTTGAATAGAAATGTCTTTTTTCTCGTTTCACAGGGAATCCAGATGACAGCTACCACTCCTTCCATGCGAGCTGTGCGCTTCGAGACGGGTTTGATCGAGCTGGAGTTATCCAACAGGATCCAATGCAAAGCTCAGCCCGGCGGCAGCAGCAGTTACCTCAAACTGTTCGGGAAATGCCAAGTAGATCTCAACCTGGCGCTCGGACAGATCGTCAAGCACCAGGTACAGATCGGCATCACGCCGGTGAAATAATCACCCTGCTTAACGTAGCTTTCACACCCCACAAATACTGTCCACGCATTTTAATAAAGTCAGGACCTGCTTGGTTTTAGCAGATGGCTATCTGACTGCATGTCACTTTACAGGTGTATGAAGAGGCTGGCTCAGACTTCCACCAGGTGGCGTACTTCCGAACGCGGATCGGTCTGCGGAACGCTCTACAGGAGGAGATCAGCGGCTCCTCCGACAAGGAAGCTGTCCTCATCACACTCAACAGACCGATAGTATTCGCCCAACCGGTGGCGTTTGACAGAGGTTCACTTCGCTTTTTCTTTTTTTTTTTTCCCCTCTCTAAATCCCATCACAATCCTCTGTGACTCTTGGAGTTGACACATTCATCATATAAAAACACAATAACAAAAATCTGCCAGATTTATTGATGTCTTTGAGCCTTAACTCTGAACCCCATAAGAGTTTTTTTCTCTTAACACATCCAGGATTATTTTAAAAAAAAAACTCTTTCTACCCACCCCGTCTTTCCTCCTGCAGCTGTGCTCTTCTGGCTGAATTACAAGGCGGCGTACGACAACTGGAACGAGCAGCGCCTGGCGCTCAACAAGGACATCCACATGGCCACGAAGGAGGTGGTGGAAAAGCTACCGGGCATCCAGCAGACGTCAGCCCAGGCCTTCAGCACCCTCTTCCTTCAACTGACCGTCAACGACCTGGGCATCTGCCTGCCCATCACCAACGCTTCACAGGTAACCTGCTACTTGCTTGGTTTTACTCTCTTCCAGTCATCAGTTTTCTTAAGATTTTTTAACATCTAAACAATATAGGTTGCTGTTTCTTAGCTTCAAACTGTCCACATTTATTTTGATGATTTGAGTTAAAGCATCTTCTGTTGGCATTTAATCACCATGGTTGTGTGTTTTGCTGTGTTATACTGAATGTAAAGCCATGGTTTGCAGATGTGTTGTTTAGCGTATAGAATATACAAACATACATCTTCTGTCAGTAGCTCTCATTGACTGTCATTTGAAATCTCATTACAACTAAACATGCAGAAATCATTTTTCTGGCTTCTTTTCTCAAAACGATGAACTTAATGATCATCTTCTCCGTCACTGGCATTTGGCAGCACTTGCTTGTACCAGTGTTCATGACATTTATTTCTCTGTTTATTTAACAGCCTTTGAGAAACATCTATTTTTACAGTATGTTCCTAAAAAAGAGATGATCTTCTTTTTTTATTAGTTGTGATATCAGTGTTTCCCCTACAGTAACAGCTGCAGAGCACTAAAACATGTCTGCAGCTCCACACACACACACACACACACACACACTTCCTCTCAGTGAGCGCAACAATTTACACTTTTTAATGCAAAGCAGACGATTTCTCATCATACAAACATTCATAACATAAGTATATGCTGGCTGGCCTAATTTTTTTAATAGTAGACAATAGTAGACAGTTATAGTTTATTTTTTATCCACACAATGTATTTTAGTGTTCATCTCCTTTTTTTTTTTAACATAATTCTTTCAAAAATCTATTTTTTTTATATGAAGTGATTCAGACTGAACTGAACTTTTATTTTGCTAAAAATCTTTACCCGATCACCCCTTTACACTAATAGTGCATTTCTAGGGGAAACACTGGATATTAATGAATGATCAGTATCAGATGTCTTATGTTATACTCACAGAATGTCCTCAGAGACAAGATATACCAGCTGTTATGTCACACTTATTTTCCATAGAGAGGACAAGTACCAGCTACGGAGGGCATCCACTCTGAAGCTGGGGCCAGCACATCAGTAGGCCGGCATAAAAATGCACGAAAAGTAACCTAACAATTTCTTACATCTCTTGTGATGGCTTGTTGTGGGACAATGACTGAACTGAACTGTGATCAATGATGAAATCATGAAATCTGTCACAAGTACACACCGCATCACAAGCGCTCCTTTTGTTGAAAATGGCGGGTGACACCACTTTTTAACAGCGCTGGCATAACAACTAATGAAGCTTGAGTTGGTGTCTGGGGTGGTGTTTTTTTTTTTTTTTCTTGAGGTGTGTAATTATTTTATACTAAAAAAAAAAGAGGTTATGCCAGTTGGTGTTCAATGTATCACTTATCTATTACTAGAATGGAGATTTTTTTCAGGCCAATCTCTCAGACTGCCATGAAATTCTACAAAGTTTTACACCCAAACAATATATATCCACATTAGATCTAATGACACACTGCATTGCCGCACATGGCGGGCTACTCTGTCTACTTAAGAGAACGCATGTTGACCTTTTGAAAATTACCTGGATTCCTGCACGAATTGCTCTGAAACTGTCATCTGATTGTGATCTGAGTCATAATGACGGGTAATCGAATAGTTATAAGACCCAGACGTACTTTCATCTGCCTCCAGTTATGACTGAGATGACAATCGGACTATAATTTAAGGATTAATGCAGAATTAATCCAGAAATTCAGGTAATGTTGGCCAATCTTTTCCCGTCCGACATTTAAAAACTCAATCTAACAAACAAACTAAAAGCTTGGTAACATTTCACTCACACGTCCACAGAGTAGAGTACATATGCAGAGTCTGTCATCGGCAGATTTTGCAATTAATCTCTACCTTGATTTGAATTATTCTAACAAAATATAATCTATTAAAAATCCCATGAAATATACAGTACAGCAGAATGAAGTGTTACCAGCTGACTCTGCCTTTTTCCAACACATGGAAGTGTTTTTTTTTTTTGTTGTTTTTTTTCCCCATGTACCCCCCCTCCCCCCTCACCCGACACTCTGGTAACTCATCTCCTTGTCCCCGCTCCTCCGCCAGGCCAACCACAGCATAGATTTTGACACGGGCTCGGCTCTGGTCCTCACCATCGAGAGCACACTGATCACCGCCTGCTCCTCGGAGTCCTTGGTGAGCAAAGGTCACTTCAAGAACTTCTGCATCCGCTTCGCCGAAGGTTTCGAGACGTCCTGGGACGACTGGAAGCCCGAGATCCGAGGGGACATGGTCATGAATGCTTGTGAGTGACACAGTATGCTTCGGTTTGATGGGCTTTTAATAAATGTTGAAAGCAGCATGCAGCATCTCTGAAGTACTGACTGGATGTTCCCTATGTGTCTGTGTGTGGTCTGGATACAGGTATAGTCCCTGATGGTACATATGAAGTGTGTTCCAGGACTACAGGGCAACCCTCTGCAGGTAAGTTCTCGTAACTAAGCTCTGGTCCTAAAAATATGGATCACACCCTAGAGCTCCACAATAAACACGAGACAACCGTCTTTCTTCCTCCTCAAAACAGAGAGCAGTAGCGCTGGTACCTGGACTCTGAATGTACTCTGGAAAATGTGCGGCATTGACGTTCACATGGACCCCAACATTGGCAAGAGGCTCAACGCCCTGGGTAACACGCTGACGTCGCTGACGGGCGAGGAGGACATAGACGACATCGCCGACCTGAACTCTGTCAACATGGCGGACCTTTCGGATGAGGACGAGGCCGACAGCATGTCACCCACCATCCACATGGTCAGTCACTATTGGGTTAAATCGAGATTGGAAGTACCACTGCTAGGTTAGCCAGTGCTGTTGCTGTTTAAATGTCGTATTTAAATGAGTTATGATGTTATTTTAAGAGAAACATGCAATTTAGATCAGACGTTCTGTTTTGTGATTCCAATTAGAAAGTTCTCATCAGAAGAAGATGTTTGAAAAATCAGTTCTTTAGACTTACAGAGTTATAAAAGAAAAGTGTTGACTCTGGTTGTCACAAGATAAAGGACTAGTTTGACATTTGGGAAATAAATTTTGAACTATTCCTATAATATTTCATCAATAAATGTGAAGAAGTCTTACCAGGCTTACCTTTTTAAAAACAAAGTGTCAGAAGCTGAAGTCTGACCCGAGTCGTCCATTCTTCTACCTGTCCATCCATCTGTCCCTGCCGTTGTTTGCAGAGTCCAGAGAACCTGTTCAGCCCACGGCTGACCTTAAGGAGGCGACTGGTAAACCACATCCTGGGCCTCAGCCCCAGGCCTCAGAGTGTATCTGTCCCAGCAGACTACTTAAACTGTGCATCGCCTCGCCTCGAAGCGGGCGATGCCAGGGCCCAAAGACCTCTCTCCTGGGCCTGTGTATGTAGCCACCTTACAATATGAAACTCTTCTCTGGGCTGAACAAAATCACTTCCAAGGTGGCGTTACATATCGCTCACAAATTTAGGGTTTGTGGATTCCAAAATGCTGAGCAAGGCTGTTTTGATGCTAGAGCTTATGAGCTTGATAAGCAGAGTAGGTAATAGTGTTGCTTAGCATTTGCTTTCACTGCCCTCCTCATTAAGCTTCAGCGACGGGTGGAAAAGAAATAAATGAGTCTAAATTACACAATCGCCTGTGGCAAAGATGCTCTCCTCTTTCATTTTGAGTGTGATGGTGATGGTGCTGGTGGTGGTGGTATTTCCTGTTTTGTGTGCCATTTTGTGTTTTCCCTGGTGTGTGGATTGAACTACATATAACCTACCCTGACTGAATCATGGAAATCAAAATAACCCCGATTTAATCAGAGTGATTTGGGAAAAGATGCATTTTTATTTACAGCAACCGTCTGGCGGAGATTTTCTTTGAAGAAAGGTTTTGGGTTTGATCTGCAAGTTTCTGATTTTTTTCTTTTTTTTTTCTTTTGACCACATAAAAGTGTTTGGATTTGTATCATTATTTTTAACCCAACAGGAGACTGTTGACCCCAGAAGGCAGATGTCGATGGGGAACCAGGTGATCGACGCTCGCGGGAGAAAGTTCACCAAGAGGGTGGTGGACATCAGAGAGCTGAACGAACAGGCCAAGGTCATCGACGACCTCAAGTAAAGACTCCGGCTTCTCTCTTGTTCAGTTTATTCTTAATCTGATGATTTTGATGTTAATATTTCTTAAAAGTTACACTGGTGAAGAAACGTCTTCCATGTCGTTGCTATCCTGTTAATACCATCCATATCCTCTTCTCTTAATTACAGGAAATTGGGGGCCAGTGAAGGCACCATCAACCAGGAGATCCAGCGCTATCAGCAGCTGGAGTCCGTCGCCGTCAACGACATCAGGAGAGACGTGAGAAAGAAACTGCGTCGCTCCAGCATGAGGGTAAATTCTCATCTATCTACCTCCCACAGAAAGCAGCGTATTCCCCACAGCGGTTCGACTGTCTGTCTCCTTCTTCTACCCGTTTCTGATTTTGTTTTTTGTCCCTCACCAGGCGGCCTCTCTAAAAGATAAGTGGGGTCTTGGCTACAAACCAAGCTACAACCGCTCCAAAAGCATCTCGGCAGCAGCAGGCCGGCCTCCTCTGAAAAGAATGGACAGACAGAGGTAACAGAGAGCAGGAGGAGTAGCCGCTTTCCCCCCAATGTCATATTATTATGGAAATGACACTGTTAAGGTTGATTAATCTAGCACTTACTGTAAACAAAAGAGATCATGTAATCTCTGTCTCACACCAGTACTTCTGGCGCTGAGCGTTTTTCTATAAAACATTTCCCATCAACCCTGTTACAAAGAGGATGCAGGGGAAATAAAAAAGGTGTTCATATTTTGATTATGCAGACATCTCAGAGTGAATGCACTAATGATATTAGAAGCTCTATCCTATAATCTGTATCCCGAAAACCATCTCTGAGCTAATTTATATTGTACAAATGTCATTCAGCTCTTGTGTGCCACTAGTTTATGTCCCTTCACTGTGTCTTCAGTTCCAGAATGGGGGATGTGGATGATTTACCGGATGTACGCGTGGATGCTGCGTCTCCCGGACCCCGGGTCACCTTCAACATCCAGGACACGGTAACCATAACATTTCTCTCACATAAACAGAGAATAGAGACCACTTTAACACAATAACCTCATGTAGATTTGAATAGATTGCACTGTAGAAGTCTTGTTTTTGAAACAATTTCTAACCAAATCAATCATGAAGGCGACGACAAAGTAAAACATCTTTTTTTAGTTTTGTACCATTTCCATCTCATCCTCCATTTCTATGTGTTTGTCAGTGGAATTGATCTCCATACCACATGATATTTACATGATATGATGTCATGATCATGGGGTTTTAATATTCTATTTTAGGAGCAGCTATTACGCTCTGAGGATTTTTATATATTTTATTTAAGTATATTTTGGATGAGCTCCTTTTTTTGATAACTCTTCTGTTCAATTTAAGCTTAATAATCAGGCCTCGGAATCTGCGTTTGCACCAGTCAGTCCAGGAGAGGTATTCAAGGTATATGGTTTTTAAAAAACTTTCAAACTTTTCAAAAAACTTAACCAATTCAAATACCTACCTAACCAAACACCAACAAATACTTCTGTTTCCTATCCTCCTCTGTGATTACCTTGATCGGCGCTGTATCGGATTTTGAATATGCAAAGTCGAAACAGGATGATGAAATACCAGGCGTCTGCGATAAAATGATATTAAAGCAGCGACGTCATATTGAACGGCAGCGCGAGTTGATTTGCATGATAACTTTTACTGTGTGATTTATTCCGCTGCATAGATATTTCCAGAATTTACACTTCTACGGGGACCCCATTAAAATGTATGTCCCACACTCTTTTGTTCAACTTCTCTGTTGATGAATGCCAGCAGCATACCATCAAGCAGAGAAACAATTTGTCCTTGAATTTACTTGGATAAGCTTTCAGATATTAATTTGTATAATAAGAAAAAAAGGAAAAAAGCTAATACAAGTTTATGATTTGATTACATTATAATAAAATATGAAGTCCACTCATGCTCATCCTGTCTTGAAACTGCATAAAAATCCTAATCAGCTTTGCTTCAACCTTTTTTTTTTTAATATATTTGCTTAATTCTAACAACTCTGCATGGTAAGCATCTGAACCGAAGCCTGTCAGCTATCGTTTGTCACAACAGCAGGTCTTCTCTCAAACCCAACAGCATCAAATTATAAGATGGAATATGTATTTAAAGCTGCGATTCATATGGGCCATGAACAGCAGGATCATATTAAATCAGTACGGTTAATATGATCTAATTAGATTTCAACAGCATCACCTTCCTGTTTTGTGCTGTCAGTTTTTCAGTTTAATGTAATTACACTTAACAATGAAAATAATTTTTCTTAACTTATTTCTATTTTAAATGCTAAACTAGACACTGCCAGTAGACCTCACTAATATTATAACTATTATAAAACGTATTAATCATTGATTAAAACAACCTTTCATTCAGTAATTCAAAAGAAACACTTCATGAATATATGAAGATTTTTCCGGAGGGTTTTTTTTTTTTTTTTTTTTTTCAGCCAACACAGTTTGAATGCTGATTGATCCGTCTGCAGCAGTATTTTCCTGCTTGGTGTAAATGATCAAAATCTCTCTCACTCCTCAAAGCCCTCCAATCATCACTCTTTAATGATGACAGACCCAGACTGACTCTGCTTAAGGCCCGCCGCATCGACCGCTCTCGCCTCACTTGTCAATCTCTCTGCGGGTCGTTCGGCCTTTCCCGCCCACGTGCTAGCCTTGGCCGCAGAGTTATTAACAAACGTTGAACGTCTGTCATCAGATTGATAGCGTACCGGTGGGGTTTTGAGACACAGTCAGTGAAACGACCCTAAAAAAAAAATAAGATGCAAACATTTCTGGATGTTCAGGAGCCAGTCAGCCTGTGTCAAATAGCATTGGGGGGATCTGTTGTTACTGTTGCTTTAATGGGCTTTTTCTCATATTCTTGTTCAGGTAAGGGCTCTTGTATAATTTTTTTTTTTCCCATTGTCACTCTCTTTGAGATTATGTTTCACCTTTTTCTCCTGTCAAGGTTTCATATTGTCCTCATCTTCCTCCTCGTCTCACGCTGTCTCTTTTTCATTCCTCTTTACAGAAAATGCATGACTTCTCAGCTCCTCTGAGATCAGTTGCAGGCTGGTAGTGTTCTGTCATCGGACATGTTGTCAAAAAACTAAGACATCTAAACTGTTCTTTGATATTTGATTTTTAGCATTTAAGTGAAGACTAAATGTCATAAAGAAGAGAAAAAATGGCTTATAATCAACATGATCCGGTCGACGGAACACTCCTCCTTCAAAGTTTCGATTCTTCGGCTGGCTTTCTATTTCGAACATCGTCTCCACGAGTTTGCTGGATCGATGTCTCTAAATAGAAAAGAGCTTTTATGTCAACATAAAATCTGTCCTGAGTTTGACTCTCTGCCCTTCTCTGAAGTTTCCTGAAGAGACAGAGGTGGACCTCTTGTCAGTCACCATCGATGAGCCATCCTATCCTCATCATCACCATCATCTTCATTCTCCATCCGTTTTCGAGGGCCAGCACTCAGTTTTCAGTGCCCCTTGCACCCCTGCTGTCTTCTCATCCACACTTCCCTTCCAGCACGACGACATAAGGCGCGACGAGCTGTCCTGGTCCTCCTCCGAAGAATCCGAAAAGGAGGACGAGTTCGAACGCGAGAGACCGACGAGCTATCGAAGGCCTTTGTGAGTTTTCTTTTTTTTTTTCTTTTTTTTTTTTTTATTTGCCCTGCTTTTGTCTACTTAAGCATTCTCGTGATGAATGTTAGATGAAAAGCACCATTAATCTCACATTATAACCGTGTGAAAGCCTTGCCTTTATGATCCATATTTTATACTTTAAATGAGATTTCGGCTTTCACTACAACAGTCTCTTTGCTCTGTCTTCTCAGCCAAGCGTCTCACAGGAAGTCGTCGGGCTTCTCCGCCGTGAGTCAGCTGTTCAGCGAGCGCTGGCCGAGCACGGCCGCCGGCCGCGGCTTCAGCGGCCCGGCGACCGAACGCAACATCGACTTTGAGCTGGACGTCCGTGTGGAGATCGACAGCGGGAAGTGTGTCCTTCATCCCACCACTCAGCAACCTGAGCATGAGGACATTTCCTTCAGAAGGTGTGATGAAAAGCATCTCTTCTTCTGAAAACTACTCTTTTTTTTTTTTTTTTTTTAAGAAGCAGTCACATTTCTCACTGTCTCCTGCTGCTGTGACTCATTTTTCAAACGTCAGACATCAGACTCTACATTCTGAAATCCTCTTCAGTGATTTGCCAGATAAAATTCTTGTCCTCAGTGAATACAAGAAACTTTTTTTTTACTGTGAAGTGTATTCACATAACTTAAAGGGATCAGGTATAAGCACACCTTCTTCATCATATGACAACACTGTTCTCCCTGTGGGGTCTTTCTTTAGGAGCTGTGAGCGCAGCCTCCGGAGTCTGGACCAGGAGTCTCCTCCCAAGAAGAAGAAGCTGCAGCCCACCTACACCTCCACCACTCACCTCCTCACTGGCAAGAAATGTCCCTCCTCCCTGCCGACCAAATCCAACGACCTGGAGACCACAGTCTTCTACATTCCAGGAGTAGATGTTAAGGTCAGTTTCTCCTTCAGCATCCACGTCGACCACGAGTTAGTTTCCGCTCCGTATTTTACGACGAATCATGAATTTTCGTCTCTCTTTCTCTCCAGTTGCACTACAACTCCAAGACCCTGAAGACGGAGTCGCCCAACGCCTCGCGTGGATCCTCCCTCCCTCGCACTCTCTCCAAAGAGTCGAAGCTGTATGGTATGAAAGATAGCGGTCCTCCCAACCCTCCCAATGCTGTCCAAAGCAAGACTAACTCGCTCCTACCTCCCCCGCCCCCACCTATTCCATCAGGTATTAAAGCATTCCCTCATCCTTAATTGCATGCCCTAGCACCATCTGTAATCACCGACACCGCGGCACCAACGCCTCTCTCCGCTCTTTGACGATTTTTACATCTTCACGTGGATCCGCCCAATCAAAATGCATGCGATTTGATCCTTTTATGTTAAAGGCATGATGATTCCTGAGGGCACCTCTTTTTTTTGATCAAACGGGGCTCATGCATATTGATGCGCGGCACAGAGGGAAAGACACCACGCCAAAGACATGACTGTTGATATGATTCCCCTTTTGTTTATAGTCGGAAGAAACGAGCTTTCGAAGCGGTGTAGGCTTCTAACTCCCGTGTGTCTTTGCAGCCAAAGGTAAGGGAAGTGGAGGCGTAAAGACGGCCAAGCTGTATGCCTGGGTGGCCCTCCAGACTCTGCCGGAGGAAATGGTCATCAGCCCCTGTCTGCTGGACTTCCTGGAAAAAGCGCTGGAAACCATTCCCATCACTCCTGTGGACAGAAACTACGCAGGTTGGTTTGTTTGGAGTCAGGTGTGACGCAAACATCTGTTCCTTGAGGATTTGTACATTTGACATTCATAGCCATGTCTTTGTGTGTTCCTCCCATCAGCTGTGGCTTCTCAGGAAGAGGACATGGGTCAGTTTGATACAGTGGAGCCGCTGGAAGAATCCACCACCTCCCTGGTTTCTTCTTCTACGTCGGCCTACTCCTCCTTCCCCGTAGACGTGGTTGTCTACGTCAGAGTCCAGGTAACTCAAAAGCTCACTCGCGACCCGACTGCAAATCTTTCTACTTCACTTTGTCCGGAGCATATTTACCTTTCAAGTCATGTAACTTTAAATATTGCATTTAATATATTCAGTCTCTGAAGAGAATAAGAGAAGTGAGGAGTTTCAGACCGTTCATATCAACTGCTTGTTTCCAGCCCTCTCAGATCCGCTTCAGTTGCCTGCCCATGTCCAGAGTGGAGTGCATGCTCAAGCTGCCCTCTTTAGACCTGGTCTTCTCCTCCAACCGTGGAGAACTCGAGACCCCGACAGGAGGAGCCCACCCTACCGAGGGATCACACCCTCCCTCCTCCACTCCGCCGGGGCAGCATATCCCCAAACCTCCTCCTAGCAAAGGTCTGTAAGAGCATCGCCGAGCATTTTCTTTTACATATGTGCAAAAAAAAAAAAAAAAAAACATCTCAGTCAGACTCTTTTTGAAAGTCTATCAGCTGCGATGCACATACCTGCTAGCTGTCACCGCATGCAACGTCTGGGCCCTGTGTGGTTTAATGATGCTCACAGCTTGTTCTCTTGTATTCATTACTTTTCCCTCTAGTCTAGTCTTTTCCTGTCAGATCATGAAAGTTCTGCTATTCCTTTTTGCTTTGTTTCATACAGCTCCTTTCTTCACTATAGAGATGCTGCGTTAATACTGAACCTCCGCTCTTATTTTTTATTTAGTTCAGTCACATTTACAGTAAATGTTCATGTACAGTTTGTTCTCAAGCCAAAAAGGAAAAGTATTAATATTACATTATTATGCACAGTGATGTATTAACTTTTCAGCAGACAATTCATTTGGATCTCTGCTCTAATTATCTTACTCCACTCTATTATGATAATGTGACTTTATCTTTTGTGTCACATGCGGGCTACTGTAGCTCAGTAGACTGATTTGTGTCTGTTCATAGAGGACAATAAAAAAAAAAGTATTTTAATGAGTTCATGTGACTGCCTTTCTTACCCCATCCATGTTTTTTTTTTTTTTTTTTTTTTCCTGCTCTCCTCCGTCTCCTTCCAGCATCTCCGTTGCTAGGGAGCCCTCTGGGCAGGAGCCGCCACAGCAGCAGCCAGTCAGACCTCACCGGCCCCCCCAGTAACTCCTCGGGCCTCAGCTTCACCGCCTGCATGTCTGACTTCTCCCTCTACGTCTTCCACCCCTACGGCGCCGGAAAGCAGAAATCTGCTGTCACAGGCCTGCCTCCAGGCCCGGGACCATTAGGTACGGAAAGGGAAGAGGGGGAGGGGGGGAAGCCTGTTAATAATATTCTCATACACGCTTCTACACGGCTGCAGTTGTTCATGAAATGTAGGGTCTAAATGTTCCCACTGATGAGGACTTTACTGTGAAATAAAAATGTATACACACGTCATTTAGATTAGCAGGTTTTAGCATAGATGGAAATAACCGTGACCTCATGCTATATGCAGATGATGGTACAGTATTATCTAGTTATTAATGTATGAGAGGCCACCAAGATTCAAATGAGATGAAAGCGTAATAATCGTCGTGACTACTGTTCTTTTCCCCTGAAGGTACAGTAGATGAGGAGCCGTCATCAGTAACAGGAAGGAAAGATTCTCTAAGTATCAACCTGGAGTTTGTGAAGGTCAGTTTATCCAGGATGAGAAGGACCGGAGGCCCCACCTTCATTGAAAGCTTCATTCCTGGCAAAGGTGGTAAAATGGACACCACCCTCATCAACATATCAGGTACACCATCAGCCCTGGGAGGTGTCCCCGTTACTATTCCTGTTTTATCTGTGCAAGTTTCATTTTTAACTTTTAAATTGTCTGTCTGGGAGAACTAAATGGATCGGAAGTGGAAGTCAGGAAATGTGATAAATTCCCAGCAGATGTGAAGTATAAATTAGTATATAGGAAAGCACACATTTGTTATTTTATGAGACACATATAAGTAGTCACAAGTTGGATTGCTGTAGCTTCATGCTTTCAGTTTTACTTTAAAACCATCATCAGAAGGAACTAGAGATGTCGGCTGATTGCTCAGTTGCATCAGATTAAGTCACAGGCTTGTGTGAGATAAACCATCAACACAAGTCGACATCATGAAAACAACTTCAGTTCCTCAGAAGCTCGTGGACCATTGTTCATGGATGGTTTTTGATCTCCTGATGACAAAAGCGTCTCTTATGAAGAAGTCTGTCACAGGATTTACTTGATTTTTGAAGATGAATATCTTTTTTTTTATGAGTTGTCTCCAACTTTGTTTTCACTTTTGGTCTTTTTAATCAGCCTTTAAATACAGTGTAGGATCTTTAGCAGATGTTAAATGTATCATAAGGTACAGTCCTAGACGTTTACATCAACTCCATGAAATATGCATGTCAAAACGAGTACATGAACCGATGAACGGGACATCCTGCTAGCGTTGAAATGACACCGGGGAACTTCATGAAATGAAAAATTCACACTTTTAATCTTTGAATGTCAGGTCGTACCAGTGCGTTTTCCCCCCCTGTAGGTTTGTTTTAAGGAACAGTATGCTACCAGTGTGCTTTCATTGAAGAAATGTAATACTCTCTCCTCAGCTGTGTGTGATATTGGCTCGGCTTCCTTCAAGTACGACATGAGACGACTGAGCGAGATCCTGGCCTTCCCCAGAGCCTGGTACCGACGAAGTATCGCCAGACGCCTCTTCCTCGGAGACCAGACCATCAACCTGCCAGGTGACTTTTTGTCCGCTCGGTGGCTTCGGCCTGTGGAAGGGTTGGTTTGTGGAATGTCAACAGTCTCAGCTGAATTTGTTCCACAATCAAAAAAAAGAAGGACAAGATATAACAGTATGCAGAAATAAGTGTCTCAAGGGGGGTTTAACTCGTGTTCATTTTTAATATCCCATCTCGCTGACCTTCCTTCAGCCAACATTTCCTCCCTCTGTTCAAAGTTGACATTTCCGAGACTGTCCTTTTACTTACATCCCTCAACCTTTACCTCGCCGCAGCCTCCGGCCCCGCCACCCCGGACTCGGCCGAGAACATCACCCAGCATCTGTCCCCCGAGTCCAGCCGGAAAGCTTACTGGAGGACCTGGGACGGCAGCACGGGGACGCAGCACGTCCCCCAGTCGCCCAACGTCTTCTCCGAGCACTCCGCCGGAAGCAACATGTCCCCGGGCGGCATGGGCCACCTCAAGTCCCCCGCGCCCGGTCGCACCAGGAGCGTGTCCGATTCCTCCGCCCCGAGAAGAGGTGATCGCAAAACGAGTCTTCCTATTTCCAAACTCCTTTTCCTCTGCGCCACCTTTTTTTTTTTTTTATTCATCTTTATTCCCTCTCATCCAGATTCGGTGACCAAAACATCCACGCCTTCGTTCAGTAAAAACGGCAAAGCAGCGGGTCAGCAGGGGGCGCCGTGGGAGACGCTGGTGGTGTTTGCCATCAACTTGAAACAACTCACCGTCCAGATGAACATGAGCAACGTCATGGGAAACAATACGTACGTTGTTATCGTTTCTTTAATGTAATTAATTGAACTGAAAGGATGCTAACAGTCAGATATTACACTTATCTCCATGGTGATCTCTGAAACGCATTTTACATATATATTAGTTGCTATTTTTATGAGAAATGATGCTGCTTTTTCACAGAAGTAACTCTATTAACTTTTCATCCCTGACGTCTGAAATAAAACCCCAGTGCCTTCTGACAAATGATGCAGCAGTTTAATAAATCTTTATACATAAACCGCCATCCATATCAATTTCATCCTCTGGGCTGATTTTGGTTAAATCCTCTGAGTGTTATTTAAATCTGGCCTCAAACTTAAATGTGGAAGTAAAAAATTTTTGCAAATGAGTCTAAGAGGGATTCACATCACCCACGACAGCTGTAAAAGATAACCCAAAATAACTTTTTTTATCATTATTAAGTTGTGCTCGATGTTACATCTTTTACCCACTGACACGTTTGCTAAGACTCACACACACACACACACACACACTTATCATTTACATTCATGAAAAAAAAAATGAAAATAGTATATTTTTGCCTTTTTTATTGGCATGACAGTTTTTTTTTCTGCATTGTCATTGTATAGTCTGGTGTGTGGATGTATAAAGAGAAGGTTACAGCATGACTGACAGTAACCAAACTTGACAGCAGCATAACTCCTTTAATTGACAGCTGATTGGAAAATAATCACTTTATGTCAGAAGGGGGGCGGGATGTCTGTGAATTTGATTGGAACAGAAATTTCAAGAGGTTTATCGAGTGACTGTGTGTTATCACATTCAGCCGACCTGCTATGAATCCTCCATTCAATGGAAAGAAATTGCACTAAAAAAATAGCATATTTTCATAATCTTAAATCAGTGAATGTATGTGATGTTTAGTTTGTCGCAGATATTTTCAGGCTTTCTATGGTTGCCGTGGTCGTTGCTAGGGACGCAGCTACCGCTGAAACCATATAGCTTATGTGTTTGAGTCGTCGTCTCTGTGCTGCGAGTTGTACTTTTCTATCTCCTTCCTACATCTGACATCTATCGCCCACTCTTCACCGGCTCACTTCACCTCTCGTACACTCTTGTATTTCACCGCAGTCGTTCCAACTCTCATCTCTTAACAGTTAAGACAGAATCGCAGGAAATGCTGCTGAATCAGTGACGAACACAACGACCTCATAGCTAAGACAGTACTGTTTGTATGAGCTAAGGGTCATCATAAAGTTTAAAAAAAAACAAAAAAAAAAACATCTTGCACTCAGGAAGAAATGTGTGGGCATAACACACACCTGCCTGCTGCCTCTTCCTCACCAGGTCAGGATAGACTTCTCCAGAAATGTTTCAATTATTTAAGATTTCACAATATTTTTTTTTTTTTGGACATGATTTGGATTTCAGATCATCTGGACCAGAAATCTGTACTTTGATATGAGTATAACATGCTGACATATTAACACCATATTAAAATGATATATTGCGATGATACAATCTAAAGCACATAACTACATCTTGGTGTATAAAAGCTGACATATTGACTCAGTGAGTCAGAGTCACAACTTGTGGTTGCCTGGTCTTTTCCTTCTCTCTGGGCTGTGTTTATTCCCGGGCAAGTCTTGGCAATGAGTCATTTATGTTTCATAGAGAGCACTTCTACATTATTCAGCAGCAGCTACACAGTTGTGTGTTTTTTTTTCCTCTTTGCCCCTGCAGCTGGACGACCAGTGGACTGAAGAGTCAGGGCCGCCTGTCTGTGGGCAGCAACCGGGACCGAGAGATCAGCATGTCTGTAGGCCTCGGACGCTCCAAGCTGGACTCCAAGGGCGGGGTGGTGGGTGGCAATATAGACGTGAACACCCTGGAGATGGTCTGTAAGTAAACACAGCATCAACTTTTTTTCAGACATCTGGTGTTTTTTTTTTTTCTGCAACTCGTTAGCAGCTCTTATTGCAGCAGAGTGTAAACTGTGGACCTGAGCCAGAGTTCAGTGCAGGGTTCTCACACAACACTGAGCTGTACAGCCATAAAATACAGATATATACACTTCCACATTTCACTCTCACTATTTTACACTGGCTGTGTAATTATATACCTCATATATCTGATATATTTATTGTGTTGAGCGTTTTAAATAACCTTCTATTCCACATATTTGTTAGACGTTTGTAAATTGAATATAATTGCGTTTTTCTTTCAAACCAAAGTTAAATGTCTATTTGAGTATTCATGTTGTTTCACCTCCTGGAGCTTTGAATACATTTCTCCTCACACTCTGTTAAACTTCTCTTAACTTCTGATGACTTTTTAACTGCTTTTCAGCAATTAGTACACATCGAAAGTGAAGCGTTTAAATGAGAGTAAAAACCCATGTTACTTTTTAAAGTACGCTCAAGTTCTACAACTCGTGAAAAGTTCTGAACAGTAATGAAGTGAAATGATCATCCTCCTCATTTGAAATTGGATCATTTTTTTTTTTTTTTCAACAAGTGAAACACATACTGCAGCGCATGAATATGCTGATGCGCCCTCCAGTCCACAACACACAGGGCTCCGACTGCACCTGTAAGCAGCAGCAGATGATGAAATGTTTAACAAATACTGAGCTCAGCAGAAGCAGAAGCAGGCCTTTGCTATTTAAATGTTGTGTTTTTTTTTCCATGTAAGTTTAATACATTATCATTTTACACATTTTTTTAGTTTTATATTAACGTGATAGAAAAAAAAACCATCTCCCACTTTGGCCAGAAAAATAAGGAACTAGTTGAGTTTAAATATTCTTTTTCTTCCCCCGCTTCTTTTCACTTAGATACAAAGTTTCTCTCTTCCTCACTTTGCCAAGTTATCACATAAGTGGTCGCTCGATGCTGCAGCGATAACCGCTCGCCCCTTTGTTTTTCTAGCCCACATCTCGGAACACCCGAACCAGCAACCCAGCCATAAAATCCAGATCACCATGGGCTCCACGGAGGCGAGAGTGGACTACATGGGCTCCAGCATCCTGATGGGAGTGTTCAGTAACGCTGACCTGCAGCTGCAGGACGAATGGAAGGTCAACCTGTGCAGCGTTGACACCAGCCTATCAGAGAAAAGGTACGCAACGATGTCGCCAATTAGCACGACACCTCGCACGCCCCGCACTTCACTTTACGCTACTAAACCCTGCTGCTGCAGTATGTTCGTTCAAGATGCAGTGAGCTTCTATAATTCTGTCTCTTTTTCTTTTCCATCTGTCTCCCTGTTCTCCACCACCCCCACCTCCCCCCTTCCTCCTCCTCCTCCACCTCTTTTCTCTCCCCTCTCTCCTTCCAGTGAGATCTTCGTCCATGGAGACTTGCAGTGGGACATTTTCCAAGTGATCATTTCACGCTCCACCACACCAGACCTCATCAAGATCGGCATGAAGCTGCAGGAGTTTTTCACTCAGCAGTTTGACACCAGCAAGCGGGCCCTCTCCACCTGGGGCCCTGGCCCCTACATACCCCCCAAAACCCCCATCATCAACACAGAGAAGGGAGGTGCAGAGCTTTGTAAGTGTGCTTTTTTTTTTTTCTATACTTTTGGGTGAAAATGTTTAATGCAGGCTGTGTCTCAGGGAGTCCTGCTGCTTATAGGAAGTAAAAATGATTTGTAATTCTAATAAGCTTCATTTGTATACCACTTCTTTTTTTTTTTCCCCCCAAAGAGTTAACAAGGTGGTCCAAAAACTCTGCATGTAATCAAACATGCTCATGAGATCATTAAAAAACAAACAAAAAGTAGCTTTCGTTTTCAAAGATTCGAGGTTATTCGAGGATGAAGAATACACAAAAAACAGATCCTGTTACCAGCAGCAACAAGCCTTTATGTTCCAGGCAGAATTGATTTGTCTGCCCACATCCAACCCCAGCTTCTCTCTTTGTGTCTCCATAACCGTCTTTGTCACGCAGACATGGATGCAGCCCATCACCGCCACTGGCCCGGGGTGCTGAAGGTAATCGCCGGCTGCCACATCTCCCTCTTCCAGATGCCGCTGCCCGAGGACGCGGTGCAGCTGGGCGGTTCGATGAGCCTCCATGGTAATCACATGACCCTGGCCTGCTTCCACGGACCCAACTTCCGCTCCAAATCGTGGGCCCTGTTCCACCTGGAAGAGCCCAACATCGCCTTCTGGACGGAGGCGCAGAAGATCTGGGAGGACGGTGAGACAGCAAGGGAGTTCATTTCAGGGACTTTTTATGTTATAAAAGATATATTTTAAACTAAATATTTGATGTTTAAAAAAAAAGAAGAAGAAGATTTTTACATTGAGGTTTTTTAATCCTGACATTTGTTTTGGTTCCACTCAGGCTCCAAAGATGATTCTACCTTCATCGTGCAGACTCTGGATTTCCATCTCGGTCACAACACCATGGTGACCAAACCCTGCGGTGCGCTGGAGAGCCCGATGGCCACTATAACCAAAATAACACGCAGGAGACACGAAAACCCTCCACACGGAGTCGCCACTGTTAAAGAGTGGTTCAACTACGTCACCGCCATGAGAAACGAAGGTAACGTTCTATTTCTGTTGTATATTAATGTCCCTTAATGACCTTTTTATTGATAAAAATGTGGATGAAATATTATGAACAGCTCTCAGTATGACAGTTCAACAACACCTCTAACAGCATGAAGTTGAATCAACACTTCTGTAACAGTAATTTGATGAATATAAGACTTAATGCATCACTGTAGAGGTTGATTGAGTTCATTTCAGTAACTTCCTCCACTTGAGACGACGCTGCCTAAACAGAAGACAGTTTCTCCGTCTGCCTCGCAGCCTCTGCCCCGTTATCTTAAAGGCAAAACAGGTGCAGACGGTATTTAACAAAGCAGAGTAGCGCGAAGGTGACCTTGAACTCACTATTGTTTTTTCAACATGTTTTTTTTTTTTTTTTTTTTTATCTTTTCGTTTCAGAGTTAAACTTGCTGAGGAACGTGGAAGCCAACAACCCGGAGAGCGGGGTCGCCGCCAAAAGCTCCAGTCTGCTGAGCAGCTTCCGCAGCAACTCCAGCTACAACCATGAAACGGAGACCATCTTCGCCCTTCCCAGAATGCAGCTGGACTTCAAATCCATCCACGTGCAAGACCCGGATGAACCTTCTCTAACCGGTATTGACCGGACACCGCAAAAATAACTCTACTCTTTTCTTGCCCTATTTTTTTTTTTAAAGGTCTTCTGTTATCCTGTTAATTGTCCCCTTCTTCTTCTTCTTCTTCTTCTTTTAATCGATCCCTAGACTCCAACAGCAAACCAAAGGTGGAGTGCAGCGTGGTGACAGAATTCACCGACCACATCTGCGTGACGATGGACGCTGAACTCATCATGTTCCTTCATGACCTGGTGTCAGCCTACCTGAAGGAGAAGGAGAAAGGTCTTTTTTTTTTAACTACAGTCATTCATTCATGCACGTCAACGAGAAGTAAACAATGTTCAGTCATCTCAACTGTTCACGCTCTGTGGCGCAAAATAATGACTCATCTTCAACAATATATTATATTATTCAAGAGTTAGGCATTCAAAGTTTGGAAAAAGGTTTTTGTGCGGCACGTCAAGAAAAATGACTCATCAAACTATCGGAGAAGAAATAACAAGACACATCACATCTGTCTGCCTTGTACCTGTGAAGCTGTTTGTATGCTGCTGGACACATTTTTGAGAGCAGCATGAATTGCGGGCAGCTGAGTGTTATTTTCACACACAGCAGGGAGGTCAGAGAGCCCAATGCAGGCAGAATTTTAATGGCTTTCCTATTGTCACAAAGGAACAAATTAGCAACTCCTCACGCCTGCAACCTCGCCTTCTTTTTTTTACGACGACGACATTAAAATACTTCCAACGCTTTGTCGCGTCGACGCCGCAGCCGAATTAGAAAAAGAAAAGAAGGAGAGAGGTGAAGATTTTCATCCGCGTTTGATTAATCCTGATTAATTGCGGTAGGGCAGATGGGTATCTGAACATGAATAGAGCGCGGCTCTGTGTTATCGAGGTGCCGTCGGAGCTTTCAGGGATGTTGATGAAGGTGTATTGTGCTCTACCGGTTGTTGTTGTTGTTGTTGTTGCTGCTCTGTAAGAGAAAGAATAATGTGTTTGCCGTGTTAAAAGAAAACAGCAGGGCTCTCAAGCGTGTGAAGCAACACCCTTATTGGCTTTCTCCCCCTCCCCCTCCCTTCCTCCCTCTTGTGTGTCTTCAGCCCTGTTCGCCCCGCGGATGTTCTCGGCTCGGCCGGGCCAGAAAAGCCCCACAGCCCTGCACGATGAGAGCTCCTCAGACAAGGACAAAGACGACGGCATCAACTACACCACAGTGGACTGGAGGGAGTTCATGTGCAACACCTGGCACCTGGAGCCTACTCTCAGGTCAGCTCCGCTCCACCACAACACAAACATTTCCGAGTGTTTTGTTTTGTTGTTGATGTCGTTAGCGCACACGCCCTTCCCCTTTTGACAAAATTCAAATAGAGTCACAATGCTTATTCATGAGCAGCACTCATTCAATGCCAGGAGAGGAGAAAATGGAAAATAACAATTGAGTCACAGTGTCATTGACCTTGTGGCCACACCAGATCTGTGCGATGTGCACGGATCAATCATGCAAATCATAACATACAAGGCTGTCATGCATCACCATATTAGAATACAAAGTTTAAAAAAAAGAAAAAGAAAAGAAAAGAAAAGTTCACATTGACACTTGGTTAAATTCTTTCCATGTGAAAGTGTGATGTGCTATCTGTTATTGTATTGTTTGTAGCACAAATAGCATGAAAACAAAAGTCAAGAGCAGCATGAAGATTGAACTGAAATCATATTTCAAGCTATTTTTTTTTACCGTTGCAGACTTCTTTTAAGGTTTTGAATCGCTCATCTTTTGACACGCAGCTCAGTGACAGAGAGCAATGATTTCAAAATATTAATACTACAGTGTAAATTTACTACATTACAAGACAAAACTCCACCTTCAAAATGTTAAGTACAAGTATTAGAGTTAAATATATGTATATTTTGTCTGTATAATTCCTCTTTATACAGATAAAATGTCTCATGTTATTCTATTATCTGCACAATATATTATTGGATTGTTATTAGTGATGCATTAATGTGTTGCATCGTTTTTACATTACAGCTAGTTGAGATAGAGCTTACTGTTGGGTAGATTAGCCAATAACAATGCATTGTATTTTATAAGCTTTTTATTATTGTGTTTTGTATATAATATCTTCATTTGCAAAGTAACTAGTAAATACAGCTGTTTAAATATGGAAAAAACAATAATGTGGAATAAAAGTACAAATTAATCTACGAGTAAAAAGCAAGTAGCTCTGCATTGTTGTTAAGCACAGTACTTGAGTGAACGTTCAGTGAGGACATTAGAATTAGAAGAACTGTTGTGTTTTTTTGTTTTTTTTTCATAAGCACATCATCTTCTGTAGTTTAAAAGCTGAGTTGAAATCATTCTTGAATAATTAGCATCATCTAATGAAATACATTTTTCAGTGACTAAACTAGACAATTCCTCTCTCTTCAGGCTCATCTCCTGGACGGGACGTAAGATCGACCCGGTGGGAGTGGACTACATCTTGCAAAAACTGGGCTTCCACCACGCCAGGACTACAATTCCCAAGTGGCTGCAGAGGGGCGTGATGGACCCGTTGGACAAGGTACTGTCTGTTCTCATCAAGAAGCTGGGCACCGCCCTGCAGGACGAGAAGGACAAGAAAGGCCGAGACAAAGAGGAACACTGAGGAGCCCAAACAAACACACACACACACACACACACACACACACACACACACCACTGTAATCAAAGCTGTGCATACATTCTCAGAGGGCCACAAACACTGGATTACTGTATTACAGTGGCTGCTACTGTACAATGCATTTGTCAAACAAAAGCTCATCTTTACCTGCTACAACCTGTGAATTTCAGCCTAGTTGTTTACCGTGGGTGCATGCCACTAGCAGCTCTGACTGAGGCGTTTTGCACCGATGTTATTTTCTGTATATTTTGAACAAAAGTAGCAAATTGTAGAATGATTTGACTGCTTTAATGGTGAAACCCTGCTTCTTTTACCTGTTGTAAATGACCTTTACTGAAATCGCTTGAAAGTTTGTTTTTAAGGCTTAACAATATTTCATGAGAAATGATTTCTTAAACCATTGCCTTTTCTTTGTTTCCCATGGAACACATGGTAGATATGCTTTATGTATTTTATAGCGTAGTTTTAAAATATTTAAGAACAGTTCAGTGACAGTGTTCTTGATTTTTTTTTTTTTTTTTTTTTTCTTTTTTTTTTTTGTTTTTGACGTGAACAAAAGAGCAGTGGGAGGTTACAGCACATCATCCGCTCTGTCATGAGGATGAACATGAACTTGTAATTATAATTTGAACCAAGATCATTATTTATGGGTACGTGAAATGCAAAGTCTATAACATGTATTAGCTTGGTGTGTCAAGCTTATTTTTGTCTTTTTTTTTTTTCTTTTTTTTTTTAATCCATACAGTATAACCAGTGTATATAATTAAATTTCTTAAATGTGTTGATTTCCTAACTTAATAAAAATATTGCCATTTAATTTTAGATGAATCTCGGGTCTTTTACTGGTTATAACTGATACTTTGTAACATGAATCATTAGTTTTGAACACTGCTTATACTACTGTTGAATAGTTTTATGCACCGATTTTACACATAAAGTTCAGTTTGCTCATCACGAGGAGCTCTATTCAGCCTGTGAAAACAGTTGTAAAGCTTCTAAAGTGGAGAATGTCCCTGATGATGTCATCAAGGTTATCTTTGCTTTGAGATTTAAAAAAAAAAAAAAGTAGAGTAAAACAGAAAGCCTGTGTTATTATGCAGAGGCAGGGAGTCTGTAAGACATGGGCATTCCCATCATATCTTCTAGGTAATTAGTGTTTTGTGTTGTGGGCAAGCTGTGTGTCTTTTTTTTTTTTTTTTTTTTTTTTTTTTTTGTAGGTTTCCAGTAAGTGCCTATCAGACGGAGTGTTATAGAACAACTACCTGGAAATGGGTAACGTTTTTTTCATTTCTTTCATATTATTTTGAATCAAAGCTTTAATGACATCAGCATACAATAACACATTTCTTCTCTTCAGGTGCTAATTTGTTTCTGTTCTGCGGTTTTAGACCAGTTAACGAGCGTATGTGTAAGTCCACGAGATTCACTAAGTAATTTATAACGACTTCTAATAGTTTCCTCTCATATTTGTCAGAATATTCCTCCCCTCTCCGCCCCCCCCCGATCCATAAAAAGCCTGCTGTGCTCACCGCAGGGGTTTGTTAATACAGTACTCTGACTCCCCCCACCAGCTCTAATCTCTTCCACTGTGTTATCCCCAACTCTCCACGAGCCATGTTCCACTTTTGGTTTCATGCCATGGTTTTTGCATTTTTGATGGTGCGTTGGCGGGTGAAGGAGAGCGCGGTGGCACTGCGGAGAGGAAGAAGAACTGCCTCTTTCCTCTGTGATGTCTGCTGTGAGATTACAGCAGTGTCACCTGAGGAAACCCAGACAGCTCAGTGTGAGAGCGCTGCTCAAAGTCTTTGCTCTTGTATGCCTGGGCCGGACATCATTTTTGATGTGAATATGCTGCCTGCTTTCCTTTGAAGTCATTTCTTTTATTACATATTGCTACACTGTATGTTACCTTTTTTTAACATTTCTTTAACTTCACAGAGCTTCAGTATATAAATATTAAAACGAAAGCCGAGTCAATGACCAGTAGATGGAGTCAAAAGCCAATCGTCTTACAAGCTGAACTCCATCTTAATGACACTTCAGCTCCCTACAGTATACTGTCCTGCTACTGAATTATAAAATAGAAACAGAATAGAAAACATTAAAAAGTCATGAAGTGGCCAGAGATGTTGAACAGCTTAAATTGCCTTCCTCTGTCCTTCCTGGCCTGAGATCATACTGTGCTCAGACAGCAGCTCTGGACTGCCCAGTCAAGTAAAACTGACAGAAAGCAGAAAGTGACAAGAATATGACGGCGGTCGAGGTGCTGGCACAAAGTAAAATATGATTCGCTAATTATAATATGGGAGAGGTGGAGTTTAAGACAGCCTAAAGGGGCACGCGGGATAACGGTTGAGTGTTTTATCTGCATAATTCAGAATTTCAATAAAGACTTTTCAGCTTTGAAGTGAAGCAGATATTAATTGAGCTTTTGACAATTTCCTACACTGCATGCAGTTTTTAAGAAAGATGCACATTTTTCTCTTTTCAGGATGGAAGTCTTTATTAATGGAGCTGTTAATAGAAACGGGACAGGTGGGATGTAATAAAGAATGTTTTCAACCTGGTCAAAGATGTCGCTTATATCTTGCTTTAAAGTAATATTGTGACACAATGTGAAATAGCCAGAGAAAGGTTAAGTGTAGATGTTCAATCTTAAGGGTTCAGAGCAACCTTCTAATACGACACCCTTTATAAAAATTTTAAAAAGTTAGTAACTAATGGCTTTATCAACTTTAATAAAATATTTACTTTGCTTTACGTCTGTGACAAGCTACTAATAAGAACTTCCCCAAGTCAGGAACAAGAATCTGAAGCCATGCTGAGCAACTCTGTGAGACTATTCTTAGGCATAAATATTTCATTCAGAACCACAAATATCACCTGCTGGTGACACTAGAGGAATACTCAGGGGATCAGCAAGGTCATTAGGATTCATTGTCTATGTATGTTTGTATGAAAGTTTTTGCCAATCCAGGTAGTGGATCTTGATGAAAAAGTAAAAGAACTCTGACCTGCTGGTTGTGCTGTAGAGTGATGGTGTTCATCTCCTGGGCAACATGGATATTTGTACAAAATTTCATACCAATCCATTCAGTTGGTAAGACATCTCACTAAAAATCAAAAATGTCAGCCTGCTAGCGGTGCGTTAGAGACACAGTCAGGGGATCACAAAAAAGAAATTATAGGATTCATTCTCTGGGAATCATTATTGTCTGTTCAAAATTCATGGCCATTTATGATTGTGATATTTCAGTCTGACTGACATTACATTTACATTTATTCATTTGCTTTTGTCCAGAGCAACGTACAAATGAGGTACAAGCCTCAGGAGATTAAGGAGAAGCCTTTGAGAATAAGTGCCTCGCACTCAATTCCAAGTTCCACCTCACACAAGTGCCACATGACTTGCAGTTGTAATCATAATATATTTAAGTGCCTAGCTTTTTAATTCATAAGATGTACTTTTGTAAGAACTCTTTATTAATGACTTATTGACATTTTAAACTACAGACTTAATGGTTTATGTGAGAAATCCAATAGTTTTACCAACATTTATATTAGCAGATGGGAAAGAAAAACACAAACTGATGCCAATAGTTACCACACATAAACCCTTGGCTGCCTTATTATAAAAATGGTGCCAAAATCTGACATGACTTTTTCCCCCTGACTTTTCCCTGATTTTTAAGTTAAGATGAACAAAGATGCAAGCTCAATCAGGAGATGACAGTATAATATTTAAAAAAAACACACACACACACACTAAGGAAAAGAAGAACACAGTTTCAAAGGCATTAACAACTTAAAACATAACGGTGAATGATGTCATATTGTTATCGATTCAGTCGACACATAAGAATATTCTACAAAAAGATGATTCTCTTCCCCTGCACAGCTCCACTCAGCCCAAAATACACTCCGACAAGCAGCATTGATCATGTTTCTTTTATTAACCTTTACTTAACAAACCTAATGATTTCAGTTTTCACTGTTGTTCCAGAAAATTGCTTTTTAGTGAAGAATATTTTTCACATCATTTTCAAATTATTGAAAGTCCTCATTAGCGTAATGATGTAGGAGAAAAGAGCAAAAGCACAATACCTTTAATAATGTTTGAAACCTCTTCAAAGCTGTCTTCTAAGCCTTGCCCTACAGAACAAATGTGCCCAAGTGGGACAATAAGGACTGAACTGCATTAAATTGAATACCACAGAGCGCCGTTATGATGTTCAGCAACTAAACTGCCTTAATACAAATGAGCAGATTGAGATTTGAGCTACTTTTTGATTGAGGTTCTAATTGCTTGTTCCACTTCATCAACTTTACCTTGATTTAATAATTTGGTGTAACAATATGGCTGAAGTGTTGAAAAGAAAAGCTGGTAGTTTGTATGATGGTCTGAATGTGGCCTTTTTTTCCAAGCACTCAGTTAGTGATTCTCTGTTTGAGCTGTGAAATGCTGCCACACACAATAGATTACTGTCTTCATTCACTTGGAGCGTAGCATCTTTCGGATCATTATTTCAGTTTTCCAACCTTCAATTTTATTTTTTCGGTTCAGTCACCACTTTCATCAACATCACTTCCAGTCGCAGCAGGTAACTGTTTTCAGCTCAAAATCTCTGATAAACCCACTGTACACTACCTGCCCAGCACCAAAGACAGACAAGGTTAACCACTAGCTGATAGTGGATCATTTATCAGCAATAGTGTCAGATATTTTTCTCAGGAGTTGGTGGAGTCTAAAACAGAGCTTACATTAATCAGGGGGGCCAGAAACATGATTTCAAATGGATGCTAATGTTCAAATGGATGCAAATGGATGCTAATGCTTCATGTCAGCTGGATGTGTAAGTTTGCTAACATCTTTTTTTGCTGCTTTCATGTGGTTAAAACATCAATTAAAGGTCCAGTGTGTAAGATTATTGGCATCTAGTAGTGAGGTTACAGATTGCAACTGATTGAATACTTCACCCTCCCCTTTTAGGTGTGTAAGATAAACTACAGTGGCCACAAAACTTGCAAAAAAAACATATGAAAGGTCCCCTCTAGAGCCAGTGTTTGGTTTGTCCATTCTGGGCTATTGTAGAAACATGGTGATACAACAAAGCAGCCTGGTGGAAGAGGACCTACTCCCTATCTAGATAGAAATGGCTCATTATAAAGTAATGAAAACATGATTCTTATTTTCAGGTGATTGTGCACTAATTAAAAAATACTTATATCACATTCCATTTCTTCCAAGTCTGTTCCCCTAGATGCCAATAAATTCTACACAGCACACCTTTAATGCAAGCTGCACTCATCGATGCTTTTGAATGAATAATGGGTCTGATGACTATGTGTAATGTGAAAGAGTTTAAGGAAGATTCTTTCAGCTAATTGTTCTGGTTTTACAGCTTGTGAATTTACTGTTTTCATTTAATTCCACCCCTCTCATTTTCCAGCACTGATAAAACAACTGCATATTGCCTACCCAGCGGCAAACAGCAGATACCGTTAGCAACTAGCTGGTGGACATAGTGAAGTTTTAAGCAATGGAGACAGAGATATTTACCTGTGTCAGCTGGATGTGTAAATTAGCAACCCTTTGCTAACACATATGCTGTCAACCTAGTTTTTACAGCTTATTGCACTGCCTCTAAGTGGCTGGAACAACTATTAAGTACTTGACAATTTGACTTTGAAAATAATGATATTTGGAATGTTCACTAGACATTGTGAAACAGTGAAGAGGAGCCAATTGTCCAATCCACCGAGCTCACCCTCTACCATGTTGAGTCCTACCATCTGCACTCCATCAGTATTGGCAGACACACACTGTTTCGAAACAGTCGATTCTTTCTGGAAATTACAAGCCTTCAGGACCAGAAGGCATGTCACACCACTGACCGCTCTCACCTGTGGCACTTGTCAGACTTATCTCTGGCAGCGAGAGATAAAATGTGAGTTCACCCAAACAAACCACACTTCATCACTAGAGAAACACACATGAACACACACACTTTATTTTGCATTGTAGTCTACAAGAGCCAATTTCAGCCAGGGTAGCCAGGCTGCTGTGAAATCTTGGTGCATGACTCCTTATTTGCAAATGTCATATGTTGAACTCGCAGCGTAATAAAATGTAAGTAAAAGATGCAACATTACATTCTTCATACTTTAGCTGCAGTTTTAATCTCCCAAAGTTGCTTTGACTTTGTTTTTTTTGATTAATTCATCCAGACTAACGTTTCTCAAGGCACATTGTGAACTTTAGATATGTCTGCTATCTCACAGCTTGTTCAGTGACCCAAGATTATTCAGATTTATGTAAACAAGGATGGAATGTATTTCATCCTAGGACTATTTGCATTAGGTGCCTTATGGGGTAATCATCACTTTTAAAAAGATGATGAAAATACAATGGGCAAGATTGTTCTTGATTAAGACAGAAAATACTTATGTTTAGCTTTGGCCAATACTATATACTTAATTATGCATTTTAATCGAGCAATTCTGGCAAATGCCTTAAGACTAAGCCAGAATCAATGTTAAAAGTGTAGGAACATTGTGTGTCTTTGTCTTGGATTCAGGATCCTGTTGAGAACTCATATAATGACATAAGAAGACACTGCATGGGGGCCTACAAGGCCTCACATTTAGCTTTTAAAACAGCTTTGAAGAAATTCCCCTTAGGTTTTCAATGACCTTAGAGCGCATAGACAGTCCCTCCTAAAATAAAGAACTAAATGAATGCAGCCAGAAGATTGCTCGGTATTAATTCTTTTAGACCTCAGTGCAGCGTTTGAAATCTGATCATGAAATTTTAATTGACTCACATAAGCACTAAGGTGGGTATCTGGCTTAGCACTGAGCTGTCTCAGATCCCACCTTTGTAATAGACCTTTGTCTGGTAGACAGTACATCTCAGAGCAGAGAGCTCCTAAGAAATCCCACAGAGCTCAATTCCAGGTCCTGTCCCTTTGTCCCTCTACAATACTTCATTTGTCTGTAGACACTACCAATTTATACGAGCTGTTACAGCTTAGTTACCCAGATAGAAACCCATACCTGCAGTGGATGTCTGGATGGAAGTAAAATACTTAAAAAACAAACAAACAAACAAAAAACACTCTTATCTCTAGCTTAAATTATATTTGAACAAATATAAAGTTTCATTTTTGGCCTTTTTTAACCTTTTTAGTTTATTTGAGAATTGAAAATGTAAAGGTCATTTCTAATATGTGTTACTAATACCTATTTTGTGTAGAACATATTCTGACTGACACTGGAGAGTTGAAGCTAGTAGGTAACAATGTTAACTTATTTATATTGTATTGATAGCCAATCTATGTCTACAGTAGTTTTGTTGTGTTTTCGGAGGTAGACATTTTTGTCACATTTTTATTGCTGGTTTTCCATTTTGCTGATTTCCATCATACTTTTATTCAAGAAAAGTATGCTTCATTGGATTTCTTTATCCTTGCGGTTACAAATAATTTGTAGCTCATACATTCATTTAAATAGTATTAAAAACATAAGATGGAGAAAATAATATGATTTCAAAAGGAAAGAAAGACACAACCATGAAGTCATTCATTACGTAAAGTTTTATTCCAAGGAGTTGGTGTTCTCATGGTGAAAACCTTGAACACTTCTTGTGAGATGATCCAGTTTTTAAGGGCTGTGCAGGTTAGTAATAAGTGGTATGTGCTTTTGAGGGTTATTTTTTGTGTTACTAAACAGTCAGTGCAGGAAAGAGATGACAAGAGAAGAGTGGACAGAGATATATATTACATATGACAAAGTTGTTTAGGCAGATTTGAATATGGAGCAACATGAGTTCATGGTTGCATCTTAGCCAACAGGAAGCCATCTAATCCATCTGTACTGACAAACACCCATCAATAATGAAACTAATGGGAAATGGAGAGATGATTTCCTCTGGTAGCATCAGTTAAAGCCCTGGCAGCTGCCAGATGTCAGAGTTGAATTTGACTTGAGCAAGAATACCAAGTTACGGTTGGGTGATATAAATATGATCCCATGAGGATTCTGAACAGTGTAATTGCTTAATTTTGTACCTCAGTTTGTAACATAAGTATACACACATATGCACCTCTCTTTTCTGTGTGAAGCTCTGAAGGATTTTATTATGATAGCAGATAGTATTATGGGACACAAAATTTTACGTCAAAGAATGTATGATATAAAAGGACTTGTTTTGGCTTAGTAGTTTGGTTAAATTTAAGGGTGAGTTGAGATATGGTGGAAAAGAGCATAGAATGGAATAAGGCACTTGTTATGTCCATCTCATAAACCTTTCTCGCTTTCCCAACTTGAGTGCAGATTACTTTTTTTTTTGGAAGGAATTAAAACCATCTGGGCTGAAATGATCAGTTGATAATGTCTCCTAAGCCCATATGGTACTAATACACACAACGGGTAGTGGAACCACTGGGTAGTTTCAGGTCTGAAAAGTGAAACCAATACTTTACACCTGCACTCTTTCTAATGGCCATCAGGGGGCAACTCCACTGGTTTGTTTGTATGGAAGTCTGTGAGAAAATGAACCTACTTCTCACTTGATTTATTACACCAGTAAACACTTTCCTAATGAGTTTATGGTGGCAATCCCTAGTTTCAAGTCTTCTTCAATACAGCATGATGTTCATTTTGTAAATGTATGTATGATTGCTATGTTGTGATTGACAAGTTGTTACCCCAGCAATAATGTTGATTAGGTAGCATAACCGTAGCGAACCCCCAGATGCACAGGATAGCCATGGACGTCTTTTGTATGCTAAATTAGCATTAACGTTAATATTATCACAGTTAACCATAAATTGCAAATGCACTGTGCTAACCAAGCTAGCATTACAGTCAGCTCCATGTTCTCATCTAAATATGGTCACTTCTCATCACTTCAGGCTCCAAAAGTCCAAGATGATGATGGTCAAAATGCCAAACTCAAGGCTTCAAAAACAGGAGTCCAAAACGGGTAATGTCATGGTGGCATGTCCATTATTTTTTTTACAGTCTATGTGGTCGAACAAGGTGGCTCAACTCAAGGCCTGAATATGAAATTCCACAAGCAAAAGAAAGTTCTCTTTCATTTTCTTTCTTTGTATTTTCCTTTCCAAATGCATATTTGGACACGATTTTATGGCTATGAAAAGATTAAATTAATACTATGTCAGCTTTGAGATAAGATTCCACTGTATTTTCTTGAGGAATAGAATGAAAAATATAGCCATGAGACACCATAAGAATGCAAGAAAGTAAAGGACCTTTGTCTGAACTTTGAAGAACCTTGCCCCTGCTATTGTCTGCTGTGAATTCCTGTTTGATGAGGTTTCAATTTGAGCAGAAAAGGTTGTACAGTATAAGAGGGATAGAAGCTGAACTTTCAGCTGAATTAACAGCAGCATCCTTGATGCCGAAGCAATGAATTCAGTCACACAAAGGCTGCACTCGAAGAAGAGGTACTTTATTGATCTCCGTGGGGAAATTGATCCTCTGCATTTGACCCATACTACACACATACACACTAGGAGCAGTGGGCAGCCACAGTGCAGCGCCTGGGGACTAACTCCAGTTCTATTGCCAGTGCCTTGGTCAGGGGCATTGAAAGGAGTATAAACCCTAACATACATGTCTTTGATGGTAGGAAGAAACTGGAGCACCCAGAAGAAACCCACATAAACACAGAGAGAACACGCAAATTCCATACAGAAAGGACGTGGGATGGCTGAGGTTTGAACCCAAATTAAAATATAATATATCACCTAAATTTACATTATAACGATTGCAACTTTAATAATCTCAATTCTTGGTGTTGTTTGAAAAAGGTTTCAGCTTGTACCTGTCATAATTCAAGGACAACGGTTCTCCTCACCTGCTTCCTCTGGAGGAAAACTTTAAAACCATTTGGCCAGTGGCTTCTGCAAGATATTCCCACTGCTTTCACAATTTAGCAGGAACAAGAACGACACCAAGGGGGCGTGCATCATAAGAACCAAGGCACACAATCAGCAGAAGCTTGCCCCCTACGATGTCCGAATGAGGTAAGAATCCTGAGGAAACCTGTTGTCAATATTTCTGGTGAGATATTAGTTTCCTAACCAGAATTGAAGCCTCTGGTATGTAAAACACAACCCAAGAAAAGTGAGCATTTTATGGATATTTTATAGATATATCAGAGAAAGAAAAGTTACTTTGAAGCTTTGACACAAGGTTTTCAAAGCCTCACAGAAGTTAAAGATGCAAGAGAGAGATGCAGAGCAATACGCTCGCAGCTCAGAGGCCGACAGAGCTTTAAAAGTAACTGATTGATGGTCGGACATACGGAAGTCTTTCTTTCCACTCCGCAGAGCTGAGACCAGATGCCAGAACTACATCACACTAGAATATCATTTCCCCTTCATGATAAGGGAAATCTGAAAGTTTCATTTCATTAAAATTTCATCTCCTGTTTTGATTTGGGTTTGGGCTCTTTTACAGATTTATAAAGACTGAACTCAAATGCACTCAGAATTAAAGGATTCAAGGATTTCCTTTAATCCTTAAATCCTTGAATGTAATAGTTCTGGTAATTTACCAAGTTACATTATTCTGTATTTTGATTATAAAAAAAGGATCATTATGCAAAGATCTCTACATAATAAACACATACATATACACATGCATGTTTATTTTCACACAGGCACTCATTTTTTATATATTGTCTTAGACTTACATTTATTTCCTGGAGACTGACCCTAAACCTATTCATCACCACTACTTGCCTTAACCTAACCTTTACCCTAAACTTGACCACTGACCCAAAAATCTGTCCCAGTGGGGACACGGCTTTTGTTCCCAACTGGACAAGCCATCCCTAATTAACTGGTCCTAACTCTGAAATCTGTTCCCAAAAGTAGCCTATGACAGACTACACAGACACCAAAACAACAACAACACCAACAACAACACTAACAGTATGAATACTGCAAATATTAAAACACAATACACAAAATTTAAGTTCAAATACCTAATTAACTTAGAAAACCCTCATTTGACTAATGAAAGTGCCACTGCCCATACATTTTAAAAGAATAGCTTGAAATTTTGGGAAATATAGTTAACGTTATTTGCTTTCTTGCTACGAGTTACATGAGAAAATTGATACCACGGAAACATGGGGAAACAGCTAGCCTGGCTGCTCATTGACTAACTAACAAGTTATATCTTGTTTGTTTAAAACATACAAAATACTCTAAAGTGTCAAAACGTCAATTTGTGTGTTGAACGAAGTCTTGGCTGAGTGCAGTGACTTCTGGGTGCAGCTGATCCAGAAAGTCACTGCATCTGTCCAAGAAATAGTCCAGCACATTACCCACTGGTAATACCACAAAATGTGTTTTTTATACTTCAGTTTACAAGATATACCGTAACATGTTAGTTAGTGAGGATTAAAGGTGCTGGTAGATGTATTTTGTTGCCTTTGGACAAAACCAGGCTAGCGGTTTCCCCCTGCTGCAGCTCTTTATGCTAAGCTAAGCTAACCAGGTTCTGGCTATCACTCCATATTTAACATACAGACATGAAAGTGACATGAATCTTCTAATCTAACTTGTGACAAGAAAGCAAAAGAGTATGTCCCAAAATGTCTTAACCTCATTTCTTCTTGTTTTGAAAGGTTTTTAGAGTAAAGCTGTCAGTGCATTTGTCCTAAAGACTTTAATTCAAGCAGAAAATGGCCAGGTCAAGAAAGCAAACAAAATCACCAGGTGAAAGCAGTAACCAAACTGAATGCATTCAAACGACTATTGGCACTGTGGATGAGCCATTCTTAACAGTTCTTACTGTTGCAAACAAAATCCAGGGGTGTTTTGTGCTGTCTAGCTCTGAGGTCCATACGTTGTCTGAGTGGCTTGTGGTATTTGTGGTTCTTTTTGCTTTAGATAGAAAGTTTGTGTTATGGTGTAGAAACAAATTCAATATATGAGCTGTTTTATTTATTGAGTCTATAAGGTATGCTACACATGGTATATACTGTTTCATTCTTTCTTTTTTTGGCTTTTGACTTTTGAGCTTTCTTTCAAACACTGAAGCTGTTTTTACTCACGCAGCTCTGCTCTACCTCTAGAAATGTTTGTGTAACTAAAATCCAAGGCTGCATACGGAATTCCACAAGGTCTCCCGACTATATTTGTAGTAGCCAACAATCAGTTGCGGATAGTTTCTGCTGAAATCCTTAACCTGTGTTCAAAAAAACATCATCTCGTCAGATTCAGCAGAAAAAGTATCATTTCAGTGTGCTGTCATTTCAAACAGCATGCTGAGTGGATGCTGAGTGGATGCCTGTTATTGTAGTGTGAAGCTTAAGGAGCATTCCTGACAAGCACACATGCTCCAGTCCTCTTATGATACCTTTTCATTCTGTCTGATCATAATGCTATGGATGAATGCTTACATACAGTATACTACACTGTAGCTTTCCATCATTGTAACCCTCCCAGATGGGCACAAAACTCTAAACCTGAGCATAAAAACATGATTATAGGCCTGTAATTCAAAGTGAAACCATTGCCCGGGCAGTGTACGCTCTTCAGTCTCTTTTATAATTTATCTATTGCGCCTGACAAAGTGGTAGTTATTGGAAGAGATATCACATTTTGTGTATAAACCTACCTGTCTATACTGCTAAAATCCAATGGAAGCCTGGTAGAGTCAGATCTGAGTCTGAAGGTTGTAGGAATCAGACAGCACCCGCTCCCTCAGGCCAGCTTCAGTCTGAGGAGTCAGTAGTAAGACTAGCTCAAAAAAAATCATCTCTGACCCATCTTCCCTCCACCAGGAAAATGAACAAGGCCCCCTCAAGCAAAGCCTTAAAGGCTTCTACAGAAATTAATTTGTGACCGCATCCATTGAGGTTGCTCAGGGAAAGGTTGGTTACACTTGCAAGCCTCACCTGAACACAGTCTTGAAGGAATGAGTACTGGTTAAGCTTCATATTGATTTCATGTTGTTTTGTAGCACATGAATGCATGTAGAAATGGTAATGTATCCCACCCCTACTTCCACCGTTCCACTGCTGCTGCCACTCCTAGCACTAATTACTGTGAACTGCTGTCATGATAAAATACCTACATAATTGATACTGTTAAACGCCACTATGCCTTCAGAATTTAAACACCAGTGAATGGGTTAATGTGCTGTGCTTTGACGCAGGAATGGTTAATAGGAGGACAGGCAGCAGGTGGAGAGGCATGCAGACTGATGAGCAGCAGCAGAGGAGCCAGTGTGTGCAAGCTGAGCCGTGGAGAAATAAGCAACGCTTGCCGTAACTAATTTGTCCCTGCAGCGGGCGAAACAGTTGTAATTGCTGGATACAGAAAGCTTTAACAAAGCCTGACAGAGCTTATAGGCATGGTTTCTCCGTCCGCCTCTGTCGTTGAACGGGACGCCGGCGAATAACGCTTATTGCTGGATAAATGACTTGAGAAACTCTCGTCGAAGTCAGCGGACAGAGAAAGCGGTTTTATGGGAAATGAATGTGCCCGGGAAACAGCAACCTGAGCTGACCGAGAGACCCGCCAGCCTTTTGGTTCCAACTTCGGCAAGTAAACCTGTGTTATTCATATGTATAATAAACTTAAAACAGCAGACCAGTTCGCCCCTTTTCGCCCCGCATGAGATGTGTTATGTAGAGGGGTCGTTAGTCAAAGCATACACGCAGTTTTCTTTGATGTACAGAAAACACCAAACTGCCTTTTAAAAAACGCATGTTTGATATTCCCTCGCTTATAAATATTTGTAAATACATTGCATGCTTTCGAGATAATTGTTTCCCTGAACCCTTAGCAGCATCTGCTCAGTTCGGCATACATTTGCTACATCATGGCGCTCTTACTTGAATACATTTATAACTTTTATAAATGGCTTTTCGCAGTCCTCCCTCATTCAATAACGTTACACCGCGCAGGGCGGGAGCAAAGAACGCATATGATTGTACAAGTTTAAATGAAATTTTCTTTGAAACACGGTGCTTCATCCATCATCTTATATACGCCGAATTTCCCAGAAGACTGCAGCTATGTCCTAAAAGCATTTTCTCCTGCTCTACTAGTTATGTAAATTTGCCCATAAGCAAAGAAACATTAAAGTAGCAGATGTGTGACTGGAGGCTGGTGTGACGCTCTTGCCATTCGCTGTGGTGACGTTACAGTAGTTTTACCCTACAGACACAGGCTCAATATAACTTAACATTTTATAGACGTCCAATATAACCAGTGGCAATATTAAGATTTATCATTATTGATTATCATTAAAAATCACAGCTATTCAATAAGTGACTGATTTAATTTATTGCTTGCTTGTACACTATGATGCTGCTTATGTGTGTATATGTAGCATTCATTATGTTTTCCATAGTGAGGCACAGACACATTTGAGCTGAGCTTTCCTGAAGAACTTGTAAATGCTTAATTGGGGTTTGTGGTGAGGCAGCATGAGCAAGAACTCAAACAATTTTGACCTTTTTATAGGCCTTCACCCTTTTAACATTATTTATTTGCTTTATGCTAGGCTGCTGAACTCAAGATGCAACATATAACATATATATGTGTTGCCGAATATTTAATCAAGCACAGTCTATTTAACTAAGCAAAACAATTTTTGATTCAACTGAGGATTATATATACAATACAATGCACTTGATAACGATGACAATGATCTGCTTGCTTGCATATCTTCAAGGACAACCTTGTCTTGTCTCATGTTTTTATGTAAAGTTATGTTAAGTTCTGAATCGCACACTGTATATCCTCTTGGGCTAAATATGACCCATCATTCTCTTCATGGTACTCAGCTGTCATTTCTTATTGCTTCCACTGGACACATAGCACCTTTAATTTCATCAGTCCCCAGAGTCCTGTGTTGTGGGCACTTTCCGTTCACGAAGCATTTGCTTTTAAAACTGGATACGTGAGCCTCAAGGGACACAAGTCTGCAGCTTATTTTTGCTTAGTGTGTGTTCACTTTTCACACGTATCCCACTCTCTATTTACCAGTGACTGACGGCTAAAATTATACAGTAAGCAGAGTTTTCTTGTTGCAATAGGCTTTCGCTCCATCATGCGTATTTGTGAACAGATGGTGTTGCAGTTTCAAGGTGTTAAGTCCAGACTTTCCTTTGCTTCCTTTGTAAATTTAAAAAAAGAAATACTTTAATTATATGAGGTTGAGGTTTGAATTATTGCTAAAAAAATGTGAGAAATGGAAGGTAAATTGTTTTTACAATGCCAACCCTCATAAACAAGTTTTGTCAGCCTTAAAATTTTTAAGCTTTAGACTTATTATGCTGGAAATCACTGATAAATTAAACATGATTTTTTATTAAAATACTGCATCATTTGACCCTGAACAGTGTTGGGATGAAAATATCTTATTATCAATGCATGTCTATGTTTGGTTTGCAGAGTTACAAAATAAAAGTTGTGAAAATAACTGGATTCCTTCTTTACAAAGACATTCTAAAACAGCCTGGACAAAATCATTGGTACCTTTTTAGAATTTGTAACAAATAATTGATTTGTTGTGATACTTTAAGCCGACTGTTGCGTTTTAATTAGTATCACAGGTGTTTCCAATCTTATAATCACTCATGCAGCCAGTTTAAGAGGAGAAGATTACTCGCTCTGCTGTTTTGTGCCACTGTGGGCATGGAACATGGAAACCAGAGGGAAAGCTAGAGAGTGGTCTGAAGATATTAGAAAAAAAGGTAATAACCAAGCATGGTCAGCGTAAAGGTTACAAGACCATCTCCAAAGAGCTTGATGTGCCTGTGACCACGGTTGCCAATATTATTAAGAAGTTTAAGGCCCATGGAACAGTAGCCATCATCTCTGGACATGGTTGCAAGAGGAAAATCGGCATAAGTTTGAACAGAAGGATTGCTTGAATCTTCAAGAATGAACCAAGGAAAACTTTAAAACAGACCCAAGCTCATCTTCAAGTTCAAGGTACAATAGTTTCAAGTCGCACCATCTGAATGAAAATGGGCTTCATGGTAGAAGACCCAGGAAAACCCCACATCTAAGAGGGAGAGACAAAAAAAAAAGGGAAAAAAAAAGAGCCAGACTGGACTTTGCCAAAATGCACGCTGACAAGCCACAGCCCTTCAGGGAGAATGTGCTCTGGACAGATGAAACAAAATTAGAGCTTTGCAGCCTCAGGCACTGGGTGCCTTGAATCTGTGCAGGGTGCAATGAAATCAGAAGACTGTCAAGGCATTTTGAAGCGAAACATACAGCCTGGTGTCAGAAAACTATCTTAGTTGCAGGTCATGGGTCTTTCAGCAGGATAATGACCCCAAACATACATCAAAAAGCACCCAAGAGTGGATGAGAAGAAGACATTGGACGTTTCTGAAGTGGATTGCTATGAGTCCTGATCTGAATCCCATTGAACATCTGCGGAAAGAGCTGAAACTTCAATCAAAGCAGTCAACTGTGTAAACAGGCAGCCACTGTTACTCCATTTACACCTAGCATCAAGAATTAGTAGTATTCATGCTTTTTAGAATGAGAGGTGAATATCTGATTATGCTAACCTAGCTGACGTTATGATGTCATTTAGCAAAATGTTATTGTCAGAACCTTTTGCTATTTGAGTTACAGTATGTCATCTTTGTGAAATGTAATTTAAAATCTAACCACTTTATATCATGATCAACCAGCATTGTATTGAGTGTGGGGTCAGATATGTCGACTGTATTTAATGTTAGCTCTTCCACTACTCAGTCTAGAGTCATTCTATATATTTGCTAGCTAACGTTAGCTATGTGAGTTGGTGTTATTAGCTATGTAGTAGTTACACATTTACTGTGTTTATTAATTCACAACTAATCTTTACATTCAAACTAGTTTGTATAACCTGTTTTAATTTAGTGGTGTGTAAATGTCCACTTAGTGAACACTTGCATTATAGCTAGACTAAATTGTAATTTGAACTTATACAACCAGCCCCTAATGTAAGATTGCAAATTTCTCTCCAAAATGTGACTCAAACTTGTTGTTGCAACCATGTGTGTAATTTTTAATAATTTCTCATGTTCAGATGTCAAACACTGTCAGTCTTCTTGAGTAAGCGTGACAGCTCTCCCCTGTAAATACAGTGTGAGCAAATATGTCAAACTGTACTGACACTAAAATATGTGCGATGATGGAATCATTTTTCACACACTGCCTTGCACGACCGCATGAACTGTTGGTGATATTGACTCGTTGGCCAGCGTAACCTTTACAGAATGAGCAGGAAGATATAACAAGGACACCCCCAAATCTCAGATCACTACAAATGGGATTAAATAGAGAGGAATACAATATGATTATCAGACAATCAAACCCCTGGGTTGTCCCTTTTCAGAACGCATAAAAATAAGTGACATGCATGTCATATAACATTTCCAAACCTCTGTGGTCACATGCCTGAGGGTTTCTCTTGGCAGGAGCTGCAGAAGCATAATTATACCCCAGTGGAGTGTGAAAGTCGATGCTTTTGTATTCAGGAAGTCAATCATATTTTAACCAAATCAGTCCTGTTGGAGCATGAACATGTATTCTCTTTAACTTTTCATTCCCAGAGCTACTCAGGTAATTGGAAAGGACAGAGAACAATCAGACTTCATATTCTAAAACCTGAAATTCAGTTTCTTAACAAAAAAAAAAGAGGTCATATTTAGTCTCTTTCATTGGCAGCACAATATTCAATTCTTCTCCGATCAGCGGAGTCAGGCTCTTCAAGATGAATAGTGTCATTTAATGACCCTGGAGTAAGAATGCATACACACTGCACACTGTTGTTTGACTCCTGTCTGACTCTGCAGTTTTCTCATCCGCTGTGCAAAATGTTTTAATACTGTACAAAATCATTATATAGACATCATTTCCTGTCAGGTAGCTTCACAGTTTTAGTTTAATCTCTTCATGGTGGATGAACTAATGGCAGGAACTTGAGGAACCCATGAGAATTGTGAATTGGGCCAAAGGGCAGACTCCAGTCTTATATCATAAATTTGTCTTTTTCTAAGCTCATAATTAGTCCCTGTAGGAAGTGCTAAGAGACATATATAATACAATATTATGCACAGTCATATTCCATTATTCAACTACAAAACCAGGCAGTAATTTAAGTTTTAATTAGATGATGTTTTAATTTTTAAAAATGTCAAGAGGATATGTAGTGTCATAAATCCTGACACATCAAAACAAGTCGCGCTGTCACATGTTTAGAAACCTTTTCTTGAAACGTTTCCTAAGCAAATAAAAGGAAACTCGTCCTCTGCATTATTAATACCCACAGCGTTTCATTAGCATTTTTATTTAGATTCAAGGCGGGAAACTTATGCATTTTAATGTCCTATTCATTTCCAAGTGAGATATAAAGAAATCTACCTTGTCCCTTTTTACCAGCCGACAGGGAACTGTTGTGGACACTTCACAGTCTGTTACCACTTCACTCAAAAGATGCACTAAAAGCAATAGTTGCATATCTAACTGAGATTTGTCCTTGAAATGGGAATAAAATAATTTTTGGAAATGTAAACAGTCCTAGATTAGTTCCTCAAAAATCTACATTCGCCCCAAAATTACTCCTCCCATAGTGCCAACAGGAGAACTCCCAGCCCCTCATTCAAACCCAGCTCCTAACTGTTACTGCATTGTTCAAAATTCATTTGTTATTTTATTGTCTGAGCCTGTATTGTATGTATGAGAGATAGAGAGAGAGAGAGAGAGAGAGAGAGAGAACGACACATGCATATCAAAAAGCAAAGGGAGTTCTTCAAAAATTTGCAGACTAGTTGGACTCATTTCCTTCGTCGAGTTGATCATCTCTCGCTCTCTCCAAACCACATGCAGTAATCTCACACATGTTGGACAGATTTGGGGGAAGCAGCGGCTATCACACAGTCATCCATGCTGTTATTTGAGCAGTAAAGCTCTTTGAGACAAGCTTATTCAAACAATGAATATACAATAGAGAGGAAATACATCAAGTGGTTTTGATTCCCCATAGAGCCACTCTGAGTGGAAGATTGAACAAGGATGATTGCGGAAGATATATTATCACATTTCTGTGGGTTCTGTTGTATATGAGGATAGGAGCTCCATCCTGGTCTATAGTGTATTGACCTCCCTGGATTTTGACATACAGCGTGGTACTGCATATAGCAGCTTTACTGATGCGTAGGGAAATCATCTACTTAATGCTTATACAGTGATATACCTGCAGTCATTTCAGTCAGGTTTTGTGATAATTAAGTTTACCTCAGAGAACTGAAGTCCCACATCATTTCACACCTACTGGCTTTAATGCAAATCCCACATTTTTAATCTCTGTGCAAATAAAACAAAATTGTTGATGAACAAATAAAACAGCATTTTCTGCAGCCACATCCTTACATGAGAAAGTCTAAAATGTCTTTTTGGTTATCTTTTAAATAAACAATCTATTTTTTAATAATAATAATAGTAATGTATCAATGTTATGTGAGAGGCGTGGCTCGAGAAGATTGATACCATTCTCTACAGAGAGTGGTATCAATCTTCTCATCTAAATCTCAGCAAGAGAGCGAATGGGTTATAGCACAAGTTATACTCCTTTCTGAATTGTGCTTTCAATTTAATATAAGAGAAGAAATATTTAAGAATAAATGAGAACAAATCTGAGCTGACTAATTGGCTTAATGCAAAAATAAAAACTTAATGTACATGATTGAGAATAACTGGCTATAGGTTAGAAAAGGGTAAAGTTGGGTGATAAAAATGTTTCATCCATAAGAACATCAGATCTGCTGCTTTAAGTGTAACACCGCTGCAACCAGTGTAAGCCCGTGAAGAGTCACACACCGTGTACTTACTGTAACCAAAGTCAGAAGCTGCTGCAGGTTTACCCAGCACGTCTGAGTCTTAAGCCCCTGCTATTTTCTAAAATACATTTTAAAACAGCTTGTGAAGACATGCTGCTGCGTTGATGAATATAATCCATCATGATAAATGGGATGACTGGTGAATATTCCTATATAACTTTTTTCTAAAGAGGCACATTTGTTGCAGTTGTACTTAAAGTAGGTCCACGCAGAAGAAACTGAATGTGAAGACAGACATTATGTCACTTTTGCCTTATGTGGAATAAGAGTATATCCTGATTTGAAAGAAGTGAAGATAGTTCAACTCAATGTGGTAATTAGCAGGATGGTAAAGATGATGGATTATGTTCATCACTGCAGCAGTGTCTCTGGGCTGTTTTGTTTTTTTTTATTTTGAATCTGCAAGGCAACATTGCTTATTGGTCCAGTGGAAACTGCTTATAGTGATCACAGATACAGTGATCAGCCACATAATGGATCAAAAAGCTCTGGACAGATCCTATACAAATGCTACTAAATAATTTGCTTATAGTAATCAAGTAGTCCGGTTATAGTGGTTATTTTGGGTCTTTTCACACATGAGTTAGGAACAACATATGGAAAGAAAATGTTAAACTATGGTAATTCCTTTTTTTTTTTTTTAATACTTAACTCCTTTGATACATGTCTAATATGTACTTAGTGGCTGTGGCACCGTTATTGCCTCACAGTAACCCGTCTGCTTCCAGCTGGTTACCTGAGGCTGGTGCTGCGTGCTACATTGAAATCACGACTGGGAAACGGAGTCATTTTCTCTCGGTGAAAAACGTAGTCTCCTTGAAGCTTGTGAAAAACTGCCAAAAACGAGATGCAGCAGCAAAACTGCAGCAAGATGTAAGAGCAAAATATAGTGTTTGAAACAGCTGTACTGTCAATTAGAAGATAATCTGCTTGAGAAATAAAGGAAAAAGAAAGAAAATTGTACTAGTCATGTGCTTTATAGACGTGATCACTATAAGCGGTTTCCACTCTACTTACAAATGGTAACAAGACACCAGTTCTGGCACGACGCCTAAAACAAGCATGTTTGCAACTTATGAAATGTGCATGTTAGCAAAAATGCAAGCTCACAGTTTGCAAAATGTATGTGCCTGTACTTTTTGCTGTGTAAGCCAGATGCATATTAATTATTTGCAAATAAGGTGCAGTATGTCCCCTATCCATCTATATCTGATAGTTATTATAAATGCAGCAAATGCTTGTAACTCTTTGCTCCAAGTGGGAGCCTTCAGCTTTGATTTCAAACACTATTAATGATAAAATGCTCAACTTTTCTAAAAGAAATCCCAGGCAAATTAGGTTGATAAATCTGACATTCTCATATAATTGTAGAACTGCACATCCATTTCACTGCTGACACAACCCTGGGGTACTTTTAATTGACCCCCCTACAAAAGAGGACAAGCTTGAATAGACTGCTGGGTTGTGCTTTTCATCTTGTGTTCCACATCTCAGTCGGATTTCAGATGTGATGAAGATTTTTTTTAAAAAGATCCAGATGAAAGGGCTCCGCTTGACAAAAGTAGTAATTATGACACCTGCCAACACCATCCAGTGCTTGTTATACATACAGCTTATTTATTTCCTATCTGAAGAAAATGTATTGTTGTAGTGCTGCAGAGGAATCCAAAAATCTGCCTGTTGGTGCACTAGTTCATCATAATGAGACCATCAATCGCTAAAACTATGAGTTATTATTAATTTGCACAGTTGTTTTTCATTGCATTTATATATAGTAAAGTGACGTAGATTGTTCAGACTGTTTGGGGGTCTTTATACGGTACAGTTTGATATTTCAGTTCAATCAATATTTCATACTCATTAACAGCCTCTAGGTGCAGATGAATGTGATTTTTATTGTGTTCAGACATGCAGCCAGAGAGAGTAAACTGTGAGTGATGTCTGGCTATGGCCCTGAAACGGTTACACTCACAGAAACCTATGAATCATGGGCTGGATTTGTGTGAAATCCATGAGAAGAGGTTTGTTAATGTTAAACTGATTTGATGGAATTTAAGCTTGATTCACTGGAAAGGAGTGTAGATGGATTAAGGCAAGATTTAAAAAAATAAATAAATAAATAAAAGCATTACCTTTTCTATATGTGCTGGTGTGATGACTTCACCGATCTGGATATAAAATGTGTGGAGCTTCCAGCGAGCTCTCTGGCTGTGTTTGTGTGTCTGTGTGTCACTTGACAGTTGTGGTGCTTTTTCAAGGTTATCAGTGTCTGGAAAGTTTTCTTCCACCGCAGCCAAAGTGAACTCCAAAAGTCAACTATCTCCACATTGGGAAGGAGAGATTGAGGAGGCAGAAATGACTGGATTATTAAAATAAGCGGGGAAACTATTCACATTCATGAAATTTGTCATTCATGTTATTTGTTTTGCATAAATAAATACATCCAAGCTAATATACAACACAAGCAACTGAGAAAGCCTAAATTCTTGTAGTGTACAGAACACCATCCCACATCCTAATCATCATATTAAGCTCAAGCCATTAATAATATGCCACAACAGTTCTATGGCTAAATGATACCCAAAAGCTTTTGCGTAAATGAAAATGAATATTTTTCATGGAGGCCTAGATGTCTGATCAAGAGCTTGACTTTGATGAATAAAACACATGGCCAGATAAATCCACTTAATCCACAAAAATTAGCTTTGAGCCCCTTTTGACGCCTGCATGAAAACCGCTATCTCTCTTGTAAATATACGGCAGGCCGATGTGTAGCCCAACCCTTCACTAAGATAAACAGCATACAATAATATGCACCATACAAGCACAATATGAACTTGGGACTGAAACAATCAGTCAGGTAATTGATTTGTCAATCGACATATAGTTGATTGGTAATTCTTGGATCATTTATCATTCCCACATGCCCAAAATTGGCAGAGTCCAGCCAAAGACTGTATATAAAGACATTCTCTCAGTGTCTGGGCCTCTGTGTGAGATGCTTTGATCGGTAAATCCTTTTAAAAACTTATTTTGGGGTCACATTCACTCTCAATCCTGCAAGGTCTGAAATTTGGCACCAATTGATCTAATGTGAGTCAGTACTCCGTAGTATCAACGTAATTTGATCGATCCCCTTAAAAGTACCAAGTTTGGTCCTTAACCCTAAGTCCGACTCAGTTTGAGTTCCGGAGCCAGGGAGAGCAGCAGCTGAGAGAACTGTCAATCATATCTGTCAATCAGTACCAACACGACAGACATCAAAGCCGAACATACGTCTTTGTCTCAAAGTGCATCACCAATTAGCTGCATCCATTGACAGCTGCTGCTGTTTTTGTCATGTAGGCTGCTTTATACTCCTGTAAAATGTTGGGAAGGTACTAAGGTATGAAAAATAGTCCAAATCTAGCAGTAATGTGCTAGAACATGTAGAGATGCCCCGGGAAAGGCAAGGAGGAAAAAGACTACAAGCCAGCAAAGATGTAAACAATGCAAGTTGTTAAATATTCAAGAGTATGTTTAATAAGGGAGGAAATGCACTCATTTGGTTTGTTAGGTGTCAAGAATGCACACAATGTGTTTTGGTGACAAATTGTGAGGAAGAACATAACTTTGTTTACAAAAGACTCCACTGGGTGCCTTTTTTTTTTTTTAAAGTGGCTAGAATATTTTTTTATAATAACCATCTATACATAAAACAACAATATGTAATGTGAGAAGCATCACTTTTAGTGATGAACCAACAAAGAATTATAATTCAGCAGCTCCTCTCAGTTTTAAGCAGCTTCATATAGTGAGTTTCAGTTCATTGTTAAGCTGTCTAGCTGTAACTTTACTGTTTTGATTCACTCCCATTGCTCTTGTAGCGTTTTCAGCAAGAATGTTGTAAAAACTAACTTAATACTACCCTTTCAATGGCAAACACACAAATAGCAACTAGCTGCTGAACACAGTGGAACATTGAGCTGCTAAAGAGCCAATTATTCCTCAGGAGTTGGTAGAAAGCCTGAACAGAGCTAAAGAAGAGTGAATATTGGACATGCGTTCACAGGGTGGACTGAAACACGACTTCAAAGGAATAATAACATTGCTCCGTAACTACTGGATATGAAATAAGCAACTGTTTGCTAACAAGTTTGCCTGATCAACTTAAAAGGTGATAATATGTCAACGTTGTTGCAACTTGTTTCTGCTGCCCCCAAGTGGTCAAAAATCAGTTATTGCAAGTTTAAGATATGACCTTGCTTGCTATTTCACTACAACCATGTCAGATTCACATTAAATCCTTCTCATTTTGAGTCAGACCCTATACACATGGGTCTATGAAACTAATGTCCCATGTGTAATGTAAATTTCACTGAATACATATTATGAAAAGCAAGCATGGTACCCTACAGTTGCTATGGTTTAAGCTGTGAAAACATACTGTGGTCTGAACCTCCATGTTCTCATGTGGTGCCTCATTTCCAGTGAACTCACTCAAATCATTGATAAGAATGGCTCTTAACAGCAATTTTTGACTTGGAAAAAAGCACTCTAGTACTTATGATCGACTGAGCATTTTTTTTCCATTTCAGTTTGTGCCTAGCCAAGTAAGATCTCCCTCTGATTCACTTCTTTCAACTCTGAGAATGTACCTTACCCCATCCCACCGGAGCCACAACCGTGATACCCTGGTACAAACACTATAAACAGTTGAGATGATGGTTCAGACAGATTGCAGCTGCTGTCTCAGACAATTTAGAGGTGCTAGTGTTTCTGAAAATCATGACATTTTTGTTGAACCTTGTTTCCATGTTGCTTCCTGATGTTTAAAAAAAGGCTGTCTGTGCTTTTGCTCTTTGCTGTGGCAGAGCAGTTCTCTGCTTATCCATGAAATGTGGTCAGCTGGACACAATGTAAATTACAGTGTGCAGGCCAGTCTGTTAATTGTATTGCGGACAGGCTACCTGTCTTAGTGAAGTCTTAATGACTTGCAAATTCTTGAAGAATTTGTGTCATTATTCTGCAATGATTGTCTTTGTATGCTCAAGTGTTGTGTGAAAAGTTTACAAAGGTTGTACGAATTGATCCTGAAACAGTTTCCTGTTATAGGACAGACTACTGCTGCAACCACCTGTAAACCTGAAATCATGCAGCTGTGATCAGAGCCCAGGATGAGGACATGGTGCGAGTGGTATTTCATACAAGTGAAACAGCACAGTAAAAGGTGTCCTTTGGTGTTATCTGGCTGATGTGTGAGTTTTGATGTTTGTTCAAACTGCAGGAAGTGCCTGTCATGTGCAGCTCTTCATCCGATCTTCCCATTGTGGCTGCAAACCTTTTTGTTTGTTTTGCTTCACAGTTAAAACTTCACAGTGAACAGCAGGAAACACTTATCTGAGAAACAACAGAATATGTTATGCCTACGTACTTGTACTATGTTGCCCAAGTGTTGATTCTAGCAGCGGCAACTAATGTTTATTTTCATGATCAATTAATCTGCTCATTCTTTTCTTGATTTAGTCTATAAAATGTTTTAAAAAGAAGTGGGGGGAAAATGGCATTTGCAGTTTCTCAGTATGCTTGTATTGTCCTAGGACCTAAGATATTTAATTTACTGTAATACATGATAAAGAAAAGACACAAATCCTCACGATTGAGTGGCTGAAATCAGAAATTTTGCTTGAAAAGTGACTGAAATTATAATTAACTATCAAAATAGTTGCTGCTTAATTTTCTGTCAATCAATTAATCAATTAATCAACTGCAGCTCTAGTTGATTCACTTTCTTCCAGAGAGTTACATGAGAATATGGATACCTTTTGTCATAGCTGTCTGTTCAATATAGAGGTGGAACAAGGAGATTCTTAGCTTATTAGCTTAGCACAAACACTGGAAACTGGTGAAACAGCCAGCCTGACAGTACCTTAAAGTTCACTAATTAACATGTTACATCCTGTTTGTTTTATCCATACAAAAAAACAGTGTAAAAACAAGTTTTACATGGAGTTATCTGTTGACCTATTTCTTGGCAAAGTCACATTTGTCACTTGTTTCAAAGTAATAACAAGACTCCAAGAAGTCATTGCTCCTGGCCATGAAATGGTAAAAAACAAACAAAGGAGATAGTTGGTGATAGGCAGGTTTCTTTTTAGCTTAGGACAGAGCCAGGCTGTTTCCCCTCTGCTACCATTCAGATAGCAAAATTGCTGTGGCCCATATCCGGCCCACATCCAACAGTTTCGGCACTTTCATCCAGCCCACATATTGCATGGAATGATGGCATTTGGGTGGTCCGCTCCTATTTCCCAGATCTGGGCCACGAGCAATGCCATATGTCAACCAAGAACAAACCAGATAAACCAGAACTGTCTCACATCCAGAGAGAGCACCATCTTTATCAAAAATGGTCCACATTTGATTTGGGATGTTTTGGCCATATTTGCTATTTTACATGTGGGCCATTCCAGGCTCACGTCCATTTTGTCTGGGCCAGAAGAAGGACAGCAGTGCTGCATCATTGCCTGAAGTGGCCTGCATCTGTATACTATCTGGGCAGTCTTTATGCTAAGCTAACCGTCTCTTGGCCATAGTTTCATATTCAGGATACAGACATGTATGCAGCACTCTGTATGACAGTGAATGAGCAAGTATAAATGTCAAACTGTTTCTTTTGAAAAAGCTCTTAAATGTATAATAAATAGAACCAGTTGAGTTGTTTAACTTCATATCTTATTTAACTGATCTTCTCTACCCGACGTGCAATTTCTGCCTTGTCAGTCATTCAGTAATGTGAACGAAAAGACACAAATTCAAACCCTCCTCAAGCACACCTCTGATGTGTTCATAAGGACTCCAGCGAGTGTGACCAATCCGGCTAATCACAGCTGTCAGGTCAAATTGCACAACTTATTCCAGACGCTTACAGGAAATTGTGATCCAAGTATGTCAGGAGAACCTTCAAATATCAAAAACCCAGCCTTGGCCTTCTCCTGTCTTTTTAGAAATTCAGAAATCTCCACAGTGGGTGTTCCCTGAGTTGTTTTCTTATTTTATTATCTTATTCAGAAACCCCTGCAGAGATATGTTCATTTTATTATACTTCAAAACAACAGAACTGCTCAGAAAAGCCTTTTAATGCCTTATTAGATGAGTATCCCCATCAACTTGTCAACTCTCCAACTTAACATTAGGATTATTCATCGCAAAACATTTTTTTTCATATTAAGTAAAGTTCAGATGTTCTTTGAAAAACCTTACAGACTTAGAGTCATTTATAATTTATACCTCTGTCTGAAATAAATTGCAGAAATCAAGTAAGCCCTTATGCAATGCGTCTGACTGATGTTGTCATCTCTGTTTGAGTCCGCTCACCTACTGTGTGTGAGGATATCCCCTGAATTAACTAATTAGCAAACCCTGTGGCATTATTTGTACTTTCACCATCTATAATATGTAACTTTCTAAAATGATGTTGATTTTTTTCCTTCAGTCGATTCTCTTCCGTACTACAGTGACCTTACAAACCAAATGGTATTACAATTTTCTGTAAACCTTTAACAACTCGACAGATATTTTTTCACTCCATCAACACCTTTTAAATTGATTTGGTTTTAGTGTACTGAGAATCATTTTCAGACTAACAATGTTTTCAGATGTCAGCACTGCAGTTTGATTAGTGCGATATCTGTGTGGGCAAGCACTAAAAATAGTTTGTAGCACTTCAATTCCAAAAGCCTGATAGGCAGTTAAGGTGGTTAATCATTGCTTTGTCTCATATGTAATTTCAGCATGTGAACATTACTCTGTGACTTCTTATTTTACTCTGTGTGGTGATTCACAGTGTAACGTCCAGAGTGCTGACCTCATGAGACTCACAGTCTGATGATTTGCCATCTCCGCAACTGAAGCCATGAAAGAGAGATAGTGAACACAAGCTAGACCTCCCTCTTTGTACAATGTGGGATGAAGACAGTACCACAGTGTGCAGGAGCTTACATCTCATGTGTTGAAATATCATGAACAAAAAGAAATGTCCAGTGGGAATCAGCACTAATGTTAGCAAGTTTAACTAGCTTCCACTTTCCAAGCTTGCCAGCTTTCTGGGTAAAATACATACTCAACAGAACAATGGGTACTCACAAATGTTGAATGATGTAAAGGGACAGACGCTTGCCAGTACATAAACAAAGCTAAATGTGCTTGAAAAAAGGAGAAAAAGCTTTTGGTATTGACAGTAATAGGCTATAGAGGGCTATGATGTGCTTCAGTTGGTAGTGCACCATGGAAGTTGTTAGTGCTTCTTCTTGCAACGCTGGCCATCAGATGTCAGTCAACTGCTGCCATGGGAAATGCCTGCAGGCTTGAAGATTAGATTCTGTTCTCATAAATATGTTGGGGGGAGGGAAAAAAAGCAAACCTACCTGAGCCTGATGCAAAAAAAAAAAAGAGACCTGATCTGAAAGGGACTGAGAGTGAATGAGACCCATAAAGACCCAAATAGAAACACAACACCAACGATGGCAGCAACATGATGCACTGTAGTCACAGAGAAGAGCAATAGATATAGTTTTTTTTTTCTGTTAAAACCAATTTTTCTCCTGTGATAACTATGACGCACCATGTGATCAGAGCTGATGGTGAATCTACTCAGATCCACTCAGGTGTAAGAGATATTGACACACCATATCCAGTCTCAGACCAGTTGTGTCCCTGCTCAGGAGTGGAATACTAGGAACCAAGTAGATTTTTCCCTCATTTCTCTCTAACCTTTTGACCAAGGGAGACAAAATTATTTTTACATAAATTCTCACTTACTGTACTTAAAAGGCTATGGTCATCATGTTTTGATGCGTTATGTGCCATTCAGAATATTCATATTGTTATCAAAGCAAAGCCCCCCAGAATTACCATGGATTTGAATCAGTACCACTTCGACATGGTGTTTTTAAAAACACAAGGTACATTTAAGCTTCATAAAGATAATGCATGGCTGCTGTATATGATTGCATTAAGTTGTCAGCTTCACCTCCCCACAGTTAGGCGGTGAGGTTTTAAAGTGAAAAGACATTATTATGACCACAGTTGGCATGATGAATATGATATGCTGTCACAAGATTTTAACTCAATTCAGCTTTGAATATAATGCAAATAAATGCGATTCTGCAGTGGCTGTGTGATCTGAATGCCGAAGGGTTTTTTTTTTTTTTCTCTCTCTCACTGGATTAAAGAATTTCTGACAGACTGCCCTAAAGAGAATATGCAACCAGCGTGTTGTTTTTTAACAAGATTGTTTTATGTACAGGTGTCCCACAAGGCTGCTTTTATCCCCTCTATTGTTTTCCATATACACAAATGAAATGAGGTAGCAAGACACCACCGTATTTACCAGGATATGCTGATGATCTGGCCTAGACTGGTTTATGGTCCCACATGCCTGCACAGCCACACATCAACGAGCTGGCAGAAGATAAATGATAAGCCCAAGAGCTGATACTTTATTTGGGGACATTGGTTCCCACTTCCCACACACTTTCCCACATCGTTTCCTTGATGGCTCTGTCACTAAGTACTTGAAAATATGTAACTGATCCATGATTACCATAAGAATCCACAACACCCACTGCTACTGTACATTGAAAACAAACTAAAACTCAACCCACAGGAATGAATTAGGTCTCACTAAACCTCATGCTGTCGAACTAGTGATGTGACTCATTCAATGAGCCAAGCAGTGTTTTAATCGTTTCATAATTCGCACCATTATTTTAGCACTAAATTAAGCATCAGCACACTGGTTAAGAATCAATTTCCCAGAAAATATGATGGATGTCTTTGAGCAATGATATCAGATGAAACATCACTGAATACTTTAAAGTTGTTTAAGTAGCCTGCATATTAGCTGTAATGATGCTGCAGCTATTGTACATTGTTTTCTTATTTTTCAAAAATAAATTTTTATGGAAATAGTGTCTAAGCTTCTAAGCTTCTTGGTGGGCATTTCTATTGTAGTGGGTGAAAGAAAACTGAGAGCGACCTTATTAGGAGACACACTGTCAGCTCCCATGATGCACTACTAACTGGAGAACATCATTCTATATGTAGGATATATGGTGTGACATTCTCCTGTATGTTATCAGGCATTTTTTCCCATTAAGAATTAGCTATCAGCCATTAACATTTTCCACCGTCTGTTTCTTTACAGCGTTTAACATTTGTGAGTACTGTTAAGTTTGTATTCCACTCAGCAAGTGGAAGCTAGTTAGTGTAGCTTGCTAACTTGCATACCATGAGGGTTGTGATGAAAAGAATGTTTTCAACATTGTGGGTTTTTTTTTTCTTTTCTTTTTTCAGAACATTTCAGAATCAAATGGTTGTTTTTGATTCTACATTCGGAACACAGTTGAATGACACAATTCCATGTATTTGATTTCTATTTTAGATCAATGTTTGGAATAAAACAAAATAATAAAACTGACAGCTGTGGAATTAATTTGTTGAAAATTAAAGCCAAATGAGGTTCCCTGTTGCCTGCTGGTTAAGAAGCATACCTATTAAAGGTATGTTGTGTACGATTAAATGGCATCCAGGGGTGAGGCTGCAGATTACAATAAAGTGAAAACCCCTCCCTCTCCCCTTCCAAGCATTTAGGACAAACTGACGAGAGGCCCACTCTAGAGCCAGTGTTTGGTTTGTCCATTCTGGGCTACAGTAGAATTATGGTCATCCAACATGACGGGCCCAGTGGAAGAGGACCTGCTCTCTATGTAGATATAAAGGGTTCAATCAACAACAACAATTCATATTTTCAGATGATTATACACTAATTAAAACAGACTTATGAATATTATATTCAGTTTCTGCCATATCCGTTCCACTAGATGACATTATATTCTACACACACTGCACCTTTATAATATTGTCCCCTATTTTTGCATAACGCATCGGAATATCATTATGTCTGCGTCTACATAGATGGACAACTTGTGTCCATATAGCTAATCGGATTGCTTAATGTTAAACCACATTTGCATAAAACGGTAATATCTATGATGTTTGATCATAGGCAGAGCAGACAAGCACATCGACTAACAGCTAGAGAGCAGCCAGCTATACAACGCAAGAGCCACAGACTCTCAGCACCAACCCACATTAGCTTTCCTGCTAAAGTCTCCTTCTTATCTAACTTAGAAACATCTTGTCCTGCACTGTTGTTCCTAAACAAACATCCACTGGGGAGAAGTGCACCGCTAATGTCAGTTTGCAGGCTAGTTTGCTAATTAGCTGTAAACAGCATGTAAGCATACCTGACAATTTCATTTTGGTCAATTTAAATGCTGGTGTGATCCTTACTTCAATACGACTGCTAACAACACTCTTCCCCTGTTTATGTTCTCTAGTTCCCCTGCTGGGGCTCAGCCTGTCAGCTGTTATGAACATAGACATGCTGCTCCAGTTGCTAAGAGTCAGTGGAGTATTTCTGTGATATTTGGTACTTTTTAATTATAAAAACTATATAATTAAAAGTATGTATAAACTGATTATTGACGGGAAATTTCTATAAGTTCAGTCTTTTAGGTGTTCTGGTGCACAAACAAACTTCTCTCTTTATAACCTCTCTTTATAGCTAATGCCTCAAATGTCAATAACTAAAAGTGTACAGAAGCTCTTTTATCCCTGGTGCAGTGAGCCTTAACAAAAAGTAAAGTTTATGGCTGTGTGATTGTTAATGTATTGTATTATATGAAAATCCTGCCAAAGCCTGACACATCAATAACGCAGTTACTGGGTAATGTAGTGTTGTTATTATTTAGACTTAACAGCTCCTTCATTTGACAAGAAACTAACAGCTACATTAGAGTTTGGGCAGTGATAAAGTAATTAGAGGTGAAACTGTTTTTTTTTTTTTCATTGCTATCATTACAGGCAGTCAGGGAGATGGGCTTATACTGCTTTTGTGTACCATCAAACTTTTGAGACTTGTTTTGTGAATACAGTGTAGCCATTGTGTTGCCCAGCAGCCATATGTCCTCAGAGGCTCCACATGAAGCCTTAATTAACACTCTGTCCTCTTTGGCAGGAAAAGAGCACAACCTTCATCTCAAAGTCTCTTAAAAGAGAATTGGTTGACCTCACTCACACACTGATTGTCACCTTTGTCACCCACTCTGACCACTCAAGAGTGCATTCGTGTACATCCTCTATATAAAAAACTCAATCTTCTGCTGTTCTACTGAAATCTAGATAATGCCTTCAAAAAAGGACAACAATAGTAGCACAACAAACCGGTTATTTGTATTCTTGTTCTTCTTCTCATGATCACTGTCTTATTGCATTTCCCTGCTTTATTCTAAGAAATTAATAATTATTAAGCGTTGATCACAACAGGCAGGGTCATTTATTGTATTTGAATATTTATTTTTAGTGCATTTTGTATCGTGTCAATATTTTTGTTAATTGCCCTTTTCTGTCAGGTACATGTAATGGATTCATTTCTACAAATAAAAAATCATTTAGCTGCTTCTGCATTTTTATACCTGCAACAAACAATCCAAGTAGAACCTGCGCTGTGTTTGAGGGTGTCTTAAATTACTCTGGATAACTTTAACCTACTTTAAATGCCAAAAATCTAATTGCAATTCATGTTTCATTTCTACATATGAAAAATATGTTGTCCTCATGAGTTTAGGGTGATTCCCTTGGTACAATACTGCTGATAGTGATATTCAAGCCTTTATCTAGTATTGATTTTACTTTCTGCTGCTTTAATTAGTTAAAAATGATTAATTGAAATGCTTGGTGTAAAGCATTTGGGGAAAAAAAAGGCTTCAAGTGGTACAAGCACTATGGGTGCACTACATATTATCCACAGTGCTGTAGGAGGCGTTTCATAATACTTCAGTCGAAAGGGAAACCTGCTAAAACCTGCTACATTATCAAATGAAAGAGGGGGTGGACACAAAAACTAGAATACAGAAATATATTGCAATAAATCATATCTTTGTGAGACTTATGATGCTCATTGATCTTGATTTGTATTTGTGCTCCCTTTTACTTTTTCCACTGCCTGTAAGCCGTTTCCTCACTTCACAGTCAAGTCACTTCAGCTGTCAATTGTTTTCCCATTAAATACAGACTCCTCTCCTTGAGTTAATTTGTTTATGTCAGATCATCCATCAATCACATAGACTCCTCTGGCTTGGTGTTGATGAAGCTTGGGGAAATGATGTAACTCAACCTTCAACCCTTGAAAATAGAATTTTCAAACATATGCCAATATACCAGAGGAGGAGGGCGAGGATAGGACCTGGGGAATTGTTTGTTTGTCTACATGATATTTAGACATCATGGATGGGATTGTGACAAGACCAGAGGGAATAATGCATCTCACTGCTGTGTTTTGCCATTTTCATAAATGACAGAATAGAAGAGTTATTATTAGAGGTCACAATAAAATGACTCAGGGGGCTGCATCATGTGGGAAGCCTGTTTTTCTATTGACCTCTTTTTACAGGCACCTACATAGGGCCAGTCTACCCTGTAATAATATATTTCCAATTAGGGGGAACTTGTAACCTTGGGGGGTACTTCTGCAGTTTCCACAGGGTACATGGAATGATTGTAGAGTAGATCAGCCAACTGAAACAAGACTAAGAGTCTACAGCCATGCTTGCATCTCTGGCAGGCTGTACATGGACACAGCTGTGCTTCGAGTTAATAATGCTAACATGCTGATGTTTAGTATATGGTAAAATGTTTACCATGTTCACCATGTTAGTTTAGTGTGTTAGCATGCTAACATTTGCTTATTAAGCATTAGCATTGACAGTTGCTAAGTACTGCTAAGGCTCATGAGAATGTTAGTTCTGCTGACTTTAGTTATAAACAACAAACTGAAATTTTGACGCTTGATCAAATGTCACCAAAGTAAAGATCCCCTCCAGGTATGTATTAAGACATAAACATTCTCTGCTTGAACAATATTGTGTGTCTGATATAGTTTTTTCCATAAAAAGTATAATTACCACTTAAAAATTCATAAAATGAGTCTATGAATATGCAAATATATTTTCTTTCAAAAGTTTAACTACTGGACACAAGATGTCTCCTATTTCTTTTTTTTCTTTTTACTAAACGTTCTACCTTCTGCAGATGAATGTGGGAAAAAAAGGCTTCTGGTGTCAAACTCTGCACATACATATTTCTGCAAATATCCAACTGTAGGAACAAGATGAAAAACATGTTTTTGAATGGAGGGGGACTTGTTAGATTACAAGGTGCCCCTGTTGTCTAGGGACTAAGATGCCAACCATGAACATCCTGGTTCAAGTCTGGGGAGGTTCCTTTGTTGCATTTCTCTTATCCTTCTTTCTTCATCTCTCTCTACTGCCTGTAATAAAAGCATAAAATGTCCCCAAAAAATACTTTAAAAAAATAATTATAGTTGGATCACCAAAGATGTCAGAATTTATCTTGAGGACATCAAGTAAATTTCATGGTGATTCATCCAATAGTTGTCAAGACAGTTCAATAAACTGTGAATATCTGTAGAAAATTTCATGGCAATCCATCTTAATAATCCCTTGAGCCATGCCACCATGTCCAATAGAAATTATGATTTGGTAAAAAACTAAATAACCAAAAACTACCAGCTGTGATAGACTGACTGACTGTACAGGACAGGACAGGACAGGACTCCCATTAACCTGCCTTTATCAGATAGTAGAAAGATGACAAGAAATGAGGGGGAGAGAGCTGCAGCAGAGGTCCCCAAGCCAGATCTGAACTGGGTAGGTTGCAGTTCTCTGAGAGTGAGTGAAAACTCCTAAGGAAGTGAGAAGAGAAGCCAAAATAGATAGATAGTTAACAGTAATGGAAAAATGATTTAAATTAAATTTCAATCAAATTAACACATTTGTAACATGACAGGTGGTTTCATTGAAGGAGTATCTGAGCTGATCTGTTGGGGTTGCGGGGCTACGCCAGACAAAAAACTGTGCTATACTATCTGATACTTCTGTTACTTGCAGCATTTTAGAATTTGAAAGAACTCCATCTGGCTGTCATTCACATAATCTCTAAACAAAAAGTTAGGGAAATTTCAAATTAATAAGAGCAGCAGAAGGATTCAGTTGTTTGACTTTACATTGTTGGTTATTTCATTTGGTGTATGCAGATAGTTGCTGAGCAGTGGAAAATCACAGAGGATAATAAGCATTCAGTTTGTGGGTGGGGTTGTGCTATGTGTCCTGTTATCTGAATTGACTGCTATCATTTCTACCCTCTACATCAATTTATCCAGTGGAACTGCCTGGACTTACATATGCAACCATGCAATCTTTTTTTTTCTTACACAAAGGTTCACACTTTCACAATGTCAAGCAAAACCAATTAACACAAAACTAGACTACACAAATGACACGATGAGAAAAGAGGATTAAAATGTTCATTGTGTACGTAATTGCTCTGCTTTGCCAAATGTCAATGCTCTTCTCAATTCCAACAGACCAAATCTGGAATTGCTTTGCTGTACAATGAGGAGACCAATAATACCTATGATGTCTGCCTGAAACTGACCAAAGAGGTATTAACCATACAGAAGCTGGATGTGGTTTGCACTGGAGGAAGTGAATCCCAAGTAAATGTAAGTGCGCCCAAGGCATCCATTTTACTTCATGCCCAGAATACTGTTTCAATGTTCACAATATCCTTTTGCCAATAAGAAACTCCCACTTTCTAAAGCACAGAACTGTTGTACTCCGAAGACAGGCGACTGGCGGTCTGGGCTTAAGCATCAAAGTAAGCAGATAAGTTTTGATTATGGAGAGACTAAAGTAGAAATGAAAAGGCTTTGGGTTGCAAAGATGACTGTTTGTCTGAGAGAGTAGTTTTGGGGGCAAATTTCCCTGCTGAAATTCAACAACATTCATCCTCATCTGTCTCGTCTGCTTTTCAGGGAGGTGCAGAGCACAATGTGCCTGTGGTTATCTCAAAGATTTTTAAAGATCAAGTAGGTAAGAAAGCATTTTATCTCACTACTGTAATGTGGATGAGGAAATGGTTTTCAATGCACTGTTAAATGTCATTAATCGAGTTCAATATTGAAATATTAATGAAAGAATGAAGAGAGTGACACTAAATGTTTTACCGTTGACATTTAAATTCTCAAAGAAAGCATTTTGAGCATCATTAATTTTCTTGATCATCAATTTCCTGTAGAAGTATGTATTAATATCGGATATAATCAGAGAAAAGGTTGTTTAAAGGTGTGGAGAATTTTTTTTTTTTTTTGAGTACTTGTATTTGCTTTCTTTCCCAGAGCTAGGTGAGAAGAATGATACCACTCTCATTTATGTGTTAAGTACAACACTGGAGTTGGGGCATGTTTAGCCTAGCTTAGCATAAAGACTAGAACTGCTAACTTGAGTCTGTTGAAGGTTAAAAAATATGCTTCTCCTACACCTCTAAAGTTGACTTATCTACACAATATTTCCTGTGTATTTAAACTGTACATATACAGAAATGTAAAACCAATACTTTATGAATTTGGTTGTTTGTTGGGGGTATCCCTTGATGAATGTCACCGTATCATCCGCCTAGCATCTGCAGCTATAGCTCAGGTTGCCAGATGCTATCAGAAAACACAGGTTTTTGTTTTGTTGTCTGTAGAGTTACGATGGTGGTACCAAACCTGACTATCTCACTGTGATGACAAGGCTTTGGGTTGCTGAACAATCACTGCACCCGGCTTTTGTTTGCCAAGAAATTGTTAAAGATAGAAAACTCTCCATTTAACAATGACTAAGTTTTTACATTTCTTTTAAAGTAAGGGTTAAAAAGATTTGATATAGTGTGGAAATAAGTCTGTTTTAGAGTTTTATTTTGGACTGTGCTAAGCTAAAACTTGGCCCCTGCTTCCTGTCTTTATGCTAAACTAGGTTAAACATGTCCTAATCCCAGCTCCATACTTAAAGGACCGTTATGAGAATGGTATAAACTTTTTCATCTCTCTTGAGAAAGAAATAAAAAAATCATATTTCTCAAAATGTTAAAGTACTCTGTCAAAATCTGCTTTATTTGTAGACTTTTTAAGTATACCTACTGTTAGACACTGAATAAAAGATGAGTCAACTTATTTTTGCATTCATTGTTAATTGGGTGTAGAGGATACAGATTATTTCGAGGCAGGACAGGCATTCATAATCAGTGAGGCTGTCCCTAAAAGCTGTGGAAGGACGAAAACTGAAGAAGTAGCCAGCTTGAAAGAGTAAATATGACCATGCTGTTTGCTAGATGGAAAAGAAAATACTTTAATCATGTTTATCAGTTAAATTGTAAGAACCAGTGACTTCTCAGTATCCTGCTAGGATATATTATCAGAGTGTCATGTCAGTGAACCGTTGCCCTGTAATTTGTCTTTTTGCCCACATCCCTCTTAATACCTTTTTTGCATACGAGAGAATCATGTCTTCATATCCCCGGGGATGTTAAGAGCCCTTTTCACAGAGCTTCACAAATCTTTTCACAACAGAGGTTTCATTGTTTCCCCCCATGCCGCTGCAAATGAGTTTATATCCTGATTAGTTTCAAATTTCATGCTTTTTCTGTGTTCTTTCTCTGAGCTGTAGGATGTTGCCTGAGATTAGTCAGACAGAGACACTGATTGCTATTTCCACCACATTACCATGTATGAAATGAGCAATTATTTTCTAATGTTTTCATTAACCTCTGACACTTGACAATTGACGCCTGCAGCCGATCAGACGGGGAAGCTGTTCGTCGGGGATGCTGTGTTGCAGGTTGGTACATCAGTTCATGACTTATTTGCTTCGAGGTTGATTTGGGTCACCGCCAAGAGTGGAACTTGTTGCATCTTAATTTCAGCCCTCTTGCATTTTGACAGACTTTAATTTCATTGAGGAAATAGAAAGACAATATTTTTGAACTTTGAACTGCATAATTTCAATCAAATGAGTATTTTATTATGTCTGTGTACTTTTGAGGAGATAAAATTGTGGTTAAACATATTATTACTGAATCATGATTTCAAAGGAAGTAAACAAATATCTCACTGTCATAGATTCTGTGGTAAGTTAATCATAAAGATACCGATAAGTAATGGCTTCTGTTCGTTAGAATAATCATCAAAACCTACAAGTGTCTTGTATTTAGTAATGATATTCATTTAATCTTTTAAAAAGTTAATTTGAATCTGTCTGGCAGGAGAGCAGGTTTATTGGATGTGCTATTTATCTAGAATATCAAGTAGATTCATTGGGCAGCCTAGCAATATTAACATTCATATTGGAAGTTATTATGAATTATATTATGAATTGAAGTGCTATTGCTTCCATCAGAATATTGCATCTGTTTACTTATTAAGCCATGGCAAGAGAGGCAGCAAATTACACATTTTCTCAATGACAGATTTACTTATTTGTTTTTCCACTCTCTCTGTTGGTTTCTTCAGGTCAATGGCATAAATGTAGAACATTGTACTCATGAGGAAGTTGTGAGTATATTTGTGAATACCCTGCTCCATCACTGTTCCATTCCTCTGCTAGGTTTACACAAAATCCCACTGGCTATTTAAGACGGTGGTGGTCCTTTTTAGCAAAAAAAAAAAAATTGTCATCTTGTCAGGAGGCTGTTTTTCTTTTGATTTACACTGTGTCAAATTGAAAAGGTTGAAAAGGAGTAGATCGGTATCAAAAGCTGCTGAAGAACTGAGGGCGCTAATATTTGTGTTTTATGGTGGCATTTTTTGGTTCATTTTCTCTCTCTAGTTTAGCTTCTGTCTTTTGTTGAATATTTCTTTTATTCTCTGCCACCACCAACCCCTCTCCCACACACACACACACACACACACACACATTCTTCCCATGCCTGTCATCTCAGTCTCCTTGTGCATCCCCAAACAGCTGTTCACTATATTCACCTCCAGAGCGTCAAAACACATAATGAGCAGTTTCTCTTCATAGCAAAATCTAGAGCTTTTAATGACAGGCTGTTAGACTCTCGGCACTGACAGATGCTCAGGCTAAAGTAACAAGGGCAATCACGCAATGCTTGAGAGGATAGCGAGGGTTTGGTAGCAGATGTGACTGATGGGTGTGTAAGGGTGACCTGCCATTTTAGATGTTACACTCAAGTGTCTCATTTTCTCTGTTTTCCAGGTAGTTTTAGATAGACTGATGGATTAATATTTCATTCTTTACATCTAAACTTACTTGAATGCCTCTTTGGAACTTGACTCGACATCTAGGAGGACACATTTTATATCACGTGACGTAGACATTAGATAATCAGACATTCAGAGTGTAATTACTTTGTAGTGTCAGCTGTCACTTTGCTGCCGAGAAATGCCGGCATTCATGCTCTGCCTTTTGATTATTTAAGTGAACCCACATCAGTCGGGCTTTAACTTATGATTACATATTCTTCAATCATCTCTTGTTGCATTTTGTTTGCTCAGGCAGTGTACAGTTTGACATGAATGTGTCTTGTTTCATCTATGTGAGATTAATTTCATCTCACTGCATCACTTTCAATCTCGCTCTCTCTCTCTCTTGCTATCTCCATCTCTATCTCTCTCACTTCTGTCAGGTTCACCTCTTGCGTACCGCAGGAGATGAGGTCACCATCACTGTTCGCTACCTGCGAGAAGTTCCATCATTTCTAAAACTGCCTCTAGGTAAGTGTCCTGTGTTTTTGATGTTGCGTAAACTCACAATAAACAGCATTTTTATTCAGCCATTTTAGAAATAAAGGAGTATACAACATTTATGGGACTGTATTTTGGTCAACTTAGCCCTCTAAAGCCGTTCAATAGATGAGCATTTATTTCATATTTATTTTATAAATTGTCATGCTCAGTGGCCTGAAGCGAACAGTAATGACGGCAACACCTCGAGCTGCAATTCTCTGCTCCTGTACTTACCTTCAGCAGCTTGAAGTGATGAAAATATAGACACTAAAAGCATCCATGTGGCGCAGGTAAAAGGTGAGATACGAGCTATGTGGGTTAGAAAATGATAGTGAGTAAGAAAATGAGAGTTTGAAGCAGGACTGAAGACAAATTGGAATTTTTGAAAGTTTGGCAATTTCATGGAGCACTTTTTCTAAATAGCTGGCATTACTGTGACTTGCCTTGTTTTTTTTCCATATGAATAAATGTAATGGGTGACAGTGGAATGTAAAGAGTTGTAAGTTACTGCAGTTTACAGTTTGAGGATTATCTGGTTACTTACCTGAAAATAATACATCTTCATCTTGCCGATGCTGATAAAGCTCGACAAGTGAATTAATCAGCCCCCAAAATAAATAAAGTCAACTTACTAGTGTTTTTCAACCACATCTCACTATCTCACCTCAGTTTTCAGCATTCTCCATAGCAACTTAGCAATCTTCATCTTATGAGGAAGGCCATGAGATGTGGTTGAAAGTTCTATGAAAAAAATCTAGTAAGTGGGCCTAAAAAAGTACACTGCTTTAAATAATAATTTGTCTCAAATGGTATTTCAACAGAAATGTTCAGTTAACTAGATACAGTCATTTTATTTAAAATGACATCCTTTTTCTCTTCCTTTGTTGAAAAATGCAGAATATATGAATATGCAAGTATTTTTTGTTTTGTGAAAACACAACTTGTCATTTCTGCATTTAATTTTTCATACAGTCTAAATGACAACAAACAGGTTAATTAGTGAGCTTTAGAGGTGCTGATAGGCAGAATTCTTTTAGCCATGAACAGAGTGAGGTTAGTTTTTTTTTTTTTTTGCCCCCCACAAGTTTTCATGCTAAGCTAAGCTAATATCTCTGTCTTTAGCTTCATATGGTCACACATCGCTTGGCAAGAAGGCTAAAAATGTATTTTGCAAAATGTTGAACTATTCCTTTAAATGCTGAGCAAAAGTGCACTTAACATTGCCAGCACAAATGTAATAGGGAACATCGTTCCAGTCTGCGGCACATGGGACCTCGGCCTGGGCTTCAGATGTGGGCTTCAGACTGTTGAACCACCAATAATTGCTGTCTTATGAATTAGTTGTAAGCAAAAAATGAAAGAGCACCATGTAATACAAATGATTTCAGTCTCCACAAGCAAACAGAACGACAATTTTGTACAATTTACCTAATTATGAAGAGCACACAGATGTAGAAAAATAATTAATACTAATAGACTTGCATGAATATTTGTAGTTCAGTTGATAAACCACTAAATTCTCGCAAATTCAAAGTGCTGTGAGAAAATCCAGCCCTCATTTCTTCTGGGTAAAGTTAACATTCATAGGAAGGTGTCAGTGCAGAGATGCCCAGGTTTTGCTGTAGGGTGTTTGGCTGGTGAATTGTGTTTTGTTGCCTAAGAATGAAAGTTCAAGTCGTATTTTCTCTAAGCTGTCCTTTGTTTCACTGTGGCACAAATGACAGCAGGAGGGGCCTGGAGCTGTTTGCCACACTTTACCGAGTGTGACCGAATCAGCAAGCAGGTCCTCTTAACGCCAAGCTAATATCATATCAAACAGCAGCATTTGTCTCTTTTGGATGCTGTCCATGATCTCTTCCATGGCTTGAAGGCAGGGCAGCAGAATAAAGTCAATAATAAATATAAAATTTAACACTATGAACTGGGCTACGCTCTTTGAGGTTTATGTGCAACTCTTATGTTCTTTGTTTCTGGTGAAATTAAATAATAGTTTGAAGTTGGACTGAATGTTAAACTGTGATTCTTCTGAAGCCTTTATGTAAAGAACATGAATCATTCTTCTCTCTTTTCTCAGGTTCTCCTGGGCTGTCCACTGATCACAGTCGAGTGTCCTCTCCACTCTTTGACAGTGGCTTACATTTAAATGGAAATGGAAACAACACGGTAAGATGATCTATATGTAACTTCAATCACTTTTCAACTCTTAAACTAAGCTTTTTATACTTTTTAAGTAGCATTTAAGTTTCTTGACACTCTACCAACTTAGTACAACATAGTGTTTACAGTATATAAAGGTCTATCTGATGGGATTATTCACTAGTTATTACAACCTCTTATATATTCAATACCAAATTATGTAACACTTAAATATGCTTTGAACCTACAGTTGTTTAAAAGTAGCCCCATCACACTGTGTGTTACCACTGTGAATTGTCAAGTGTCAAGAATTGAATGTGCACATATAATATCATAGCAGACTGTCTAAATAGTGACTAAACTGTCATTTAAGCTTTACAAGAGCTGTGGTTACATTTTGGAAAAAACTAAACTAGAGTAGTGTAGTTTTCTCTTGCTCAGATTAAGGAGTGCCTGTAAGTACCAGAATGCACTGCATATGAGGCTTTCACCAGAGACCCCTCAAACTAGTGTAGCTTTGGGAGTATTTATTTTTACTAAGCTGCTAATTAAGGTTCTGTATCATATCTGTGCAATGGCCATATACACAACAACTGATCAGTGTGGTTTGAAAGGCTCAGGTGAAATGGCCAGCATCTCCATTTGGCTCTTCTCACCACAAACAGCTAGCTGCTTGTACACACATGGCTGCACAGCCCTCAGAATTTGTAATTTTAATAGAAAATGTTTGGGAATGGTTAATCTGCATCTGCACCTGGAATAGCATCAGAATCCACATAATAAAACACAATCATGGAACAAATGTGCCAGATTGTTTTTAATTCTAGGATGCGCTTTCGTTCATGAGAAAATAATGACTGTGTTCAAATAAGACACTCTGTGCACCCACATAGGTTTTTCAATTATTTAGTCTGATTAGACATCTGCTCAGGTGAGGTTGGGCAGGGATTTATGTTAGGTCCCAGAAGCCCATGTACTATCAAGAATGATAAAGATGTGCATATAGTGTAAATTGTCCCACCCTTATAGGTGCAACACAACTCACAGGAGAGTCAGGGAGATGTCAGTCATACAGAACCTGTACAGACATCTAAGTGAAAACACGTGGGAGTGAAAACACGTGGGAGTTTACAAGAGCACTGGGCAATAGTATGTGACTTAGTGTTTCAGTAGTGTGATTACTGAATTTCAAACTCTGATCATTTACACTACTTGTGAGTGAAAAAAGTAATTACATTTTAGTTAGGCATGCTCCAAAATTAAAAAAAAAGGGTAGCACATCTCAATTTTCCAGTCAAGGAAGACAAAATATTAACATTTCACTTGAAAAACGCTTGTGTTTCAGCACAGAGCCTTCTTCAGAGCATTGCAATGTTAATATTTTGTCCTCCTTGACTGGAAAATTGAGATGTGTTTTTTATTTATTTATTCTTTTTTTTTTTTTACATTTTTGGAGCATGCCTACTGGATTTTGGGTTTAGCACTCCTCCACTGAGAATCCCATTGTTCAAGCGCAACCTCCTTCAATTCAGTTCTTACATTTTAGTTACTTTGACATTTTGAGGGGGTTGTCTTACCACAGCATGTTCATTAGATAGACTAGTCCATGAGGTATTAACTTGGTGCAGGGACTGGCTGTAAGGGGAGGTGGCTAGCCTCTACCAAATGCTTGCTCACTGTCATGGCTTACTGGAACACTTGAATAGAACTGAGTCATTGTTAATGTTATTAGTAACACATGTGTTTTTCCTACAATGACAAGTGAAAATGTCTTCTGTGATTGTCTTGTTAGCTGGCTAGCCAAACACTACATTTCCTACATTTAGCAACCTGGTTTTGTTCAGTGTTGTTGGGTTTTTGAACTTTCATTGTGAGAACAGGAACAGGAAGTCTGGAAGGCTGCTTGCGGTCACTGGGGCTGATGTTAAGCTAACTGTCGATGGTCAGGAAATACTTTTAAACTGTAGACAGGCTGCATGTTAAACCTCAGTGTCTCATTTTCTGTTTCTACATGGTTGAATACAGAAGATATAATGTGTGGATGTGAAGGCTTTGGATTTATTTGCGTAGCTGGGCTGAGTAACAAAAGTAATAGTACCTTTGCTGAGAAATTAGTTATGCAGTTACTTTTTTAATGAGAAAGGTCATTGTATTATATTGACTCAGTTTCACTTCACATTGGAGGGCAGCTGTAGCCAAAATACTTCCAATCAATTCTGTTCACAGGCTACCGATACTCTGTTTTTATCATCCCAGCTAGCTCAGCAGGGCTAACCACTAGCCAGGGAGCAGCAGCACTATCAGCTGCAGCCTGAGCCTCTGCCTCTCTTTGTGGACTGTGGCTCATACAAATCCGCTTTGACTTTGACATGTTATTAAATGTGAAGTAATCCATAATGTCCTCTGCGCATATATGCTAGGATGGTGTTTGGCTGTCCAAAATGCATGTTCCAGCCCTGATAGCTGGCTGCTGTGCAGCTGCTCCCTGAGCAGAGGGAGGAGAATTAAACTTATCTCAGCTAAACTCTCCCTGTTGTTCCTCAACCCTTCACTGATGTCAACATACTTTAGGGTCAAAGGGCGATGGAAATAAACTAGGCTTTTGGCTACACTGATACAGAGGATACTGGCAAGTTTTGTGGCTGTTGTAGACTGTGTAAACAACTACTGTGATTAATACATAGAAACAAGTTTAAAACTGGCAAATGATTCTTTACTTTGTTAATATTTCTTTCAAATGAGTCAGACGTTTACAAATGGCTGGGCAGTTATTCAATATTATCATTTTTGGACATTAAGTGAAATGGATCATGATGATGTTTGTCGTGTTTTTGTGTGTTGTCCAAATTAATGATGTCATGCTAAACCAACAAAATGAATCACTGAAGACTTGTTTAACATGGTTGAAGAGGTTTATCTCAACAAAGGATGGAACGTTGCATTTATCAGTTTAATAATTTTGCATATCATGCTATATTGATATTGGAAAAAATATTCTTTCTGATCTAATGACATTGATTTGAACCATTTCATCCACTTGTACAAAATCATCATTAATTTTTATGCAGTAGAGGGCTCTCAGTTATACATTTTTAATCATACATTTACTTCAAACTGTGAATTATCCACATTGATTATTGAATGTTGGATGTGGAGAATCCATCCCCATTTATTAATTCAAATCTCACATGTGAAGCCACATTATTGTGATGTGATCTCTGCACACAGTAGCAATACTGTTGTTGTGTCATCTCATAAGACCACACAACAGTTCAATCAGTTGCTGTGGTTTCTTAGAGAAGAAAGGGTCAAAGGCAAGACCAGAAAGCCATAATCATTTCATTAGGTTCTGTGTTAGCCGTAAAAGCTGCTGAGCCTGTCTCATCGTAGAGTGGTGGCGGTTGTGATTACAGCATATACTGCAGGGAATGATAGTCGGATGCTGTGCCAGTTGTAGATTTTTGCTGATTCCACAGAAGACTTTCAGTCTTATTGAAACACAACGTGATACAATCAGTTCACCATCTGTATCAACAGTACTAATCCGGCAATATCTCCCAAAAACATACAGTAAATACTCTTCATTCCTTTGCCCATCCTAGAAGAATGGCTCAGGTACAAATGTTTTGCTTGCGTTGCAGAAACTGGAATGAAGCAAAATGTTTGGAAAGTGCACACTGGGTTAAATGTTGCTGTTGAGTCTACTGGCTAAACGGTGCACACCGTGCGAGGAGATGAGTGGAAAATTTTTTTTTAATGTTTAATTTTTTCCCCCAAAGCCCCTATCTCACTGTTTTTAATGGTAAAGCCTCAGAAAATTGCATATTAATATGGTAATCTATAATGAAAAGAGTAACTGTAAAGACTCTATCTCTAGTTCGTCACTTCACATGCATTATTCAGAGAAAGCATGAAGGACAGCAGGTTGCCACTTTAACCTTTCATAGATGATCAAGATTTAAAGTGTTTTCATTTAAATCCCTAGAAGGAGCTGGAAAAGGGAAAAGCGTCTTTGGGCACTGAGCCTTTGCATGGTTTCTTACAGTTCCCAGTTTGTACACATGGTTTATTTGAAGAAAAAATAGGCCCTGACACATGCCTACCTATGCAAAAACAACTTGGGTATGACTCAGTGTGACATAATAGGTCAGCTGGCTTGAGCCTGATCTTTATATTTAATTCCCCTCATTGAAAACTAGGTGGCTGACAAACACAATTAGCCATGCAGTGTCCTCACCCCAGAAATATAAAACAGCAAAAGCTGGCCTCCAGTAAATTTTTGCCCATGTCAAGTGAGATTCTTCTTGCTTCATAAATAAGGACTATGATGCGAGTGGTTGTTTTTCTTCTTAGAATAATTGCTTGTTGTGTTGGTTTTTTTCAGTGCAGCATAAGATGAGAATTCACTTTAATGTTCAGTCTGTAATGATAGGAAGCCTCCAGATAAAGGTTTGCAAGAAACTAGGGCAACCCATAACTTCATTTTCCCCTCAAAAGACAAAAATGACATTGCATGCCATTAAGCAACTCTGTATCGCATGAAATAGTCTGTAATGTAAAGGACCATTAAACCTTAGGTCAATTGAGGGTTGAAATGATAATTGACCTGTTTGTACTGCACATCTTTTGCAAATTATGGATAGTTCAGGAAATAACAGCAAATGTTTTTTTTTGTCTGCCTTTGAATCTCACTTTTGAACAAAGCTTATGTTTTTTTTTCATCTGAGAAACTTGGTCAAAATGGCTTTTTTGTGAGTCTTGTTGTTGGCACAGATTGGTAGCATTTCAAACTCAAGTTCTGGCTGCACTAATACACATTTTATATGAATAAATATACATATACTACATAAAGTGTGGAAGAGGTCACTCATGACAAAGTGACAAAGCCTACAGAGAATTATCACGTAACTCTATAGTTTCCCTCATGCATTTTAGCATCCATCAGTTCATTGTTTTGGATAAAACTTTACTGTTTTGGTTCATAGCACAGCATGCACCTGTTTTCCACAATGATAAACTCACTGTATGCTACCTGACTAGCTCCAAACAGTAGATGGAAATCGTTTACAGCTAGCTAGTGAACATGGTGGAGCATGTGGTGGAGACCAATCCAGAGCTGAAAAGAGTGAATATTAGATTTACATTTATCAGGTGGCCAGAAACACAACAAATAAATGCTAATAGGCATCTGCTGGATGTGTAAATAGGCAACTATTTGCTAACACTGTTTTTAAGTGTTAAGTTCCTAATAAAAAAGGCTTTTTTTTTTTTTAGGAGGAGCTGGAGACGAAATGTTTCTTCTGACTTGGTTAGAGATGATTGTCAGACCTCCAGGGTGCTAAACCTTTTACATTACATTCACAAGCTATGTTGCTGGCCAACTGCCATTCCCAAGGCTGCAATGTGGATGTTTTATTTATTTTATTTTTTTTGCCAGCGTAACCTTGATGATGTTCCATAATATCCACTTAAAGAAAGGAGCAAAACACCCTGAGACATTTTAACAGTCATAAAGATCTATGAGCAATTTTCTTTGCATTTCTGTGTCCATTCTGTTGTTTCAAAAGGCCAAATGTCACTACAATTACATGCGTTCAGCACATCAAATTAATGTAATATCTAAAGCATTGGCAATAAATGCTTTTATGAGTTCTGTGGAATTGGGGTAGGGCTTCTTTCTAGACTCACCATTTTTCATTAACAATCGCACAAGGAGAAATGACAGAGTAAGAGACAGCAATTTCTCTACTGACAGCAGACCCAATAAACCTGAATGCAGTGCACCCACAAGGGGCACGGTGAGGTGAGGCTCATGATGCTCCAGTTTTCTTGACAGAAAAGACATCTGCTTTCCTGAGGTTCATAGCTCTCTCTATACCTGTACATTCAACTTCTGGATGCTACAAGGCGAGCTGAGTATATTGGGAGGTGTTGAAACTGTGGGAATGTAGGAGCAGAAGTCAAAATAGGGGAGGCAAGTTGAGGGGAAAGTACAACAAACAAGTTAATTGCCTTACCACTTCACAAAAGAACGCCTCACTGTGACAGCAATGAACCAAACCATTACTCTTGTAATGATGGGTAATGTCACCCAACAAAAGATACAGTAGTAACTTGTTCTTTCTTACATTTATCATACAGTATATGACCTATAGTATATGATATACCTGTACTAGTTAACACCCAGGACTCACCTACAATCAAAACCTAAAAAATAATTTAGGTAATGGCATCGATGTGAAATACAAATTTGGTTTCAGCACATTCATTCTCTCCTTCTTGTTTGTGCCAAACACCGTTAAACTATGAGTCATTGATGATACGAATAATGCCCTGTGCTGTATTTTTATGGGATGGTAATGGTGGTCTGTCGGTCACTTTGGCCCATGATGAAATATCTCATCAGCTATTGGATAATATGCCATTGGTATGAATGCTAATGACTTAAGTTATCCCCTGACTTATTATCTAGCAGCACTAGTCAGTGAAAGTTTTTACACATCCAGTGAAATATCTCAACATCTACTTGATGGATTCATACCACCATCATTAGGTCAAAATTTCAAATTGTCCAATTTATTACCAGAAAAATTACTGGAATCTCCATCATCCTCAGCTGTACTTTGTATTTAATGCAAACTGGCAAATGTTAGCATGCTAACATTATACTTGCTAAACATCAGCATGTTAGTATTGTCATTAAGAGCATGTTAGCCAGCTATCTTCATTTAGCTGAAAGCACTCTACAGCATAGCCTTGTAGAGCTACTAGTCTGGCTGTAGATTCTTGTTGAATCTTTGGATTTTCATTCCGTCTCTTGCTGACCAACATTTCCTGGTTGTTACAATGTACAATAATTTAAAAGGTATAATCATTTTTTTGCTTGAGTTTTTTTCTTCTTCAAGCACTCACACAACATGCTTATAATTCACTAAGCTTTGTCTTCAGTGCAGACTCTTGACATTGAAATGACTGATATGTTTTTCCTTTTCATTGTACCCTAGGCCATTTACCTTATGGATTCATTTTACATGCTTTCAAATAATTATGCTTGCTTCAATTCACCTCTGGAGTATCAGTATCCGTGAAGGAGTGGCTGACTGATCCGAAAAACAACACAGTGGCTTTAGTTCCTATTTTCCAGCTCTTCAGTAGAGGCAGGTGCTTTGTCAGAGTAATCCACTCTGACAGCCTGATAGTTTTCTATTTCCTGCCACCTCACCTACTCACTGCAGAGCTCCACTTGAGAGTCAACTAAAACATTGTGTTCTTGGATGATCATTTCTGTAGAAATGTAGTAATTACTGGTGTGCAGCTGACAGGGGTCTGCATGCGACATGTTTTAGCTCAGCAACGATGTGACACTTAATTTGCAAAGGTATGCAGTTTTTCTTTGCTGTTCACTCTTGACTACATCCCACCCAGAGGCTATTTTAATGCTCTGGTAATATGTTCAGCCATTTTGAACTGGGGGGGGGGGGAGCTTCTTGTGTGATGAACACATACCTACCTGTACTATGTGTATAATGATACTGATTGTTTGGTGTTGTTTGGAGGAGTTTTGGGATTTTGTGCTGACAGATAATCTTTAGCTGCGGGAATGATTCACTGTTTGATGTTGCTAAAGCGTTACTCATTTGATCCCTAAGCTTGTAACTCATTAGATAATGTGTAATGCATCTGTTCTTCATTAAGTGTAGTGTGATTTGCATTTAAATGTGGCACTCTTCCAGCTATCAAAGCTTTTGTCATATATTGTGCTTCAGGACCTTTTTAGAATGAATCTTCCTGATGCACTGCCATCAGTCTCCTTTGGGGCTTCATTAAATCCTTAAATTTGAACACTTTTTAGAGGCATCTGAAAAACGGGAGTTTTGTATTGTCATGCCGCAATCACAATTTCGACTTTGATATCAATAGTAATATAAAAATTGAGTTTAGTATCTTTCTTTGTGCACTTCATGTTTGTTATTGAGATTGTAGAGGGTGTGACGGTGGTGTACTAGAGTGCATTATATTAAAAAGTATTCCAAATATTTTGCCTCCTCATGTATGTTTAATGAGGTGGACAAAATATTAGCAAAAAAGGTCCTTTACTGTCTTATCTTTGACTGATTTTCATTGAAGTTTATTTGAATGTTAACTGCATAACGTAAATATCAGATTAACTGATATTTGTTATCCAAATAATCATATAGATATGGTGAAGTTCTTTTTTCAGCTTCGAGTTGGTCTTCAGGTCTTTCTCATAGGCTGCATACACCCCCAACAGCAATAAGGTTGGGCAGTCTGTAAGAAGCCTGACAGGCGAAACCTAGGACAAAATAATCTGAATAGCCCTTGCTGCACTACTAACTGCTGCCTGTCTGTTATATTGCTATGAGCATGCAGTAATAACTGAAAGCAACTCAGATGATCACACCAATATTTCTCTCCTCTCATTGCCACTATGGTGGTTGGATAACCAGATGACACTGATTAGAGACATCTGACTGAGTGAGACAAAAGAATTTCAAGAGTTGAGGGAGACATGTCCCTCCCGTCCCCAGTGCAAATTACACCATTGAGTTTAGTTGACCAGTTTAAGTAACTGCACATGACAGGTAATTAGATGCTGCAGCGTTTCCAGCAATTTGCTGCAGTCCATTGTCCAGACTCAGACTGCAGACTAGTTGTTCCTTCAAAACCTCCAGAGGACAGGGTGTAATAGAATTTCAGTTTGCAGAAAACATTTGGTGAAGAAATGAAACTTCTGTGAGAAAGAACTCGATTTTTTTGCAGCAATATTAAAGTAATATTGACATTTTAGTGATCGTGACAAGACATTCTCCTTTGTAAATCATGTCTTCACTGGAATAATTTTCTATTTCAGCTGTATAAAGCCTTTAAGCCATTGTCCAAAAGAACCTTTATCACAAAGGAGTTTGACTGTGAGACAGTGTTTATAGAGAGAGCGAACTATTTGATATTTTATCCACCCCTTCCCACTCTGAGCAGTAGACTGCTAATATGGGGAAAAGAAGTGTTTGCTATAATAGTGATAGTGCATTGCTGTGAAGTAATGCTGTGAATCCTGCTTGTTTCCTTGAGTATTGCTACCAAAAGAAAGTACTCATAAACCAGAGCACATCTTTCAAAAACAAAAGATGATTCCATGCCACATTAACACCTTTATCATTGCTGTAAGCCAGAGATCTTTAAGCTGCTATTTTAGATTTTTTTTTTCAATGAAATGCACCTGTGTGTTTACCACAGTCAGCAACTCGTACAGCAGGCTCACAGTTTTCAAAAAATCTATCAGAAAAGAGCTTATAGAAACAAACAGCTGCTGGGATGAATGTCATCCATCAATGACTTCTTAAAAGCACAACACTCTGAGTTGAGATCATATCAGAACCAGATTCAATCTGTCATTAATGAAAGTCGAGAGGCATTTTCTGTCGGTCTGTTTTTATCCACTAGTCATAGATTTTCTCTGGACCCTCTAGTGTGTATGAAGTGGGGAAGTGCATGATTTCTACTTGTGACCATATCTGTACAATGAAGGCACACATGCTTATGATTTCATATACTGTCAGTATTGTTAGTAAGTGTTACTAAATGGCACTAGTTCTATGTATATTTATATACCTAGTTTCAAAACATCTATTAATATTCAATATTATTTTGCACTACATAATTATATTCAGTTAAAATTGCTGTAGCAGTTATTTTTCCTGTGGACCTGAGAAAGAGAAGCTGTATTACTGGTGACAGCTACTGTAAACAATTTTTATTTGCTTTCTCTTTGAAACTAAATAATGAACATTTCCTCTTTTTTGCCTCAGCTTTCTCCCTACCCTGATTGGCCTGTCAACTCTTTGTCTAAATGAATCAGGGCTTCAGCTAACCGTTATTTTCATTTTCAATTAATCTATTTCTGATTTAGCAAACAATGTCGGAAAAAAACAAAACAGTTGTCTTTGAATAGTTTTGTTGGACCAACAATCTATAAACTCTAGATATATTCAATTTATGTCAGCATTTTAAATGTGATATTCACAAGAACCAGCAATTTTGTCTTTTTCATCTTATAAATGTTTAATCAATAACCAAAGTTGTTGGTGAATAGTTTTGTCAATTTAAAAAAAAAAATGTAATTAGTCAACTAATTACACAACTTTGCTGCAACTGAGCCTTCCTCATTATAGCCTCTCCCTGTAGAAAGAAGAATTGAGGAGAGTTTAACAATTAATGTTCACAACAAAAATGTGCAGTTTCATGCAACGCCGACTCTTGAGGTAAATAACTAAAATCACTGGAGAGAAGCCGCTGTATCTGATCCATCAACGCATGGTCGACATTCTTACATAACACCAGACTGACTGCTGTTGAGTGGGATTAAACCTAAGATCAAAGGACTGGAGACCGACCCTTTAACTTTCAATGCAGAAGAAGAACATAAAACACTTTAGTACACACATACATTTGGAAATTCAAGAAAAATTTGCAAGTAGGAAGCAGAGGAAGTCTGTGACCTCAGGTGAGACGAGCCTGCAGTGAGCAGACAGTGGGAGCTTTTGACTGTATACAGTAGCAGATCAGGACTTGAGGCATTAATGGTGATACAGTAGGTACTTGTGTTATTAGCAGGAATTCTCAGAATCCAAGTGTATTATTTCTATGTTTACACATATCTGACCAGCCCATGTTGAGAATTCTTTGTGCATAGAAATGGTGTAATTGTTGTATTCAGGCCACATCTCAATGATCAAAGGGACTTGGCGAAAGTAGCAGGAAGCTCATTGCATTGCATTGTTCATGTATTCTACGCAGGCTCCATCTCCCCCTTCGCCCTCAGCTAATGAACCAAAGTATGAGAAACGCTGGCTGGATGCTGTCTCCCTGCCCTTGTTGATGGCCAGAGTCTCCAGATACAAAGCCGGCACAGATAAATTAAGGTAAGGGTAATCCAGCATGATATAATTCACCTCTGAGGTCCACAGTTCACTGAGCACAGTTGTTGGCTTAGCAAGCACTTTTCATTTAGGCGGGAGGATGTGTTAATGCCAATATCTATGCACAGGCATAAACGGCTTAAAAGGTCACCGCAGCTGTGAGGCTCTGGCTCAGAAGGTGTGACTGAGAACACTGGTCGAACTTGTAAATGCATTTGATTGTTATGCCTGTCCTTTTTATATCGATCTTTTTGTCTACAGTTTGTAAACACAATTGTTTTTCTTTAAGCCTTTTTCAATCACCATACTTTTATTTCCAAGCATGCAGGACAGAAATAATAAACCCAAAAGATGTTGTTTTATAGAAATTTCAGGAAGAGCTATTAACATTTGGGAGGTCACAGCTTACAAACACCAAGCTAATAAACATTCAGTTGTTCAGTCACACAGTTTCCTTTATTTTTCTTAGACTGTATCAACTGTTTTTCATGTTATTTTTTCATAATACATCATCAGTTTTTGTGTTTTTGATTGTTTTTTATTGTTTTGTCATTTTCACACAGTCTGCTGTGGGTGGTTTTATAGAGGCTGATTACAGTCACTAATTAGAATTGTTATCAAAGTCTGACAATAAGAGACTGTTGACACCTCTACTGTATATAATTAGAAGGTTTATCGTGTTTGACACTTGAGTAATCTTTTCTGGTCTTGATCCAACCTTCCTGTGACAGTTTGGTTTTTAAATTTACTAATAAATTTCCAGTTGGGTGCCATGAGTTTAAGTGCTTGTGCTTATGCTCTAAATGCCCATGAATGCCTAACAAGGAGCTTAATGAAACATCTAATTTCAAGTTTTGTAATTGGTTTTCATTCAAATTGGAAATTATTCTCCTCATTCAGTTTACCTTATCATTTCGTGCACTCTTTAGGGCGTGTCTAGCTGCACAACTCGAGAATTGCAGGCAGGTACATAATGATAAACAAATATTGGAGCTCTGCTCTGCACATTTAATTAAAGATTCTTATTAAACTTGTTTATTGGACACCTCTTAGGGTATTATCCCATTTTAAGCTCTGGGCAACTGCCAAAGATAAGGAAAGTTGTATAAAATGCTACACTGCATTGGGGATGTCCTGTTAATAGAGTTTAAGAGTTGTGGTCAGTTACAGCACCACAGCTCTAGCTGAACTCAGTAAAGGAGAATCTTAAATAGAAAATCTTAAACCTGTTTTATATTTGTGTCAGTTCAAGCCTGCTGAAATGTATTAATGTGGTAACTCTAATACACTAACATTCTATGCTAGTACTATCTTAGAGAATATAGCTTTCAAAGAAATAATAATTGATATTTTAATTATAATAATATTAATTATTTTTCAAAGCAATCAGTTATAATAGGTGCAAATCTGGCATGCTGACTTTGTGCTTGAGGAGTATGTGTATGGTAGTTCAACAAACAATTCATAACACTCTTGTAGATTGTAAAATAATCCTGAAATTACAAGAAAACGTTTGGAGAGAAATATTTATCCCTGAGGTAACATAAGTAAATATAGTCACAGTGGTACAGTAGTAGACAAGTATCGGCTCATGTTAAAACTACTATTTTTTGCCTGTAGCACAGTCTACATCACTGACTGAGGAGTGTTAAGATTACCTCAGTATGGAGTTTCCCTACAGAAGTAGAGATGCTCTTTACTTCTAGACTTTATTTGGAAGAAAAAGCTATGACACTGCAAAATGAATTCTGCAAGATGTTTGGTCCAATCAGAAGTTAAATGACTGCTAAGTGCGGGTGAAATATTGAAGAAATGTATTGAGGAGATTCGGAGCTTAGTCAGACTAAACCTAATAAGGAAATGCAGGAATAGCTGAGTTCAGTCAATAAAGATCCCTGAAGGCAGAGAGCAAGTCAATATCAGAGTTTACTCTACAAAACATGGGTGACATATCAGAATACACAAATACAGATCCAATCAATGAGGATGTTAACAGGGGTAAACAGATGTGACTCCTCTTGATATAATTATCTCCACAGGACATGGTCAGACTTAGTGTTTGCTACTTTAGATAGATCATTTATGATGATTTTTCTTAATCCAGCCCTGTGGCGAAAAGAAAATAGTCTTTTCTCATTAACAATTACAGAGAATGTCACATTAATAACTTCCTAAACTCTAGAACATGGCTACACACTATAACAGAGGGTTCCGTCTTCATACCCTGAGTGAAAATTAATTTTTATTTCTAATTACTTTTTGTTGAACACATGATCATTACAATAAATGCAGCATGCTTTAGATTCAATTACATAATTTATTTAACATTTTGAAACTCCCTGTTGAATAGCCATAACATTTCTTGGTTCCTCTTTCCGAGCTCTGATCAGAAGGCAAACATAACCATCACTTAACTATCACAGTGTGGAAATAAACCTCTTCAGCTGTATGAACAGTAAATGTGTTGATATAAATGTGAGGTCAAGTGTGTTTTCATACCATTAATTACAGATCTGATTTGCATTCTGTTCTTTAATTAGCAAAGTGGCAAATGTCATGACACCTAGTTTATGTATTTATTTATCTTTATTTTTGATTTGCATTAGAAATCAGAGTTGTATACCAGAAATATATGGAGCTTTGACAATTATTGTTGCAACTATGGTAATAGTTTATTAATAAATAGAAGTAACACATCAATAAATAGTACTAAATAGTTTTTTTACTGCCTTTCATCAGTTTTGGTTATTTTTCAATATTTGCTTATTTTTCTGTCAAATTATTTCTCAAGAAAATACCTTTACCATTACCTGCTGCTCATACTAAAAGAATACTGATAGAAAAATTTATACCTTGTAACAATTATAGATGCCTCCCAAGGTCATCAGGATAAATATCAGTGAACTCCTTTCTTCACAATTCTCCACGGAGACTCTTTGCACTCTCCGTGTCTGTAACATGTTCTGTTTGAATTAAAGAGATGCTTGACTTCAACCAAGCTCAGTCTATTTGATCATTTATCTATCAGATACACATTGGACATGTGTAGCCAGCTATTTGGAATTACAAATATAAAGAAGGGCTAACCTGGTAATTGCATTTCACATCATTATCTGAAGTGAAATTAGAAAAGAGTTTCCTTCTAAGTTTCGTGACATTTTCAGCTAATGCTTTGAGCCATTAAAATGAATAAGTAATGCTATATTAGCTTACATGGGACCTGGATTAGGTCAGAGCAGTTTTGTAGCTATTTTTCATTTCTTCTTTGTACATGCCATAATTCTTGGGTACACATCAGGATAATGTAACTGTCAGACAGGATGATTTCTGCAAAGCTTTTTTTATCCTTGGTCAATAAAACCGCAGAGTGGACGCATTTACCAGCTGACTCGTTAAAGACTTAAATTATTCGACAAAACGTAGGGTATTGACATAGTACATACAGGAAGCGCACCTTTTACAGCAAGAAATTATTCCATGTTGAATGGGGGTTGGGGTTGGCCAGTATTATCGCTGTTAGTTCCAGGGTAAAGCATTAGGAGCTGCCATTAGTGTTGATCAGAAGCTGTTGTTGACTCTAATGACGATGGGGAATCTGCAGGCTGGTTTGTTGTTGTTGTGTCTGAAGGTTATCCAGTGTTGCTGTGATTTTTTTGCTGGGACGTATGCTCCTAATTGGGATGACATACAGTTTTTCCTCAAAGTTTTTCTCCCAATTACCCAATTTAAACCCTGTCCTGGTAGGGAATTGGGGAATTGTTCTTGTGTTCATGTTGAGGGGAAAAAAAAGTAAAAGTAAAAGTAGTCTGAAAACAAGGCCACATGGATAACTGACAGTGAAGAAGTAGAGAGCAGGCCTTGTTTCCTTTCTTTACACAGATTTTTTTTTTTTCTTGGCAAGACTAAGGTGTTAGTCTAGCTCCTCAGTCTGACAGTGAGGTATTCTCAGCCTTTTGTTTAAGCTGTCAAAACGGATATATTTGAAAGGAATGAAAACTTGCAAATTAATAGCACTTTGTCTTACACGCTGTGTCACTGGATGTTTTTTAATTGCAATAATTTGCAAACAGTAGTAGCCATCAGTTATATACAAATTACTTAATTCGTCTTGATTAAAAAAAATATATTACATTTTTATGATCTGCTCTTACGCTTCTATTTCAGCTGTGTGTTATTGGTTTGATCAGTGTCACGGGTTCAAAGTTAAACTTTCATCTACAGTATGCATTTCCTGGTAGGAAATCAAAAGCAAATACATTTCTCGCATTAATTATGCTGAAATGCCCCAAAGCTTGCCTTCTTCCCCGCCTCGCTAATCATTAGACATGGCACATTTTCTCTCTCGTTGCCATTCACACTAAAACTAACAGCTGGATTCCTCTCAAAAACACTTTCCCTCATATTTTCTTCATGTATCATTCTGCATGTTGATTGTGTAATATGTCTCTTCTCTGTCTCGATGGATTTATTACTGCCTAGTCAGCGGGCAAGGCACAATAATTTGTGCCATTGGGAATGGTGTAGATGTTTGAAAGAATCCCTCTCTCTCTAGATCTTATCTCTCAGTGAGGATTTCTGTCCTGCTCACTGAAGGTGGAAGGGCTTTAGCAGCTCCTTCTGACTGGGGTTGTGTTTTCATGACATTGATCCGCCAGCTGCCCGTTCCTTTGATTAATCTCTGCGTTTGGAGCTCTTCATTCATTGCAGTTGCTTGCATTTCCCCCATTACTGCGCGGTCTCAAAGGTTTCGCATTAATGGAAAGGGCTCTGAATGATGTACTGCAGATTCTGTAGTGTCGAATGTCATTTCGTCAACTGCTCATTTTATCTCTGCAGCACTAACTGAGAGAGTTGTACATATTTTGAAGTGTGAAGGTATTCTGCTTTGCAAGACAAAGCATTTAAAAAAAATAATAATCTGAACATCCATTAGGGATGCTTTACTGTTGTACAAATCACAGCGTAAAGTTCATTTTTGTCAGGCACACTGATGCGGAAAGAATTTGCACCCTTGTTAAATCAAAAACAACAACATTTAAGTCCACTGAAAATCAGCCCTTGAGAGCCACTGGGTCAGTACACAGGCAGCAGAACATAAGATTTTAACAAGCCTATTGCAGAAACAGTATGAAAGTCATGCTCACCAGAGGATTTGTTAGGAATGCTGACTTTGTAACATCTAACCTCGAGGAACTGCTGCATGTGTGAGTGAGAACAGTTTGGTTTAAGAGCTGTCTTAGATGCTTTCTATTGTTTCTCCGCGTTTATCAGCCTTCACCTCACGTACCTCCACAATATCTCCCCGCTTCTCATGTGCACTCTGTCGTGTTTGAAATTTCTCCCAGCCCTTGAAACTTTTCCCCTAATGTTGCCAATTCTCCACTCCCATGAACCGCTTAGGCGTCACATGAAAGCGCTTCCGTGTTTAGTGGTTCTTCTTGACAGCTGTCTCTGAGGCTAAAAGTGTCAGCGGCGTGCAAATGCGCTGAAATTAAATGTCAAAAAGTATCCCCTTTTTCAGATGAGTGCGATCTCTCTTAGATGACCTCATTAACACCCCACCAGTTGAGAAATATAATTGCGTCAGTAAAGCAGTGCACTTAGCCTCAAAGCACTTGAAAAAATTTACCCAAATGATACACAATAACTTTGAACTGTTTTTAAAAAAGCTTATTACATATAAGGACTCATGAAGGACCATCTGTTGTAAAGGTTTTTTTTATATTCATATAAAGATATCAGTAGCTCATCAAGGTCATGAAAGAAGCTCTATTGTGTGTAATACAAATCTTACTGCTTTTTCAACTGTACGTTACTATTTTAATAAAAGATTCATGTCCACCAGTCTTTGACTTTTCCTAAAATAATGTTGTGTAGCACCGCCTTCTTGTTAAAAAGAGTGAGAATAAATCCATGTTAAAAAACAAAGGTAAAATGTACTCATTTATGAAATGCATTCATTTGTGTGTGGTCTATGTTTAAACATTCTACGTTGCTAGGGAATGGCATTCATTGGAGTGTGTGATGTGACAACTAAGTCAAGTTCTTTGAAACTTGTATTCTTTAAATTATGAAAAGAGTAGAGGAGAATGACCTGCAAAAAGGAAAAAAAAAACCTCACCAAGTGCTTGAAGTATAGGAAAGCTGTCTGTAGAAAATGCACAGTCAAGGTTCTGAATGTCTGCTGAATGTGTTTTGAGAGACACACATCATCACACGTGTTCGGATGATGATTTAGCCTCCTCACAAACGTTCATTGTTTGTTCTTTCATTTTATTTTATTTTTTTTGTTGTTGTTTATAGGCCATTTAGTCTCATTTGCCTGTTGCTTTTGTTCTTGAACGGAACACCAAAAGGGGAAAATGAATAAATCACAATAATCACCCATAAGTTCAGTAATTGTTTATTGTTATTATTGTGACTCATTATTGTCCATGTGGGGTATTTAGGTTACTTTGGTAACAACATGGCTTATTTCATTTTGTGATGAATGTTGTTTTTTATAATAATATCACACCACCCAAATATGTAAATATTTCCTTTTTAATACCCATGTTCAGTGTTGTTTTAGACTGATTTGCGAAGTTTGTAATCTCCTTAAGGTTAAAACAAGAAGACCAAAACACAGGTGATGATTAAACAAACTCATTCTTTGACTTTAGACATTCCTTGTGTGAAGACAATGCCTTAATACAATGACAGAGTACATTAGAAATGCAGTAGCCAGGTGTAGGGTTAAATTTAACCATTGGTGGTTTTAAGTATATAGTGACTCCTGGCAGTTCTTGTGTTAAATAACTTGTCAGAAGTAACAAGCTGCTCCAGCTTCACTTTGTGCAATGTTGCTTTCAATCTTCACCACTCCTGTCTAATTTTGACCTTTATGCTCGTCCAGGTCCAACTGTTTTGAAGTCTTTGCCTTGGATGGAGCCAGCACCAATATTCTTCAGTTTTGCACTGCAGCGGAAAGCACAGACTGGCTCCAAGCAATATCTACAAATATCAATGACTTGACACTGGAGAATGTAAGTCCATTTCTAAACATGAGAGGCTCTTCCACATGAGTCTATGAAGTAATATTACATAATTGCATCTCTGCCCTGAATGGCTTAACATTAGCATTTTTACAGACGATTCCTTACATGATTGATTATGATTGTTTGACAGTTATTTTATGTTATCTAAAGGGGCAGATTTTAAATGAATAAAATCTCAAAATCACTAAAAATGTAGCCTGTTTTTGTTCCCTTTTACTAACTTGTGATTTTATTTATAGCACCATATTAATAAGGAAAACATGTTCTAAACATGTTTGGCCCACAGTAGTTGCATGTATTTTTCCTCTTTTGATTTTTCAGAGCCACACAGACTACAGTGTAGCATGGTTTTAATAGGCCCTTCCTGACAAGCACTCATTGAGTGGCTCAGTGGCACCTCTCCCCCTCTGCTGACAAAAAGAAGCTCTCTCATACCTAATTAATGACTGCTAAGTAGTCATTCGGCATGTGCACTTCTCTCTCTCATTTCCTCCTATTTCACTTTGATTATCACACTGATGATGTGATGCATTTTTGGTAAGGATGCAGACGTTCTGTATGCCCATGCTCCTCGATTGCACAGCTGCCTTTTTTAAAAAAGTGTGATTAATTCATGCCTGCATCACCTAATTACGGACGTGGAGTGTGATTGCTAAATGGCCAATCAGGATGTAATTGTGTGCCTGCTTTGGGAAAGCGGAACTTTTGTTTTAATGACCTACAATCTTTAAATAGACTCTGTGACACCCTTGGGGTCCCTCGTGTGTTTTTCATGTGGATGACTGTCATCTGGCATGATGAAGGATTATTTGATGCCACTTGGGTTGTTTGATGTTTTGGAAGGGCTTAAACGAAAAGAACAGGGCTGGTTGTCAGTGCATAATAATATAAGGAATTCAGGTGATACAATGTACCTTCAGTTTTTACCTGAGATGGAATGAGCTTGGAGCAACCGCCATGCTGAGACAGATATCCTGATATCCATGGGGGGGGCATTCAGTGTGAAAATGTTTTGCACTGGTTTGTAAAAGTTTTCTGGCTGTGCAATCATTCATTCGAGAGAAAGGTGCACAACATTTTGTAAGAGCTTTTGAGATATGCTTTGGTGGGTGTGTCATACCTCTTTATCACCTCCAAGACACACATTTGAAGTGGTAAAAATAGTAGCTTCACAGACAGTTTGTTAACCAAAAGTTTAACATTTTTTGGAACATCCTGACAGCTGAACTGACATTGGCTAAGCATATCAAACTCTCAGTAATTTCTAAAACAATGGGTCACTGGTTTCAGACAGAAGCAGATGAAAAGACTTCTAATTTCTAGCTAGCGACCACCAATTTTGTCGACTGAAATGACAACTGTTGCAGGCAGATTTGATCAGCTGTAGCTAGTTAGCTGATCTAGACTAAGTTAGAGTTTATTTTAACTAAACAAATAAACCCCTCCCCTTGTGCTCCTTCAGAAACTCCGCCCTCCAAACTCATGGACATGCATTGCCATGGCAACAACCAAAAAAGAAATATTGCGTCAGCTGTAGAGTCACTTCTGTTCCTCTCACACACTATAATGAGTGGAAAAAAATTTCACCTTGTGAGCACAACAGCCCATCCACACTCTCCGCCTCTTTGCTGCCTCCCCACTTCTCACTCGACCTGCATTTAGCGTCTCTGTCCACAGAAGCAGCCGCCTATCTGCTGCAGGTTTTGGGGAGCTGAGAGGACAGCAGCCAGACAAACTGTCTTCACCAGGCTGACTGACAGCACAAATTTACTCAACCAAAATAGTTTGCATGTCGGCTCCACAGGAAGAAATCAGCAGTGTTTGTATTGATTGATTCATTGATACAGTTAATAAGTTCAAAACACACATACAGCTGCCTGCTCAGATTATGCTTCACTCAGAGCTTTAAAAAAAAATGTCGGCGGTCTCCATGAGACTGTCTCAGATTCAGTGTGGATAGATACATTTAATAAAATGGAGGCATATCAGTTCCATGAGAAAACACTTTTTCTAAGCAAATTGGTCACAGCCTCTCTCTCTCTCCAGTTCACCAGCCCTTCCCTACCATTCAACGGGTGCTGGAGATAGGAGACTGTCATGTCCTCACACAGACAGCTGCTCTGATGACTTCCCTCCTGCCCCATGCACAAGCACAAACGCCCCCTGCAGCTGATTGGCCGGAGTAGTGTTGTGTGGCTTGCTCTGAGACACTTTGTTTACATGCTCATTTACAGAGCCAGGGCTGTGTATGAATACCAAATTTTTTTCAGCACACACACAGAACAGACAGCTAACTAACCATGAAGAGATATTCACTGAATTTGACTAAAAGTGTATTGGATAAGAATCACTGACTTTACCTTTAAGCTGACTTTAACTTTAGCCTAAGCTCCAGAATTTGGTTATAGCACAATTCCCATACATCCAATTATAAATAATGTTAATTGCCTTGCTTTATGAAATATGTTGAATAGAACTTGTTGAGCAGAGCTGAAATCAAAAAACTTGACAGAAAATTGAACATTGATATATCTTTGTCTGTTATCCTTCTTAGATTTACCTGCAGAGTAGGTCAAGGGGCAGCAATGCTTTATATTTGGTGTGATGATTTGTTTGTGTATTACTACTATCTCAACAGTCTAATTCACAGAGGTTTTAAGGGGCCATGATACCTTAATGTATATTTTGTAAAGATTTTTGTTATTGTGTATATGACTGAATTTCTTTTCATTTCTCTCACAGATCAAGATAGTCAACAAATACTGCTCTTCAGATGATCAGGTATGCTGACTCTGGCCTAATTCGACATACCAGTACAACATATCTTTTTTTGAAAGCAGGATGTAGTGGCAATCTTGAAATTTCACTCTGACAAAGAAGAACAAAAGTCTCAGAGTATTTTCACATTTTGTCAATGCTCAAAACATGGTACAAAGCGTAAAGTTAGTTTGTAGTGTGCACACAGAGGAAAAATGTTCACACCTTTTATACCTTGGAACTCTTCCCTCTTGTCAAGGCTGCTTCTTTCAGTAAACATCCTTATCTGGTTTTGTTCCCATCTAAGGTAGTGGCAATCTTGCTACCCTCTGATGCACCGTTTTAGCGTTGGCTTTTCTAAACAGTTAAAAGTCAGCAGATTCTCTGCTCACACTCCCAAAGACCAAGATATCTTTGGTCATGCACATTCCATGAACCTGAAGTTCTCTTCGTTAAAAGTTACATGGTAAGATTCAGAATGATCAAACCTGATTATATGTGTAATTTCCTTCACAACAAACACAACAGTTTATGATATCACTGCAGACAGTTATAAATACACCAGATTCTCACTATTGAAATTAGGGTAATATCTCACTATTGCATGGATTGACATTTGGCATTGAGTTTACATGGATACAGATATCTCTGGTGCCCAGACAATGAATCCTGATGCTATTTGTTGATCCAATGACTTTTTTTATCTAGCACTATCATCAGGTCAAATGTTATTTTGTCCAATACTTTGCTTTATGATCAAATACCAGCACATTCCCAACAGCCTCAATTGTTCTTTGTGTTTAGTGCAAATGTTAGCATGCTAACATTCCAAACTAATATGGTGAACATGACAAACATTTTACCTGTTAACATCAACATGTTAGCATTGTCATTGTGAGCATGCTAGCATGCTGATGTTAGCATTTAGCTCAAAGCACAGCTGTACCAAAGTATAGTCTTACAGAGCTGCTAGCATGGCTGTAGATTCTTGATAAAACTTTTCACCATTAGGAACTGTCATGGACATATGCTGGTTTGAAGATAGTTTTCAATTTGCTTTCCATGGAGATCCCTTTACAAGCTAGCTTCCCACTCGGCCTTCTCTGTAGGAAATATTGAAGAGGTATACAGACCTGCATCATCAGCAAACAACCACACCTGTTGTAGCAGCTCTGGACTGAATCTATATATGGTAATATGCCAAATAAATACAGTTATTCAGGCCAATGAAACATTTGGAAACATTTGTAACACATATTCATTCAGTTGTCGAGATGGGCATAGTTGTCTCATGCTGTTTATTAGTTTGATTAAAACCTCATTCATAACGTAGGTGATATGGTATTTTCAGGAAGAAGTCCACACAAACATGCAGACATTGATATATAGTTAATCACAAGATTTAGGAGTGAGTGTAGCAGATGAAGCAGTATAGTGCATACGGTACAGATATGCTGCTTAGAGGAAAGCAGAAAACTTCCCAAGTCAATCTTGGGTAGATCAAAGCTACATTGTTGCATTGCAGCTGGGACTGCAGCACCGCTACAGTGGGGTATCTTTTAAGTGTATCATTTTGAAGCTTCCTCACTGCAGCTCTTGTTTAATGCATTTTCTCTGACAGTGCACTTTTGGTATTCTTGAGTACAGATTTTTATTGTGTATTATAATCACAATTTTAAATGGTAAAACAGTGTAAATCTCATCCTCTTCATCTGCAGATTGTTCACATGGGCTGGGCAAGTGAAAGCACTGAGGGCAGCGCTGCTGGTCGAACTTCAGCATTCAAGTTCCTGGCACTGAGAGGACCATATTTTTATATCTTCAGAAGTCCCCCGGTAATTAATATTTCATAATTTTCCTTTTCCATTTGGCCTGTATGATTTGGGGTTAGTGAAACTGGTATGCATAGTTTGATGTTGTGGCACAAGTCTAAGTGAGATCTGTATCTTTAAAACAAACAGTATGAAATGATTTTGTTTAAACTCTGATGGATATCACACCTAAAAAAAACAGGTGTGTGATGATTAATTAGTACCATGGGTTCTGCTCAGCATAAGAATTTTGTTGAGTGGCTTTTTGAATTTGTTTTTGCTCACTGATCTGTGATTGTCCCACACCATGCTGCTTGGTTTGTGTTTTTGAAACAAGTTGGGGTATGCTTCAGTTATAATTGAATAAGTGAAGACAAGCATGCAGTAGCTGGTGATGAATTTGTATTTGTTGAGTTTGTGTCTGATTGTTAGGTAGTAGTGAAGAGAGATGTCATATTTTTTACAATTGTATGCGCTTGAGCAAGATTTGACTTTCGTCATGTCTGAGGTTCAAATATGAAATCGAGGATGAATCTTCTGCCATTTTGGGCATTAAAGCTGCAGTAAATCTGGGGATTTTACTGTCATTTGGTTGAAGGTGTAATAATCAACAAAATGAACTGATTCATGGTTAGACTGCTGCAAAAATTATATGATTATAAAAATTATAATATATCTAATATAGCATTATCTTACCGTGTAACTATAACTATAAGCAAACACATGTATTCTTCCCTTGCTGACATTAAAGAGGCTATATTACACCCCTTTTCCACAAGTTAATACAGTTCCCTAGGGTCTTAATAAAATGTATCTGACATGCTTTGGTCAAACTACCACAAGGATCAAGCACCACAGCAGCCTTCTCATCCTGTCTAAACAGCCCTGTTCAGAATGGCTGGTTTGAGTGAAATCCCAAAAATTTAAAAAATAAACTCCTCCCGCTGGCAAACTGCTCCAGATCAGAGCAGAATCGGGTGTTTATTCCTCTAGAAGATGAGACAGCAGCAGCAGCGATGCAGGACTCTTTGGCTCTTCTCCCCAGCCGGCACTGTCCTGCAGAGCTCACCGGGGCTCAGCAGCCGTCTGTCGGCAAGCAGTGGTTCTGTCCCCCAGTCCAGACCTGTGATAACCATGAATTTTTTGCCCTTAACTTAGCTTAGCCTCGTGTGACGAGGAGGAGGAGGCATCCAATGAATGGCTTGTTGAATCACATGAGTACAGAGCAAGCCAGCCCATACTAAACTGTGGTCTTATTTCACAGTTTGTGTATTAGTAGGCATATCAGAGAATCAAATGAAGGCACAATCACTGAAAAAGTGAGTTTCTTATAATATGGCCCCTTTTTTAAAAATGTTGTTCCATGCCATGATAATGCTGATACAGAATAGCTGTAAGGTGCAGCTTATTGGCATCATGCATAGTCACAGTAATCAATGCCGTCAATGACTTTATAGTCTTCATAAAATGAAATGTGCATTGAAAATTAGACTTCATTGGATGTTTTATGATCTGATGGTATGTGATATAGTTCTGGTGTCAGCTTAAAGAAAGTAGTAAACAAAGGATGTAGTATTTTGTTCTGTTTGTTTGTGATATGACTTAAACTCTATTCTCCCTTTAGCATAAAAAACACTATGATGTTCTTTAATCTTCTTACTCCATTGTATTCACAATCAATCACATTCACTCTCTGGACACTGTAATTTGCAGTACCAGGGTGGAGTGCACACATAATGAGTTGCTCAGTCTCTGTTGGCCTGTCAGTTTCAGTTAAATTTGCTTTCGATAGAGCAACACCCATTAACTGGTAACTAACTGGTTCATTTTTCAGAAAACTTGTGATGTAGCTTTTTTTGTGAAAGCTGTCCCGCATTAGGTGGTCAGAGCTAGCTTGTCCACCCTGGCTAGCTTGACTTTAACTCATCCTTCTTCACATCAAAATATTTTTGAATGTGTTTCATCGCTGTAGCTCTCTGTGGCATAATGTACTCAGACTCAAAGTACTGAACTAGCTCTTTCAATTCCTCACCTATACCACACTGATTGGCAGCATATCGGTCTCAGTCATCTGTCTGAGTGAAGGCCTTGAACCGGTATGCATCACATTTTCTCCCCCTGTCTAGCAGCGATGTGATCTTTGGCTTCAAGCCATTCTCGGACATAGGCAGGTATTTTGTTCTTAATTTGATACAATATAGTGCTAGTACCGTACTGGCCCAAATATAAGGCTACTATATCTTACATTATAGTATAGTTACATACTCACATACTCTCCAGTCTCTTAAAAGTGGTCAAAAATTATTTTATCCAGCAGTTAGCATTTATGCAAGTGCTATTTGTCTATTTGAGCTCATTATCATCTGTGACAGTGGTATTTGGCAGCTTGACATATTCCATTTCTGCAGTACAGATGTCATAAGACGCTTTGGACTTGTTTTCACATGTCATGAATTTATTTCCTCTTTGGCAAAGAAACATTTTATATGAGCCTTCAGAAACTCCTGCAGGTTAAACTGGCCTACTTTTTAGTGCTGACTGACTAACATACTCTGTAAACAGACTAAGACACTTGCTAGCCTAGTAACATTAATGCTACTAGTCGGTTTTACACCGCTACGTTATCTATTCAAAAATAATATCTAATGTTGTGAACACGTAACTGTCTAGCTGTTAGGGGAGTGCGTATGCAAATTAACCTGACATGATTAACCGATCAAAAATAATCTCAGTGGTTAACACATTAATAGTTAATCAATGACATCCCTGGTTGGAGGGCTTTTGTCACCATTTAGCATTCTCACTCTCACTCAAACTATTGTGGCTCAGCTTTTGTGGTTTGAAGGTTCCCAGGTGTACATTTGTGCAGGTTTTGGTAGGCAGCTGTTTTACTGACGATAACATATTTTCCATCATGTTCAAGCTGCACCTGAAGGACAGACTTCAGCCTTTGGTTTCAGGGCCTCATTCAATTCCAAGTCATTACATTCCCTCTCAGTTAGGCTTTATAAACTGTAATATTTGGAGGACTTTGTGTTTCATGAATGGTGTTTCCACCTTGTGGGCGATGCTGAAATTCAGTATCTGAAGGGTTTGATGTGACTTCCAATGTAGCATTGTCTTTGCCCCTCCTCCTCTCAAATCAGGGAATTGCACAAGGATGATGAGGATGTAAGGTCTATATAGATCTCAAACTCACCATGTCACCATGATTCAAGCTTAAGAGCCATCCCCTGAGTCGTCTTTCTGTTCAGGCTGAATAGCTTGTTAGCGTAAGATGGTCATAGCCTTCCCTCAGGGGTACTGTGACATAGAGCTCACAGGGTCTCTCCACACTAAGGTTAACGCTTTGCACACACTAGGGTTCTATGATCGGCCAGACAAAAGTGATTTTTTTCTGGAGGTTTTCTGCCACTGCTTCCCTTTGACATGCCACTGACATCAGCAAAGATAAAATTGCCTTATCAAGCCAAGATAATGTCCTAAACGTAGGTGAACATCAATTATGTGTCTGACAGAAAATAGTGCATTGCATCTTGAGTTCTGTCTCCTACAGTCTGCTAAAGTTTCCAGCACTGGGTCACAGATGACTTCCTCTTGTGTAGCATATTATACGGTTGTGCGAATGGCAATGCCCACATCAATGCTGTTTGTAAGATTAGAGATGGTCACTCCAGTTGTTTGTTGCCTTGGCAGGGACAAGAGTTTTTGTTTAAGCACAGATTCTCAAACTGGGTTTGTTGATACCATCAAACAGGCCTATGAGGGGGCGGGCTGTCTTTCATTCTACTTGGGGCTGCAGCAAAGAGAGAACTATCACTGTTGGAGATTTGTTTAACAGCAGATGCATTTTCTCCTTAGACCTCAGTTATCAATGTTCTGTTCCATAGTATCTGAACTCTTGTTCAAAAGATAAAATAATGTGCATGTTCGCAGAGGCAAGTAATCTGCTTTTAATAAATATTGTCCCTTCTAAACATTTCTAAACCATCATCAACCTTCTAAAAATGTCTAACATAAGGGAACAACCTTAATTACCCACATATAGGTCGAGGAAGTTCCCTAAATGCTGCAGGAAATGTGATTCTCCTTTACACTGAACATCTCACAAGCAAAGAAATTGGATTTTCCTGATGCAGAAACTGAAGTCTCTCTGAGATTGGGGTAAACTGAAAAATACTTTGTCTCTTAGTTGTGGTTTTTTAAAAAAAGGGAAAAAACCTTCAGCCTGGGAGCAGATAAGAAATGCAATAAACTTCACCTGAATATAGAACAATTGGCAGTTCACACAAAAGGTATTGCTTTACCTGATATAGACCAGTCACTTTGGGCCAACAAATCCTTTTGACAAGGTGTTAGTGATAGAAGTCATCAGTCATAATTTTAACAGATAGCATTAAACATTTATTGTGGGGTCACTGAAATTATAGTTCCACGAACTGAAGGCATTATGCAGCTGGTGGGTTGTGAAATGCCAGACCTGTCCTCTGGCTTTTGTTTAAATATGGTGGTAGCCAATATCCCTGCGTATTCACTAGAATAGCACTGATGCTTAACGTAACACACACAAAAATGACTGAGTAACCTCTTGTCAGTCTCAGTTAAAAAGTTAATGTGTGTGTGCAACCTTAAGATTGCGCTCACTACTTAGGGTCGTATGCTATAAACCTCTGTCACAGCCAGTCATTTCAACTATGGGAGATTAGATTAGATTAGAGGTTAGAGCAAGATTTATCATGTTCAGATTTTTATTATAAAAACATTACTATAAAGTTTCTATTAGAGCTACAACAATTATTCAATCAATCAGTCAATTGACAGAAGCTATTTTGATAATAAATCATTTTGATTAATTTTAAAGAAAAACTGTCAATATTCTCTGCTTACAGTTTCATAAACATGAACATTTTCTGGCTTCTTTAGTCTAGTTATAGTAAACTGAAAATCTTTGGGTTGTGGACTGTTGTTTGGGACAAAAAAATAATCAGCAGATTAAGTGATAAAAAAAATAATTGTTAGTTGCGGTCTTTGTTACTATAAAGATTGGCCATGTTGACATACATACAAAAACTGACTACTGCTCATACAGTTAAATAACAGCAATTCATTAATTGATCCATTTACATGTGCAGCGCTGAGCAGGCTACTTCTTCAGCATTTCTCCATAAACACAGGCTATAGAAAACCATGTCCCAGTGTTACCTACCCAGCTAGTGCAATCTACCATCATGCATTTCTTTTATTGGTATTTTCAAAAATGTGAAATGTGTTCCTGGGGTTTACCATCTATATTCTACAATGAGTTCTAATACAGCACTCACACTCAAAGTTAAACCATCCGTCTTAGCAAAGTTGAACGATGAGTCGTCATCAACAGTGGTTGGCAAACTTTTGTCAGCATAGAGAAGAACTAAACCATGTACTTGCACATCATTGTGACTTGGTTTCTTTTATATCCATAGTATCTGCCAATGCCATCTTCTAATGACATTACTCCAACTTTTTAGCTGTAATCTCATTCACTCCTCTCTGTCCTGCTGTTGTTACAGCCATGTCTGAACTAGCTGCAACCACTCAGCTCACCCACGAACTCGCCTCCTAGCAGGAAAAACTCAATACTAAAAATGAACAATGGCTCTATTCTATTCTATTCTATTCAAGCGTCCCAGTAAGACATGACAGTGTGATAGTGAGCCACCTGTGCTTTTCTTACTGTGAGATGTCCAAATATCTCTTGACCTTTTCAGACAAGCTGGTGATCTTTTATCTATGATGGTCTTTGGTCTTAGCAGTATTTGTTAAAGGCAGTTTAAAAAAGAACATTTAAAGCAAGCTGTATTAGGCAGTTTTTGAAAAGGAAAAAAAATCACTCTTACAAAACAAATTTGAATAAGATTATGTTCCAGGGCTGAATTATTAGTCATTTGCATTATTACATATTTAAAAGTGAATTATGATTGAGGATTTCTCACTTCTGGAACAAAACCTGGAAGTTACCTCTCTCCTAAAGTAAAAAAATATTTTATTAGAGATTTTTCAAAAGGGTGTTTCTGTCCTTGAGCTACTCTCCTGTCCATTCCCTGGTTGTTGTGTTACTCTGAGACTATGCACCATTGGTGCTTCTTATACTATTGGGGTGTAACAAAATGCTAAATCCATTTTGTTCATAGTTACTGGCAGTCATCCAGGTATTCACTAAACTTCTTGTGTAACTTTGATTTGCATTCAGTATTTGAATAAGGAGGTGCTACTAACAAGTCCAAAAAAAAGCTTGTTTTGATGCTCACTCTTCATCTCACCTTGATGTTTATTCTTCAGATCAATGCCACTGACTGGGGACAAGCTGAAACAACATATAACCTCTATGAGGTTCTTTTCAAGGTTCACAAGGTATGTTAAGAGCAGCGTGCTGTGATGTGCATGAGGGCTGTTAGAATTTTTATCACTGCAGTTTTCATCTCAGTATAGATGGATGTCTTTTCCCTTTTGTAGCAAATAGAGAGAGGCGTGTTTCAGTGAGCTGACTAAACAAGGCTCTCTTGGCCTGAGGTGATATTCTTCATCCACTAACCAGAAGGGATAGACTTTCATTTAAATGGAGAACTGAGAAATGTATTCTATATTTCAATCACTAAATGAAGCACTAAAAATGAAGAGACAACAAAACCTATTCCCCAACATGTAATACTTAAAATTTTGTGTTACAGCTGTGGATGGCAGAGGACTGCTGGCTCCAGGCGAGGCTCTACTTAGGACTGGAGCATTCACCTGAGCAGCAGGACAATGACTCTCTGTGCTTCAGTATTCTGGTCGGCCATGGCCAGAGCCACACCTTCAGGGTAGAGCTGGCCACTGACTTGGCTATCTGGGAGAAGTCCTTCCAAAGAGCAGTCTTCCTGGAAGTGCAGCGAATACGAGTGAGTATTTTCGGATGTGACACATTACTGAAGCAAAGATTAAAATTTTCTGGGTTCCACTCTGATTAAGGAGCTTCTTAAAACAGAATGACATTTCAAACCACCTTTTCCCAACATTGAAGAAGCAAAATGTGGCATTTGATGTTTGTTGGAGACCACAATTTGTGTATCTCATCTCCCTATCAACAGCCCTGCTTTGTGTGCTGTAGTTTGTTTTTTAGAGCTAGAAGGCAGTACCATCAACAGCTTGAGATAACGCCTGATGTGCATTCTACAGAATACAAAGGTTGGCAAAGTCTCAACAAACCAAAAAAAGAGCAATATTGTATTGAAGTACGTTAAGTTGCACTGTAAGTGTTCTTATTATTGTGTCCAATACTGTACATGTCCATTGAGTTGATATAAAAAGTGTTGTCCAAGTGGTCGCTGCTGTATCACAGGCATCCATATAAGAATATACATAGTTACAATACAAATCAACACCACTTACACACAATTCATGGTTACATAATGACAATACAATGCAACGCCTAACAGCTACACACTATTTAAACATTTACTTAACATATGATAATCACATTATATCCATATGAAACATGCAAATGTAACATTTGATACAACATTAAGTACAGCATAAGAATAAAATAGCAAAAATACAAAAATAATTAGTGCTATAATAAGAACTATCATAATAACAATGACTAAAAAGCAAAAATGTATATTTGAATATTTTAAAAGTTGACACTATTTTTCAAAATCTGTCAAGGGAGAGAGTTACTCTTACATTGCTTGACATATGCTGATTTGAGTTTCTGTTTTGTACTACTTTAAAATTCTTTAAATTGCACACAGAAGTACTCGACCATACTGCTGGGTAGAATTTAAGAAGGATTAAGTCACTTATTTAACTGTTTCTTGTGTCAAATATTTTTAATTTGTTTTAGACACATTTCAAGTATATTTATTATTTGACACTGTGGCCTATAAAAGAATAAACCGTCTGCAGTATGTTGCAGAATGGTAGACATAAAACTTAATTAGGATGATAGGAAACATTACAGGACTATATAATAAGGAGACAGTGACCTAAATGTAACATATTATCCATTCTGTTTGTTTAGTTTTGGTCAAAGATAAGCTTTCTTATGAATAATACTGTTACTTACACTCTAGTGTAAAATATTTTGTTAGATTTTGTTTTAATCAGAACTGTCCCTTCCTACCAATTTAATGCTTCAACAGTGAGACATTATTGCTCATGATGAAGTGTTTTCTGTTGACACAGTATTGGTTCTTTGCTGCCTTGAATTTTGCTTATTAAGGAATTAATTGCATTTAAAATTGGAAGTTGGGCAGCACTCTGTTTTCCATAAATGTTAGTGTTACTTAAAATGCTTGTAGCTTGAGTAACTTAAAGAATTAGTCCTCACCTCATTGAGCCATTAAATTGCCTCTTAAGCAAATACAGTATGTTAAAAATGTGAAGGCGATCAACTCTTGTGGAGAGTGCATTGTTAAGCAATTCTCAGTAGCAACTGTCTCGTTTCTGTCAAGAGGCTCCGCTTCCAAAACTCAAATACGTCATTGGAAAATTCAACAAAGAATAAATCCAGACTTTATTTTCCTAGTTTCTGCCGTCCTCATGTTTATTATGTTAAAAATGTCATTACCTATGCTTTCATTTACTGTTCAGCACACGCATATAGGGCCAGTTAAATCCAAAAAACACAACCACAATAAAATGGATCATTTCAATTCTACCTTTTAATGCACACCGGATGTTCTTTTAATACAACAGGGAAATACCTCCTAGTGATAGTTACAAGTAGAATATATGTGATTTTTCCATTATGACTCACCAAGTATTATGTTGTTGTAGGAGGTATGTTATGACAAGTGTAAACGTTGTAAGGAATACACATAAGTCGACAGTCTGAGGTATTCAGTGTGAAATCACATTAATACCATCAGTTGTTCCAAAGATGAGGAAGAAATACTGTATCTGCTGAACTTTGTTGATAGTTACTCTTTGAATTAATACATACACTACAGGTTATTATTTGATCCATATATGTTGGACATGTATTGTACATTACCAAAGATTCAAGCATGTGCAGAACATTTTGGAGATGATGGTTTGAATGGAAGTACTGCATATTTGCCTTAATTTTTTTTGACCAGAACACAGTAGAAAACTGACAAAAATAAAATAATCCTAAACAAGGATTAAGGACATTAAATACACATTTAAAGGAGTATTATATAATAACTGATATGGTGAGAACTGTTCAGCTGCCAGCAGCAATGAAAAATGTTTCATTTCAGTCTGTGTGTCTCATAGTGTTATGATTGCTTTCTGGGTTGAACAGTTGTTGCCCCTGTTAAATATACTGGACAGAAAGGCTCTGAGAAAACTGAAGCTACTACCAGGCTTATGGTTAAAAGGCACATGTTTGAGAATGGTTAGAGCACCTGCCACATAACTGCAACATCCATGGTTCCATTCCAGCTGGAGACATTTGTTGCATGTATCATGCAAATAAAATGATCTTAATAGAAAAGACAGTTTTTAACATAATCAGTCATTATATTACCAAAAGCAAAAGAAACAAGACGGATTTTGTCACGCAGTTGTTCTGGCAGCACAAAATGACTTAATTTAAAGGCATGCTATGTAGGATTTGTCAGTTGTTTTTTTTGTAAACACCTTAGAATGCTGTGTGTTTACAAACAGAGAGAGACATGAACTCCTACTTCAGCAAATAATTTAATTGCTTTTAGATCAAATTTGGTGTCAAGTTTTGTATTAAATTAAACATGAAGAATTTGGGAGTAAACGTGTGCAAGTTTAAAGTCAACCTGAGAAACCAGTAAACTAAAATCATCAAATAAAACTTTGGGAGAAGCTAGTTACCTAGCCACCTAACTTGGTAATGGCACCAGCTGTCAACTGTCAGCCACCAGCTGCCATGGAGACTCAGACCTAGAACAGGATAAACCAGGACAAAACTACTAAAAGCATAACAAAAGGAGGATGAAAGCAAAAAAATAAGAAACAAGATAAGAAAAGGAAAGAAACTAAAATAAAAAGGATTAACTACAGTACATTCCTGAGAGGTAGGAGCATTTCTATTTAAGAAAAAACAGACATCTATACATCCACGTAAAAAACATAGCTAAACAACACTGAATGTAAAGAAAGTGTAGAACACAGCAGTATTTTTCCTCAGTTGGATAAATTAATACAAAACAACTATAACCAGATGGATGGAGTGTAGATAGTCTGGTGATACACTACCCAGAGGAACTGACCAATGAAGCAGGGAGGGAGACATACAGAAACAAGCTGCTCAGAGATCACCCTGAAACACTCAGAGCAGACATTAAAAGACAAGATGACGGAGCAGCAATCACTGACATACTGTTCCTTACAGAGCACCCAGAAGCTTGATATTCCACTCTCCATGAGCAATATAATGACCTTAAAATGATTGGCAACACATCCATCCAACAGCTATGTGCAGATACTGTATATCAATTTCTACAACACAGGCACAGTGAAGATTCAAGGGTCTCAGACAAAACTAGATGAGTTTGAAAAATACTTCAGCAGATTGAAAACTCTCGCTGGTGTGGAAAAGGCCTCTGTGCCATTAACAACAACGCCTACAATTCCATCAGACTCAATCACCCAGCCTTCAGCTATGAGAACTGCTGCTCTAGCAGATTGACCCTCCCAGCACTTCTGCTCCAACCTCCAAAGTCTACATAGCCTCTGGCACTCCTCCACCTGCCCGTTTTAACAGCCCTCACACACCCAGGACACCAGTGTCAGTGCAAGTTTTACATAATTAAACAGCTAAAAGATGAATTGACAATGTTTAAAGAAGAAACCAATACCACTGTTAGACAGTTGAGAGAAAATATGAATGTGCCTCATAGAGCAAATGAAACTTTCAGACATGAACTATGCCAGGTGAGAAAGGAGGTGGAGCAGAGACACACTTCTTATCAATCTGGAGGAAAAGCTGCTTAGGATAGAAGCAATAGAGCAACACCTTCAAAGTAAGACTGGCCTCAACAGCCAGGCAGTACCATAGTCCAGATGACCCAGCCCCCTACAAGAAAACATTGCCTCTCCAGCTTTACATGAAGCCCCTTGCCCAGCCAGAGTAGACCAGACCACTCCATCACCAGCACCCTAAAACTGCAATCCTTATCAACTCCACTTGCATTTCCTGGAACACAGAAAGCTGTTACCTTGTCACAGTGTGAGGAAGTTTTGTTGTCCTCACACTGATAAAGCCCTCCAACTCCTGTCATGTCATGTCATGACCACCTGGGTGACCCTGACAACATCATCATCCACACAGAAACTAATGACCTGCACCATAAGGGGGAGACGGTGTCTAAGACCAGCATCGATGTGGCTCAGAAATCACTTTCCTAGGGCTAACGTTGGTATGACATCTCCAGCCACAAAACACAGACCTGCTGCAAAATTATATTGAAACACAGAGAATACAAACAGAAAATAAGACATAAGAAAAAACAACATCATGATCAGAAACTAAGAGAAATTGAGGAGTCCATTGATAAAAATCAGTTCTGAGAGAGATGGAACAACAAAAAAGACAACCTGGCCCTACAAAATCGAACAGAAACAAACTATAGAAATCACCACACTACTGAGCATGTTTGCACTCTACATCATAATTACTCATCACATACACCAACAAAACAAGGGTAAAATTTCTGCATGTTTCAGTCAAAAGATTATATTTTAAAATTATATTATAAAAATCTCCAGATCAGTGTAGGGGGTAAACTTCATGATTTAAGTCAATGTATGGCAATAATAAGTGTGGACTAAAAATTGGCAACAAAACTACAGTTCACTCGAGAGAGGCATCTTTCAGGGTAACAGCTTGTCTCCAACTCTATTAAACATCTACATTAATGACTTAGGAGTACTGTTGGAACTGTCTGGAATCCCTGGCCTAATGGTGCCTACAGGCTGAGCGATTTCAGCAATCTTATAATTTTATCGTAAGCCACACTTTGCAAGGATCTCAAACTTGGGTGCGACACAAGTGGCCACCTACAGGGCTGAAAAATGAAGCTAATGCAGAAGTACCAAAAACTGCAGCTCATCAAATGGCCACTTGAGACTGGCTCCAAAAGTGGGTCAATCCCCATAGACACCCATGTCAAAATGCCCAACTTTACAGCAGAAATAAACATGTTTACAGCCTGCTACAAAAAAACAATATTGATTTTTATTTTCCCTTTCATGACAACTGTATGGGGTGATTTTTCTTATAACTCACCCAGTTAAGTTTTATTAAGCTGTAAAGTTATGCATAATTAAGTATGTGGCTACTTTGAGTGACAGGTCACTAGCTGCTAGGTGGCTTGTTTCAGCAACCAGGTTTCATTCCGCCCACCACAGCTCCACCTCTTTGTCTGCTTTGGGTTGGCCAGGAGTGAGTTGGAGTCAACATTGTCAAGATGGCAACGGTCGGAGACGCCCACTTTGAGCTTTGAAACCAGTGGCTGATGTCCATAGTTTTTACAGTCTATGGTACAACATCAAGTTTGATATATGTAGACTGTTGAATGATCACACATACTAAATTGTAGGCTACGATGCAAGTCATTATACAAGAAAACGTCATCAGTGTGTCACCCGTCTGTGTCATCTGTCTGTGCTGCTATAGTGGTAAACAATGAAGCTAAGCAAGAATCAATTTTTCCGGGTTATGTCCTTCTTGGCACAGTCATGATAACAGCTGGAGGACGCATCATACAAACAGGACTTCTGCTGCTGCAACTCCTCCATCATTGGGTTTAGCACCAGACGTGTTGATGAGTGTGTCATTTGATGCTGCGTTCCTATTGGTTGGTTAGTAGATGTAGGTTGCAGAAGCAGTTACATTGTGAGATGGTTATCATAAATACAGCACTGCTTTCCAACCATAAAGCAGAGTAAACCAAATTATTAAACGAACAAAAGATGCCTATCTGGAGCACTGGAGGAATCAAACCAAAACTCAAAACAAGCTTAATTGCTATCTGGCCCTAAACCATGAATATAAATTGACAAAGTATATCTTAGTCTATGGACTAATTGGTAAGTTAGATTGGCCTAGCTGATCTTCAGTCATCAATCTTTCATAAACATGCAAGCATGCATGCACACACACACACACACACATAAGAAAAAAAACATACACAAGTGCAAACAACACACAAGCACACACATACAAAAAAACATGTTTTTCTGCCATTTTCTTCTTTTTATTTATTCATTTATTTTATTTAATGAATTGTATTATTCTTGATGCTTTGGCAATATTGTTCATCTGACATTAACGCCAATAAAGATTACTGAATTGAATTGAAGAGCCAGAGAGAGAGGGAGAGAGTTCTTTGAGTCCCTAGATTGAGAAGTGTTCCAGAATTTCTTTTAATCTTAGACAAAAAATAAAGAAGAAGAAAACTGGTATTTTTTAAAATTTGAAACAAGAGGCATCCACTTTAAATAAGCTTAATCATAAATAAAATGAAAAATATTTGTCCTCTGTTCAAAGCACAATTGTAATTAGTCATAGGAGTTATGTCTCTGTCTTATGTATCATCAGCTTCTTACACTGAGCCTTAGTAGCTTCCACATATCCACAATCACGCATTTTATTCAGGAATTAAGGAAGTATGCCACATGTCAGGTCAGACTCTTCATGAAATGGCCAGCAGTGCCTTTTATAATTTTACCCCATTCCCACCCTTTCACCCCTCAAGTGCAGCCAACCAAAGATAAAGGCTAAAAACGTTATGAAGCCTGAGGGCTTCGGTGTTCGGGACCCTTAAGTAGGGACATTTATAAATATTACAAAGCAGAGCACCTGTCAGAAGATATTTGAATCACCAGCAAAATGAAATCCTTTCCGGGTCATCATGGGAACAAGATATAATTAAATGGCCTCCTATTTCACCAGTTGTCCTTTGTAATAGTATATGCTAGTATTATACCAGTAAACAGCATAGTTGTCTCTGGTACAGGACACGGGCTCTTTAGCAAAAACATCAGTCTAAAAGTCTTGGGAACCATGTATAATCCCTTTATGTTCAGAGGGCTCATATGGTCACTGAGAGTTTAGAATCATAATTCCAGTGGACTCAATTACATTCTCCAGTTAATTCTGCCGATACTAATTCCTAGGGCTTTAAAAACTGTTAAAATGAAGGTGGGACCTATATGTTTTAAATAGAGCAAATCAACTTTTTATTATTGTATAAGTAAAACTAAAAGCATATAAATGAAATTACCACTATCTCTAACACTTGGTTTGCCTTTGCTGTCTTTTTCTGGTGTGCCAAAGTTTGGTTTTTGATGGGGGTTTTTTTCACCAGTGCTCAAATTGTCTGACTGATGTTAGCAAATGAGTTTCTTTGTGTAGTTATGCTGATAAATCTCTATTCCATCTGAGAACATACTGTTAATGTATTGCTGCTTTGATGATGATTTGATTGGATTATCTTCATCCCATGATGCATTAGTCATTAATGGCAGTGGTGCCTTCTAGAATGAGAGAGTGACGAACAAATGCAACAGAAATGCCCCTAATAAAAACAGTCTTTAATGTTAAGGAAGACCTAGCTCCATTTGACACTATCTCATCCACTAAGTGGGAAACAGTCCTAAATGTCATTGAATAGTTTAGGGAAACAGTTGTGTACTGCTCTGTCAGAGGTGGAAAAGTTAACCTAACATTTACCAAACTAACCAGTTGGTCCACATCTTTGTAAAAACTGAAACATGCTGTTTGAAACAACTTCCAAAAAAGCATAAATCTCACCGCAATGTGATTTGCCCAGATTATTTTTTCAATGTAGAATGGCCTCACTGCTGCCTCCTGAGGCCAATGGGAGGAAAACACACACTGCTATTAAGGTTCCTGAGAACTGAAACCCAGCTAGGTGCACCAGAATGAAACTGAGATAGACATTACACTTGAAAATTTCCAGAGCCTTCACATCAAAGGGAATATTGCTTAGAGCATGACTAAGTTTTGCACCAGAGGTTCAACTAATTGAACTCTGACCACATGCAGACCTCCACAACACATCTCCAATGGGATTGTGATATCAGCTTGGGGTGGAGCTTGCTTTCGCAACAATTTTACTTTAGTGAGGAATGGTGGAAAAGGTAATTCTGTGCATCTCTGAATTCAGGGAGCTGTGTAACTTTGCACTCAGATTCTATGGGCACTTGGATAAAAAATCTCAAGTGTGGCTTAAAGATGGAGACACCAGGTTAGAAAATTAACATTGTGATTATTTACATTCTATTTTAGTCTAGTTTCCGAGGTGGCTGCTTTGTAGGGTGAGATTTATGCTTTACCATAAGTAAATGGGATGCCATTCAAAATGGAATGTTCTGTTTCACTACAAAAAAAGCTTCAAGGATGAGGATAAAATGGGTGAATCTTCAAATTTACGTAGGATTAACATCCCCATCAGTGAGCAGCACATTGCCTCTTCCCAAAGCTTTTCAAAGGGAAGCATCCAAAACTCTCTCCAATGCAATGGATAAGAGGGTCTAAAGAAGACTAAGTGTAAAGTCCATAGAAGTAAACACCCTAAATGTACTGTAATGAGTCAGAAAGGCAATGTAATGGCCTGTCTTTTAGCAAGTCAGGTATTTCTTCAGCTTGTATGAGTCAAAAAGACGTACCCAGTTTGTAACTACCACTGCTCAAACTCAGCATTATCAATTATTAATCAACAAGGCACTTTCTAGTTCACATGTGCATGATTAGTGTGAGTAAAAACAATGTTGACTGAAAACACTCTACCTATGACCACTAACACTGCAGTAGGACACTGTCATTGTAATGAGACGAATTACTGAACAAAATATTTTATTCATGTGTTGACTTAGTGGCTACACATAGAAAATAAGAACACATCATATTTCTCTGTGCAAGGCTGCTTGTGACTAACCAGTGTATAGTGTAATTTCCCTAAGCACTGTGAATGGCTTAAATGAACCACTAACAAATCAACCAAGGGATGAAGACAGACTCGCTCTGTGAGATTTTGATTTTATGACTGGGCATGTCACAACAGTTTAATACTCCATATGCAGTCAGTTAGGAAATTACCTCACATGGTTTCCCACGATGCAAGACTCATTGGAGGCCTTCAACATATCATTTATGTTCAGAATATGTATCTTTACATACACTTATCATAGCATTCAAAGCTACTTTGTCTGTTGTCTGTTACATTTTCAGTAATATAAAAATAAGTCAATGCAGCACTGTTTAACAAGAAATGTAACAGTGTAAATATACAGAAATGATGATAGATGGTGACATCTGTTGTTGTTACATATATTGTTGTAAATAGGAAGCTTCCAACTGATTAAGAGTTCAAGAAGATGATGTTTTTGGAAGAGTTCAATTACATGCTCTGTAAAACCCATGTTGTTTGAGGCATCCGCTTAAAAAAAAAAAAAATTTTGCATAGTATATCTTCTGTGGCTTTCATTGTAAACTACATCATGTTGTGCAAGAACAAAGTCAACAGTAACCAAGAGCGGCAGGGCTCAACAAACATTCAATGGTATAACCATAGTAGTTGCTTAGAACAATGTATTGAAGATATATGGTAATCTATGTAGGGGACCTTTTTATAATCAAAGCTGAATGTATGAATGACAATGATACCTTGTACTTCCATTTTCATTTGCATGCGCAAAGTTGGAGTTTAATGGTGCACAGCTTGAGTGCCAGACATTTGCCAAGCTTTCATAAAGCAATTCAGTCTAGTTTATTATCATTAATGGGAAAGTTAATGGCAGATCATTTTGTTTGTGAAAGGTATCATAATCAGTAATATCATATTAAGATTAGATTGTTAACTATGCAATGAATCTTTAAGAAGCTGGTCTCCCCTGTGAATCTTGTGCTACATGATACTGTAATTGAAACCAGCACAGCAGGATTATAAAGAGGAACAGGAGCAAAGGTTTCAGTATTCAACAAAATAGGAATCCTGTACACAGGAGAGGAAAGTAGAAAAGTCGCTAACTTGCAAGTGAACTGGTTGGAGTTGTGGGTTTAGATAATATTAACCTATCAGTACCAGTTACTGATATCAACATGGGCATGTTCATACATTAACTTGTGGTATGTTTTCCCAGTTTTTAGGCAAAAAAGGCTGCAGGCTAGATGAAGAATGGACATTTTACCCTCTTTCTCATTGATGTAACAATATTATTCACAATGCAGAACTCCTCTGCTGCACAAGGCAACATTAACTTCAAAGGGGAATCATATATGCAGGGGTGTTTGATGCTGCAGTCACACAGTTAGCTCTTAGCCAGCAAATGGGGCTGAATCCACTCAGGATGTTGACATCAGTGCCAACTTTCAAGTTGCAAGTGATATGGACAGTTTGAGACTGAGCAACCAGACTGATACCCATCTGCAGCAAGGTGATCTGATACTACCTTTTGAATGTGGTTTAAATGTGAAGTCTAGTGTGCCAAAATATGACTTCTGGATGTATCTCAATCACTTGTGCATTGTGCATATTGGCCAACCCCAATAATCAAAATGCTGTTTAATCAATTTACTCTTATGAAGTCAGGGCTGTGTAGGCAGTTTTCTTCCCTATCAATATAAAAGCAAACAGTGTAGATTGTAGATTTTTTGTAGTCTTTAATGAGGCAAATGCGGGACACCATCCTATGGGACACCAACAAAAATGATGAAGGATTTCATTTTGCTTGTGATTCTCTGTGCTCCAGCCAATTAGGCTAACTTCCTGTGGCTTCTGAGGAGCACTCAGCAGAGGCCTACCTGGGATAACCTTCAAATTGATGGGATGTGGGCATTACATATACATTGCTGAAGGGGTAGAAATGGTGGATATAACTGACAAAATTGTCAAAACTGCACTTTTCCCCTTAATTTCCCATTTTGCCCTTTTCTTTTTTGGCGATGATGAAACCCAACATGGCATTGATAGGGTCTTTTAGCTTACAGCAGGCAGTTTAGTCGTGTCATCAATTTTGGGGTATCCTAGTAGCTCAAGTGGCAAACATGTGCAGTGCAATTTTGTGCAGTGTAATCCTCATTTTTTCTCATAAAAGCAAGTGATATTCTGCACTGCAGATAACTGAAACAGATGTTACTACTAGTAACTTATTTAAATATCATCCAGTTTAAATTTTCTAACCCAGTATGCTAAGGAATTTTGTCCTTATTAGACTTCGTATCGCATTACATCCAATGAGAGTGTTTGTACACTGCTGGAAGTAATGTGCCCTTTTTGTAGTGTGTAGTCCAACATGGACCTCCTTGTCTGGTGGCAGGGTTGAAATATTCAGAACTAACTTAAATAAAAACCTGCTTAAGATACTCATTTTGTGTTTAATGTAACAAGAATTTAACAAAACTCTTGCATGTTGCCAATTTAATATGTAAAATAAATAAATGAAAACACACACTTGCTTTGCGCATGTGGAATAGGAAAAAGGTAACACATTGCTTTGCACGTAGCACATGTCAAAATTGTAGCATCTATTACTTTCTTTACCTGTAGATGGCATGTTTTGGCATGTTTCCATCTGCAGGTCTAAAGTGCTGTTGCTGTTATCTTTCTTGCAATCAAATAATACTGGCATCAATGACATGTCTTTTACTGTATTAAGCAGTGGAATTTTTTTTTAATAATTTGAGGTATTTAAATCACTTTTTCAAGTTTTTGTTAAATACAGAAATAGACAGTTTGCATTTTGTTGTCTCAACAGGTCAGGAAAAAAACTGAACAAAATATGGTCCAGACAACTCATGAGTTGTAATACTGCATTTTAATCGTGACATTTTGAGTGGTCACATTCAAAAACCAATTGTTTGATTGATGGCATTAGGCAGGATGACGAAGAGTTCACACCAACGCAACCTCTTTTATTTTGACACAATGTCAGTATTATGTATGGATGAAATCAAGCTGTCTCACCTTTAAAGAGAAACTTAGAACCAGCTGAAAGTCTTTGGCTGACCTCCAGTTGTTTTAATTCTTACCTTGCTGTAATACATCCTGATATCACTGAGGGTGTTTACAGATGCTGCAGAGATTACTTCTGATCACACTGAATCTCACTCAACAGTGATGCAGGGTGTGATCAGAGGTGCGAGAGATTGGAAGCTCTTAACCAGAAGAGGTCAGTGAAGCGATGCCTTTCAGCTTGTTGAATTACTCTTAAGATTTGGTGTAGCTTGTACATAGCAACTTAACTTTGCTGTCTCTGTTGCTGATTGCAAAGGATATGACTGTAGGTCTAAAATCCCAGATTCCTTACAACACAGACACACTTTTGCAAGTGCTTTTCTTACACCTGTCCTCTGTTTTATTACATTCCCCTCATGCCCTTACTTCTGTCAGACTTGGCTAAGGAGATTTTCTTAAAAAATATTTCATGTTGCATTCCATGTTGCTAATTCCCACAGAAAAAAAAATCCCTTCCAATTAGTGTAGTGTAGTCACTGCTCACCCTGTCACAACACAGTCTTACATGGGGTGACAGCAAGAACTTAAAGGCTGGCCTTCCACTGTTTCTTATCCCCGTCACAGCTGAATTCACGACACCACCAAAGGCAGGGGGGGTTGAGGTCTGAGAGAAGAAAACACTTTCAGTAAAAAGGACTGTGCAGTCCCATGCCACTTTCACTGCACACTGCACTCTATAATTAAAATCACTATGTCCCTGCTGTGTTCTCAAGTGAGAGAAAAAATATAACACAAATATAACACAAATAAAATCTGAACGGTTGCACTTCTTGGTATTCCAGCTGAGTGGACGACGACAACACAAAAATTAAGTCATGTGGCAAGAAAAGGCTTCAGAAAGATATTGCTCCACAGAGACTGGAAAGCTTTACACATCAGTGCTTTCAAAAGACCTGTGAAAAGTATTGTGAGACACATGCTTGTTTCTGTTGCAGCAGCAAAATGAATGTTAAGAATTTATGGCTTCCAAAATGGATTTCCTCTGTCATGTGTCTTGACATTATCAGGAAGCTATACAGGATGCTGCTTTTGACAGAATTTCATGCAAGACAAAAAAAATCTGATTTGCTCTTATCAGATCCTCCAAGCTTAACATGTCATACAAGTAAACAAGAACCTGCCACATTCAAAATGTACATATGAGCAAAGTAATATTGTGAGTATGTAAAATCATTTTATGAGCATTCAAAACTGCATGTGAGAATTCAAATGACACAATGTTATTTCATAATAGAACAAGTTGTTCTAACACTGGGAGCGTGATGAGACAGTGGATGTCATTTTGATTACACTGGCTGCTCTTTACAAAATGGTTCTCACATCATTTCTCCTTTTTGATATCCAGATAATAAAAATGACATGTAAAGTAGTTAAATAAATAACAAACAAATAGTTAAACATATGACCATTAACAAGCTCTATGTCTCCATTTGCTGGTAAAACTAATTTCAAAGAAACGTTGAAAGTCTACATGTTGGATTCTAAGTACAGCAGTACGAGGTAGCTGTTAATATCAATGTCCAGAAATAACTAAAACTTGGTATCACTTAACAGCCTTGAATTTGTTGCATAAAGGGGTACTGAGCTATGGTTTATGATGCGTCATAATCTTTCTTTTCTTTGAACTGCAGTGAACTAAAGTTGGTCTCTCTAATCCATTTTATTGTATTTTAATTTATCGACCCCCTGGTTTTAAAAATTCTTTTATATCTGAATTCAGCGATTTTTTTTTAAAAAAATTTAAATTTATTCTCCATCATTAAGTAGGACAAAGTTCTTATGGTTGGTGATTTTAATGTTGGTGATTTTAATATGGTGATGTCGCTTGCAACTTTGCAGCTGATTGCCTTAACATGACTGAGTCCTTCAATTTTATTCAATATGTGTCTGGGCCCACACACATTAGAGGGCATATCTTTGACCTCGTTTTTACACATGGCCTATCTATTGACTCTGTTTATTCTGAGGTGGTGCCTATTACTGACCATAGTTGTATTTTGTTCAACCTGCCTTTCAAACTAGATTCTCTGCCCAGTAAAAGTTTGAAATGCTCTCACATCTTAAATCACCTCACTGAAATCCTATCATTGTCATGCTGACAATATTCAGCTCTATGTATCTTTTAAGTCTGATAACCCTGATAAACTGTCTGTGCTGCACAACTCTCTGACTGCTATTAAGGACTGAATGTCAAACAACTTCCTACAGCTTAATAAGACAGAAGTTCTCATTATTGCCTCTGACAGTATAGCTCCCAAGGTAAGGTAATGTATTGGGTCCCTTTCATCAGCTGTTAGATCAAACTGAAGAAATCTTGGTGTCATATCTGACCAGGCTATGCATTAGCATCAGCATCTTAAATCATTGACCCGAACATGTTTTTTCCATCTACAAAATATCACTAAACTCAAGACCATCGTCTCACAACCGGAATTAGAAATGATCATCCATGCATTCATATCATCCTGTTTGGACTATTTCAATTCAATTTTCACCTGTCTCAGCAAAGCATCTGTGAACTGTCTACAAACGGTCCAAAATGCAGCTGCAAGACTGCTAACCAGGTCCAGCAGGATGACTCACATCACCCCTATTTTAAGATCATTGCACTGGTTGCCCATTCATTTTAGGATTAATGTTAAGGTTCTTACCATTACATATAAAGCCCTGCATGGACAGGCTCCAGAGTACATCATGGAACTTATCTATCCCAATGTCGCCAGTAGGTCACTCAGGTCTTCCAACCAGGACCTACGGTCAGCAGTCTCTGTAGAAGCTTTTAAATAAACTATTGAAGACCCAGCTTTTTAAATTGGCTTTTGTGTTTTCTTAAGTTGTTTGATTGTGTTTTTATTTTTTATTTTATCGTTAAGTTTTAATTAATTCTAACTTGTGATACATGTTTTTATACTATGTATGTTTTTATGGTCTTATTTTCAACTATTGTTTATGTGAAGCACTTTGTGAATTTCATTTCTGTGAAAGGTGCTATACTAAATAAAATTATTGTTTATTATTATTATTATTATTATTATTATTATTATTATTATTATTATTATTATTAATAATAATAATAATAATAATAATAATAATAATAATAATAATAATAATAATAATAATAATAATACTTGATAATACAGCCATACTTGACAATATGTAATGTGATGTTTGCTTCTGCTATCTACACAGAGAAATGTGTCACAGTGCTGTTTACACAGTATGTCATTAAATGCATTTTTGTAATCAAAATGTTAATGGATATAAATTCTCTCTCATCAGTCTAAAAGCTACATGTGCAGCAGCCAGGGGAATGTACTGTGCTTCACCATAGATTTTGGATCAGGCTTCACTTGCTCAGAAGGCACTTCAAAGGTAATGTATTAGTTGTTGCTGACATGTTGTTCTGTGCTGTTCTAACCCTTATAACCCCTGAGACTGCAGTTTGACATCCTGTATTGACACTCTTATATGTTGTCCTGATGTTGTTGTATTCACTTGTTTTCAATATATATTAAATATCTTTGAAATTGCCACATTTCACAAAAATATAATGATAGCCTCTCAAATGTTCTTAATTTTGCACAATGTACTTTCCAGAATTAATTGTTGAATTACTGTGTTATCGAGGATGGTATTCTAATGTTATTAAAAGTACATTTTGGGATTATATTGGCAGCCATGCAAGTAGGTTGAGTCAGCTCTACTGTGGCTACATTTGATTTTCATTGAATCATTACAAGAATGGTACAGCGCACATTTCCAAAGTAGTAATGTTCTTTTGTTATAAATTATACATTTCCTCAAAGTACTATTGCATATTAAATTGTCAGTTCTTGATCATGCAAGTCTCTCTGTAGTAAGACATGGTATTTAAATGTGCTCATTATTGAAATCCCTGTGCTGTGTTTTATAATCCTTCCCTTGTAGACGGTACTGTGGCGATATAAGTTCTCTCAACTTAAAGGCTCCTCTGATGATGGGAAAACCAGGGTAAAACTCCTTTTCAAGAATGCTGAAAGCAAGCAAATAGAAATGAAGGTAATAATTTCTTCAAACTTAAAGATATATATTGACATAATGAATTTAAGTAGGGTTATTTTGCAGCTTGCCACACCCATTGGTATTAGTGAGTAAATGGCTAATTGAACATCTAGTGAATAGAATGTTTGGTGAATCCAACTAAATTTCCATTTCCATTCCAAGAGATCTTAAGTTTAGAAATATAATAATTTATTGATGTGTGTCTCTGTCTTTCTCTTGTATTTTCCAGGAGCTAGAGTTTGCTAATCTAACAGCCGTCCTCCATTGTATACATTCTTTTATCGCTGCCAAAGTGGCCTCCATGGACCCTCTCTTTATGTGCAGTCAAAGCTTCCCTGGAAATTACATGAACAGTTAAGAAGACACGTCTTAGTCATGTGCACTTGAGGCAAAATCAGCAGTATTTTATGCACAAAGCCAATTGATATGTATATCTTGTTCTTGCTATTTTTGTATGAACTACTGAAAAAGAAATATTTGTAAAAGACTGTAGAAATAGAAAAGTGTATGAATAAACAGTTGAAGGAAATTGTTATTTAATTTTTGACAAGTAGAAAATGTTTTAGGTTTGCAAACAAAATCTAAAGTTCTAACATTTCTTCAATATTTTTTGCTCATTTCATTATGGACACATTCTGATGAGAGGTGTCTTGTCTACTCTGTCACTTTGAAAGGCAGCACCTGTGCTGCCACATTGTGTGTAACTGCCATACAACTTACACGAATCACCAAATATAGCAACTGCCACTGTTTTTAGAAAAAAAGTGAAGAATTTTGATGCTGTATCTACATCTAGTAAGTACATTTTAAATAACAAAATGAATCTGATGCTGGCTTTCTGTCATGGGGAGAATTCAAATTTTCCACACCTTTTGGCAGGGATTCTCTTTCCTTTGAATTCACAGTAGAGGAGTCATGACAAAGAAACCTTTCTCTGTTCCCAGTTTCTCTGTTTTACTCAGTTTGCTTTTGTCATGTCTATAAAGGAGGAGAAGAAATAAACACCTTACAATGTAATACAGTCTAATAAGCCTTCAAATAAGCTCTGAATTGGGTTGACACCTCTCTGACATGGTCACAACTAGAATTAATCATATGAAGCTTCACAAAGAAGTACTGACTGCAGGACTACTTTATTAGTTTGGATTAAATTGTAAGTTGTGTGTGGTGTTGTGTCCGTCCTTTGTATTTAATAAAGACAACATGCCAGAATTTCAAATCTCTAATGAGGACATTTCACTGAAATGTGACATTTCAGCTTCCAAATATTGTCAAAGACCCATTTTAACACGTCCCAATCTATTACATTGAAAAATACTGTATGTCTTCAGTTGTAATGATTTTAATGTGATCAATAAATTGTTCATAAGCACAACTGGTTATCATTAGACGGCTGACTGTGGATTTGTATGTCTACTTTGAACGGGGGGGGGGGGCAGTCAGTGGATGTGACATTAGCATCTGCTAGCCCAGCTGCTAAACTGCTAATCTCTTGTTTAGCTCAGAATCCTGTTTGGTGGCTGAACACAAAAAGGAAGTTTACTTCCTTGCCTCCCTGAAAATAATAATGTTCACCCAAGATTGGCTGATTTTAGTGTGTAAGCCTGTTGTTAATGATTTGGTATAAAATGAGCCTGGTTGTTGCACAACATTCATTCAAAGAAGTGATTTTTTTCATTCAGATGATTTTATCATCACATTTTGTAGGCTGTATAACATCTATTTAACTTGTATTTTATATGGTAACTAAATCCTAACTTTTTGATGGTAAAATGTCTCTTCTAGCTTGTAAGTTGATTTTAAGTCAGTCTGCACATCAACCAGAAAAGAACTCAGGTGATGTACATCAGGCCCAACAGTACCTGCAGTCACCATCAATGGAGAGGCATTGGATTTCACATATCACAGAAGTCTCATAAGCAGTGAAAACAGCACCTAATAAGATATCAAGCCTTGTTTTAACAAAGCCAGACATGTTTTTAGTTGACCTTATAACATCTCGAATACCAATACAGCCTCAAATTTAAGATCAGGCTTTACAACATCAATGTTAAGGCTGTCCTTCTGTATGGCTCTGAGTGCTGGAGAGTTATAAAAAATGACATGAGAAAGCTTGATGTTTTTCACAACAGCTTCTTACGTAAAATCTGCATCTACTGGCCTAACAAGATTTCAAATGAAGAACTGGAGAAGAAGGCAGGCAGCATGAATATGTTCCTTGAGATTAAAAAAAATGCAGGTTACGATGGCCTGGTCATGTCCTGAGGATGCCCAATGAAAGGATACCCAAAGTTGCCTTTAGATGGACCCCGACTTGGAGGTGAAAGAGAGGCAGACCAAAAACCACCTGGCGAAGGACAGTGATGACAGATCTGGAAGAGATGGGTCTCTCATGGGATGAAGCACAGGCCAAAGCACAAGACAGGGTTCATTGGGGGCATAATTGCAGCTGGGACAAAGGGGGTAAGTAAGTTGATCTGAAAAAAAAACCCTCAGAGCAAATTAACCCTTTTTTTAAATTTTCCTTTTCACCCTTTTTTTCTCATTTTGGAATGGATATCATGTATACTGGCCTTGTTGCTGCTAATGTTTGGCATGAAGACAAATTTCCTTTGACATGAGTCGCTCTCTGCTTCTTGTCACTGAGAGGATCCTTACCTGAAATGCACACAGATGTAAATGCTGTTCTCCCGCATCCCAGCTCCACACTGGCTGCCTGACCCAACAGTGCATGTTGCTGGTGCACCATGAAGGACATAATCCCTCACTGGCTTCCCACTGGTGAGTGATCATAGGTTGTGTTAGATGAGCACCTGGTCAAGCTAGAGGCATTGCTGCAGGCATTGCTGTAGGAGACTAAACCGTGGCTTTCTGCAGTGTTTTTTCTACCCTTCATGCATCAATTCTCTCTGTATATTTGCATATTGGGCAGAAAATGCCAAATCCTGCCACCAGCAATGTAGAGAAGTGTGAAATCATATTAGAAATAATTGAAGTTGATAAACATTCAACTGTGTGACATTGTTGGTGGTGTTTCACTGCCTTGTGTCACATGAAAGCGTGAGCATAGAGGTCATAAATTATATAACAGTAGCTCAAAAGATTGATTGTGTCACTGGATTAGCTTTAACGAAACCTGCCTGATGGGATCATTACTCACCTGTTGTCCCTCCAAGGCAGTTCATTTTAACAATGTTGTATTTTATCCATTGTGTGTGCCAAGTACTTTTTTAGTTTTGGACTCAGACTTTTATATCAGTCATGGGGGAAACAGGGCTAATCATGTAGGAAGCCCTAGAACTTTTCACCATAGCCCTTTTTCAAACATGTAACTGTATGTAAATCTGATGGCATGTTTGTCTCACATCTGAAGTTAGCCTTGCTGGGTCAGACCTAGAAACGTTTCTATATCACATAGGTAAGTCTGAACTGAATGCCGTCAGATTAACATAAAGGCTGCAGCAGCACAAGGTAAAATAATCGGAGAGACATTAATACACATCTTGTATCACCTTCTATAATCAATAAATTAAATGATCTCAATCTTAATCTCCTATGCACAACTAATATTAAATCATTTTAAAAACCAGGACACACTTTTAAAGAGTTGGTTTTAAATTCCTGAGGAGATTCTTCTCATATTAAATCAGTCTTCAAAATTTCTTTCCCCTTGTGTTTCGACTCGACTTCAATTTTGAGCATAAAATATTCAGATATAGTACCAGTCAAACATTTTGGACACACCTTCCTATTAACTTGAATGAGAAAGTGAGTCCAAACTTTTGACTGGTACTGTATGCCATAAAGTTTTCTCACTTGCTACATTCTTTACAAACTCAAGATCCATTTGGTGAAAATTTTGGGTTTAAACAGTTTTGCGTTGAAGCTGAACCAGGCACCATGACAGCAAAACTGCAAAGAGAGCTACAACTGAGATGATCTTTAGCCCGCTGCTGAAGTCACTGCCTGCTGCTGCCACACACACAGCATCATGAAGTTGCATCAGCACCATGTCAAGCATGAATTTCAAGTGCACTGCTCAACTATCAATGGGCTGTGACTCTCACAGTTGACTCCACTGGCAGCATTGGACCCTGAATGCTAACTGAAGTATCTGTGATGAGGAGAAGTTTCCAGGGCAACTTTAGGACCGCTGCGGTGGCCTTTCTTATTGTTCGTAAGCCCTCCGCATCTAAAACTTTAAAAAAACAGACTCACGAAGATGGAGACACAGGGAGGCAAACAGAACCATGAACCCATTAAAAGACTGAAATGACTGATACTGTGTTCAATCATTTAAACAATTATGTATTTGAAGTAAAGTTTGACAGAAAGGGCAGTGACAAGTCCTATCTGATCAATAATACACTCAAATGGACTATTTTCAGATTGAAGACCATACTAGACAATATTTAAGTAATGTACAATTAAACTCTCTGGTCAGGTTTCCATTGTCTTACATGAAAGCATCTATTCTGGATCCAGGAAGCAAATTGTACACTCAAATGGAATATACAGAATGATTAGCATTCACAGTGAATCTACACACTTTATAAGGCCAACGCCTTGTGTAACAAAATACAATGTTTCCACCTAATCTTGCGTCTGAAGACAACCTTTACAATACACACTAATATAAAAAGATTCTTTGTGAGACCAAATCTTCTCTTTACGGTGGGGTTAGTAGAAATATAGATAAAACACACAGTTATGAACGTCATGAACAACCCTGACCTAATAGAGACTAATCTTCTCAGTGCTTATTCAAATCAGTCAACCAAGGACAAGAGAAACACTCGATTTCTGAGTAACTCTCGTGTGGGCTGGTTTACTTAACCTTGGCAACGGACTCCTTGCTTTAGCTGAATATAAAAGGAGAGGTTAGACAGTGCACGCAGCACTTAAGTCGTTAGAGTTATTGTGGAAAAACTTTGACTCTCATATTGTAAAATACTGCTCACAAATAATGGCTTATTTCAGTTTCCTTGTTCATGTGATGATGTTCTGCATTATTTTCCCATGTTTTTCAACTGATGATGACAGACAATTCAATTGTAAGTAAATCTGTTTTATGTATGAATGCTTTTGCTGAAATCTATTTCAGTCTAAAATATGTGATCTATGATAATAGTTTAAATATAAGAAATTGAAGGCTTGATTGAAATACAAATTACCCTAGGAGAAAGCATATAATCATACAATACAGTTTCATAAATAAATGATACTGTCAGGAAATCACTCTTTGGTGGAACTGCTAAAAACTCAGACTTTAGATAAGGGGTCACAAGCCAAAACGGATGGAATCATTGGTCTACGTCTCTCTAAAATGTAATGTAAGAAAGTAGAAACTTAAGATATTTTCCTTACAGATGATGATTGAGAGTGAACAATGCTATTTTAACTGATTTTTATGCTTTTGTGTCACAATATATCCTCCAGCCACCTCTATCAGAAAATTGCTTATCGCATCATGTCAAGAAAGTCATCAAATTGTAGATGAGGCCTTATTCCACTCTACAGAACGGTAATGAACTATTAAATGAATTCTTAACTTGCCTTTATTTTCACTGAAACAATACCTGTCCAAAAGAGGACAGAAGGAACCAAAGCTTTCCTTTCATGTGTCAATTTCTATGAATAGACGAAGCACGCCCTCGTCTTCAACGCGTGTGTTTACATTCCTTCGGCAAACTGAGCCAGAGACTCTGGAGATTTCCCGAGCTGCAGAGGTTTTTCAAACAACTCTGCGAGTCCTAAAAAACAGAGCAAGACAGAGATATAAAAGGGATGTCACGGCACCAGGTAGTATTGCTTTCTTTCATTAAAGCCAGAGGATCTCACCTTCAAGAAACCTTTAGAAACACCATGAAGTCAAAACAACCCACAACACCACCAAATTCTGTAATTGGTCCATTGCCACGGGTCCACCAAAATACTGAATAATTAAATGCATTCAGGCTATCACCAAAATCCTCATAGAGGAAATTTAAAATTGTGAGAGTGATGTGCTCTTTAAGGGTAAATTCCATTAAATCTTTCTTTTCTTAACTTTACTATGTCATTATGCTAGAGTTGCTTTCATTGAAGGATGTGGAGCTCATTGCAGAGCTGTCCCAGTGTCCTCCTCCAACACATCCAGCCATCTGTCAGCACAGTCATCACAGCAAGTACCGCTCCATATCTGGCCTTTGCAATAACAGGTAGCTAAGTGACTTCTTACCTTGTCTTTATTCTCCTTGTTGCTGTTTTCCTTGCATTTAACATAAATCCTTACTGACTGAAATGCATGTATAGTGCAGACACTCTCAATGTTGTATTATGTTCTCATAGTTTCAAGTTTTTATGCTGTCTTGCTGCAAAAGAAATTCTTCTTGTTGGACAATAAAGATCTGAACTGAACTGAACTTTTATCAGTCACAGAATCAAGGCTGGTGACACAAAGGAAAATATACTGGAAACTGTATAAGAACAAAAAATACCAGTAGATTAGTTCCTGTAGATGCAAAGCAAATTACATGTTTTTGGTAAACAAAAAACATGTAATGTGAAGTGAGTTAAATAAGCACTTGAGTGCAATTGATGAAAACAGTCCAGCCAGTTTACATTTTCAGTTTCAACTTTACAGTACGTAGCACATTATCTGCCTAGCCAAAGATGAAAATACAAAGTCCATTTCACATTCAATTTCATTTTAATTGTGGCAAGGTTATACTTTGTCATACATAACACCTGATTTGTCAGTGAACTTCTTTTAATTTCAATTTAAGCAAGAATGATGCATTTCCAAATATGAACATGTATAATTTAATTTTTTTTGTATGTGTATGATGTATTTCATACATCATACACATACAAATGGTAAATAAAAATTCTATTTAAATGAATGATTTTATTTTTAAATTGGCAGTAATGAACTTCCGTAGACTCTAGGCTCCTGTAGGCTACATGTTATTTTACCATAGTGATAGACGGTTTGATGACAATACAGGCATTGGTCCAATTAACTGTGTTCATGCAGACTGTGATTTTTTTCTGTTATTATTATTAGATTTATATTAGAATAGATATTAGATTATAAAACTCTTATAGTGCAGCACATTATCTTTCCCGAAGAAAAGGGACCTCTGTTCATAAAGCAAACAAGCAGTTCCTTAAGCTGTCTACATGCTGAATCACTATAGTATCAATCAGTATTTAAGAGTATTTGATATTAATTTGACTTGGGGGGGAAAAATTGCATTTCAAACTCTTGATGACTTTTTGGTATAAAACAAATGATGTTGCATTCTGTAATGTCATATACTGTTTTGTATTGCAGTATTTTTGGACAAGCTTCATGATTTTTTTTTGTCAGGCAAAATCCTCTCTGGGGAGCAGCCAACACTGCCTTGGTCAGATGGCTTCCAGCTGAATACGAAGATGGAGAGAGAGAACCCAAGGGTTGGAACCGAGGACGGCTCTATAATGGATTCCAACTTCCCTCGGTAATCTACAAAATGCTGGTCTGAGGGACACAAAAGTCTTGGTGGAAAAATTAGAAACGAAACGAGCTCACCCTGCAAACCCAAGTTAATGTATTATTCGATTTATTTTTGTAACCTGTTTTACAGCAGATAAAGTCCACAGCTATTTAGGAACAGCACAACTGTGTGTGAGATGACACAGATTGCAGTTACATTTGAATATTGTGGTCTGTGCTTTAGAAGACACTTTTTTCCATAGCTTAAAAGGAGTTAGTTTCCAGTCATGTGGATAAACATTACTTCTTTCAAACAGCAGATGAAACTGTTACGCTCATATTTGCATTAAATTTCAGTCTTAATTTATGCACTCATTACTCACAGTGAAGTCCTTTTAGTGGAAGAACTCATCAAATATGCATCACTTGTATCCAGCCTGCAGTTTACCTCCACATATAAGAGCTATAATTTACTAAAGTGTATTAGATATACATAATACACTTTGATCCTAACTACTTCCTCTCTTATAAAAAGGGGGTTGTGTAAATAACATCTTGGATACATAACGTATCAGTTGCCAAAGTTCCTTTTTTGGATAAATTAGAATATGAAAGAAAAGAAGCTATCACAGCCCCTTGGTTGGTATGAAGCCATTTACTTAATGAATTAAAAGAATGAACTAGTTCACATCAACAAGAAAGCTATCATCCATCACAACCACTGACTGGGACACAATATGCCCTCCACAAGAAATATGGTCATATCTGTCACTGATTAAAAAAATAAAAATACTGATAAATGACAAGTCTCCGCAGAAACGGTTGGGTAAAAATGCAGTTGTACATTGTGAAAGGTATTACTCACTGTCACTCAAAAAACATTCTGTGTCAACAGCCACGAGAAGTCAGCAAGAAAATACTAAGGAGTTCTTTTAAAGATAAAGATGATGCCTATTCTCAATTGCTGGTGGAGTGGGGCCAGTACATTGACCATGACATGACCTTTACCCCTCAAAGCACTGCCAATACTGCTTTTTGGACTGGCGAAGACTGTTTGAACACTTGTAAAAATGTGCATCCATGCTTTCCCATTGAGGTAAACAAACACACAACAGATTTTTTGCCTTTTGCTTAACACTATCATGCTTCTTCACTTCCTGCAATTCTGTATTTCAAAGTATTACCTTGGCATTTATTCTCTTTCTTGCCAAGAGTTAGATGAGATGATTGATTACACTCTAAAATCTGTCCATTCCTACAGTACTGTTACAGCAGCTTAGTTTAGCTTAGTTTAGCTTAGCATAAAAACAGACTTTCTGGAGTTTTGTCATCACTGTGAGGCTGCTAGGAATTCACTTTTCTATGCCAATAATGCCAATAAACATAGTGTCATTTTTACACTTCAGATTTTGTACAGATTAAACAAACAAGATATAACATATGAATTATTGAGCTTTAGGGGTGCTGGTAGATGGATTTGGTTACTGTCCACCTAAACTGAGATTTTGCCCCATTTCCAGTCTTAATGCTAAGCCAAACTAAACAGCTACTCTCTCCAGCTTCATATAAACATTAGAGCAGTTTCAATCCTCTCACCAACTCTGCAAGAAAGAATGATTCCTTTAAAATTCCATGATCACGACAACAAATAATTTTGATAGATCAAAAGAAATTTAAGATGCTTTTGAAGCATCTTGTCATAAATTATTTTGTCTTCTCTATAGACAGGTGATACGCTCACTGGTGCACAAAGCTGCATGCCTTTTCATCGCTCCACATCAGCCTGCATTATCAATTTTGGATCAGATATTAGACAAGTTCTGGAGCAACAACAGATGAACAGCATCACATCATTCATGGATGCTTCGGTTGTGTATGGCCACACTCCAAAATTGGAGAGCTCCCTCCGTGACCTTTCTGGCCTGAATGGTAAACTCGCAGTCAATAATCAATTCAAGGATCCCAAAGGAAGACCATACCTTCCTTTCGTACCTACTCTGCCGTCAGCCTGCCACCAGGATCTGCATGGGGAGAGAGTAGAGTGTTTCAGTGCTGGAGACAGTCGGGTCAACGAGGGTCTGCCTCTGACCATTTTGCATACGCTGTGGCTGAGGGAACACAATCGAATTGCAGAGGCACTGAAACACCTCAATGATCACTGGAGCCCTGAGACTGTATACCAAGAAACCCGCAAGATTATTGGAGCTCTGCACCAGGTATGTAACAGTAACTGACATTGTTCAAATACCAAACTAAAATACTGAGTTAAACAACTGAAAATTGCACTGTGGTTTACAAACTGTTAAAGCAGTCAAAAGTTTCAATACCCTCAGCCTGTCAGACTATTACTTTAAATTGCTTGTTTTGTCAGTTCAATGACCCAAAACCCAAAAACATTGTTTACTACCATAGGAGACTAGAAACCCCCAAATATTCACAGTTGTGAAGCAGGAACCAGTTCATTTTTGGCATTTTTGTCTATAAAATGACTTTAAAAATGAATCATGAGAATTGCAGCAGATTATTTTTCTGTTAATTGACTAATCCAATAATTGTTTTAGCTCTAATTTAAACACCTGTTTAATGAATAATATACAGTAAATATCCATGTTTTCTATACCTGACAACTGACCTTTTACTAACATCTGCATTATCAAAAATTCCTGACTATCAAAAATTAAAATTAAGTTAAATTAAGTTTTAAAAAAAAATGACTGATTGTACTAGTAGTTTGGTTAGGTACTGTTTAAGTAAATGAAGAATAGCCTCTGTAATTCAGTTCTTCAGGTTTGAAGTGAGTGCTCTCAATGCTACATTTCAGGCTCTCATTCAATACAGAAAGAATCACTTAAGGTTCTCAGAGAGGCAACACTTTTGTTTTTCAACCTGCTTCCCATATAATCTTATTCATAAGGGCAGCATAGTGATGATGTATATTTCCCTGTACAGCTGCAACTAGCTGTAGAAGCTTACAGTAGTTTCCTGCTGTAACCACTGACATCAGTGGTCCCTTTCACTAACATTGCAGTCAGTCCATGTTTCTTCAACACTCTGGAGTAACTGTGCTGCAATGAGTGTCACCTTGACCTGGTTTTCTCGGACTTTAAACAGTAGAGCAGCAGACAAATGATTCTTCATCAAAACACCATAAAAAGGCTCAGCTCAAATTTGATAGCAGTATTGTAAATGCTAAAAATTTTGATTCTGGGCCGATTAAAAAATGGTGAGAAATCAAATGGAAGCTGTAGTCTGGTTAGTATTAGGTCATACAGGACCAGTAATGGCAGACTTTTGAGCAGGAAATGTGGGTAGAGAGCGGAGTGCACACTTTTTTTTTTACCCTACAATCTCAAGCTCCATTACTGGTAGATAATGTTACTGAAGATTGAAGACACATCTGTATGATGGAGAAAAAGTCCAAATTGATTCAGAGCTATAATTTCTATTGAGTAACACAAACGATGCCTCAGGGGAAACAAACTTATCTATTTATGAATGTAGTGCTTTCATTATCTGCAGATGGGCATGGTGCGATTATGTTATTAAAGAAGGGAAAACGGAGGAGTATTGTTCATCTGTGGTTTAAAAGAAAAGATATTGTTTCTATTATGAGGAAAATTGTGACTCAGGGTCATTACAGCAATCATAAGACTTTCGTACAGATAAAATAAGAACTCTTGCGTTCAATGCTGTAACTTAACTACAATGAGAAAAGTGCAGTAAAGCAGATTCCATCAGTTTCATGGTTTAAAATCTCTACTAGGCTGACATCTGTTGAATTCATACAGCTGGCTGTTCACCATATTAATACATTGTATTACCATTTGAAGGGCCACCAATTTTTACTTTGTTTTTTTAAAAAAAATCAAAACAGATGTATTTAAAAACTGTCTTATCTTAAATTGAAAAAGAAATCAAATGGCAGCAGGTGCATTCCATTAGGGGAGTCATTTCATAAAACAAAACACAACACAATATATCTGAAAATACTGAAGCAAACTCAGCTGTTCTGGAGCTTCTGATCATATCACGTGATCAGCAGATGCCTACTTGTCACAGAAGTGTAGAGTTGCACTTAAGCTTTTAAGCCAACATGGACGAGAAAATCTTAAAGTGCTCTGAAATGTTTTGCATGGAAATCCACATATCCATGACAACCGAGCAAACTCCATCTGCTAAGGAAGATCAAATGATATGATCAAAAGCACCAGATCAGTTATTGTGGTGACACTGTTTTCTCGACTTATGTTTCTTAGGTCAAGAGTGGTCCTCAGATCTTTGAAAACAGTCTTTTGGATAAAAAATAAATAGGCTGTTAGAGGAGAGGTTTTCGTCATAATAAAAAGACACTCATATAGATGCTCGCTATAGTGAGTGAGGAGCAACTGCTTATTTTAGTGCTGCTGCAAATATAAGAGTGTATATAAGAATAACAAGTGACATTAAAGTTTAACTGACAAATAGTAAAAAAACTCTTTTGCTTGTATACAGTAAAATATCTGCTGATTTAATTGATTCAGAATGTGTCCATCCTTGACAGCTGTTTTAAATCTGTAAGAATCAACCAGCCATGGGATCCAGTGCTTTGCTGTCACTGCAAACTCTCAGCACAAGTCTCCTTCACAAATCAGCTCAGTGGTGATGCTGTATTTTCCAGAGTTGGAGACAAAGTTGGCTTCCAACAGCTCCTAAAGTTCTTTCATTGTTTTAAGTTATTAGTCCAGGATATGAGAGGCTACTGGATTTGTAATACAAAAGCTAGCCTTGTCAACTTTTGTCTTTAAAAAAAACAAACAAAAAAACAAAAACAATATCTATATATATATATATAGCTAATATCCATTTGAACCAAGATGCTGCTAATGTGTCCCTCTTTCGCTTAGTGCAAAACCCAGACATGTTTCTGCTTGTATGACACAAGGCACATAGCGCGGCAGGCGTCTGAGCCAAGCAGACAAACTGTCAAAATTTGAGTGTGCCAGTCAAGTCATAATCCTTCATCATATAAACAGTTTCTGTGCAAATAAAGCACTCACGCTTCGTGCCACTTTGCACAAACAGGTATTTCTCTGTCTTTGTACTATTTTCTGCATTTGTTTTTTTAAATGTAGAAAGTGAGGTTCTGTTGCTGCTGTTACCTTTTTTGTAGTTGTTACCCTCTTGGTAGCGATGGATGGCAGGCAGGTTGTTGCCATGTGCAACAATGACTGATTGGACTGACTGTTGATAGCAGCCATTCCTACTAGCTGTAGGCTGGGAGCTTTATTAATGATGAAGAAGAATGTCGGCTGCAAACATTCTGCATGTTTTAATACAGATGATTCATTGCGTCCAGTGAGGGGGACCAGTGACCCTAATGCTAGACTGTAAAATTTCTGAAGCTTTTTCTGGGAGTGAAAATAAGTCTGTAATCTTTCAGATTTCGGGGGCTGACATTTGACTACAGCAGCGGATTAACACCTGCTATATTCAGGTGACTCTGGGACAATGCCAGAGGAAAGAGATTTACAATATTAAAAAGAGAGGGCTCTAAGGGGGAGGGCTTCTTTAAATAATTTGTGAGGGTGAAGTATAAAAGGCAGGTAAAGGATTTACATACTGTAACTGTAACCATGACCAGCTTGGAAAATCCCTGTTTTGGACGTGGACTGAAATGTGAGGCACTATCTGGTCTTACCAGGCTGCAAACTGGCAGACTGAAATCTATTTTCCATAGCAAAAATATCTCAAAACTGAATAAGAATTAAATAAGTACTAAAGCTCTCTGTTTTTGTTTCTTGAGATGGGATGCAATTCTTTGTGTGTGAATACAGAACTTAGCAGTGCTTTATTTCCCAGCTACCATTAAGTTGAAAAGGTGGTGATTACTAGTAGTAAGCTCCACTTTATTTATAGTGAAAAGAAAAACCATAAAACATGCTTCAATGTCTCATGCCTTAGTTATACACATCAATACATGCTCAATACAACCTCTGTGACAAAAGATAAGGTCAGTGAGCCACAGTAATCATGTCAAATGTCGTTAGATGTGCTTCACACTTGATATTATCCTGAATAAACATCTCCTGATCCCCTGGCAAAGACCTACTGTTGATGTGAAATGGAGGCTATTGCACCTCCTTTGTTATCCTTAGTGGCTGTTTTTTATTGAAAAGATTTTATATTATCCCTTTAGCTTTAATATGACACCATGTGCTGGCAAGTTTTTATCCAACCAAACACTGAACCAGGAGATTTCAACTCATTAGTAGAATTCTGTCTAGATATCCAGGTTTGGCATTTACAAATTCAATTAACTTTTGATATCTTAATTGACCAGACTTTAACAGGAAAGCTTGTTATAGACAGTTCAGTTTAAAGATGAAGCATTTGTGTTGCAAGTTTTGTACCCTGTTATTTTATAAACATAACAAAATACTATATGGTTAAGACATACATAGGTGAATGTGTAATGTACTCACTGTAAAAGATAGGCTTAACTAACTATTAAATAGGTTTAAAGCTCTGCTAAGTAATATTTTAAATATGAACACTGGATCAAATCCCAGTAATGTGAAAAGTCTCCTAGTCATCCAAGCCCACAGAGAAAAAAACAGCCAACTTGTCAGTTCATTGTTTTGGTTTGTCAGTCCATATGGTTGAATCCCAACAGCTCTCACCAAGCCCCCCATTTAAATCCTCAGGCAGCTGTTTCCAGCAAACAAGCTCACATGGGGCAATTGCAACATACAATGCTGTTTTCACACTGCATCATTCTTGACAAGTCATAGTAGTAGCACTACTTTAATGCATTAAAATATATGCAATGCCAGTAATTACCAACCAGAAAAAACCCACTTCCAGGCCAAGGGTGTGTACAATTAACAGGAAATTAAACATTAACAGTTAAAAGGGTTTAAAGGCTGGTGCTATGAGGTGGATGCTAGTGGATGTACAGTTGTTTATGGAATGTGTAACTGTGTGTCAGATACAACTCTAACTGTCTACAGTACATCTGTGATATATTTTTGCTGCTTAAGAATTTGGATATGGCTCTAATTATTTCTCATTCACTATGCCTCATACAAGAACGAAGAGACAGAAGCTATCTTTAAATGCACTGAGAACGTCTTTCTTACCCGAGTTATTCAGGGAGCTTGGTTTTTGGTAGGAACAACCCAGATAAACTCATACTTTACTCCAATTAGGATAAAACACCTAAAAAGGTTACTGTATGTAAACATTTAGTCCATTAATGCTTGTTTTGACTGTATGCATAAACTCCCACCTTCATAGCATTACAGGTACATTTAAAGGTAGAGTCAGCGATTCTAATGCTGTACTTTTTGTCAAATTCTGTGAATTTCTCCTCACAGTCCACTAGCTGTTCGTTCTTTGTGTGCTCTGAAAAGAAATCTGAGGTTCATACACAACACTGGCTCTGTAAATGGACATGTAAATAAAGTGATTCAGAATGAGCCACACAACACTACTCCAGCCAGTCAGATGCAAAGGACATTCATACAGGACAGGGGGAAGTCATCAGAGCAGCTGTCTGTGTAAGGATATGACAGCCCCCTATCTCCAGCACCCATTGAATGGTGGGGGTGGGCTGGTGAACTGGAGAGAGATTGGCTGTGGCCAATTTGCTTAGTGTTTTCAATCCACATTGAATCCCAGACAGTCTCACAGAGACCTCCTGTTTTTTTTTTTTACGAGTCTGTTTCTATCCTGTTTCGTGAAGCATAATCTGAGCAGGCAGCTGTTTAAATCACATAAATATCCAGCTGTATGTGTATTTTCAATTTATTAACCGTATCAATTAATCAATAAATACAAAACTGTTGATTTCTTCCCATGGAGCCAACATGCAAACTATTTTGGTTTAGCAAAAATTTGTGCTGTCAGTCAGCCTGGTGAAGGCAGTTTGTCCGGCTGCTGTCCTCTCAGCTCTCCAGGAGTTGCAGCAAACAGATGGCTGCTTCTGTGGATGAGAGGCTGAACACAGGTAAAGTTAGAAGTGAGGAGGCTGCAGAGAGGCGGGAGTGTGAATGGACTGTGCTCACATGAGACAATTTTTTTTTCCACTCGCGATGAAGTGTGAGAGGAACAGAAGTGATTACAGCTCTGGATACCTCCATATTTCTTTTTTGGTCATTGCCATGGCAATGCATGTCCATGAATTTGGGATGCAGAGCTGTATTTGTTCGGTTGTTTAGTTCAAATATCCAGTCTTTCTCCAGAATGACTGACTCCATCTTTAAGTGCCAGTTTGTTGTTATTATTTTAATTACTATGTACAGTATTTCCCAAATAGAAAAAAAACAACCAGAGCGTACAGCCCAGTCAATAATGGAGGTCAGGGGAGAGCAGACAGGTGAAACTATTCATACTTTAAGTCCAACTGAATGAGCAGCCACTTCAAAACAGTTGGGGGTCTACAAGGCTTGCAGAAAATAAATGGAAAGGTCAGAAGCCATTTCAATACAGAGTGAGAAACTACTATTTCTCACATAAACAGGAAATAAAAATGGTCAACTAACAACGTCTGGGGTCAGTCTGTCAACTGTTTGCTAATAAGTTCACCATATCACCTTAAAAGGTGATAATGGTCAGTTAGTATTTACACTTACAGCTTGTTTCTACTGCCCTCAAGTGGCCAAAAGATCAGTAAGCAAGTTTAATTATAAGTCATAAATACTACTAAAGAGATGTACTGTATATCTCAGACATTGCAGTCTGGTGTTCCTCAAATATGACCAGAATTAACTCCAGTACTGTGGATTAGAGTTGAGTCAGTTAAACTTGTGTTCACAGTTGACATGTCGATAACCAGCTTGTGCAGAATGCTATTTGCAGTTTACGAATACACAATAAGCACACATTAGAATTATATTACTTTAATTACTGTCTGTGGGTTGCCAGTTGGACTGATTTTAACTGTATATGTATTAACGGTTGGTTTTTCAGTCAGACTGCAGTCTGAAACCCTTGTTATTCAGTCTGTTGTTTAAATTCAACTTTTGTTAATTAAGTTCTCCAGTAATTGCCATCATTATGTCTTTAACAAATTAATTTTAAACAGATAGCCTTTACATTAGATTACAGGCAACTGTAGTAACATTCTTCAAAGCAAGCAATTATTAAATTCTTTCTGGTGCCAAAGATCAATTTTGCATTTCCAAAACTGCATGACACCAAATGTGATCCCACGCAAGAAGGTCGAAGAAAAGAGAGAAAGAGAGAGAGAGAGAGAGTGTATGCGTGTGTTTGTTTGCATCAGCTTGTATATGCATATTTGTGTGACATGTGTTAAGATTCAGGTGGTAAACTGAGGCCTTTATAAATAGTGATGAGGACAGATGAAATTCTCTTCAGTGAACTGTGAGGGAACAAATGTGCAATCTTATGTCTAAACTCAGGATGTTACAGAAATCCTATGGGAATTTATTTTAGCTGCATGCATACACATTCATGAGATACTGTTAATGATGTCTGAGCAGGATATGTTGTGAGTTTTTTTTGCACTTATAATATTCTCATTCTATGATGTGAAATGTGTGGCTTTACAGCATGTTAGTCTTGCACACAATCCTTAGATTTTGATTTTCTTTCATGACTATCCTAAGAGATTCTTTTTGCTTCTTTAAGATCTCTCCTTTCTTTTTTGACTCCCAGATCATAACCATGAGAGATTATGTTCCAAAAATCATTGGCCCAGAGTCTTTTGAACATTACATTGGACCCTATGGGGGATATGATCCAACTATGGACCCCTCAGCCTCCAATGTGTTTGCCACCGCTGCATTCCGGTTCGGCCACAGCACCATCTCTCCGATCCTCAGGAGACTGAATGAGAGCTTCCAGGAACATGAGCACATCCCCCACTTGAGACTGCACAACACTTTCTTCAGTCCATGGAGAATTGTCAAAGAAGGTCAGTACACTCTTATGATGCTGCCTATTGGAACTAATAATGTATCCTGTGAGCACACTTAACACAACACAAAAAGAGTGGAGGGATTGAAAATATTCTCACGTATATATTTAGGTCAGCTGCAGCATCAAACGTCTCTCTTAGTATTATAATTTGTTGGATGCAAATCAAGTGATTCGCATAAGTAAGACTGTAACTGAATAGAAAGTGAGGGACATATTTTTATTGAGTATGAAACCTGCTCCAATACATTACATCTAGTACATGACCCCAACAGTGTGCTCCTGATCCAGGAGGCTCATTAAAAGAGGCTCAATAATCCATTTTACAGACTACAGGGTCCTTTTCACTTAATTCTGGATATATTACTTATTATGTAGACTTGTATATAAGTACTTCATCTGCCATATACAGCAGTGTGGAAGGTGTGATTATAGCTTACAAATTAAGTGATAATGTCAAAGACAGTGATTCTGATGAGAACAGTAGGCACAAATAAACTAAAATAAACTTTGCTAAACTCCTCCCCTGAGCAGAGATTGTCCAGTCAGCTTAAACAGTGGCAGAAAGTAAGTATATTTACCTAAGTATTATACAGTTTTGAGATACTTGTAATTTACTTGATCCACTACATTTATTTGACTGCTGCAGTTACAAGTTACCTTGCAGATGAAGGAAGATCTTAAACCAATAACCAGTTCATAAAATATGATGCATGGTTATAGATGAAACTACCTAATAGTAAATGAAGTAGCTAAAATTAGTTTTCTTGTGACCTGCTGCAACATTAAAATGCTGCATATTTTAAGTGGTAGCAATGATATAATACAGTATATGATAACACTACACTGACAGGGGACATTCAGTTGCATGGGAAGTACTTAAACATATAATAGAATTTTTTATACTGTTACATTGTTACTTTTACTCGTGTTAATGATGTGAATAAACCAGTCCTCCACCACCAACTCACCACCACTGCTTAGCAACCATAATTAGCGATGGCAGGCCTGTCAAATTTTGGATAGCTCCACATGCTGAAGAAATGTGCATGAGGCTTTAGTAACAGCAATAGCTGGGCTGTCTGTTATGTTAAGCTTTCTCAAAAATAAAAACTAATTTGTAAAAACTGGACAATCGTGGATTCTATTGGCCAGAACAAAGTCTAGTCTTCAGCTTGACAGCTCCATTCTCACTTAACACTTCACAGTCCTGCATTACTGTGGGTCAACAGTAATGCAGTCAATCACGCAAGAAGAAGACACCAAATACCTAAACATAAGTGGATAAATCAATCTTTTGTCTTTGGGAGTAACATTGGTCTTGTAGGTTCTGCTCCTCATCCTGTCTGTGTACTCAACTGTAAACCAATTCAGTGCAGACTGGAAGTCCAAAGAAGTTAAAGGAAAACACTATTTACACAGAAGGAACAATATGTTTAAAACAGTTCTGTTGCAGAGTGCAGCTTCCTTGTTTATACAATGCAATTGTTGTACTTGAGACTATGAATAAGAGAGGTTAAACACATCCAGTACACACCTACACAAAGTGGTCATTCTGTCTCTTTATACCCATTCTGTCTCTGTGAGTACAACTTTACTCATTCTTTTTTTGATACGGGAAGTGTACACTCACTGGCCACTTCATTAGGTATATCTGTACATTCTAATGCAGTGCAATACAACAGCAAAAATAGGATTCTGTCCATTGAAAACTGTACTCGCTGACAATATATACAATGTTTTCCTTGTCTTTTTGGTTTTGTTTGAGTTAATAAATTGGCTGGATTGGTAAAATTTGGCATGCTGTTTGGAGTTTTGTGACATCATGTAATATGATTTCATAGTTTTGAAGTGTAAATTTTTCAAAACATACATGTAGAGTACCAAAATTATACTTATGTGCATTTGATGTATTTCAGCATCCTAAAAGAAAAAGGCTGTATTTTATATTGACTGTGAACGAGTTTAAGTGTGACTGTTTTGTGTCTAGGTGGAATTGAACCAATCTTGAGAGGTCTGATTGGAACTGCAGCAGCAGGGTCTAGCGCAAATATGCTGCTGACAGAGGAGGTAACGGAGAATCTGGTCGTCCTTAAAATTTCACAACACTTGGACCTGGCTTCTCTGAACCTACAGAGAGGACGAGACCACGCTCTACCTGGTAAGTCCTGGGCTGAACATCAGTGCCATTCAATGCCATTCACTGAAACCTGTCAAATTAGAGTGACAAACAACGCCCTATTGAATCCTAAAATGTTGAAAATATGTTCCTTTGTTCTTCCCTTTGTCAAACTCTTCAAGGCGTTATATTCATAAGTTTTCAATAACTTACCATCTGCCTATCACACCACTCATGAACAAGTGATATTATTATGATTCACTAACTTGAGTAGGCAACTCCCAGTTCTACCACTTTGAAGTTTGTTGCCTCCTGTTTCTTGGGAACAGAACAACTGAACAATGATGTACCAACCCTGTACATAGTTTTGTCACTCAAAGGTCAGAAGACACCATGCTAGAGTTACAAACAAACTGATATGTTTTTTTTTTCACATTGGAGCTCACTAATTTAAATGTTATGTCTTGTTGCGTATAAAAACAGAGGTATAAATTGATTGTTTTTTTTAGCGGGAGTTGTATACAGGATTATTTCTTGACTGGGGGCAGTGACCTCCTTCCTGGAGTCATGCTGTTATCATGAGGTTGCCAAGCAATCAGGGTAGTACCAGGGTACCAGGAAGTCACTGCTCCCAGCCAAGAATAGTGTGGCACATAACGCCCCATTAAACCACAATTCAGTGTTTTTACACATGGTTTACGCTTCTTTTTTGTTGGCTAGCTGTTTCCCCGTTTGCAGTCTCTATGCAAAGGTAAACTAACTGGTTGTGGACTGTAGTTGTATATTTCTTGCACAGACATTAGGATATCTCACCTAACTCTCGGCAAGAAAGCAAACAACTACATCCTTGCAGAATAATGTAATAGCTTTTGCTTCCTTGATTGTGCGTAGAAAAATTATTCTCCTTTGGAAATCTCCACAGCCACCTACATTTAAATCCTGGCTGGATGATCTACTATTCCTATTGAAATTAGAGAAGGTCAAATTTAGCCTAAGAGGGCATCCTGAAAAGTTTTACTCGCACTGGAAACCACTTCTGGCCTATGTAGACAAACTTCCTGCTGCTGAATTGTCTCTATAATTCAGTACACACACTGCCTGGTCCGCCATCTTTCTTTTGATATGATCCCCTACAATCAGACTTAAGAGCAGAGGGTTGAACTGTTCATCATGCAGAGATGCAGGCAGCAAGCAAACAACAAGTAAACAACAAATTAATTAGCAATGATTATTATTATTATTGTTAATTTAAATTAACTATGTAATTGTTGTCCCCCCTTTTTTTCTTTTTTTTTTTTTTTTTTTACTTACTACTGTTAATGCAAATCATTCATATACTCTTTCTTTGCAATTTCATACTGTTTTTCTATTAACAATCTATTAACTGGTTGAAGGTCTGTGGGATAAGTGTATGCGAGTGGGGGAAGAGGGGTATATATATTTTTAAAAAATGGATATGCATGACACTGATTGTACTGTTTACTGACACTGTGAATAAATTGAAAAAAAAAAAGAAAAAAAAAGAAAGCAAACAAGACTATTCTTTGAAATGCAATAAAATATGCTCACTATTAAATGATACTGTGTTGACATTCACTTTCAGGATACAATGATTGGAGAGCGTTCTGTGGACTGAAGTGCATTAAGACACTAGATGACCTTAAAGAGGTTGTAAGAGATGACAGGGTCGCTGAGAAGATACTAAAAATATACAAACATCCTGACAATATTGATGTATGGCTGGGAGGACTTGTTGAAAACTTTTTGCCAGACTCGAGGACTGGTCCACTCTTTGCTTGTCTGATTGGAAAGCAGATGAAAGCACTTCGTGAGGGTGATAGGTAACATTTACAAAAAATATTATGTATCAATATTATTTATATGACCTTGTACTATGATGGAACATGAATTCAGTGATTCAAATTTTCATCTTCAAGGAAGTTTCTTGGTCTGCTTTTGTCTTTAGTCAAATATGTGTATTGAAAGCTTTAATTTCAAATGGAAAGATCATCCTGTCTGTTTTACAGGTTTTGGTTTGAGGCTGAAGGTATGTTCACCCAAAAACAGAAAGTTGAGCTTTTAAAAGGTTCCATGTCTCGGATCATCTGTGACAACAGCGACATAAGGGAAGTCCCTCCCGATTCCTTCAGATATGAGAAATGCCCCTCTGATTACGTCTGTTGTGACCATATACCATCGATGAGTTTGGAAGCTTGGCGAGAGGAGAAGAGTCAAGGTGGGCTTGAGAAACTGTTGGGCTAGTTCTTACATGTAAAAACACATCAACAGTCCTTTGAATTTTATCATTCAAATACCCATTAATATGAAAAAACTTTTATCACTTAATTCCAGACTTAGAACAGTGTGGCTCTCCAAGAAAGATAAAGAATGGGGATTTCATATTGTCCTCCACATCCGGCAAATTGGTCGCTCTGTACTCCTGTTACCATGGTTTCAAATTAAAGGGTGCTGCTGCGATAGTTTGTGAGGGAAATCAGTGGAGTGACCAACCCCCACAATGTACAGGTATGTAAACTATTTTTGGCATGGATTTGTTTCATAACATCTGTTCGTACTGACTATGTTATGCTGTTTGTGTGGAGTAGTTAAACATGAAAGGGAGATTAAACTGTTAGCTGGTTAAAATCATAACTTCATTGTATTAAGTGCTGAATATTATAACATATTCATTAGATTAGCCTTAGAAATACTTTTTCTGCAGCACAGACATGCCCCTGCACATATCTATCCTTAGGCATACTATAGTGTAGTGCTCTTCTATGACTGGAGCTTTACTGCTATCTGCTGGTAGTGATGGAGAAAAGATGTTCAATAGGAAAAGTATAGAGAATAGTGAGTCTCCATAACTGAAATGATTAAATTGTTTTTAAATACCTCCTGCATCAAAAGGTGAGAAAACAAATCTAAGAAATTTTCTTTTAATCACGATTTTCAGAATTTTGACAGGGCAACTCTGTGAAAATGCTTGCATAATTCTTAAAACCATTCTGAGATCCTCATACAATTCTGTGAAAATGTTCTCATATTTCTGAGAAGACTTCCCTCGTGATCATGAGAAAACTATGAGATATGGCTTAACAATTATATAGCAGAATGAATATAATTATTCAATTATATGAATATGAGAAAAGAAACGTAAAACAAACAAGCCTGACAGACAGCCTGCTTTTATTAGCTTGTACCTGGCATTGTCCTTATTATGATAGCATTGCTTGGGCAATTTAAATTATTCAGACTGTCTAGGTACTCACACAAAACTAATTTTAATCTACAGTACTTGTGATTGCTGTAGATATCTAATCCCATATACTTTAAATTCATCCTTTCATTCATTCAACCTTTACTTACTGTATATGAGGTGGTCTAATTAGAGCAGAATCACTTTTTTGCATGGGTCAATAAAAACAAAAGTGTCACAAATCAAAAACAAACTTAGACAACCATTAAAATTTAAAAATGTAAATAAGAGATACAATTGAAAAGATAACAGGAGTAAACCAGCAGCAATTATTTTAATGCAACAATAAGTGATAAAAAAAAAACATGTTAATCTAAGATCTGATCATACTATCAGTCAACAAAGTCACACATTGAAAGAGTCAAAGTCAATCGGCTTGTCTCAAAATCAGAGGATCGTTACTACTCTCATTTCTGTCTGATGCCAGCAACCGGCTATCTTGGCTTAGCATAGAGACTGGAACTCTAACTGACTTCCTGAAGTCTCCACTGGTTGCCTGGCAACCTCATGGTGATGACAGGACTGCAGGAATTTATTGCTCCTGTCTAAGAAATAGTTTGGAACATAACCACCTGTAAAACCTCAACCGTTTTTTTTGTTGTTGTTGTTTTTTTTTTTTTTACAATCAATTGAGTTTTTTGTATGGATTAAACAAAAAAGATCATGTTAAATAGTGAGCTTCAGAACATGGGCATAGATTTGGGAATGGACCAATGTCAAGGTGTTGCTGAATTGTCCCTATCAATATTTTTTATAGATCTCAAACAATCTCGTCTTTGTAACTACACATAATGTTAACAGTAAGATCTATGTTGAGTTGCCAGATTTCTGTGTTTTCTGCAAAAGGTGGGTTATTATTACAAAGAGTGAAAGAGCAGGATATGGGGGATACCTGACCTGATTATATGGCAACCCTCAACTTCAAGCTGTTTTATGTGTTGATGACCAGCCCAACAGCAGCAATGGAGTCAGTGATGAATTAATGGTGGTGAATCTGATTCAAACGTCACAGATTTGAAAGCGACTTCACTGGACAAGACTAACATCAGCCAGTTGATGTTATATTTAAATTTCATTTGTGTGGAAATTTCAGCAGAATCATCAAATATAAATAAAGAAACCAAGGTTAACATTTCTGTGTCCGCTGCATTGTCGATGTTGATGATTCCAAAATTTATAGCTAAGTAGTTAAGTAAAATAAAACATAAAAATCAGAGAAAAGTCAACGATAAAAGTCCGATTCCAGGCAAGTGACCAAATACATATTCAATAAACTAAACATTTTGCAGAGTCATGCTCTTCATATGTTTGCACACTTGCACATATGAAAGAAAAAGAGGGATGGATACCAAGTGCATGTACACAACTATTTTGGCTGCCGAACAAAAAATGTTCCTACAAAAGTTCAAACAAAACCTATGCCTTTCCTCTTTCAATAATTACTTTAATTACTGCCACAATTTTACATGTCAGTGTCATGTTTCAGTCAGCACAGTCTCTGTTCTGTATAGGTCCGGACATAAATCTGACTCCGTAGGATCCAGTAAACTCTAGGTCATAAAAATTGGGCGTTAACATGATGACAGGACTTCTTTTGTCTTTGTAAGTTATATGAAAGTATGCAAGTTAAGGCGTGAGAGCTTAACACAATGGTTCACTGGATGGAATGATTGACTAGCCATTGACTGGTGTTAAAAATATCCATAACCATGTTTTGTTTTTTTTTGTTTTGTTTTTTACAGGGAGTCATCACTGAGCTGTGGACAATGCAGCGGACACATAAATGTTCCATTGTTTCATAACCAAGCTCAGGGACACATTGCTAACCTTGGTTTCTTTATTTATATTTCATGATTCTGCTGATTGTGTTTTGAAACATGAAATAAGTGACTTTTTTAAATGAAACTTTATTTGATTTTTTAATGTAATGATAACTGCCAATATACTGTAACTTGACATTTGATAGACTTTTATTCTCTCTTTCATTACAATATTTTAACAAGTAAGTTGAATCAAACATATATTACACACTAAACTGTGAATCAAAGCCCTTTTTGTCATGCTTTCCTTAGATTGCACATTTTTATGAGACATCATTTGAAATGACTTTTTCATACCAGCTTTTACTGGTCTGAACATGCCAATATTCCTCATGATTGATGTCAACTTGTGAATACAACTTGAAAAAACATACTTTCAAATAAATAAATCTGTTATACTGAAATAGCTCTCATTTGCTGAACATTGCACAATATATTTTGTTTACTTCTGGAAAGGTACTGCTAACAAAGAGAGAGCAACGTGAGTCAAGGGTTGGCTTAAGCAATAATAAAACACCTTTCATTTTTGAAATCTTGCCAAATTAGTTATACATGTCACCTGCTGCCACCTCCTACTTAATATGCAGGAAAAAGAAATCTTCATGGTGCTGAGAAGATGACTCATATCTCCACCTGACAGAACGACCTGAGAATGTTAACTGAGTGGTTGATAGACTGGTTTGACTCATAACTGAGCTATGTACCATAACAACATTGAGCCCATGTTGAGGTAACCCTACCCTAACTGACAAGATAATTTACAGATTTAATTACTTTTGAATTCCAAAAACTAAAACGAAAGTTTGAGAATGCAGTGGAGTGAGTTTCAAGAAACAAACTGTTAAATGTACTGTTGAAGGATATGTTCACTATTTTTCAAGTCAGGTGCCCATATAAATACTGAAAGTGCTTTTGCTCATTGTAATCATTCCTCTTGGCCATTAGAAAATCCCCTCCAAATGCTCTTACGAAGTGTTGGGGGGGAAAAATCCCCAGTCCTTGTTTTGAGCAAAAACATATTTAAAAGTTTACCTGAAGATAATATTAGGTTTCATCCATCTTCCACAGTTCCACAGTTCAAAAGTTTTGTATCTCAACTGACAGTGTTTTCCTGTTTAGCTGCTATGGAAGGTTCATAAAAAATAGATGGAATTTGGCACAAACATTGAAAGATATTGACTTGTTTTGACTAATATTATCTTCAGAATAACTTTTGAATACATTTTTGAACAGAAGGGACAAAAAGAAGAAATTCTGTCACCCATCATTTACATTGTAAGTGCATTATGAAGGAATTTTCTTAATGGCCAGCATGAATGGGAGGAATGATTACAAAAGATGTGTCAATGTGTATTTTGGAACCTGACTATTGTTTTAAGATGAATTTGAAAAATTTCGGTGCTGTCATTTCAAATCATTGAAGACATCATCAAGAAATGTACAAATATTTTTTTGCTAGTGGTGTGGATTGACAGATGGCAATGTTGGTCTGTTGGTCCACTATCCTGTTCCAGACTGAAATATCAAAAACTATTGGATGAATTACCATGGAATTTGGTACAGATACTCATGGTGCCCAGAGCATGAATGCAGAAGACTATCCCCTGATTTTGGAGCTCCACCATGACGATCACATCTGTGGTTCTGAGTGAATTATCTCAACAACTATTGGTGAGATTGCCATTAAAGACACTTTTTTGAGTTGTAAACTAAATTATATGACTATACTGTAATGAAGCACATCAATTCTGGTGTTAACACATATTGACCAAATTTATAAATGTCCCCATTTCATCGGTTGAAAATGGCTCAACAATGTTTTGTTTGTTTTAAATCAGCTCTGAAGTTTGCAAGGCCAATGCTAACATAGAGTTGACTGTTTGGGACTTGTCTATGTCAGAAAAACCTCCAGTGTCACCAACTACATAGCCACAGGTCACATCCTCCGCAGTCATTGCCCTGCAGCCCTTTGCTGCATTTTTTAATTATGCAGGGAGGGAGGGAGCATTAGGTGGTCAAGTGTGTTGTGGGGAGTGGGGAAATGCCTAAAACATGCAGAGCAGTAGCTCTCCAGGAGCAGGGTTAGTGAACACTGACTTATGAAGTGTATTCGTAAGAACAAAGATTATTTCAGTTTAAATAAACACCTGTTACTCACAATTTACTTAAGATCCTTCTTTGAGGATGTTTGAGGGTTTTAAATAAGGAAAGAGGGTAAGACTTCTGCTTGATAGCCACCAAGACCAAACCAAAATTGCTTGCTGTGATCCGTTTCTGGCAAAATGCTAACCTGTTGTAAGAAGAAATCCAACATAAGGGAAATAGTTCACCTCAAACAGTGGTCATCAACCCTGCTCCTGGAGACCTACTGCCCTGCATGTTTAGGTATCTCCCCTCTCTCACAGGTATCTCCTCGTGGAGTTAATAATTAACCAGTTTGACAGCCTGGTTCAAATTATGAGAAATGATAAGAATACTTGTTACAAAGGTTTCCCAAATTTTTGACGTTGCACAAAATTATTGAGTGTAGGATGACTCAACCCTAGCTCAATTGTCACTTAAGGGCATATCAAAGTGCAAAAGACATAAGTCATACCTGAGGAGTTTCTGGACTCAAAATCCACCTCATTTAAGTAAAACACCCAAGTTGTGATAAGGATGCCAGTGCTCATTCCTTCTCCTCCTGAGAGACAGGTCTTTTGATTTAATCTGAAATAATAGTATAAAATGGGTAATAAAATGAGTAATAGTAATTGAGACTGTTTCCAGTTAGAATACTGTGTCAACAGCCTCTTATTAGCATTGTAAAAACTCACAGTGTAAAGCCACCAAACTCACAGTGTCCTGGACACCAATATTGTAACGCTTCAGAAAAGATGAAGCCAATTAAGATTTTGGTATGGAGATAAAGCTTAGGATCATCATTTTTTGGTAGTACTATAGCACACCATGGGTATATGTTATCACTGTCTGATGAATATGATTTTTCTACACCCAAATCAACAAGGCTGCCATATGGTAGCACTTGTCTCTGCTGACTGGGTACTTGCAGATGCTGTACTTCACTGACTGACCCTCAACGTGCACCTATATTGTTGGTGTCCTTCCCCGGCTATTGCTGCTGTTATTGTTATTGTTATGATTGTTGTTATTCCACTGGCAGATATGTCCACTAGCTTCCAGATTTAGTTTTTCATCTTTGTTTTATAGCTGTCCGTTACATTTTTATTTTTTTTTAAAATACCTCAACCAGAACATGGCATATCATCTTTAGATATCATCTAGCTAGCTTACTGCTTCTAACTCACCTCAACCTCCATAAATCTTCTTTTTCATGGATGCCTGTGTGCTACCCTTTGATTATATCACCTGGGAAAACAGCTACACTAATCATTCTGTTGGAGTTGAAAGAAGGTTCTGCCATTGCTTAATAATAATATACTTTCTTTCTGTGTACCATATGAACAGATTTAGTGTTTGAGAGCCACCAATTTGAATGTGATGTGATGAAGTGTTGTTAGTGTCACAAAAACAAGAATGGGTGATTCAATAAAACTGTAGTCATTTAAAGTCATACTTAATCCATACTATTTATACTTTATCTTTGAAAATCAGTCAGCCAACCTTTACAAGCTGAAAATGTTACTGCCCAACTCCCTCCAACAAAAATAGCAGCTCTAGTCAGCTTACATTAATGTAATTTACAATGGTTTCGATTACTGATGTTTTTACAATGAAGGAAAGTATGAAAACAACCATAGAGGCTTAAATCACACCTGCATTATAATCCACTTCGCTAATTCACTTTCCTCATTTGCACTCCTCCAAAATCAAGAAATAGAAAACCAATGAATAAAAGGTATTTAGCATTAGACTACAGTGAACCAATAACATCCATATACTCAAATATATATAATGATAGGAAATATGTAGCATGAAATGTGTTAATGTGTAAAATATAATATAGTGATGAGACATGGCAACATACAAGCCATTATTTGCACTTTGAATTTGAACATGAAAAGACTGGAATGGAAAATGCCATAATATACCTCTAGTTACAGAAATATTACACCTCGTTAATTGTGTAACCTTGGTAAGTGCTCTGGTCAATATTTTAACAGCAAACATGTCATCTTTTTGACAATTTGTTGTTGTACAGTACAATATTTGTGTATATATGTATATCTTTTAAGATTGGATGTTTAATAATGGCTTTAAATTATTAATGTGAATATACTTTGGAATATATCATAGACTATTACATATTTTACCAACTGTTTGTCATTACACCATAGTCACTTTGCACTAATAAACACCTGTACTGTACTGTACTTTGACTATGGTTTCAGTCTTGGGGTGTGTCAAATTTATTGGCAGTTAGAGGCATCATCAAGGCGGAGCCTATAGTGGCATGCTGACAGGTGTATTCACTGTTGACTGACAGGTTTGTTTACTCTTACTCTTGCCCTTTGTTTACTGAAAATCTGAACCTGACCATGATCTCATCTTCTTATTTTCACATGAACTGGTGTCATGGTATTGCCTTCATGTAATGTATTCAAGCTCTGTTCAAATAACAAATGCTGGACACATGGAATTGTAAGTAAACTAATGGCAGGGGCCAAATAAGTGTGACCAAAGACCTTTTGACTGTCTTCTTATAAGTTTAAGTAGTGTGTCTTGTGTCTTGAAAAAGATAATACAACCTACACAGAAATGTAATGGTTAGTCCTGCTTTAAATGCTTTTGACAAGTTTCCTTTTACACAACATGATTCCCTCACAATATATGGGACAGTTTTCTCCCATCTCAACTGCACCTCCAGTCATTTTGTCTATTTGAATGAATTCTGCAAGTGTCTGCCAGACACATTGTCGTGATAAATGTAAGAAGTTAAATGTGCTCTAATCTTCATCTGCTTTGGGAGGACATATGTCACTATAAACTTCTGGCCTATTTTAGAGTCCCAAACACCATGAACATGACAGCTGCTGCAGCAAACTGTAGTCTGTACTTGTGAACTGTACTTGTATTTAGGACACTGAAACTCATCACTCTGGTTGTATCAGTGTTTTCTGTGCCATATGAGCAACAGGACTTGGGGCAGATTTTATGTAGTATTTATGTAGTATTTCTCAAAGGTGCTCTGGAGGTAGGAATACATGATTTTCTGAATTACATTTTAATATATCAATCACTAAAGAAAATGTTCAAGCCCAGTGAAAACTGGACAGGCAATCACTTAACAGCTTATCTTTAACTTGAGAATCATCTCTTGAAGAAAATGCATATGACTTGCATGTACAATTGCAGTAGCATTGAAGTTTGTAGTGTATTTAGTCACCAAGTTAAAAATACAATGGGAGCAAACAGGACTCCATAGACTTTAATGCAGTTATCATAATACTGTGATGATGAGAACACAGTTGATCAGTGTGCGATACTGGACATTTTTTCTTTTTGACTAAAATTTGTACTGTACACAGTATGTAAGTGCTGAGTCACAAATAAAATGGGACAAAACTTGCCCCCGTTATGTAACTCGTAATAACTCTTATATACCATTGATCAGTAACCATTTTGATTGGAGCTTGTGAAGTATTAGTCCAATTTGAATTCAGTCATTTATACCAGCCCTTGTATCTGTTAGCTAGCATACTACATCCATATTACTCATACATGAGTGGCATGAATGATCATTAATGAATCAATACATTAAATGTATGTTTTGACTTATTTAGAAAATCACTCAACTATGCCTTAAATCAAAAATGTGTAAAAAATATATTGTGTACCAACAAAAAGCTGGCTCAGGATTTCTGCCCTGCTAATAACTAAGAACTGTAATTTCCTTATGTGCAGCCTGAAGACAAACTGTAGGATTTGCCTAGTGTTAAAATGGGCGAATGAACCAGAAAACACACAGAACTGACTTTATACTTTTGCCAGTATCTGTTCACTACTCTTTAACTTGAAGTATTAATGATATGAATGAACAAAAGAGGATGGGAATTCTGCATCATTGGAGGGGCTACAGAGACTAGCTTAGAAGGGGGGTGGATTTAAGCTCTCTTTTCAATTTTCTAGTATCCATAGCCATGCTTGCCAAGTATGGTTAATGCTACTATATGTGGACATTGGCACCCCATATTGGTAGTATCAAACAAAGACACCAAAGAAGATTGCTCTACTGAATATTTCGTCATTCCTGTTGTGTCATATTCTTATTGGTGCTCACTGTGGGGAAATGAACCTTTAAGCTGCAAGTCATCAGCACAACAGCATCTGCAGTTTTCCTTTTGTGTCTAAATACTATTAGCCAGTCCTTGACATGCACTCAGAGACATTTTCATAGTGGCCACAGCCCAATAAACAACATATGCACTTACATGTGTAAATCAGCAAAAAAACAGGCTAGAAGCCTAGAACAAATGTTTCATGTGGCAGATGTTCATGTAAAGCATTAGTGGAGTACACCAATGTAGACAGCTGCACTGATTAAAAATAAAGTGTATTTGGTCTGTCAGATGGACATTGAGAAATATAAGGCTGAAGTGCATCCTGTATACTGTAAACAGAGTGTTAGGGAAAGGATTTGGTGGAATCAGAGTCTGAATCGGAGTCAGATCCCCTACCAACAGTCAACTTTGGTTTATCTTGATCCTAAAGGCAAACTCTTCCTAACTTTATCCGTTGTTTACCTAAGCTTAACCATGACTGACTCATCATATAGGTTGTTTTGGAAGGCACAAATGATGTGGAATTATCAGTTAACTATTGTACAAAGCATTTGAATTTCTATAAACAACAATAATAACAATAGTAATATAATAATGATCATCTATGGAAGATATAGCCCATAATTTCTGTGTATTGTGCTATGTGTTAATATAATTATAAATCAGAGTGACAAGCTTTCACAGTTTTACTGACTTTATCATAATGGAACTTTCCACCTTTTTACCAAACCGTCAGAGAAATGTGTTCACACTTTTGTTACGGCTTCATTTCTGAAGTTCAGCTATAATTTGTGTGCTCCACCCAGTATATACCTGCCTCACCTCTGATTCCAATCCTCACTTGTCCCTGACACTGCAAAGGAGATAGAGAGGTGAGCTCAACCTGTTCTACATCTATCATCTATCAGTTTGTCTGACATAACCTGCTATCCCTGTTCATCTTTAAAGTAGCTGTGCTGAAATAAATATAATTGGTGAATTCTCATATCTTCTTTTTACTGTTTAGGAATAGGTAAAATAATGTATTCTAAGCAACTAAGATCATTTAACAGTTATCAATTTCTGATTGTATGTAGCTGAGAAAGCCTAGTCTTGCAATGAGTATCGTTTTTATAATAAATAAATTGCTTGATATAACTTATTACTTAGGTAATGAGCTCAATTATCCCTTCAAAATGTTGTTTCATGGAATTTGCTACCTTCATGTTTAATTTATATTGAAAATGTAACTACAATTGAAATATTAAAACTGAGATATTGTGTGAAATATAATAGTAGTAATAAAAGTGCTATTGTTTAAAATTAAACAATTGTGCATTTTTGCACATCAGATTTTAGTTTTTATTGAAACCAAAATATCTCACCACAAATATAGACACAACACAATATTTTTTGTGTTTACTACTTTAATTGTTTGAGTATTAGTTGACTACATGTTTTAGTTTTTTCCACATCATTCAAAACTGCCAAGGGATGCACATATAGTACCTCACTATGATTATTTTCCTTTTTTGTAGTATTATACTTCTTCTCAAAAGGCAACAAAATAAATTAAAAGTGACTTATGGTGTGCGAATAAAAGAGTGAACAGAACACTTTCCTCACCATGGGGGGGGCCAGAACTTCAGTTCTGCTACTCTCAACTCTTGGAATTGGTAAGTGTCCCCTTTTTTATTGTACTTCACCAGTCAGATGAGGATCACTTTCTGTTTTGTTGGTATACCTGATATTTAAAAAAAAATTTTTTTTCATTCTCAGTATGTTTATCAACACTGGTCTCTGCAAGCGTAAGTCTACTTATTTTTGTTTTTTTTTCTTGCATCGTTACACTCAGTTTTGTATGTCTCATCTGTATAAAATATTGAATAAATGTGCTTTTGTATTATTTTGTATTCCAGTCAAATACAACATCAGGTATGGAGAAACTTTATGTGTTTACAATTTCATGATAACAAATAAAATGAAATATATGAGTGTAATAGATCATTATGTTATTTATATTTGTAGGGGCAGGTCCAGTGACAGCTAAAAACAGGTCAGTATGCAAATTTTAAATAAAACTGTTAATTGTTATTCATGGCAATGTTCAGCAATAATATAATTGTTTACTTTAGTGTTCAAGATTTAATTTCTGTTATGCCATTCTATTTTCGTCTAAAAGCAAAGCTACAACTTCAAGCAATGGTTTCCAGGAAACCTGCCATGCAGAAAGTCTACGAGATGCAACTCATAGAGTAAGTGTTACAGAATTCATACAAGTAGCGGAAACAAGGAAATTCAAAATGCCCCATAATCCAATTAATCTGAGTAACCCTTGAAAGTCATCACTCTGTCTTGATAAATGACACCCCCTTGTGTTCAGTTGCTAACATTAATCCAGACCAGTCACCTTCCCATGCTGGTATGTATTACATCTTCTTTCTCCCTAGATTTCTGCTGCAGTGGACTCACTGGCCAGTGAAATATCCTGCAAAAAGGGCAAAAATGCAAGCTTACCAGAAGACAAGTCCAGGGAGTTGGAACAAAACCTCAAACAGATTGTGGAGTCTACTTTAAAAGTCTTCTTTGACTTGGTACAAAAAATGTCCACACATTTGTATAACATTTATTTTGTTATATTTTGGAATTCAATTGAGTTTAATTATTGACAAAGTATGCCCTCAGTGCCCAACAAGTCTATTCAAACACAAACTAAAAAAAACGAATTCATGATATTTGTTCAAATAATATAGTAATACAGTTTTATACTCTGTGAGGAATTAAAGATTTTTATGAAAATATCTATTTTGCATAGAATACATTAATAACTTAGTTTTAAATTACATTTATATTTAGTGTTATGCCCTCTGATATATTAAAACATATCAATCAATTCAGGAGTGATAGCACATTGACTCTTAAGTCTTAAGTCTGAAGCACATGGCTCAAATGCATATGGGATGTATCCAAATTCACTTTTGCTATTTTAAATAAATGGTAAATAATTAAATGGTCGATGCACCAGATGCATGGTTCAAAGGGGTCGTCCTTAGTCTCTTAATTAATAATGGATGTGTTTTCAGTGTAACTTGCCAAGTAGTAAGAAGGATAGATAGCACCGTGCCAATGATGTGGCTGACCACACCTCATTTTAAGACCAGCTCGCCCATTTGCTATTTAAACAGCGTGGGTGCTGGACAAGAAAATTTCAACTGCACTGGTCTTAAACTGACTTGCTGCCAATTTGCACTGGACGTAAGATAGGGCCCTTATTGTTTGGTGGTGGGTTAAAGCTATTGTTAACCAATGAAAGTAGCTACATTTCTTAATAGCAAGTTCACCATTATACAGCAATTAACACCTATTTACAATTTTGAGATTCCTGTACTCAAGATGTTGATATGAAAAAGATGTTTTACTGCTTTTGGAAAAAAGTTCATTACAATTTTGTTTTATAACAGGACAACCATGAATCTGGACTTGATGTTCTGGATATATTTGGAGTTTTGGACAGTCTAAGACTGGGTAACCACACTGACTCAAGATTCATCAGACTGTGGTTCTCAGTAAAGATGGCTCCACTTTTGCCCTATGTCAATGAAAACTTCCTGGTCCAGCTGAGCAGTCAGAACTTCACCTGCAGTTCTTTCCAAGAAATGTAAGTGAACATGTCCTCTCCTATTTTCAGAACATTCCCTTAAATGCATATTCAATTAGGAGAGAGGGACACTTGCACAAATTACATGCAATGACTGTTTCATAATTGTCTTGTGGACATACCTTAGTAAATCTGGCCCCCACTCTTGTTGCTTTATCAATGAGCATACCTCTCTTGCTCCATTATACAAAATAACATGCCATGAAAGATTTCAGTGATGCATAGAAATTAAGAAGGACACAGTGCTCAAAAATACTTACTGTCTTGTACACATGCCTTTGGACCCTCATCCTGCCAAAATATTTAACATACAATGACCACCAACTGGGGTTTCAGGAGAATAAATTACTGTAAGAAATAGCCATCATACCAAAAGTTTAACTTATTTTTTTCTCAGAACATTATTGGTTATATAATTTATGTAATCTGGGGAAAAACAGATTCTTAATATTTTTTTGGAAAGTTACAGTTAATTTGCATATTGTGTAAATTAAAATATATACTTTTCTTTCATACAAATTGTAGCTTTTATCCCACCCACATGAGGAAATTTGTCTGTCTCCTTCAAAATAACTCACAGTACCTCTATCCCCCTGATAGTGTGTGACATTTTAAATTTGGACCCATGGCAAACACAAACTCAGTAAATAGTTCCATCTATTAAAACTGCATAGGTGAAATTTTGAATGGGGTGCCCCAGAACCCCAATACATTGTTGTTTTCAAAAAAGTCCTAATTAAAACAGAAACTGAAAACAATGATATGAAGTCATTAGGAAAAAATTGATTGACAAAGTAATGAAATGTTGAAATTATAGAATAAAGATAAAATATGACAAAAAGTTTACCTTGCATGTACCCCAGATGCTAGGACTAAGGTTAATGTTCCTATCTTGTGACTTGTGATATACTGTACATATTTGTTCTTGTGAGAGAAAGTATAATGAAAGTGTATTTTCAAGGGTTGAGGCTATGAGCAACAAAGTGGAGACTTCTCAAAGAATGGAGAGAAAACTAATCTACAAACACTTCATTCAAGTCTACCTATCAAGAAAGAATTTACCAGGTAAAAATATTAATATGTGCTAAATGTGCAAAATGAAAATGAATCAAAGGGTTATAGTATTGACCATGTGCATTTCAGCGACAGGGAAGTACTTGAATCTTTAATTTTGTCATTGAACTTCCTTTCTATACTGGAAGTGGGGATATGGTTCATTGTGTCTCATCACCTTGCACCAATTTTATAATTTAATTTATAGCCTGAAGGATTAACACATGATAGAAAAAAGAAACTTCTTCTACAGCTTTTTTACTTTGTTTACAAAGCACCAATAGATCAGTTCTCCCACATAGTACTGGGATGAGCTGATAATGTTATTGGAAGCTATTATAATAGACATAGTGACTGGTCACTATGTGTTGGTATTATATACAATATGACATAACATCCAAATGCATGATAATGTTTCAATATGTCTTCATTCCAAACACATAGTGATAATTACTTTATATTATAAATATTGCATACATAGTTGTATTACATAGTTGGGTGACAAATGTGTGTTAATTTATTTAAATAAATCAGATTCCAGATGGACAAATTTAAAGCCCCCTGCTTTGGTGATCATATGTGAAGAATTCAAATAGTGGTAATGAAAATAACGTATGTCATAATTGTACTGACCTTATAATGTAGCATCAGAGCTCTTCAAGATTTTCACCATACAAATATCTACAACTACCTTGTTGAACGAGATATGAGGTAATTAATTTAAGAAGTAACTTTGCACCAGAGATAATATTTTTATCTAAAATCTCTGGAAATATGTGGACACATTTTACTAACTTTAAGAATTATATCAGAAAATGTATTAAATGGAAAAAACTTGGGAATGTGCGTTCAATGAAAAATGGACAGAGAAAGTGAGAAATTAAAAGTGAAATTCTAGAAACTGACAATTGATGGCATTCACATCAATAACTAATATGCAAGAATGGTCAAAAGATGACCTGACAAAAGTGATTTTGTTGGCCATAAAAATGTTATTGTTTTGAAAACTTTTAATATTTTACAATAAATTACAGAGCCTGGATGCACACAAAACGTCAATGGAAGTGCAGAATGGTTATGGAGAAACCTTGGAAAATTTTCGGTCTTTGCAAATCTTGAGGATCTTAAGAAATTTAATAGCAATTTCTCTGCAGTGAGTACTGTATTATTGTATGATTTCAAAAAATTAAAGCAATTTCTTGTGTTATCCCTCTTTAACTGGAAACGAAAACATTAATTAAAACAAAATTATCCTATGAATCCACAGAAAGAGGTTTTGGACCTCCTCTCAGCAAAGCAGAAGGCAGAGCTGATCCTAGATCCAGACAGCGGTGCTTTGGAGGACGTGGTCATCGTAAGGATGGTGTTCAAGAGCTTGACAGAGTCCCCTGACAATGAGCTGCTCAAACAGTTTTTCCAGGCTTTTACAAGCATCAACAAGCAGGTGAATGCTTAACTTTGACGTAGCCATATTTTCCCATGAAGTTGGATGACAAGTAAGCCATGTAAATCTCGTCCTGGGCTCCAGGAGTTTTTGCATAAGCTAATAGGGGGCCAAGATTGGAGTGAAAATGATACGTTTCCGATATGTTTGTTGAATGAACTGGTGCCTATGATGCCTTGAGGCATACCGCTGCGCTGATACACTTTTAATGTGCAAAGGGGTGTCACCAAGCTTGCGCTGGCTTCTACAGTGATTTCAGAAGGGTAAAATGTCCTCCTGAACTGAAAGATGAATCCCTTTTATTTCCAGAGAAACATCACCATCATAAGAAATCAAGAGGTACGAGACACCATCTTGAATCTGACCTTGACGGCCCTTGCTCTGGAATTTGAAGTCTTTGAGCCTGAAGACTTTGAGCGGTGGTTCCAGGTTAATTTGGCTCCTGTGATGGCGAGCCTTCATCCTGGCATTTTGGTGGTGATCCCCCGTAACATCAGCTGTGCATCCTACAAAGCTATGTAAGAGACGATGATGGTTTGAGGTCCACAGATAGACACGTTGGGGATGCATCACATACGACTGTGGCTCCAGACAAGTCACAGTAATTTCTGTTTTCTTCCTTCAGACTCACAGGACTTCGGCAAAGTGTGGAATCCTTGCCACTGAACATTTCACAGGGTGTGAGATCAAGCATTGAGGCACTCCGGCAGACATTCAAACGTACGTGACAAAACGCTGTGCTGACAAAGTTTTTCAGAAAAGCAGATTAGCACTACTGTAATGACTCTGTATTGATGCCATGTTTCCTTTTCAATTTTTTCTCAAACAGGTTGCTCGGCTCCAGATTCCTTCCCGGTAAGTTCATTCCTATGGCTATATCACATGGATCTTACAGTTTCCATGGCAATTGACAAGACAAATTGGGCACATTAAATCTGTGGAGGAGGCTGTGTTAAGGTATTTTCACTTAAAGTTGCTGTTGCCACCGGACTAACAAGTATTCTTTGCCTTTCTCCAGTGCAAGGAGACCCCAGTCAATGGTAAGTCTGTGAGATATGAGAAATATCAAGTTTGATGACAAAAAAATCCCATTCTGAAGGTACAAGATCTCACACACGAATATTGTCTTTTCACAGAGGACCTGATCTGTGCTGGAGTGGAGAGGTAGGCGAATTACCGCTTTGTACAGCGCGGAGTTTGCATAGGAGTTTGCATTCTTTTACACAATCTAACTGAGGTGACAATGTTTTCCTTTTTTTATTGTTTGTCCTAGCGCACAACTTGAACAAAGTCAGGCGATGGGCAATTCCTCTGTAGCCCTGTGCAATTTCACCATCACTGAGCATGCCTGTTCCTCGGTAAGACTGTTTTATGCAAGCCGTGAATGGCAGAGAGAGATTTGGCCTTTGCTACATTGCCATCCTGAGACAAGCCTCCATACATTCTGAGAGCTGTTGCTTTCTTTCTTGTCTGACTTTTTCTAAGGCTACGCATCTGACATCCAGCAACTTGGTGGCACTGATGAACTGCTCACTGGAAAGACAAAGTACATACCCCGTAGAGGTCTGGAAGCTTTTCTTCCAAAAGGCCTCTACTGCGCTGGACCAGGCCCTTGCGTCATTCGCCATCACGGTAAATCCAAAACCACAATTTCAGCACAACGGCGTTCCCCTGTGTGAATTCTGTGTCAAACCCAATGATCTCTCCAATTCTAGGCCCCCAACAGCAGCAACTCATCCTTGTCACATGCTCTTGAGGCTCTTGGAGAGGTGAGAATTGCCAACTTCAGCCAGGCACAACTGCAGAGTGATGACTTTGTCAGAAGTTGGTTCCAGACAAACCTTCGTCCGTTTTTGGCCTCTCCATCCACCAACTTCCTAGTCTGCCTCAGCTCCAAGGACTTCAGCTGCCAAACGTACCACACTGTGTAAGCAAATACATGACATATTGCTCCACTGTGGAACAAGATTGCAGAGGAACCTGCATGGTTGTAGTTGTTGAGATGTTAAAAGCCTTCTCTCAAATTTTAGCATCCAGGCATTCGGCAACCAAACAGCATCCATGGACAGAGAAGGACAGCGAGCAGTCTTCACTCATTTCATCAAGCCATTCCTTTCACGGAGCGACTCATCAGGTAAAGGCACGCGCTCAGGCTCGATTCGGTAAGGCCTGGACAGTATGCGCTGGCAATACCCCTCCAACGTCTATGTGTCCGTCTTCTTTGCAGATCCTGGCTGTGTCTCATTTACCAGAGGTAGTAAAGCGTGGCTACAGGCAAACCTCGGCAGCTTCTCTGGCTTCGCAACCCTGCAGGATTTGCAAGCCCTCAACCCCAACTTCTCCACTGTAAGTGCCGACTGCGGTTGAAGTATTCTTGGCCCAAACTGAAGTGTCTAGCAATGGTTCAGCAATTTCTGCTGTTTGATTTCATATCGGTTCCCTTCCGTAGGCCGAAACCTTGTCGGTGCTCACTCCGACTCAGGTGGCCCAGTTGACACTGAGCTCGGGGGCCTCGAATGACACGGCCCAGATCGACCTTGTGTTTGAGCGACTGGAGGAGGGCAATGCTCTGGAAAATGTGGATGAATTCCTGACAGAACTGACAGCGAATGGAAAGGTAGGCTACTCCCCGACACTCTGGAAGAAAGGACAGTCCTGGGCTTTTGACCTAGCATAGTCAGTGCATAGATATGTATCTTAATCTCAAAATCACTTGTAGGGGACTCATTCCTGTCAAATATTTTGTTACCTCCTTTCTAGCATTTTTGCCAAGTTGCTAATTATGCCGGGTGTATTTGCAACATGTAAATTGTGGGGTGTTTAAATCCTCTGGTGTCGTACTTTGACAGGTCCCTGATTACCAACCTGTTGTGAGAGATCGTATAATGAATAGGACCTTCGTCATCATCAGTCCCCATTTCGTGAAGTTCGAGAAAGACGACTGGTTCAATTGGTTCCACCTGAAACTGGTTGCTGTCCTCCCCAGCTTCACTCCAGTGATGCTCAACAGTGCAACATCAGACATAACCTGCACAAATTACCATGTCGTGTGAGTAGCATTTCAAAGACAAACTGCATTGACTGCATTGCTCCAAAGAACTGCACGTAAGTGGGAGGCTGGGTAAAACTGTATTGGTTTTTTTTTTCACCCTTCGCAGTGTGAGCGGGATGGCCAAAGCTTTCCCTGCAATACCGGTGCATAGACGACAAGGAATCACATATGTTCTCCTGGGCTACCTGAGGAAATCTGCCAGTGTCATCACCGGGCCAGGTAGGGCTGACACAGTAAACTGTGCCGTGATGTTGTTTCTGCGGGCTTGTCCGTGGATTTCAAATTGTGATAAAAAAATATGCTTAAATGGCATCTGAGAATGAGACTGGAACTTGACTTGTTCCGTGTGCATTTATGAACAATAAGACTTGCTAAACTGCACCTGAGCTAACTTTAATCTACATGCCTTAGATTGCAGGCAGGGAATCGAGAGTGACGCCAAGTGGCTTGAAGCAAACTTTGGTCCGTTTTCCCAGTACACAACCTACTCTGACCTCAAAGTCTTCAACCTCTCTGCAGTAAGTCTTACATTTGACTAACCATCTTTCCTGAAAACAGCGGCACACTATTCAGAACCTGGAACGTCTGCACGTAGGGGTGGATTAGCCATGTCAAAGACAAAAGCAATTGGCATATCTGTTTTGTTTGTGTCATCAGGTGGCAGTTGTGGAATCCCTCTCAGCAAAGCAGAAGGCAGAGCTGATCCTAGATCCAGACAGCGGTGCTTTGGAGGACGTGGTCATCGTAAGGATGGTGTTCAAGAGCTTGACAGAGTCCCCTGACAATGAGCTGCTCAAACAGTTTTTCCAGGCTTTTACAAGCATCAACAAGCAGGTGAATGCTTAACTTTGACGTAGCCATATTTTCCCATGAAGTTGGATGACAAGTAAGCCATGTAAATCTCGTCCTGGGCTCCAGGAGTTTTTGCATAAGCTAATAGGGGGCCAAGATTGGAGTGAAAATGATACGTTTCCGATATGTTTGTTGAATGAACTGGTGCATATGATGCCTTGAGGCATACCGCTGCGCTGATACACTTTTAATGTGCAAAGGGGTGTCACCGAGCTTGCGCTGGCTTCTACAGTGATTTCAGAAGGGTAAAATGTCCTCCTGAACTGAAAGATGAATCCCTTTTATTTCCAGAGAAACATCACCATCATAAGAAATCGAGAGGTACGAGACACCATCTTGAATCTGACCTTGACGGCCCTTGCTCTGGAATTTGAAGTCTTTGAGCCTGAAGACTTTGAGCGGTGGTTCCAGGTTAATTTGGCTCCTGTGATGGCGAGCCTTCGTCCTGGCATTTTGGTGGTGATCCCCCGTAACATCAGCTGTGCATCCTACAAAGCTATGTAAGAGACGATGATGGTTTGAGGTCCACAGATAGACACCTTGGGGATGCATCACATACGACTGTGGCTCCAGACAAGTCACAGTAATTTCTGTTTTCTTCCTTCAGACTCACAGGACTTCGGCAAAGTGTGGAATCCTTGCCACTGAACATTTCACAGGGTGTGAGATCAAGCATTGAGGCACTCCGGCAGACATTCAAACGTACGTGACAGAACGCTGTGCTGACAAAGTTTTTCAGAAAAGCAGATTAGCACTACTGTAATGACTCTGTATTGATGCCATGTTTCCTTTTCAATTTTTTCTCAAACAGGTTGCTCGGCTCCAGATTCCTTCCCGGTAAGTTCATTCCTATGGCTATATCACATGGATCTTACAGTTTCCATGGCAATTGACAAGACAAATTGGGCACATTAAATCTGTGGAGGAGGCTGTGTTAAGGTATTTTCACTTAAAGTTGCTGTTGCCACCGGACTAACAAGTATTCTTTGCCTTTCTCCAGTGCAAGGAGACCCCAGTCAATGGTAAGTCTGTGAGATATGAGAAATATCAAGTTTGATGACAAAAAAATCCCATTCTGAAGGTACAAGATCTCACACACGAATATTGTCTTTTCACAGAGGACCTGATCTGTGCTGGAGTGGAGAGGTAGGCGAATTACCGCTTTGTACAGCGCAGAGTTTGCATAGAGTTTGCATTCTTTTACACAATCTAACTGAGGTGACAATGTTTTCCTTTTTTTATTGTTTGTCCTAGCGCACAACTTGAACAAAGTCAGGCGATGGGCAATTCCTCTGTAGCCCTGTGCAATTTCACCATCACTGAGCATGCCTGTTCCTCGGTAAGACTGTTTTATGCAAGCCGTGAATGGCAGAGAGAGATTTGGCCTTTGCTACATTGCCATCCTGAGACAAGCCTCCATACATTCTGAGAGCTGTTGCTTTCTTTCTTGTCTGACTTTTTCTAAGGCTACGCATCTGACATCCAGCAACTTGGTGGCACTGATGAACTGCTCACTGGAAAGACAAAGTACATACCCCGTAGAGGTCTGGAAGCTTTTCTTCCAAAAGGCCTCTACTGCGCTGGACCAGGCCCTTGCGTCATTCGCCATCACGGTAAATCCAAAACCACAATTTCAGCACAACGGCGTTCCCCTGTGTGAATTCTGTGTCAAACCCAATGATCTCTCCAATTCTAGGCCCCCAACAGCAGCAACTCATCCTTGTCACATGCTCTTGAGGCTCTTGGAGAGGTGAGAATTGCCAACTTCAGCCAGGCACAACTGCAGAGTGATGACTTTGTCAGAAGTTGGTTCCAGACAAACCTTCGTCCGTTTTTGGCCTCTCCATCCACCAACTTCCTAGTCTGCCTCAGCTCCAAGGACTTCAGCTGCCAAACGTACCACACTGTGTAAGCAAATACATGACATATTGCTCCACTGTGGAACAAGATTGCAGAGGAACCTGCATGGTTGTAGTTGTTGAGATGTTAAAAGCCTTCTCTCAAATTTTAGCATCCAGGCATTCGGCAACCAAACAGCATCCATGGACAGAGAAGGACAGCGAGCAGTCTTCACTCATTTCATCAAGCCATTCCTTTCACGGAGCGACTCATCAGGTAAAGGCACGCGCTCAGGCTCGATTCGGTAAGGCCTGGACAGTATGCGCTGGCAATACCCCTCCAACGTCTATGTGTCCGTCTTCTTTGCAGATCCTGGCTGTGTCTCATTTACCAGAGGTAGTAAAGCGTGGCTACAGGCAAACCTCGGCAGCTTCTCTGGCTTCGCAACCCTGCAGGATTTGCAAGCCCTCAACCCCAACTTCTCCACTGTAAGTGCCGACTGCGGTTGAAGTATTCTTGGCCCAAACTGAAGTGTCTAGCAATGGTTCAGCAATTTCTGCTGTTTGATTTCATATCGGTTCCCTTCCGTAGGCCGAAACCTTGTCGGTGCTCACTCCGACTCAGGTGGCCCAGTTGACACTGAGCTCGGGGGCCTCGAATGACACGGCCCAGATCGACCTTGTGTTTGAGCGACTGGAGGAGGGCAATGCTCTGGAAAATGTGGATGAATTCCTGACAGAACTGACAGCGAATGGAAAGGTAGGCTACTCCCCGACACTCTGGAAGAAAGGACAGTCCTGGGCTTTTGACCTAGCATAGTCAGTGCATAGATATGTATCTTAATCTCAAAATCACTTGTAGGGGACTCATTCCTGTCAAATATTTTGTTACCTCCTTTCTAGCATTTTTGCCAAGTTGCTAATTATGCCGGGTGTATTTGCAACATGTAAATTGTGGGGTGTTTAAATCCTCTGGTGTCGTACTTTGACAGGTCCCTGATTACCAACCTGTTGTGAGAGATCGTATAATGAATAGGACCTTCGTCATCATCAGTCCCCATTTCGTGAAGTTCGAGAAAGACGACTGGTTCAATTGGTTCCACCTGAAACTGGTTGCTGTCCTCCCCAGCTTCACTCCAGTGATGCTCAACAGTGCAACATCAGACATAACCTGCACAAATTACCATGTCGTGTGAGTAGCATTTCAAAGACAAACTGCATTGACTGCATTGCTCCAAAGAACTGCACGTAAGTGGGAGGCTGGGTAAAACTGTATTGGTTTTTTTTTTCACCCTTCGCAGTGTGAGCGGGATGGCCAAAGCTTTCCCTGCAATACCGGTGCATAGACGACAAGGAATCACATATGTTCTCCTGGGCTACCTGAGGAAATCTGCCAGTGTCATCACCGGGCCAGGTAGGGCTGACACAGTAAACTGTGCCGTGATGTTGTTTCTGCGGGCTTGTCCGTGGATTTCAAATTGTGATAAAAAAATATGCTTAAATGGCATCTGAGAATGAGACTGGAACTTGACTTGTTCCGTGTGCATTTATGAACAATAAGACTTGCTAAACTGCACCTGAGCTAACTTTAATCTACATGCCTTAGATTGCAGGCGGGGAATCGAGAGTGACGCCAAGTGGCTTGAAGCAAACTTTGGTCCGTTTTCCCAGTACACAACCTACTCTGACCTCAAAGTCTTCAACCTCTCTGCAGTAAGTCTTACATTTGACTAACCATCTTTCCTGAAAACAGCGGCACACTATTCAGAACCTGGAACGTCTGCACGTAGGGGTGGATTAGCCATGTCAAAGACAAAAGCAATTGGCATATCTGTTTTGTTTGTGTCATCAGGTGGCAGTTGTGGAATCCCTCTCAGCAAAGCAGAAGGCAGAGCTGATCCTAGATCCAGACAGCGGTGCTTTGGAGGACGTGGTCATCGTAAGGATGGTGTTCAAGAGCTTGACAGAGTCCCCTGACAATGAGCTGCTCAAACAGTTTTTCCAGGCTTTTACAAGCATCAACAAGCAGGTGAATGCTTAACTTTGACGTAGCCATATTTTCCCATGAAGTTGGATGACAAGTAAGCCATGTAAATCTCGTCCTGGGCTCCAGGAGTTTTTGCATAAGCTAATAGGGGGCCAAGATTGGAGTGAAAATGATACGTTTCCGATATGTTTGTTGAATGAACTGGTGCATATGATGCCTTGAGGCATACCGCTGCGCTGATACACTTTTAATGTGCAAAGGGGTGTCACCGAGCTTGCGCTGGCTTCTACAGTGATTTCAGAAGGGTAAAATGTCCTCCTGAACTGAAAGATGAATCCCTTTTATTTCCAGAGAAACATCACCATCATAAGAAATCGAGAGGTACGAGACACCATCTTGAATCTGACCTTGACGGCCCTTGCTCTGGAATTTGAAGTCTTTGAGCCTGAAGACTTTGAGCGGTGGTTCCAGGTTAATTTGGCTCCTGTGATGGCGAGCCTTCGTCCTGGCATTTTGGTGGTGATCCCCCGTAACATCAGCTGTGCATCCTACAAAGCTATGTAAGAGACGATGATGGTTTGAGGTCCACAGATAGACACCTTGGGGATGCATCACATACGACTGTGGCTCCAGACAAGTCACAGTAATTTCTGTTTTCTTCCTTCAGACTCACAGGACTTCGGCAAAGTGTGGAATCCTTGCCACTGAACATTTCACAGGGTGTGAGATCAAGCATTGAGGCACTCCGGCAGACATTCAAACGTACGTGACAGAACGCTGTGCTGACAAAGTTTTTCAGAAAAGCAGATTAGCACTACTGTAATGACTCTGTATTGATGCCATGTTTCCTTTTCAATTTTTTCTCAAACAGGTTGCTCGGCTCCAGATTCCTTCCCGGTAAGTTCATTCCTATGGCTATATCACATGGATCTTACAGTTTCCATGGCAATTGACAAGACAAATTGGGCACATTAAATCTGTGGAGGAGGCTGTGTTAAGGTATTTTCACTTAAAGTTGCTGTTGCCACCGGACTAACAAGTATTCTTTGCCTTTCTCCAGTGCAAGGAGACCCCAGTCAATGGTAAGTCTGTGAGATATGAGAAATATCAAGTTTGATGACAAAAAAATCCCATTCTGAAGGTACAAGATCTCACACACGAATATTGTCTTTTCACAGAGGACCTGATCTGTGCTGGAGTGGAGAGGTAGGCGAATTACCGCTTTGTACAGCGCAGAGTTTGCATAGAGTTTGCATTCTTTTACACAATCTAACTGAGGTGACAATGTTTTCCTTTTTTTATTGTTTGTCCTAGCGCACAACTTGAACAAAGTCAGGCGATGGGCAATTCCTCTGTAGCCCTGTGCAATTTCACCATCACTGAGCATGCCTGTTCCTCGGTAAGACTGTTTTATGCAAGCCGTGAATGGCAGAGAGAGATTTGGCCTTTGCTACATTGCCATCCTGAGACAAGCCTCCATACATTCTGAGAGCTGTTGCTTTCTTTCTTGTCTGACTTTTTCTAAGGCTACGCATCTGACATCCAGCAACTTGGTGGCACTGATGAACTGCTCACTGGAAAGACAAAGTACATACCCCGTAGAGGTCTGGAAGCTTTTCTTCCAAAAGGCCTCTACTGCGCTGGACCAGGCCCTTGCGTCATTCGCCATCACGGTAAATCCAAAACCACAATTTCAGCACAACGGCGTTCCCCTGTGTGAATTCTGTGTCAAACCCAATGATCTCTCCAATTCTAGGCCCCCAACAGCAGCAACTCATCCTTGTCACATGCTCTTGAGGCTCTTGGAGAGGTGAGAATTGCCAACTTCAGCCAGGCACAACTGCAGAGTGATGACTTTGTCAGAAGTTGGTTCCAGACAAACCTTCGTCCGTTTTTGGCCTCTCCATCCACCAACTTCCTAGTCTGCCTCAGCTCCAAGGACTTCAGCTGCCAAACGTACCACACTGTGTAAGCAAATACATGACATATTGCTCCACTGTGGAACAAGATTGCAGAGGAACCTGCATGGTTGTAGTTGTTGAGATGTTAAAAGCCTTCTCTCAAATTTTAGCATCCAGGCATTCGGCAACCAAACAGCATCCATGGACAGAGAAGGACAGCGAGCAGTCTTCACTCATTTCATCAAGCCATTCCTTTCACGGAGCGACTCATCAGGTAAAGGCACGCGCTCAGGCTCGATTCGGTAAGGCCTGGACAGTATGCGCTGGCAATACCCCTCCAACGTCTATGTGTCCGTCTTCTTTGCAGATCCTGGCTGTGTCTCATTTACCAGAGGTAGTAAAGCGTGGCTACAGGCAAACCTCGGCAGCTTCTCTGGCTTCGCAACCCTGCAGGATTTGCAAGCCCTCAACCCCAACTTCTCCACTGTAAGTGCCGACTGCGGTTGAAGTATTCTTGGCCCAAACTGAAGTGTCTAGCAATGGTTCAGCAATTTCTGCTCTTTGATTTCATATCGGTTCCCTTCCGTAGGCCGAAACCTTGTCGGTGCTCACTCCGACTCAGGTGGCCCAGTTGACACTGAGCTCGGGGGCCTCGAATGACACGGCCCAGATCGACCTTGTGTTTGAGCGACTGGAGGAGGGCAATGCTCTGGAAAATGTGGATGAATTCCTGACAGAACTGACAGCGAATGGAAAGGTAGGCTACTCCCCGACACTCTGGAAGAAAGGACAGTCCTGGGCTTTTGACCTAGCATAGTCAGTGCATAGATATGTATCTTAATCTCAAAATCACTTGTAGGGGACTCATTCCTGTCAAATATTTTGTTACCTCCTTTCTAGCATTTTTGCCAAGTTGCTAATTATGCCGGGTGTATTTGCAACATGTAAATTGTGGGGTGTTTAAATCCTCTGGTGTCGTACTTTGACAGGTCCCTGATTACCAACCTGTTGTGAGAGATCGTATAATGAATAGGACCTTCGTCATCATCAGTCCCCATTTCGTGAAGTTCGAGAAAGACGACTGGTTCAATTGGTTCCACCTGAAACTGGTTGCTGTCCTCCCCAGCTTCACTCCAGTGATGCTCAACAGTGCAACATCAGACATAACCTGCACAAATTACCATGTCGTGTGAGTAGCATTTCAAAGACAAACTGCATTGACTGCATTGCTCCAAAGAACTGCACGTAAGTGGGAGGCTGGGTAAAACTGTATTGGTTTTTTTTTTCACCCTTCGCAGTGTGAGCGGGATGGCCAAAGCTTTCCCTGCAATACCGGTGCATAGACGACAAGGAATCACATATGTTCTCCTGGGCTACCTGAGGAAATCTGCCAGTGTCATCACCGGGCCAGGTAGGGCTGACACAGTAAACTGTGCCGTGATGTTGTTTCTGCGGGCTTGTCCGTGGATTTCAAATTGTGATAAAAAAATATGCTTAAATGGCATCTGAGAATGAGACTGGAACTTGACTTGTTCCGTGTGCATTTATGAACAATAAGACTTGCTAAACTGCACCTGAGCTAACTTTAATCTACATGCCTTAGATTGCAGGCGGGGAATCGAGAGTGACGCCAAGTGGCTTGAAGCAAACTTTGGTCCGTTTTCCCAGTACACAACCTACTCTGACCTCAAAGTCTTCAACCTCTCTGCAGTAAGTCTTACATTTGACTAACCATCTTTCCTGAAAACAGCGGCACACTATTCAGAACCTGGAACGTCTGCACGTAGGGGTGGATTAGCCATGTCAAAGACAAAAGCAATTGGCATATCTGTTTTGTTTGTGTCATCAGGTGGCAGTTGTGGAATCCCTCTCAGCAAAGCAGAAGGCAGAGCTGATCCTAGATCCAGACAGCGGTGCTTTGGAGGACGTGGTCATCGTAAGGATGGTGTTCAAGAGCTTGACAGAGTCCCCTGACAATGAGCTGCTCAAACAGTTTTTCCAGGCTTTTACAAGCATCAACAAGCAGGTGAATGCTTAACTTTGACGTAGCCATATTTTCCCATGAAGTTGGATGACAAGTAAGCCATGTAAATCTCGTCCTGGGCTCCAGGAGTTTTTGCATAAGCTAATAGGGGGCCAAGATTGGAGTGAAAATGATACGTTTCCGATATGTTTGTTGAATGAACTGGTGCATATGATGCCTTGAGGCATACCGCTGCGCTGATACACTTTTAATGTGCAAAGGGGTGTCACCGAGCTTGCGCTGGCTTCTACAGTGATTTCAGAAGGGTAAAATGTCCTCCTGAACTGAAAGATGAATCCCTTTTATTTCCAGAGAAACATCACCATCATAAGAAATCGAGAGGTACGAGACACCATCTTGAATCTGACCTTGACGGCCCTTGCTCTGGAATTTGAAGTCTTTGAGCCTGAAGACTTTGAGCGGTGGTTCCAGGTTAATTTGGCTCCTGTGATGGCGAGCCTTCGTCCTGGCATTTTGGTGGTGATCCCCCGTAACATCAGCTGTGCATCCTACAAAGCTATGTAAGAGACGATGATGGTTTGAGGTCCACAGATAGACACCTTGGGGATGCATCACATACGACTGTGGCTCCAGACAAGTCACAGTAATTTCTGTTTTCTTCCTTCAGACTCACAGGACTTCGGCAAAGTGTGGAATCCTTGCCACTGAACATTTCACAGGGTGTGAGATCAAGCATTGAGGCACTCCGGCAGACATTCAAACGTACGTGACAGAACGCTGTGCTGACAAAGTTTTTCAGAAAAGCAGATTAGCACTACTGTAATGACTCTGTATTGATGCCATGTTTCCTTTTCAATTTTTTCTCAAACAGGTTGCTCGGCTCCAGATTCCTTCCCGGTAAGTTCATTCCTATGGCTATATCACATGGATCTTACAGTTTCCATGGCAATTGACAAGACAAATTGGGCACATTAAATCTGTGGAGGAGGCTGTGTTAAGGTATTTTCACTTAAAGTTGCTGTTGCCACCGGACTAACAAGTATTCTTTGCCTTTCTCCAGTGCAAGGAGACCCCAGTCAATGGTAAGTCTGTGAGATATGAGAAATATCAAGTTTGATGACAAAAAAATCCCATTCTGAAGGTACAAGATCTCACACACGAATATTGTCTTTTCACAGAGGACCTGATCTGTGCTGGAGTGGAGAGGTAGGCGAATTACCGCTTTGTACAGCGCGGAGTTTGCATAGAGTTTGCATAGGAGTTTGCATTCTTTTACACAATGTAACTGAGGTGACAATGTTTTCCTTTTTTTATTGTTTGTCCTAGCGCACAACTTGAACAAAGTCAGGCGATGGGCAATTCCTCTGTAGCCCTGTGCAATTTCACCATCACTGAGCATGCCTGTTCCTCGGTAAGACTGTTTTATGCAAGCCGTGAATGGCAGAGAGAGATTTGGCCTTTGCTACATTGCCATCCTGAGACAAACCTCCATACATTCTGAGAGCTGTTGCTTTCTTTCTTGTCTGACTTTTTCTAAGGCTACGCATCTGACATCCAGCAACTTGGTGGCACTGATGAACTGCTCACTGGAAAGACAAAGTACATACCCCGTAGAGGTCTGGAAGCTTTTCTTCCAAAAGGCCTCTACTGCGCTGGACCAGGCCCTTGCGTCATTCGCCATCACGGTAAATCCAAAACCACAATTTCAGCACAACGGCGTTCCCCTGTGTGAATTCTGTGTCAAACCCAATGATCTCTCCAATTCTAGGCCCCCAACAGCAGCAACTCATCCTTGTCACATGCTCTTGAGGCTCTTGGAGAGGTGAGGATTGCCAACTTCAGCCAGACACAACTGCAGAGTGATGACTTTGTCAGAAGTTGGTTCCAGACAAACCTTCGTCCGTTTTTGGCCTCTCCATCCACCAACTTCCTAGTCTGCCTCAGCTCCAAGGACTTCAGCTGCCAAACGTACCACACTGTGTAAGCAAATACATGACATATTGCTCCACTGTGGAACAAGATTGCAGAGGAACCTGCATGGTTGTAGTTGTTGAGATGTTAAAAGCCTTCTCTCAAATTTTAGCATCCAGGCATTCGGCAACCAAACAGCATCCATGGACAGAGAAGGACAGCGAGCAGTCTTCACTCATTTCATCAAGCCATTCCTTTCACGGAGCGACTCATCAGGTAAAGGCACGCGCTCAGGCTCGATTCGGTAAGGCCTCGACAGTATGCGCTGGCAATACCCCTCCAACGTCTATGTTTCCGTCTTCTTTGCAGATCCTGGCTGTGTCTCATTTACCAGAGGTAGTAAAGCTTGGCTACAGGCAAACCTCGGCAGCTTCTCTGGCTTCGCAACCCTGCAGGATTTGCAAGCCCTCAACCCCAACTTCTCCACTGTAAGTGCCGACTGCGGTTGAAGTATTCTTGGCCCAAACTGAAGTGTCTAGCAATGGTTCAGCAATTTCTGCTGTTTGATTTCATATCGGTTCCCTTCCGTAGGCCGAAACCTTGTCGGTGCTCACTCCGACTCAGGTGGCCCAGTTGACACTGAGCTCGGGGGCCTCGAATGACACAGCCCAGATCGACCTTGTGTTTGAGCGACTGGAGGAGGGCAATGCTCTGGAAAATGTGGATGAATTCCTGACAGAACTGACAGCGAATGGAAAGGTAGGCTACTCCCCGACACTCTGGAAGAGAGGACAGTCCTGGGCTTTTGACCTAGCATAGTCAGTGCATAGATATGTATCTTAATCTCAAAATCACTTGTAGGGGACTCATTCCTGTCAAATATTTTGTTACCTCCTTTCTAGCATTTTTGCCAAGTTGCTAATTATGCCGGGTGTATTTGCAACATGTAAATTGTGGGGTGTTTAAATCCTCTGATGTCGTACTTTGACAGGTCCCTGATTACCAACCTGTTGTGAGAGATCGCATAATGAATAGGACCTTCGTCATCATCAGTCCCCATTTCGTGAAGTTCGAGAAAGACGACTGGTTCAATTGGTTCCACCTGAAACTGGTTGCTGTCCTCCCCAGCTTCACTCCAGTGATGCTCAACAGTGCAACATCAGACATAACCTGCACAAATTACCATGTCGTGTGAGTAGCATTTCAAAGACAAACTGCATTGACTGCATTGCTCCAAAGAACTGCACCTAAGTGGGAGGCTGGGTAAAACTGTATTGGTTTTTTTTTTTCACCCTTCGCAGTGTGAGAGGGATGGCCAAAGCTTTCCCTGCAATACCGGTGCATAGACGACAAGGAATCACATATGTTCTCCTGGGCTACCTGAGGAAATCTGCCAGTGTCATCACCGGGCCAGGTAGGGCTGACACAGTAAACTGTGCCGTGATGTTGTTTCTGCGGGCTTGTCCGTGGATTTCAAATTGTGATAAAAAAATATGCTTAAATGGCATCTGAGAATGAGACTGGAACTTGACTTGTTCCGTGTGCATTTATGAACAATAAGACTTGCTAAACTGCACCTGAGCTAACTTTAATCTACATGCCTTAGATTGCAGGCGGGGAATCGAGAGTGACGCCAAGTGGCTTGAAGCAAACTTTGGTCCGTTTTCCCAGTACACAACCTACTCTGACCTCAAAGTCTTCAACCTCTCTGCAGTAAGTCTTACATTTGACTAACGATCTTTCCTGAAAACAGCGGCACACTATTCAGAACTTGGAACGTCTGCACGTAGGGGTGGATTAGCCATGTCAAAGACAAAAGCAATTGGCATATCTGTTTTGTTTGTGTCATCAGGTGGCAGTTGTGGAATCCCTCTCAACAAAGCAGAAGGCAGAGCTGATCCTAGATCCAGACAGCGGTGCTTTGGAGGACGTGGTCATCGTAAGGATGGTGTTCAAGAGCTTGACAGAGTCCCCTGACAATGAGCTGCTCAAACAGTTTTTCCAGGCTTTTACAAGCATCAACAAGCAGGTGAATGCTTAACTTTGACGTAGCCATATTTTCCCATGAAGTTGGATGACAAGTAAGCCATGTAAATCTCGTCCTGGGCTCCAGGAGTTTTTGCATAAGCTAATAGGGGGCCAAGATTGGAGTGAAAATGATACGTTTCCGATATGTTTGTTTGGTGCCTATGATGCCTTGAGGCATACCGCTGCGCTGATACACTTTTAATGTGCAAAGGTGTGTCACCAAGCTTGCGCTGGCTTCTACAGTGATTTCAGAAGGGTAAAATGTCCTCCTGAACTGAAAGATGAATCCCTTTTATTTCCAGAGAAACATCACCATCATAAGAAATCAAGAGGTACGAGACACCATCTTGAATCTGACCTTGACGGCCCTTGCTCTGGAATTTGAAGTCTTTGAGCCTGAAGACTTTGAGCGGTGGTTCCAGGTTAATTTGGCTCCTGTGATGGCGAGCCTTCGTCCTGGCATTTTGGTGGTGATCCCCCGTAACATCAGCTGTGCATCCTACAAAGCTATGTAAGAGACGATGATGGTTTGAGGTCCACAGATAGACACGTTGGGGATGCATCACATACGACTGTGGCTCCAGACAAGTCACAGTAATTTCTGTTTTCTTCCTTCAGACTCACAGGACTTCGGCAAAGTGTGGAATCCTTGCCACTGAACATTTCACAGGGTGTGAGATCAAGCATTGAGGCACTCCGGCAGACATTCAAACGTACGTGACAGAACGCTGTGCTGACAAGGTTTTTCAGAAAAGCAGATTAGCACTACTGTAATGACTCTGTATTGATGCCATGTTTCCTTTTCAATTTTTTCTCAAACAGGTTGCTCGGCTCCAGATTCCTTCCCGGTAAGTTCATTCCTATGGCTATATCACATGGATCTTACAGTTTCCATGGCAATTGACAAGACAAATTGGGCACATTAAATCTGTGGAGGAGGCTGTGTTAAGGTATTTTCACTTAAAGTTGCTGTTGCCACCGGACTAACAAGTATTCTTTGCCTTTCTCCAGTGCAAGGAGACCCCAGTCAATGGTAAGTCTGTGAGATATGAGAAATATCAAGTTTGATGACAAAAAAATCCCATTCTGAAGGTACAAGATCTCACACACGAATATTGTCTTTTCACAGAGGACCTGATCTGTGCTGGAGTGGAGAGGTAGGCGAATTACCGCTTTGTACAGCGCGGAGTTTGCATAGAGTTTGCATAGGAGTTTGCATTCTTTTACACAATCTAACTGAGGTGACAATGTTTTCCTTTTTTTATTGTTTGTCCTAGCGCACAACTTGAACAAAGTCAGGCGATGGGCAATTCCTCTGTAGCCCTGTGCAATTTCACCATCACTGAGCATGCCTGTTCCTCGGTAAGACTGTTTTATGCAAGCCGTGAATGGCAGAGAGAGATTTGGCCTTTGCTACATTGCCATCCTGAGACAAACCTCCATACATTCTGAGAGCTGTTGCTTTCTTTCTTGTCTGACTTTTTCTAAGGCTACGCATCTGACATCCAGCAACTTGGTGGCACTGATGAACTGCTCACTGGAAAGACAAAGTACATACCCCGTAGAGGTCTGGAAGCTTTTCTTCCAAAAGGCCTCTACTGCGCTGGACCAGGCCCTTGCGTCATTCGCCATCACGGTAAATCCAAAACCACAATTTCAGCACAACGGCGTTCCCCTGTGTGAATTCTGTGTCAAACCCAATGATCTCTCCAATTCTAGGCCCCCAACAGCAGCAACTCATCCTTGTCACATGCTCTTGAGGCTCTTGGAGAGGTGAGAATTGCCAACTTCAGCCAGGCACAACTGCAGAGTGATGACTTTGTCAGAAGTTGGTTCCAGACAAACCTTCGTCCGTTTTTGGCCTCTCCATCCACCAACTTCCTAGTCTGCCTCAGCTCCAAGGACTTCAGCTGCCAAACGTACCACACTGTGTAAGCAAATACATGACATATTGCTCCACTGTGGAACAAGATTGCAGAGGAACCTGCATGGTTGTAGTTGTTGAGATGTTAAAAGCCTTCTCTCAAATTTTAGCATCCAGGCATTCGGCAACCAAACAGCATCCATGGACAGAGAAGGACAGCGAGCAGTCTTCACTCATTTCATCAAGCCATTCCTTTCACGGAGCGACTCATCAGGTAAAGGCACGCGCTCAGGCTCGATTCGGTAAGGCCTGGACAGTATGCGCTGGCAATACCCCTCCAACGTCTATGTGTCCGTCTTCTTTGCAGATCCTGGCTGTGTCTCATTTACCAGAGGTAGTAAAGCGTGGCTACAGGCAAACCTCGGCAGCTTCTCTGGCTTCGCAACCCTGCAGGATTTGCAAGCCCTCAACCCCAACTTCTCCACTGTAAGTGCCGACTGCGGTTGAAGTATTCTTGGCCCAAACTGAAGTGTCTAGCAATGGTTCAGCAATTTCTGCTCTTTGATTTCATATCGGTTCCCTTCCGTAGGCCGAAACCTTGTCGGTGCTCACTCCGACTCAGGTGGCCCAGTTGACACTGAGCTCGGGGGCCTCGAATGACACAGCCCAGATCGACCTTGTGTTTGAGCGACTGGAGGAGGGCAATGCTCTGGAAAATGTGGATGAATTCCTGACAGAACTGACAGCGAATGGAAAGGTAGGCTACTCCCCGACACTCTGGAAGAGAGGACAGTCCTGGGCTTTTGACCTAGCATAGTCAGTGCATAGATATGTATCTTAATCTCAAAATCACTTGTAGGGGACTCATTCCTGTCAAATATTTTGTTACCTCCTTTCTAGCATTTTTGCCAAGTTGCTAATTATGCCGGGTGTATTTGCAACATGTAAATTGTGGGGTGTTTAAATCCTCTGGTGTCGTACTTTGACAGGTCCCTGATTACCAACCTGTTGTGAGAGATCGCATAATGAATAGGACCTTCGTCATCATCAGTCCCCATTTCGTGAAGTTCGAGAAAGACGACTGGTTCAATTGGTTCCACCTGAAACTGGTTGCTGTCCTCCCCAGCTTCACTCCAGTGATGCTCAACAGTGCAACATCAGACATAACCTGTACAAATTACCATGTCGTGTGAGTAGCATTTCAAAGACAAACTGCATTGACTGCATTGCTCCAAAGAACTGCACCTAAGTGGGAGGCTGGGTAAAACTGTATTGGTTTTTTTTTTTCACCCTTCGCAGTGTGAGAGGGATGGCCAAAGCTTTCCCTGCAATACCGGTGCATAGACGACAAGGAATCACATATGTTCTCCTGGGCTACCTGAGGAAATCTGCCAGTGTCATCACCGGGCCAGGTAGGGCTGACACAGTAAACTGTGCCGTGATGTTGTTTCTGCGGGCTTGTCCGTGGATTTCAAATTGTGATAAAAAAATATGCTTAAATGGCATCTGAGAATGAGACTGGAACTTGACTTGTTCCGTGTGCATTTATGAACAATAAGACTTGCTAAACTGCACCTGAGCTAACTTGAATCTACATGCCTTAGATTGCAGGCGGGGAATCGAGAGTGACGCCAAGTGGCTTGAAGCAAACTTTGGTCCGTTTTCCCAGTACACAACCTACTCTGACCTCAAAGTCTTCAACCTCTCTGCAGTAAGTCTTACATTTGACTAACGATCTTTCCTGAAAACAGCGGCACACTATTCAGAACTTGGAACGTCTGCACGTAGGGGTGGATTAGCCATGTCAAAGACAAAAGCAATTGGCATATCTGTTTTGTTTGTGTCATCAGGTGGCAGTTGTGGAATCCCTCTCAACAAAGCAGAAGGCAGAGCTGATCCTAGATCCAGACAGCGGTGCTTTGGAGGACGTGGTCATCGTAAGGATGGTGTTCAAGAGCTTGACAGAGTCCCCTGACAATGAGCTGCTCAAACAGTTTTTCCAGGCTTTTACAAGCATCAACAAGCAGGTGAATGCTTAACTTTGACGTAGCCATATTTTCCCATGAAGTTGGATGACAAGTAAGCCATGTAAATCTCGTCCTGGGCTCCAGGAGTTTTTGCATAAGCTAATAGGGGGCCAAGATTGGAGTGAAAATGATACGTTTCCGATATGTTTGTTTGGTGCCTATGATGCCTTGAGGCATACCGCTGCGCTGATACACTTTTAATGTGCAAAGGTGTGTCACCAAGCTTGCGCTGGCTTCTACAGTGATTTCAGAAGGGTAAAATGTCCTCCTGAACTGAAAGATGAATCCCTTTTATTTCCAGAGAAACATCACCATCATAAGAAATCAAGAGGTACGAGACACCATCTTGAATCTGACCTTGACGGCCCTTGCTCTGGAATTTGAAGTCTTTGAGCCTGAAGACTTTGAGCGGTGGTTCCAGGTTAATTTGGCTCCTGTGATGGCGAGCCTTCGTCCTGGCATTTTGGTGGTGATCCCCCGTAACATCAGCTGTGCATCCTACAAAGCTATGTAAGAGACGATGATGGTTTGAGGTCCACAGATAGACACGTTGGGGATGCATCACATACGACTGTGGCTCCAGACAAGTCACAGTAATTTCTGTTTTCTTCCTTCAGACTCACAGGACTTCGGCAAAGTGTGGAATCCTTGCCACTGAACATTTCACAGGGTGTGAGATCAAGCATTGAGGCACTCCGGCAGACATTCAAACGTACGTGACAGAACGCTGTGCTGACAAGGTTTTTCAGAAAAGCAGATTAGCACTACTGTAATGACTCTGTGTTGATGCCATGTTTCCTTTTCAATTTTTTCTCAAACAGGTTGCTCGGCTCCAGATTCCTTCCCGGTAAGTTCATTCCTATGGCTATATCACATGGATCTTACAGTTTCCATGGCAATTGACAAGACAAATTGGGCACATTAAATCTGTGGAGGAGGCTGTGTTAAGGTATTTTCACTTAAAGTTGCTGTTGCCACCGGACTAACAAGTATTCTTTGCCTTTCTCCAGTGCAAGGAGACCCCAGTCAATGGTAAGTCTGTGAGATATGAGAAATATCAAGTTTGATGACAAAAAAATCCCATTCTGAAGGTACAAGATCTCACACACGAATATTGTCTTTTCACAGAGGACCTGATCTGTGCTGGAGTGGAGAGGTAGGCGAATTACCGCTTTGTACAGCGCGGAGTTTGCATAGAGTTTGCATAGGAGTTTGCATTCTTTTACACAATCTAACTGAGGTGACAATGTTTTCCTTTTTTTATTGTTTGTCCTAGCGCACAACTTGAACAAAGTCAGGCGATGGGCAATTCCTCCGTAGCCCTGTGCAATTTCACCATCACTGAGCATGCCTGTTCCTCGGTAAGACTGTTTTATGCAAGCCGTGAATGGCAGAGAGAGATTTGGCCTTTGCTACATTGCCATCCTGAGACAAACCTCCATACATTCTGAGAGCTGTTGCTTTCTTTCTTGTCTGACTTTTTCTAAGGCTACGCATCTGACATCCAGCAACTTGGTGGCACTGATGAACTGCTCACTGGAAAGACAAAGTACATACCCCGTAGAGGTCTGGAAGCTTTTCTTCCAAAAGGCCTCTACTGCGCTGGACCAGGCCCTTGCGTCATTCGCCATCACGGTAAATCCAAAACCACAATTTCAGCACAACGGCGTTCCCCTGTGTGAATTCTGTGTCAAACCCAATGATCTCTCCAATTCTAGGCCCCCAACAGCAGCAACTCATCCTTGTCACATGCTCTTGAGGCTCTTGGAGAGGTGAGAATTGCCAACTTCAGCCAGGCACAACTGCAGAGTGATGACTTTGTCAGAAGTTGGTTCCAGACAAACCTTCGTCCGTTTTTGGCCTCTCCATCCACCAACTTCCTAGTCTGCCTCAGCTCCAAGGACTTCAGCTGCCAAACGTACCACACTGTGTAAGCAAATACATGACATATTGCTCCACTGTGGAACAAGATTGCAGAGGAACCTGCATGGTTGTAGTTGTTGAGATGTTAAAAGCCTTCTCTCAAATTTTAGCATCCAGGCATTCGGCAACCAAACAGCATCCATGGACAGAGAAGGACAGCGAGCAGTCTTCACTCATTTCATCAAGCCATTCCTTTCACGGAACGACTCATCAGGTAAAGGCACGCGCTCAGGCTCGATTCGGTAAGGCCTCGACAGAATGCGCTGGCAATACCCCTCCAACGTCTATGTTTCCGTCTTCTTTGCAGATCCTGGCTGTGTCTCATTTACCAGAGGTAGTAAAGCGTGGCTACAGGCAAACCTCGGCAGCTTCTCTGGCTTCGCAACCCTGCAGGATTTGCAAGCCCTCAACCCCAACTTCTCCACTGTAAGTGCCGACTGCGGTTGAAGTATTCTTGGCCCAAACTGAAGTGTCTAGCAATGGTTCAGCAATTTCTGCTGTTTGATTTCATATCGGTTCCCTTCCGTAGGCCGAAACCTTGTCGGTGCTCACTCCGACTCAGGTGGCCCAGTTGACGCTGAGCTCGGGGGCCTCGAATGACACGGCCCAGATCGACCTTGTGTTTGAGCGACTGGAGGAGGGCAATGCTCTGGAAAATGTGGATGAATTCCTGACAGAACTGACAGCGAATGGAAAGGTAGGCTACTCCCCGACACTCTGGAAGAAAGGACAGTCCTGGGCTTTTGACCTAGCATAGTCAGTGCATAGATATGTATCTTAATCTCAAAATCACTTGTAGGGGACTCATTCCTGTCAAATATTTTGTTACCTCCTTTCTAGCATTTTTGCCAAGTTGCTAATTATGCCGGGTGTATTTGCAACATGTAAATTGTGGGGTGTTTAAATCCTCTGGTGTCGTACTTTGACAGGTCCCTGATTTCCAACCTGTTGTGAGAGATCGTATAATGAATAGGACCTTCGTCATCATCAGTCCCCATTTCGTGAAGTTCGAGAAAGACGACTGGTTCAATTGGTTCCACCTGAAACTGGTTGCTGTCCTCCCCAGCTTCACTCCAGTGATGCTCAACAGTGCAACATCAGACATAACCTGCACAAATTACCATGTCGTGTGAGTAGCATTTCAAAGACAAACTGCATTGACTGCATTGCTCCAAAGAACTGCACCTAAGTGGGAGGCTGGGTAAAACTGTATTGTTTTTTTTTTTCACCCTTCGCAGTGTGAGAGGGATGGCCAAAGTTTTCCCTGCAATACCGGTGCATAGACGACAAGGAATCACATATGTTCTCCTGGGCTACCTGAGGAAATCTGCCAGTGTCATCACCGGGCCAGGTAGGGCTGACACAGTAAACTGTGCCGTGATGTTGTTTCTGCGGGCTTGTCCGTGGATTTCAAATTGTGATAAAAAATATGCTTAAATGGCATCTGAGAATGAGACTGGAACTTGACTTGTTCCGTGTGCATTTATGAACAATAAGACTTGCTAAACTGCACCTGAGCTAACTTTAATCTACATGCCTTAGATTGCAGGCGGGGAATCGAGAGTGACGCCAAGTGGCTTGAAGCAAACTTTGGTCCGTTTTCCCAGTACACAACCTACTCTGACCTCAAAGTCTTCAACCTCTCTGCAGTAAGTCTTACATTTGACTAACGATCTTTCCTGAAAACAGCGGCACACTATTCAGAACTTGGAACGTCTGCACGTAGGGGTGGATTAGCCATGTCAAAGACAAAAGCAGTTGGCATATCTGTTTTGTTTGTGTCATCAGGTGGCAGTTGTGGAATCCCTCTCAGCAAAGCAGAAGGCAGAGCTGATCCTAGATCCAGACAGCGGTGCTTTGGAGGACGTGGTCATCGTAAGGATGGTGTTCAAGAGCTTGACAGAGTCCCCTGACAATGAGCTGCTCAAACAGTTTTTCCAGGCTTTTACAAGCATCAACAAGCAGGTGAATGCTTAACTTTGACGTAGCCATATTTTCCCATGAAGTTGGATGACAAGTAAGCCATGTAAATCTCGTCCTGGGCTCCAGGAGTTTTTGCATAAGCTAATAGGGGGCCAAGATTGGAGTGAAAATGGTACGTTTCCCATATGTTTGTTGAATGAACTGGTGCCTATGATGCCTTGAGGCATACCGCTGCGCTGATACACTTTTAATGTGCAAAGGTGTGTCACCAAGCTTGCGCTGGCTTCTACAGTGATTTCAGAAGGGTAAAATGTCCTCCTGAACTGAAAGATGAATCCCTTTTATTTCCAGAGAAACATCACCATCATAAGAAATCAAGAGGTACGAGACACCATCTTGAATCTGACCTTGACGGCCCTTGCTCTGGAATTTGAAGTCTTTGAGCCTGAAGACTTTGAGCGGTGGTTCCAGGTTAATTTGGCTCCTGTGATGGCGAGCCTTCGTCCTGGCATTTTGGTGGTGATCCCCCGTAACATCAGCTGTGCATCCTACAAAGCTATGTAAGAGACGATGATGGTTTGAGGTCCACAGATAGACACGTTGGGGATGCATCACATACGACTGTGGCTCCAGACAAGTCACAGTAATTTCTGTTTTCTTCCTTCAGACTCACAGGACTTCGGCAAAGTGTGGAATCCTTGCCACTGAACATTTCACAGGGTGTGAGATCAAGCATTGAGGCACTCCGGCAGACATTCAAACGTACGTGACAAAACGCTGTGCTGACAAAGTTTTTCAGAAAAGCAGATTAGCACTACTGTAATGACTCTGTGTTGATGCCATGTTTCCTTTTCAATTTTTTCTCAAACAGGTTGCTCGGCTCCAGATTCCTTCCCGGTAAGTTCATTCCTATGGCTATATCACATGGATCTTACAGTTTCCATGGCAATTGACAAGACAAATTGGGCACATTAAATCTGTGGAGGAGGCTGTGTTAAGGTATTTTCACTTAAAGTTGCTGTTGCCACCGGACTAACAAGTATTCTTTGCCTTTCTCCAGTGCAAGGAGACCCCAGTCAATGGTAAGTCTGTGAGATATGAGAAATATCAAGTTTGATGACAAAAAAATCCCATTCTGAAGGTACAAGATCTCACACACGAATATTGTCTTTTCACAGAGGACCTGATCTGTGCTGGAGTGGAGAGGTAGGCGAATTACCGCTTTGTACAGCGCGGAGTTTGCATAGAGTTTGCATAGGAGTTTGCATTCTTTTACACAATCTAACTGAGGTGACAATGTTTTCCTTTTTTTATTGTTTGTCCTAGCGCACAACTTGAACAAAGTCAGGCGATGGGCAATTCCTCCGTAGCCCTGTGCAATTTCACCATCACTGAGCATGCCTGTTCCTCGGTAAGACTGTTTTATGCAAGCCGTGAATGGCAGAGAGAGATTTGGCCTTTGCTACATTGCCATCCTGAGACAAACCTCCATACATTCTGAGAGCTGTTGCTTTCTTTCTTGTCTGACTTTTTCTAAGGCTACGCATCTGACATCCAGCAACTTGGTGGCACTGATGAACTGCTCACTGGAAAGACAAAGTACATACCCCGTAGAGGTCTGGAAGCTTTTCTTCCAAAAGGCCTCTACTGCGCTGGACCAGGCCCTTGCGTCATTCGCCATCACGGTAAATCCAAAACCACAATTTCAGCACAACGGCGTTCCCCTGTGTGAATTCTGTGTCAAACCCAATGATCTCTCCAATTCTAGGCCCCCAACAGCAGCAACTCATCCTTGTCACATGCTCTTGAGGCTCTTGGAGAGGTGAGAATTGCCAACTTCAGCCAGGCACAACTGCAGAGTGATGACTTTGTCAGAAGTTGGTTCCAGACAAACCTTCGTCCGTTTTTGGCCTCTCCATCCACCAACTTCCTAGTCTGCCTCAGCTCCAAGGACTTCAGCTGCCAAACGTACCACACTGTGTAAGCAAATACATGACATATTGCTCCACTGTGGAACAAGATTGCAGAGGAACCTGCATGGTTGTAGTTGTTGAGATGTTAAAAGCCTTCTCTCAAATTTTAGCATCCAGGCATTCGGCAACCAAACAGCATCCATGGACAGAGAAGGACAGCGAGCAGTCTTCACTCATTTCATCAAGCCATTCCTTTCACGGAACGACTCATCAGGTAAAGGCACGCGCTCAGGCTCGATTCGGTAAGGCCTCGACAGAATGCGCTGGCAATACCCCTCCAACGTCTATGTTTCCGTCTTCTTTGCAGATCCTGGCTGTGTCTCATTTACCAGAGGTAGTAAAGCGTGGCTACAGGCAAACCTCGGCAGCTTCTCTGGCTTCGCAACCCTGCAGGATTTGCAAGCCCTCAACCCCAACTTCTCCACTGTAAGTGCCGACTGCGGTTGAAGTATTCTTGGCCCAAACTGAAGTGTCTAGCAATGGTTCAGCAATTTCTGCTCTTTGATTTCATATCGGTTCCCTTCCGTAGGCCGAAACCTTGTCGGTGCTCACTCCGACTCAGGTGGCCCAGTTGACACTGAGCTCGGGGGCCTCGAATGACACGGCCCAGATCGACCTTGTGTTTGAGCGACTGGAGGAGGGCAATGCTCTGGAAAATGTGGATGAATTCCTGACAGAACTGACAGCGAATGGAAAGGTAGGCTACTCCCCGACACTCTGGAAGAAAGGACAGTCCTGGGCTTTTGACCTAGCATAGTCAGTGCATAGATATGTATCTTAATCTCAAAATCACTTGTAGGGGACTCATTCCTGTCAAATATTTTGTTACCTCCTTTCTAGCATTTTTGCCAAGTTGCTAATTATGCCGGGTGTATTTGCAACATGTAAATTGTGGGGTGTTTAAATCCTCTGGTGTCGTACTTTGACAGGTCCCTGATTTCCAACCTGTTGTGAGAGATCGTATAATGAATAGGACCTTCGTCATCATCAGTCCCCATTTCGTGAAGTTCGAGAAAGACGACTGGTTCAATTGGTTCCACCTGAAACTGGTTGCTGTCCTCCCCAGCTTCACTCCAGTGATGCTCAAAAGTGCAACATCAGACATAACCTGCACAAATTACCATGTCGTGTGAGTAGCATTTCAAAGACAAACTGCATTGACTGCATTGCTCCAAAGAACTGCACCTAAGTGGGAGGCTGGGTAAAACTGTTGTTTTTTTTTTTCACCCTTCGCAGTGTGAGAGGGATGGCCAAAGTTTTCCCTGCAATACCGGTGCATAGACGACAAGGAATCACATATGTTCTCCTGGGCTACCTGAGGAAATCTGCCAGTGTCATCACCGGGCCAGGTAGGGCTGACACAGTAAACTGTGCCGTGATGTTGTTTCTGCGGGCTTGTCCGTGGATTTCAAATTGTGATAAAAAAATATGCTTAAATGGCATCTGAGAATGAGACTGGAACTTGACTTGTTCCGTGTGCATTTATGAACAATAAGACTTGCTAAACTGCACCTGAGCTAACTTTAATCTACATGCCTTAGATTGCAGGCGGGGAATCGAGAGTGACGCCAAGTGGCTTGAAGCAAACTTTGGTCCGTTTTCCCAGTACACAACCTACTCTGACCTCAAAGTCTTCAACCTCTCTGCAGTAAGTCTTACATTTGACTAACGATCTTTCCTGAAAACAGCGGCACACTATTCAGAACTTGGAACGTCTGCACGTAGGGGTGGATTAGCCATGTCAAAGACAAAAGCAGTTGGCATATCTGTTTTGTTTGTGTCATCAGGTGGCAGTTGTGGAATCCCTCTCAGCAAAGCAGAAGGCAGAGCTGATCCTAGATCCAGACAGCGGTGCTTTGGAGGACGTGGTCATCGTAAGGATGGTGTTCAAGAGCTTGACAGAGTCCCCTGACAATGAGCTGCTCAAACAGTTTTTCCAGGCTTTTACAAGCATCAACAAGCAGGTGAATGCTTAACTTTGACGTAGCCATATTTTCCCATGAAGTTGGATGACAAGTAAGCCATGTAAATCTCGTCCTGGGCTCCAGGAGTTTTTGCATAAGCTAATAGGGGGCCAAGATTGGAGTGAAAATGGTACGTTTCCCATATGTTTGTTGAATGAACTGGTGCCTATGATGCCTTGAGGCATACCGCTGCGCTGATACACTTTTAATGTGCAAAGGTGTGTCACCAAGCTTGCGCTGGCTTCTACAGTGATTTCAGAAGGGTAAAATGTCCTCCTGAACTGAAAGATGAATCCCTTTTATTTCCAGAGAAACATCACCATCATAAGAAATCAAGAGGTACGAGACACCATCTTGAATCTGACCTTGACGGCCCTTGCTCTGGAATTTGAAGTCTTTGAGCCTGAAGACTTTGAGCGGTGGTTCCAGGTTAATTTGGCTCCTGTGATGGCGAGCCTTCGTCCTGGCATTTTGGTGGTGATCCCCCGTAACATCAGCTGTGCATCCTACAAAGCTATGTAAGAGACGATGATGGTTTGAGGTCCACAGATAGACACGTTGGGGATGCATCACATACGACTGTGGCTCCAGACAAGTCACAGTAATTTCTGTTTTCTTCCTTCAGACTCACAGGACTTCGGCAAAGTGTGGAATCCTTGCCACTGAACATTTCACAGGGTGTGAGATCAAGCATTGAGGCACTCCGGCAGACATTCAAACGTACGTGACAAAACGCTGTGCTGACAAAGTTTTTCAGAAAAGCAGATTAGCACTACTGTAATGACTCTGTATTGATGCCATGTTTCCTTTTCAATTTTTTCTCAAACAGGTTGCTCGGCTCCAGATTCCTTCCCGGTAAGTTCATTCCTATGGCTATATCACATGGATCTTACAGTTTCCATGGCAATTGACAAGACAAATTGGGCACATTAAATCTGTGGAGGAGGCTGTGTTAAGGTATTTTCACTTAAAGTTGCTGTTGCCACCGGACTAACAAGTATTCTTTGCCTTTCTCCAGTGCAAGGAGACCCCAGTCAATGGTAAGTCTGTGAGATATGAGAAATATCAAGTTTGATGACAAAAAAATCCCATTCTGAAGGTACAAGATCTCACACACGAATATTGTCTTTTCACAGAGGACCTGATCTGTGCTGGAGTGGAGAGGTAGGCGAATTACCGCTTTGTACAGCGCGGAGTTTGCATAGAGTTTGCATAGGAGTTTGCATTCTTTTACACAATCTAACTGAGGTGACAATGTTTTCCTTTTTTTATTGTTTGTCCTAGCGCACAACTTGAACAAAGTCAGGCGATGGGCAATTCCTCCGTAGCCCTGTGCAATTTCACCATCACTGAGCATGCCTGTTCCTCGGTAAGACTGTTTTATGCAAGCCGTGAATGGCAGAGAGAGATTTGGCCTTTGCTACATTGCCATCCTGAGACAAACCTCCATACATTCTGAGAGCTGTTGCTTTCTTTCTTGTCTGACTTTTTCTAAGGCTACGCATCTGACATCCAGCAACTTGGTGGCACTGATGAACTGCTCACTGGAAAGACAAAGTACATACCCCGTAGAGGTCTGGAAGCTTTTCTTCCAAAAGGCCTCTACTGCGCTGGACCAGGCCCTTGCGTCATTCGCCATCACGGTAAATCCAAAACCACAATTTCAGCACAACGGCGTTCCCCTGTGTGAATTCTGTGTCAAACCCAATGATCTCTCCAATTCTAGGCCCCCAACAGCAGCAACTCATCCTTGTCACATGCTCTTGAGGCTCTTGGAGAGGTGAGAATTGCCAACTTCAGCCAGGCACAACTGCAGAGTGATGACTTTGTCAGAAGTTGGTTCCAGACAAACCTTCGTCCGTTTTTGGCCTCTCCATCCACCAACTTCCTAGTCTGCCTCAGCTCCAAGGACTTCAGCTGCCAAACGTACCACACTGTGTAAGCAAATACATGACATATTGCTCCACTGTGGAACAAGATTGCAGAGGAACCTGCATGGTTGTAGTTGTTGAGATGTTAAAAGCCTTCTCTCAAATTTTAGCATCCAGGCATTCGGCAACCAAACAGCATCCATGGACAGAGAAGGACAGCGAGCAGTCTTCACTCATTTCATCAAGCCATTCCTTTCACGGAACGACTCATCAGGTAAAGGCACGCGCTCAGGCTCGATTCGGTAAGGCCTCGACAGAATGCGCTGGCAATACCCCTCCAACGTCTATGTTTCCGTCTTCTTTGCAGATCCTGGCTGTGTCTCATTTACCAGAGGTAGTAAAGCGTGGCTACAGGCAAACCTCGGCAGCTTCTCTGGCTTCGCAACCCTGCAGGATTTGCAAGCCCTCAACCCCAACTTCTCCACTGTAAGTGCCGACTGCGGTTGAAGTATTCTTGGCCCAAACTGAAGTGTCTAGCAATGGTTCAGCAATTTCTGCTCTTTGATTTCATATCGGTTCCCTTCCGTAGGCCGAAACCTTGTCGGTGCTCACTCCGACTCAGGTGGCCCAGTTGACACTGAGCTCGGGGGCCTCGAATGACACGGCCCAGATCGACCTTGTGTTTGAGCGACTGGAGGAGGGCAATGCTCTGGAAAATGTGGATGAATTCCTGACAGAACTGACAGCGAATGGAAAGGTAGGCTACTCCCCGACACTCTGGAAGAAAGGACAGTCCTGGGCTTTTGACCTAGCATAGTCAGTGCATAGATATGTATCTTAATCTCAAAATCACTTGTAGGGGACTCATTCCTGTCAAATATTTTGTTACCTCCTTTCTAGCATTTTTGCCAAGTTGCTAATTATGCCGGGTGTATTTGCAACATGTAAATTGTGGGGTGTTTAAATCCTCTGGTGTCGTACTTTGACAGGTCCCTGATTTCCAACCTGTTGTGAGAGATCGTATAATGAATAGGACCTTCGTCATCATCAGTCCCCATTTCGTGAAGTTCGAGAAAGACGACTGGTTCAATTGGTTCCACCTGAAACTGGTTGCTGTCCTCCCCAGCTTCACTCCAGTGATGCTCAAAAGTGCAACATCAGACATAACCTGCACAAATTACCATGTCGTGTGAGTAGCATTTCAAAGACAAACTGCATTGACTGCATTGCTCCAAAGAACTGCACCTAAGTGGGAGGCTGGGTAAAACTGTTGTTTTTTTTTTTCACCCTTCGCAGTGTGAGAGGGATGGCCAAAGTTTTCCCTGCAATACCGGTGCATAGACGACAAGGAATCACATATGTTCTCCTGGGCTACCTGAGGAAATCTGCCAGTGTCATCACCGGGCCAGGTAGGGCTGACACAGTAAACTGTGCCGTGATGTTGTTTCTGCGGGCTTGTCCGTGGATTTCAAATTGTGATAAAAAAATATGCTTAAATGGCATCTGAGAATGAGACTGGAACTTGACTTGTTCCGTGTGCATTTATGAACAATAAGACTTGCTAAACTGCACCTGAGCTAACTTTAATCTACATGCCTTAGATTGCAGGCGGGGAATCGAGAGTGACGCCAAGTGGCTTGAAGCAAACTTTGGTCCGTTTTCCCAGTACACAACCTACTCTGACCTCAAAGTCTTCAACCTCTCTGCAGTAAGTCTTACATTTGACTAACGATCTTTCCTGAAAACAGCGGCACACTATTCAGAACTTGGAACGTCTGCACGTAGGGGTGGATTAGCCATGTCAAAGACAAAAGCAGTTGGCATATCTGTTTTGTTTGTGTCATCAGGTGGCAGTTGTGGAATCCCTCTCAGCAAAGCAGAAGGCAGAGCTGATCCTAGATCCAGACAGCGGTGCTTTGGAGGACGTGGTCATCGTAAGGATGGTGTTCAAGAGCTTGACAGAGTCCCCTGACAATGAGCTGCTCAAACAGTTTTTCCAGGCTTTTACAAGCATCAACAAGCAGGTGAATGCTTAACTTTGACGTAGCCATATTTTCCCATGAAGTTGGATGACAAGTAAGCCATGTAAATCTCGTCCTGGGCTCCAGGAGTTTTTGCATAAGCTAATAGGGGGCCAAGATTGGAGTGAAAATGGTACGTTTCCCATATGTTTGTTGAATGAACTGGTGCCTATGATGCCTTGAGGCATACCGCTGCGCTGATACACTTTTAATGTGCAAAGGTGTGTCACCAAGCTTGCGCTGGCTTCTACAGTGATTTCAGAAGGGTAAAATGTCCTCCTGAACTGAAAGATGAATCCCTTTTATTTCCAGAGAAACATCACCATCATAAGAAATCAAGAGGTACGAGACACCATCTTGAATCTGACCTTGACGGCCCTTGCTCTGGAATTTGAAGTCTTTGAGCCTGAAGACTTTGAGCGGTGGTTCCAGGTTAATTTGGCTCCTGTGATGGCGAGCCTTCGTCCTGGCATTTTGGTGGTGATCCCCCGTAACATCAGCTGTGCATCCTACAAAGCTATGTAAGAGACGATGATGGTTTGAGGTCCACAGATAGACACGTTGGGGATGCATCACATACGACTGTGGCTCCAGACAAGTCACAGTAATTTCTGTTTTCTTCCTTCAGACTCACAGGACTTCGGCAAAGTGTGGAATCCTTGCCACTGAACATTTCACAGGGTGTGAGATCAAGCATTGAGGCACTCCGGCAGACATTCAAACGTACGTGACAGAACGCTGTGCTGACAAGGTTTTTCAGAAAAGCAGATTAGCACTACTGTAATGACTCTGTGTTGATGCCATGTTTCCTTTTCAATTTTTTCTCAAACAGGTTGCTCGGCTCCAGATTCCTTCCCGGTAAGTTCATTCCTATGGCTATATCACATGGATCTTACAGTTTCCATGGCAATTGACAAGACAAATTGGGCACATTAAATCTGTGGAGGAGGCTGTGTTAAGGTATTTTCACTTAAAGTTGCTGTTGCCACCGGACTAACAAGTATTCTTTGCCTTTCTCCAGTGCAAGGAGACCCCAGTCAATGGTAAGTCTGTGAGATATGAGAAATATCAAGTTTGATGACAAAAAAATCCCATTCTGAAGGTACAAGATCTCACACACGAATATTGTCTTTTCACAGAGGACCTGATCTGTGCTGGAGTGGAGAGGTAGGCGAATTACCGCTTTGTACAGCGCGGAGTTTGCATAGAGTTTGCATAGGAGTTTGCATTCTTTTACACAATCTAACTGAGGTGACAATGTTTTCCTTTTTTTATTGTTTGTCCTAGCGCACAACTTGAACAAAGTCAGGCGATGGGCAATTCCTCCGTAGCCCTGTGCAATTTCACCATCACTGAGCATGCCTGTTCCTCGGTAAGACTGTTTTATGCAAGCCGTGAATGGCAGAGAGAGATTTGGCCTTTGCTACATTGCCATCCTGAGACAAACCTCCATACATTCTGAGAGCTGTTGCTTTCTTTCTTGTCTGACTTTTTCTAAGGCTACGCATCTGACATCCAGCAACTTGGTGGCACTGATGAACTGCTCACTGGAAAGACAAAGTACATACCCCGTAGAGGTCTGGAAGCTTTTCTTCCAAAAGGCCTCTACTGCGCTGGACCAGGCCCTTGCGTCATTCGCCATCACGGTAAATCCAAAACCACAATTTCAGCACAACGGCGTTCCCCTGTGTGAATTCTGTGTCAAACCCAATGATCTCTCCAATTCTAGGCCCCCAACAGCAGCAACTCATCCTTGTCACATGCTCTTGAGGCTCTTGGAGAGGTGAGAATTGCCAACTTCAGCCAGGCACAACTGCAGAGTGATGACTTTGTCAGAAGTTGGTTCCAGACAAACCTTCGTCCGTTTTTGGCCTCTCCATCCACCAACTTCCTAGTCTGCCTCAGCTCCAAGGACTTCAGCTGCCAAACGTACCACACTGTGTAAGCAAATACATGACATATTGCTCCACTGTGGAACAAGATTGCAGAGGAACCTGCATGGTTGTAGTTGTTGAGATGTTAAAAGCCTTCTCTCAAATTTTAGCATCCAGGCATTCGGCAACCAAACAGCATCCATGGACAGAGAAGGACAGCGAGCAGTCTTCACTCATTTCATCAAGCCATTCCTTTCACGGAACGACTCATCAGGTAAAGGCACGCGCTCAGGCTCGATTCGGTAAGGCCTCGACAGAATGCGCTGGCAATACCCCTCCAACGTCTATGTTTCCGTCTTCTTTGCAGATCCTGGCTGTGTCTCATTTACCAGAGGTAGTAAAGCGTGGCTACAGGCAAACCTCGGCAGCTTCTCTGGCTTCGCAACCCTGCAGGATTTGCAAGCCCTCAACCCCAACTTCTCCACTGTAAGTGCCGACTGCGGTTGAAGTATTCTTGGCCCAAACTGAAGTGTCTAGCAATGGTTCAGCAATTTCTGCTCTTTGATTTCATATCGGTTCCCTTCCGTAGGCCGAAACCTTGTCGGTGCTCACTCCGACTCAGGTGGCCCAGGTGACACTGAGCTCGGGGGCCTCGAATGACACGGCCCAGATCGACCTTGTGTTTGAGCGACTGGAGGAGGGCAATGCTCTGGAAAATGTGGATGAATTCCTGACAGAACTGACAGCGAATGGAAAGGTAGGCTACTCCCCGACACTCTGGAAGAAAGGACAGTCCTGGGCTTTTGACCTAGCATAGTCAGTGCATAGATATGTATCTTAATCTCAAAATCACTTGTAGGGGACTCATTCCTGTCAAATATTTTGTTACCTCCTTTCTAGCATTTTTGCCAAGTTGCTAATTATGCCGGGTGTATTTGCAACATGTAAATTGTCTGGTGTTTAAATCCTCTGGTGTCGTACTTTGACAGGTCCCTGATTTCCAACCTGTTGTGAGAGATCGTATAATGAATAGGACCTTCGTCATCATCAGTCCCCATTTCGTGAAGTTCGAGAAAGACGACTGGTTCAATTGGTTCCACCTGAAACTGGTTGCTGTCCTCCCCAGCTTCACTCCAGTGATGCTCAACAGTGCAACATCAGACATAACCTGCACAAATTACCATGTCGTGTGAGTAGCATTTCAAAGACAAACTGCATTGACTGCATTGCTCCAAAGAACTGCACCTAAGTGGGAGGCTGGGTAAAACTGTATTGTTTTTTTTTTTCACCCTTCGCAGTGTGAGAGGGATGGCCAAAGTTTTCCCTGCAATACCGGTGCATAGACGACAAGGAATCACATATGTTCTCCTGGGCTACCTGAGGAAATCTGCCAGTGTCATCACCGGGCCAGGTAGGGCTGACACAGTAAACTGTGCCGTGATGTTGTTTCTGCGGGCTTGTCCGTGGATTTCAAATTGTGATAAAAAATATGCTTAAATGGCATCTGAGAATGAGACTGGAACTTGACTTGTTCCGTGTGCATTTATGAACAATAAGACTTGCTAAACTGCACCTGAGCTAACTTTAATCTACATGCCTTAGATTGCAGGCGGGGAATCGAGAGTGACGCCAAGTGGCTTGAAGCAAACTTTGGTCCGTTTTCCCAGTACACAACCTACTCTGACCTCAAAGTCTTCAACCTCTCTGCAGTAAGTCTTACATTTGACTAACGATCTTTCCTGAAAACAGCGGCACACTATTCAGAACTTGGAACGTCTGCACGTAGGGGTGGATTAGCCATGTCAAAGACAAAAGCAATTGGCATATCTGTTTTGTTTGTGTCATCAGGTGGCAGTTGTGGAATCCCTCTCAGCAAAGCAGAAGGCAGAGCTGATCCTAGATCCAGACAGCGGTGCTTTGGAGGACGTGGTCATCGTAAGGATGGTGTTCAAGAGCTTGACAGAGTCCCCTGACAATGAGCTGCTCAAACAGTTTTTCCAGGCTTTTACAAGCATCAACAAGCAGGTGAATGCTTAACTTTGACGTAGCCATATTTTCCCATGAAGTTGGATGACAAGTAAGCCATGTAAATCTCGTCCTGGGCTCCAGGAGTTTTTGCATAAGCTAATAGGGGGCCAAGATTGGAGTGAAAATGGTACGTTTCCCATATGTTTGTTGAATGAACTGGTGCCTATGATGCCTTGAGGCATACCGCTGCGCTGATACACTTTTAATGTGCAAAGGTGTGTCACCAAGCTTGCGCTGGCTTCTACAGTGATTTCAGAAGGGTAAAATGTCCTCCTGAACTGAAAGATGAATCCCTTTTATTTCCAGAGAAACATCACCATCATAAGAAATCAAGAGGTACGAGACACCATCTTGAATCTGACCTTGACGGCCCTTGCTCTGGAATTTGAAGTCTTTGAGCCTGAAGACTTTGAGCGGTGGTTCCAGGTTAATTTGGCTCCTGTGATGGCGAGCCTTCGTCCTGGCATTTTGGTGGTGATCCCCCGTAACATCAGCTGTGCATCCTACAAAGCTATGTAAGAGACGATGATGGTTTGAGGTCCACAGATAGACACGTTGGGGATGCATCACATACGACTGTGGCTCCAGACAAGTCACAGTAATTTCTGTTTTCTTCCTTCAGACTCACAGGACTTCGGCAAAGTGTGGAATCCTTGCCACTGAACATTTCACAGGGTGTGAGATCAAGCATTGAGGCACTCCGGCAGACATTCAAACGTACGTGACAGAACGCTGTGCTGACAAGGTTTTTCAGAAAAGCAGATTAGCACTACTGTAATGACTCTGTGTTGATGCCATGTTTCCTTTTCAATTTTTTCTCAAACAGGTTGCTCGGCTCCAGATTCCTTCCCGGTAAGTTCATTCCTATGGCTATATCACATGGATCTTACAGTTTCCATGGCAATTGACAAGACAAATTGGGCACATTAAATCTGTGGAGGAGGCTGTGTTAAGGTATTTTCACTTAAAGTTGCTGTTGCCACCGGACTAACAAGTATTCTTTGCCTTTCTCCAGTGCAAGGAGACCCCAGTCAATGGTAAGTCTGTGAGATATGAGAAATATCAAGTTTGATGACAAAAAAATCCCATTCTGAAGGTACAAGATCTCACACACGAATATTGTCTTTTCACAGAGGACCTGATCTGTGCTGGAGTGGAGAGGTAGGCGAATTACCGCTTTGTACAGCGCGGAGTTTGCATAGAGTTTGCATAGGAGTTTGCATTCTTTTACACAATCTAACTGAGGTGACAATGTTTTCCTTTTTTTATTGTTTGTCCTAGCGCACAACTTGAACAAAGTCAGGCGATGGGCAATTCCTCCGTAGCCCTGTGCAATTTCACCATCACTGAGCATGCCTGTTCCTCGGTAAGACTGTTTTATGCAAGCCGTGAATGGCAGAGAGAGATTTGGCCTTTGCTACATTGCCATCCTGAGACAAACCTCCATACATTCTGAGAGCTGTTGCTTTCTTTCTTGTCTGACTTTTTCTAAGGCTACGCATCTGACATCCAGCAACTTGGTGGCACTGATGAACTGCTCACTGGAAAGACAAAGTACATACCCCGTAGAGGTCTGGAAGCTTTTCTTCCAAAAGGCCTCTACTGCGCTGGACCAGGCCCTTGCGTCATTCGCCATCACGGTAAATCCAAAACCACAATTTCAGCACAACGGCGTTCCCCTGTGTGAATTCTGTGTCAAACCCAATGATCTCTCCAATTCTAGGCCCCCAACAGCAGCAACTCATCCTTGTCACATGCTCTTGAGGCTCTTGGAGAGGTGAGAATTGCCAACTTCAGCCAGGCACAACTGCAGAGTGATGACTTTGTCAGAAGTTGGTTCCAGACAAACCTTCGTCCGTTTTTGGCCTCTCCATCCACCAACTTCCTAGTCTGCCTCAGCTCCAAGGACTTCAGCTGCCAAACGTACCACACTGTGTAAGCAAATACATGACATATTGCTCCACTGTGGAACAAGATTGCAGAGGAACCTGCATGGTTGTAGTTGTTGAGATGTTAAAAGCCTTCTCTCAAATTTTAGCATCCAGGCATTCGGCAACCAAACAGCATCCATGGACAGAGAAGGACAGCGAGCAGTCTTCACTCATTTCATCAAGCCATTCCTTTCACGGAACGACTCATCAGGTAAAGGCACGCGCTCAGGCTCGATTCGGTAAGGCCTCGACAGAATGCGCTGGCAATACCCCTCCAACGTCTATGTTTCCGTCTTCTTTGCAGATCCTGGCTGTGTCTCATTTACCAGAGGTAGTAAAGCGTGGCTACAGGCAAACCTCGGCAGCTTCTCTGGCTTCGCAACCCTGCAGGATTTGCAAGCCCTCAACCCCAACTTCTCCACTGTAAGTGCCGACTGCGGTTGAAGTATTCTTGGCCCAAACTGAAGTGTCTAGCAATGGTTCAGCAATTTCTGCTCTTTGATTTCATATCGGTTCCCTTCCGTAGGCCGAAACCTTGTCGGTGCTCACTCCGACTCAGGTGGCCCAGTTGACACTGAGCTCGGGGGCCTCGAATGACACGGCCCAGATCGACCTTGTGTTTGAGCGACTGGAGGAGGGCAATGCTCTGGAAAATGTGGATGAATTCCTGACAGAACTGACAGCGAATGGAAAGGTAGGCTACTCCCCGACACTCTGGAAGAAAGGACAGTCCTGGGCTTTTGACCTAGCATAGTCAGTGCATAGATATGTATCTTAATCTCAAAATCACTTGTAGGGGACTCATTCCTGTCAAATATTTTGTTACCTCCTTTCTAGCATTTTTGCCAAGTTGCTAATTATGCCGGGTGTATTTGCAACATGTAAATTGTGGGGTGTTTAAATCCTCTGGTGTCGTACTTTGACAGGTCCCTGATTACCAACCTGTTGTGAGAGATCGTATAATGAATAGGACCTTCGTCATCATCAGTCCCCATTTCGTGAAGTTCGAGAAAGACGACTGGTTCAATTGGTTCCACCTGAAACTGGTTGCTGTCCTCCCCAGCTTCACTCCAGTGATGCTCAACAGTGCAACATCAGACATAACCTGCACAAATTACCATGTCGTGTGAGTAGCATTTCAAAGACAAACTGCATTGACTGCATTGCTCCAAAGAACTGCACCTAAGTGGGAGGCTGGGTAAAACTGTATTGTTTTTTTTTTTTCCACCCTTCGCAGTGTGAGAGGGATGGCCAAAGCTTTCCCTGCAATACCGGTGCATAGACGACAAGGAATCACATATGTTCTCCTGGGCTACCTGAGGAAATCTGCCAGTGTCATCACCGGGCCAGGTAGGGCTGACACAGTAAACTGTGCCGTGATGTTGTTTCTGCGGGCTTGTCCGTGGATTTCAAATTGTGATAAAAAAATATGCTTAAATGGCATCTGAGAATGAGACTGGAACTTGACTTGTTCCGTGTGCATTTATGAACAATAAGACTTGCTAAACTGCACCTGAGCTAACTTTAATCTACATGCCTTAGATTGCAGGCGGGGAATCGAGAGTGACGCCAAGTGGCTTGAAGCAAACTTTGGTCCGTTTTCCCAGTACACAACCTACTCTGACCTCAAAGTCTTCAACCTCTCTGCAGTAAGTCTTACATTTGACTAACGATCTTTCCTGAAAACAGCGGCACACTATTCAGAACTTGGAACGTCTGCACGTAGGGGTGGATTAGCCATGTCAAAGACAAAAGCAATTGGCATATCTGTTTTGTTTGTGTCATCAGGTGGCAGTTGTGGAATCCCTCTCAGCAAAGCAGAAGGCAGAGCTGATCCTAGATCCAGACAGCGGTGCTTTGGAGGACGTGGTCATCGTAAGGATGGTGTTCAAGAGCTTGACAGAGTCCCCTGACAATGAGCTGCTCAAACAGTTTTTCCAGGCTTTTACAAGCATCAACAAGCAGGTGAATGCTTAACTTTGACGTAGCCATATTTTCCCATGAAGTTGGATGACAAGTAAGCCATGTAAATCTCGTCCTGGGCTCCAGGAGTTTTTGCATAAGCTAATAGGGGGCCAAGATTGGAGTGAAAATGATACGTTTCCGATATGTTTGTTGAATGAACTGGTGCCTATGATGCCTTGAGGCATACCGCTGCGCTGATACACTTTTAATGTGCAAAGGTGTGTCACCAAGCTTGCGCTGGCTTCTACAGTGATTTCAGAAGGGTAAAATGTCCTCCTGAACTGAAAGATGAATCCCTTTTATTTCCAGAGAAACATCACCATCATAAGAAATCAAGAGGTACGAGACACCATCTTGAATCTGACCTTGACGGCCCTTGCTCTGGAATTTGAAGTCTTTGAGCCTGAAGACTTTGAGCGGTGGTTCCAGGTTAATTTGGCTCCTGTGATGGCGAGCCTTCGTCCTGGCATTTTGGTGGTGATCCCCCGTAACATCAGCTGTGCATCCTACAAAGCTATGTAAGAGACGATGATGGTTTGAGGTCCACAGATAGACACGTTGGGGATGCATCACATACGACTGTGGCTCCAGACAAGTCACAGTAATTTCTGTTTTCTTCCTTCAGACTCACAGGACTTCGGCAAAGTGTGGAATCCTTGCCGCTGAACATTTCACAGGGTGTGAGATCAAGCATTGAGGCACTCCGGCAGACATTCAAACGTACGTGACAAAACGCTGTGCTGACAAAGTTTTTCAGAAAAGCAGATTAGCACTACTGTAATGACTCTGTATTGATGCCATGTTTCCTTTTCAATTTTTTCTCAAACAGGTTGCTCGGCTCCAGATTCCTTCCCGGTAAGTTCATTCCTATGGCTATATCACATGGATCTTACAGTTTCCATGGCAATTGACAAGACAAATTGGGCACATTAAATCTGTGGAGGAGGCTGTGTTAAGGTATTTTCACTTAAAGTTGCTGTTGCCACCGGACTAACAAGTATTCTTTGCCTTTCTCCAGTGCAAGGAGACCCCAGTCAATGGTAAGTCTGTGAGATATGAGAAATATCAAGTTTGATGACAAAAAAATCCCATTCTGAAGGTACAAGATCTCACACACGAATATTGTCTTTTCACAGAGGACCTGATCTGTGCTGGAGTGGAGAGGTAGGCGAATTACCGCTTTGTACAGCGCGGAGTTTGCATAGAGTTTGCATTCTTTTACACAATCTAACTGAGGTGACAATGTTTTCCTTTTTTTATTGTTTGTCCTAGCGCACAATTTGAACAAAGTCAGGCGATGGGCAATTCCTCTGTAGCCCTGTGCAATTTCACCATCACTGAGCATGCCTGTTCCTCGGTAAGACTGTTTTATGCAAGCCGTGAATGGCAGAGAGAGATTTGGCCTTTGCTACATTGCCATCCTGAGACAAACCTCCATACATTCTGAGAGCTGTTGCTTTCTTTCTTGTCTGACTTTTTCTAAGGCTACGCATCTGACATCCAGCAACTTGGTGGCACTGATGAACTGCTCACTGGAAAGACAAAGTACATACCCCGTAGAGGTCTGGAAGCTTTTCTTCCAAAAGGCCTCTACTGCGCTGGACCAGGCCCTTGCGTCATTCGCCATCACGGTAAATCCAAAACCACAATTTCAGCACAACGGCGTTCCCCTGTGTGAATTCTGTGTCAAACCCAATGATCTCTCCAATTCTAGGCCCCCAACAGCAGCAACTCATCCTTGTCACATGCTCTTGAGGCTCTTGGAGAGGTGAGAATTGCCAACTTCAGCCAGGCACAACTGCAGAGTGATGACTTTGTCAGAAGTTGGTTCCAGACAAACCTTCGTCCGTTTTTGGCCTCTCCATCCACCAACTTCCTAGTCTGCCTCAGCTCCAAGGACTTCAGCTGCCAAACGTACCACACTGTGTAAGCAAATACATGACATATTGCTCCACTGTGGAACAAGATTGCAGAGGAACCTGCATGGTTGTAGTTGTTGAGATGTTAAAAGCCTTCTCTCAAATTTTAGCATCCAGGCATTCGGCAACCAAACAGCATCCATGGACAGAGAAGGACAGCGAGCAGTCTTCACTCATTTCATCAAGCCATTCCTTTCACGGAGCGACTCATCAGGTAAAGGCACGCGCTCAGGCTCGATTCGGTAAGGCCTCGACAGTATGCGCTGGCAATACCCCTCCAACGTCTATGTGTCCGTCTTCTTTGCAGATCCTGGCTGTGTCTCATTTACCAGAGGTAGTAAAGCGTGGCTACAGGCAAACCTCGGCAGCTTCTCTGGCTTCGCAACCCTGCAGGATTTGCAAGCCCTCAACCCCAACTTCTCCACTGTAAGTGCCGACTGCGGTTGAAGTATTCTTGGCCCAAACTGAAGTGTCTAGCAATGGTTCAGCAATTTCTGCTCTTTGATTTCATATCGGTTCCCTTCCGTAGGCCGAAACCTTGTCGGTGCTCACTCCGACTCAGGTGGCCCAGTTGACACTGAGCTCGGGGGCCTCGAATGACACGGCCCAGATCGACCTTGTGTTTGAGCGACTGGAGGAGGGCAATGCTCTGGAAAATGTGGATGAATTCCTGACAGAACTGACAGCGAATGGAAAGGTAGGCTACTCCCCGACACTCTGGAAGAAAGGACAGTCCTGGGCTTTTGACCTAGCATAGTCAGTGCATAGATATGTATCTTAATCTCAAAATCACTTGTAGGGGACTCATTCCTGTCAAATATTTTGTTACCTCCTTTCTAGCATTTTTGCCAAGTTGCTAATTATGCCGGGTGTATTTGCAACATGTAAATTGTGGGGTGTTTAAATCCTCTGGTGTCGTACTTTGACAGGTCCCTGATTACCAACCTGTTGTGAGAGATCGTATAATGAATAGGACCTTCGTCATCATCAGTCCCCATTTCGTGAAGTTCGAGAAAGACGACTGGTTCAATTGGTTCCACCTGAAACTGGTTGCTGTCCTCCCCAGCTTCACTCCAGTGATGCTCAACAGTGCAACATCAGACATAACCTGCACAAATTACCATGTCGTGTGAGTAGCATTTCAAAGACAAACTGCATTGACTGCATTGCTCCAAAGAACTGCACCTAAGTGGGAGGCTGGGTAAAACTGTATTGTTTTTTTTTTTTCCACCCTTCGCAGTGTGAGAGGGATGGCCAAAGCTTTCCCTGCAATACCGGTGCATAGACGACAAGGAATCACATATGTTCTCCTGGGCTACCTGAGGAAATCTGCCAGTGTCATCACCGGGCCAGGTAGGGCTGACACAGTAAACTGTGCCGTGATGTTGTTTCTGCGGGCTTGTCCGTGGATTTCAAATTGTGATAAAAAAATATGCTTAAATGGCATCTGAGAATGAGACTGGAACTTGACTTGTTCCGTGTGCATTTATGAACAATAAGACTTGCTAAACTGCACCTGAGCTAACTTTAATCTACATGCCTTAGATTGCAGGCGGGGAATCGAGAGTGACGCCAAGTGGCTTGAAGCAAACTTTGGTCCGTTTTCCCAGTACACAACCTACTCTGACCTCAAAGTCTTCAACCTCTCTGCAGTAAGTCTTACATTTGACTAACGATCTTTCCTGAAAACAGCGGCACACTATTCAGAACTTGGAACGTCTGCACGTAGGGGTGGATTAGCCATGTCAAAGACAAAAGCAATTGGCATATCTGTTTTGTTTGTGTCATCAGGTGGCAGTTGTGGAATCCCTCTCAGCAAAGCAGAAGGCAGAGCTGATCCTAGATCCAGACAGCGGTGCTTTGGAGGACGTGGTCATCGTAAGGATGGTGTTCAAGAGCTTGACAGAGTCCCCTGACAATGAGCTGCTCAAACAGTTTTTCCAGGCTTTTACAAGCATCAACAAGCAGGTGAATGCTTAACTTTGACGTAGCCATATTTTCCCATGAAGTTGGATGACAAGTAAGCCATGTAAATCTCGTCCTGGGCTCCAGGAGTTTTTGCATAAGCTAATAGGGGGCCAAGATTGGAGTGAAAATGATACGTTTCCGATATGTTTGTTGAATGAACTGGTGCCTATGATGCCTTGAGGCATACCGCTGCGCTGATACACTTTTAATGTGCAAAGGTGTGTCACCAAGCTTGCGCTGGCTTCTACAGTGATTTCAGAAGGGTAAAATGTCCTCCTGAACTGAAAGATGAATCCCTTTTATTTCCAGAGAAACATCACCATCATAAGAAATCAAGAGGTACGAGACACCATCTTGAATCTGACCTTGACGGCCCTTGCTCTGGAATTTGAAGTCTTTGAGCCTGAAGACTTTGAGCGGTGGTTCCAGGTTAATTTGGCTCCTGTGATGGCGAGCCTTCGTCCTGGCATTTTGGTGGTGATCCCCCGTAACATCAGCTGTGCATCCTACAAAGCTATGTAAGAGACGATGATGGTTTGAGGTCCACAGATAGACACGTTGGGGATGCATCACATACGACTGTGGCTCCAGACAAGTCACAGTAATTTCTGTTTTCTTCCTTCAGACTCACAGGACTTCGGCAAAGTGTGGAATCCTTGCCGCTGAACATTTCACAGGGTGTGAGATCAAGCATTGAGGCACTCCGGCAGACATTCAAACGTACGTGACAAAACGCTGTGCTGACAAAGTTTTTCAGAAAAGCAGATTAGCACTACTGTAATGACTCTGTATTGATGCCATGTTTCCTTTTCAATTTTTTCTCAAACAGGTTGCTCGGCTCCAGATTCCTTCCCGGTAAGTTCATTCCTATGGCTATATCACATGGATCTTACAGTTTCCATGGCAATTGACAAGACAAATTGGGCACATTAAATCTGTGGAGGAGGCTGTGTTAAGGTATTTTCACTTAAAGTTGCTGTTGCCACCGGACTAACAAGTATTCTTTGCCTTTCTCCAGTGCAAGGAGACCCCAGTCAATGGTAAGTCTGTGAGATATGAGAAATATCAAGTTTGATGACAAAAAAATCCCATTCTGAAGGTACAAGATCTCACACACGAATATTGTCTTTTCACAGAGGACCTGATCTGTGCTGGAGTGGAGAGGTAGGCGAATTACCGCTTTGTACAGCGCGGAGTTTGCATAGAGTTTGCATTCTTTTACACAATCTAACTGAGGTGACAATGTTTTCCTTTTTTTATTGTTTGTCCTAGCGCACAATTTGAACAAAGTCAGGCGATGGGCAATTCCTCTGTAGCCCTGTGCAATTTCACCATCACTGAGCATGCCTGTTCCTCGGTAAGACTGTTTTATGCAAGCCGTGAATGGCAGAGAGAGATTTGGCCTTTGCTACATTGCCATCCTGAGACAAACCTCCATACATTCTGAGAGCTGTTGCTTTCTTTCTTGTCTGACTTTTTCTAAGGCTACGCATCTGACATCCAGCAACTTGGTGGCACTGATGAACTGCTCACTGGAAAGACAAAGTACATACCCCGTAGAGGTCTGGAAGCTTTTCTTCCAAAAGGCCTCTACTGCGCTGGACCAGGCCCTTGCGTCATTCGCCATCACGGTAAATCCAAAACCACAATTTCAGCACAACGGCGTTCCCCTGTGTGAATTCTGTGTCAAACCCAATGATCTCTCCAATTCTAGGCCCCCAACAGCAGCAACTCATCCTTGTCACATGCTCTTGAGGCTCTTGGAGAGGTGAGAATTGCCAACTTCAGCCAGGCACAACTGCAGAGTGATGACTTTGTCAGAAGTTGGTTCCAGACAAACCTTCGTCCGTTTTTGGCCTCTCCATCCACCAACTTCCTAGTCTGCCTCAGCTCCAAGGACTTCAGCTGCCAAACGTACCACACTGTGTAAGCAAATACATGACATATTGCTCCACTGTGGAACAAGATTGCAGAGGAACCTGCATGGTTGTAGTTGTTGAGATGTTAAAAGCCTTCTCTCAAATTTTAGCATCCAGGCATTCGGCAACCAAACAGCATCCATGGACAGAGAAGGACAGCGAGCAGTCTTCACTCATTTCATCAAGCCATTCCTTTCACGGAGCGACTCATCAGGTAAAGGCACGCGCTCAGGCTCGATTCGGTAAGGCCTCGACAGTATGCGCTGGCAATACCCCTCCAACGTCTATGTGTCCGTCTTCTTTGCAGATCCTGGCTGTGTCTCATTTACCAGAGGTAGTAAAGCGTGGCTACAGGCAAACCTCGGCAGCTTCTCTGGCTTCGCAACCCTGCAGGATTTGCAAGCCCTCAACCCCAACTTCTCCACTGTAAGTGCCGACTGCGGTTGAAGTATTCTTGGCCCAAACTGAAGTGTCTAGCAATGGTTCAGCAATTTCTGCTCTTTGATTTCATATCGGTTCCCTTCCGTAGGCCGAAACCTTGTCGGTGCTCACTCCGACTCAGGTGGCCCAGTTGACACTGAGCTCGGGGGCCTCGAATGACACGGCCCAGATCGACCTTGTGTTTGAGCGACTGGAGGAGGGCAATGCTCTGGAAAATGTGGATGAATTCCTGACAGAACTGACAGCGAATGGAAAGGTAGGCTACTCCCCGACACTCTGGAAGAAAGGACAGTCCTGGGCTTTTGACCTAGCATAGTCAGTGCATAGATATGTATCTTAATCTCAAAATCACTTGTAGGGGACTCATTCCTATCAAATATTTTGTTACCTCCTTTCTAGCATTTTTGCCAAGTTGCTAATTATGCCGGGTGTATTTGCAACATGTAAATTGTGGGGTGTTTAAATCCTCTGGTGTCGTACTTTGACAGGTCCCTGATTACCAACCTGTTGTGAGAGATCGTATAATGAATAGGACCTTCGTCATCATCAGTCCCCATTTCGTGAAGTTCGAGAAAGACGACTGGTTCAATTGGTTCCACCTGAAACTGGTTGCTGTCCTCCCCAGCTTCACTCCAGTGATGCTCAACAGTGCAACATCAGACATAACCTGCACAAATTACCATGTCGTGTGAGTAGCATTTCAAAGACAAACTGCATTGACTGCATTGCTCCAAAGAACTGCACCTAAGTGGGAGGCTGGGTAAAACTGTATTGTTTTTTTTTTTTCACCCTTCGCAGTGTGAGAGGGATGGCCAAAGCTTTCCCTGCAATACCGGTGCATAGACGACAAGGAATCACATATGTTCTCCTGGGCTACCTGAGGAAATCTGCCAGTGTCATCACCGGGCCAGGTAGGGCTGACACAGTAAACTGTGCCGTGATGTTGTTTCTGCGGGCTTGTCCGTGGATTTCAAATTGTGATAAAAAAATATGCTTAAATGGCATCTGAGAATGAGACTGGAACTTGACTTGTTCCGTGTGCATTTATGAACAATAAGACTTGCTAAACTGCACCTGAGCTAACTTGAATCTACATGCCTTAGATTGCAGGCGGGGAATCGAGAGTGACGCCAAGTGGCTTGAAGCAAACTTTGGTCCGTTTTCCCAGTACACAACCTACTCTGACCTCAAAGTCTTCAACCTCTCTGCAGTAAGTCTTACATTTGACTAACGATCTTTCCTGAAAACAGCGGCACACTATTCAGAACTTGGAACGTCTGCACGTAGGGGTGGATTAGCCATGTCAAAGACAAAAGCAATTGGCATATCTGTTTTGTTTGTGTCATCAGGTGGCAGTTGTGGAATCCCTCTCAGCAAAGCAGAAGGCAGAGCTGATCCTAGATCCAGACAGCGGTGCTTTGGAGGACGTGGTCATCGTAAGGATGGTGTTCAAGAGCTTGACAGCGTCCCCTGACAATGAGCTGCTCAAACAGTTTTTCCAGGCTTTTACAAGCATCAACAAGCAGGTGAATGCTTAACTTTGACGTAGCCATATTTTCCCATGAAGTTGGATGACAAGTAAGCCATGTAAATCTCGTCCTGGGCTCCAGGAGTTTTTGCATAAGCTAATAGGGGGCCAAGATTGGAGTGAAAATGATACGTTTCCGATATGTTTGTTGAATGAACTGGTGCCTATGATGCCTTGAGGCATACCGCTGCGCTGATACACTTTTAATGTGCAAAGGTGTGTCACCAAGCTTGCGCTGGCTTCTACAGTGATTTCAGAAGGGTAAAATGTCCTCCTGAACTGAAAGATGAATCCCTTTTATTTCCAGAGAAACATCACCATCATAAGAAATCAAGAGGTACGAGACACCATCTTGAATCTGACCTTGACGGCCCTTGCTCTGGAATTTGAAGTCTTTGAGCCTGAAGACTTTGAGCGGTGGTTCCAGGTTAATTTGGCTCCTGTGATGGCGAGCCTTCGTCCTGGCATTTTGGTGGTGATCCCCCGTAACATCAGCTGTGCATCCTACAAAGCTATGTAAGAGACGATGATGGTTTGAGGTCCACAGATAGACACGTTGGGGATGCATCACATACGACTGTGGCTCCAGACAAGTCACAGTAATTTCTGTTTTCTTCCTTCAGACTCACAGGACTTCGGCAAAGTGTGGAATCCTTGCCACTGAACATTTCACAGGGTGTGAGATCAAGCATTGAGGCACTCCGGCAGACATTCAAACGTACGTGACAGAACGCTGTGCTGACAAAGTTTTTCAGAAAAGCAGATTAGCACTACTGTAATGACTCTGTATTGATGCCATGTTTCCTTTTCAATTTTTTCTCAAACAGGTTGCTCGGCTCCAGATTCCTTCCCGGTAAGTTCATTCCTATGGCTATATCACATGGATCTTACAGTTTCCATGGCAATTGACAAGACAAATTGGGCACATTAAATCTGTGGAGGAGGCTGTGTTAAGGTATTTTCACTTAAAGTTGCTGTTGCCACCGGACTAACAAGTATTCTTTGCCTTTCTCCAGTGCAAGGAGACCCCAGTCAATGGTAAGTCTGTGAGATATGAGAAATATCAAGTTTGATGACAAAAAAATCCCATTCTGAAGGTACAAGATCTCACACACGAATATTGTCTTTTCACAGAGGACCTGATCTGTGCTGGAGTGGAGAGGTAGGCGAATTACCGCTTTGTACAGCGCGGAGTTTGCATAGAGTTTGCATAGGAGTTTGCATTCTTTTACACAATCTAACTGAGGTGACAATGTTTTCCTTTTTTTATTGTTTGTCCTAGCGCACAACTTGAACAAAGTCAGGCGATGGGCAATTCCTCTGTAGCCCTGTGCAATTTCACCATCACTGAGCATGCCTGTTCCTCGGTAAGACTGTTTTATGTAAGCCGTGAATGGCAGAGAGAGATTTGGCCTTTGCTACATTGCCATCCTGAGACAAACCTCCATACATTCTGAGAGCTGTTGCTTTCTTTCTTGTCTGACTTTTTCTAAGGCTACGCATCTGACGTCCAGCAACTTGGTGGCACTGATGAACTGCTCACTGGAAAGACAAAGTACATACCCCGTAGAGGTCTGGAAGCTTTTCTTCCAAAAGGCCTCTACTGCGCTGGACCAGGCCCTTGCGTCATTCGCCATCACGGTAAATCCAAAACCACAATTTCAGCACAACGGCGTTCCCCTGTGTGAATTCTGTGTCAAACCCAATGATCTCTCCAATTCTAGGCCCCCAACAGCAGCAACTCATCCTTGTCACATGCTCTTGAGGCTCTTGGAGAGGTGAGAATTGCCAACTTCAGCCAGGCACAACTGCAGAGTGATGACTTTGTCAGAAGTTGGTTCCAGACAAACCTTCGTCCGTTTTTGGCCTCTCCATCCACCAACTTCCTAGTCTGCCTCAGCTCCAAGGACTTCAGCTGCCAAACGTACCACACTGTGTAAGCAAATACATGACATATTGCTCCACTGTGGAACAAGATTGCAGAGGAACCTGCATGGTTGTAGTTGTTGAGATGTTAAAAGCCTTCTCTCAAATTTTAGCATCCAGGCATTCGGCAACCAAACAGCATCCATGGACAGAGAAGGACAGCGAGCAGTCTTCACTCATTTCATCAAGCCATTCCTTTCACGGAGCGACTCATCAGGTAAAGGCACGCGCTCAGGCTCGATTCGGTAAGGCCTCGACAGTATGCGCTGGCAATACCCCTCCAACGTCTATGTGTCCGTCTTCTTTGCAGATCCTGGCTGTGTCTCATTTACCAGAGGTAGTAAAGCGTGGCTACAGGCAAACCTCGGCAGCTTCTCTGGCTTCGCAACCCTGCAGGATTTGCAAGCCCTCAACCCCAACTTCTCCACTGTAAGTGCCGACTGCGGTTGAAGTATTCTTGGCCCAAACTGAAGTGTCTAGCAATGGTTCAGCAATTTCTGCTCTTTGATTTCATATCGGTTCCCTTCCGTAGGCCGAAACCTTGTCGGTGCTCACTCCGACTCAGGTGGCCCAGTTGACACTGAGCTCGGGGGCCTCGAATGACACGGCCCAGATCGACCTTGTGTTTGAGCGACTGGAGGAGGGCAATGCTCTGGAAAATGTGGATGAATTCCTGACAGAACTGACAGCGAATGGAAAGGTAGGCTACTCCCCGACACTCTGGAAGAAAGGACAGTCCTGGGCTTTTGACCTAGCATAGTCAGTGCATAGATATGTATCTTAATCTCAAAATCACTTGTAGGGGACTCATTCCTGTCAAATATTTTGTTACCTCCTTTCTAGCATTTTTGCCAAGTTGCTAATTATGCCGGGTGTATTTGCAACATGTAAATTGTGGGGTGTTTAAATCCTCTGGTGTCGTACTTTGACAGGTCCCTGATTACCAACCTGTTGTGAGAGATCGTATAATGAATAGGACCTTCGTCATCATCAGTCCCCATTTCGTGAAGTTCGAGAAAGACGACTGGTTCAATTGGTTCCACCTGAAACTGGTTGCTGTCCTCCCCAGCTTCACTCCAGTGATGCTCAACAGTGCAACATCAGACATAACCTGCACAAATTACCATGTCGTGTGAGTAGCATTTCAAAGACAAACTGCATTGACTGCATTGCTCCAAAGAACTGCACCTAAGTGGGAGGCTGGGTAAAACTGTATTGTTTTTTTTTTTTCACCCTTCGCAGTGTGAGAGGGATGGCCAAAGCTTTCCCTGCAATACCGGTGCATAGACGACAAGGAATCACATATGTTCTCCTGGGCTACCTGAGGAAATCTGCCAGTGTCATCACCGGGCCAGGTAGGGCTGACACAGTAAACTGTGCCGTGATGTTGTTTCTGCGGGCTTGTCCGTGGATTTCAAATTGTGATAAAAAATATGCTTAAATGGCATCTGAGAATGAGACTGGAACTTGACTTGTTCCGTGTGCATTTATGAACAATAAGACTTGCTAAACTGCACCTGAGCTAACTTTAATCTACATGCCTTAGATTGCAGGCGGGGAATCGAGAGTGACGCCAAGTGGCTTGAAGCAAACTTTGGTCCGTTTTCCCAGTACACAACCTACTCTGACCTCAAAGTCTTCAACCTCTCTGCAGTAAGTCTTACATTTGACTAACGATCTTTCCTGAAAACAGCGGCACACTATTCAGAACTTGGAACGTCTGCACGTAGGGGTGGATTAGCCATGTCAAAGACAAAAGCAATTGGCATATCTGTTTTGTTTGTGTCATCAGGTGGCAGTTGTGGAATCCCTCTCAGCAAAGCAGAAGGCAGAGCTGATCCTAGATCCAGACAGCGGTGCTTTGGAGGACGTGGTCATCGTAAGGATGGTGTTCAAGAGCTTGACAGAGTCCCCTGACAATGAGCTGCTCAAACAGTTTTTCCAGGCTTTTACAAGCATCAACAAGCAGGTGAATGCTTAACTTTGACGTAGCCATATTTTCCCATGAAGTTGGATGACAAGTAAGCCATGTAAATCTCGTCCTGGGCTCCAGGAGTTTTTGCATAAGCTAATAGGGGGCCAAGATTGGAGTGAAAATGGTACGTTTCCCATATGTTTGTTGAATGAACTGGTGCCTATGATGCCTTGAGGCATACCGCTGCGCTGATACACTTTTAATGTGCAAAGGTGTGTCACCAAGCTTGCGCTGGCTTCTACAGTGATTTCAGAAGGGTAAAATGTCCTCCTGAACTGAAAGATGAATCCCTTTTATTTCCAGAGAAACATCACCATCATAAGAAATCAAGAGGTACGAGACACCATCTTGAATCTGACCTTGACGGCCCTTGCTCTGGAATTTGAAGTCTTTGAGCCTGAAGACTTTGAGCGGTGGTTCCAGGTTAATTTGGCTCCTGTGATGGCGAGCCTTCGTCCTGGCATTTTGGTGGTGATCCCCCGTAACATCAGCTGTGCATCCTACAAAGCTATGTAAGAGACGATGATGGTTTGAGGTCCACAGATAGACACGTTGGGGATGCATCACATACGACTGTGGCTCCAGACAAGTCACAGTAATTTCTGTTTTCTTCCTTCAGACTCACAGGACTTCGGCAAAGTGTGGAATCCTTGCCACTGAACATTTCACAGGGTGTGAGATCAAGCATTGAGGCACTCCGGCAGACATTCAAACGTACGTGACAGAACGCTGTGCTGACAAAGTTTTTCAGAAAAGCAGATTAGCACTACTGTAATGACTCTGTATTGATGCCATGTTTCCTTTTCAATTTTTTCTCAAACAGGTTGCTCGGCTCCAGATTCCTTCCCGGTAAGTTCATTCCTATGGCTATATCACATGGATCTTACAGTTTCCATGGCAATTGACAAGACAAATTGGGCACATTAAATCTGTGGAGGAGGCTGTGTTAAGGTATTTTCACTTAAAGTTGCTGTTGCCACCGGACTAACAAGTATTCTTTGCCTTTCTCCAGTGCAAGGAGACCCCAGTCAATGGTAAGTCTGTGAGATATGAGAAATATCAAGTTTGATGACAAAAAAATCCCATTCTGAAGGTACAAGATCTCACACACGAATATTGTCTTTTCACAGAGGACCTGATCTGTGCTGGAGTGGAGAGGTAGGCGAATTACCGCTTTGTACAGCGCGGAGTTTGCATAGAGTTTGCATAGGAGTTTGCATTCTTTTACACAATCTAACTGAGGTGACAATGTTTTCCTTTTTTTATTGTTTGTCCTAGCGCACAACTTGAACAAAGTCAGGCGATGGGCAATTCCTCTGTAGCCCTGTGCAATTTCACCATCACTGAGCATGCCTGTTCCTCGGTAAGACTGTTTTATGCAAGCCGTGAATGGCAGAGAGAGATTTGGCCTTTGCTACATTGCCATCCTGAGACAAACCTCCATACATTCTGAGAGCTGTTGCTTTCTTTCTTGTCTGACTTTTTCTAAGGCTACGCATCTGACGTCCAGCAACTTGGTGGCACTGATGAACTGCTCACTGGAAAGACAAAGTACATACCCCGTAGAGGTCTGGAAGCTTTTCTTCCAAAAGGCCTCTACTGCGCTGGACCAGGCCCTTGCGTCATTCGCCATCACGGTAAATCCAAAACCACAATTTCAGCACAACGGCGTTCCCCTGTGTGAATTCTGTGTCAAACCCAATGATCTCTCAATTCTAGGCCCCCAACAGCAGCAACTCATCCTTGTCACATGCTCTTGAGGCTCTTGGAGAGGTGAGAATTGCCAACTTCAGCCAGGCACAACTGCAGAGTGATGACTTTGTCAGAAGTTGGTTCCAGACAAACCTTCGTCCGTTTTTGGCCTCTCCATCCACCAACTTCCTAGTCTGCCTCAGCTCCAAGGACTTCAGCTGCCAAACGTACCACACTGTGTAAGCAAATACATGACATATTGCTCCACTGTGGAACAAGATTGCAGAGGAACCTGCATGGTTGTAGTTGTTGAGATGTTAAAAGCCTTCTCTCAAATTTTAGCATCCAGGCATTCGGCAACCAAACAGCATCCGTGGACAGAGAAGGACAGCGGGCAGTCTTCACTCATTTCATCAAGCCATTCCTTTCACGGAACGACTCATCAGGTAAAGACACGCGCTCAGGCTCGATTCGGTAAGGCCTCGACAGAATGCGCTGGCAATACCCCTCCAACGTCTATGTTTCCGTCTTCTTTGCAGATCCTGGCTGTGTCTCATTTACCAGAGGTAGTAAAGCGTGGCTACAGGCAAACCTCGGCAGCTTCTCTGGCTTCGCAACCCTGCAGGATTTGCAAGCCCTCAACCCCAACTTCTCCACTGTAAGTGCCGACTGCGGTTGAAGTATTCTTGGCCCAAACTGAAGTGTCTAGCAATGGTTCAGCAATTTCTGCTGTTTGATTTCATATCGGTTCCCTTCCGTAGGCCGAAACCTTGTCGGTGCTCACTCCGACTCAGGTGGCCCAGTTGACACTGAGCTCGGGGGCCTCGAATGACACGGCCCAGATCGACCTTGTGTTTGAGCGACTGGAGGAGGGCAATGCTCTGGAAAATGTGGATGAATTCCTGACAGAACTGACAGCGAATGGAAAGGTAGGCTACTCCCCGACACTCTGGAAGAAAGGACAGTCCTGGGCTTTTAACCTAGCATAGTCAGCGCATGATATGTATCTTAATCTCAAAATCACTTGTAGGGGACTCATTCCTGTCAAATATTTTGTTACCTCCTTTCTAGCATTTTTGCCAAGTTGCTAATTATGCCGGGTGTATTTGCAACATGTCAACTGTGGGGTGTTTAAATCCTCTGGTGTCGTACTTTGACAGGTCCCTGATTTCCAACCTGTTGTGAGAGATCGCATAATGAATAGGACCTTCGTCATCATCAGTCCCCATTTCGTGAAGTTCGAGAAAGACGACTGGTTCAATTGGTTCCACCTGAAACTGGTTGCTGTCCTCCCCAGCTTCACTCCAGTGATGCTCAACAGTGCAACATCAGACATAACCTGCACAAATTACCATGTCGTGTGAGTAGCATTTCAAAGACAAACTGCATTGACTGCATTGCTCCAAAGAACTGCACCTAAGTGGGAGGCTGGGTAAAACTCTACTGTTTTTTTTTTCACCCTTCGCAGTGTGAGAGGGATGGCCAAAGTTTTCCCTGCAATACCGGTGCATAGACGACAAGGAATCACATATGTTCTCCTGGGCTACCTGAGGAAATCTGCCAGTGTCATCACCGGGCCAGGTAGGGCTGACACAGTAAACTGTGCCGTGATGTTGTTTCTGCGGGCTTGTCCGTGGATTTGAAATTATGATAAAAATATGCTTAAATGGCACCGAGAATGAGACTGGAACTTGACTTGTTCCGTGTGCATTTATGAACAATAAGACTTGCTAAACTGCACCTGAGCTAACTTTAATCTACATGCCTTAGATTGCAGGCGGGGAATCGAGAGTGACGCCAAGTGGCTTGAAGCAAACTTTGGTCCGTTTTCCCAGTACACAACCTACTCTGACCTCAAAGTCTTCAACCTCTCTGCAGTAAGTCTTACATTTGACTAACCATCTTTCCTGAAAACAGCGGCACACTATTCAGAACTTGGAACGTCTGCACGTAGGGGTGGATTAGCCATGTCAAAGACAAAAGCAATTGGCATATCTGTTTTGTTTGTGTCATCAGGTGGCAGTTGTGGAATCCCTCTCAGCAAAGCAGAAGGCAGAGCTGATCCTAGATCCAGACAGCGGTGCTTTGGAGGACGTGGTCATCGTAAGGATGGTGTTCAAGAGCTTGACAGAGTCCCCTGACAATGAGCTGCTCAAACAGTTTTTCCAGGCTTTTACAAGCATCAACAAGCAGGTGAATGCTTAACTTTGACGTAGCCATATTTTCCCATGAAGTTGGATGACAAGTAAGCCATGTAAATCTCATCCTGGGCTCCAGGAGTTTTTGCATAAGCTAATAGGGGGCCAAGATTGGAGTGAAAATGGTACGTTTCCGATATGTTTGTTGAATGAACTGGTGCCTATGATGCCTTGAGGCATACCGCTGCGCTGATACACTTTTAATGTGCAAAGGTGTGTCACCAAGCTTGCGCTGGCTTCTACAGTGATTTCAGAAGGGTAAAATGTCCTCCTGAACTGAAAGATGAATCCCTTTTATTTCCAGAGAAACATCACCATCATAAGAAATCAAGAGGTACGAGACACCATCTTGAATCTGACCTTGACGGCCCTTGCTCTGGAATTTGAAGTCTTTGAGCCTGAAGACTTTGAGCGGTGGTTCCAGGTTAATTTGGCTCCTGTGATGGCGAGCCTTCGTCCTGGCATTTTGGTGGTGATCCCCCGTAACATCAGCTGTGCATCCTACAAAGCTATGTAAGAGACGATGATGGTTTGAGGTCCACAGATAGACACGTTGGGGATGCATCACATACGACTGTGGCTCCAGACAAGTCACAGTAATTTCTGTTTTCTTCCTTCAGACTCACAGGACTTCGGCAAAGTGTGGAATCCTTGCCACTGAACATTTCACAGGGTGTGAGATCGAGCATTGAGGCACTCCGGCAGACATTCAAACGTACGTGACAGAACGCTGTGCTGACAAAGTTTTTCAGAAAAGCAGATTAGCACTACTGTAATGACTCTGTATTGATGCCATGTTTCCTTTTCAATTTTTTCTCAAACAGGTTGCTCGGCTCCAGATTCCTTCCCGGTAAGTTCATTCCTATGGCTATATCACATGGATCTTACAGTTTCCATGGCAATTGACAAGACAAATTGGGCACATTAAATCTGTGGAGGAGGCTGTGTTAAGGTATTTTCACTTAAAGTTGCTGTTGCCACCGGACTAACAAGTATTCTTTGCCTTTCTCCAGTGCAAGGAGACCCCAGTCAATGGTAAGTCTGTGAGATATGAGAAATATCAAGTTTGATGACAAAAAAATCCCATTCTGAAGGTACAAGATCTCACACACGAATATTGTCTTTTCACAGAGGACCTGATCTGTGCTGGAGTGGAGAGGTAGGCGAATTACCGCTTTGTACAGCGCGGAGTTTGCATAGAGTTTGCATAGGAGTTTGCATTCTTTTACACAATCTAACTGAGGTGACAATGTTTTCCTTTTTTTATTGTTTGTCCTAGCGCACAACTTGAACAAAGTCAGGCGATGGGCAATTCCTCTGTAGCCCTGTGCAATTTCACCATCACTGAGCATGCCTGTTCCTCGGTAAGACTGTTTTATGCAAGCCGTGAATGGCAGAGAGAGATTTGGCCTTTGCTACATTGCCATCCTGAGACAAACCTCCATACATTCTGAGAGCTGTTGCTTTCTTTCTTGTCTGACTTTTTCTAAGGCTACGCATCTGACGTCCAGCAACTTGGTGGCACTGATGAACTGCTCACTGGAAAGACAAAGTACATACCCCGTAGAGGTCTGGAAGCTTTTCTTCCAAAAGGCCTCTACTGCGCTGGACCAGGCCCTTGCGTCATTCGCCATCACGGTAAATCCAAAACCACAATTTCAGCACAACGGCGTTCCCCTGTGTGAATTCTGTGTCAAACCCAATGATCTCTCAATTCTAGGCCCCCAACAGCAGCAACTCATCCTTGTCACATGCTCTTGAGGCTCTTGGAGAGGTGAGAATTGCCAACTTCAGCCAGGCACAACTGCAGAGTGATGACTTTGTCAGAAGTTGGTTCCAGACAAACCTTCGTCCGTTTTTGGCCTCTCCATCCACCAACTTCCTAGTCTGCCTCAGCTCCAAGGACTTCAGCTGCCAAACGTACCACACTGTGTAAGCAAATACATGACATATTGCTCCACTGTGGAACAAGATTGCAGAGGAACCTGCATGGTTGTAGTTGTTGAGATGTTAAAAGCCTTCTCTCAAATTTTAGCATCCAGGCATTCGGCAACCAAACAGCATCCATGGACAGAGAAGGACAGCGAGCAGTCTTCACTCATTTCATCAAGCCATTCCTTTCACGGAGCGACTCATCAGGTAAAGGCACGCGCTCAGGCTCGATTCGGTAAGGCCTCGACAGTATGCGCTGGCAATACCCCTCCAACGTCTATATGTCCGTCTTCTTTGCAGATCCTGGCTGTGTCTCATTTACCAGAGGTAGTAAAGCGTGGCTACAGGCAAACCTCGGCAGCTTCTCCGGCTTCGCAACCCTGCAGGATTTGCAAGCCCTCAACCCCAACTTCTCCACTGTAAGTGCCGACTGCGGTTGAAGTATTCTTGGCCCAAACTGAAGTGTCTAGCAATGGTTCAGCAATTTCTGCTGTTTGATTTCATATCGGTTCCCTTCCGTAGGCCGAAACCTTGTCGGTGCTCACTCCGACTCAGGTGGCCCAGTTGACACTGAGCTCGGGGGCCTCGAATGACACGGCCCAGATCGACCTTGTGTTTGAGCGACTGGAGGAGGGCAATGCTCTGGAAAATGTGGATGAATTCCTGACAGAACTGACAGCGAATGGAAAGGTAGGCTACTCCCCGACACTCTGGAAGAAAGGACAGTCCTGGGCTTTTGACCTAGCATAGTCAGTGCATAGATATGTATCTTAATCTCAAAATCACTTGTAGGGGACTCATTCCTGTCAAATATTTTGTTACCTCCTTTCTAGCATTTTTGCCAAGTTGCTAATTATGCCGGGTGTATTTGCAACATGTAAATTGTGGGGTGTTTAAATCCTCTGGTGTCGTACTTTGACAGGTCCCTGATTACCAACCTGTTGTGAGAGATCGTATAATGAATAGGACCTTCGTCATCATCAGTCCCCATTTCGTGAAGTTCGAGAAAGACGACTGGTTCAATTGGTTCCACCTGAAACTGGTTGCTGTCCTCCCCAGCTTCACTCCAGTGATGCTCAACAGTGCAACATCAGACATAACCTGCACAAATTACCATGTCGTGTGAGTAGCATTTCAAAGACAAACTGCATTGACTGCATTGCTCCAAAGAACTGCACCTAAGTGGGAGGCTGGGTAAAACTGTATTGGTTTTTTTTTTCACCCTTCGCAGTGTGAGAGGGATGGCCAAAGCTTTCCCTGCAATACCGGTGCATAGACGACAAGGAATCACATATGTTCTCCTGGGCTACCTGAGGAAATCTGCCAGTGTCATCACCGGGCCAGGTAGGGCTGACACAGTAAACTGTGCCGTGATGTTGTTTCTGCGGGCTTGTCCGTGGATTTCAAATTGTGATAAAAAAATATGCTTAAATGGCATCTGAGAATGAGACTGGAACTTGACTTGTTCCATGTGCATTTATGAACAATAAGACTTGCTAAACTGCACCTGAGCTAACTTTAATCTACATGCCTTAGATTGCAGGCGGGGAATCGAGAGTGACGCCAAGTGGCTTGAAGCAAACTTTGGTCCGTTTTCCCAGTACACAACCTACTCTGACCTCAAAGTCTTCAACCTCTCTGCAGTAAGTCTTACATTTGACTAACGATCTTTCCTGAAAACAGCGGCACACTATTCAGAACTTGGAACGTCTGCACGTAGGGGTGGATTAGCCATGTCAAAGACAAAAGCAATTGGCATATCTGTTTTGTTTGTGTCATCAGGTGGCAGTTGTGGAATCCCTCTCAGCAAAGCAGAAGGCAGAGCTGATCCTAGATCCAGACAGCGGTGCTTTGGAGGACGTGGTCATCGTAAGGATGGTGTTCAAGAGCTTGACAGAGTCCCCTGACAATGAGCTGCTCAAACAGTTTTTCCAGGCTTTTACAAGCATCAACAAGCAGGTGAATGCTTAACTTTGACGTAGCCATATTTTCCCATGAAGTTGGATGACAAGTAAGCCATGTAAATCTCGTCCTGGGCTCCAGGAGTTTTTGCATAAGCTAATAGGGGGCCAAGATTGGAGTGAAAATGGTACGTTTCCCATATGTTTGTTGAATGAACTGGTGCCTATGATGCCTTGAGGCATACCGCTGCGCTGATACACTTTTAATGTGCAAAGGTGTGTCACCAAGCTTGCGCTGGCTTCTACAGTGATTTCAGAAGGGTAAAATGTCCTCCTGAACTGAAAGATGAATCCCTTTTATTTCCAGAGAAACATCACCATCATAAGAAATCAAGAGGTACGAGACACCATCTTGAATCTGACCTTGACGGCCCTTGCTCTGGAATTTGAAGTCTTTGAGCCTGAAGACTTTGAGCGGTGGTTCCAGGTTAATTTGGCTCCTGTGATGGCGAGCCTTCGTCCTGGCATTTTGGTGGTGATCCCCCGTAACATCAGCTGTGCATCCTACAAAGCTATGTAAGAGACGATGATGGTTTGAGGTCCACAGATAGACACGTTGGGGATGCATCACATACGACTGTGGCTCCAGACAAGTCACAGTAATTTCTGTTTTCTTCCTTCAGACTCACAGGACTTCGGCAAAGTGTGGAATCCTTGCCACTGAACATTTCACAGGGTGTGAGATCAAGCATTGAGGCACTCCGGCAGACATTCAAACGTACGTGACAGAACGCTGTGCTGACAAAGTTTTTCAGAAAAGCAGATTAGCACTACTGTAATGACTCTGTATTGATGCCATGTTTCCTTTTCAATTTTTTCTCAAACAGGTTGCTCGGCTCCAGATTCCTTCCCGGTAAGTTCATTCCTATGGCTATATCACATGGATCTTACAGTTTCCATGGCAATTGACAAGACAAATTGGGCACATTAAATCTGTGGAGGAGGCTGTGTTAAGGTATTTTCACTTAAAGTTGCTGTTGCCACCGGACTAACAAGTATTCTTTGCCTTTCTCCAGTGCAAGGAGACCCCAGTCAATGGTAAGTCTGTGAGATATGAGAAATATCAAGTTTGATGACAAAAAAATCCCATTCTGAAGGTACAAGATCTCACACACGAATATTGTCTTTTCACAGAGGACCTGATCTGTGCTGGAGTGGAGAGGTAGGCGAATTACCGCTTTGTACAGCACGGAGTTTGCATAGAGTTTGCATAGGAGTTTGCATTCTTTTACACAATCTAACTGAGGTGACAATGTTTTCCTTTTTTTATTGTTTTTCCTAGCACACAACTTGAACAAAGTCAGGCGATGGGCAATTCCTCTGTAGCCCTGTGCAATTTCACCATCACTGAGCATGCCTGTTCCTCGGTAAGACTGTTTTATGCAAGCCGTGAATGGCAGAGAGAGATCTGGCCTTTGCTACATTGCCATCCTGAGACAAACCTCCATACATTCTGAGAGTTGTTGCTTTCTTTCTTGTCTGACTTTTTCTAAGGCTACGCATCTGACATCCAGCAACTTGGTGGCACTGATGAACTGCTCACTGGAAAGACAAAGTACATACCCCGTAGAGGTCTGGAAGCTTTTCTTCCAAAAGGCCTCTACTGCGCTGGACCAGGCCCTTGCGTCATTCGCCATCACGGTAAATCCAAAACCACAATTTCAGCACAACGGCGTTCCCCTGTGTGAATTCTGTGTCAAACCCAATGATCTCTCCAATTCTAGGCCCCCAACAGCAGCAACTCATCCTTGTCACATGCTCTTGAGGCTCTTGGAGAGGTGAGAATTGCCAACTTCAGCCAGGCACAACTGCAGAGTGATGACTTTGTCAGAAGTTGGTTCCAGACAAACCTTCGTCCGTTTTTGGCCTCTCCATCCACCAACTTCCTAGTCTGCCTCAGCTCCAAGGACTTCAGCTGCCAAACGTACCACACTGTGTAAGCAAATACATGACATATTGCTCCACTGTGGAACAAGATTGCAGAGGAACCTGCATGGTTGTAGTTGTTGAGATGTTAAAAGCCTTCTCTCAAATTTTAGCATCCAGGCATTCGGCAACCAAACAGCATCCGTGGACAGAGAAGGACAGCGGGCAGTCTTCACTCATTTCATCAAGCCATTCCTTTCACGGAACGACTCATCAGGTAAAGACACGCGCTCAGGCTCGATTCGGTAAGGCCTCGACAGAATGCGCTGGCAATACCCCTCCAACGTCTATGTTTCCGTCTTCTTTGCAGATCCTGGCTGTGTCTCATTTACCAGAGGTAGTAAAGCGTGGCTACAGGCAAACCTCGGCAGCTTCTCTGGCTTCGCAACCCTGCAGGATTTGCAAGCCCTCAACCCCAACTTCTCCACTGTAAGTGCCGACTGCGGTTGAAGTATTCTTGGCCCAAACTGAAGTGTCTAGCAATGGTTCAGCAATTTCTGCTGTTTGATTTCATATCGGTTCCCTTCCGTAGGCCGAAACCTTGTCGGTGCTCACTCCGACTCAGGTGGCCCAGTTGACACTGAGCTCGGGGGCCTCGAATGACACGGCCCAGATCGACCTTGTGTTTGAGCGACTGGAGGAGGGCAATGCTCTGGAAAATGTGGATGAATTCCTGACAGAACTGACAGCGAATGGAAAGGTAGGCTACTCCCCGACACTCTGGAAGAAAGGACAGTCCTGGGCTTTTAACCTAGCATAGTCAGCGCATGATATGTATCTTAATCTCAAAATCACTTGTAGGGGACTCATTCCTGTCAAATATTTTGTTACCTCCTTTCTAGCATTTTTGCCAAGTTGCTAATTATGCCGGGTGTATTTGCAACATGTCAACTGTGGGGTGTTTAAATCCTCTGGTGTCGTACTTTGACAGGTCCCTGATTTCCAACCTGTTGTGAGAGATCGCATAATGAATAGGACCTTCGTCATCATCAGTCCCCATTTCGTGAAGTTCGAGAAAGACGACTGGTTCAATTGGTTCCACCTGAAACTGGTTGCTGTCCTCCCCAGCTTCACTCCAGTGATGCTCAACAGTGCAACATCAGACATAACCTGCACAAATTACCATGTCGTGTGAGTAGCATTTCAAAGACAAACTGCATTGACTGCATTGCTCCAAAGAACTGCACCTAAGTGGGAGGCTGGGTAAAACTCTACTGTTTTTTTTTTCACCCTTCGCAGTGTGAGAGGGATGGCCAAAGTTTTCCCTGCAATACCGGTGCATAGACGACAAGGAATCACATATGTTCTCCTGGGCTACCTGAGGAAATCTGCCAGTGTCATCACCGGGCCAGGTAGGGCTGACACAGTAAACTGTGCCGTGATGTTGTTTCTGCGGGCTTGTCCGTGGATTTGAAATTATGATAAAAATATGCTTAAATGGCACCGAGAATGAGACTGGAACTTGACTTGTTCCGTGTGCATTTATGAACAACAAGACTTGCTAAACTGCACCTGAGCTAACTTTAATCTACATGCCTTAGATTGCAGGCGGGGAATCGAGAGTGACGCCAAGTGGCTTGAAGCAAACTTTGGTCCGTTTTCCCAGTACACAACCTACTCTGACCTCAAAGTCTTCAACCTCTCTGCAGTAAGTCTTACATTTGACTAACGATCTTTCCTGAAAACAGCGGCACACTATTCAGAACTTGGAACGTCTGCACGTAGGGGTGGATTAGCCATGTCAAAGACAAAAGCAATTGGCATATCTGTTTTGTTTGTGTCATCAGGTGGCAGTTGTGGAATCCCTCTCAGCAAAGCAGAAGGCAGAGCTGATCCTAGATCCAGACAGCGGTGCTTTGGAGGACGTGGTCATCGTAAGGATGGTGTTCAAGAGCTTGACAGAGTCCCCTGACAATGAGCTGCTCAAACAGTTTTTCCAGGCTTTTACAAGCATCAACAAGCAGGTGAATGCTTAACTTTGACGTAGCCATATTTTCCCATGAAGTTGGATGACAAGTAAGCCATGTAAATCTCATCCTGGGCTCCAGGAGTTTTTGCATAAGCTAATAGGGGGCCAAGATTGGAGTGAAAATGGTACGTTTCCGATATGTTTGTTGAATGAACTGGTGCCTATGATGCCTTGAGGCATACCGCTGCGCTGATACACTTTTAATGTGCAAAGGTGTGTCACCAAGCTTGCGCTGGCTTCTACAGTGATTTCAGAAGGGTAAAATGTCCTCCTGAACTGAAAGATGAATCCCTTTTATTTCCAGAGAAACATCACCATCATAAGAAATCAAGAGGTACGAGACACCATCTTGAATCTGACCTTGACGGCCCTTGCTCTGGAATTTGAAGTCTTTGAGCCTGAAGACTTTGAGCGGTGGTTCCAGGTTAATTTGGCTCCTGTGATGGCGAGCCTTCGTCCTGGCATTTTGGTGGTGATCCCCCGTAACATCAGCTGTGCATCCTACAAAGCTATGTAAGAGACGATGATGGTTTGAGGTCCACAGATAGACACGTTGGGGATGCATCACATACGACTGTGGCTCCAGACAAGTCACAGTAATTTCTGTTTTCTTCCTTCAGACTCACAGGACTTCGGCAAAGTGTGGAATCCTTGCCACTGAACATTTCACAGGGTGTGAGATCGAGCATTGAGGCACTCCGGCAGACATTCAAACGTACGTGACAGAACGCTGTGCTGACAAAGTTTTTCAGAAAAGCAGATTAGCACTACTGTAATGACTCTGTATTGATGCCATGTTTCCTTTTCAATTTTTTCTCAAACAGGTTGCTCGGCTCCAGATTCCTTCCCGGTAAGTTCATTCCTATGGCTATATCACATGGATCTTACAGTTTCCATGGCAATTGACAAGACAAATTGGGCACATTAAATCTGTGGAGGAGGCTGTGTTAAGGTATTTTCACTTAAAGTTGCTGTTGCCACCGGACTAACAAGTATTCTTTGCCTTTCTCCAGTGCAAGGAGACCCCAGTCAATGGTAAGTCTGTGAGATATGAGAAATATCAAGTTTGATGACAAAAAAATCCCATTCTGAAGGTACAAGATCTCACACACGAATATTGTCTTTTCACAGAGGACCTGATCTGTGCTGGAGTGGAGAGGTAGGCGAATTACCGCTTTGTACAGCGCGGAGTTTGCATAGAGTTTGCATAGGAGTTTGCATTCTTTTACACAATCTAACTGAGGTGACAATGTTTTCCTTTTTTTATTGTTTGTCCTAGCGCACAACTTGAACAAAGTCAGGCGATGGGCAATTCCTCTGTAGCCCTGTGCAATTTCACCATCACTGAGCATGCCTGTTCCTCGGTAAGACTGTTTTATGCAAGCCGTGAATGGCAGAGAGAGATTTGGCCTTTGCTACATTGCCATCCTGAGACAAACCTCCATACATTCTGAGAGCTGTTGCTTTCTTTCTTGTCTGACTTTTTCTAAGGCTACGCATCTGACGTCCAGCAACTTGGTGGCACTGATGAACTGCTCACTGGAAAGACAAAGTACATACCCCGTAGAGGTCTGGAAGCTTTTCTTCCAAAAGGCCTCTACTGCGCTGGACCAGGCCCTTGCGTCATTCGCCATCACGGTAAATCCAAAACCACAATTTCAGCACAACGGCGTTCCCCTGTGTGAATTCTGTGTCAAACCCAATGATCTCTCAATTCTAGGCCCCCAACAGCAGCAACTCATCCTTGTCACATGCTCTTGAGGCTCTTGGAGAGGTGAGAATTGCCAACTTCAGCCAGGCACAACTGCAGAGTGATGACTTTGTCAGAAGTTGGTTCCAGACAAACCTTCGTCCGTTTTTGGCCTCTCCATCCACCAACTTCCTAGTCTGCCTCAGCTCCAAGGACTTCAGCTGCCAAACGTACCACACTGTGTAAGCAAATACATGACATATTGCTCCACTGTGGAACAAGATTGCAGAGGAACCTGCATGGTTGTAGTTGTTGAGATGTTAAAAGCCTTCTCTCAAATTTTAGCATCCAGGCATTCGGCAACCAAACAGCATCCATGGACAGAGAAGGACAGCGAGCAGTCTTCACTCATTTCATCAAGCCATTCCTTTCACGGAGCGACTCATCAGGTAAAGGCACGCGCTCAGGCTCGATTCGGTAAGGCCTCGACAGTATGCGCTGGCAATACCCCTCCAACGTCTATATGTCCGTCTTCTTTGCAGATCCTGGCTGTGTCTCATTTACCAGAGGTAGTAAAGCGTGGCTACAGGCAAACCTCGGCAGCTTCTCCGGCTTCGCAACCCTGCAGGATTTGCAAGCCCTCAACCCCAACTTCTCCACTGTAAGTGCCGACTGCGGTTGAAGTATTCTTGGCCCAAACTGAAGTGTCTAGCAATGGTTCAGCAATTTCTGCTGTTTGATTTCATATCGGTTCCCTTCCGTAGGCCGAAACCTTGTCGGTGCTCACTCCGACTCAGGTGGCCCAGTTGACACTGAGCTCGGGGGCCTCGAATGACACGGCCCAGATCGACCTTGTGTTTGAGCGACTGGAGGAGGGCAATGCTCTGGAAAATGTGGATGAATTCCTGACAGAACTGACAGCGAATGGAAAGGTAGGCTACTCCCCGACACTCTGGAAGAAAGGACAGTCCTGGGCTTTTGACCTAGCATAGTCAGTGCATAGATATGTATCTTAATCTCAAAATCACTTGTAGGGGACTCATTCCTGTCAAATATTTTGTTACCTCCTTTCTAGCATTTTTGCCAAGTTGCTAATTATGCCGGGTGTATTTGCAACATGTAAATTGTGGGGTGTTTAAATCCTCTGGTGTCGTACTTTGACAGGTCCCTGATTACCAACCTGTTGTGAGAGATCGTATAATGAATAGGACCTTCGTCATCATCAGTCCCCATTTCGTGAAGTTCGAGAAAGACGACTGGTTCAATTGGTTCCACCTGAAACTGGTTGCTGTCCTCCCCAGCTTCACTCCAGTGATGCTCAACAGTGCAACATCAGACATAACCTGCACAAATTACCATGTCGTGTGAGTAGCATTTCAAAGACAAACTGCATTGACTGCATTGCTCCAAAGAACTGCACCTAAGTGGGAGGCTGGGTAAAACTGTATTGGTTTTTTTTTTCACCCTTCGCAGTGTGAGAGGGATGGCCAAAGCTTTCCCTGCAATACCGGTGCATAGACGACAAGGAATCACATATGTTCTCCTGGGCTACCTGAGGAAATCTGCCAGTGTCATCACCGGGCCAGGTAGGGCTGACACAGTAAACTGTGCCGTGATGTTGTTTCTGCGGGCTTGTCCGTGGATTTCAAATTGTGATAAAAAAATATGCTTAAATGGCATCTGAGAATGAGACTGGAACTTGACTTGTTCCATGTGCATTTATGAACAATAAGACTTGCTAAACTGCACCTGAGCTAACTTTAATCTACATGCCTTAGATTGCAGGCGGGGAATCGAGAGTGACGCCAAGTGGCTTGAAGCAAACTTTGGTCCGTTTTCCCAGTACACAACCTACTCTGACCTCAAAGTCTTCAACCTCTCTGCAGTAAGTCTTACATTTGACTAACGATCTTTCCTGAAAACAGCGGCACACTATTCAGAACTTGGAACGTCTGCACGTAGGGGTGGATTAGCCATGTCAAAGACAAAAGCAATTGGCATATCTGTTTTGTTTGTGTCATCAGGTGGCAGTTGTGGAATCCCTCTCAGCAAAGCAGAAGGCAGAGCTGATCCTAGATCCAGACAGCGGTGCTTTGGAGGACGTGGTCATCGTAAGGATGGTGTTCAAGAGCTTGACAGAGTCCCCTGACAATGAGCTGCTCAAACAGTTTTTCCAGGCTTTTACAAGCATCAACAAGCAGGTGAATGCTTAACTTTGACGTAGCCATATTTTCCCATGAAGTTGGATGACAAGTAAGCCATGTAAATCTCGTCCTGGGCTCCAGGAGTTTTTGCATAAGCTAATAGGGGGCCAAGATTGGAGTGAAAATGGTACGTTTCCCATATGTTTGTTGAATGAACTGGTGCCTATGATGCCTTGAGGCATACCGCTGCGCTGATACACTTTTAATGTGCAAAGGTGTGTCACCAAGCTTGCGCTGGCTTCTACAGTGATTTCAGAAGGGTAAAATGTCCTCCTGAACTGAAAGATGAATCCCTTTTATTTCCAGAGAAACATCACCATCATAAGAAATCAAGAGGTACGAGACACCATCTTGAATCTGACCTTGACGGCCCTTGCTCTGGAATTTGAAGTCTTTGAGCCTGAAGACTTTGAGCGGTGGTTCCAGGTTAATTTGGCTCCTGTGATGGCGAGCCTTCGTCCTGGCATTTTGGTGGTGATCCCCCGTAACATCAGCTGTGCATCCTACAAAGCTATGTAAGAGACGATGATGGTTTGAGGTCCACAGATAGACACGTTGGGGATGCATCACATACGACTGTGGCTCCAGACAAGTCACAGTAATTTCTGTTTTCTTCCTTCAGACTCACAGGACTTCGGCAAAGTGTGGAATCCTTGCCACTGAACATTTCACAGGGTGTGAGATCAAGCATTGAGGCACTCCGGCAGACATTCAAACGTACGTGACAGAACGCTGTGCTGACAAAGTTTTTCAGAAAAGCAGATTAGCACTACTGTAATGACTCTGTATTGATGCCATGTTTCCTTTTCAATTTTTTCTCAAACAGGTTGCTCGGCTCCAGATTCCTTCCCGGTAAGTTCATTCCTATGGCTATATCACATGGATCTTACAGTTTCCATGGCAATTGACAAGACAAATTGGGCACATTAAATCTGTGGAGGAGGCTGTGTTAAGGTATTTTCACTTAAAGTTGCTGTTGCCACCGGACTAACAAGTATTCTTTGCCTTTCTCCAGTGCAAGGAGACCCCAGTCAATGGTAAGTCTGTGAGATATGAGAAATATCAAGTTTGATGACAAAAAAATCCCATTCTGAAGGTACAAGATCTCACACACGAATATTGTCTTTTCACAGAGGACCTGATCTGTGCTGTAGTGGAGAGGTAGGCGAATTACCGCTTTGTACAGCGCGGAGTTTGCATAGAGTTTGCATAGGAGTTTGCATTCTTTTACACAATCTAACTGAGGTGACAATGTTTTCCTTTTTTTATTGTTTTTCCTAGCACACAACTTGAACAAAGTCAGGCGATGGGCAATTCCTCTGTAGCCCTGTGCAATTTCACCATCACTGAGCATGCCTGTTCCTCGGTAAGACTGTTTTATGCAAGCCGTGAATGGCAGAGAGAGATCTGGCCTTTGCTACATTGCCATCCTGAGACAAACCTCCATACATTCTGAGAGTTGTTGCTTTCTTTCTTGTCTGACTTTTTCTAAGGCTACGCATCTGACATCCAGCAACTTGGTGGCACTGATGAACTGCTCACTGGAAAGACAAAGTACATACCCCGTAGAGGTCTGGAAGCTTTTCTTCCAAAAGGCCTCTACTGCGCTGGACCAGGCCCTTGCGTCATTCGCCATCACGGTAAATCCAAAACCACAATTTCAGCACAACGGCGTTCCCCTGTGTGAATTCTGTGTCAAACCCAATGATCTCTCCAATTCTAGGCCCCCAACAGCAGCAACTCATCCTTGTCACATGCTCTTGAGGCTCTTGGAGAGGTGAGAATTGCCAACTTCAGCCAGGCACAACTGCAGAGTGATGACTTTGTCAGAAGTTGGTTCCAGACAAACCTTCGTCCGTTTTTGGCCTCTCCATCCACCAACTTCCTAGTCTGCCTCAGCTCCAAGGACTTCAGCTGCCAAACGTACCACACTGTGTAAGCAAATACATGACATATTGCTCCACTGTGGAACAAGATTGCAGAGGAACCTGCATGGTTGTAGTTGTTGAGATGTTAAAAGCCTTCTCTCAAATTTTAGCATCCAGGCATTCGGCAACCAAACAGCATCCGTGGACAGAGAAGGACAGCGGGCAGTCTTCACTCATTTCATCAAGCCATTCCTTTCACGGAACGACTCATCAGGTAAAGACACGCGCTCAGGCTCGATTCGGTAAGGCCTCGACAGAATGCGCTGGCAATACCCCTCCAACGTCTATGTTTCCGTCTTCTTTGCAGATCCTGGCTGTGTCTCATTTACCAGAGGTAGTAAAGCGTGGCTACAGGCAAACCTCGGCAGCTTCTCTGGCTTCGCAACCCTGCAGGATTTGCAAGCCCTCAACCCCAACTTCTCCACTGTAAGTGCCGACTGCGGTTGAAGTATTCTTGGCCCAAACTGAAGTGTCTAGCAATGGTTCAGCAATTTCTGCTGTTTGATTTCATATCGGTTCCCTTCCGTAGGCCGAAACCTTGTCGGTGCTCACTCCGACTCAGGTGGCCCAGTTGACACTGAGCTCGGGGGCCTCGAATGACACGGCCCAGATCGACCTTGTGTTTGAGCGACTGGAGGAGGGCAATGCTCTGGAAAATGTGGATGAATTCCTGACAGAACTGACAGCGAATGGAAAGGTAGGCTACTCCCCGACACTCTGGAAGAAAGGACAGTCCTGGGCTTTTAACCTAGCATAGTCAGCGCATGATATGTATCTTAATCTCAAAATCACTTGTAGGGGACTCATTCCTGTCAAATATTTTGTTACCTCCTTTCTAGCATTTTTGCCAAGTTGCTAATTATGCCGGGTGTATTTGCAACATGTCAACTGTGGGGTGTTTAAATCCTCTGGTGTCGTACTTTGACAGGTCCCTGATTTCCAACCTGTTGTGAGAGATCGCATAATGAATAGGACCTTCGTCATCATCAGTCCCCATTTCGTGAAGTTCGAGAAAGACGACTGGTTCAATTGGTTCCACCTGAAACTGGTTGCTGTCCTCCCCAGCTTCACTCCAGTGATGCTCAACAGTGCAACATCAGACATAACCTGCACAAATTACCATGTCGTGTGAGTAGCATTTCAAAGACAAACTGCATTGACTGCATTGCTCCAAAGAACTGCACCTAAGTGGGAGGCTGGGTAAAACTCTACTGTTTTTTTTTTCACCCTTCGCAGTGTGAGAGGGATGGCCAAAGTTTTCCCTGCAATACCGGTGCATAGACGACAAGGAATCACATATGTTCTCCTGGGCTACCTGAGGAAATCTGCCAGTGTCATCACCGGGCCAGGTAGGGCTGACACAGTAAACTGTGCCGTGATGTTGTTTCTGCGGGCTTGTCCGTGGATTTGAAATTATGATAAAAATATGCTTAAATGGCACCGAGAATGAGACTGGAACTTGACTTGTTCCGTGTGCATTTATGAACAACAAGACTTGCTAAACTGCACCTGAGCTAACTTTAATCTACATGCCTTAGATTGCAGGCGGGGAATCGAGAGTGACGCCAAGTGGCTTGAAGCAAACTTTGGTCCGTTTTCCCAGTACACAACCTACTCTGACCTCAAAGTCTTCAACCTCTCTGCAGTAAGTCTTACATTTGACTAACGATCTTTCCTGAAAACAGCGGCACACTATTCAGAACTTGGAACGTCTGCACGTAGGGGTGGATTAGCCATGTCAAAGACAAAAGCAATTGGCATATCTGTTTTGTTTGTGTCATCAGGTGGCAGTTGTGGAATCCCTCTCAGCAAAGCAGAAGGCAGAGCTGATCCTAGATCCAGACAGCGGTGCTTTGGAGGACGTGGTCATCGTAAGGATGGTGTTCAAGAGCTTGACAGAGTCCCCTGACAATGAGCTGCTCAAACAGTTTTTCCAGGCTTTTACAAGCATCAACAAGCAGGTGAATGCTTAACTTTGACGTAGCCATATTTTCCCATGAAGTTGGATGACAAGTAAGCCATGTAAATCTCGTCCTGGGCTCCAGGAGTTTTTGCATAAGCTAATAGGGGGCCAAGATTGGAGTGAAAATGGTACGTTTCCCATATGTTTGTTGAATGAACTGGTGCCTATGATGCCTTGAGGCATACCGCTGCGCTGATACACTTTTAATGTGCAAAGGTGTGTCACCAAGCTTGCGCTGGCTTCTACAGTGATTTCAGAAGGGTAAAATGTCCTCCTGAACTGAAAGATGAATCCCTTTTATTTCCAGAGAAACATCACCATCATAAGAAATCAAGAGGTACGAGACACCATCTTGAATCTGACCTTGACGGCCCTTGCTCTGGAATTTGAAGTCTTTGAGCCTGAAGACTTTGAGCGGTGGTTCCAGGTTAATTTGGCTCCTGTGATGGCGAGCCTTCGTCCTGGCATTTTGGTGGTGATCCCCCGTAACATCAGCTGTGCATCCTACAAAGCTATGTAAGAGACGATGATGGTTTGAGGTCCACAGATAGACACGTTGGGGATGCATCACATACGACTGTGGCTCCAGACAAGTCACAGTAATTTCTGTTTTCTTCCTTCAGACTCACAGGACTTCGGCAAAGTGTGGAATCCTTGCCACTGAACATTTCACAGGGTGTGAGATCAAGCATTGAGGCACTCCGGCAGACATTCAAACGTACGTGACAGAACGCTGTGCTGACAAAGTTTTTCAGAAAAGCAGATTAGCACTACTGTAATGACTCTGTATTGATGCCATGTTTCCTTTTCAATTTTTTCTCAAACAGGTTGCTCGGCTCCAGATTCCTTCCCGGTAAGTTCATTCCTATGGCTATATCACATGGATCTTACAGTTTCCATGGCAATTGACAAGACAAATTGGGCACATTAAATCTGTGGAGGAGGCTGTGTTAAGGTATTTTCACTTAAAGTTGCTGTTGCCACCGGACTAACAAGTATTCTTTGCCTTTCTCCAGTGCAAGGAGACCCCAGTCAATGGTAAGTCTGTGAGATATGAGAAATATCAAGTTTGATGACAAAAAAATCCCATTCTGAAGGTACAAGATCTCACACACGAATATTGTCTTTTCACAGAGGACCTGATCTGTGCTGGAGTGGAGAGGTAGGCGAATTACCGCTTTGTACAGCGCGGAGTTTGCATAGAGTTTGCATAGGAGTTTGCATTCTTTTACACAATCTAACTGAGGTGACAATGTTTTCCTTTTTTTATTGTTTTTCCTAGCACACAACTTGAACAAAGTCAGGCGATGGGCAATTCCTCTGTAGCCCTGTGCAATTTCACCATCACTGAGCATGCCTGTTCCTCGGTAAGACTGTTTTATGCAAGCCGTGAATGGCAGAGAGAGATCTGGCCTTTGCTACATTGCCATCCTGAGACAAACCTCCATACATTCTGAGAGTTGTTGCTTTCTTTCTTGTCTGACTTTTTCTAAGGCTACGCATCTGACATCCAGCAACTTGGTGGCACTGATGAACTGCTCACTGGAAAGACAAAGTACATACCCCGTAGAGGTCTGGAAGCTTTTCTTCCAAAAGGCCTCTACTGCGCTGGACCAGGCCCTTGCGTCATTCGCCATCACGGTAAATCCAAAACCACAATTTCAGCACAACGGCGTTCCCCTGTGTGAATTCTGTGTCAAACCCAATGATCTTTCCAATTCTAGGCCCCCAACAGCAGCAACTCATCCTTGTCACATGCTCTTGAGGCTCTTGGAGAGGTGAGAATTGCCAACTTCACCCAGACACAACTGCAGAGTGATGACTTTGTCAGAAGTTGGTTCCAGACAAACCTTCGTCCGTTTTTGGCCTCTCCATCCACCAACTTCCTAGTCTGCCTCAGCTCCAAGGACTTCAGCTGCCAAACGTACCACACTGTGTAAGCAAATACATGACATATTGCTCCACTGTGGAACAAGATTGCAGAGGAACCTGCATGGTTGTAGTTGTTGAGATGTTAAAAGCCTTCTCTCAAATTTTAGCATCCAGGCATTCGGCAACCAAACAGCATCCATGGACAGAGAAGGACAGCGGGCAGTCTTCACTCATTTCATCAAGCCATTCCTTTCACGGAACGACTCATCAGGTAAAGACACGCGCTCAGGCTCGATTCGGTAAGGCCTCGACAGAATGCGCTGGCAATACCCCTCCAACGTCTATGTTTCCGTCTTCTTTGCAGATCCTGGCTGTGTCTCATTTACCAGAGGTAGTAAAGCGTGGCTACAGGCAAACCTCGGCAGCTTCTCTGGCTTCGCAACCCTGCAGGATTTGCAAGCCCTCAACCCCAACTTCTCCACTGTAAGTGCCGACTGCGGTTGAAGTATTCTTGGCCCAAACTGAAGTGTCTAGCAATGGTTCAGCAATTTCTGCTCTTTGATTTCATATCGGTTCCCTTCCGTAGGCCGAAACCTTGTCGGTGCTCACTCCGACTCAGGTGGCCCAGTTGACACTGAGCTCGGGGGCCTCGAATGACACGGCCCAGATCGACCTTGTGTTTGAGCGACTGGAGGAGGGCAATGCTCTGGAAAATGTGGATGAATTCCTGACAGAACTGACAGCGAATGGAAAGGTAGGCTACTCCCCGACACTGTGGAAGAAAGGACAGTCCTGGGCTTTTAACCTAGCATAGTCAGCGCATGATATGTATCTTAATCTCAAAATCACTTGTAGGGGACTCATTCCTGTCAAATATTTTGTTACCTCCTTTCTAGCATTTTTGCCAAGTTGCTAATTATGCCGGGTGTATTTGCAACATGTCAACTGTGGGGTGTTTAAATCCTCTGGTGTCGTACTTTGACAGGTCCCTGATTTCCAACCTGTTGTGAGAGATCGCATAATGAATAGGACCTTCGTCATCATCAGTCCCCATTTCGTGAAGTTCGAGAAAGACGACTGGTTCAATTGGTTCCACCTGAAACTGGTTGCTGTCCTCCCCAGCTTCACTCCAGTGATGCTCAACAGTGCAACATCAGACATAACCTGCACAAATTACCATGTCGTGTGAGTAGCATTTCAAAGACAAACTGCATTGACTGCATTGCTCCAAAGAACTGCACCTAAGTGGGAGGCTGGGTAAAACTCTACTGTTTTTTTTTTCACCCTTCGCAGTGTGAGAGGGATGGCCAAAGTTTTCCCTGCAATACCGGTGCATAGACGACAAGGAATCACATATGTTCTCCTGGGCTACCTGAGGAAATCTGCCAGTGTCATCACCGGGCCAGGTAGGGTTGACACAGTAAACTGTGCCGTGATGTTGTTTCTGCGGGCTTGTCCGTGGATTTGAAATTATGATAAAAATATGCTTAAATGGCACCGAGAATGAGACTGGAACTTGACTTGTTCCGTGTGCATTTATGAACAACAAGACTTGCTGAACTGCACCTGAGCTAACTTTAATCTACATGCCTTAGATTGCAGGCGGGGAATCGAGAGTGACGCCAAGTGGCTTGAAGCAAACTTTGGTCCGTTTTCCCAGTACACAACCTACTCTGACCTCAAAGTCTTCAACCTCTCTGCAGTAAGTCTTACATTTGACTAACGATCTTTCCTGAAAACAGCGGCACACTATTCAGAACTTGGAACGTCTGCATGTAGGGGTGGATTAGCCATGTCAAAGACAAAAGCAATTGGCATATCTGTTTTGTTTGTGTCATCAGGTGGCAGTTGTGGAATCCCTCTCAGCAAAGCAGAAGGCAGAGCTGATCCTAGATCCAGACAGCGGTGCTTTGGAGGACGTGGTCATCGTAAGGATGGTGTTCAAGAGCTTGACAGAGTCCCCTGACAATGAGCTGCTCAAACAGTTTTTCCAGGCTTTTACAAGCATCAACAAGCAGGTGAATGCTTAACTTTGACGTAGCCATATTTTCCCATGAAGTTGGATGACAAGTAAGCCATGTAAATCTCGTCCTGGGCTCCAGGAGTTTTTGCATAAGCTAATAGGGGGCCAAGATTGGAGTGAAAATGGTACGTTTCCGATATGTTTGTTGAATGAACTGGTGCCTATGATGCCTTGAGGCATACCGCTGCGCTGATACACTTTTAATGTGCAAAGGTGTGTCACCAAGCTTGCGCTGGCTTCTACAGTGATTTCAGAAGGGTAAAATGTCCTCCTGAACTGAAAGATGAATCCCTTTTATTTCCAGAGAAACATCACCATCATAAGAAATCAAGAGGTACGAGACACCATCTTGAATCTGACCTTGACGGCCCTTGCTCTGGAATTTGAAGTCTTTGAGCCTGAAGACTTTGAGCGGTGGTTCCAGGTTAATTTGGCTCCTGTGATGGCGAGCCTTCGTCCTGGCATTTTGGTGGTGATCCCCCGTAACATCAGCTGTGCATCCTACAAAGCTATGTAAGAGACGATGATGGTTTGAGGTCCACAGATAGACACGTTGGGGATGCATCACATACGACTGTGGCTCCAGACAAGTCACAGTAATTTCTGTTTTCTTCCTTCAGACTCACAGGACTTCGGCAAAGTGTGGAATCCTTGCCACTGAACATTTCACAGGGTGTGAGATCAAGCATTGAGGCACTCCGGCAGACATTCAAACGTACGTGACAGAACGCTGTGCTGACAAAGTTTTTCAGAAAAGCAGATTAGCACTACTGTAATGACTCTGTATTGATGCCATGTTTCCTTTTCAATTTTTTCTCAAACAGGTTGCTCGGCTCCAGATTCCTTCCCGGTAAGTTCATTCCTATGGCTATATCACATGGATCTTACAGTTTCCATGGCAATTGACAAGACAAATTGGGCACATTAAATCTGTGGAGGAGGCTGTGTTAAGGTATTTTCACTTAAAGTTGCTGTTGCCACCGGACTAACAAGTATTCTTTGCCTTTCTCCAGTGCAAGGAGACCCCAGTCAATGGTAAGTCTGTGAGATATGAGAAATATCAAGTTTGATGACAAAAAAATCCCATTCTGAAGGTACAAGATCTCACACACGAATATTGTCTTTTCACAGAGGACCTGATCTGTGCTGGAGTGGAGAGGTAGGCGAATTACCGCTTTGTACAGCGCGGAGTTTGCATAGAGTTTGCATAGGAGTTTGCATTCTTTTACACAATCTAACTGAGGTGACAATGTTTTCCTTTTTTTATTGTTTTTCCTAGCACACAACTTGAACAAAGTCAGGCGATGGGCAATTCCTCTGTAGCCCTGTGCAATTTCACCATCACTGAGCATGCCTGTTCCTCGGTAAGACTGTTTTATGCAAGCCGTGAATGGCAGAGAGAGATCTGGCCTTTGCTACATTGCCATCCTGAGACAAACCTCCATACATTCTGAGAGTTGTTGCTTTCTTTCTTGTCTGACTTTTTCTAAGGCTACGCATCTGACATCCAGCAACTTGGTGGCACTGATGAACTGCTCACTGGAAAGACAAAGTACATACCCCGTAGAGGTCTGGAAGCTTTTCTTCCAAAAGGCCTCTGCTGCGCTGGACCAGGCCCTTGCGTCATTCGCCATCACGGTAAATCCAAAACCACAATTTCAGCACAACGGCGTTCCCCTGTGTGAATTCTGTGTCAAACCCAATGATCTTTCCAATTCTAGGCCCCCAACAGCAGCAACTCATCCTTGTCACATGCTCTTGAGGCTCTTGGAGAGGTGAGAATTGCCAACTTCAGCCAGGCACAACTGCAGAGTGATGACTTTGTCAGAAGTTGGTTCCAGACAAACCTTCGTCCGTTTTTGGCCTCTCCATCCACCAACTTCCTAGTCTGCCTCAGCTCCAAGGACTTCAGCTGCCAAACGTACCACACTGTGTAAGCAAATACATGACATATTGCTCCACTGTGGAACAAGATTGCAGAGGAACCTGCATGGTTGTAGTTGTTGAGATGTTAAAAGCCTTCTCTCAAATTTTAGCATCCAGGCATTCGGCAACCAAACAGCATCCATGGACAGAGAAGGACAGCGGGCAGTCTTCACTCATTTCATCAAGCCATTCCTTTCACGGAACGACATATCAGGTAAAGACACGCGCTCAGGCTCGATTCGGTAAGGCCTCGACAGAATGCGCTGGCAATACCCCTCCAACGTCTATGTTTCCGTCTTCTTTGCAGATCCTGGCTGTGTCTCATTTACCAGAGGTAGTAAAGCGTGGCTACAGGCAAACCTCGGCAGCTTCTCTGGCTTCGCAACCCTGCAGGATTTGCAAGCCCTCAACCCCAACTTCTCCACTGTAAGTGCCGACTGCGGTTGAAGTATTCTTGGCCCAAACTGAAGTGTCTAGCAATGGTTCAGCAATTTCTGCTCTTTGATTTCATATCGGTTCCCTTCCGTAGGCCGAAACCTTGTCGGTGCTCACTCCGACTCAGGTGGCCCAGTTGACACTGAGCTCGGGGGCCTCGAATGACACGGCCCAGATCGACCTTGTGTTTGAGCGACTGGAGGAGGGCAATGCTCTGGAAAATGTGGATGAATTCCTGACAGAACTGACAGCGAATGGAAAGGTAGGCTACTCCCCGACACTCTGGAAGAAAGGACAGTCCTGGGCTTTTGACCTAGCATAGTCAGCGCATGATATGTATCTTAATCTCAAAATCACTTGTAGGGGACTCATTCCTGTCAAATATTTTGTTACCTCCTTTCTAGCATTTTTGCCAAGTTGCTAATTATGCCGGGTGTATTTGCAACATGTCAACTGTGGGGTGTTTAAATCCTCTGGTGTCGTACTTTGACAGGTCCCTGATTTCCAACCTGTTGTGAGAGATCGCATAATGAATAGGACCTTCGTCATCATCAGTCCCCATTTCGTGAAGTTCGAGAAAGACGACTGGTTCAATTGGTTCCACTTGAAACTGGTTGCTGTCCTCCCCAGCTTCACTCCAGTGATGCTCAACAGTGCAACATCAGACATAACCTGCACAAATTACCATGTCGTGTGAGTAGCATTTCAAAGACAAACTGCATTGACTGCATTGCTCCAAAGAACTGCACCTAAGTGGGAGGCTGGGTAAAACTCTACTGTTTTTTTTTTCACCCTTCGCAGTGTGAGAGGGATGGCCAAAGTTTTCCCTGCAATACCGGTGCATAGACGACAAGGAATCACATATGTTCTCCTGGGCTACCTGAGGAAATCTGCCAGTGTCATCACCGGGCCAGGTAGGGCTGACACAGTAAACTGTGCCGTGATGTTGTTTCTGCGGGCTTGTCCGTGGATTTGAAATTATGATAAAAATATGCTTAAATGGCACCGAGAATGAGACTGGAACTTGACTTGTTCCGTGTGCATTTATGAACAACAAGACTTGCTGAACTGCACCTGAGCTAACTTTAATCTACATGCCTTAGATTGCAGGCGGGGAATCGAGAGTGACGCCAAGTGGCTTGAAGCAAACTTTGGTCCGTTTTCCCAGTACACAACCTACTCTGACCTCAAAGTCTTCAACCTCTCTGCAGTAAGTCTTACATTTGACTAACGATCTTTCCTGAAAACAGCGGCACACTATTCAGAACTTGGAACGTCTGCACGTAGGGGTGGATTAGCCATGTCAAAGACAAAAGCAATTGGCATATCTGTTTTGTTTGTGTCATCAGGTGGCAGTTGTGGAATCCCTCTCAGCAAAGCAGAAGGCAGAGCTGATCCTAGATCCAGACAGCGGTGCTTTGGAGGACGTGGTCATCGTAAGGATGGTGTTCAAGAGCTTGACAGAGTCCCCTGACAATGAGCTGCTCAAACAGTTTTTCCAGGCTTTTACAAGCATCAACAAGCAGGTGAATGCTTAACTTTGACGTAGCCATATTTTCCCATGAAGTTGGATGACAAGTAAGCCATGTAAATCTCGTCCTGGGCTCCAGGAGTTTTTGCATAAGCTAATAGGGGGCCAAGATTGGAGTGAAAATGGTACGTTTCCGATATGTTTGTTGAATGAACTGGTGCCTATGATGCCTTGAGGCATACCGCTGCGCTGATACACTTTTAATGTGCAAAGGTGTGTCACCAAGCTTGCGCTGGCTTCTACAGTGATTTCAGAAGGGTAAAATGTCCTCCTGAACTGAAAGATGAATCCCTTTTATTTCCAGAGAAACATCACCATCATAAGAAATCAAGAGGTACGAGACACCATCTTGAATCTGACCTTGACGGCCCTTGCTCTGGAATTTGAAGTCTTTGAGCCTGAAGACTTTGAGCGGTGGTTCCAGGTTAATTTGGCTCCTGTGATGGCGAGCCTTCGTCCTGGCATTTTGGTGGTGATCCCCCGTAACATCAGCTGTGCATCCTACAAAGCTATGTAAGAGACGATGATGGTTTGAGGTCCACAGATAGACACGTTGGGGATGCATCACATACGACTGTGGCTCCAGACAAGTCACAGTAATTTCTGTTTTCTTCCTTCAGACTCACAGGACTTCGGCAAAGTGTGGAATCCTTGCCACTGAACATTTCACAGGGTGTGAGATCAAGCATTGAGGCACTCCGGCAGACATTCAAACGTACGTGACAGAACGCTGTGCTGACAAAGTTTTTCAGAAAAGCAGATTAGCACTACTGTAATGACTCTGTATTGATGCCATGTTTCCTTTTCAATTTTTTCTCAAACAGGTTGCTCGGCTCCAGATTCCTTCCCGGTAAGTTCATTCCTATGGCTATATCACATGGATCTTACAGTTTCCATGGCAATTGACAAGACAAATTGGGCACATTAAATCTGTGGAGGAGGCTGTGTTAAGGTATTTTCACTTAAAGTTGCTGTTGCCACCGGACTAACAAGTATTCTTTGCCTTTCTCCAGTGCAAGGAGACCCCAGTCAATGGTAAGTCTGTGAGATATGAGAAATATCAAGTTTGATGACAAAAAAATCCCATTCTGAAGGTACAAGATCTCACACACGAATATTGTCGTTTCACAGAGGACCTGATCTGTGCTGGAGTGGAGAGGTAGGCGAATTACCGCTTTGTACAGCGCGGAGTTTGCATAGAGTTTGCATAGGAGTTTGCATTCTTTTACACAATCTAACTGAGGTGACAATGTTTTCCTTTTTTTATTGTTTTTCCTAGCACACAACTTGAACAAAGTCAGGCGATGGGCAATTCCTCTGTAGCCCTGTGCAATTTCACCATCACTGAGCATGCCTGTTCCTCGGTAAGACTGTTTTATGCAAGCCGTGAATGGCAGAGAGAGATCTGGCCTTTGCTACATTGCCATCCTGAGACAAACCTCCATACATTCTGAGAGTTGTTGCTTTCTTTCTTGTCTGACTTTTTCTAAGGCTACGCATCTGACATCCAGCAACTTGGTGGCACTGATGAACTGCTCACTGGAAAGACAAAGTACATACCCCGTAGAGGTCTGGAAGCTTTTCTTCCAAAAGGCCTCTGCTGCGCTGGACCAGGCCCTTGCGTCATTCGCCATCACGGTAAATCCAAAACCACAATTTCAGCACAACGGCGTTCCCCTGTGTGAATTCTGTGTCAAACCCAATGATCTTTCCAATTCTAGGCCCCCAACAGCAGCAACTCATCCTTGTCACATGCTCTTGAGGCTCTTGGAGAGGTGAGAATTGCCAACTTCAGCCAGGCACAACTGCAGAGTGATGACTTTGTCAGAAGTTGGTTCCAGACAAACCTTCGTCCGTTTTTGGCCTCTCCATCCACCAACTTCCTAGTCTGCCTCAGCTCCAAGGACTTCAGCTGCCAAACGTACCACACTGTGTAAGCAAATACATGACATATTGCTCCACTGTGGAACAAGATTGCAGAGGAACCTGCATGGTTGTAGTTGTTGAGATGTTAAAAGCCTTCTCTCAAATTTTAGCATCCAGGCATTCGGCAATCAAACAGCATCCATGGACAGAGAAGGACAGCGGGCAGTCTTCACTCATTTCATCAAGCCATTCCTTTCACGGAACGACTCATCAGGTAAAGACACGCGCTCAGGCTCGATTCGGTAAGGCTTCGACAGAATGCGCTGGCAATACCCCTCCAACGTCTATGTTTCCGTCTTCTTTGCAGATCCTGGCTGTGTCTCATTTACCAGAGGTAGTAAAGCGTGGCTACAGGCAAACCTCGGCAGCTTCTCTGGCTTCGCAACCCTGCAGGATTTGCAAGCCCTCAACCCCAACTTCTCCACTGTAAGTGCCGACTGCGGTTGAAGTATTCTTGGCCCAAACTGAAGTGTCTAGCAATGGTTCAGCAATTTCTGCTCTTTGATTTCATATCGGTTCCCTTCCGTAGGCCGAAACCTTGTCGGTGCTCACTCCGACTCAGGTGGCCCAGTTGACACTGAGCTCGGGGGCCTCGAATGACACGGCCCAGATCGACCTTGTGTTTGAGCGACTGGAGGAGGGCAATGCTCTGGAAAATGTGGATGAATTCCTGACAGAACTGACAGCGAATGGAAAGGTAGGCTACTCCCCGACACTGTGGAAGAAAGGACAGTCCTGGGCTTTTGACCTAGCATAGTCAGTGCATAGATATGTATCTTAATCTCAAAATCACTTGTAGGGGACTCATTCCTGTCAAATATTTTGTTACCTCCTTTCTAGCATTTTTGCCAAGTTGCTAATTATGCCGGGTATATTTGCAACATGTAAATTGTGGGGTGTTTAAATCCTCTGGTGTCGTACTTTGACAGGTCCCTGATTACCAACCTGTTGTGAGAGATCGCATAATGAATAGGACCTTCGTCATCATCAGTCCCCATTTCGTGAAGTTCGAGAAAGACGACTGGTTCAATTGGTTCCACCTGAAACTGGTTGCTGTCCTCCCCAGCTTCACTCCAGTGATGCTCAACAGTGCAACATCAGACATAACCTGCACAAATTACCATGTCGTGTGAGTAGCATTTCAAAGACAAACTGCATTGACTGCATTGCTCCAAAGAACTGCACCTAAGTGGGAGGCTGGGTAAAACACTACTGTTTTTTTTTTCACCCTTCGTAGTGTGAGAGGGATGGCCAAAGTTTTCCATGCAATACCGGTGCATAGACGACAAGGAATCACATATGTTCTCCTGGGCTACCTGAGGAAATCTGCCAGTGTCATCACCGGGCCAGGTAGGGCTGACACAGTAAACTGTGCCGTGATGTTGTTTCTGCGGGCTTGTCCGTGGATTTGAAATTATGATAAAAATATGCTTAAATGGCACCGAGAATGAGACTGGAACTTGACTTGTTCCGTGTGCATTTATGAACAATAAGACTTGCTAAACTGCACCTGAGCTAACTTTAATCTACATGCCTTAGATTGCAGGCGGGGAATCGAGAGTGACGCCAAGTGGCTTGAAGCAAACTTTGGTCCGTTTTCCCAGTACACAACCTACTCTGACCTCAAAGTTTTCAATCTTTCTGCGGTAAGCCATACATTTCACTACTAATCCTCATCATATATCATCATATATATTATCTTGAATCTTGAATTTTTTACACCCATGGCCTCGTGACACCTTCCAGTCCATGTTGGATTGGTACAGGGATCTGCATTTATTTGTTAAGGTTGTCTCAGGTTAAAACATACTTTTTTTCAGAGGCCTCACAGAGTAAATAATGCAAACACTACATGGGCTTAGCCCATTAGAATACATTTTTTCAGTCGTTGATTCATGTGCAGCTGCTGCCAATACATACGTCACAAAAGGTACAGTAGCAAGGCTCAGTAACACCTCAGGAACTGCATGTCATCATTATCATGCTTCCTTCTTTTAATTATCAGGTTAAACCTTTCAAACATGTCTGAGTCTTTGTCAGGGTCTGTAACAGGGATGATCTGTTCATTAAATATTTTGCACCACAGTGTCTCCTCCTTTACATCATACACGTCAAATTAGGTTAAATGCATATAAAGAATAATATTTATCCACGGCACAGTTAAAACTGAATATCTGTTACATATAAATTTTGTCTTAAATTCCTCTCTTAGGTGACAATACTAGACTCTCTGTCTTCAAGACAACAAGCTGAGTTTCTTCTTGAGCCAAACAATCTGTCAAATGAAACCCTTGTGAGACTTGTGTTCACAGAACATATTGTGTCATCAAGGGTGGAAGACCTTGGCCCTTTCTTTGAAAAATTAGTTAGTGGTGCTGCAGAGGTGAGTATCTTAATCACACCTAACTTATTACTCTTGTCACTAAAATCCAAAAATATCTTTATACAAATTTATGTTTTTTGTTATGTTATTTTTTCCAGCAAAATTTGACAACCATTGACCCAAAAGTGCGAGACACCATACTGAATCTGACACTAATGGCACTCGGTCCAAAACTATACATGCTAAATGCTGAGGGATTCAAGTTGTGGTTCCAGGTCTACCTTCCTCTGTTCCTACCGAGCATTAACTCAAACACATTTGAAATTATTCCAAGGAATATCACTTGTGACTCCTATCAAGAAATGTGAGTGAAAAATTTGTCTCCTTGTCAAATTGACCAGAAGTACTTAAAAAAGTGAATGGAAGCATTCTAGTTCCCATCTTGATGAATGGAAATCTCTTTTGTCTTCACAGTGTCAAGGGATGTGACAATGTTTTCCGTCATCTCTCCAAGAGGCAAAGTCAACAGGTTTTCACATTCACAAGAGACTATCTAAGAAGGCATTCCTCCTCAGGTAACTTGGATGACATAACTTTGTATTTTCTAGGACTTGTGTGAGCTGTGAGTGTGTAGAAATCCATATTTTGTATGGCATGTTCAATTTTAAAGATTCAGTTTTTTCTTTTCTAGGTTTCTCCTGTGTTGAATCTGTAAATGATAGACGCTGGTTGGAGGTCAACTTTGGCCAGTTCCGTCAGCACGCTTCCTTCATAGATTTTGTGACCTTAAAGAACGATTTCAATGGAGTAAGTTATGAATCTGATGATCTTCAGTCATTGGATCAGATAAATACTGCATCCTGGCTGAGTACCAGTCAGAAGTTTGGACACACATTCTCATTCAAGGAAATGGGAAGGTGTGTCCAAACTTTTGACTGGTACTGTACAATATCCAATATTTTCTGAGCAAACAGTATTGCAACTAACATTTTTTTTAGAATCTGGAGCCATCATTATGTCAGATCACTTTCATATGTAGAGTTTAAGTAATTTAGTCTGAACCAAGGATAAAAATATACATGTTGCCTTTTAATCCTTGTCAATTTCATGTTCACTCTGACTCATTACAAATAAACCATGAGGTGTAAATATATAGTGATATGGACTGACAGTTAACTCAGTCATTGGACAGTTTTGGTGACTGTCATCCTCCGTCATTAGAGCTACATCAATCCATGTATCTTGTGTGGTGTCATAAAAGATAACAAAGCAATAATTGATTATGAGCATTATTGCTTGAGACTGCATGTTGACTATATATGCCATGACACATGATGAACAGGTAGAAACAGGATGACAAATAGATATCATTCAGTAGTCAAGCCATCATTTTTGTCAACTGTATTGTTACTTGTGTTTACTTTAAACATTATGGTGCCATATCACGTTTAAATCAAAACAAAATGCCTTGTGTGATACGCCCACAGTTTCATTTGCCCTCACAATGTTGCATACTGCATATATTAATGTTGGTAGCCCGGAAAAAGCAGTGACTAGCTGTCATATAGGTCTATCAGTTTATATATTGCTATTTTTAAATGCATAGGTGATTTTGGGATGCATAATAGAATGGAAACTTGCAAGTGCAAATACTAAAAGGAGAAAGTCAGAAAACTAGGTGACCTGATGCCCAATATTTAACCTAAGCATACAACTGCATGGGTTAGACTCTTACTGGTGATGTTCAGTTACTGAAATGTTGTCACTTTTAGGTGGAGGTTGCAGATCTTCTTACTCCAATCCAGCTGGCCCAGCTTGCAGCGACCCCATCACTGCTAAAGAGGAAGGAAGATGTGACAAAAATCATGACAGCCATCAACCCTGTTGACTATGGTGCATTCTTTGACATAGTTTCACCGACTATCGAGGTAAATAGCTACATCTACATAGCTGACATTTTCTTTTTTTGCTCAGTAAAACTCACAGTGCTGGTTTCATTCATACCTTGTTTAAATACACTATTTGTAGGATTTGAAAAGATCCTTACTTTGGTACCTTCTGGTGGCTGAATCAAGAATGACAATGTACTGACTTTCACCAGGATTATTTCATTTTTTTTACACACAGACTGTCATCAGAATAATTTTAGATGTTCCAGTAAAAAAGATGTAATATGAAATAGTAAAATTGAAATAGACATTTTTTGAAATGTCATATACTGAAATGCCAGATTGTTTGGTAAACCTAGCTAAAACTAATGTAGTTTAACAGCCCTGTAATAAATTCTACCGTCATGATGGTTATAATAAACTATTTTAGAGAGGTGTTGAATCAACATAATGTTCATTTAAGAGGCTGATATTAGTGGTGCTGTCATATTGAGTCATACTGAGATTTGTTACTAATATTTTGACCACCCCATTTTATCAGTTCTTCAAACTGTATTTTTCTTCTTGTGACGTGTACACAAGATATGAACTTGTATCATGGCTTGTTTACATGCACCTGGGAAAAGTGTACTCACTAAAGTAATTTAGAAGATAACTTAAGAAACAAGTTAGCTAACTAGCTGCTGTAGCAATTTAAACAGGTTTAAACTTGTCAAAGTTGGTCAAAATGGGGTGGACTTGTTTTTTTCAGTAACACAGCTAACATTGCACAGTTAGTAGAGAAATTCTGTTTAAAGCATAGACTGCAAAAAAAAATATGGACGTAGCCACCGTAACATTACCCACTGGTTTCTGAAGAGCAGTTCCGAAGCTAGTAGGCAGCTCTGGCTGTTGCCATCTTGGCAGTGCCTGACTCTGCCTAACTCCCAGGTAATCCAAAATGGGCAAAGAGGTGGAGTTAATATGGGCAGAAGAAAGCCTGGTTGCTGAAACAAGCCAACTTGTGGGTAGCAACCTGTTGCTCAAAGTGGCCATGTCCTTGCAACATTATAGCTTAATAAAACTTCAATGGTTGAGTTATAAAAAAAATTCAACCCCCATACAGTTGTCATGAAAGGGGAAATTAGCTATAGAGACCAAAACCTTTTTTTGTAAGTGTGTTTATTCTACTGTAAAAGTTAATTTTATTATGGGGGTCAAATGTGTATTGACCCCCAAAAAGGATGCTTTTTGTATTTTTAGTTGTTTTTAAAAAGCAACAAAGGAACATACAGCTTTTTATATATATATTTAAAGAGATACATTACTCATAGCCTAAATGGTAACATGATTTAAATGTAATATTTTTACTTTTATGTAAATTATTGAATTTTTAAAAACTCAATTTCAAACTCTTATTGATACTGTGTAAAAATCCCCCAGATCCACCCAGCCAACTACACAGAGGAGGTGAAATCTGCCTTCCTGCAGACAATACTGAATAGGGGTGACCTGTCCTCTCCGACTATCAATGACACGGAGTTCCTGCAGTGGCTCAGGGTTCGACTGAGCCCCCTCCTGATCAACCTCTCTCCGCACCTAGTGACACCTTTATTTGACATTGGGAACAACAGGAGTTGTAACAGCAGCCAAGAGATGTAAGAATTTCTGCACCCAAATTGCAGGAAATTGAAAAGTGTCTGTTGACAACATTGTGAAATTAGTGTTTTGTACAGGATTTTGGATCACATTAAGTGATACATAGTGTGTATTTTTAACTTGCCTCTGACTAATACTCATCTGAATTTAGGATTGCATTACTGGACACACTACACTTGACACTCAGCAACAACACCCAAGAGGAGATCTACAAAAGCATCTTACTCTTCCTCCAAGGTTTGTATGCAAGATCGTTTTACAATGCAGTTAGGTTATCTAGAAAACTGATGAGGGTTCAATGACAAAATAAAACTTTTTGTGAAGTGATTTTTTTTTTTTTTGCGGTCCTAGTAAAAGCTTAGTTTCTCTGACAATATGTGCCCAAAGATAATACATATCATTATGTATCAGAATGAACACTGATTTAATTTGTTGTTTTTAAAATAGGTCCAAAGCCTGTCAAGTGTTACAGTGGTGGAAGCTTCTATAGCTATCTGAGAAACACTTTCCTCAGTTTTGGCTTTCCAGATTTGTCCATGTTCACATCTCTTCTGCCACAGACACGCGAGTCAGAGGTAATATTCAAATAAAAAAAACACACTCAGAAGCAGAGGGTATAATGCAGACCTCAATTAATACATTATCACTTTACTTGTAAGTATTACCACCTGGTTATAGCTGTAATGCAAATGCCTACTGATGCTGTACTGTCCCAGCAGTAATCTACAGATAAGTCTTCAGTCCCTGGTAACTTTTTTTCTATGGAAATGTACTTTTGACTTTCAGCTCCTAAGTACCATCACTACCTCAGAACTACGTCAGTTCCTCAGTCAACCCAATGTAATTGGTAACAACTCTGACATCTGTGTGATCTTCAACAACTACAACAACACTCCTGCCTTCCTAGAAACCGTATGTCCTTACTCTGTTCCCATTTTACATAGAATACCAGTCAAAAGCTTGGACACACTTTCTCATTCAAGGGAATGGGAAGGTGTGTCCAAATTTTTGACTGTTACTGTACATATTTTATATATTTTATATATTACATATGCTTAAGAGGGCTCACCATACATATGTATACAATTAAATCATTTGATCTAAAATTACCAATTTTACACCACTCTCCCATTAAACATGTAAATGCATGTGTATGCCATCAGGAGAATGTTCCAGATGATGTGAAGATAGTGATGCTCCCTTGTGTTTGGCCTTTGGCACTGAGCAGCAACAGCAGATCTGAGGTTGATTCTTGGTTTAACCTACGGTTGAGGAACTATCTTAGATTCCTCAGCAAGAGCCTCATCAGCTCCACCGAAGTGCAGAATGCTTCGTGTTTTGCCTTCCAGAAACTGTAAGTCTCTTTTTCTTAGTGTGATGAAACTCAGGTATAACTGGACTATCACATATAGATATCATGATACACAAATGTGTTTTGTTTTCTTTTCAATAGGGTCTCTGTAATGGGAAACAACTTCACCTACAGCAGCTCTGACTTTGGACAGGGTGATGTATACACCACCATCAGGACCTACTTGAGAATTGGTAAGATGTATTTTTGAGTAAATGTATAATTGTACAATGAATGTGTAATGTAGATGTTTAAAATTCAAGTAATTACATTTTTGCAAACTCAGTTGCCTTTTTTATAATTTATAATAAAATATATCAAAAGGATAAGGGTCACACAAAATCTTGACTGCACATGCCAACTTTCTCTAGGCAGGGGCACATGGCTGCTGAAAATATTTTTTTCTGGACCAACCACTTGTTTAAGATTTTTGGCAAACGTCTTTGATTTTGCTGATTTTAATGTCAAGTTTGTCATGTGGTGTAAGTGGAGACATGTCCACACCCACCTCCGGAATAATTATGACAATTAGCAAGATTCTATAGAGTATCAGTCAGTACAGATGTAAAGCTTGTAACTTAGACTGATAACAACTGGATTTTTATACAAAATGCTTGCCCATTGTGCAATTTAATTTTCCAGGTCAAACATTCCATAAAAAATAGCTGGCAGATTGTTTCGGTCACAGCCTCACTTGTCTTTTGAAGAATGAGCAATAACATGTTATTTAAAGAGTTAAATCAGTTCCAAATAAATTGAATTATTTGTTGACAAAGTGTTTGGTTTTCCCTGTTTCCATAGGCTCTGGAGCCAGATGCTACAATGCCAGTGATGCAGAATTAAACTCTACTGCCTGGTTTGCCAATTACATCGGCAGCTTTGTGACATTTATCACTCTGGATGATTTTACCACCTTCTTGTCCACCAGTCAGGTATGTCCTGATATCACTTCTCTATCATTTATCTGAATTTTATGTTCAAACCCAAACAGAACATAGAAGTTGTTAATTTAATTCGAATGGCTATAACTGTCACTTATGTATTTTCAGGTCTAATAATGGGTAAACTAATGCATTTAATAATTTTTAAAATAAAGAATGAGAAAACAACAAGAGGCATTTTCAAAGTCATTAACCTTTTTTTCTTATTTTTTGAAGATTCAAGTGTTCTTGGAGGACCAAGCCAACCTTGAGCTCTTTAACAACACAGCGATCCCAGAAAATGTAACCAACTACTACATCTCACAACTTTTTACATTCAATCCAACCTTCAACCCTCTGAAGTGAGTATCCAACTTACTACACCATTAATTGCTTTAACAAAATATGTCATTGTGGCATGTATATTGTTCATAATAATTTACTTGGTGAATTGGTCATACTGTATATTATAATGATATGTCACTTTTTATCTAGGCTTCCAGGCTTTTTCCTGTGCTCTTCTGAGGTCCCGAGTTTAGCATATTCTTCATTGAATGAAGCTGATACCATACACATCTTGAATGAACTGAGGAAATTCTGCAATGGAACAGAGGACCCTGAGGTACCCTAATATTACTACACAGCAACAGAGTTCAGTTTTGACAAAACCAACAATAGCTCCTATTATAGAGTTTGACATCTTAATCTGATGGATTCATTCTTTTAGAAACATTTTTGAACATTACAACATTTCATTGCATATCCTCAGTCCTTTTAGTCAGTACAGTGTAGAATTACTGTTCATGTTTGCTGTTGACAGTTTCTTGGTATTTTGTGACAGTGTGGGTTTAAAACTTTAAGCCCTATATATAGTGTTCAGTTTTGTGTTACATGGTCTGTTGAGTCGGTTAGTGATTAGTTTTGGAGACTGTAAAGAACTCTCAGGCAAGTAAGAGTGATTAGTGTATGTTAGCAGTATGATGAAATTAGAATCTGTCTGGTGTTTTGAATGGTGGAATACACTCTAGTGCCCCAGGACCATGATATAGGTAAGAGAATGAATGACCAAAAGAGAAATCCCAACTTTCAACAATTGGGTTGTAGAAAAAGATAGGTTTCTTACAAATTTAATATCAGTTTGTAATTTCAGACCTTTTGGTGATCCTGTGACCTTTCCGCTAGGTCGACATTTTTGGTTATTAGTGGAAGTTCTACACAGTTATTGGTCATATTGTCATGAAATTTGTAGAGATATCCATTGTGCCCAGAGGATGAATCTATATGACTTTGGTGATCTTTTTATAAACATTCATGGTTCCCCGATGATGTATCTTAAGGACTTATGCAATTCTCTGAACTCAACAGCTGTTGGATAGATTGCCATATAAATTTGATGTTCACTTCATTATTTTTGAAGTGAACATCAGCGTGCACTTTGTATTTAGTGCTAACCAGCAAATGTTAGTACACTAAACTAAGATGTTGAACATAGTGAACATCATACTTACTAAACAGTAGCATGTTAGCATTGTCATTATGAGCATGTTAACATACTAACGTTAGCTTTTAGCCTATAAGCACCATTGTGCCTTAGTATATATATTTTATTTTACAGGTGTCTGCTGCTCTGGCATCCAACATTCAGACCGTCACAGCACAGACGTTTATGTCCCTGGGCAGTGCCAGCGCAGGCCTAACCAACAGCCAGCTATCTTCAGTTTCCCCGTCAATGCTGATTTCGTCTTTGCCTACCCTGAGCTCAGTCAGCACCTGGAACCAGGGGCAAGCCACCACAATTGTCCAAACCATCATTTCCTCAGGCTTCCAGGTAACTTAACAAGGCCGTTAATCATGTGAAATATTTAATACTTTGAAGCACATGCCTAACAGCATTCTGTATTTGGTTCAGTATGGTTGAATAATTTTTTCCTTTTTATTAAATATAAAATAACCCTGAAGTGCCTTGTGTGTGTCACTTTAGTGATTCTGGCTTTGATAAATGTATTAAACAGATCAACAGTGGATCCTCCCTGGAATCGCTTGGCAGTCTTGTTGCTGGAATTCCTTCAGAGTCAATAGAAAGCATCCAAGCATCTGAACTACTCAGTATCTCCCAGAGTGCCACCTTTGTTTCCAACATGCTGGTAGCCCCAACAATTGTCCAAGAGACCTACGTCCAAAAGGTACAAAGTTAATTTCTGTCTCTACCCTAACACACAATCCATCAATAATTCCCAAGTCAACAATTTAAGTCCATCTTTGGGTTTTAATTTAAAAATCTCTCTCTGTGGGAATCAACAAAAATATGGCGTTAAAGTATTTTTATTGGAAAATGTCTAATCTTGATCTAAAGACTTTGATGAAAAATACATTTGATACTAAAATGCTTAGTAAACTTATTATTTTACATACAAATAAATACGAGCGATTACATGTTCTGCACTTTTGAAATGATCTCTGACTAATTAGTTTTAACTGCCAGTGAATAACATTTAATTCCCTGGTAGATAATCTCTGTGGATCAAAGTCCAGCCAGTATGCTGGTAAATGTCCCTGATGCTATGGCAACTCATATCCCACCATCCCTGCTGGCATTTTCTGAGGAGACTGTGGACATCCGTGTGATCAACAGGAAGAAATGGAGACGAGATCAGGTCAATAAGATCAGATTGATTGGAGACTATTTTTTTTAAATTTGGTCCTAATGATTTTGTTACAGATATTCAATTACAGTGCCATAAAATACATGTTTTCAGTAAAAGAATGACGAATATAATTTTAGCTGACATTGGATTGCTGTGTCTCTTTGTTCTTCTAGGCTACCATGTTCTTTGGGGTGCTGGGTAATACAAACTTTGACATCGAGCAGTAAGTAAAGTCATAATTTAATTGTTGTTGTGTTTTTTCAGGGATGATTATTCAGGGTTAATTTTTTTTGTTTTTTCATTCTCCTCCACAGGCTTTCTCCTTCTATGTTGCAAGGCTTCACGTGCACATCAGTAGAGAGGATGACAAGAAGCAGGATCAAAAAGCTGGTCTATGCTAGCAGGCCGAGGAGAGGCAGAGCCAAGGTGGAGCTAAAGGAATCACAGGTAAATTCAAATGAAATCTGCTTGAAACTAAACTTAATGAAATAGCTGACTCTTTCTGACATTGCAAGATAAGTTGGATGTACGGTGAATTAAAAATCAACTTTATGCTTCAACAGTAAAACAGTATTCTTTCTTTGAAATTAAAATGATTTATTTCACCTCATTTCGGTGTTATAGACCACAAAGAATTGTAACACTCAAATTAAATTGGTTTGTATCTTTTCTACAGCTAACCTGCATGTACAATCTGCTGAATGGAGACTTCTCCCAGAGCTTCACAGATTATCCTGCAGACATGCTTCTCTACTTCAAGTGAGTCTGCCTTCAAACATTTTGTTGTACTGACCTCATAATGTGTCACTGGTTTGAGAAGTGTGGAAATGCTTATTGATTTTCCCATCTTTACATCTATTTAATGTAGCAACAAAGATGTCAAGAGAGCCAACTGTAGGTCATACTTTTCTGCGGTGGGTGCTGCAGACTTCTCTCTGGCCTCCAGCATTTTGAACAAGGACTCAGTGCTACTCAGTGAAGCCAGAGACTGCTTGGTGAGTGCGAACGAAATTATGGTTTACTACAAAAACAGAAAGCAACATAACTAATAGTTATTCCAAAAAAACAAGCTTCAAATTCTTCTCCAGAAAATAAAGGTAAAATCTTGAATGAATGAATCAAAGATGAGAAAAAGTTAAAACTTTCATGAAGTGGGTATAAGTTGAATCACCATTGTATGGTATCAGTCAGTGACAGGATATACCAATATGTAGAGGAAAAATTTATATAAATGCGTATATATAGTAATAGTTCAAGATATATATTATAAAGCACATAAAGGGGAGCAAAAAAATGAAATTTGAAAGTCTGGAATAGGAATTATCATGTAACTGTTCAGGCACAGTTATAATGAGATGCTGTTTCTCTTGTCTAGGGTATAAGTAGTGTGAGTCTAAGCAGAGACCACATAGAGGTGCTTGGGAACATGGCCTGCACTCTGGACAGTTCTTACATCCAGAACTCCGATCCTCTTATCTTGGAAAAGCTCAAAGCCTGCAAGGGCTTCTCTGACAGCCAGGTGGCTGCCATGGAGACGCTGCTGCTGTCTGGGAAAACACCTTACGGGTACAGGAATTAAATGAAAATTAAGAGTTGCTGCACTTAAACATATAATGCTAGTGATGTCCTACTGTATATATTTTTATTGTCAATAAATCCCATAAAAATACAAAGATCAACAATACATTGATCATTCTAACCAGTATTGGAGTATTGAAAACCTGACATAGTATATATCTCCGTTGTTGGTCAAAAACAATTAAAAACATACTATATCAATAACACACACCATTTCATTTTCACAAGACTTAGAGCCTCACACATAAAAGAGGAGTTGGAAAGCTTTAAGAGATGGACTAATGTAATGTTGGTCTTTTTATGGGATTTATTGTCAATAAGTACAATTTATATGAAATGAGAATAACACCAGCCTTATTCTTTTATTGTGCTAAATGCAACGTTGTGTCATCAACAAAGGTAGCTGGATGGACTATAAGAATATTTCCTCTGTTTTCAGTGATGTCTCCACTTGGAACAAGCAAATGCTGGAAAACCTGGGAATCCTTCCTCTATATTTCACAAGAAATATCTGGGGCCAGTTCAAACGTGTATGTATTTCACTTTTACTTTTCCTTAATACTGTTCTGAGCCATTTCACTTAATTTAAAACTAATCTCCAGAATGTTTTTTGGCAGTCAACAAAGAGAAGGTTCCTCAAGACCTTCATGTCCCAGCTAAGGAAAAGAAAGACAGAGAAGAAGAAGCTCAAGAGGCTGTTTAAACAGATCAGCGGTCTCAAGATAAAACGAGGAGCAGGTAAAGGAGGATGTGGCAGAGAAGCATGTTGTGCTTATTTTTATGTAGCAGCAGCTGATACCACATGGACAGAAAATTAATTGGAAACTATTTTGATAATTAAGTAATTATCATTTTTAAGCAAAACGCCGCATTTGATGGTTCCAGCTTCTCAAATGTGAGGAGTTGCTTTTATTTCTCTTAAATCATAGTAAATTAAATATTTTTATGTTTTAGGCTGTTAGTATAACAAAGCTCAAGTGAGTGTGCATGTGTTCAACTGAATACTATGCAGCAAAATCATACACTCATGTGTCCACACCTGACTCAATTTTTTTCTCTCACTGGCCAATTATTCACAAGGCTGCACAGTGGGCAACATCACCCAGGTGACAGTTAGTGATGCCTCCTTCCCCTTTGGCTATGACGAGACGCAATTTGACCTTTGCCTGGATGTCCCTGTTCTGAAGGACAACCTAAACTCGATCTGTGAGAAGGTGGATGATGATGACTTCCAGAAAATTATTCTGAAGAAACTCAACCAGGTAAATATCATGTACAGAATGTGGCTCACTGTTATTATTGGTTTCAGGGTATGAAGCACAGTGTTTCTATTTTTGCAAGTAATTGTGATTGAGATATTTATTCAGCATATGCTATGAACGGCCTCCTCCCTGGGGGTGCATTCTATTGGAATATCCATTTTGAGAAATTTCCAAATAAGGAAGTGTACAGGAATATGCCAAAATGTATTTTTGAGACATATATTGTATTACATGGTTGTTGTGTCCATGTCAATCACAACTTGAAAACTGTTCTGAGCGGAAAAAATGTCTTAACAACCCAGAAGGTTATTACGGTACAGCTGTCACCATATCATGTTGATGTACTGTATATAACGAAAGGTTTTACTGCAACACTGCCATAAGTTTCTACGCATTCTCCATTTTTACAGGCATTCCCATCGGGTGTTTCTGATACGGAAGTTCAGGTGCTTGGTTCAGTGTCCCGTGTGGCGTCACTTGATGATATCTCCAAGTGGAACATCACCACAATTGACACCCTGGCAGCCCTCATGAAAGCTGAGGATGGATCATGGGAGGCAGCAAAGGTAAAATGGAGAGGGATTCTCAAAACTACCAGTATACTCATACCTGTATAAATTCTGCCTGATGATATATATGATTTGCTTATGTGTTTTCTTTAATTTTGTTTAGAGCAAAGCAATCATCACCAAGTATCTGAATATCTCTGGGAAATCCCTGGGCAGCAATGAGTTGAACAGCATTGACTCCAACCTGTGCTCATTAGACACCAGTACAATAAAGACCATCACCCCAGACAGTATCAGGTGGGTGTCAGCATGTAGCTCTGAAATGCCTAAACACAGCCACTGTGAGTGCTGACAGAGACTTAACACTGTATGTTACTTCCTTCTTGCACCTTTTCAGAAATGCCAACCCTCTGAATGTGGCGTCATGTTCACTTGAGCAGAAGAGAGTCCTCTATGAGATCAGTAACACTTCCTTCAGCTCACAGCGTGCCAGTTCCAGCTCCTTTTACAACTTAGTTCAGCCCTATATTGGTAAGAATGTTACCTGTTTTTCCTGTCTATTTCTTTATCCGTCATAAAAGCTATCTCTGATTGACTGTTTTACTTTCTAATCTGATAGGTGGAGCACCTCTGTCAGATGTAGTAGTGCTGTCAAGACAGAACATCAACATGGACGTAGATGCTTTCAGGAGTCTGGATCCTAACGTGATTGCTGTAAGGATACTTGGGTAGACATGTACTGTTTATTCATTGATTATATACTGGATACATTTAGCTGATGCTGTTCAGCATAACTTGTCAAAACTTTAAGGTTAGTATGTATTTTAGATACGATTTTTTTAATCAAAGGCTCAGGGATTGTGAAGAGCACACAGCATCAGTTGCCACAACTGTTGTGAGATGTGAGATGGTCAGAGACTCTTGTGATTCAAACTTCAGTGATCTGAGATATTTACATGACCGTTAGTTCAGTTACTTTTGTCACAAATCTTAAGTCTTGGCATCTGTAGCCTTGTCTTCAAAATGAAAATTGGCTATATTAGTATTGGTATATATCAGTAAGTGAAATGTATGATCCTCTGTTACCTAAAAAAAATGCATAAGTACTAGCAGAGTGCAAAAAAATGGCAAAATGTGTGAAAATCTCATGTGAGTATATTTATTTTGGAATAAGTATGCCATCCCTCAGAGAGTTTAAAAGTAATAACAATTTCTATATCTTTTCACTATTCACTATTTCTTTTTAAATGTACAGGGTTTGTCCGTGACCAATGTGCAAGGCCTCATGGGTAACCAGCTACAAGATCTGAAGCTGTTTGAGAATGATACTGTGATTAAGACCTGGGTGAACATGCAGCTGCAATCAGATCTAGACAGATTGGATTTGGGCCTAACCACCAACAGAACCAACCCAACCACTGCACCACCAAGCTCCAGCAACAGCACAAATGCAGCTGCATCTACTGCAAGCAGCACCAATATGACAACAACACAGGGTAAAAATACATAGTTTTCGTGCATATGTAGGCTTTATGCTTACTCTTTAGTATACTCTATTTTTAACCAACAGGATCAATTTGAATCATCTCCAGTAAGCAAATTTGAGATTGTAGCAGCTCTACAGGTAACTGATAAGAAGGTCCTGAGGTTGCACCCTGTACTGTTTTCAGCCACAAGAGGACACCAGTGTACCACAGTCTGTGTTCAAAATAAATCTGAGAAAACTTATCAGTGACAAGAATGTTGAGTACTTCATGTTTATACATTGTATTTATTTAGCATAGCAACCATAATATGGAAATGTTAAACACATTCAGTTAAACAATGTATTGTTGCATAACAATACAGGATGCAACCGTGCTTAGTGATGACTCATATTACAATGCACCGTCTTACTAGATCCAATCTCATCCACAGGAAACAAAGATAGCTCAAGTACAACCCGGACCACTACAGCAACTACATCACAATCACAAGGTGAGGACCAGTTAACCCACTGGATTAAAATAATGTGATATTGCTTAAACTGGCAATTATAAATTTGCCCCTGTGACAAACATAATTACAGTCTTAATATGTTGTTTTTTTAAAATTATTTTTTAGCTAATGGTACAAGTGGAGGGGCAGAGCTTCCAAAACATCCAGTATCCATAATCCTGGCTGCACTGCTGACAACGGTTCTGCAAATACTACAACCAGTGTGAATACATTTATGAGTGATAAGTAATGTTCACATCCTGAGAGTTCACATTGTTCATTAATATTATGCTTAAAGTTGCTTAAAAATGCTTAAAAATTGATTCACTGCAACTTCTTAATTTCTGCTTCACTGTATTTTTATGTTGTAAAACAATGTTACTGTTTAATCACAGAAATCAAAAGAATAGGTTTTATGTGTTGATCTGGGATTTTACTCTACACCTTCTTTTTGAAATTAAGTACTGGAAATTGCATACCATAAATCATGAATGAATGCATTAAAAACAAATCTCTCAAATGTACTGCATTATCAATTATTATAATTTACACTGTATTGCTATTCCTTAAAATTAAAATTCCTTAATAAAGTAAATTAAAAAAAAATAAAGAATAAATATCTGATCCCTGTGTCTCTTTGAGCAGATAAAGAAATTCATCATATGCCCTGATTTTTACTGACAACAATCAAATCCAGCCCTACACTTGAATAGTTATTATATGGAGAAGAAAGAACTGATGAAAAGGCAACATGTTCTCACTTAATTTTGATTATAATCTTAACTTTTATCTAGAAAATGGTCCACAATCAGAGATTCTAAAGGAATGATTGATCATGATTACAACGGTTCAGTAAGCCCATTTCACAAGGACAATTTCTTTCCACATTGCAAGGCATTTATTAGGGATCAGTGGTGGAAGAAGTATTCAGAGTCTTTACTTAAGTAAAAGTGCTAATACAGCGATGTAGAAATACTCCATTACAGTTAAAAGTCCTGCATGAAAAATCCCACTTAATGCAAGTAAAAGTACATAAATATTGGCAGCAAAGTATGAAAGTAAAAGTAGTGGTTTGGTCCCTCTGACTGATACTGTACATTATTATATATAACATCATTAGGTTAATACTGAAGCATCAGTGTGTAAACAGCATGTTACTGCTGTAGCTGCTGCAGGTGGAGCTAGTTTGAATGACTTTATATAAAGTTAGCTAGTTTAGTCCAGTGATTCCCAACCTGGGGAAAGGGTCACCAGATAAATCTGAGGGGTAGATGATTAATGGGAGAGGAAAGAAGAAAAAACAAAGTTCTGATACACAAATCTGTTTTTAGTTTTTTGGCTTATTCTCTAATTGATTTTGGGTGAAACACTGAATCATTTGAGCATTTATTGAAATGAAACCATGTGAGAAGTTTAGACGGAAGAATCACTTCAATTTGGTGGAGCTGTAAACAACTCATAGACATCTGAAATGTGACACCGACTACACGTTGCGTTTTGTAAGACATCAAAACCTAAAAAAAGTTGGAAACCACTGGTTTCACCTTTAACAATGTGTTGTATTTTAAAAGCTTGTTATATTATCCATTGTGTCAGATTTTCCTCTGAAAAGTAACTAAAGCTGTCAAAGAAATGTAGTGGAGTAGAAATTACAATATTTCCCTCTGAACTGAAGTGAAAGTATATAGTAGTTTAAAATGGAAATACTAAGGTATTTGAGAGAAGTACAAGTACCTCAAAATTGTACCTTGAGTAAATGTACATAATTTGTTACTTTCCACTGCTGTTAGGGATGAAATACTGAAAATGGTTTCAATAATGTCTTTATTTTGTTAAGTACAGAGTGATAAAAAAAAAGCTTATTCCCAACCAACAGTAAAACAGAATTGCTATAACTTTCTTAAAATATAAAAGTATCCCAACAGAGATGCAAACATAGACATAGCAAGACTCTCCAAACATGCTAGCAGCTCTGTAAGGCTGTACAGCAGTAACCATGCTAACATGGTTAGCATAGCAGGTATAATCCTTATCATAGTAACCAACTTAGTTTAGCATGTTTGTGTTTTAACTTTGCTAATGAGTACAAAACACTGAGAAAGTTTTGAACAAGTACATTTTTCACCTGATGATAGCACTGCATGACAGTAATTACCAAAGTTGTTTGACTTGTTGAGACATCTCAAAACCACAGGTGTGAACCTCAATAGAAAAAAAGTCAGGGGATCTCCAAAGTGGTAAGATACATTTGGTGGCAATCCATGAAATAGATGTTAAGATATTTCACAGAATAAGTAAAGACTTTGAGCTGCTGGTGGCACTAGAGGAAAAGTCAAGCAATCACCAAAATAGGCTTCCTCCTGTGGGCACCATGGATGTCTCTACCAAATTTCATGGCAATCCATAATAGTTTTTTGAGATATTTCAGTCTGGACAAAGGTGCCAATAGACTGACTGACCAACTGATAATCTATTCACTGTGTGAAGTAAAACACAATAAAACAGAACTACAACTGCCATTACAACAGTAAGTCACTTATAATAAATGAAGTATTCCATCAGGGAGAAACGTGATTTAAAAAGGTTCAATATTTTGGTTACTTGTCATGTCATAGCTTATATTTTCACATGAGTGTATTTCAAAGTACATTTACAAGAGGTGTAATAATACACACAGCTAATGATTTGATATTTTGTATTATGATCCAGTGCTCTAGATGTGAATTACATTTTAACTATATTTCCAAATACTAAATATGGCTTTTGTAACAAATGTAAAATTTTTCATTTATCATGGTATGAATTGTTAATATTATGAACATTTTTTTTCACTTTGCTTATTGTACCTGTCTATAACAGGTACTATAAGCAAAGTTGCCTTTTGCCATTGTTGTTGTGAGTAGTGTGTCTGCTATGGTGTGAATGTACCCTTCATTTGTTTTCCCACTTTACTTTGCAGTTGGAAAGTGACAACCATTTGAAAGAGAACAAGAGGGATGGCAGTTTACATGTTGATACCCCTTAACAAAGCTAGAAGTAAATACCCTTTAGTGATGTACTATGTAATAGCTTGCAAAAGAAAACATTTTATGTTGATTTCTCTTTCACAGCATCTGTAATTCATCCTCTCATCCTCAGGTATACATTGAAATGTACATCCACTGCAAATAAAGAAGGGATACATTATTAATGTGCTTCAACATACTGTACCATTGCTTAAAATCGTGATTTTTTATCACAGAAAAATAAAAATGTAGACATATTTTCTAGGACAACTCACTCAAGACACTGAGAGCACAGTATCAGGAATAAAGACTTCTTTTGCATCATGTTTCAAATCGGTGCATTTTGCAAAAATTCAAAACCCTAAATTACCCACAAGTTTCAAGAAATTTATAATATTTGTTAAGAACTTTTGTTACCTCTGATTCACGAAGTGTCAAAGTCATACCATCGGACAACTGGCTGAAGATTCCTAATAAGAAAAAACACAAATTCTTGAACTGTGAAGTCAAGGAGTAGAACACATATACAGCATCTGTCACATGCAATGTGTTTTAAAAACTGGTACTCTACAGGTTTGAAATGTTTACTAAAAGTTTTACTCTTCAAGGAGGAACAAACATTTCTTGCTGACCAACAGAAAAGAGCACCACTCACACAAACTCAGTTAGAACAGTTCACAATTTATATTTACTACTTGTGTTGTCTACTGACATTAGCTGTCCAAATTGACATACCGTTCATGCAGTCAAAGCGAAGGATCAGACTGATGAAGCTCTCCAGTGTTATGTGTCCAGAGGAGGCACCGTAGCGCAGAGCCAACAAATTTAGCATGTCATCATTGGCCCTCTTTCCTGACCAACATACACAGGACAGAAGTTAAGGTATGACATATATAAGGGCTGAATTTCAGACACAGGACAAGCCTTTTTCATGGGAGACTCTTTGAAATGTCACAGTTGAAAAAACATATATAAATATTACAATTAATAATGGCTGAATTCTAAAAACTGCTGCAAATTTAATTGCTGCTTTACTAGCTCACTGGATACTTGAATAGAACAGACACATTGCTAATACTATTAGTAACATCTGTGCTTTTTCTACCATGACAAGTTGAAAATGGATTATTCAAAATGAAAAGCTGGAATCTGTTTGAGTTAATTAACAATTCATCATTAATGTGTCTCTAATCTGTCAAAAGGATTGACCTTACATAATCAAAATACAGCTCAACAGTATCTTTCTTGTTGTGATGTTGTACCTACACCAGTAACACCTGGGGATTTTATTTGATTCAAGACTACCTAACCCTGTGTATGCACAAAAGCAGTCTTTGTGCTAGATGGTCATTGTCACAAAGCACCACCCTTATACAGAACCCCTTCAAGCACTTTACATGTGGTCATCTCCCAATTGTAATATGTAGGTTTAAAATGTTTAAAAAGGTTTAAAAGGTTTAATATGTAGGTTTAAAAATAGGTTGTTCTTCTACCTGAAGCCATGATTGCATTCCTCAGCTCACTCAGTGACAGTGTTCCTGTTTTTGAAACATCAGTGCGGAAGAAAATGTCCTAATAAAAGACAAGATATTCAGTGATGTGAAAACCTGATCTAGAAAATCTTTCATTTTTAAATCAGACTGCACCTGATGGCTGTATCAGTAGACTCATAGAGTTGTGTCTGTAATTTGTAGGAGATAACCAGTCATTCATCTTTGTTTATTTTTAACTTCAACTTGATCCATTTACCTTGTATGTGGCAATCTTCTTCCACAGACGAACAAATTCCTCACCGTTCAGCTTGCCAGTGACTGATGACTTTTTAACCCAACATTAAGGTATAAAAACTCTACTTCTCCTGTCAAAAGAAAACTTTTATTGCAATTTGCAGAGGTTGTATTTGGCAGCATGGCTCTGTTCTGGGATCCCCGCAGCAGCAAAGACCCCAGGTACAGAACAGAGTAGGCAACAATGACAACAGAAGTGACATGTTTAAGTCAGACACAGCATGTTAGGAGGAGCTGGGATGGAGGTGGGTTGCAAACTGCTTGCAGAGGAAGCAGCACGGGTAGGCAGACTGAAGCAGCTTTAATAAATAAGGTGTCATATATGACATTTGCCAGTTGATTTGAGATCAGTTGCTATCAAATGATGAAAGCTGGGTATGTGAGCTGAGCTTGACTTCATGACCTGCCTAAACTATCCTCAATTTGTTCATTCATGCCTGACCTTTTATCATCATGTGTGCCAAATCACCAAAAGCACAGGCAGGTTTTGGCATGTACACTATTTATGGAACAAAGGCTTTCCGGGGCTTGTTTATGTTGTCTGCTGGTTCACTCCATTTCTGTAATTCTCTGTTCTTCCAGAAACCACAAACATTTATCAGGTGTGAACCTGTTCATTCTTCAAGTAAAGTACAGGGCACCTTTTGGAGAGGTCTTTTAGTGGATTCTGAGATATACCAGTGACTACAAACTCCAGTTAGTACTCTATGTATATTTTTTACTGCTATGTGAGCTATGTGAGTATATTTGCCATGTATGTATGTTTTTATTCTATGTGTACTGTGTGAGCCACATGAAAGGTACATTTTACATCACCTTGCAATGAGCAATAAAGTCTTTCTGATCATCAAATGGAGAAAGCATGTATTTCTAGAAAAACTAATTCACAATCAATATGAAGAAAAAGAGGATACATCCATCAGAGCAACCATGCTACGACAGGCATCAATGGTGAAGCCTCCGGATTTCAAGTCTCCTAAATAAAAATAGACAAATTATTTTAAAAAGATTATTGCATTTTAATTTTGTTAAAACAAACTATTAGAGTTTTCCAGTCCAAACCTTGAAGGATTTTTTCATTTAGAAGCTCCTGGAGCTGCTCAGCATCCACTTCTTCATACTGGACATGACATGAAAACAAGATAAGATGACAGTGGTGAACTTTCTCATTGTAAGCCTTAAAGGTATACAATGCAGGATTTGTCGGATGGTATTTGTAATCACACAGCATTCAAAGTTGGCCCCTCCTCCCCAGCTCAAGTAGTGAGATAGTGAGAGAGATAGAGAGAGAGAGATAGAGAGAGAGGGGTGGTCAAGCGAGCTAGAGTGTGAATTAAGTGAGCAGGTGGTGCTAGCGAGAACAAAGCAGTGAATCAGATAAATAAAATGTTATTTTCTGATTGCCTCATGGCAGTTTCATTCTAAAGCACAAATAAATACACCCACATCTCCATACAACCCTATGGGAAGGTGTGGCATTGTCAGATTTTGTGTGAATGCAGAGCTTCATCCTGTCCACTGCAGCCTCTCAACTTTGCGTGTGTGTAGCCCAGCCCCACCCTCAGTCAGGCAGACACACAGGCCTGCAGCTCTTTATACATCCATGACACAGAGACAGAGAGAAGAGAGGAGCAGAGGAGAGAGCGATGTAACCTGGTAGCTATGCTACCCAGCCTCACACCCTGTGTGCTGTTATTGGCTGGGGGCTACACACCCACTGCCCAAAGGTGCACACAAATTACCTTGTCAGAGTATTGACGGAAAAAATTTCTCTTATTTTCATCATCCACTCCATTTTCGACTGGTGTGGGCTGCAAAAAAATTGAGTGATCCATATTACACTGGGGAGTATGCACTTTATCTCAAATACTATCAATGTAATCAACGAATTGGAGTAAACAACTTAACAGCAATACCAAAATAAAAAGGAATATTTTCGATATATTTTAAATCTTGCACACCTCTTGAACTACCCCATGATCATGGTCATGGCCTCCAGAATTCTCACTGAGTGAAGAGACAAGACATTTAATACATTTCCTGTGGCACTGGTAGATTTTTTTTTAATGAAAGACTTGTAATATGTGGAATATAGCATGAAGACCACTACTAAATGCTAATTAAATTAATTAAAGGCTAATTAGTGACTTGTGAGTGACTTACTGGACATGGGTCTCAGCCTTGGAGAGGATGGTCACGATGAAGGAGGCTGTCTCATTGGCATTGAAGGTGGATGGCACAATCAGGTATTCACCAGGCTTCAGTGTGAAGAATTCCATCACCTCACGAGCATTCATGTAGGTTTTGGTTTGGGCAACAGGTCTGTTTCTGCTGAAGAAAGAGGCTGGGAACTTCCCCTTCTGCGTCTTGTACTGTAAAACGGTAATAGTTAGATATCAAATTTCTGGGTAATGCATACTTAGTAAAGGGATTGGAATAAAATGTTACTTACTTCTCCAGGCACCTTGGAGGAAATCAGTGGAAAGTTTGATCATGTTGGGGGAAAAATGTAATTTGTTTAATCAAATTTTGAAGTGAAATCATGACATATTGAAAAGTAGTAGTATGTATTTAAAATAAAGATATTAGATATAGAATAGATATTTAATCATGTAATTGGTGCTCAATTTTGGGGTTTATAGGGGTTTCTTTATCCCTATAAATATTAATTTAATTCATATTAAATTATAGTGAAAATACAAGCATTTAGGTCATTCTGAACAAGTGAGTGAATACTTGCTCATTTCATATTGTTGTTTAAATTTTTTGGGTGACATGAGACACAAAACTAATTATAGGCAAAGTTTCCTTTCAGCTAACTTTTTAGTTGGCAGCACTATTTTAGTACATTGAACATTATTTAATTTTGACTATTTTCAACAGCTACTTTCTATGTCTATGCATGACATATCCATAATAGTCTACACACTGTGACAAAAACAATAAAGGGTCATATTTACCTCAAATACACTGAATCCAATGTGGAGATTCTGTACCAGGGCTCTGTTTCTCTTGTCAGGCTTTTGCATGAGAGACACAAGCATGTTTTTCTCACCCTGTCTTTCAGCACATTCACTGAACAGTTTGTCAATGTTGACTCGATACTGTGGATTAGTCCAGAAGCTCTCTGGTAGAAGAAAACAATTTTGTATTTTAGATTAGATATTTTCCAAGAGTTGGCTAAATCTATTCATTGGTTTGAAAAGGAAACCAAATTCTCAAACTGTAAAACTAAGCAGAAACAAGGCTAACCAAACAAGCATCAGTGCTCTTATAAATTGTTATTTTGACTTAATCCCATATACACCATCCTGCCATAAAGGCTCACTAGCTCACTAGCACACCAAATCCACAGCTGAAAATAGTCTCCTGGGAATTGATGGCTTTCAGGCTGCCTGGTGCAGTCAGAAAGTACTGAAACTAATCATCAGTCTTGGTTTCCATGGGATTTGTTGACAATAACAGATATACAGAATATCACTGGCCTTATCTTCATGTTATGTACACTAAAGTGATTGACAGGTGCCTTTCATAGTTCAGTTTTAAAGTCCAGATATCCTGGACGTACCGAGGTTGTTCATGCATCCCCCCGCAGTGGTTCCTGCAACCCATCTTCCCTCATAGGAGGAGGTCTTCCAGTGGCAGGTGGAGCTTCCATCAAGGAAGTCGGGACACAGGCAGCAGATGTCAAGATCAGAGTAGAATTTACAGAAGTCTTCCAGGGTCATCCTGTTAAAATCAGACATTACTTTAGATAACTGTAGATAATAAAATGATCCTTAAAAAACCTATTTATTCTGTATCCATTACAATGTAAATGATAATTGAATTATAATGGCTCTTTTGGCCACTAAAGGGATGTTGTTAATATTAAAATATGTATAAAGTTTAGTGAGAATATGTACATACCTGATAAACTGTACTTTTGTAAGTAAAATTGTGGTTTTAAATAGAAACTACCAGTAGTTTTAATCCTTTTTAAGTATAAATATTATATGATCACTTTCAAGTGTTAATCAAAGGGTGTATATGCTTACACAAGCAAAGACTGAAAAAGTAATAATTAAAGTATTCACTGACAATTTCAGTTTTCTACCGTGCATTTGTATTAGTCTGTGATAGAAAACATTTTACTTTTGGATTCTTAGAGATAACTTTTACATTTTTCCAATTTCAATATTCTTACCAAAACTCCCCGTCATCACCCACTGAGAGGCACATATCACGATCTTGAGGACTCACGGTTTGCCACATAGGTGACCTTTGGAGACAAATTTAGGGGGGAGCAAGTGTCATTATCAAGAGGGAAGTTACAACACATTGGTTTAAAAAAAACGTAAAAGCTGTTGAGAGACCAACAGATCACACTGTGGTTGTACTGGACAAACACTATATATTGTTATAATATACTATTCTACAGTTTCCATGGCATGGCATAGAACTGACAAAGCAAAGCCTCTTATGCTAGGGCTTTGCTGAAACTGCACAAACCAGTTTCTGAAAACTATCAAGACAATGAGACAGCTAGAGAGACTTCTCAGGGTTGCTCCACACATTCAAAGCATTGTTAGCACTGTTACCCAATTTACTGAAATGTATCCAACAGTTGACAACAACAATAACAAGACCTTCCTGGTCATGTTTCAACTGGCACAACCAGTTTATAATGGCAAGATTATCATTATAAGACAACCACAAAAAGGCTTCTCATGGTTTAATTCTTCAACCCTTTATAGATCACTTGCACACACTGTATACCATTGTAGCTATCATGCTTATTCACGAAACAGAAGCAAATTGTTAACCAAAGTTTGTGTTTGTGGGACCAAGAAACCATAATCTCAAAATAATCAACAAACCAGAGCCATTGCTTTGTTAAACAGTCACTGATGGGAGATATTCTTACCGATCACTCCAGTCTCCTTTCCACTCTCCTTGGCCCCAGGGGTTCCACAAGCGCACCAGGTTTACTAGTTTCCCTTGGCTGTTCATCTAACCAGAAAACATAGGAGAAAGCACCAATTATAATTGACATTATTACTCTGTACTATTGGCAATATGACCTTTACGTTCACCATCAAACAAGTGTTCATTATAACATTATAACATTTGTGATAACAAATGCAACTCTTCACCTGTTTGACACCTGTGACAGTGTATGCATGGCCTTGGACCAATCCATTTGGTAGTACAGTATTGGCAGATGTCTCCTGCAAGATATAGCTTTATCATCATCATGAGTAGTCTTGCACAATTACATTTTTTGTTAACCACATAATATATCGAGTTAACAAAAGACCAACATTTGATTTTGTTTTCCCCTTGTTCACTGAATTTTCAACACAGGACTGTATGAAAAACTCATAAATATCTAAATGAGTTAAACATCAACATAGCAACCCTTCTTTTTGCCAAATAAGATTAGACCAAAGATCAATGGAAAAGGCAAGAATAAAAGGATGCATGCTGCTACTAAAAAATACTGATGTCACTTAATGACGCAATTATACCTAAGCTAGTTAAAAACAAGTTACAGTTGTGATCATCATGAAATTCTCAGTCTGAAATGGAAAGCTAAGTATTATGTTCCTTTCTTTGCATTTAAGGTTTGTATTATTGTTACATAAGTTACATAAACATTGTCAATATGCTTTTACAATTTTGCAAAATGAATCCATATAACAATTTAATACAATTTGTGCATTGCAAACAATAATTATGTGTAGACTCACCTAAAATTAACTGGATTGCATCAACTGGATTTATGACTTTCATGCATAACCCATTCAAAACCCTGACCCCATCCTCTCACCAGCTTCTTGTCTATAATCTTTTTCTTTGAAGAAAAGCTGTTTCTCTCACTATTCGTGAAAGGAGCATGTATTGTTATGAACTTATGTTTATGCTCATTTCATAAGTTTGAGAGACCAGGCCTGGAATATTAAGATCCTGTGGTGCCTCCATAGGTCAATTTGGAAGATTATGATCAATCAACTGTATACAGATTAATGAGGACAGACTATAATAAAGTAAATTACAACAAGACTAACTGTTTTAATCATACCTTTTATTTGGGTTTATCTTGCTTTTTTCTATTGGTATTTTGTATTCCAATTATTAAGTATTCCAATTGTTTAATTCTTCAAAAAACTACTAAAAAGGGGAAAAAATACTGAAGACAAAGCACTTCACTTAGTTAGATCACCAAGTTCTATAAATATCAATGAAAACATTTTAACCTACAGTGCAGTTATTGTGCTTACTGGCTCTCTAGTGTGGCTTAAGTCTCATTCGCACATAAAGATTAAAAAGCAGCAGGATATCTCTCTTCTCTCATGAGTTAGTGGCTGCCAGGTGTGATTAGCAGCGAGCATGTAATTTTCATACTCAACTCTAATTGGGCACTGAGTCTGATTGGGCAGTTATTGCTTTACATTGTTACTATAGTTGTGCTCAAAGAATGAGTTAATTTCCTGAGTTTCTGTGAATAATTTATCTATAACTGGCAAGTGAAAATGTGCATCATGAAAGGTCTATTACTAGATTGGGGGTGCTACTGGCATGTGAAACATGAATAAACATTGAAAAAACTATTGTTAAGTTATTTTTAAACAACATACTAAGACTATATTTCCAACTATGGGTTAAGCTCATCTAAGGCTTAAAATACTTTTATGAAATTGGATTTTTTTCTGGCCAAAAGGAAAGAGCTCAGTTTATTTTGGCTGAGACACCACCCAAAGAATTTCAGCGCAGTTTACAACAGCAAAATAACTAGCTAGTTAATGCTCTTGTGTGGTATATTGATGCTTACCCCCTGATGTGTACCACAACCCATCAGTGACCTGGATTGGCCAGCTCTGTACATCAGCTCCCACAGGTTTGAAGGGGGATCTGACAGCTGGATACACATGTGAACACCACCAGTGAAGTCCACCAAAGCCTCAGCAGGTGTCCCAGCACTCATGTCTGAATAGGAACCACACACCCTGAAAAAAATGGATGTGAAAAAATGAGACAAATCTTGCAGTGAAAAAATAACATCTTATGACTGGGAAACAATATACTCTTTGTCCATACTTGGCATAGGCTTTCTCCAGCAAAGCAGGCCAGAATTCATTTGGGTCTTTGGAGTGAACGAAGATTAGTCTGCCATCGATTGTTGGTAGCTTATCATCAATGATAACATCCACCCACCTTCCAAATCTCCAGAACTGAAAGGTTGAGAAAGGAGAGAATATGAAGAGTTTTATAGCAAGATTAGATATGTACCATTTTGTATGGGAATGAAAATGCTCATTTTAATGCTTTAATTAATGACACTGAACGCATTGTGCTAAATTAATGTACAGTTTATTAAAGAAAATATGTTGTGTGTTATGTGTATGTTCCATACAACTATAACATTGAAAAGTGAATTGATAATATGTAGCTTCTTCAGAATACAAAGTAGTGCTGTGTGTATTTACCCTGAAGTGGAAGAGTCCACAGTAGTCATCATCAAATTTTTGCTCAAGAGGAACAACTTGCTCAAGGATGTGATTCTGGAATGTCAGAGCTCCGATAGACGCAAGAAACCAGCAGTTTCCTGAGGTAAAACAAGTTCATTTAGTTGTGAGAAAGGTGTATTATGTAGGCATGATAGTAAAATGTGTATAGACAGATTACAAATTATCAAGAATGCGTCACACAGTCTGGGAGCAGAAAACAGACAGACATTTTGTGCATTTATAAGTGCCAGCAAGTAGCTGTGGTAGCTTGCTGTTGCACACTATGAAAAAATACTAGTAGCCTATTGACTAATCCACTCCTGGTTGTACAAAAGTGGTTAAAAATACACAGATATACATATACGCAGCTCAGTATGTGGCCTACTAAACAGAGGCACTTAAAATCTGTGGATTGATGAACTCTAATTCAACTTTATTACTCTAATTTGTACTGCACAACTCCTCCCATGAAATCTCCTATGTCTCTACTTTTTTCTGTTTTCTGCCCATTGTCTGCATGTGCATCTAAAAATGGTATCACTGGGAAACCAATTAATGGCTTATTTCAAATAATGTAATTTTCCTACCAACCACGCCTTGACCAAAGTCAAACCTCGAGACCCCATCAACAACAAGAGATGGATTAGGAACAATTTTCTGAAACACAGGAATTGTGGACAATACAAAAGGTTAAGCAAACATTTTATGCTAATACTGAATTAAACTGGTGGGATGGTTATGTGAAAGGGTTACTGCTGATGTAAGTGAGAATCAACACCATACTTTGTGGCTCTATGCAGCTTTCAACAATCTTAATCAAAAATCTCACATGGAAGGTAGACACTTTGATTTAATACAGACCAGAGATGCTGGGTTGTAATTACAACTGCTCTCTGAATGTTATAGACTATGATGTTGTATTTGTCTTACCATCAACATTAAGTGTGATATGGGCTCATAGTTGCATTTTCAGCCAATAAAACACTTACCCCTGGTCTCAGCCACACCACTCGGGCCATGTCCGAAGGGCTCAGTAAATTCTTGCCGATGGAGTTTTTGTCAGGAGGAAACATCTCGTCGATGAACCTTACCCGTCGGATGACACAGTACTGTTTCAGCTGCTGGAAGTCTTGGTTTAGGAACTTCTCAGGGTTGGTGACTGTCCCATAACCATTTTTCTTGTGGCGTGCACTGATGATGTTCATACACACACCCGGAGGAGGCATTGCTGCAGTGTTTGAGCTCTGTTCAGGAGAGGGGGAGCAAGAAAAATCTTGAAAAGTGTGCTTATACAATTCTATAAATACAAAAGACTGTAGATCATCAGCTTCAACCATATAGTTATTAACAATAGGTATGGAAGAATATGCATGGGCACACACTAAACACATAATATGCATTCAATGAAGCTACAGTTTTAAGCCCATGCTTTAAAATTAGAACAGTAGGTGCAGATACTACGTGTTTGGGCTGCAGTCTTGAATTTGAACATTGGAAGAGGTACATTGAAAAAAGAAAAAAATTATATAATCATATATGTTGACTCTCATTATGTTGAATTTGTCAGATCTTGCAAGTACAGTACATGTATGCAGTGTTTGACAACAACAAATTGCACCTTTCACACAAACTAAACTCTTTTTAAGTCATTTCACTTTTTATCACAATTTTATCAGCCTTTTATTGAGTTTCTTAAGGTGTGACATCACTTTCTTCCACATACTGATTTGCTTTCATTCTCTACACACTTGGCACCAACAGGTGCCCATGTGATGAAATAAGGTGTCTAAATAAGTCTGCATGTAACTACTATGAGAAATTTCAAGTTCATGGATGCTGTTCATCTGAGAAAATCATCACTGCAAATGCTCTAAGATCTCCAGCCCAGTGGCATCCTTGATAGATTGGCAGTGACTGGTTTGGCCCAGAAGGCTGTTGGCGTGGGATCAAGACGTAACCAAAACAACATCACTGAAACCACAGCATAATCACATCCTGACACGCCACTAAAGGTTAAAAATGTTGTGCAATAGAGCTCTGTCTTTTCTAGTCAATTGTACCTTGACTCCATTACATCTACCCAACAGCTATAGTTAAGTACTAATCATCACCTTATAAAACTGATAAACATTGTTTTGGAGTAAAACCAAATCTTATGTAAGAAATAGCCTAAATCATGGCCATATAAGTAACTGACCTACTGGGTACCATGAACCCTCACAATGTTTTAAATTGGCATTTCAGCTAAATCCACACCTTGACATGTTAACATTGACTGCATTTTTCACTGCAAATAGATTGGCCCAGTTTCCTGCATGGATTAATAAGGTTCATCTTATCTTATTTTTTGTGCTCATGTAGCCTACAGTGTGCTGGTATTGTTTGTATAAATGTGCCCTGCAAATAGATGCATGAAGAAGTTGTAGGTGTATAACATTAAATCATTTGTGTGCTTGAAGAAATCCCATTTATTTTGATTCAAACACAGCATCACACAAAAAAATAGATGAACTTTTAGTTTCCTGGTCCTCTGCTAGCAGCAGCAGCAGAAGTGACGCCATTAATCTGCAGTGTTATTCAGTATTGTAAAGGAAGAACCTTACTCTGTTGTCTTTTGCATTGAGTCTGTGATTGCATTACAGGTTGAGAAGGAAACTGCAATATCATATTGCTGTTCTTGTCCTTACTTACAGTTGTAATACATTAGCTTGACCTTTTTCTGCATAAGTTAAATTTAGCAAATAAAAAAGGAGCTCTGATTTAGTGTGCAAGTATTTCCTGTATCTAGTGTATGTAAATTTTCTGCAACCACCACTGAGGTCTTGTGTATCGGCTCACTACTACTTTGTTTTCACGATAGAAACTGAGACCACAACTATGACAATATTGCAAGCTTCTTAACTGTAAGAGAAAGTGTAAATCCACCTGTTTTAAAACATTTTAACGATCTCAACCTTACCTCACCAGCCAGAGAGAGAAAGTGTGGAGTGGGTGGATCAGCAAGTGTGAGAGAAGAGACTTCAAGCCTTATATAATGCCTGAACTTGCCTGAGGCTTCTAGTATCAGCAAATGATCTCCGAAACTCTACCTGTATCTGCATGAATAGAACCTATGTGTGCATGTTGATAAATTGAAACTGCACTGGCTTGTTCAAGTGTGAACAACAATGCCTGCTTGCAATGTAAATCTGCCACCATTATCTCTGCTTGTAACGACAGAAAACATATCTTTCATGGCTGTTTGTTGCCTTGCAGACCTGTAATTTCATGAGTCCAACAATGTCTTTTTTTACTCAAGAAAGTAATTAAATGGCACATTTTTAAAAGAAAAACTTGGGTGTCAGCTGTGTACAAATTTGAAGTTGCATTGCTATTTTTGTTAAGGTTGCTTTTGCATATGAGCCTATTAGAGACCTGTAACTGCTTTTCATAACATATGTATCCCAGTTTGTGCAGTGAGTGTCATTGCTTTTGAGGTTGTTCCATCAATATCCTCAGGTTACTGTATTGTTTTCAGCCAGGAGAGGGCACAAGAGGGCAAATAGTTTCACCACCACAGTCACATACAACCTTGCATTCTGGAATAGTGTCGGAAGGTTAGCTTGAGTTTTTTTATGACTGGTAAGCTGAGTGGTCTTTGTTTCATCTGAGAATATCTGCTGAAATAAAACATATGTGATTGAAGAATAAAATGTTCCTGATTACTTGATAGTGAGCTAAAATGATTAATAATAATTGATAAATAATAGTCATTGAAAATATGATGCGAAAGAGATAGAAGACAAGCATGTCCATCCTGAATCAAACCAGGGACTCTAACCCCTACAAGTACACATTCTCACTCACAAGTTCTTCTTTTTTTCTTCCTCTTTATTGAAAAATTATGTTGAAAATGGTCTTCAGGGCTTTTCAGCCCTTGATTTTTGTTGTTAAAATGAGCCCATTTCTTACACTGAATTGCATTTGTATAATTACTTATTTCAGTACAGTGCAATGAGATCTATTCCTACACGATAACTAAAAAAAACCTAAAAACTCTATTACAAAAAACGCAGTAACTAGCATAGACTGTAAAAATGAGTTTAGCGATTTGACTGTTGCCATCTTGGATTTGACCCTCACCATCTTTGATTTTTGGAGCCAAAAGTGACCATATTTGGATGAAAGGATGGAGCTGACCCTAGCAAGATCTACCTGCTAGCTTGGATAGCACTGTGCATTTACAGCATGGATGTATAAGAGCTGGAATAAGGCTCCGCCGCTCAGCCTTGCAGCCATTTTCCCCAGAGGTCACTCACTGTATTGCAGTGAAAAATCCTCCTGTAGCCCAAAGGACACCTTGAAATGCAAACCAGGTCAATTATGATTCTTTCTAATATCAATATTTGATCCATGGAGGTTTTATAAAATTGCTAAAACTTTACTTGAAGCCAGAAAAGCGTGTTAAGAATCTGTGTTGTCATAACAATGTCTAAGGGTGAGCAGGAACTCACGGGCTGGGCCAGTGGGGGAAACACACACACACCTCTTCACACCTTTCAAGAGGCACCCATGTGATGAAATAATGTCTACATAAGTCTGCATGTAATTACTGTGAGAAATATCAAGTTACAAGAATGCTGTTCATCTGAGAAAATCATCACTGCAAGATCTCCAGCCCAGCGGCGTCCTTGATAGATTGGCAGTGACTGGTTTGGCCCAGAAGGCTGCTGGCATGGCATCAAGGCATAACAAAAAACAAAACCACTGAAACCACAACATAATCACATCCTGACACGCCACTAAAGGTTAAAAGTGTTGTGCAATAGAGCTCTGTCTTTTGTAGCCAATTGTACTTTGACTCCATTACATCTATCTGACAGCTATAGTTAGGTACTAATCATCATCTTACAAAATTGATGCACATTGTTTTGGAGTAAACCAAATCTAAATACCATAAAATACATAAGCCTACAGTGTGCTAGTATTGGTAGAAATATGCCTCACAAATAGGTAAATGAAGATTCAATTTTTAGGTGTGTAACATTCACTCATTTATGTGCTTGAAGAAATCCCATTTATTTGGATTCAAACACAGCATCACACAAAAAAATAGATGAACTTTTAGTTTCCTGGTCCTCTGCTAGCAGCAGCAGCAGCAGCAGCAGTGACACCATTAATATGCAGTGTTTTTCACTGAGGATGAAGTCTGTGATTGCACTACAGCTGGAGGAGGAAACTGCAATGTCATACTGCTGCACTTGTCCTCATCACTTTTGATTAAACTATTGATGAAAGACTGCAATTCACAGTCATAACAAAGACACTATGCAGCTTATACAGCTTTGCTTAGATTTATGGCATGACGCTGACGTGATGTGGCTTCTCCAACCTTGTTTCGATTTTTGTGTCAAATGAGTATCAAAATGTGGACCCAGCGAGGCTATGGGCTATAAACCCTGCTTTAAGTTTAAAAAAAGTGTCCTGTTTGTTTTAATAAAATATTATTGAGTATTATTGATGTGTTTTCACTTGTCCATTGCACTGATTATGCTATCATAAATAACGGATTGTTGCATCATTTGACCTGTTTTAAAGCAGTTGACAGAGAGTGCAGCTGTCTGAATTTATTCATTTTTAAAATCAAACAGAAGTTGGAATCGCAAGGACAGGGGAAGTGTAGCTGCAGGCAGCCAGATAATGGTCTACCTGCAGTCTTGCAGACTTACCTTAACCCTACACGACACACCCACTTTAGTACACGACACTCCCCCCTGAAGTTTTCAACGTAATGGCATGTCAGACTACACCCCCAAGCCCCCACCCCCATCACCCCCCATCTGTAACCCTATCTTTAACCATTTCCCTCCTCATGCCTAAAACTAACCAAGTGGGTGTGTCATGTGATAAAGTAGTTGTGGTGTGTAGATAACGCACATTAGTGCTGCAGCTGGATATAACCGGGGCAGCAACAGATAAAGAGTGATCTGACCTACATATTGTACAAACAGATGTGATAGGCACCGCACTGATGAAATGAATAACATAACATTAATTATATGTAATAATAATGATAATTATTCACACAGTTACATACAACACAGTCATTGTGTTTATTTTTCCTAATGACAGACAATTGACTTCATGAACAAAAATAATACATTTAGCATTGAGTTTTACCTTAAACATGTTTTACCGTTGACACTGAATGTGAAGTATTGTAGGACACACACTGTGACCACGCCCACCAAACGCCCCTGTCCTTTATGTCATCCATTCTCATCTGATCACTCTACATCATCAAGATAAATTTTGTAAAAAACAGTAAATAAGTGCAGCATCCACGCTCCATTGTGTTGCAAATTTTGTGTTTAAAACAACATTGTGTGACAAAACTGGGTACAAGAAGACATGAACACACTGAATCTGAGCTCCCTTTTCTTTACTTGCTTGTAATGTTTCGACCAACTACAGGTCTTCCTCAGTTTTTCCTGATGGATGTGCAAGACTACTTTGTTTTCATGATAAAAACTGGGACAGTATCGCAAGTTGCTAAGCTGCAAGTGAAGGTGCACATACACCTGTTTTAAAATGTTTTAAAGAAGATCTTAACCTTACCTCACCGGCCAGAGAGAGAAAGTGTGGAGTCTGGGTGGACCAGCAAGTGTGAGAGAAGAGGCTTCAGTTCTTATATAATGCCTGCGATTGCCTGAGGCTACTAATGTCACCATATAATCTCTGAAACTCTTCCTGTGTCTGCATGAACAGAACACAAAATTACCATAAATTGAAGGAACTTGTGCGTGCAAGCTCATACTGCCCTGTCTTGTTCAAGGATGAGCAACAATGCCTGCTTGCAGTGCAAACCATTATCGCCGCTTGTAAAGACAGAAAACATATTTCTCATAACTGTTTGCTGCCTTGCAGACCTGCTATTTCAGTCCAACAATGTCTTTTTCTTTTTTGCTCAAAAAAGTAAGAAAATGTCATGTCTTTTAAAGAAAAACTTGAGCGAGAGATGTGTTCAAGTTTGCATTGTCAAGGTCACTTTTGTATGTGAATAAATTGTAGCCTATTAGAGACATATGTGTCCCAGTTTGTGCAGTGAGAGTCTCATTGCTTTTGAAGTTGTTCCATCAATATCATCAGATTGCTGTATTGTTTTCAGCCAGGAGAGGGCACAAGAGGGCAAGTAGGTTCACCATCACAGTCACATGCAAGACTGCACTCTGGAATAGTGTTGTAAGTTTAGATTAATTTGACAGAATGTTCCTGATGACTTAATAATGAACTATTATAATAAATAAGGCCCTAAAGACAGGAGTATTGCAAATGTGCCCAACCTGAATCAAACCAAGGAAAACCTAACAATTACACATGTTCTCACTCACAAGTTGTTGTTTTTTTTCTTTTTTATTATTTATTGTGTTGAAAATGGTCTACAGGGCTTTTCAACCTTTAACTTTTGTAATTATATTAAGCCCATTTCTTACACTGAAATGTATGAATACATTTTATAAAGCACAGAACATTGAAGTAAAGCTGTTTCCTACGCAATAACTTCAATAATAATACGAAACTAGTCTATTATTTCAACATTCCAACATTAGGCAAACATGAATCCTACAAAGATTTCAGCTTCATGTTATAGGACTGATTATGTTTTCTGATCAATATGTGTTGCAATGCATCAAGAGTTATATACTAAAAAAATGTCATTTCAATTTTTATTGTATAATGCCTCATTCACAGGAGAATATATCTTTTATTTATCATGCAAATTTACAGATAAATGTTCTTTTGAAATATTGATCCTGTAATTTCATAAGAACTCTGCAGTGCATCTTCTCTTTTGGGTTAAGTGTACATGGAAATGTAAAGCCACTGGAAAAGAGAGGAAATATTAATGCACTGCAACATATTCACAACAATTTGTGTAGCACTTGTTCAAAGCTTTTATCAATGACAAATGTGTCATTTTATCCAAGACAAAATTTACTTTCCTCCATCTTCTAGTCTAGTTCAACTCAAAACACATATGAAGAATATGTTTTATTACCTCTGACTCTTGAAGGCTCATGGATTTTCCAATAGACAACTGTTTGAAGATTTCTGTGGAGCAACATATGAATTGTAACCCGAGTACCTTGTATCACAAGGAGAAATAACTTTGAAGACATGGGTGCTATCTGTTTGGGTCTGGGACACTTACTGTTCATGCAGTCCATGCGAAGGATCAGACTGATGAAGCTCTCTAGTGTCATGTGTCCAGAAGAGGCACCGTAGCGCAGAGCCATCAGATTCAGCATGTCATCGTTGACATTCATTCCTGACCAACATACACAGAACAAAAGTTTAGGAGGAGTTTGGGAAGTATGAATATTTTGCACAAGCCATTTTCTGTGTTGAAAATCTTCTTTGTGTGCAGACACTGTCAAAATTATGTTATGTCTAAAATGTTGTTTGGCATTGAAAAATCATTTCAAAAGCTGGGAGCACATTTTGAAGCATTTTGTTTTCCACTGTTGTATATCATTCAGTCATTCACATTGTATCATCAAATTTGTAATGAAGCAGAATGAAAGGTCTACCTGAAGCCTTGATTGCATTCCTCAGCTCACTCAGGGACAGTGTTCCTGTTTGTGAAACATCAGTGCGGAAAAAAATGTCCTGATAAAAGAAGAAAACACAAACTGTAATCAGAAAAATCCCCCAGATCTCCATCTGAATGCAGTAATGATTGTCACTGATAATTATTTTCCTTCTTGGATCCATTTACCTTGTATGTGACAATATTATTCCACAGGCGGACAAATTCCTCACCATTGAGCTTGCCAGTGATCGATGTCTTTTTAACCCAACATTAAGGTATCCAGCTGTTTCATGTCTTAGCCTGACCCTCAAATCTTGGCAAGGCAGGTTTGGCACCATTTTCATGTACACTACTTACACGTTTTATGTAACTACAGTTATATGAGAGAGTTTCCATTCTCAAGTTAGCTTCATTCGAGAAAAATTTAAAAAGTATGAAAAAAGTATATTACTATCAGCAGTGTGTCACAATCCATAATGAAGGTCACATGCATCACAACAGGATACATCCATCAGAGCAACCATGCTGCGACATGCATCAATGGTGAAGCCTCCAGATTTCAGGTCTCCTAAATAAATATAGAAAAATGAGACTGACTTTGGCAATATAGCAGTGTCATGCAGTACTTAAAAAAGGATTATTACAATTTATTTGAATGTATTTAAATATGCTGTTTGTCAAACCTTTCAGGATCCTATCATTTAGAAGTCTCTGGAGCTGCTCAGCATTCACTTCTTCATACTAAATGTGAAATGAAAACAGACTGTGGTGAGCATTAATGAGCTTTCTATTAGCTACACATTGACTGAACAAAATAAACCAGGAAAGACATCTACTCTATTTGGCTTAACTTGTAGGTTAGCCAAATATAATTACTCATTACACATCTTTTATGCTAAGAAACAAAAATGACCGCAGGCTACACACAACAAGCTTAATAACACACTTAACACAATGTGACTGTATAAAGCTTGTGTTGCCTGCAGTATTTACACATCAAGTATGGAGGATTTGACATGGAACAATATTAGCATTCATTTGGACTAATTTTTCTGGCCACCTTAGCAAGTGTAAGTCCAATTTTTATTCTCCTGTCAGCTGTTTTGGTCTACCCTAACTCCTGAGAGAATTATTTGCTTTGCAGCTAATTGCTCCACTAGCTGTTTCTAATTTTGTCTGTCTGCTGTTTGGTGACAGGCAGGAAGGTAACATAAAGTGGGATCATCAGTGCTTTTTTTTCATGTCATGCATCTATACATTGACTAATAGCTATACATTGGAAGTCTCAGGGATCTTTCTGGAATAGCAATGCACAAGTTGCTACTGTTGCAAGCTTGTCCAGTGCCATCAAACTGTGAGCTAATGGCCCCCCAAGTGTTTTTCCTCTAAAACACAATGTCAATAGACACTGTAAAGGGGAGAATGAATGAGCTTTGACTGTAAGCAACATGTAGCTTAGTCACCAACATTTTCTGATCCAGTAAGTTTTAAAATACTTACTAGACACTCAGATTATTAAGGAATGTGCTTTTTTCCAAGTTGGATGAACTGATAATGAACTGAGAACTAAGATAATGAAGAAGCTCTGTCATTTGGAAAAAATAATCAAATTTGAATTTCAATAATTAATAATCCTTTGCGTAGACGAAGGCAAAAAAAAGGAAATAATCATCTGGTCACTGAAAATATCAGTTCTGAAAGAAAATAATTGCACTTCAGAAACCTTTTAGATGAGAGGCGTTTTCACAGACATGTGAATTGGTGGACACACCAAATGGTGGGAACCTTTTTAATAAGAGGTTACAAGTTGTAATCAAACTCAAACTCACTTGCTACAATGTTGATATTTAGTGACACACATGTTACGTTGAGACATAAGTTACCTTGTCAGAGTGCTGGCGAAAAAACAATTGCTTCTGTTTGTCCTCCTTTGCATATGCGTTTTTGGGCTTGGGGTTAAAAGTCAAAGAGAAAGTATAAAATAAATTGAGCCACTTTATCACAAATAAAATCCAACTGGCAAAACATTAATTCACACATTTACACTGGCTATAAAATATAGTTAATAACTTTTAATAGTGGAACACTTGAAAAATGGTGATGCTGTTAAATCTTGTGTACCTTGTCAACTGTGTCAATGTTATAGGATCCAGAATTCTCACTGTGAGAAGAGACCAGAGACATTCCTTATGGGGTTAGTGTTTTTAACATTTTCTTTATATAAGAAACTGTAATTTATGCTATGCTGATTATTTGCAGTAAGACAAGCAGTAGGTTGAGAGAGTGTGCTTACTAGCCATGGGTCTCTGTTTTGGAGAAGATGGTCAGGATGAAGGATGCTGTCTCATTGGGTTTGAAGGTAGATGGCACAATCAGGTATTCACCAGGCTTCAGCATGACAAACTGCATCACCTCACGTGCATTTAGGTGTTTTTCAGTGCGGGCAACAGGTGCATGATAGTTGAAGAAAGTGGCTGGGAACTTCCCTTTTTGTGCCTTGTACTACATAAATAATAATAAATAGATATTTTAGTTCTCTGCAGGTAATATAAATACACAACATAGAGGAATGTTTGTTATCAACAAGGATTGAGATAAAATGGTTTCTTACTTGTCCAGTCACCTTGGAGGAAATCAGGGTAAATTTGTTCATGTTGGGGACAAAAAGATTTTACATCAGTGTCACTTTAAAATAATGTATCATGCATACAGTTATTCAAAATGAAGAACAGACTCTGACAAAGACCTTAAACCTGCCTTGCTAGCCAACTATTGTCTGTCTCTATGTGGATTGCATGGACTTTGACTTTGGCTATCCCTTTACTGTGTTTACTTAAAGCAACCATTGTTTGACTTGGACTATGGACCATTGTAAAACCTGAGATGTTTGTGAATCTGTCACAGGTTGAATGTCTGCTCTTCAAAACTGATGACAATTTCCAATTTAGCACACATTTGTAAGATGAAGATTTGACCAGGCTTCCTAACTAGTTGTGATGTCATAAATCATGCTTGTAGGCCCACCCTTTAAATCACACTTTTTGAATGTGAAACAGCCCTCCAGTGTCAAACTCTCTACATACATCATTCTGCATAATTAAGCTCAAACATTCAATTGTAAGAACATCCATTTTGAGTTAAGGGGGACTTTAAAGATTACAACTTTAAATAAATAAATCAAGTTGGACACTTCATTATAAAGAATGCAAATCAAAATGTTTATGTCCCCCACTACAAGGGGTATCATATTTTTTAAATTCATATATATAAAACTGCAGCAGTAATATTCAAGCACATTAAACATGATGACACTCATTAACTATGGTGTACAGCAGGGTATTCACTTAATTTGACAACTTCAAATTTCTTTCCATATCTGCTGTATGCATGGCACAGTCCACACAATGTGACAGAAACAATAAAGGCCAATATTTACTTCATATATAGCAAATCCAATGTGGTGATTTTGGACCAGGTGTCTGTTTCTCTTGTCAGGCTTTTGCATGAGAGACACCAGCACATTTTTTTTGCCATCTTCATTTCCGCCATGAATCTGGACTCGATACTGTGGATTAGTCCAGAAACTGTCTGGAAGGCAAAGAGAGACACACAATTTATTTGCATTGTATCATTTTACAAAGAGTGGGGTGACATACAAAATCAAATAGTTATATACGTTGGTGTTATATGTATCGCATTACGCTGGTATTGTGACAGTTTCCTTTTTATTGCAGCTTTTTAGGTTAATGGTTGTGTATTCATGGGTCAGTGTAAGATAAGGTAGAGTGTAAAACAACATTAGTGAGGTTTTGCAGTATCTCATCTTATGTCATCTTAACTCACTTTCATGTCAGTCTTGCAAACATCGACCACCAACAAAGGAGCCACACAATGCTGCAAAAGCTAGTTGTGTTGTTATAGTTAATTCGCTTTCATTCAATCAAATGTCTGTATGAATTGGAAAATCAGTGCAATCTCAGTTACAGTGGATACTCTTCTCTGCTCACACCCAAATTGCCAAATTGTGTCTTATGCTGATAGAGTCACATTTGATTATATGGTAAAACAAAAAAGATGAAGTTTTATTTGATTTGATCCTGGATGTACCTCTGTTATTTATGCATCCTCCAGCAGTGGTACCTGCAACCCATCTACCCTCATACATTGAGGTCTTCCAGTGGCTGGGGGAGCTTCCATCAAGCAAGCTTGGAGACATGCAGCAGATGTCAAGATCAGCGTAGAATTTACAAAAGTCTTCCAGGTTCATCCTGTTGAAATCATAGATTAATTTAGACTACACACAAGATATGATGCTGAAAAACTGAAAGCCCTAAGCTTGAGCAGTACTGCAATAGATCTCTAGAAGAAAAAATATATTTTATATCAGTTTGGGCAAGAGGTACAGACTATATCTACACACACCTGCATCACTATTTAGAAGCTTCTGAGTAAAAGCAGCTGTTACATGACTAGTCAGTCATGTCAGACTCATAAATCAAGCTTAAAGAACATTACTGTAAGAAGAATTGGATAATTCAGACGCCTCCAACTAGTTCAGAATGCAGCAGCTAGGCTTCTCATTGGTTTTAACTTCTTTTAAATCACTTCTTAAAACCCATTTCTACAGACTTGCTTTTGTGTAATGTTGTCTTTTGATCATTTTTCTTTTACTTTTAAACGCACATAGCATTATAAATGACTATTCCTTGTATAAAAACAGAGATTGAAATTAAATGATCTATCTACCCAAATGTAATAGTGTTAAATGTAAAACTGTCTCCATGTACTGCACGGGTAAAGGTGGACTTAATTAACAAATTGCAGTAACAAAAACAAAACAAAAAAAGCCTACAAAAGTTTCTTATGTTTGACTTCAGCATACTTACCAAAACTCTCCATCATCAGCAACAAAAAGGCATTTTTTACGTTCTTCAGCACTCACGGTTTGCCACAGAGGTGACCTTGAGGGCAGTTTGACATTTAAGTAAGAGAATAAACAAGGTGTTTTAGTCAAATGTTTTCAATTCAAAGAGGGCAGTTACAACACGTGCTGAGGCTTGGAAACAAGGCCTCTCAATATCTACTATCTCAATATCTAAAGGGCAAGTAGTATTTCCTGTGGATGAAAAACAATGGTGTAAGATGCCTCCAAGGCAAGATATTAGAGTGGATTATTTCACTTTAACTGGCAAAACCAGTTTAGAATAACAGACTTGTCAAATGACCTTAACCTTAGGCATTACCTACACAAATGTACAGAACACTAATTATATTTCAAAAAAGACCCCTAGCTCTTAACAACTTGTTGACTTTCAACTATTGTAAAACTATCTGTGAAGAGTGGTGAAATGCATCCTTAAGCAAGGATGACAATGAATGTATGTTCAATTCATTATTTGTTTGTGGAAAATAATCTCAATATCTCTGCAACAGCAAAGCAGAGCCATCGCTTTGTGAAACAGTCACTGAGTGGGAGTTGTTCTTACCGATCACTCCAGTCTCCCTTCCACTCTCCTTTGCCCCAGGGGTTCCACAAACGCACCAGTTTTACAAGTTTCCTTCGGCTCATCATCTAACCAGCAATCATCACAAGAGACAACACGATTGTTATTTGCCATAAATGTAAAATGCAATTTACAAAGGCATGCTTATGAAGATATTTGAAAACCTTGAATGCTAGATTTTAGAAAATAAAAAGCTGTATATTTTCTAAAGGTGTAATAAAACCTTCATGATCCTTGTCAGAGTAATGTTCTAAGAGTCATTTCCAATTCCAAGTGCAACGTTCCAAATGCAATTCTTCACCTCTTTGACACCTGTGATAGTGTAGGCGTGGCCTGAGACCAGTCCATTCGGTAATGTAGTGTTGTCAGATGTCTCCTACAAGCCAAAGACATTTATCACTGTTAAAAGTTTACATGATGAAAAAAATTACAAAATTAAAGAAACTATGCAGTTTATGTGTTGTGGATAAAAACTATGTGAAGCCTTGTTAAAGAAGACTCATGTGTCTGTGATAATGAAAAGGTTAGGTAATGGCTACATTTAACAACTTAAAGCAATATTTCAATTTCAATATTTTGGAAGATACGCTTATTCGTTTTTTTTTCACGTTAGATGTGAAGATTAATATACTCTCATATATGTAGCCTACAGTAAATGTGAAGCTACTACAGCCACTTAGTTTTAACTAACTAGCATAAAGACTGGAAAGAGGTGGAAACAGCAATCTGGCTCTGGTAAGTAAGTAAGGTAAGTATATCCACCTACCAGCACCTCTAAACTAACTAATTAAATGATAGATTTAAAAAAAATTTAAGTCTATTTTATAACAGCTCTCATAAACCCATATGTACGGTGAAACAGTGTTTGCTCACAGTTGTTGTCCCTACTCTCCATTCCGTGAAGAGGTCCCTTGTAAATGTGATTCCAACATTAAGTGATGGGGACAAAACCCACAGTCCTCATTCTGTGTAATAATGAAGTCTAAAGTTCAGTTGAATCTAATATGAGGCTTCAGCAGTCTAAGTTAGCCAATTCAAGTGGGTATCTTACAAAGTCTTTTTAGTATAAAACTTGCTTTGTGTTAATATCTTTCCACTACATCTCAGCAATGCTGTCCAAGGAAACACAAAGAAACCACATTTCAAGACACCACACTTTTCTGCACATTTGGACGCAATGAATCAAAAAAAAATGTTTAAGTTGAGGTTTAGTTGAGTATCTCTGTGAATAGTCTATGTGCATGTCACATATAGCAAAAACTTGTACTTACCCCTTGAGGTGTACCACAGCTCAGCAATGCACTAGAGTTGCCACTTCTGCACATCAGCTCCCACAGGTTTTCAGGGGGTTCTGACAGCCGGATACCCATGTGAATACCACCAGTGAAGTCCATCATAGCCTCTCCAGGAGTTCCAGCATTCATGTCTGTGTAGGAACCACACACCCTGACACAATTGGGTGTGATAATTTATAGACACTCCAAGAAAAATTCATGCCAAGAAGATTTGTTTTTGTATTTTTGATTGTACATATATAAGAGAAGCCATATTTTTTTGTTTTCTTACTTGGCGTATGCTTTTTCCAGTAAAGCGGGCCAGAATTCATTTTGGTCTTTGGAGTGAACAAAGATAAGTTTTCCATCGATTGTTGGTAGCTTGTCATCAATAACAACATCCACCCACTTTCCAAATCTCCAAAACTGAATGATTAAAAGAAAAAAATAAGGGCATATTAAAGTCTTCTGTTAAATTTAGATCAATTTGTAATCAATTTGCCAAAATGTCATGCAGTCCATAAGAATTTGTTAAGTGACACATTTTTGTTTTGTCTCTGTACTCCCACTCATTTGGATGAGACAGTGATGAAACTCCTAAATCTTAGCATTAATTTAAGACTGTGGATCCGCATCATATAAACAGTATTGGCTAGTCCTTTGCACGTGGATATGTTTAAAACTGAAGGCACCTTCTGGTGTTTTATGGTAAACACAGTTATGTTATGTTATGTTATGTTCAGTTAATGCTGTAACTTTGGGTACTATGGAATAAAGGTTAGGATAGACATTGTTTCTGTGCACTTGCTGGAGCAGAAACAAACAATGGAAAGTGTGTCACAATCCAAAAAAAAGGTTTTCATTGATGTTAATTATGGCATTGCATTGCATCACATTATTGGCATTTTATATTAAAGAAAATCTGATTTCAAACAGTGTTCCATGTGTCATTTACCCTGAAGTGGAACAGCCCGCAGTAGTCCTCATTAAACATTTGCTTAAGAGGAACAACTTGCTCGACGATGTGATTTCGGCATGTCAGAGCTCCGATTGACGCAAGAAACCAGCAGTTTCCTGAGGTAAAACATGTTTATTGGTCATCAGGAAGACAAGTATGGACAACAGTAAAATATTATGGATGAAGAATTTCCCCTACCGAGTCTTCCTTGACCAAAGTCAAACCTGGAGATCCCATCAAGCACTAAGGATGGATTAGGAGCAATTTTCTGTAACAAAGGCAATAAAAGTAAAAGATTTAAGCAATAGGTTCACATTTTATTTACATGCTCATATGAACATTGCACATTGACCTCACAGCCGCAAACTTTTTGCTTTGAGGTCAAAGTGCTAATCACTGAATCACTTCAAGATGCTTTAGGTTGTTGTAGTCTGGTGACAGAGTACAACAAACCACATGGTTGATTCATCATCCAACATTTAGTGTAATATGGGGTGTCTTCTAGGATGTATTCCTTTCAAAACACTCACCGCTGGTCTCAGCCACACTACCTGGTCCAAGTCAGAAGGTCTCAGTATCCCTTGGCCGATGGACCTTGAATCAGGGGGGAACTTCTCGTCTATGTACCTTACTCCTCGGATGAGACAGTACTGTTTCAGCTGCTGGAAATCTTGGTTGAGGAACTTCTCAGGGTTATCAAGGCTCCCATAACCCTCCTGTTTGTTACGAGCCTCCAGGATGTTTAGACACACACCGGGAAGAGGCATTGCTGCAATTGTCGGGCTCTGTTCAGGAAAGGTAGATCCAGAACCATTTGGTTACTAAAAGGATGAGCACCTCTCTTCCAAACGATATTCCCTCATTTGCTTCCCATATTGATCTCCCATAAACATTCAATTAGACTGAAATACATTTATTTATGAAACTTAAGAATTAAACTTAATACTGGGCTTAAGACTAACTGGGAATTAAGTACAAGATATGGAAAGAAATTCTACTGCAGACAAAATACTATCTTGACAATTGCAGAAAATGAAGATGTATGTGAAATGATTGCTCTTAGCACCCATAATAAATTATTTTAAAAAGCAAAATTGATATAAAATCCTTTCTGTCCTTCAAATTAATTGCAAATAACAGGCTGAAACTACCCTGTTTTGAATTAAACAAATTGTGTCACTCAAAATTAATTCAATTTGTACCATCACTCCAGAGCAAAATGATCTGTCTCTACTGCAGGAATGAATGATCTTTTCTTAACCAACTTCTTAACTCTCATGTTTCACTTACTTCACTTCATTTTTGACACTTCACTAAGTCAAAAATGTCACTTTTAGCAGTTTGTTAAATAGGCTGTAACACATGATTCACATTATTTTCACCCTTGTGACACCCTTGAATGAAAGCACCTGTACTTGTTTTGTTTCTCCACTTTTCTTATGCATTCTCCTTTAATTTGTCACCTGTCTGTAGTAAAACTTATGTCAAATGTTTATGATACATGCTAAAACAACTGCAGTCCAGTAGAAAACAAATACATTACCTGTAATATCATATATTATTAGTATTAGTAAAAGGAATAGTAATAATAGTCAATCAAAAGTACTATCATAATATAACAATATATAGTTTAAACTAAATAATTCGTAAGACTACTTTTTCAGTAAAAATCACATACATACTTCAGTCTCTCAAAGTGTAAACTAAAGTATATTTACATGTGCTGCCTAGTTATCTGAGGAAAACAGCATTCTAATGGTCATAAGCCAACATGCAGCAAGTCGGTAAAATGAGAAATCTGAATAAGTTTCTTTAAATGTTAATGGCTAATGAAAATCTTACCTTATTAGCTTGAGAGACAACGTGTGTAGTAACTGCTTTATAGTATGTCCTCTGTTTGTTCTCACACCATATCACAGAGGATAGAAGTCCTCAAACTTAACACTTGTTCATTGTTTTAACATGAAACATACACCGCTCAGTAAATTTGGCAAACAACATTCAATGCTAGAATGTGTTGTTTTATGGTGTGGTTAAACCACTGGGTAAATAGTTGGATTATTGCATCATCATTGCTGTCAGATATTTAATCGTTAAATGTAATTAATAGATTAGATCATTGCTAAAGAGCATAGAAAAGTTTCCATGGAAATATAAGATTATAAGAAATGAATGGTAAACACGGATACATGATAATTCTCAATAAATATTTGTACAGTGTATATGTAGAGTCACAGAGTGCACAGGGGATTTCAAGGGTGAGGCACTAACATCAGGTCAAGATAAAATAGAAAAGCAAAGTATCCCGTGACACCTGTTCACCTCAATAACATGAGTAAGGTGTTTCACTATGGACAACGTTTTTTCAGCATTACAGCAGCCGCTGAGCCATTCAGCTAGTATTGGTTACTGCTGTGGCGTCACTATCATGCGGAGTAAACAGTCTGCCCTATAAAAGATGTCACTCACTCAGTGTCACTCACCACTCTAGGCAAGTCTATGTCTTCCTCCCTTCATTGTCTGTCACCTCTCTACTGGCTATCTTTGCATAATGACAAAAAATGATGAAAAATGAAAAATGGCCACTTGAGGCAGGCACCAAAAACGAGTCAATCCCCACAGACCCCCATGTTAAAATGCCCAACTTTACAGCAGAAATAAACATGTTTACAGCCTGGTACAGTCTATACCTAAATTTCCCTTTCATGACAACTGTACAGGGGGTTAGTTCTTTTTTTCTGGGTGCACCGGACATGTACTTTCTACTGAAGGAAAGATTAAAGGTTAACAGAATTAGCTGTTGTGTTGCCTTGCAAGCCAGGTTGCATACTTGAGAGAGGCACACATAATAGCTTGGCACGTCTCCACTTCTTGAGAATAGTAGGTACAGGCTTGGAGCCAGGTCCAGCCCTCATGATGTTTTCTGCTGAATTTTTCTCTATTATTTCTTGTTAGCCTACACCTTGAGCCATTGCAAGTTGATAACAAGCACCTCAGCTCAGGGTTGTTTGGTCTCAGGGGCCATGTCTCTGGTAAGATGATGCAAATATTAGGGCACTACAATTGCATAAATAGTCATACAAGTATGAAATTTGGCAAAGAGTATCCTTAAACAAGAGTGAAAGTAGATAAATATAATCATGGGTTTGCTGTCATTCTATTTTAAAATATCACCCAAAACATCCCCAAAAAGACAAAAAAAAGCAAATCCTCATCAAAAATGATTATTTCCCTGCACTTTATGGTGAATATCATTGCCTTGCTTGTATATAGAAAACTTCCCAATCTTCAATTTGAGTCAAAGATTGTTATGGAAATTTTTCATAAAGGGTGACATATTTTAAAGAGGTCACACTGTGCCTCTGTCTTCTCAGACAGAACACAGCTGCATGCCTTGTTGTGGAAAGCAAGGACCTGACTGCCAAACCGAGGCCAGGACCGGGCCTTTGCCAGACAAAATAAGACAATGAGACCTGAGAAACAGCGTAACATGGATAGAGGTTATGCTGGCAAGGTTTCAGTTATATTCAATGTGAAATAAAGAATGAGTCATGTCTATAATTGTCAACAGGTCAGTTCACAGTGACTGAGATGCTGGCTTGTCATGGCAAGTGACAAACATCCACTTCTGTCACCACTTCTTGAGAAGTAGTTGGTAGATTGTTGAAATCAGGCCTAAACATGAATGCTAGGTAGGATCATTACATGTTTTCACTCAGTCTGACTGCATCCACCCGTACATTTGGAAAAATAAACGCATTATTCTCATTCATGCTGGTGTTTGGCAAATTAATACAAAACTTGAGAAATGTTATGTAAAGGTACTTAAAGCTGAACTGGTTAAAACAGTGCTCATATACCTTGCAATCAATATGACCAAAAATACTTACTTTTTCCTATTCGCCAATGGTTAAAGTCTCCCTCCCCTCAAGAATCTGTTTTTTACTTGTTTTACCATTAAATGTTTGACCTTCAATGTGCATAATAATGTTTATACAGATTTTGACACTCGAAGGGTATTTTCATATGCTAAAAGTGGAAGGTTTCTCTGCCCTTACTGAAAATTAAGGAGTGGGCATATGAGCATGATTGAGACAACACAAATAGTTTGGAAGCCAATTCTGGTCCAATATTCAATTTACACAAGTGTGATGTGGAAACCTGAAGCCTCCAGTGTACAAACACTGAGAACTGAGACTTTACAGTGACATAGGAGACATCTAGTGGCCAGCAGTTAAACTTTTGCAATGAAAAATATTTGCATATTTGCAGATTCTGAAATTTTTAACGAGGGAAAAGGCGATGTAATTTTAAGGATTTTAACAAGATAATTTAACATGCCTGAAGGGGATCTAAAATTACTTATACAACGTAAAAGTCCACAAAACACACATTGTCATGCCCAAATCTCTGAGTGAACTTTTGATATGCATTGTGGGTACAATAGGCATGTTCCAACAAGCAAAAAGAATGTGGGAAAATTGTTTTTTTTGACTCTTTCTTTTCAGTTTTGTATCTGACAGTGTTATATAACTCATAGACATCCTAAATGTGACAAGGGAACCCGACTACTGTAGCCATTGCTATTTTGTTAGGGATTACAATTGAAAAAGGTTGGCAAATCTTAATCTGTGAAGTAAAACGTACAATAATTCCCTTTGCATTGCTGGGGAAATTATTGCATTCTATATGTAGCCTATCTATGTTTTCATTTAAAAAAAAATGTATTATTATTTTTCTCATTTTGCAGCTTGTGTGTCTCATGAGATGCAATAAATGGAGAGGACATTTCAAGCTGTTTCTTGAATAGCAGCAATGCTTCTGAATTAAAGCATGGCCTCAGGGAGGATAATGAAAGGTTCTATGGTGGGTGGGGGGGTTATTATTAAGTGAGATTTTCTGAGATAGAATGTACCTATTGAGAGTTTTTGTGCCAAAGGCAGAAACTCGAAGGAGATGCCTCAAAGCCTGAAAAGGTGATCCCTACTGAGAAAGTCTTGAGACCTAAATCCTCCCATTTAGATCCATTTGAACTTTGACTCACTAAATTTGTGGTGGTTATACTGTATGTATCCCAGCATTGCAAATAGAAATAACAAGCACACAGACAAAAACACCAGTTAAATTCGTTCTAAATGTTAATCTCATATACTAACGTAAAGTGACTCCTTCCTTTGGTTGTTATGTTCCGGCTTTATGTAACTTGGACTTCTCATCTTTACATGTTTTGTTACCTCTGTGAAGCATTCCGTCAGCAGAGACTGACAAATGAAAGGGTACAGTATAATCCAGAGGAATGGTACTGAAAGCTTAATCCTGTTTGTTCATGTACAGTACATGCAGAATGTGCACATGCTCACTGTGACAACCTACTATATGCAAATTAGGGAGAGCTGTACGTGCTTGCCTTCAGTGGAAAAAGACTAGGTCAAAATCTAGTACATGGCTAGACCGTGTATGGTCGATGTGTGAAATTGTGACCAGTTTGTTACAGGGATAGTCAGTGATAGTGTCTATAATGTCAATTCCTGGATAATAAAAGTTCATCTGCAATTTTCTGCAGTGGTCCCAAGAATATTTGCTGGTAAAGCTTACAGAAGCAGCATATCACATGACATAGTTAAGTTTGAGTCAAAAAAAAGGTTATAAAAGCAGTTACAAGAACAATACTTTCCAACCATACTGGGATGTTTGACTTGAAAGAGAATTTATTTTAATTCAAATTATTCTAATTATCTGTTAACCCCGCTTGCTCTTTCATCTGTTGAACTCTGTGGATGTCTCTTGTTTTTCTGTATTGAATGTTTTGTCAGAGTGATTGTTAGCAGACATGTCTGCTACAGATAACATTTGATCAAAGGTCAAGTGTCATAAACTAATTCTTGATAACCACAGACATACTAATGTCACCTTTTATAAGAGTATAAGGAAATGAATGTTATGCCCTGGTCTGGTCTGAGTTCAAACCGTTTATTGTACACACAGTTCAGCTCAAGTTTGGTCAACATTCTAAATTCATCCACTACCAGACCTGTAACCACTAAGAGGTGCAACATTAAAGAATACAGCTATCAAAGCTTACTTGATATTAAGTTTTGAAGAATGGGACGCAGCAAAGGAAAAAGAGATGGAGAATAAAAGAAAGAAACAAGTGAAAATCAGCACAAGTCACTGACACCTGGAGAACTTAAAATGATAGAGGAAGAGAAGGATGAGATTAATACAGAAAATTCAACAAAATGGGCAGATAATAAACGACCTGGGACACACTGGATGCGAGAGAAGCACGTGTTGTGGAACCTCTTGCTTTTCAGTACAGTGCCCATGTTAACAGGTTAGAGCAGCCACACAGCCCACTCACATGAGGATGCTGCGTCATGTCATCTAGAGATTTGAGGTCTCACCTATATTCTCTGGTTCTCAGCAGAAATAGACAGGGAAAGGATAGAGAGATAGGGCTGCCAGTGGCAGAAGTGCCGCAGCAGACACACTTCCTGTGTGAACTTTAACTCCTTCCTGTGTGAACTTTGACTCACTAAATTTGATTTGGAGACATACTCTGCAGTTATGCCTAATGACACTTTACATGAATTTTAAACCTCAGTTCAGGCCTGGTGGGAAGAACAGAGTGGTAAGATGTCATGACAGCTGTATGCTCTTGCTTCATAACCTTTCAATTTTGAGTGCAAACTTTCACCAAAAATTTGTGAATGCTATTTGCGATTTTATATTGTTGGCAAATGATCATGGTATAAGCAGGATAATCAACTTGTAGATGTGCGTTAAATGGTTTGAAGGTACTTGGCGTTGATTATCCTTTACTAAATATGCAATGATTTTCTTTTACCTGCTTATAGTAAAATACTGAATGAGGGAGACTACTTCCACACAGTTGCAGTGTTAATGTTCATTCATCTGTAGAGAACAGTGAGTTTGCAGTGGAGAGGTCTTTGTTAGATGTGCAATACTGAATGAAGAACAGTAAAATTCTCTTTTTCACTATCAACTATCCCTACTAGCACCAGAAAAAAACAAACAGCCCATGTGGACAGTTCTCTCAGTCCCCATGTGGTATATCCTTGGCCACCAAAACCTTGTGTAGATGTTTACACAAGATACTCATCAGCTACAGTATAGGCTAGAGAGCCTTAACACACAGCTGAACCCCTTAATTCAGAACTATAAATAAAGCTTAAGAGTCTGTAGCCATGCTAGTGGCTCCATGAAGCTCACAGTGCTAAATGCTAACGTCAGTATACTAAAATGCTCACAATGACATTGTGACATGCTGATGTCAAGCGGTTCGCCATTTTTGCATCGTGTGATAGCATGCTAACATTTGCTGTTGCAAATGCTTTTGCTAATTGCTAATGCATTTGCTATTGTTATACAAAGTACAGCTGTGGCTAATGGTATGTGAGTTTTGCAGGTATGTAGTCCTCAATTGAGTATTGGAGAAATAGAAATTTTCCTCTGATGATAGCACTAAATAAAAAGTCAGAAGATCACCAAAGTGATTACAATTCATCCTGAGCGGGACATGAAAGAATGTTAATCTTTGCAATAGTTGTTGAAACAGTACAGTAACCACCACAAATATCAATTACATGGTGCAAGAAGAAAAGTCATTGCAAAAGTCAGAAGGATTCATCCTCTGGAGACCATGCATGTGCAAAATTTCTTGGCATTCAATCCAATCCAATGTTTAGATATTTCATTTTGGACCAAAGTGGTGCATTATGTGACCAACAACTGATTCCAGAGCCTTGTGGGCAGCATGGATAAAAACATAACACAAACTTCCGACAGAATGACTGTTAATCTTATTGAAGAAACAGTAGCTATGGTGATGTTTGCACAGATAAGTAAGCAAAAGACATGTTTTTAAATACTTTCATCTTCCCTAAACAATAAAATACACAACATCTTTGACTTTGAACCTTTTATGGCTGCTTCAGTTCAGATGTTGGTGTCTGGGTTGCAATCATTGTTTCTGTCAATGCAATTTTAATGTCCTGAATGATAGGAATGTGCCTTGGTACTGCAATCGCACAAAAGTATGCAGAAAAAGATGCCTGAGGCACAGGATGCCTTGGAACAGAGGCTTGTAGGTTTAAGATGAAAGAATTACCCCGCGACACTCATCAGTTGACTGATAACTGACAAAACAGGACAAGTGACACAGGTGAAACTAGACACTTAAAACAATAACTGATAACAAATGCCAATCATATCTTTTCTGTATGTACAAGCTACACCTGTAAAATCATGTGAAACCTCTTCATTGGCTGGGACTGTTTTTCATATCTCAATGATCATTTTTATATTTGAGCTTGACTAATAAATAGGGCAGGTTGTCACATTTGTAAATATTAGCTTATCAGAGACATATCTGAATCAGTGTATGTATTGTCCAATAAAAAACAAGATATTCCAGTAGAGACATGCAAAAGATATGTTTGAGGTAGTTTCACTGACAGTGACGCTGTTATATTTTATACAATTACAAAGTCTGGTTATAGATTTTTATTCCTCCATGAAACATGAAACATCTTTTTGCACTTTAAGGGTACACTGTCACATCTCTCTCATTTGGCAGTAGTTGGTTTTTGTTGTGAAATTACAATCAATCAAGAAACTTGCACGTCACTGATTAACATCAGCAGAGGGCAGTAAAGGGTCAAACTTGTTGGTTGCCAGGCGATACAGAAACCTTCTTTAGCCTCCATAATTAATTCAAACAGCAAACAACTTATTATTATTTTCAATTATTACTTTCATTATTTGATGAGAAAATTAAGTGATATGGTTAACACACTAACACACACACACATATAAGAATAAGCAGCAAGGTTCCTGTTGCCAGATGAGGAAATCAGTATGAAAAGAGAATTTTCTTAATATTGGAGTAAAAATATTTAAACAGTAATCAAACAAACAAGAATTGTAGAATGAGTCTAGTGTGAAGTGATTTCTTCAAAGTGGATAAGCACAGTCGGTGCTTGTATGTGAGCTCAGAGGCTCAGAGTGTTATTGCTGTTTCCTGTGATCAAAGTGGGGGCATATCCTGCCAACAAAAACACAGAATATTGACTGGATAATGTACTACAAAACAACACATCCAGACTACTTTAAGACATTGCTCTCTGCTGAAAAACATTTGTATGGGACAGTTATAGCCAGCCCAACATTAACATGCTTTGTTGTTTCATGACTGTCCATATACATATATTTATTTTGTCCATATATTTCTCATTCTTCTTTATCTAAATGATAGACCCTGACAACACATCTAAAGGAAAAGCTAGGGGGAAGGGGGCAATAATGATCAGTATGAAGGTTTATTGACTTAGATATTTGAGGAGGTCGACTTCTAGAAGAAAAATAAGCATTTTTCCAACTTGTTAGAAATAAAAAATATTGACCCGTTTAACTTATATGTTACCTTAATTTCTTTCATAACTTACATATTGTAATGTTTAAATGTAAATATATTGATATAATAATTTTATAAAATTAAAAAAATGTATTAACTTATTTTACATTAACGTATTGTTACATAATAGCTGACATTTCAAAAGTGCACTCTTTGTCAGTTTCTCTGGCAGTTTAGACCTCTGCTCAGGTTGAAGGTGTGTTAAGAATGAGATCAGTGCAGTTCATGTTCTACTTAAAGAATAAAAAGGGCAAGTTGTCCCACCCTGACTGGTGTAACAAAACTAACAGGAAAGTGAAGTGTAAGTGAGCTGACAATCAAGCACCATGTACATGCACACACTCACACAAGCACACAGAGGGATTACCAACCAATGTGACTAAAAATTGGTGTATAATGAGAGTGAAAGGTCTTTTAAACAGTTTTTACTTAAGCTGGAACAGGTTTCTCATAGAGGCAGCAGATATTAATATTGCATATGAATGTGTCCAAGGACAATTGATGTTGTCTTGTGTTTTCTAAACATCATCTGCACCACCTGTCAAGCTTTCCTTTTTTACATGGGAAATATGTTTATAAAGGTGGCACAATTTACCACTTTTTGAAACAATGGGTCCTTGATGTCAGACAGAGGTAGACAAAAGCAGTTTCATGCCCAATTTTGAACAAAATTTGAGTTTAATATGAGTGTGTATTGCATGGATTGTTCAGAGCTAGAGTGGGTGACATCATTGCTAGAGTGGAAGAGGCTGTTTAAATTTATCTGAAATGTTTCTGGATAAATCATCCTTTCAGCTACATATTTTGGACTACACAAATATTTTTTTCCACAGTAGTAGGCACACTTGTGCTCTGTCATTTAAACTGCCAACCGTAGCTCAGACACTAACAGAATTTGAACTGTCAGCCCTTTTGTGAAGGGGTAACTGGCCAACTGTCCCATAGACTCCCATACCAATATACTTTTTTTCTCTCGCTCTCCCATCCACATTTTTGGATCTAGGGACTTGAAGATCACCAATATTGTGCAGAAAGATCTTACAGTGGTGCTAGTCTGCTCAGATTTCTGATAAGACTTCATAAAAATGCCTTTTTTGACAGGTGCTTATTACTCTAATTTGTACTACACAACTCCTCTCATGAAATCTTTTCTGCCCATTGTCTGCATGTGCATCTAAAAATGGTATCACTGGGAGACCAATTAATGGGTTATTTCACATAATGTAATTTTCCTACCAACCACGCCTTGACCAAAGTCAAATCTCCAGACCCCATCAACGACAAGAGGTGGATTAGGAACAATTTTGTGAAACACAGGAATTGTGGACAATACAAAAGATTAAGAAAACGTTTCATACTAATACTGAATCAAATTGGTCGGATGGTTATGTGAAAGGGTCACTGAAGAAATCCTGTTTATTTTGATATAAACACAGCATCACACAAAATAGAGCAGTGACACCATTAATATGCAGTGTTAATCAGCATCATAAAGGAAAAAAATTGTACTCTCTTGTCTTTATCACTGAGGATGAAGTCTGTGATTGCACTACAGCTGGAGGAGGAAACTGCAATATCGTACTGCTGCACTTGTCTTCATCACTTTTGATTAAATTATTGATGAAAGACTGCAATTCACAGTCATAACAAAGACACTATGCAGCTTATACAGCTTAGCTTAGCTTTATGGCACTTATTGGCATTTAGGATGACCAGACATCTTGAAAAATTCGGGACAGTCCCAAATTACAAGCAGCTGTCCTGAATCCCATGCCCCTACCCCCACCACCCCCCATCTGTAACCCTATCTTTATCCATCTCCTTCCTTATGCCTAAAACTAACCAAGTGGGTGTGTCATGTAATAAAATAGTTGTGGTGTGTAGATAATGCACAGTAGTGATGCAGCTGGATATAACTGGGGCAGCAACAGATAAAGAGTGATCTGTTGTACAGACAGATGTGATAGGCACTGCACTGATGAAATGAATAAAATAACATTAATTTTATGTCATAATAATGATAAATATCCGCACACTGTTACATACAGCACAGTCATTGTGTTTATTTTTCCTAATGACAGACAATTGACTTCATGAACAAAAATAATACATTTTAGCATTGTGTTTTAACTTAAACATGTTTTACTGTTGACACTGAATGTGAAGTATTGGAGGCCACACCCACACCTGTTTTAAAATGTTTTAAAGAAGATCTTAACATTACCTCACCAGCCAGACAGAGAAAGTATGGAGCCTGGGTGGACCAGCAAGTATGAGAGAAGAGGCTTCAGTTCTTATATAATGCCTGCGCTTGCCTGAGGCTACTAATGTCACCATATAATTTCTGAAACTCTACCTGTGTCTGCAGGAACAGAACACAAAATTAATTGAAATTGAAGGAATTTGTCTGTGCCGCACTGCTCTGTCTTGTTCAAGTGTGAACAAAAATGCCTGCTTGTAATGCAAATCCACCACCATTATCTCTGCTTGTAAGGACAGAAAATATATCTCTCATGACTGTTTACTGCCTTACAGACCTGCTATGTCATGAGTCCAGGATGTCTTTTTTCTTTTTTGATCAAAAAAGTAAAAAAAAAAAAAGTCACATCTTTAGAAAGTAAAACTTGACTGAGAGATGTGTTCACGTTTGAAGTTGCATTGTCAAGGTCACTTTTGCATGAGAAGAAATTGTAGCCTATGAGAGACATATGTGTCCCAGTTTGCGCAGTGAGAGTTTCATTGCTTGTTCCATCAATATCATCAGGTTTCTGTATTGTTTTCAGCCAGGAGAGTGCACAAGAGGGCAAATAGTTTCACCACCACAGTCACATGCAACACTGCACTCTAGAATAGTGCTGTAAGTTTAGTTTAACTTTTAAAAAATGTTCCTGATGACTTAATAATTAACTATTATGATAGATAATAGTCATGGTGCAAGACAGGAAGATTACAAATGTGTCAAACCTGAATCAATGAGCCCATTACACTGAAATGTATGAATACATTTTATAAAGCACACAACAATGAAGTAAACCTGTTTCCTACACAATAATTTCAATAACAATACAAAATTTACAGTAACTAGTCTATTATTTCAACATTCCAACATTAGACAAACATTAATCCTACAAATATTTCGGCTTCATGTTATAGGAATGATTATGTTTTCTGATCAGTATGTGTTGCAATGCATCAAGAGTTATATACTAAAGGAAATGTTTCAATTTTTATTGTGTAATGACTCATTCACAGAAGAATAAATCTTTTATTTATCATGCAAATTTTCAGATGAAGTTAAATGTTCTTTTGAAATATTGATTTTGTAAATTCATAAGAACTCTGCAGTGCATCTTGTCTGTTGGGTTAAGTGTACATGGAAATGTACAGCCACTGGAAAAGAGAGGAAGTATTAATGCACTGCAACATACACAGCAATTTGTGTAGCACTTGTTCAAAGCTTTTATCTTTTACAAATGTGTCATTTTATCCAAGACAAAATTTACTTTACCCCATCTTCTAGTCTAGTTCAACTCAAAACACATATGAAGAATATGTTTTATTACCTCTGACTCTTGAAGGCTCATGGATTTTCCATTAGACAACTGTTTGAAGATTTCTGTGGAGCAACATATGAATTGTAACCCAAGTACCTTGTATCACAAGAAGAAATAACTTTGAAGACCTGGGTGCTATCTGTTTGGGTCTGGGACACTTACTGTTCATACAGTCCATGCGAAGGATCAGACTGATGAAGCTCTCTAGTGTCATGTGGCCAGAAGAGGCACCGTAGCGCAGAGCCATCAGATTCAGCATGTCATCGTTGACATTCATTCCTGACCAACATACACAGAACAAAAGTTTAGGAGGAGTTTGGGAAGTATGAATATTTTGCACAAGCCATTTTCTGTGTTGAAAATCTTCTTTGTGTGCAGACACTGCCAAAATTATGTTATGTCTAAAATGTTGTTTGGCATTGAAAAATCATTTCAAAAGCTGGGAGCACATTTTGAAGCATTTTGTTTTCCACTGTTGTATATCATTCAGTCATTCACATTGTATCATCAAATTTGTAATGAAGCAGAATGAAAGGTCTACCTGAAGCCTCGATTGCATTCCTCAGCTCGCTCAGGGACAGTGTTCCTGTTCGTGAAACATCAGTGCGGAAAAAAATGTCCTGATAAAAGAAGAAAGCACAAACTGTAATCAGAAAAATCCCCCAGATCTCCATCTGAATGCAGTAATGATTGTCACTGATAATTATTTTCCTTCTTGGATCCATTTACCTTGTATGTGACAATATTATTCCACAGGCGGACAAATTCCTCACCATTGAGCTTGCCGGTGATCGATGTCTTTTTAACCCAACATTAAGGTATCCAGCTGTTTCATGTCTTAGCCTGACCCTCAAATCTTGGCAAGGCAGGTTTGGCACCATTTTCATGTACACTACTTACATGTTTTATGTAACTACAGTTATATGAGAGAGTTTCCATTCTCAAGTTAGCTTCATTCGAGAAAAATGAACAAAGTACAGTATATTACTATCAGCAGTGTGTCAACAATCCATAATGAAGGTCACATGCATCACAACAGGATACATCCATCAGAGCAACCATGCTGCGACATGCATCAATGGTGAAGCCTCCAGATTTCAGGTCTCCTAAATAAATATAGAAAAATGATCATGAGACTGACTTTGGCAATATAGCAGTGTCATGCAGTACTTAAAAAAGATCATTACAATTTATTTGAATGTATTTAAATATGCTGTTTGTCAAACCTTTCAGGATCCTATCATTTAGAAGTCTCTGGAGCTGCTCAGCATCCACTTCTTCATACTAAATGTGAAATGAAAACAGACTGTGGTGAGCATTAATGAGCTTTGTATTAGCTACACATTGACTGAACAAAATAAACCAGGAAAGACATCTACTCTATTTGGCTAACTTGTAGGTTAGTCAAATATAATTACTGATTACACATCTTTTATGTTAAGAAACAAAAATGACTGCAGGCTACACACAACAAGCTTAATAACGCGCCCTAACCCTAACCCAATATGGCTGTATAAAGCTGGCGTTATCTGCAGTATTTACACATCAAGTATGGAGGATCCAACATGGAACAATATTAGCATTCATTTGGACTAATTTTTCTGGCCACCTTAGCAAGTGTAAGTCCACTTTTTATTCCCCTGGATGGACTGGATTGGATGAACTGATAATGAACTGAGAACCAAGATAATGAAGAAGCTCTGTCATTTGGAAAAAATAATCAAATTTGGATTTTAATAATGAATAATCCTTTGCATAGACAAAGGCAAAAAAGAAATAATCCTCCAACTTAACACCCACTGAAAATATCAGTTCTGAAAGAAAATAATTGCACTTCAGAAACCTTTTAGATGAGAGGCGTTTTCACAGACGTGAATTGGTGGACACACCAAATGGTGGAAACCTTTTTAATAAGAGGTTACAAGTTGTAATCAAACTCAAACTCAGTAGCTACAATGATGATATTTAGTGAGACACATGTTACGTTGAGACATAAGTTACCTTGTCAGAGTGCTGGCGGAAAAACAATTGCTTCTCTTTGTCCTCCTTTGCATATGTGTTTGTTGGCTTGGGGTTAAAAGTCAAAGAGAAAGTATAAAATAAATTGAGCCACTTTATCACAAATAAAATCCAACTGGCAAAACATTAATTCACACATTTACACTGGATATAAAGTTAATAACATTTAACAGTGGAACACTTGAAAAGTAGTAATGTTGTTAAATCTTGTGTACCTTGTCAACTGTGTCAATGTTATAGGATCCAGAATTCTCACTGTGAGAAGAGACCAGAGACATTCCTCATGGGGTTAGTGTTTTTTTTTTTTTTGTGTTTGTTTTTTTTTTAAAACATTTTCTCTATATAAGAAACTATAATGTATGCTATGCTGATTATTTACAGTAAGACAAGCAGTGGGTTGAGAGAGTGTGCTTACTAGCCATGAGTCTCTGTTTTGGAGAAGATGGTCAGGATGAAGGATGCTGTCTCATTGGGTTTGAAGGTGGATGGCACAATCAGGTATTCACCAGGCTTCAGCATGTCAAACTCCATCACCTCACGTGCATTTATATAGGTTTTAGTGCAGGCAACAGGTGCATGACAGTTGAAGAAATCGGCTGGGAACTTCCCTTTTTGTGCCTTGTACTACATAAATAATAATAAATAGATATTTTAGTTCCCTGCAGGTAATATAAATACACAACATGGATGAATGTTTGTTATCAACAAGGATTGAGCTAAAATGGTTTCTTACTTGTCCAGTCACCTTGGAGGAATTTGTTCATGTTGGGGACAAAAAGATTTTACATCAGTGTCACTTTAAAATAATGTATCATGCATACAGTCACTCAATATGAAGAACAGACTCTGATTATTTTCATTCATTCTTATTGACTAAATATATAGCAGTGTATGTACACTGGAGGCTTTGAGTTTCCACATCACACATTTGTAAGATGAAGATTTGACCAGGCTTCCTAACTAGTTGTGATGTCATAAATCATGCTTGTAGGCCCACCCTTAAAATCAGACTTTTTGAATGTGAAAACAGCCCTCCAGTGTCAAACTCTCAACATACATCATTCTGCATAATTAAGCTCAAACATTCAATTGTAGGAACATCAGTTTTGAGTGAAGGAGGATTACAACTTAAAATAATTAAATGAAGTTGGACACTTCATTGTAAAAAATGCAAATCAAAATGTTTTTGTCCCGCATTCCAGACTGCTTTTTTCTTATCAGCCACTTCACCTTCACCTTTTTCTGCAGCAGTAATATTCAAGCACATTAAACATGATGACACTCATTAACTATGGTGTACAGCAGGGTATTCACTTAATTTGACAACTTCAAGCTTCTTTTCATATCTGCTGTATGCATGGCACAGTCCACACAATGTGACAGAAACAATAAAGGCCAATATTTACTTCATAGATAGAAAATCCAATGTGGTGATTTTGGACCAGGTGTCTGTTTCTCTTGTCAGGCTTTTGCATGAGAGAAACCAGCATGTTTTTTCCGCCATCTTCATTTCCGCCATGAATCTGGACCCGATACTGTGGATTAGTCCAGAAACTGTCTGGAAGGCAAAGAGAGACACACAATTTATTTGCATTGTATCATTTTACAAAGAGTGGGTTGAGTGATTTGATTGATTTATTGAGATAAAAATAAATGTCCTTATGTATTAATGATGAACTGAAAAATGAATTTTAAAGTTATGCTAGCTCATCATCTAACTAATCAATACACTTTATCACAAAGTTGATTGATTGATTGATTGATTGATTGAATGATAATACTTTATTAATCCCTGAAGGGAAATTCAAAGTTGGCACTGTTACCAAAATAAGACAGTTTAGAATTTATTGATATTTGTCTGTGTTATAAGCATATTGCAGTTCATGATAAGTTTCCATATTCTGTACTATATAACATACAAAATCAAATAGTTATATACGTTGGTGTTATATGTATCGCATTACACTGGTATTGTGACAGTTTCCTTTTTATTGCAGCTTTTTAGGTTAATGGTTGTGTATTCATGGGTCAGTGTAAGATAAGGTAGAGTGTAAAACAACATTACAGTGAGGTTTTGCAGTATCTCATCTTATGTCATCTTAATTCACTTTCATGTCAGTCTTGCAAACATCGACCACCAACAAAGGAGCATTAGTCCACACAATGCTGCAAAAGCTAGTTGTGTTGTTATAGTTAATAGCCAAGGTTTGCTTTCATACAATCAAATGTCTGTATGAGAATAAATAAATCAGATGTAAACAAGATCAATGCAGTTTTTCCATACTTGAACACATTCTTTTTTATATTATCATTTATTCTGTCCCTTAGTTATTTATTTTTGTGGCTCGCAGTGAGTTGAGAAAAAAAGACAATCTGTTTGTTCTTCCACTCTCATTAATTTCAGCTTTTCCTGAGCAGAACACTCCCCTGCTGCTTTTGAGGAGACTGTTTTGCATTTTTCCCTTAAGTTTTGATGAATAACTTCCTACGTAAATTGGAAAATCAGTGCTATCTCAGTTACAGTGGATACTCTTCTCTGCTCACACCCAAATTGCCAAATTGTGTCTTATGCTGATAGAGTCACATTTGATTATATGGTAAAAAAAAAAAAAAAAAAAAAAGATGAAGTTTTATTTGATTTGATCCTGGATGTACCTCTGTTATTTATGCATCCTCCAGCAGTGGTTCCTGCAACCCATCTACCCTCATACATTGAGGTCTTCCAGTGGCTGGGGGAGCTTCCATCAAGGAAGCTGGGAGACATGCAGCAGATGTCAAGACCATTGTAGAATTTACAAAAGTCTTCCAGGGTCATCCTGTTGAAATCATAGATTAATTTAGATTACACACAAGATATGATGCTGAAAAACTGAAAGCCCTAAGCTTGAGCAGTACTGCAATAGATTTCTAGAAGAAAAAATATATTTTCTGTTTCTATCAGTTTGGGCAAGAGGTACAGACTAAATCTATACACACCTGCATCACTATTTAGAAGCTTCTGAGTAAAATGCAGCTGTTGCATGACTAGTCAGTCATGTCAGACTCATCATAAATCAAGCTAAAAGAACATTACTGTAAGAAGAATTGGATAATTCAAAGAAATGCACATAGCATTGTAAACGACTATTATATAAAATAGAGTTAAGTGATCTATCAACCCAAATGTAATAGTGTTAAATGTAAACCTGTCTCCATGTACTGCACGGGTAAAGATGGACTTAATTAACAAATTGCAGTAACAAAAACAAACCAAAAAAAAGCCTACAAACATTTCTTATGTTTGACAAATTTTGACTTCAGCGTACTTACCAAAACTCTCCATCATCAGCATCAAAAAGGCATTTTTCACGTTCTTGCACACTCACGGTTTGCCACAGAGGTGACCTTGAGGGCAGTTTGATATTTAAGTAAGAGAAGAAACAAGGTGTTTTAGTCAAATGTTTTCAATTCAAAGAGGGCAGTTACAACACGTCCTGAGGCTTGGAAACAAGGCCTCTCAATAACTTCTCAACATGTATGCAAGTAAAGTGCAAGTAGTATTTCCTGTGGATGAAAAACAATATTGTAAGATGCCTCCAAGGCAAGATATTAGAGTGGATTATTTCACTTTAACTGGCCTACCTACACAATTTACCTACACAAATGTACAGAACACTTAAGTAATTATATTAAGACCCCTGGCTGTTAACAACTTGTTGACTTTCAACTATTGTAAAACTATCTGTGAAGAGTGGTGAAATGCATCCTTAAGCAAGGATGATGTATCTTCAATTCATTATTTGTCAGTTGAAAATAATCTCAGTATCTCTGCAACAGCAAAGCAGAGCCATCGCTTTGTGAAACAGTCACTGAGTGGGAGTTGTTCTTACCGATCACTCCAGTCTCCCTTCCACTCTCCTTTGCCCCAGGGGTTCCACAAACGCACCAGTTTTACAAGTTTCCCTCGGCTCATCATCTAACCAGCAATCATCACAAGAGACAACACGATTGTTATTTGCCATAAATGTAAAATGCAATTTACAAAGGCATGCTTATGAAGATATTTGAAAACCTTGAATGCTAGATTTTAGAAAATAAAAAGATGTATATTTTCTAAAGGTGTAATAAAACCTTCATGATCCTTGTCAGAGTAATGTTCTAAGAGTCATTTCCAATTCCAAGTGCAACGTTCCAAATGCAATTCTTCACCTCTTTGACACCTGTGATAGTGTAGGCGTGGCCTGAGACCAATCCATTCGGTAATATAGCATTGTCAGATGTCTCCTACAAGCCAAAGACATTTATCACTGTTAAAAGTTAACATGATGAAAAAATTACAAAATTAAAGAAACTATGCAGTTTATGTGTTGTGGATAAAAACTATGTGAAGCCTCATTAAAGAAGACTCATAAAGTCTAAAGTTCAGTTGAATCTAATATGACGCTTCAGCAGTCTAAGTTAGCCAATGGGTATCTTACAAAGTCTTTTTAGTATGAAACTTTTCACCACATTTCAAGACATTTCAAGACACCACAGTTCTTCTGCCCATTTGAATGCAATGAATCCAAAGATTTTTTTTAAGTTGAGGTGTAGTTGAGTATCTCTGTGAATAGTCTTTGTGCATGTCGCATACAGCAAAAACTTGTACTTACCCCTTGAGGTGTACCACAGCTCAGCAATGCACTAGAGTTGCTACTTCTGCACATCAGCTCCCACAGGTTTTCAGGGGGTTCTGACAGCTGGATACACATGTGAGCACCACCAGTGAAGTCAGTCATAGCCTCTACAGGAGTTCCAGCATTCATGTCTGTGTAGGAACCACACACCCTGACACAATTGGGTGTGATATTTTATAGACACTCCATGAAAAAAGGCAAAACTCATGCTAAAAAAATGTTTTTTTGTATTTTTGATTGTACATATGTATGAGAAACCATGTTGTTTTGTTTTCTTACTTGGCGTATGCTTTCTCCAGTAAAGCGGGCCAGAATTCATTTTGGTCTTTGGAGTGAACAAAGATAAGTTTTCCATTGATTGTTGGTAGCTTGTCATCAATAACAACATCCACCCACTTTCCAAATCTCCAAAACTGAATGAATAAAAGAAGAAAATAAGAGCATATTAAAGTCTTCTGTTAAATTCAGATCAATTTGTAATCAATTTGCCAAAATGTCATGCAGTCCATAAGAATTTGTTAAGTGACACGTTTTTGTTTTGTCTCTGTACTCCCACTCATTTGGATGAGACAGTGATGAAACTCCTAAATCTTAGCTTTAATTTAAGACTGTAGATGCACATCATATAAACAGTATTGGCTAGTCCTTTGCACGTGGATACATTTAAAACTGAAGGCACCTTCTGGTGTTTTATGGTAAACACAGTTATGTTATATTATGTTCAGTGGGTTAATGCTGTAACTTTGAGTACTATGAAATAAAGGCTAGGATAGACATTGTTTCTGTGCACTATTTGCTGGAGCAGAAACAAACAATGGAAAGTGCGTCACAATCCAAAAAAAATATTGAACATTTTGGATTGCAAACTATCATTTGAAGGTTTTCATTGATGTTAATTATGGCATTGCATTGCATCACATTATTGGCATTTTATATTAAAGAAAATCTGATTTCAAACAGTGTTCCATGTCTCATTTACCCTGAAGTGGAACAGCCCGCAGTAGTCCTCATTAAACATTTGCTTAAGAGGAACAACTTGCTCAAGGATGTGATTCCGGAATGTCAGAGCTCCGATTGACGCAAGAAACCAGCAGTTTCCTGAGGTAAAACATGTTTATTGGTCATCAGGAAGACAAGTATGGACAACAGTAAAATATTATGGGTGAGGAATTTCCCCTACCGAGTAATCCTTGACCAAAGTCAAACCTGGAGATCCCATCAAGCACTAAGGATGGATTAGGAGCAATTTTCTGTAACAAAGGCAATAAAAGTAAAAGGTTTAAGCAATAGGTTCACATTTTATTTTCATTGTTGTAAATGCTTGTAACACACTTTTCCTCTCCATCTCTTCCTCACACCAGAGGAACATAAGGTTCAGCCGCATTTCCCACTGCAATGATTTTTATATCCTCAATCATACACCATTATGATAGCATGTTGAGTATTGTCAGGTTTATTTTTGACTGCTGTTGTTGAATACAATATGAGAAACTGTTTCAGTGTTTCTAGACATTCATTTACTCAGGAAACTGGAAGTAGGTCACATTTGAAGCCACAACTAACAGCTAGTATGTCAGTCATTCAAAATATTTTAAAAAAACCTCATGGCCCATGTGCTGTTACACACATAGCCAGACAATTTTCTGTAACAAAGGCAATAAAAGAAATAGGTTCACATTTTATTTACATTGTTGTAAATGCTTGTAACACACTTTTCCTCTCCATCTCTTTCTCACACCAGGGAGCACAGGACTGTTATCAACTTTAACTTTAAATCAGGTTACATCATCTTAAATTTGTTATGCTTTGCCTGCATTAGCCTGCCTTAGCATTAATTGCGAAGGGATCCTGTTTTATTAAAATCTTGTTACTTTTAGGTATTAAGATATATCTAAGTGAAGGGGAGGGTCCAAGTTTTTTTAATTTTGGTTGGGCTAGAACACACAAACTCGTTGCTGTGAGGTCAAAGTGCTAACCACTGAATCACTTCAAGATGCTTTAGGTTGCTGTAGTCTGGTGACAGAGTACAACAAATCACATGCTTGATTCATCATCCAACATTTAGTGTAATATGGGGTGTCTTCTGGGATGTATTCCTTTCAAAACACTCACCGCTGGTCTCAGCCACACTACTCGGTCCAAGTCAGAAGGCCTCAGTATCCCTTGGCCGATGGACCTTGAATCAGGGGGGAACATCTCGTCTATGTACCTTACTCTTCGGATGAGACAGTACTGTTTCAGCTGCTGGAAATCTTGGTTGAGGAACTTCTCAGGGTTATCAAGGCTCCCATAACCCTCTTGTTTGTTACGAGCCTCCAGGATGTTTAGACACACACCGGGAAGAGGCATTGCTGCAATTGTTGGGCTCTGTTCAGGAAAAGGAGATCCAGAACCATTTGGTTACTAAAAGGGTGAGCACCTCTCTTCCAAACGATATTCCCTCATTTGCTTCCCATGTTCATCTCCCATAAGCATTCAATAAGACTGAAATAAATTTATTTATAAAACTTAAGAATTAAACTTAATAATGGGCTTAAGATTAATTGGGAATTAAGTACAAGACATGGAAAGAAATTCTCCTGCTGCTGCAGACAAAATACTACCTTGACAATTGCAGAAAATGAAGATGTGTGTGAAATGATTGCTCTTAGCACCCATAATAAATTATTTTAAAAAGCAAAATTGATATAAAAATCCTTTCTGTCCTTCAAATTAATTGCAAATAACAGGTTGAAACTACCCTGTTTTGAATTAAACAAATTGTGTCACTCAAAATTAATTCAATTTGTACCATCACTCCAGAGCAAAATGATCTGTCTCTACTGCAGGAATCTATGATCTTTTCTTAACCAACTTCTTAACTCTCATGTTTGACTTACTTCACTTCATTTTTGACACTTCACTAAGTCAAAAATGTCACTTTTAGCAGTTTGTTAAATAGGCTGTAACACATGATTCACATTATTTTCACCCTCGTGACACCATTCAGTGACCCTTGAATGAAAGCACCTGTACTTGTTTTGTTTCTCCACTTTTCTTATGCATTCTCCTTTAATTTGTCACCTGTCTGTAGTAAAACTTATGTCAAATATTTATGATACATGCTGCAGTTCAGTAGAAAACAAATACATTACCTGTAATATCATATATTATTAGTATTAGTAAAAGGAATAGTAATAATAGTCAATCAAATGTACCATCATAATATAACAATATATAGTTTAAACTAAATAATTCTAAAGACTACCTTTTCAGTAAAGATCACATACATACTTCAGTCTCTCAAAATGTAAACTAAAGTATATTTACATGTGCCGCCTAGTTTCCTGAGGAAAACAGCATTCTAATGGCTATAAGCCAACATGCAGCAAGTTGGTAAAATGAGAAATCTGAATAAGTTTCTTTAAATGTTAATGACTAATGAAAATCTTACCTTATTAGCTTGAGAGACAACGTGTGTAGTAAGGAGGGCTGGTGGATCAGCAGGTTAAAAAGGGAGACACTTCCAAACTTATATTGTCTTATCTTTGAAGTCAGCCTGTGGTTGCCTGCAACGTAATCTTTCTTACACCGTTGCATGACAGAAAGAGAGCATGTGAGGTGATTCACTTTCAGTAGAACCTGCAAACTGTTGTAGTCTATAAATTCATAATTGAATGAAACAAGCTTGACCTGGCCTTTTTATGTGTTTATTACATGTACATTTCTCATCAGCGTGCACCAGTTGTTGTTAATGATTAATCAGGAAATCCAGTTATTATACTTGCCGTGCTGGCTGCTTGCAGTGTAAATACACTGCCATCTAGCCCTGTTAAAATCATGTTTTGATATTGTGGTTAAGGTTAAATCCATTTATCATGAACCTTTGACACTGTTAAGTATCAGCATTGCCCTTCCTGAACTAAAATTAATACCAGCCAATAAAGCTGTCTCTTTTGATCTAGAAATGGTTGGATTTATTAACCAATAATAATTAATCTTCCAAAATATCTATATCTTATCTTGGTTGAAACAGACATCATAAACTACAACTGATAGCAGTAAGAGGTAGACAACATAACCATAAACTGAATGCAACACTTGTTATAGTGTCTAAATAATTATTCATTAAAACTAAACAAAAAATTACTATATAATATGAATCAGGCTGTATTTTCAAAAAGGAAAAAACAAACAAACAAACAAAACACATTCAAGATGAACTTAAGATGAGCCTTTGTGGGGAAAAACTAGTCACTTTGTGATTACATCTCTTTCACTTCCTGATTTATTGTAATCAAACACACACAAAGCGTACTCTTTTCTGCGTCTTGTTCTTTCTATTAAATAGCTTGTTTGTTTTAAATTTGTGTGCTTGACAAATGAATACCATTCAACATTCCATACTTTCCTTAAATATTTTTACTCCTTAAATTCACTGCTTTATAATATGTCCTCTGTTTGTTCTCACACCATATCACAGAAGACAGAAGTCCTCAAACTTAACACACACTACACTTAACCCTTTCATGCATGAATTATGAGAAACTCAGTCAGGATTTTTTTCCTAAGTATTTTTACTCCTCTTAAGGAATGAAAAAAAAATATTTGAACTTGTATTATGTATTTAACAAACAAATTAATAAAATTATATATTATTTGAAAACTATAAAATGATATATATTTTCAAAGTTGTTAAAATAATGTTTTAACATATTTGAACACATTCTAATACTGTTCAGTGCAATGCAAAACACTGAATCTTGTTCCTGACTCCGCAGCCTCTCCCCTTTGTCTTACTGCATTTATTAGCACATGAGCTCCACATGACTTCAAATGCAAAAGATTCTTCTTTCCTAAACCAGACATTCTTTAGAGGTGCCCCCTCAGTATTTTCAGCCCCCCCCCAAACTGTGGCACGGAGGTGGTGCCCCAGTGGGACAGCCCACACCCAGCCCAAAGTGTAAGCTGTCCCACTGGGACTTATTGTGGGCCCACAGTGTGCCCATAGTACGCCCCTATGTGAGGCACCACCTGGGCCCCACAGTTTGGGACCTCCACATTTCACATCGGTAACGGGGCCCACAGTGGGCTCATTTTATACCCAAAGTGGCCCCACATGGGTCCCAAAGCGGCATACATGTTGGGTAGCCCTCTCAAAACTGCAAGTTACAGTATAATAACATAAATCAATTGATTTAGAGCTAAAAAAAAAAAAAAAAAAAGTTACTGCAGATCAAGTATTTTCAAGAACAAAGTTGCAGTAACAGTATAATTGTAGTTGAAATGATGTCAGTGATGCATGATGTCCAACACAGTGGACAGATGATTAATTGTTATTTTCTCCCTACGTAAAATCGATACTTGGAAATTTTAACAATTGTATTACTCCTTAGTTGTTACTTGATGTTACAAAATATTTTTTATCTGCAAGGGTCAACTACCATAGAAGGACTGGCGGGATATTCCTGAGTGACTGAGTGTTTCCGGCCAGCTGGTGGCCATCTTGGTTTTGAGAAATTGTTATTGCACTTACAAAGGCTGGCCAATGGATAGCAGTGTATGGGTGACACACTAAAGTCCATTAGGGTGGTTGATGTGTAACTATACCAAAAAAACCCATGCATATATAAGAAAACAGCTTTTGAATAGCTGTCCACTGTAGTGACCACTATGCATGAAAGGGTTAACACATTTTGTTTCACATGAAACATACACCACTGAGTATATTTGGCAAACAACATTCAATGCTGGAATGTGTTGTTTTGTGGTGTGGTTAAACCGCTGGGTAAATAGGGCATATTTAATCATTAAAGGTAATTAACAGATTAGATCATGAATCAAGAGCATGGCACAGTTTCCATGGAATTTATATGAAATGAATGGTAGACACAGATGTGTGGTAATTCTCGTTAAATATCACAGAATCACAGAGTGCACAGGGGATTTCAAGGGTGAGGCACTAACATCAGGTCAAGTAAGATAGCAAAGCAAAGTATCCTATGACCCCTGTTCACCCCAATAACATGAGTAAGGTGTTTCACTATGGACAAACGCTATTTCAGCATTACAGCAGCCTCTGAGCCATTCAGCTAGTATTGGTTACTGCCGTGGCGTCACTATCATGCGGAGCCAGACAGTCTGCCCTATAAAAGATGTTGACACACTGTCATTCACCACTCTAGATAAATCTACCTCTTCCTCCCTTCATTGCCTGTCACCTCTTTACTGTCTACCTTTGAATAATGACAAAAATGAATGAAAAATGAAAAATGGCCATTTGAGGCTGGCACCAAAAACATGTTTTTAAACATGTTTACAGCCTGTTACAGTCTATACCTAAATTTCCCTTTCATGACAACTGTACAGGGGTTAGTTTTTTTATAACTTTAAATTTGATTAAGCTGTAAAGTAATGCATAATTAAGGACATGGCTGCTTTGATTGACAGGTCATAGCTGGCTTGTTTCAGCAACCAGGCTTCATTCGACCTGTCTCAGATCCATCTGAGAGAGGCAGAGTCAGCATTATGGCAGGATTAGGCACAGGTGCTCCATTTATTGAGGCATTTTTCAATAAATGGAGAGTGGCACAGCCCCCATGAAGTTACTGAGAAATTGGTGGTAAACACAGATGTTTATAAAATCTCAATACACATTTTCACATGTACAGACTGGGCACAAAAGATGGGTTGGGCTTGAGTATAAATTGAGAATTCTCTTGTGCAATCTGGGTGCGCAGCACATGAACTGAAAGCACTTCACTGTTACTGAAAAGTTTTCATTGTTTTCTACTGACGCAAAAACTTAAAAAGAACATTTTTGTGCATCAACTACACAGTTATGTTGTATTTTGTAATGATTTTTATATGGCAAATCTTAATCTGTGAAGTAAAAAGTACAATTTTTCCCTTTGCATTGCTGGAGAAATTACTGTATTCTGTATGTTCTATATGTAGCCTATCAATGTTTTCCTTTCTATAGAAATCAAATCATGTTAGATTGTATTCTGACCAAAAAATGTATTATTTTACTCATTATGCAGCCTGTATGTCTCATGAGATGCAATAAATGGAGAGGACATTTCAAGCTGTTTCTTGAATAGCAGTGCTACTTCTGAATTAAAGTATGGCCTCAGGGAGGATAATGAAAGGTTCTATGGCGGGTGGGGGGATTATTATTAAGTGAGATTTTCTGAGATAGAATGTACCTATTGAGAGTGGTTGTACCAAAGGCCAGAAACTCAAAGGATATGCCTCAAAGCCTGAAAAGGTGATCCCTACTGAGAAAGTCTTGAGACCTAAATCCTCCCATTTTGATCCGTTTGAACTTTGACTCACTAAATTTGAGGTGATTATACTGTATGTATCCCAGCATTGCAGAAATAACAAGCACACAGACAAAAGCACGAGTTAAATTCGTTCTAAATGTTAATCTCATATACTAACGTAAAGTGACTCCTTCCTTTGGTTCTTATGTTCCAGCTTTATGTAACTTGGATTATCTTTACATGTTTTGTTACCTCTGTGAAGCATTCCGTCAGCAGAGAATGACAAATGAAAGTGTACGGTATAATCCAGAGGAATGGTACTGAAAGCTTAATCCTGTTTGTTCATGTACAGTACATGCAGAATATGCACATGCCAACAGTGACAACCTACTATATGCAAATTAAGGAGAGCTGTACATGCTTGACTTCAGTGGAAAAAGACTAGGTCAAAATCTAGTACATGGCTAGACCGTGTATGGTCAGTGTGTGAAATTGTAGCCAATTTGTTACAGGGATAGTCAGTGATAGTGTCTGTAATGTCAATTCCTGGATATTAAATGTTCATCTGCAATTTTCTGTAGTGGTCCCAAGAATATTTGCTGGTAAAGTTTACAGAAGCAGCATATCACATGACATAGTTATGTTTGAGTCAAAAAAAAATGGTTACAAGAACAATACTTTCCAGTCATACTGGGATGTTTGACTTGAAAGAGAATTTATTTTAATTCTAACTATTCTAATTATCTGTTAACTCCTCTTGCTCTTTCATCTATTGAACTCTGTGGATGTTTTTCTGTATTGAATGTTTTATCAGAGTGATTGTTAGCAGACATGTCTGCTAAAGATAGCATTTGATCAAAGGTAAAGTGTCGTAAACTAATTCTTCATAACCACATATCTGTGTACTAATGTCATCTTTTATAATAGTATAAGGAAATTAATGTTATATCATGGTCTGGGTGAATACTCTTTTTTGATTGGCCGACAGGTATGGGTTCAAACCGTTTATTGCACACATAGTTCAGCTCAAATTTGATCAACATTCTAAATCCATCCACTACCAGACCTGTAACCATTAAGAGGTGCAACATTAAAGAATACAGCTATCAAAGTTTACTTGTTATTAAGTTTTGAAGAATGGGATGCAGCAGAAGAAAAAGAGATGGAGAATAAAAGAAAGAAACAAGTGAAAATCAGCACAAGTAACTGACACCTGGAGAACTTAAAATGATAGAGGAAGAGAAGGATGAGATTAATACAGAAAATGCAACAAAATGGGCAGATGATATACAACCTGGGACACACTGGATCCGTGAGCAGCACGTGTTGTGGAACCTCTTGCTTTTCAGTTTGGTGTCCATCTTAACAGGTTAGAGCAGCCACACAGCCCGCTCATGCGAGGATGCTGCGTCACGTCATCTAGTAATGTGAGTTCTCACCTATTTTCTCTGGTTCTACGCAGAAATAGACAGGGAGAGGATAGAGAGATAGGGCTGCCAGTGGCAGAAGCCACTTCTGCCACTGGCAGACATACTCTAGAGTTATGCCTAATGACACTTTACATGAATTTTAAACTTCAGTTCAGGCCTGGTGGGAAGAACAGAGTGGTAAGATGTCATGACAGCGGTATGCTCTCGCTTCATAACCTTTCAATTTTGAGTGCAAACTTTCACCAAAAATTTGTGAATGCTATTTGCAAATTTATATTGTTGGCAAATGATCATGGTATAAGCAGGATAATCAACTTGTTGATGTGCGTTAAATGGTTTGAAGGTACTTGGCGTTGATTATCCTTTACTAAATATGCAATGATTTTCTTTTACCTGCTTATAGTAAAATACTGAATGAGGGAGACTACTTCCACACAGTTGCAGTGTTAATGTTCATTCATCTGTAGAGAACAGTGAGTTTGCAGTGGAGATGTCTTTGTTACATGTGCATTACTGAAATGAAGAACACTAAAATTCTCTTTTTCACTATCAACTATCTCTACTAGCACCAGTAGAGATCTGTGACTTTTAAAGTTTCATGCCCAATATTGAACAAATTTTGAATTTAACATGAGTGTGTATTGCACGGAATGTTCAGAGCTAGAGTGGGTGACATCATCGCTAGAGTGGAAGAGGCTGTTTAAATTTATCTGAAATGTTTCTGGATAAATCATCCTTTCAGCCACATATTTTGGACTACACAAATAATTTTTTCCACAGTAGTAGGCAACAACAAGAGATGGATTAGGAACAATTTTGTGAAACACAGGAATTGTGGACAACACAAAAGGTTAAGCAAACATTTTATACTAATACTGAATCAAATTGGTCGGATGCTTATGTGAAAGGGTTACTGCTGATATAAGTGAGAATCAACACCATACTTTGTGGCTCTATGCAGCTTTCAACAAGCTTACTCAAAAATCTCACATGGAAGTTAAGCACTTGATTTAGTCCCAGCAGAAATGCTGGGTTGTAATTACAACTGCTCTCTGAATGTTATAGACTATGATGTTGTATTTGTCTTACCATCAACATTTAGTGTGATATGGTCTCATAGTTGCATTTTCAGCCAATAAAACACTTACCCCTGGTCTCAGCCACACCACTCGGGCCATGTCCGAAGGGCTCAGTAAATTCTTGCCGATGGAGTTTTTGTCAGGAGGAAACATCTTGTCGATGAACCTTACCCGTCGGATGACACAGTTCTGTTTTAGCTGCTGGAAGTCTTGGTTTAGGAACTTCTTAGGGTTGGTGACTGTCCCATAAACATTTTTCTTGTGGCGTGCACCGATGATGTTCATACACACACCCGCATGGGCACACAATGAACACATAATATGCATTCAATGAAGCTACAGTTTTAAACCCATGCATTAAAAATAGAACAGCATGTGCAGATACTATGTGTTTGGGCTGAAATCTTGAATTTGAACATTGGAAGAGGTACATTGAATAAAGAAAAAAAAAATTATGTAATCATATATGTTGACTCTCATTATGTTGAATTTGTCAGATCTTACAAGTACAGTACATGCATGCAGTGTTTGACAACAACACAGTGCACCTTCCACACAAGCTAAACTCTTTTTAAGTCAGTTCACTCAATCAATTGTATCTGCCTTTTATTGAGTTTCTTAAGGTGTGACATCATTTCTTCCACATACTGGTTTACTTACCTACTTACCAGTCATAAACAACTAAACTAACCTTCAGACACTATTGCAGAGTGCAGGGTTGTATGTGACTGTGGTGGTGAAAATATTTGCCCTCTTGTGCCCTCTCCTGGCTGAAAACAATACAGCAACCTGAGAATATTGATGCAACAATCTCAAAAGCAATGACTCTCACAGCACAAACGGATACATATGTTTAAAATAGCAGTTAGTGGTCTCTAATAGGTTAAAGTTTATTCACATGCAAAAGCTACCTTAACAAAAATAGCAATGCAACTTCAAATTTGTACACAGCTGACACCCATGTTTTTCTTTTAAAAATGTGCCATTTAATTACTTTCTTGAGTAAAAAAAGACATTTGCAAGGCAACAAACAGCCATGAAAAATATGTTTTCTGTCGTTACAAGCAGAGATAATGGTGGTAGATTTACATTGCAAGCAGGCATTGTTGTTCACACTTGAACAAGCCAGTGCAGTATCAATTTATTTACATGCACACATAGGTTCTATTCATGCAGGTACAGGTAGAGTTTCAGACATCATTTGCTGATACTAGAAGCCTCAGTCAAGTTCAGGCATTATATAAGGTTTGAAGCCTCTTCTCTCACACTGATCCACCCACTCCATACTTTCTCTCTCTTTAAAAGATCTTTAAAACATTTTAAAACAGGTGGATTTACACTTTCACTTACAGTTTAGCAGCTTGCAATATTGCCATAGTTGTGGTCCCACTTTTTATCATGAAAACAAAGTAGTAATGTGCCCATACACAAGTACGGAGTCCCTCTGGTGACATGTTGGAAAAAAAATAATGCATGGCCACAAGATTTTAACTCATGCCCACTCTTGAATATCTCGTGCCCACATATTACGTGTGTCATCAGCACAATATACTAATGCGTGGCCACGAGATACAAAGGCGAGATACTAAGGCCATGCATCATTTTTCTCGTGCCCACGCATTATGTATCTCGCGGCCACGAGTTAATATTTTGTCAGTTAATATGGCCTTGTGACCCCTACCTCCTGGATCCCCTCTGTTCTAGAATTCATACCCTCACCACTGACCACCTCACCAGGAGCCCTGCCTTCCACTCCTTACAAATAAACCTCATTGTTTCCCTTGAACAGTCTGTGTCTGTCACCGAGTCCTCACACTCCGCTTGCCCTCATGACATTTCCTGCATGGATCAATGAGGTTTATCTTATCAAATTTTTTGGGCCCATTTAGCCTACAGAATGTCACCTTTTTAAAAGAAAAACTTGGGTGAGAGATGTCTTCAAGTTTGAAGTTGCATTGTCAAGGTCACTTTTGTATGTGAATAAATTGTAGACTATTAGAGACATATGTGTCCCAGTTTATGCAGTGAGAGTCTCATTGCTTTTGAAGTTGTTCCATCGATATCATCAGGTTGCTGTATTGTTTTCAGCCAGGAGAGTGCACAAGAGGGCAAATAGTTTCACCACCACAGTGACATGCAAGACTGCACTCTGGAATAGTGTCGGAAATAAAGTTTAACTTTTCAGAATGTTCCTGATGACTTAATACTTAACTATTATATTAAGTAATGGTCATGATGCAAGACAGGAGGATTACTAATGTGCCCAACCTGAATCAATGAGCCATTTACAATGAAATGTGTGAAATGAATACATTTTATTAAGCACAGAACATTGAAGTAAACCTGTTTCCTACACAATAACTTCAATAACAATACAAAACTAGTCTATTATTTCAACATTCCAACATTAGACAAACATTAATCCTACAAATATTTCAGTTTCATGTTATAGGACTGATTATGTTTTCTGATCAATATGTGTTGCAATGCACCAAGAGTTACAAACTAAAGGAAATGTCAATTTTTGTTGTGTAATGCCTCATTCACAGGAGAGTAAATCTTTTATATATCATGCAAATTTGAAGATAAATGTTCTTTTGAAATATTGATCCTGTAGTGCATCTTCTCTTTTGGGTTAAGTGTACATGGAAATGTACAGCCACTGGAAAAGAGAGGAAATTATTAATGCACTGCAACATATACAAAGCAATTTGTGTAGCACTTGTTCAAAGCTTTTATCAATGACAAATGTGTCATTTTATCCAAGACAAAATTTACTTTCCTCCATCTTCTAGTCTAGTTCAACTCAAAACACATCTGATGAATATATTTTATTACCTCTGACTCTTGAAGGCTCATGGATTTTCCATTAGACAACTGTTTGAAGATTTCTGTGGAGCAACATATGAATTGTAACCTGAGTACCTTGTATCACAAGGAGAAATAACTTTGAAGACATGGGTGCTATCTGTTTGGGTCTGGGACACTTACTGTTCATGCAGTCCATGCGAAGGATCAGACTGATGAAGCTCTCTAGTGTCATGTGTCCAGAGGAGGCGCCGTAGCGCAGCGCCATCAGATTCAGCATGCCATCGTTGACATTCATTCCTGACCAACATACACAGAACAAAAGTTTAGGAGGAGTTTGGGAAGTATGAATATTTTGCACAAGCCATTTTCTGTGTTGAAAATCTTCTTTGTGTGCAGACACTGTCAAAATTTTCGTTATGTCTAAAATGTTGTTTGGCATTGAAAAATCATTTCAAAAGCTGGGAGCACATTTTGAAGCATTTTGTTTTCCACTGTTGTATATCATTCAGTCATTCACATTCTATCATCAAATTTGTAATGAAGCAGAATGAAAGGTCTACCTGAAGCCTCGATTGCATTCCTCAGCTCACTCAGGGACAGTGTTCCTGTTCGTGAAACATCAGTGCGGAAAAAAATGTCCTGATAAAAGAAGAAAACACAAACCGTAATCAGAAAAATCCCCCAGATCTCCATCTGAATGCAGTAATGATTGTCACTGATAATTATTTTCCTTCTTGGATCCATTTACCTTGTATGTGACAATATTATTCCACAGGCGGACAAATTCCTCACCATTGAGCTTGCCAGTGATCGATGTCTTTTTAACCCAACATTAAGGTATCCAGCTGTTTCATGTCTTAGCCTGACCCTCAAATCTTGGCAAAGCAGGTTTGGCACCATTTTCATGTACACTACTTACATGTTTTATGTAACTACAGTTAGGTGAGAGATTTTCCCTTCTCAAGTTAGCTTCATTCGAGAAAAATGAAAAATGTACGAAAAAAGTATATTACTATCAGCAGTGTGTCACAATCCATAATGACAGTCACATGCATCACAACAGGATACATCCATCAGAGCAACCATGCTGCGACATGCATCAATGGTGAAGCCTCCAGATTTCAGGTCTCCTAAATAAATATAGAAAAACGATGATGAGATTGACTTTGGCAATATAGCAGTGTCATACAGTAATAAAAGATTATTACAATTTATTTGAATGTATTTAAGTATGCTGTTTGTCAAACCTTTCAGGATCCTATCATTCAGAAGTCTCTGGAGCTGCTCAGCATCCACTTCTTCATACTAAATGTGAAATGAAAACAGACTGTGGTGAGCATTAATGAGCTTTGTATTAGCTACACATTGACTGAACAAAATAAACCAGGAAAGACATCTACTCTATTTGGCTAACTTGTAGTTTAGTCAAATATAATTACTCATTACACATCTTTTATGTTAAGAAATAAAAATGACCGCAGGCTACACACAACAAGCTTAATAACACACTTAACACAATGTGGCTGTATAAAGCTTGTGTTGCCTGCAGTATTTACACATCAAGTATGGAGGATTTAACATGGAACAATATTAGCATTCATTTGGACTAATTTTTCTGGCCACCTTAGCAAGTGTAAGTCCAATTTTTATTCTGCTGTCAGCTGTTTTGGTCTACCCTAACTCCTGAGGGAATTATTTGTTTTGCAGCTAAATGCTCCACTAGCTGTTTCTAATTTTGTCTGTCTGCTGTTTGGTGCCGGGCAGGAAGGTAGCATACAGTGGGATCATCAGTGCTTTTTTTTCATGTCATGCATCTATACATTGATTAATAGCTATACATTGGAAGTCTCAGGGATCTTTCTGGAATAGCAATGCACAAGTTGCTACTGTTGCAAGCTTGTCCAGTGCCATCAAACTGTGAGCTAATGGCCCCCCAAGTGTTTTTCCTCTAAAACACAATGTCAATAGACACTGTAAAGGGGAGAATGAATGAGCTTTGACTGTAAGCAACATGTAGCTTAGTCACTAACATTTTCTGATCCAGTAAGTTTTAAAATACTTACTAGACACTCAGATTATGAAGGAATGCGCTTTTTTCCAAGTTGGATGAACTGATAATGAACTGAGAACCAAGATAATGAAGAAGCTCTGTCATTTGGAAAAAATAATCAAATTTGAATTTCAATAATTAATAATCCTTTGCGTAGACGAAGGCAAAAAAAAAAGGAAATAATCATCTGGTCACTGAAAATATCAGTTCTGAAAGAAAATAATTGCACTTCAGAAACCTTTTAGATGAGAGGCGTTTTCACAGACATGTGAATTGGTGGACACACCAAATGGTGGGAACCTTTTTAATAAGAGGTTACAAGTTGTAATCAAACTCAAACTCACTTGCTACAATGATGATATTTAGTGAGACACATGTTACGTTGAGACATAAGTTACCTTGTCAGAGTGCTGGCGAAAAAACAATTGCTTCTGTTTGTCCTCCTTTGCATATGCGTTTTTGGGCTTGGGGTTAAAAGTCAAAGAGAAAGTATAAAATAAATTGAGCCACTTTATCACAAATAAAATCCAATTGGCAAAACATTAATTCACACATTTACACTGGCTATAAAATATAGTTAATAACTTTTAATAGTGGAACACTTGAAAAATGGTGATGCTGTTAAATCTTGTGTACCTTGTCAACTGTGTCAATGTTATAGGATCCAGAATTCTCACTGTGAGAAGAGACCAGAGACATTCCTTATGGGGTTAGTGTTTTTAACATTTTCTTTATATAAGAAACTGTAATTTATGCTATGCTGATTATTTGCAGTAAGACAAGCAGTAGGTTGAGAGAGTGTGCTTACTAGCCATGGGTCTCTGTTTTGGAGAAGATGGTCAGGATGAAGGATGCTGTCTCATTGGGTTTGAAGGTAGATGGCACAATCAGGTATTCACCAGGCTTCAGCATGACAAACTGCATCACCTCACGTGCATTTAGGTGTTTTTCAGTGCGGGCAACAGATGCATGATAGTTGAAGAAAGTGGCTGGGAACTTTCCTTTTTGTGCCTTGTACTACATAAATAATAATAAATAGATATTTTAGTTATCTGCAGGTAATATAAATACACAACATAGAGGAATGTTTGTTATCAACAAGGATTGAGATAAAATGGTTTCTTACTTGTCCAGTCACCTTGGAGGAAATCAGGGTAAATTTGTTCATGTTGGGGACAAAAAGATTTTACATCAGTGTCACTTTAAAATAATGTATCATGCATACAGTTACTCAAAATGAAGAACAGACTCTGACAAAGATCTTAAACCTGCCTTGCTAGCCAACTATTGTCTGTCTCTATGTGGATTGCATGGACTTTGACTTTGGCTATCCCTTTACTGTGTTTACTTAAAGCAACCATTGTTTGACTTGGACTATGGACCATTGTAAAACCTGAGATGTTTGTGAATCTGTCACAGGTCTGCTCTTCAAAACTGATGACAATTTCCAATTTAGCACACATTTGTAAGATGAAGATTTGACCAGGCTTCCTAACTAGTTGTGATGTCATAAATCATGCTTGTAGGCCCACCCTTTAAATCAGACTTTTTGAATGTGAAACAGCCCTCCAGTGTCAAACTCTCTACATACATCATTCTGCATAATTAAGCTCAAACATTCAATTGTAAGAACATCCATTTTGAGTTAAGGGGGACTTTAAAGATTACAACTTTAAATAAATAAATCAAGTTGGACACTTCATTATAAAGAATGCAAATCAAAATGTTTATGTCCCCCACTACAAGGGGTATCGTATTTTTTAAATTCATATATATAAAACTGCAGCAGTAATATTCAAGCACATTAAACATGATGACACTCATTAACTATGGTGTACAGCAGGGTATTCACTTAATTTGACAACTTCAAACTTCTTTCCATATCTGCTGTATGCATGGCACAGTCCACACAATGTGACAGAAACAATAAAGGCCAATATTTACTTCATATATAGCAAATCCAATGTGGTGATTTTGGACCAGGTGTCTGTTTCTCTTGTCAGGCTTTTGCATGAGAGACACCAGCACATTTTTTTTGCCATCTTCATTTCCGCCATGAATCTGGACTCGATACTGTGGATTAGTCCAGAAACTGTCTGGAAGGCAAAGAGAGACACACAATTTATTTGCATTGTATCATTTTACAAAGAGTGGGGTGACATACAAAATCAAATAGTTATATACGTTGGTGTTATATGTATCGCATTACGCTGGTATTGTGACAGTTTCCTTTTTATTGCAGCTTTTTAGGTTAATGGTTGTGTATTCATGGGTCAGTGTAAGATAAGGTAGAGTGTAAAACAACATTACAGTGAGGTTTTGCAGTATCTCATCTTATGTCATCTTAACTCACTTTCATGGCAGTCTTGCAAACATCGACCACCAACAAAGGAGCATTAGTCCACACAATGCTGCAAAAGCTAGTTGTGTTGTTATAGTTAATTCGCTTTCATTCAATCAAATGTCTGTATGAATTGGAAAATCAGTGCAATCTCAGTTACAGTGGATACTCTTCTCTGCTCACACCCAAATTGCCAAATTGTGTCTTATGCTGATAGAGTCACATTTGATTATATGGTAAAACAAAAAATATGAAGTTTTATTTGATTTGATCCTGGATGTACCTCTGTTATTTATGCATCCTCCAGCAGTGGTACCTGCAACCCATCTACCCTCATACATTGAGGTCCTCCAGTGGCTGGGGGAGCTTCCATCAAGCAAGCTCGGAGACATGCAGCAGATGTCGAGATCAGCATAGAATTTACAAAAGTCTTCCAGGGTAATCCTGTTGAAATCATAGATTAATTTAGATTACACACAAGATATGATGCTGAAAAACTGAAAGCCCTAAGCTTGAGCAGTACTGCAATAGATCTCTAGAAGAAAAAATATATTTTCTGTTTCTATCAGTTTGGGCAAGAGGTACAGACGAAATCTATACACACCTGCATCACTATTTAGAAGCTTCTGAGTAAAAAGCAGCTGTTGCATGACTAGTCAGTCATGTCAGACTCATCATAAATCAAGCTTAAAGAACATTACTGTAAGAAGAATTGGATAATTCAGACGCCTCCAACTAGTTCAGAATGCAGCAGCTAGGCTTCTCATTGGTTTTAACTTCTTTTAAATCACTTCTTAAAACCCATTTCTACAGACTTGCTTTTGTGTAATGTTGTCTTTTGATCATTTTTCTTTTACTTTTAAACGCACATAGCATTATAAATGACTATTCCTTGTATAAAAACAGAGATTGAAATTAAATGATCTATCTACCCAAATGTAATAGTGTTAAATGTAAAACTGTCTCCATGTACTGCACGGGTAAAGGTGGACTTAATTAACAAATTGCAGTAACAAAAACAAAACAAAAAAAGCCTACAAAAGTTTCTTATGTTTGACTTCAGCATACTTACCAAAACTCTCCATCATCAGCAACAAAAAGGCATTTTTTACGTTCTTCAGCACTCACGGTTTGCCACAGAGGTGACCTTGAGGGCAGTTTGACATTTAAGTAAGAGAATAAACAAGGTGTTTTAGTCAAATGTTTTCAATTCAAAGAGGGCAGTTACAACACGTGCTGAGGCTTGGAAACAAGGCCTCTCAATATCTACTATCTCAATATCTAAAGGGCAAGTAGTATTTCCTGTGGATGAAAAACAATAGTGTAAGATGCCTCCAAGGCAAGATATTAGAGTGGATTATTTCACTTTAACTGGCAAAACCAGTTTAGAATAACAGACTTGTCAAATGACCTTAACCTTAGGCATTACCTACACAAATGTACAGAACACTTAAGTAATTATATTTCAAAAAAGACCCCTAGCTCTTAACAACTTGTTGACTTTCAACTATTGTAATACTATCTGTGAAGAGTGGTGAAATGCATCCTTAAGCAAGGATGACAATGAATGTATCTTCAATTCATTATTTGTTTGTGGAAAATAATCTCAATATCTCTGCAACAGCAAAGCAGAGCCATCGCTTTGAGAAACAGTCACTGAGTGGGAGTTGTTCTTACCGATCACTCCAGTCTCCCTTCCACTCTCCTTTGCCCCAGGGGTTCCACAAACGCACCAGTTTTACAAGTTTCCTTTGGCTCATCATCTAACCAGCAATCATCACAAGAGACAACACGATTGTTATTTGCCATAAATGTAAAATGCAATTTACAAAGGCATGCTTATGAAGATATTTGAAAACCTTGAATGCTAGATTTTATAAAATAAAAAGCTGTATATTTTCTAAAGGTGTAATAAAACCTTCATGATCCTTGTCAGAGTAATGTTCTAAGAGTCATTTCCAATTCCAAGTGCAATGTTCCAAATGCAATTCTTCACCTCTTTGACACCTGTGATAGTGTAGGCGTGGCCTGAGACCAATCCATTCGGTAATGTAGTGTTGTCAGATGTCTCCTACAAGCCAAAGACATTTATCACTGTTAAAAGTTTACATGATGAAAAAATTACAAAATTAAAGAAACTATGCAGTTTATGTGTTGTGGATAAAAACTATGTGAAGCCTTGTTAAAGAAGACTCATGTGTCTGTGATAATGAAAAGGTTAGGTAATGGCTACATTTAACAACTTAAAGCAATATTTCAATTTCAATATTTTGGAAGATACGCTTATTCGTTTTTTTTCACGTTAGATGTGAAGATTAATATACTCTCATATATGTAGCCTACAGCAAATGTGAAGCTACTACAGCCACTTAGCTTTAACTAACTAGCATAAAGACTGGAAAGAGGTGGAAACAGCAATCTGGCTCTGGTAAGTAAGTAAGGTAAGTATATCCACCTACCAGCACCTCTAAACTAACTAATTAAATGATAGATTTAAAAAAATTTTAAGTCTATTTTATAACAGCTCTCATAAACCCATATGTACGGTGAAACAGTGTTTGCTCACAGTTATTGTCCCTACTCTCCATTCCGTGAAGAGGTCCCTTGTAAATGTGATTCCAACATTAAGTGATGGGGACAAAACCCACAGTCCTCATTCTGTGTAATAATGAAGTCTAAAGTTCAGTTGAATCTAATATGAGGCTTCAGCAGTCTAAGTTAGCCAATTCAAGTGGGTATCTTACAAAGTCTTTTTAGTATAAAACTTGCTTTGTGTTAATATCTTTCCACTACATCTCAGCAATGCTGTCCAAGGAAACACAAAGAAGCCACATTTCAAGACACCACACTTTTCTGCACATTTGGACGCAAGGAATCAAAAAAAAAATGTTTAAGTTGAGGTTTAGTTGAGTATCTCTGTGAATAGTCTATGTACATGCCACATATAGCAAAAACTTGTACTTACCCCTTGAGGTGTACCACAGCTCAGCAATGCACTAGAGTTGCCACTTCTGCACATCAGCTCCCACAGGTTTTCAGGGGGTTCTGACAGCCGGATACACATGTGAACACCACCAGTGAAGTCCATCATAGCCTCTCCAGGAGTTCCAGCATTCATGTCTGTGTAGGAACCACACACCCTGACACAATTGGGTGTGATATTTTATAGACACTCCAAGAAAAATTCATGCCAAGAAGATTTGTTTTTGTATTTTTGATTGTACATATATAAGAGAAGCCATATTTTTTTTGTTTTCTTACTTGGCGTATGCTTTTTCCAGTAAAGCGGGCCAGAATTCATTTGGGTCTTTGGAGTGAACAAAGATAAGTCTTCCATCGATTGTTGGTAGCTTGTCATCAATAACAACATCCACCCACTTTCCAAATCTCCAAAACTGAATGATTAAAAGAAGAAAATAAGAGCATATTGAAGTCTTCTGTTAAATTTAGATCAATTTGTAATCAATTTGCCAAAATGTCATGCAGTCCATAAGAATTTGTTTTTGTTGTTTTGTCTCTGTACTCCCACTCATTTGGATGAGACAGTGATGAAACTCCTAAATCTTAGCTTTAATTTAAGACTGTAGATGCACATCATATAAACAGTATTGGCTAGTCCTTTGCACGTGGATACATTTAAAACTGAAGGCACCTTTTGGTGTTTTATGGTAAACACAGTTTTGTTATGTTATGTTCAGTTAATGCTGTTACTTTGGGTACTATGGAATAAAGGCTAGGATAGACATTGTTTCTGTGCACTATTTGCTGGAGCAAACCATGGAAAGTGTGTAACATTTTGGATTGAAAACTATCATTTGAAGATTTTCATAAATGTTAATTATGGCATTGCATTGCATCACATTATTGGCATTTTATATTAAAGAAAATCTGATTTCAAACAGTGTACCATGTGTCATTTACCCTGAAGTGGAACAGCCCGCAGTAGTCCTCATTAAACATTTGCTTAAGAGGAACAACTTGCTCAAGGATGTGATTCCGGAATGTCAGAGCTCCGATTGACGCAAGAAACCAGCAGTTTCCTGAGGTAAAACATGTTTATTGGTCATCAGGAAGACAAGTATGGACAACAGTAAAATATTATGGATGAAGAATTTCCCCTACCAAGTAATCCTTGACCAAAGTCAAACCTGGAGATCCCATCAAGCACTAAGGATGGATTAGGAGCAATTTTCTGTAACAAAGGCAATAAAAGTAAAAGGTTTAAGCAATAGGTTCACATTTTATTTTCATTGTTGTAAATGCTCGTCACATACTTTTCCTCTCCATCTCTTCCTCACACCAGAGGAACATAAGGTTCAGCCGCATTTCCCACTGCAATGATTTTTATATCCTCAATCACACACCATTATGATAGCATGTTGAGTATTGTCAGGTTTATTTTTGACTGCTGTTGTTGAATACAATATGAGAAACTGTTTCAGTGTTTCTAGACATTCATTTACTCAGGAAACTGGAAGTAGGTCACATTTGAAGCCACAACTAACAGCTAGTATGTCAGTCATTCAAAATATTTTAAAAAAAACCTCATGTGCTGTTATACACATAGCCAGACATCTGCCCTGCATGTATTTGGAGCATGGGGATTAACTGACTCAAACACAGAACATGTAAACTTCACTCAAATATGTCTGTTGACCAGGTTGGGCTAGAACACACAAACTCGTTGCTGTGAGGTCAAAGTGCTAACCACTGAATCACTTCAAGATGCTTTTGGTTGTTGTAGTCTGGTGACAGAGTACAACAAATCACATGCTTGATTCATCATCCAACATTTAGTGTAATATGGGGGGGGTCTTCTAGAATGTATTCCTTTCAAAACACTCACCGCTGGTCTCAGCCACACTACCCGTTCCAAGTCAGAAGGTCTCAGTATCCCTTGGCCGATGGACCTTGAATCAGGGGGGAACATCTCGTCTATGTACCTTACTCCTCGGATGAGACAGTACTGTTTCAGCTGCTGGAAATCTTGGTTGAGGAACTTCTCAGGGTTATCAAGGCTCCCATAACCCTCCTGTTTGTTACGAGCCTCCAGGATGTTTAGACACACACCGGGAAGAGGCATTGCTGCAATTGTCGGGCTCTGTTCAGGAAAGGTAGATCCAGAACCATTTGGTTACTAAAAGGATGAGCACCTCTCTTCCAAACGATATTCGCTTCCCATTTGCTTCCCATGTTGATCTCCCATAAGCATTCAATTAGACTGAAATAAATTATTTATTAACTTTAATAATCTTAAACTTAATATTTAATTAATTCATATAAAAATGAAGAATGAAAATGAAGATGTGTATGAAATGATTACAAAAAAATTGTTTGTTTTTTTGTTTTTTGCTCTTAGCACCCCTAATAAATAATTTTAAAAAGAAAAATTGATATAAAATCCTTTAATTACAAATAACAGGCTGAAACTACCCTGTTTTGAATTAAACAAATTGTGTCACTCAAAATTAATTCAATTTGTACCATCACTCCAGAGTAAAATGATCTGTCTCTACTGCAGGAATCTATGATCTTTTCTAAACCAACTTCTTAACTCTCATGTTTCACTTACTTCACTTCATTTTTGACACTTCACTAAGTCAAAAACGTCACTTTTAGCAGTTTGTTAAATAGGTTGTAACACATGATTCACATTATTTTCACACTCATTCAGTGACCCTTGAATGAAAGCACCTGTACTTGTTTTGTTTCTCCACTTTTCTTATGCATTCTCCTTTAATTTGTCACCTGTCTGTAGTAAAACTTATGTCAAATGTTTATGATACATGCTAAAACAACTGCAGTCCAGTAGAAAACAAATACATTACCTGTAATATCATATATTATTAGTATTAGTAAAAGGAATAGTAATAATAGTCAATCAAAAGTACTATCATAATATAACAATATATAGTTTAAACTAAATAATTCTAAAGACTACCTTTTCAGTAAAGATCACATACATACTTCAGTCTCTCAAAATGTAAACTAAAGTATATTTACATGTGCTGCCTAGTTATCTGAGGTGAACAGCATTCTAATGGCTATAAGCCAACATGCAGCAAGTTGGTAAAATGAGAAATCTGAATAAGTTTCTTTAAATGTTAATGGCTAATGAAAATCTTACCTTATTAGCTTGAGAGACAACGTGTGTAGTAAGGAGGGCTGGTGGATCAGCAGGTTAAAAAGGGAGACGCTTCCAAACTTATATTGTCTGTAAACACCTAAGGCAACCAGGGCTGTAAGGTGCACTTGTGTTTCTTTCCTACATCTGGAATTTATCTTTGAAGTCAGCCCGTGGTTGCCTGCAACGTAATCTTACACCGTTGCATGACAGAAAGAGAGCATGTGAGGTGATTCACTTTCAGTAGAACCTGCAACCTGTTGTAGTCTATAAATTCATAATTGAATGAAACAAGCTTGACCTGGCCTTTTTATGTATTTATTACATGTACATTTCTCATCAGCGTGCACCAGTCGTTGTTAATGATTAATCAGGACATCCAGTTCTTATACTTGCCGTGCTGGCTGCTTGCAGTGTAAATACACTGCCATCTAGCCCTGTTAAAATCATGTTTTGATATTGTGATTAAGGTAAAATCCATTTATCATGAACCTTTGACACTGTTAAGTATCAGCATTGCCATTCCTGAACTAAAATTAATACCAGCTAATAAGATGGAGCCCGGCTGTCTCCTTTGATCTAGAAATGGTTGGATTTATTAACCAATAATAATTAATCTTCCAAAATATCTATCTCTTCTCTTGAGTGTAACAGGCATCATAAACTACAACTGACAGCAGTAAGAAGTACACCACATAACCATAAACTGAATGTAAAACTTGAAAAATCTCCTTTCAACAGTTATAATGTCCAAATAATTATTCATTTAAAACCAAACAAAAAATTACTATATAATATGAATCAGGCTGTATTTTCAAAAAGGAAAAAACAAACAAACAAACAAAACACATTCAAGATGAACTTAAGATGAGCCTTTGTGGGGAAAAACTAGTCACTTTGTGATTACATCTCTTTCATTTCCTGATTTATTGTAATCAAACACACACTATCAAAGCGTACTCTTTTCTGTGTCTTGTTCTTTCTATTAAATAGCTTGTTTGTTTTAAATTTGTGTGCTTGAAAAATTTATTATACTATTCAACATTCTGTACTTTCCTTTAATATTTTTACTACTTAAATTCACTGCTTTACATGTCCTCTGTTTGTTCTCGCACCATATCACAGAAGACAGAAGTCCTCAAACTTAACACACACTACACTAAACACATTTTGTTTCACATGAAACAAACACCACTCAGTATATTTGGCAAACAACATCCAATGCTGGAATGTGTTGTTTTGTGGTGTGGTTAAACCGCTGGGTAAATAGTTGGATTTATTGCTTCATTATTACTGTCAGGGCATAGTGAATCATTAAAGGTAATTAACAGATTAGATCATGAATCAAGAGCATGGCACAGTTTCCATGGAATGAGTAAGGTGTTTCACTATGGACAAACGCTCTTTCAGCATTACAGCAGCCTCTGAGCCATTCAGCTAGCATTGGCTACTGCCGTGGCGTCACTATCATGCGGAGCCAACAGTCTGCCCTATAAAAGATGTTGACACACTGTCACTCACCACTCTAGATAAGTCTACCTCTTCCTCCCTTCATTGCCTGTCACCTCTCTACTGTCTACCTTTGAATAATGACAAAAAAATGATTGAAAATGAAAAATTGCCACTTGAGTTTGGCACCAAAAGCGAGTCAATCCCCACAGACCCCCATGTTAAAATGCCCAACTTTACAGCAGAAATAAACATGTTTACAGCCTGTTACAGTCTATACCTAAATTTCCCTTTCATGACAACTGTACAGGGGGTTAGTTTTTTATAACTTTAAATTTGATTAAGCTGTAAAGTAATGCATAATTAAGGACATGGTTGCTTTGATTGACAGGTCTTGTTTCAAAGACCAGGCTTCATTTGGCCTGCCTCAGATCTATCTCTTTGCCCATTTCACATTAGCTGGGAGGCAGAGTCGTCATTATGGCAGGATTAGGCACAGGTGCTCCATTTAATGAGGCATTTCCTAATAAGTGGAAAATGGCACAGCCCCCATGAAGTCACTGAGAAATTGGTGGTAAACACAGATATTAATAAATTCTCAATACATATTTTCACATGTGCAGACTGGGCACAAAGGATGGGTTGGGCTTGAGTATAACTTGAGAATTATCTTGAGCAATCTGGGTGCGCAGCACATGTACTGAAAGCGCTTCACTGTTACTGAAATGTTTTCATTGTTTTCTACTGAAGCAAAAACTTAAAAAGAACATTTTTGTGCATTAACTACACAGTTACGTTGCATTTTGTAATGATTTTTATATGGCAAATCTTAATCTGTGAAGTAAAAAGTACAATATTTCCCTTTGCATTGCTGGAGAAATTACTGTATTCTGTATGTTCTATATGTAGCCTATCAATGTTTTCCTTTCTATAGAAATCAAATCATGTTAGATTGTATTCTGACCAAAAAATGTATTATTTTACTCATTATGCAGCCTGTATGTCTCATGAGATTAAATAAATGGAGAGAACATTTCAAGCTGTTTCTTGAACAACAGCACTACCTCTAAATTAAAGCATGGCCTCAGGGAGGATAATGAAAGGTTCTACGGTGGGTGGGGGGATTATTACTAAGTACAGTTTTCTGAGATAGAATGTACCTATTGGTTGTGCCAAAGGCCAGAAACTCGAAGGAGATGCCTCAAAGCCTGAAAAGGTGATCCCTACTGAGAAAGTCTTGAGACCTAAATCTTCCCATTTAGATCCATTTGAACTTTGACTCACTAAATTTGAGGTGGTTATACTGTATGTATCCCAGCACAAGCACACAGACAAAAACATGAGTTAAATTCTTTCTAAATGTTAATCTCACATACTAAAGTAAAGTGACTCCTTCCTTTGGTTTTATGTTCCAGCTTTATGTAACTGGGATTATCTTTACATATTTTGTTACCTCTGTGAAGCATTCTGTCAGCAGAGAGCAACAAATGAAAGGGTACAGTATAATCCAGAGGAATGGTACTGAAAGCTTAATCCTGTTTGTTCATGTACAATACATGCAGAATGTGCACATGCCCACTGTGACAACCTACTATATGCAAATTAGGGAGAGCTGTACATGCTTGCCTTCAGTGGAAAAAGACTAGGTCAAAATCTAGTACATGGCTAGACCGTGTATGGTCAGTGTGTGAAATTGTGGCCAATTTGTTACAGGGATAGTCAGTGACAATAGTGTTTATGATGTCAATTCCTGGATATTAAATGTTCATCTGCAATTTTCTGTAGTGGTCCCAAGAATATTTGCTGGTAAAATTCGCAGAAGCAGCATATCACATGACATAGTGATGTTTCTATCAAACTTAGTCCTCAGCACAGATAAAGTAACTTTAATATTCATATGGACGTCGATAATGATAGTCTTAGCACCGCCTTTATCTCATTACTAGACTCAATTGGCTTCTCTCAGTGTGTAAATAAACCCACTCACTGTCATAATCACACCCTGGATCTTGTGCTGATTTATGGCATAGAAATTGAACATTTGATAGTTTTTCCTCAAAAAATTTTTTTTTTTTTTTTTTATATTTTTTTTTATCAGACCACCATTTGATAACTTTTGAATTTTTATTGGTAGATTACACACCATTAGACAAAAATGTCTTCACTAGATGTCTTACTGATAGTGCTGTAGCTAAATTTAAGGAAACAATTCCATTAGTGCTGAATTCAATTCCTCCTATCAATACCTCAGAGGACTCTTATGATAATTTTAGTCCTTCCCAAATTGATAATTTTGTTGACACTGCTGCAGGTACTCTACAGCAAACGCTTGACTCCACTGCTCTTTTAAAAAGAAAGATAATAAAGCATAAGAGGTTAGCTCTGTGGTATAATATATATATATATATATATATATATATATATATATATATATATATATTATGTATGTATATATATATATACATATATAAAATTCTGAAACCCGTAAATTAAAGCAACTATCCTGTAAATCTGAAAGGATTTGGCATTCCACTAAACTAGAAGAATCTCACATAGTCTGGCTTGAAAACCTTAAAACTTATAAGAAGGCCCTCTGCTTGGTCCTAAACACCTTAGGAACACATTATCTAATGATTTAACTAATCTAGATGGCATTACCCTGGCCTCCAGTACCACCGTAAGGATTCTGGGAGTTATCTTCGATCAGGATATGTCCTTTAACTCCCACATAAAACAAATGTCAAGGACTGCATTTTTTCACTTACGTAATATCGCTAAAATCAGACATATCCTTTCACAACAAGATGCAGAAAAAATAAGCCACGCATTTGTTACTTCTAGGCTGGATTATTGTAACTCATTATTATCAGGCTGCCCTAACAGGTCTATAAAGACTCTGCAACTGGTCCAGAATGCAGCTGCTCATGTACTAATTAAAACTAAGAAAAGAGATCATATTTCCCCCATCTTAGGTCCGCTGCATTGGCTTCCAGTAATCCAGAATAGAATTTAAAATCCTTCTTCTTACTTACAAAGCTCTTAACGGTCAGGCACCATCTTATCTGAAAGAACTCTTGGTAACGTATAATCCCACTAGAGCACTGCGCTCCCAGAATGCAGGTTTACTGGTGGTTCCTACAGTATTTAAAAGTAGAATGGGAGGCAGAGCCTTCAGCTGTCAGGCTCCTCTCTTGTGGAACCATCTCCCAGTTTCGGTCCGAGGGGCAGACACCCTCTCTATGTTTAAGAGTAGGCTTAAAACTTTCCTTTTTGATAACGCTTATAGTTAGGTCTGACCAGGCTTGCTTTGGATCAGCCCTTAGTTATGCTGCTATAGGCCTAGACTACCGGGGGACTTCCATTGATGCACTGAGCTCCTCTCTCCTCTTCTCCATCTCTATGCATTTTATTGTCACTAATGCATGTTACTAACTTTACTTCTTTCGTTCTTTGTGCTTTCTGATCTATGGTATATGGAATCTCCATATACCATAGAGTTTCTGTTTCTGTAAATTAAAGAGCATGGTCTAGACCTGCTCCATGTAAAAGTGCTCTGAGATGACTTTGTGTTGTGATTTGGCGCTATATAAATAAAATTGAATTGAATTGAATTGAATTAAGTATGAGTCAAAAAAAATGGTTATAAAAACAGTTACAAGAACAATACTTTCCAATCATACTGGGATGTTTGATTTGAAAGAGAATTTATTTTAATTCAAATTATTCTAATTATCTGTTAACCCCGCTTGCTCTTTCATCTGTTGAACTCTGTGGATGTCTCTTGTTTTTCTGTATTGAATGTTTTGTCAGAGTGATTGTTAGCAGACATGTCTGCTACAGATAGCATTTGATCAAAGGTCAAGTGTCATAAACTAATTCTTGATAACCACAGACATACTAATGTCACCTTTTATAAGAGTATGAAGAAATGAATGTTATGCCCTGGTCTGGTCTGAGTTCAAACCGTTTATTGTACACACAGTTCAGCTCAAGTTTGGTCAACATTCTAAATTCATCCACTACCAGACCTGTAACCATTAAGAGGTGCAACATTAAAGAATACAGCTATCAAAGCTTACTTGTTAAGTTTTGAAGAATGGGACGCAGCAAAGGAAAAAGAGATGGAGAATAAAAGAAAGAAACAAGTGAAAATCAGTCACTGACACCTGGAGAACTTAAAATGATAGAGGAAGAGAAGGATGAGATTAATACAGAAAATGCAACAAAATGGGCAGATAATATACGACCTGGGACACGCTGGATGCGTGAGCAGCGCGTGTTGTGGAACCTCTTGCTTATCAGTTCAGAGCCCATGTTAACAGGTTAGAGCAGCCACACAGCCTGTTCATGTAAGGACGCTGTGTCACATCATCTAAAGATTCGAGGTCTCACCTATTTTCTCTGGTTCTCAGCAGAAATAGACAGGGAAAGGATAGAGAGATAGGGCTGCCAGTGGCAGAAGCGCCGCAGCAGACACACTTCCTGTGTGGATGCTGAAAGCATGTGAGATGCAGCAGTTCAGCAAAGCACACACACTGCTGAGGTTCACACATCCAGTGTGTCCCAGGCGTAAGAGACTTTCTCTACCAAAAACAAAAGAACACTGATTTGGAGACATACTCTGCAGTTATGCCTAATGACATTTAACATGAATTTTAAACCTCAGTTCAGGCCTGGTGGGAAGAACAGAGTGGTAAGATGTCATGACAGCAGTATGCTCTTGCTTCATAACCCTTCAATTTTGGGTGCAAACTTTTGCAAATTTATATTGTTGGCAAATGATCATGGTATAAGCAGGATAATCAACTTGTAGATGTGCGTTAAATGGTTTGAAGGTACTTGGCGTTGATTATCCTTTACTAAATATTCAATGATTTTCTTTTACCTGCTTATAGTAAAATACTGAATGAGGGAGACTACTTCCACACAGTTGCAGTGTTAATGTTCATTCATCTGTAGAGAACAGTGAGTTTGCAGTGGAGAGGTCTTTGTTAGATGTGCATTACTGAATGAAGAACGCTAAAATTCTCTTTTTCACTATCAACTATCTCTACTAGCACCAGAAAAAAAACAAACAGCCCATGTGGACCAATCACAGTTCTCTCAGTCCCCATGTGGTATATCTTTGGCCACCGAAACCTTGCGTAGATGTTTACACAAGATACTCATCAGCTACAGTATAGGCTAGAGAGCCTTAACACATAGCTGAACCCCTTAATTCAGAACTATAAACGAGGCAGTCTGTAGCCATGCTAGTGGCTCTGTGAGGCTCACGGCGCTAAATGCTAACATCAGCATACTAAAATGCTCACAATGACATTGTGACATGCTGATGTCAAGCGGTTCACCATTTTTGCATCGCATGATAGCATGCTAACATTTGCTGTTGCAAATGCTATTGCTAATTGCTAACGCATTTGCTATTGTTATACAAAGTACAGCTGTGGCTAATGGTATGTGAGTTTTGCAGGTATGTAGTCATCAATCGAGTATTGGAGAAATAGAAATTTCTGATGATAGCACTAGATGAAAAGTCAGAATATCACTTAAGTGATTACAATTCATCCTGAGTGGGACATAAATGAATATTAATCTGTGCAATAGTTGTTGAAACAGTACAGTAACCACAACAAATATCAATTACATGGTGCAAGAAGAAAAGTCATTGCAAAAGTCAGAAGGATTCATCCTCTGGAGACCATGCATGTGCAAAATTTCTTGGCATTCAATCCAATCCAATGTTTAGATATTTCATTTTGGACCAAAGTGGTGCATTATGTGACCAACAACTGATTCCAGAGCCTTGTGGGCAGCATGGCTAAAAACACAACACAAACTTCCTACAGAATGACTGTTAATCTTATTGAAGAAACAGTAGCTATGGTGATGTTTGCACAGATAAGTAAGCAAAAGACATGCTATAAAATACCTTTCATCTTCCCTAAACAATAAAATGACAATATTCTGAGGACATAACATCATCTTTGACTTTGAACCTTTTATGGCTGCTTCAGTTCAGATGTTGGTGTCTGTGTTTGCAATAATTGTTTCTGTCACTGCAATTTTAATGTCCTGAATGATAGGAATGTGCCTTGGTACTGCAATCACACAAAAGTATGCAGAAAAAGATGCCTGAGGCACAGGATGCCTTGGGACAGAGGCTTGTAGGTTTAAGATGAAGGAATTACCCCGCGACACTCATCAGTTGACTGATAACTGACAAAACAGGACAAGTGACACAGGTGAAACTAGACACTTAAAACAATAACTGATAACAAATGTCAATCACATCTTTTCTGTATCTACAAACTACACCTGCAAAATCATGTGAGTTTTCTACCTCTTCACTGGCTGGGACTGTTTTTCATATCTCAATGATCATTTTTATATTAGAGCTTGACTAATAAATAGGGCAGGTTGTCACATTTGTAAATATTAGCTTATCAGAATCAGTGTTGGCCAATAAATAACAAGAAATTACAGTAGAGACATGTAAAAGATATGTTTGAGGTAGTTTCATTGACAGTGACGCTGTTATATTTTATACAATTATACAATTGGTTACAGATTTTTATTCCTCCATGAAACATGACACATCTTTTTGCACTTTAAGGGCACACTGTCACATCTTTCTCATTTGGCAGTAGTTGGTTTTTCTTGTGAAATTACAATCCAACAAGAAACTTGCACATCACTGATTAACATCAGCAGAGGGCAGTAAAGGGTCAAAATGTCAAAATTAAGTGATATGGTTAACACACTAACACACACACATATATAAGAAGAAGCAGCAAGGCTCTGTTGCCAGATGAGGAAATCAGTATGAAAAGAGAATTTTCTTAATATTGGAGTAAAAATATTTAAACAGTGATCAGACAAACAAGAATTGTAAAATGAGTCTATTGTCAAGTGATTTCTTCAAAGTGGATAAGTACACTTGGTGCTTGTATGTGAGCTCAGAGGCTCAGAGTGTTATAACTGTTTCCTGTGATTGAAGTGGGGGCATATCCTGCCATTTAACAAAAACAGGAAATATTGTCTGGATAATGTACTACAAAACAACACATTAAGACTACTTTAAGACATTGCTCTCTGCTGATAAACACTTGTATGGGACAGTTATAGCCAGCCCAACATTAACATGCTTTGTTGTTTCATGACTGTCCATATACAACTTTTCTCATTCTTCTTTATCTAAATGATAGACCCTGACAACACATCTCAAGGAAAAGCTATAAGGGGAAAGGGGGCAATAATGAACAGTATGAAGGTTTATTGACTTAGTTCGACTTCTAGAAGAAAAATAAGCATTTTTGTGTTTCCAACTTAATAAAAAAATATTGACCCGTTCAACTTATATAAATATATATATAACCCTAACTTATGTGCTACCTTAATTTCTTTCATAACTTATAGATTGTAATGTTTAAATGTAAAGATATTGATATCTTTTAATATAATAATTTTATAAAATTTTAAAAAATGTATTATCTTATTTTACATTAACGTGTTGTTACATAATAGCTTATACTTCAAAAGTGCGCTCTTTGTCAGTTTCTCTGGCAGATTAGACCTCTGCTCAGGTTGAAGGTGTGTTAGGAATGAGATCAGTGAAGTTCATGTTCTACTTAAAGAATAAAAATAAAGAATAAAATAAAAAGGGCAAGTTGTCTTACCCTGACTGGTGTAACAAAACTAACAAGAAAGTGAGTGAGTGAGCTGACAATCAAGCACCATGTACATGCACACACTCACACAAGCACACAGAGGGATTATCAACCAATGTGACTAAAAACACCCGCGTTGGTGAATAATGAGAGCGAAAGGTCTTTTAAACAGTTTTTACTTAAGTTGGAACAGGTTTCTCATAGAGGCGGCAGATATTCATGTTGCATATGAATGTGTCCAAGGACAATTGATGTTGTCTTAGGTTTTCTAAACATCATCTGCATCACCTGTCAAGCTTTCCTTTTTTTTTTTTTTTTACATGGGAAATATGTTTATAAAGGTGGCGCAATTTACCACTTCTTGAAACAATGGGTCCTTGATGTCAGACAGAGGTAGAAAAAGCAGTCTTATCATTCTAGCCAGCAACCATCAACTTTGAATGACAACTGTTGCTGGCAGATTTTTATCAACTGGACATCTTGTTAAGCTAACATTAGCTCCTTGAGTTAGTTTAAAAAAAATAAATAAATTCCAGATTACCTTTTAATGTTTCCCAGTGATTTTATCTACATACTAGATATCATGCAAAAAGGAAATAAACAAGCAGAATTCTTTAACTGCGGTGTAACCGCAAGTTAGTCCATTAGGAGTATGATAAGGAAAACATGACATTTTTACTTATAACTTTACAAGAGAAAAGACATTTAGGATAAGGGCTAACCACCTTGTTTAGCAAACATAACTCTGACTGGGATTGCTGGAGTCTAAACTTAACCCACATCTAATAACAGAACTGCTCACGTTAGCAAAACTCTGATGGCATCCTGTGCCAGATTCCACACAGAGGATGTGATATTAATGAATGAGGCTTTTTAAATGTAACCCCAAAACCCACAAATGAATGTACAGTGGAAACTGTAGTGACTTCTGTCTGGATCAAACTGATCACTATAAGCAGATGATTATTACAACTTTTTCTTTTCCTAAATTTCTCATGCAGATTACCATCTTATTTGCATTTGTATATTTATACATACATATAAAGTAATGAAACAGGCAGGTTCGCTATTTACTGAACTTTATTGATTGTTTCAAAATACAGAACAGCTGTTTGTTTCGCTGCTGCATCTCAATGGTTCGTTTTAGGAAGTTTGTGATAAGCTTCAAGGAGACTATGTTTTTCGTTGAGAGACAATGACAATTTCCTTTTCTTTTTCCTGTCATGATTTCAATGTGCACACGTCACCAACCTCAGGTATCCAGCTGGCAGCGTTGTGTGTTTAGGCTGCAGCAAGAAGGTTGAACCTGATTCAACTTTTGGAGAAATGCAATCCATAAAAAGTATATTCAGGCTTTGCTGACGGCTTCTGAACTCATATTTAAAAAAGAGAAGTGAGAGAGAGCAAGCAGTAGTAGTAGTGAGAAAGCCAGTGGGAAAGAGGAATAAAACATTATTTTCTGAGTGTTTCATGGCGGTTACAAATAAACACACACCCCACATCTCCACACAACCCTGCAGAGATGTGCTGCAATGCCTGATAATGGGGCTGCAGCAGCTAAATACTACGGTGGCCCTGAAGTGCACATCACAACAACAAATAGAGAAGAGAAATACGCTATAAGCCTTCAATTGGTGCCGGTGTTATGCATGGATGTATAATAAGAGCTCTTATAATACATCCATGGTGTTATGTTCCAACTGGTTTTCAAGCTAACTGCTTTCCGTGCCTTCCAGCAGCAGCTGTTTCCTGCCTCTCAGATCTACTGCAATGAACATGAGCATATAGTGAGCATTATATCACAGCCACCTACGAAATATAAATTAAATAAAATGTCATCTTTGCAAGATCGCGTCGAGCTGGATTGATGTTACTATAGCAAAGTGATTTTCTCTTATCAATCATTTGATACGGCTTGCCTGAGAAAATAGCCCAACATACTTATCAAGTTTCTTTTCTCTGAGGCTACAAACACATCACAGCCCCCTATGACACTAATGTTAAACATTAAGATAAAGACTGTACTTTTAAGCAATGACGATCTAGCTCAGAAATTACTGTCAAAATACTGCATACTGTGTATCAGTTAAAAATACAGTCATTACAGTCATTCTCCGTTCTTTTGTGAATATTGTGTCATTAAAAAAAACACATTTGAGGGTATGGTATATGTCTTGAATAACATGATATTGACGAACGCTTAATCTGTGTTTTTTTAATGACAATATTCACAAAAGAACGGAGAATGACAGTAAATGAAGTCCATGTTTTCATGACTGTGTTTACCGTAGACTATTATCACTTGCATCACTCATCCTGCAGTGTTTATTTTTAACTGATAAATAGTATGCAGTATCTTGACAGTATTTTCTGAGCTAGATTGTCATTGTATAAAAAAATCTTTATCTTAATGTTTAACGTTAGTGTCATAGGGGGCTGTGATGTAGTGGTCAATATGTGTGTAGCCTCGGAGAAAAGAAACTTGTGTACGGAAAGCAGTTAGCTTGAAAACCAGTTGGAACATAACACCATGGATGTACGATAAGAGCTCTTATTATACATCCATGTGTAACACCGGCACCAGTTGAAGGCGTATAGCACATTTCCCGGTTAATAAGGCCGACAGTGCGCCTAACCAATAAGCGACGAGCTATAAGTACCTACCTTTACCGCTAGAAGTTAATGTTCTCAGTAACTGTAATCACTATAAGCAGTTTCCACTGGAGTTAAAATAATGATATACTAACGCTTGATCTTCAAACTAACACTAAGTTAAGTAACCTATTATATGTTCAAATATAAGTGTTTCCACTATAACTGTACAGGCCTGCTGCTCCCATTTTTAAAAAGAAACAAACAAAAAAAACACCAAAGTTAGCAACAATGAGTTAGCCTAACATGACGACACTAAACAGAAAATGGACAAAAATGTGTGGCTGCTGAGTCTCTCCCAGGATCTGTTCAGTACAGAAGTGCTACTGTAGTTAGTAAGAAAGTAAGCTAGCAAATGTCAAATTGGCTTTTTTTTTTCCTTTCATTAAAATATAATTAGAGTCATGTTGTATGAACTTTAAACTGAGCACAAGTGAATGCCATTATGTGAGTCCTCACTGGTGTTTTTGTTCAACCAGAGCTGATATCCTGCTTGTTCATTGCTGCTTTATATTGTGATGCCATTTATTCTGTAATATAGGACTTGAATAATTTAACTTTAAAGGACAGATCACATAGTTTATAATTCTTTCTAAACCTACTTGATACACTCAAAATGCTTGGTGGTCTAGAAATTACTGATAAACTAAAACTGCGCACATGCAAGATTTTAATGTCAAAGCCTCTTGTTAGATAGAAATGGAAGAATCTGTCTATGCAGAGGTCTTTGAAGCTGACTTTATTCAATTGCCTATGTGAGCTCAGTGGGTGGAGGGGTGTCTTACTTGACTTCCTGTGATTGTAGCTGGGGCATTTTCTGTATTTAAACAAACACAGGAAATGGTTGGATTCACATGAACGTCCTTGGCACCCAACCTACTTCTTCTCCGACTAAAGGTAGCCATATGTTTGTTTTTGTTCAGTTTGCATGGCTGTGCATAGCTACAAAAGTGAACAGATGCATTGGTCAGTCTGAGAGACAAATATTACCAAGTCACGCTATACTTCAGCACAGGAATCCTTTAAGAAGAGCACAGCAGACAGAATACAATGTAGGGAGGACAGTGGGACATTAAATCATTGTTCATGGGGCTGTCCTGTTACTTTTTGGATGAAACTGGTGTTTTGTGTTTCTCATAATGCTAACTATGATCTTCCATTGTGTCCCAAGTTATGTTTACTTGGTATACTTTTGGTATACTTTAGTTTCCTGCCCAGCAAATATACATACATCTGGGGAAAAGACCCACAACTATATCTTAACCAGTGTATAAAAAGCCTTCCATGTTCTATCTATGGAATCCATTTTATATTGGCCATAAAGGAAAAATCCAAGGACTTTGAAAAGATGTGAGGATCATTCATGGACTTCCTGAAAAATAACCCCATGGGGGATTCTTCAACACAAGAACTCTATTTGTTTTAAACTACACAGCGATGACTTAAGTAATACATGCCTCTCTACACCATTATTGGATTTTATGTATTCACTTGGTAAATGTATCCCTTACATTTACCAAGTCAGGGATATATATATATATATATATATATATATATATATATATCCCTTACATTTACCAAGTGAATGTAAGGGAATAAAAAATACTAAACGATTCAGTACGATTTGATTCGATCCATTCAGGTTCGGTTCGATTCGATACAAATTGACAACTTATCTCCCAAGCTTTGTTACTGAGACTAAAGAGAAAAACAGAAATGACATTTCAAAATAGATAAAGTGTTTATTATCCAACAGAGAAAATATAACTTCAGGCAACATAACCTTTACAATTTGCTCACCTGGAGGAATAGTAAATGCAAAAATCAGAATTATTGGTGCTTAGGGTAAAACAGCTTTAATTAATATTTTAACGATTTTAAGTGTTAGTGTTAGCAGCAGCTCAGCTAACAGCCTGTATCTGACGTGCGGCCGTCACCAAACTTTGTAGGAGAAACACTGATTTTTTTTAGATAAAACCGTTTTAATTAGTATTTTAATGATTTTAAACCGCGTGTACGTTTGTTTTAGGAGAAGAGGAGACCTCTGCGGATAATTCGGCTGCCGGGAGAAACCGGACGAACGTCTGAATGTAAAGTTTTAAGAGAAATATACCACACATGTGTTAGCAGCAACTTAGCTAACAGCCCGTATCTGACGTCCGTGGGTCGCCGTACATCGTCGGAGAAACACTGATCTTTTAGGTGAAACTGCTTTATTCAGTGTTTTTACCTGTAATCACCGGGTCCGTTTGTTCTGGAGAGGAGGAGACCCCTTCGGATAATTCGGCTCCCGGTAAAAACATCCAGAACCATGAACAGCGGAGTAATCGCATCCCGGTGAAGCTGATTATTTAACAACGAAGACAACAACTCCCATGATCCTTTGCTACTTCACACCGTCATCACACGCCGTCTTTTGTTATTGCTCACTGGAGTCTCGTGAGAGTTCACACACCACAAGGCCGCGCAAATCGGGTAGTGACAACATTTCTGTGGACTTGAATGTGAACCAATGGAGCCAGAAACCGGTGCACTCGGATCCAAAACGGATTATCTTTACACCCCTGATATATATATATATATATATATATATATATATATATATATATATATATATATATATATATATATATATATATATATATATATATATATATATATATATATATATCATGAGTAAAGACTTATGCTTATAATATATATATATATATATATATATATATATATATATATATATATATATATATATATATATATATATATATATATATATATATATAATTTTATTTATTTATTTATTTTTTTTAAAGGTAACTCGGATGACTACGTTGTCATTTGTGTTGTGTTGTTTTGAACATGGCATGGGAGTGAACAATCATACATACATACATTTTCATACATAAACACTGACTCCCATTGTTATAAAAAAATACTGTAAGGAGTCTTTGTTGAATGCCAGATCATAATGTATGTTGCATTCCAGATCATAATATATGCTGCAGGTGTTGGAAGGAGTAGCGGGTTGAGTGTGACTTATTGCACTCTTTAGGGAAAAACATTGAAATATTTACAACTTCAGCAAAACTGCAGACATTTCTTCATTGTAACAACAGATGACGCACTCTCTGTACTACCTATAAAGGACCTACCTCACATTGAGAGTTAGGTCTTCAACCCTGTAACCTGATTGCATTGTTGAACGCCTCCTTGTATACAAGAATAAATACTGCTTTGATTCTTTCGAATCCAGTCTCCTGATTTCTTTCAAGCTATTTTTCCTTTAACACCCATCAATCCCAGAGGGCAGGTCCCATACCACTCTTTTTTAAAATAAACCTCATCGTCTACAGTACGAAAGTCTGTATTTGGATACTACATCCACAGAGGTAAAGCGTAAGCATAAGTCTTTATTCATGATCATACAGTTAGGTGCACAACAAAATAACATAATAACAGTTATCTATTACACACATAATTCATGATAATGAATGATTACAATGTTTGTACTAATACTATTAATAATAAAGTGTAGGTCAACTGTAGTCTTGGAGGGAGCATGGTGGCAAAGGTCACAGATTAATTCCCAGCTGTAGCTATTGTGCGTCTGTCCACAGTGTCCGTATGTTGTGTAAAAATGTCCCTGTGACTCTGACCCCTGCATGCTCATGTATTGTAACTCACTACAATTAAGGGAGTCAGCTTAAATGTCTGAAGCCTACTGGTGCCGGAGACATCTGGAGAAGCAGTCAAAACACTACGGAGCCGGCCATTGTTTTCTTTTTTCAAAACGGAACTGTTCAGCAGGACAGAGAAAAAGAACTCATAACTGCTGCAAAACAATACTTCCGTCTTTAGTTTGTATCGCAAACAGGATACAGGAGCATGAGTGTTAGTTTCAGTTCCACATCACTTGTTTTTTGGCCACATATTGGTCACATTTTACTGAAAAACTCCCAGGGATATCAGTTAAGTTGCTGCTCTCCATGGCAATTATGTTGTTGAGTTTTCTACTGCTGCTTCTCAACAGCTTTAAAGGATCATCTGGAGCTGCACATGAAACTCTGTGCACTTCTAATGCCTGCTTCACTTTACATAGACAAGAGGTAAAGTTTGAGAAGGCCCATCAAAACTGCGAAAACAATGGAGGTTATCTGATGACAGTCAGAGACAGAGAAGAAGAGGATCTGCTGCGCTTGTTTCTCTCACAGATCCAAAGACATCAGGACAAAAGTCTCAGCTTTTGGATTGGATTAAAACTGCACAAAGGACACTGTATGATAACTGCTAAGACTCTCAAGGGTTTTAAGTGGATATCTGGGAAGGAAGATTCCCACTACTCCAACTGGGAAAAGGAGCCTCAGGACACCTGTGCTCAGCGCTGTGTAAGGATTAATTACACTTCAGGTCAGAGCCAACTGAAATGGGCTGATAAGTCTTGCAAAACCAATGGTTTTTATGTATGTAAGTTTTATTTCCGGGGAATGTGTAAACCATTGGCTTTGCTGGGGCCTGGACAAATAACCTACACTATGCCTTTTTCAGAGGAGCCACAAAGAAGTGAACTGAAATTGTTTCCAATTGGAACATATGCGGAAATTTCATGTGGTGACCGGACAAATCCTTACACTGTGTGCAGAAGCGCTGACGACACCTATAGTTGGACTATACCTGGTCCGTTTTGCGAAACAGGGGCGCAAAACTGTGCGATCAACAACGGCGGATGTGAACATTTGTGCCACACGGACGGAGACGAGATTCGATGCTCCTGCAAAGAAGGTTACGACCTGGACAACGATGGATTTTCTTGCCGGATAAGAGACTTGTGCGGCGTTAACACCTGTGAGCACGAGTGCGTAATGAGGGAGTCGGGATATTACTGCAAGTGCCCTGATGGGTTTAAACTGGATGCAAACCAGCGCAACTGCTCTGACATCGATGAGTGCCAATTACAAGTCTGCCTTGATAATGTATGCGTAAATACGCACGGCGGTTACAAATGTGAGTGTAATGACGGCTATGAAATGGTCGACGGTAAGTGCAGTGATGTGGATGAGTGCGCGCATTCAAATTGCCAACACAACTGCTTAAACGACATCGGCTCCTTTTCCTGTTACTGCAACATCGGCTTTACTTTATCTGAGGACGGCCACTCGTGTGAGGACAAAAACGAATGCATTAATAGTCGCTGTCAATTCAAATGCGTCAATACTGTTGGCAGTTTCTTTTGCACCTGCCCGCAGGACTTTCACCTGGATATCAACGGAACGACTTGCACTGCAGATGTGACAGCTGCTTCATCAAATGCTGACGGGGAAACACAAGAGAACTTCACAGAGTCTTTAACCAGAACAACAGTGGAGCTCCAGCACCAGTCCCCTCATACTGACGCACCGCTTCCAAACCTGGTGAACGTTACGCACGGTGATCATCAGGGCAACAAATCTTCTACTACTACACTCGCCGAGACTTTCAATTCCAGGGTGATCATCTGCGTCCTCGGTTCGGTCATTCCTCTGCTGTTTCTGCTCGTAGTGACTCTGGCTATTGCAATTTTTCGTTGCAGTCGTGCCAAAAAAGAAGCCAAGAAAACCCCCACAACAGATGGCTACTGTTGGGTGTCCTCTGGTTTGGATCCGCGCTTAGAGAAACTGTATGAGTCCATCCTTACTGATGACCTATGACCGGATAGACGTTGGATAAGACTGTGTACTCCGATTATATGTTGATTAATATGTATTTATGTAATTTATGTTCCTCTCTCTCTCTCTCTCTCTCTCTCTCTCTCTCTCTCACACACACACACACACACACACACACACACTCACTCACTCACTCACTCACTCACACACACAGACACACACACACACAAGGGGCTAAGTTGATCAAATCAGAAATCAGATAAAGTTTAATTGCCCACCATCATCTTTGATGTGACTCATCAGTAAAAGTACACAGTGCACAGAAAGTGAAAGTGGTAAATAGCCTATGCTGTGCAGCAGTAACATGTAAATATGTGAAGGTGGTGGTGTGCAAAATGTGGTCATAAATAGGGAGTGAAGGGTGATGAAGTTTACATTTAATTGATGAAGGTGGTTTGTGTTTGTGTTAATAATCCAAGAAAGTTTTAATAAGGTAACAAAGGACGTGATGTTGAAAGTGAGCATATCAATTATCATCCTGCTGATTTTGTAATTTGTCTCGTCATAACTGGCTGCTTTTACTGCCATTCTATTAATGTATGTAATAATGTATGCAATGTATGGCTGATGTATGTACACCTCCCAGTTCTCTAAACCTGTTATCACATTCTCTACAGTTGAGTTAGACAGACCACACACATTGTTCCAAGAACATGCTATCTTTACTGCATCATTCAGATGAAATAAAAAGTCATTGTTCACTTTTCAATACCTCGGGGCAGTGGTGGAAGAAGTATTCAAATCTTTCACATAGCAGCACCGCCTTTATACTATTAATACTCCATTACAAGTAGAAGTCCTGTATTCAAAGTGTTATTCACATACAAAAGCATAAACGACAAAATGTATTGCAAGTATTAAAATGAAAAGTACGTAATGTGAAGAATGGCCTCTGTCAGTGTTATTACTACTTGGAGCAACATAACATGCTGTATAGTTTAATGTTATAGTTAATCAAGCTGGGGTTCATTTTAACCGCTTCATATACTGCTAATCAGTTTATATATACATAGTATCATACTGTGTATGGAAAAAGCTCAATTTAGTGAATAAAATTGAAATTCTTACGTAAAGGGCTGTAGTAAGTAAGTAAATGTACTGTAACTGAAATAATAATAATAAAATGATATTTTCACCACTGCCACAGGGATGTATTTATTCACAAACACAACTAAACACATTTAACTTTCTGAATGGAGTTCAGCACATTATGCTGGTGTGAATGCAATAATATATATTCATGTACATCAGAGTATCCTCAGACATTAGTAGGGCTGAAATAACACTGTAGTCGAACTTTATCTCATTTCCTTCCTGTTGTCAACATTCCTCCCGCAGTAGGCAGCGAGAGCTCGAAATACCACATGAGCCAGTCACCAGTTTAACATTATCTACTGTAGGATAACATGGCCTGCTTGAAACTGTCTGTGTTTGTACCTATCAAGGTAATGTCTTTGACTATTTTGGTGTCATTTTATTTCTTATTTTCTATTAAGACAGGAGTTTGCATGAAGCAGACTGGCACTTGTAGGCCTATATGTTCTGGGAATGACTGCATAACTGTTAACCAAGACAGAGTGGATTTTCAAACAGCTCAAGAAACATGTCGTGACAGGAATGGAGAACTCATGACATTCCAGGCTGAGACCGATGAAAGCCTGCTTGATATTTTGAGTCAAGAATTGTATGGGAACTTCTGGATTGGACTGCGTTTACCAGCTAACACCTGCAGCAACCTTTCAGCTCCACTGAGACGCTACGAGTGGACATCTGTTGGGATGCATAGGAACTTTAGTCCATCCTTCAGCACCTGGAAAGACGATGTTAAAGTCTGTACTCCGCACTGTGTGTCACTTTCAAATGATCAAAAGTGGACAGAGAGGCTGTGCTCAGACAAAACTGATGGGTTTCTGTGCAAAACAAAACACAAAGACGCATGCCGGGCACAAGAATTATCAGATCCAAATGTTTTCCAGAGTTCTAAGGGCTGTTCAGATGGCCCTTGTGAGCATATATGCACAGATGTCAAAGGAGGCTATATGTGCTCTTGTTTCGATGGATATATCCCAGACAGTGTGGACCCGAAGCAATGCAAAATACACTGTGCAGAGGAGAAATGCCCTTTATCATGTGAGCCACCTGATTCATGCTCCTGTCCTGAAGGCTATATAAGAAATGAAGAATTTTGTGAGGACATTGACGAATGTTCGATGCAGCAATGCGATCAAGGCTGTAATAACACTTTTGGAGGTTATTTCTGTTCCTGCCAAGAAGGATACACACTTAAAGAGAAAGGCAAATGCATCAAATCAGGGGACAGTCAACATTCTGCCGGCAACCCTCAGATTTTCACAGCTTTTGTGAAGCCAACTGCTGAAATTACGCGGAAGAACTCCTCTACATCAGCTGGTAGTTTTATTTGGATATGGATTTTTATTGCTGTGGCTGTGGTGATGTTGATATGCGCAGTAAGGTGTTTTGTTGTTAGACGTCAGAAGAACAGGGAGCAAAGGTCCAATCAAAGGTCTGCTGCTCTTGTGGACAAGACAGACTGTTAAATCCAGTCCAAAACACCCCTAGCACTGATTCCACTGGTTGTATATATTTACAGTCTGTGAGACTTGTAAACTTTGTACTCTGTTACATTTATCATTTGGCAGCAGTTACTGTAGTTACTTGGACTAAATAGGCTTGTAAGCTTTTACAGGCCAAATGTATGCTAAGCTTGTAAATATATGATTCAGCATATTTACAGTAGTTTTTTTTTTTTTTTTTGCAAAAAGAAAGAAAACTATATCAATAAAAATAAGAAGTTAAATCAAAATTTAAATCTGTAATGGTATATAAATGTAAGCAATATCATGTAAACTGCCTGTTATTCTCATTTTATAAGCTTAGCATAACATTTTGTGAATAAAATGTTATTCTGCAAAGCAATTCTCAGGTAAGATCGACAGATAAATGTGCAGAAGTCGAGTATCACACAAGTCTCACAAAATGGAAATCCTACTTTTCTTGAAAAGTTACTTATCTGAGAATGTATATAACTAAATGTAAATGTACTGATGCTTTCCAGTGCTGCCTCCGTCATATAGACACTCATATTTCAGCATATGCTTGTTGCGATTTTGGTTGTGTGACATGAAATTAAAGTATTCATTTATAATGGTCCTTACTGTATACTGTTATCTTCTCTTAGAGTGCCATCTACTTTTCTTTTGAACAAACTGCAAAGGAAGGGGGAAAAACCCAGCTGACAACACACACATCACTTTATCTTGAAATCATCTCCTGCACTGAAACACCTACAACTGATGTGCATAATTCTTCTTAGTGAATCATGTTGTAGATAATCATTTGATGAGAAATTATTGCTCATTCTAGTACAGAATTACAGTACAACACAAAGGCAAATAAGTCATTTTAGCAGACATTTTAACATGTCACAGTAGGAAAAGCACAGGTGTAAATAATAAAAATGAACAATGGCTGAATTCCATTTGTTTAAATGATTAGTTAATTTGAGTGGATAACACCTGTGCTTCACACAATGACAATAATAAAATCTGCTGTGAAAAAGGCCTGTCTTGGGATTTATATGTCGTTAAATGTTACAATTGTTATATAACTTAATTTTTCAGTGTGAGGGACCATAGTGACATGAAAATTAGGTAAAGATAGCAACAAAAAGAAAAACAAACAACAACAACAATAATAATTATAACAAAAATGATAAAAGATAAAATAAAATACAAGCACACATATATAACCTCCAAACCCTCACATCTCCTCCCACTTATAAATGTTACAATCCGGTTTCAGTTTTTGCTCTAAATCTTTTATTTAATCAACTTTCTAAAATTACATTTTTATTATTTAAATTAATAGTTTGTGGTTTACTGTAAAAAGATTTTTTTTAAAAAAAGGAAATAAGACGACAACAAAAAAAAAAGGTTAAGTAAAAGTCCTGTAATCAAAGTGTTATTTAAGTACAAAAGTATAAGCAACAAAATGTGTTTCAAGTATTAAAATGAAAAGTGCGTGATGTGAAGAATGGCCTCTGTCAGTGTTATTACTGCATTGTATGATTGGAGCAACATAATATGTAAGTGATACTTTAATGTTATAGTTAATCAAGCTGGGGCTCATTTTAACCGCTTCATATACTGCTAATCAGTTTATATATACACAGTATCATACTGTGTATGGAAAAAGCTCAATTTAGTGCCGTAGAAGTAAAAAGTTGAATATATACATACACATAATGAAATAAAATTGAAATTCTCATGTGAAGGACTGTAGTAAGTAAATGTACTGTAACTGTAAAAAAATAAATAAATAAAATGATATTTTCACCACTGCCACAGGGATGTATTTATTCACAAACACAACTAAACACATTTAACTTTCTGAATGGAGTTCAGCACATTATGCTGGTGTGAATCCGATGCAATAATATACATTCAGGTACATCAGGGTATTCCTAGACATTATTAGGGCTGGAAAAACACTGCAGTCGAACTTGGTCTCATTTCCTTCCTGTTGTCAGCTTTCCTTCCGCAGTAGGCAGCGAGAGCTCGAAATACCACATGAGCCAGTCACCAGTTTAACATTATCTACTGTAGGATAACATGGCCTGCTTGAAACTGTCTGTGTTTGTACCTGTGAAGGTAATGTCTTTGACTATTTTGATGTCATTTTATTTCTTATTTTCTATTAAGACAGGAGTTTGCATGAAGCAGACTGGCACTTGTAGGCCTATATGTTCTGGGAATGACTGCATAACTGTTAACCAAGACAGAGTGGATTTTCAAACAGCTCAAGAAACATGTCGTGACAGGAATGGAGAACTCATGACATTCCAGGCTGAGACCGATGAAAGCCTGCTTGATATTTTGAGTCAAGAATTGTATGGGAACTTCTGGATCGGACTGCGTTTACCAGCTAACACCTGCACCAACCTTTCAGCTCCACTGAGAGGCTACGAGTGGACCTCTGTTGGGATGCACAGGAACTTTATTCCATCCTTCAGCACCTGGAGAGGCCATGTTAAAGTCTGTACTCCACACTGTGTGTCACTTTCAAATGATCAAAAGTGGACAGAGAGGCTGTGCTCAGACAAAACTGATGGGTTCCTGTGCAAAACAAAACACAAAGACGCATGCCGGGCACAAGAATTATCAGATCCAAATGTTTTCCAGAGTTCTAAGGGCTGTTCAGATGGTCCTTGTGAGCATAAATGCACAGATGTCAAAGGAGGCTATATGTGCTCTTGTTTCGATGGATATATCCCAGACAGTGTGGACCCGAAGCAATGCAAAATACACTGTGCAGAGGAGAAATGCCCTTTATCATGTGAGTCACCTGATTCATGCTCCTGTCCTGAAGGCTATATAAGAAATGAAGAACTTTGTGAGGATATTGACGAATGTTCGATGCAGCAATGCGATCAAGGCTGTAATAACACTTTTGGAGGTTATTTCTGTTCCTGCCGAGAAGGATACACACTTAAAGAGAAAGGCAAATGCATCAAATCAGCGGACAGTCAACATTCTGCCGGCAACCCTCAGATTGTCACAGCCTTTGTGAAGCCAACTGCTGAAATTACGCGAAAGAGCTCCTCTGCATCAGCTGGTAGTTTTATTTGGATATGGATTTTTATTGCTGTGGCTGTGGTGATGTTGATATGTGCAGTAAGGTGTTTTGTTGTTAGACGTCAGAAGCGCAGAGAGCAAAGTTCCAGTCATGGAAATGAAAGCAATATCATGTAAACTGCCTGTTATTCTCATTTTATAAGCTTAGCATAACATTTTGTGAATAAAATGTTATTCTGCAAAGCAATTCTCAGGTAAGATTGACAGATAAATGTGCAGAAGTCGAGTATCACACAAGTCTCACAAAATGGAAATCCTACTTTTCTTGAAAAGTTACTTATCTGAGAATGTATATAACTAAATGTAAATGTACTGATGCTTTCCAGTGCTGCCTCCGTCATATAGACACTCATATTTCAGCATATGCTTGTTGTGATTTTGGTTGTGTGACATGAAATTAAAGCATTCATTTATCACGGTCCTTGCTGTATACTGTTATCTTCTCTTAGAGTGCCATCTACTTTTGAACAAACTGCAAAGGAAGGAGGAAAAACCCAGCTGACAACACACACATCACTTTATCTTGAAATCATCTCCTGCACTGAAACACCTACAACTGGTGTATATAATTCTTCTTAGTGAATCATGTTGTAGATAATCATTTGATGAGAAATTATTGCTCATTCTAGTACAGAATTACAGTACAACAATATATTTCCAAAGGTAAATAAGTCTTTTTAGCAGACATTTTAACATGTCACAGTAGGAAAAGCACAGGTGTAAATAATAAAAATGAACAATGGCTGAATTCCATTTGTTTAAATGATTAGTTAATTTGATTGGATAACACCTGTGCTTCACACAATGAATAATAATAATAATAATAATAATAATAATAATAATAATAATAATAATAATAATAATAATAATAATAATAATACCAACAAAATTTTTTAAAAATAAAATAAAATACAAGCACACATATATAACCTCCAAACCCTCACATCTCCCCCCACTTACAAATGTTACAATCTGGTTTCAATTTTTGCTTTAAGTCTTTTATTTCATCCACTTTCTAAAATTACTTTTTTATTATTTAAATTAATAGTTTGTGGTTTACTGTAAAAAATTTTTATAAAAGGTAAAAAGACAACAACGAAGAAAAGGTTAAGTAAAAGTCCTGTAATCAAAGTGTTACTTAAGTACAAAAGTATGAGCAACAAAATGTATTTCAAGTATTAAAATGAAAAGTGCGTGATGTGAAGAATGGCCTCTGTCAGTGTTATTACTGCATTGTATGATTGGAGCAATATAATATAAATTTGAATTACTTTTTTTTAAAATTTAAATTAATAGTTGGTGGTTTTCTGTAGAAAAAAAGGAAAAAAGACAACAAAAAAACCCCAAAACAAAACAAAACATGTACTATAAGGTGATATTGTTAAAATGTGATTCCTGTTTTCCATCACTAGAGTCACAAAAAAGTGCAATTAGTCCAAAGGTTGTGATGAATTTACCTTTCAATTGCTGTTCGATACTACGTAAATGGATTTTATTATCCTGTTGCTACCATCGACCGTATATTAAGATTTATTAGTATTATTAATTATCTTATATATCTATATGGAGTCAATGGTTGCTACTTTCACTGGTGAGTGGTACCAGCCAGAATTGTGGATCAGCTTCAGTTTTAGCTTCAGTATTATTGACAATAACTTATTCAAAGGGACTGTTGTGTTGAGTCTTCTGCATATACAACCATCTGCCTTAATTCTAAAAAAAAAATGTGTATCTGTGGAATTAACAGCATGGACTTTCCCTCCTTACCTGAGGCTACAAAATGTCATAGAGAAGCATGATGGCATAGTCATGACCACCATCCTGGCACATAGTCTGACAACCTGGCCTGAAATGGTTCTAGGTTTGTGAATTTAGTCTGAAGTCTGCCAGCAGAGGGCAATAGACAAACTCATTAGGAAGAGTAGTCAAGCATTATCTCTATGTATATCTTGTAGTTTCCTACAGATGCCACTAGATGTTACTATAGAGACATATTTTCTCGTGAGAGTGCCTCAGAACCACCAATAATCAGATAGCACTTAATCAAAGAAACATACAGCAGAGCAGCCACTCCCTAAAGATCCCAAAACTGGAAGTATTGAAAGTCTGAAGTTCATATGCGACCTCGTGACAACTGGGAACTAACAGGGGTTAACGTGATTTTCCACAAGTCAAAAGATCAACCAAATCAGCTGTGAGATGACCCAGAAAATCCGATTTGTAAAGCCAAGCTCAGGAGGAAATTTTTAAACATCACTGAGTGCTGCCTTTATCTAGTTCAGTTATATGAGTCTTTCCACATCTCACAGAAAACAAACACACCAGATAAGACTTCCAGCATGACTCCAAGTTTCAGTGAATGACTCAGCTTTAAAGGAAAGGTTCACAGATTTTTAAGGCTTTTTAAGTGAATGTTTTCCTGTTCAAAGAGAGAATTTGACACTAAAAAAGACTTTAGCACTGACTGTCAGCATGAACAGGAGGAATGATCACAGCATGAAAAATGTGTGTCAAAGTTCATTGGGAGACCCAAACATTGATTTAGGACAGACTTTAAAAATTGTGAATCTATCCTTTAATTTGAGTGCTTTTACGGTGTATATATGTCGTCCCATAGTTTTTGGAGACCAAAATATATTCAGCCTAAACTTAAATAAAATCAGAATATTTAATGCTGTGCAACATTTCAGTCAGCAGCTGACACTTCATATCTTCCTTGATGATGATGATGATGATGAAGATGTGTCAGGCCTGTACTGCAGCTGTCTTTATTTACTTTACCGTACTAGTTTGTTTTGGGGACTTTTTGCCTTCAGTTGGGTTTAGCAAGTGAAATTCATTGAGGTCAGGTGATTCTGGGCCAATTCCATGCTAAAACCAGTAACCAAATTGCACTGCGTCATCTGATCTGCAGTGAGATTACGGTATTTCATATGTATTACTAATTTGGGACATAATAATTGAATCAATTAAAATTAAATTATTTAACCATGCCTCCTGTAAATGTGCTTAAGCACATGTTTTTGCACACACACGTACCAATCATTGATAAGTCTGTGTTCCCAGTATAACCTGTTTTAAAAACAACACTGAGAGGGTGCATCTGTTTCTTTTGATTAGACCAGTTATTACCTGTAAAACCACTGCGAGTGGGAGTTATTGTGGACCGTGATGTGACCCCGTCCTTTGTGTGTTTATGCTGTCTTGAAAACGAGTGTGTGTGTGTGTGTGTGTGTGTGTCTGACTAAGACAGAACATATTGTAAAGTAGGACTGTACGTAGATAAGACTGGGTGCTACAACCCTAACCTGGATGGCACCGGTTATGGCTGACATAACCCCACCTCTGCCAGTACATTTGTATGTTCCTTTGTGAACTTAATTCACAGCCAATCACAACAGGAGGAGTTGACTTTTTGGGAGGGTGCAGGGATTGAAAAAAAGCTGTATTTGATTGGCAGACAACCTCAGAGATTTTTCTTTTGGCTTTTTTGATGCATTTTTCGTGTGCTAAATGTGCAATTGTTTTTTTTTTTTTATCTGTTATCATTTGTCATTATTTTATCTACTTGATTCATACATATGTAACCTATACTCCTTACCTTGATAAGCAATAATGTCATCAAAAACCTTGATGACAATAAAGTTAACACTTATTAATGTTGTTGCTGTGTTAAATTGCAGATAACCCCTTATTTTTGGCTACCCTTGTAGTAACAATTACCATTTTGTCAGACGTGTTCAAGCTGTATGATGAAATGACACATGATGAAATATTTTGGGACATTTCAGGTAGCAGAGGTACCACGTGTTTTTTTGCCCTGAGCACAGCCTCGCAGGCAACCCCTTCCTTTTACGCTGAAATCCTGCTGTTTCAGCAGTACTGGTGGTCCTATAATCTCAAACACTTCCATGATCCAAACTAGAACTATAATTTTCCTCACGTATCTGATTAACGGACCTGGTTGTGACAATCGTGCGATGCAGCGCAGCATGAAAATGTTACTGTGAGGTAACACGTAGGGTATAATAGCCCGTTTACGCCAACGTCGAGACGTAAATACGGAAGCAGGACCGTCTCCCTCCCTCACTCCCTTCCCCATCCTATCAAAAAGTAGGCGTCAGTATCTAGCCGAGTGTCATTGGGTTAAAGTTTGTCCCCTTTGAGCTGCTCATATAAATAATAACAACCGATATTTTTTTTGGCTAGCATGTGGAGAGAATCTCTGTTATATAAGTAGACCGGTTTCATACACATTCAAAGTCAGCTGAATACTCTGGCAAGATACAAGCAAGCAGCATGTCGGTCGACAGCGTGTTTAGGACCCGCTCCCTCGGTGTGGCCGCCGAGGGTCTTCCTGACCAGTATGCCGACGGTAAAGCAGCGAAAGTCTGGGAGCTGTACATCGGAGACACGCAGAGTAGGACGCAGGAGTACAAGAGCTGGGTGGTGTCTTTGCTGAGAGAGCATGGGGTGCGGAGAGTGCTGGATGTAGCCTGCGGAACAGGGTAATGTCAGGCTCCGCAGAGGCTGTGCAAGTGTCACCAAACTCAATGAAAAAATTGCGCTTATTTCAAGATTTATCCTTGTACATCAGCAAACATAGCACACCTGGTGAACATTTTTATACATGGCCTATATGAGTACAATCCAATCTCTAATTCGGCTTTAGCCTTGTTACATCAAATATACATTTTTACATTTAAAAATGCTGCTAATGCATATTTTGATTTATGGCAAAGGTGGTGATTATATTATAGGCTACAGCTAGTTGATAATTGCAGGGAAGAGATATGTGTAGGTTTGTGTATTCACGCGGAATTGAAGACAGCTCTTGATCTTGCACATGGTAAGCAGTCTTACTGAGCGAGTGGTGTGACATGTGCTCCCATAGTTACCCTTCAGGTTTGTGAATGGGTGTGACCATTCTGAAAATAGGCTACAGGAGCTCCATAGCAGAGACTCATTTAGCAACATGTTCATATTGCCACGTATGTAGTGTGTGTGTGTGTCATTGCTGTTTTCTTGTCTTTTGTGCTTGATAGAGCTGTAGAGAAATAGAAGCAACTGGCAGTGGATTTTAAACCTGTATGAATTAGTTCATTTTATTCAGGATAATCCAGTTTGAGAAAAGTGTTTTGAAAAAAATGCCCATTTTGTACTGTAATGAACAAGTTGGATATCTTTATAGTTAATCAGGTTACTTTGACTTTCCTGGAATTTCAATCCAGTGACCGTTTTAACTCCGGACAAAATCCGGATTAGGCCAGAGAGTAATGAATGAAAGTGCAGAGTTGCAGCAGCCACTCTTAGCAGTTCCTGCCTCCAGCAGCGGTCTGGGGTCAGCACCGTGACTTGTTGCCTTAAAGTGATTTCATGTTCTAACTACAAATGCTCATAATTGTCTAAACAAAAGATGCAAGAGTGCAAGTTGCAGTGCAAGCTCACCAGCTACACACACTTTTGACATATTTTGATCCTCAGCAGGCTACTGAAAGGAGACTGATAGCTATAAAAACTGGAAGCTGGCCGCTTTAAGTGACTCATTTGGAAAAGCAGATCCAGAGTTCAGTGGTTGATGAGCCGGTGATAGGTAGCTGCAGTGAGTTTTGACTGGTTCGCTGCAGTCTGTTTACCTGCACTGATAATGTATCTGTGCTTGAGGACAGCAGCAAGGCCATTGGCTGAACTTAGACTGGAAAACAACATATTTTAACCTGTGAGCCAGCTGAGCCCTCATCTCACCTCAACTCCTCCTTTATATGTGGGAGAAATTATGCAGGAGATGCAATATTATCAGTGTCATTATCTTAAAATCAATTTATTAGTCTGATCAAGTGACACAAAAAGCATCTTACCTAAAAAATGATCACCTATTTGGCAGATTAATATTAACCAGCTAATGTTTATCTTAACTTCTTCCACTCTAGGTCAACACTGCATCTCAAAAGTAAACACTGTAAAGCTTCATATCTCACAGAGCAATGTCTGGGTGGATGTGGTCGTGTAGTTCACCGACTTTGACCCCATTCCATAGTAGTAGTGTGTCTCTGTAACAGGGCCATCTGGGGTGATGTAAATATGTCCGTAGTGGAATGAGGTTACAAAGGGCCCCAACTATTTTTGGCTCACTAAATGTGTCTGTGATGCCAGTTTTTCCAGTTGTTCTGTCACCAGATTTAGTGGCGACTACCGCGTGAACCTACAGATTGCGCTTTGCGGTTTAAGAACATAATCAGAACTCGCAGAGGAATCTTTTATTTCACATTAAGATTTACACTGTGTTTAATTCCAAGTGAGCTTCTGCAACAGTTATGTAATTGCACCCTACATTCTTATTGTTGGTTTGTCTGATCTTACTGCAAACACACTGTTGTTTTTTTTTTGGTTTTGTATTTGCTGCTGTTGATTATCTTTTCTCAGTTACTCAGTTGCTGTTAATTATTGCTGTGTGCTACCTTTTTCCAGGTCACCAGTGCAAAGAGAGAATGGTTATTTACTGTCATATTTGAATATTGTTCACCAGCCAATACAAACCAGAGTGAAGGAGCAAACAGCCGTGGTTAAACATGCTGGCTGTGAATGTATTCTTGTTCGATTTCAAATATGCAATGAAGTTAAACTGTAGATACAGAAGTAATCAGTACTGTGAATGTAGGAATCAATCCTATCAGGTCATTTCAACAAAGCAGGAATCGGCTGCAGTCACAAGGAAGTGCACAAGACAAACAGTAAATCAGTAAAATCAAAAGTAGCTTAACTCACCATCGGCAAACATTTCGTCTCACTTTGCTGCAGTAGAAATTTTAAGGATGGTTCCTAGTGTGTTCTAAGCTGTGTTTTTTTTTTTTTTTTTTTTTTTTTTTTAGGTAGGCTGATCTCATGCAGGACTTGTATTTACAGAGCATATGGTTTTTATTTTATAGAGTCGACTCCATTATGTTGGTCGAGGAGGGCTTTAACATGGTGAGCGTGGATGCCAGCGACAAAATGCTCAAGTACGCACTGAAGTCGAGATGGGAGAGAAGAAAAGAACCAGCTTTCGACCAGTGGGGTATGACATTTTTTCATTTTGTTCAGATTGAAGTGGCGTGTTTGGACACACATTGTTTTTTAAGCGTGGTATTTAAAGCCTGTATTATCATATCACATTACCGCAGTGTTCCTCAGGTGACATCCTCCTGATATTTCTGTCGTTCCTTCTCGTTCGCAGTGATTGAAGAGGCCAACTGGCTGATGTTACAAGATGACATTCAGAAACCGGGCGATGGCTTCGATGCTGTCATCTGCCTCGGCAACTCATTTGCTCACTTACCAGACTTTAAAGGTATATCATTAAAGAATTTATTTTTCACAAATTTAAAAATGAATGTTCAAATCTCACATCACCAACAAACACAACAGGGATTCATTCAAGACCATCTCAAAACAAACATCCATCTATGAATTGATTACTTCTGTATTTTCAGGCTCCAAACTCACAATATCAAGTCTCCACCACTGCTCATTCATTCAATGTGAAGTGACTGTAGAATATTTGGTAATAGTTAGTGATGTTGCTCGTAGGGGACCAGAGTGACCAAAAATTGGCCCTTCAGAACATTGCCAGTATGGTGAAACCAGGTGGGATCCTCATCATTGACCACCGTAACTACGACTACATCCTGGAGACCGGGCGGGCGCCACAAGGCAAAAATATTTACTACAAGGTACTGAATGTAATGGAGTTGAGATCAGTTACAGAATATACAGTTTGACATGTAGAAGATCACTTTGTTACCCATTCAACCTCTTTTTCTGTATAAAATTTCTAATTTATCAACAGTAGCTTTTGTAAATGTCACTTTTTTTCCCCACAATCAGAGTCTTAACCCTCTGCTGTTTGCTTTGTATATCTTGGCTCCTGAAAAGTGAAAAGCATTGCAGTTTTGCAAGAAACAAATCAAAGACCTCAAATAAGAACAAAGATATCAGGCTGAGAGGCACATAAAAAGCCTGTTTTTAATCTAAAACAGGCTTCTGCACTATCTGCCTCTTCATTACTTTGAGAAGAGGAGTTGGAGAGACATGGCTCTTTATGAATGGTTTACTTACACTCTTCCTAGCGGCAGCTGAGTTTAAGACCTAAATCTCTTATTCAGAGCCTGCCGGATATTGCGAGATCTTCAGTGAAAGAGGCACAGGCGAAACAGAAGGAGTTGTGCATGAAATTGTCTGGTTTTAAGACTATTTTGGAAAACGGTGAGAAAAAAACGGATAATGTCAGGAGTGCTGAGAACGTGTAAGCGTGTACATATGCAGCCTTAATGATTCGTAGCATCTATGTCGCAGGTAAAATACACATTCATTGGCACCAAGAAAAAAAAGACCAACGAATAATCACTTGGATATTTTCCTTCTCTTTACCAACATGTTTCTGTTACATCAAAACTTTGGGTTCAGACATCTGAAGTTTAGACAAACAAGCAGTCCTGACATTTAATTTCTAGCCTCTTGGCAAAAGCTTATATATATATGAAATAGAAAAAGACATAACAGCAGGTGCCAACTGCGATGAGCCATATTTGATTTACTCTATTTTCCTCCAAACAAGTTCCTTATTCTTTAATCCAGCCAACATAGGAACTATCCAGCTGGAAGGCCCAAATGCAAATACTAAGTCAACAGTCGCGTGCAAGAGCAAAATCCACTTCAGATACCTCCATAATCCCAGAGTCTGCTCTCATGGTCCAACTCCATAACAGCAAGAGCAACTTCCTGGTTTTGTTCACTAGCTTCTGATCAGGCTTCAGCTCAGCTCACTCTTGGAATTACTGAACAGGAGATGAAAGTTTGCAGGGAGTAATCTTTGCTATGTATTACTCACTAACATGCTACATGTGTTGTGTGTGTTTTGTGTGTTGCAGAGCGATTTACCTCAGGACATCTCCACCTCAGTGCTGTGGGTCAACAGTAAACCCCATATGATTACACTGGACTACACCATCCAGGTGCCTAAGGCCGCCCTCCACAATCTTCCTGAAGTCAGGTAGGTGTCGAGCCAAAAGCTCTGACAACTGCGTTTTAAGTTGCAATACACGACATTCAGCCACTAGATGTCGCACTAAAGCATCAACATCTCAGACCAAAACCCAAGTGTGTGGTGTTTACTCAATAAAGTGGATATAATTCTCTATGACAGTATATATAATGTTATATCATGATATCTCTCCATATATATCCAAATCTCACAAAAAGATCAAAATCAACAATACATTTGTCCATCTCTCAAAACTTCCCATCCCTGCCAGTGGCTCTCACCATCATTCATTCCTACTGAATATGTCATTTCTTCCCAAAAGATGGACATTAATATACAGTTTTAAAAAAGTGTTATTACTCAATAGTTATTACTCAATAATGTTCCCAAATCTGCTGAGCTCTGTAGTGACTCAAGCAGGGGTAACTTCTGCGTTTTTAGGGACTATCTATTAATGAACACACCTTTAATGCGCTTGGGCTTTTTTGCAGCAGCAGCAGGATAGTGTGTGTGTATGTGGGATCGACTCAAAAATGAGCTCCATTTAATAATATTCATGTTCATGTTGATGAAGGATCATCACCCAGTGCAGCTGTGTGGCTCACGAATATGGTTTTAATAGTTTTTGGACAACAATGGAGGTCAATGGCGCTGAGATAAAAGTTATCTCAGGCTTTGGTTACACAGATGTTACTTGTTAGTGGGATAAACGTTGTTGTTGGTTTTGGTCTTTTCTTGGGATTTGTCGACAATAGGAAAAAAACGCAGAATATTGCCAGCGTTATCCTTTAAGGTATAGCTACCATAATATTAATAATATGGTAAAATCTCTGATGATTGATACTGTCTCACAGTATATATTATTATATTCCCCAACCTTATGACTTACTGTTTGCCTGCTTTAACTTGTTTGTTCAAGAGCTACAATAACATGTTTGGATTTCAGTGGTTTTAGTTACCGAAAGACAAATATGAAGTTTCCAAACCCCACCTTTGTACTGATGATCAGGAGACAGATTCACAACATAGTAATAACTGGTCTTGTAACAGCAACTGTCAACGTCAACACCATATTGCATGACAGCATCATGTCAGACACAGTGTTTGATTATGAAGCATACCAGTATTTGTGACATATAATATCTTTTTGGTGAATGTCACATGGCAAATACTTAGAGCAGTTTCAACTTTTCTTTCCGATTATGAAATGAGTGATTCTCAATCATAAACAAGCTTAAGTTATATTCCTGTTGCTTGTCTGAATATAATAATGACAATGACATTAACCACATCCCTAAAATGTTACCTTGAAAGCATCCTGCAGTGTTTGTCTTGTGACATTTAATAATATTTGTCTCAGTCTGGGATATTTCTTCACTGTTAAGACTCTCTGCGATGTTGTTTACTGAAATCCTTTACAGTCAAGGTCGATGGACTCCTTCCCCAGACATGTTAGAAGCAACAATAAGTGCCTTTATCGAGTGGAGAGAGGAATCCTAACGTGTGTGTGTGCCCTGTTTGTGTTCCGTAGTAAATTCCGTCTGTCCTACTACCCTCACCGTCTGGAAAGCTTCAACGCTTTGCTGAAAGAGGCCTTCCACGGCAAAGTGGAGCACAGCGTCTACGGAGATTTCCAGACGTACGTCCCCGGTCAGTCCCAAGCCCCGTGCTACTTCATCCATGTCTGTAAGAAGAAAGCCTAAGAGACCTACCCATCGACTTCCAACACATACAGACACACACGGCCCTCTGCCCTGTTTAAGTCCCAACATGCTCCTACAGTCCTCCAGATTTGGGCACAATTAAATTTGAATAAGTTTTCAAAATATGTCATCTTATATTTCTGAATGATGAGGAGGACTGGTTAAGTGAAGAGCACTTAGACATAAAAAAATCATCCATGTGTCCCTGATAGATTGTTGACTGCAGCGCCCTGTGCTAATACATGAGCACACACAAGGATGGTGGTAATTAAGAACGGAACACTGGCCTTTATAGAAAACATATTGTTAGTGTTTTTTATGGGCTGAAAAATTGTTATTCATACTATTTGGCTTTAGAGTTCCCTCAAGTTTTAATTTTCCCTCATTTTATAGAAAAAAAAAACATGTATACTGAAATGTTTGCACTACCAAACCTCTTCAGCTCTACTAGGAACAACTGGATGATTTTAATCTCTGTGTTCTGATAACATTAGTGGAGTTAAAAACAGCCAGTTCTTTGAACTCTCAAATAGATCAATAGTCTAAATAGGGTGAACCTAGGTTACAAAATAACATGTATGAAGTGCTCCTCATTTCTTAAAAATATACTCACTCAGACTGTATTGGACCACTGTTTTGCCCGTGTCTAGTATCTTCCCAATGTGCTGCTTTTGTGTTATATTTGTTTCTGTCCACACTGCTTCTTCCCTCTCTGAGCCTTAACATCCAAAATGAACATGTTTCAAAAAAATGGTGCTGCACATCAGTGGTATTCCTCGTGAGGGAATGCTTGTCCATCACCAGTTATGTATAAAGATATGTTCGTAGACAGTTCTATTTTGTACGTTTACCACGAGGGTCTTAAAACACACAGATTAAAGCATCTGTGTCTTTGATTATTGTAGCCTTTCTTTTTTTTTCGTGTATTGTTGAACTGGAAAAGAAAAAAAAAGAGCTGATCTCATTTTGGCTTCTTGCCTTCAGACAAATCTTTAGCAGTACATGATGACAGTTACAGTATTTAATTGTACTGGATTCACTTTTATGAGAGCACCCCCGCAGTGTCATTTCCTTAACTGTAATCTTGCACAATTATTAACGTAATTTTTAAGTAAGACCAAAAAAAAAAAAAACGGCTAGTAAGGCTTGTGAATCACCAACTAGGCCAGTTAGTTTTAGTTTAACCTGCTTGGAATGTCAATACAAAGTAGGACAGGAAGTGCTAACCTGCCAGTTAGTCTGTGAAGACGACACAGAGTTTAATCATAGAAAGGATTGGGAATTCTCCACCCTTGAGTGCCCTTTAGCATCTCACCAAATGCCTACCAGCTCCAGATCTTAAGCAGTTGTTTCAGTTTGTTTACTCTTACTGTGTGGTACAATAAAGTTGACTTTATTTGAGCCAGGAACAGCCTTCGCATTATTTTGTTCATTTCCACTTATGAACCTAAAACTGGACAGCAGCGTGAGTGTATCTGTTGAATGTGACTGTAAAAACTACAGCCTAAATTACTATCAGAATCATTTTGGTTAAAAAATGCAAACAGTTGCCCAACACTCTTCTTCTCAACCAAAGATTTTTGGAAAGTATTATTTTCATTGCTCAATTTTCAATTTGTTTCATTCAATTATGCTGCACAGATGTACTGTGCAGTCTCTCAAATAATTGAGTTTACTCAAATAACGAGGGAAACATGATGTGAGAATAATTTATGTTGCTGTATTATCCAGGTCCAAATACATTTTGCTTTGATACCAAATTAAAATAAATGTTATCCCTGCCCCTGCTGTTTGCCAAGAGAGCCGCATGGTGCATTCAAATGTTGTGCCAGTGCCTCTTGTAGAACAAAATGTACGGTATGCTGTAGTATGTGATTAATATGAGATCAACAGTGGGAATGTGGTAAGAAAGGCTGTGGCTTTGGAAGTTTATGTAGAGGTCAAACTATTTCAAAACAGTCTTATTATGTTGCCAATTCTTTGAAAAAAGTGTAAAAATGTTTTAAAGTTTATTGCTTATATAATTATTGGGATTATTTTGCATGAAATAAAAAGAATTTGAAATAGGTAGCCTATAATTGTCATGTTTTCATTTTGTTGTTGTTGTCATGTTTTTAGTAGCCACGCTATTGGCACCACTGTGGGGATAGTAATGTGAGTCCATCTGTCAGTCAGTCCACTGCTTTGCTTCAGACTCAATATCTCAGCAACTGTTTGATAGATTGTTATAAAATGTTATAAAAATATTTATGGTGTACAGTGGATGAACCCTAACAACTCTGGTGGTCCCTGACTTTGCCTCTATAACACAACCACCATATGTTTCACTTATCTAGTTAAACATCTCAATATATGGATTGGTACATCATTTTGTACCTGAACATTCATGAATCCCAGAAGATGAATCCCAGTGACTTTGATCTTCTGAATTTTACTCTAGTGCCACCATGAGATTGACATTTGTGATTTTGAGTGAATTGGCTTTTCAATTTGGTACAATAATACTATAGCATGAATTGGAATAACTTTGGTGATCCCCTACCTTTATCTAGTAGCATCATCAGACTTCATACTTCGGTTTGTGACCAAAACACCTGCAAAAGTAATGAGTTTGAGTGCTAATTGGAAAACGTTAGCATGCTAACACACTAAACTAAAATGGTAAACATGATAAATATACCTGCCTGACACTATACCTGCTTAAACATCAGCATGTTCGCATTGTCGTTGTGAACATGTTAGCACGCTAATGCTAGCATTTAGCTCACTGTGGCCAAGTACGGCCTGACAGAGCCACTAATGTTGCTGAAGGACCCTTAGTCTCGTGTCCCATGACAGATACAGTAGCCACTGTAGACTATAACACATACAAATACAGAATGCAGTTCAGTTTAAGTCCAAGTTAACTTGGCTACGACTAGATTTGTATCATATTTATATACATTTAATTAGATGCAATGAGTTTGAAGTATGCCATCATGTTTTACAGTAGGTAACAGAAGAGTTGAGGATATGTCTTGTATTTAGATTTTGACTTAATGTGAAAGTATGAATATCACAGGTAAGTAATAAAACGATGAAAAAGCTGGATAAGTGGAGGCACTAGTTGGAGGTGTGTACATGAAACTGAGTAGCATTTTTCTTTTAAATTAGAGAACAGTGTCTTAATAAATTTGTGGACATTGTTTGTACCCATAAATGGCCATTAGAAGGGCATCATTTACTTCCCTCTAAGTGCAGAATACAGATTTAACACAAGGGGGCGATATTACATTACATGTAAGCATTCGGTACACACAGATGAGGACCAGACTGTATATAGTTTTTATTAGTATACCACAAATTCATTGTCTAAAAACAATAATGAATAAATGACAAAACTCAAGTAAAGAAAATGAATCTGTTTTGAATTATGTTTGTTTGTTTGTTGTGACTGCTTAACTGCGTATCTAATTTTCAAGACCAGTGCTTTCAAATGTAGTTTAGTTTGTATCTTAATCTGAGTGATGTTTCACAGAAGATTAAAACCTGTTGTTATCATCAAGCTTTTTTAAAGTTATAGCTCTTTTTCTTGACACTGCAGCAGCAAATTAACGCAAAGAACACTATAAAAGTTCTTAGCCCCAATAAAATATACAGCGCCTCCTTCACTGTCTGACATTTTGTCAGTGAGTGACATTTCCTGCTCTGTGTATCTGGCCCCTGAACATGAACTCGCTCACCATCATCTAGCATCGCCTCCCTGGAGTGTCTGTAGCTCATCTCATCTCATGTCTCTGAGGTATGCTATCAGACTCTGTGGTAGACGGCCGTGCAAGGAGCTGATACACAAACCAGATGTGAGAACCGTTTGCCAGATGTGGCTGCTCTGCTTTGCTTTGCTAGAGAGTCAAAGTGGTCAACCATGACTGGCTTGACTGGGGAGGATCGCTTTCACAGCACGTCATTGGCCAAATCAAACAAAAACAGAGGGAGCTGAGAGAGACGGATTGGCTGGAAAGAAGGAGATGAGTAGTTATGATGACTAATCATTACATCGAAGTGCCTTTAAAGGAGAGAAAATGAAGGGACTTAAAATAATTTATGATCTTGTTAAGAATTTATTTAGTTTGTATTTGAAGAGAAAATGATTATTCTCATGATTTTGGCAGCCACCAGTAGTGTATCACAAGGAACTAAATGTTGGATTTACTACTCAGTTTTTTGGATTTTCTGGCCCCAGTATTGACAAAAAGGTTGTAAGCGCCAATCTGAAGTACGTCCCTCCATGAAACCCATTCGTGACATATATGCAATAAGTCCATCCAGCTGTTACATATTTTGTCTTTCCAAAATTCTCTGGTCAGTCATTCCCAGGAAAAAACCCTCTACTGCACAGAAAGTGAAGCAACAGCAGTTTGTTTGGAGTTAATCTTCTGTAACGAGACTTTCATCTCATAAATCTAACAGAGGTCTGGAGAAACGCAAGCACATAGTTGGTTAAAAGGGCACAATGAGTTGTTGTTATACTTCAAACCCGTGAAATTACACGATAGAGAACTGGTTTCTAAGTAACAAGACACACACTATATGTGAAATTTTAAATGAGCACTGACAAACTTATGAGCAGTCAGATTTGTACCTCAGGATTTCCAGCTATGTTATCCAGTTCATTTTTTGGCAGTATAGTAATATACTATCATTAGCTGGCTAGTGGCAACCAGATAGAAAAGTGAAGATTTAGGCTCTTTTTTTTTTTTTACTAATCGTGTTTGAACTTTTTTCCCTCTCATGATTCTATAATAAAGACTGTAATAGTGATTGTTTAAAGCTGCACTAATCTATATTTTTATATAAAAAGTGGAATAAATGACTACACTAATGTGAGAGGTGGTGAACCTGCAGAGAATCATCGCCTGACTCTACACTTCCTCTCAGCTCTACTCAGTGTTTTAGTGTCTTTCAGCTCATTGTTTCGTTTTTATGACCAGCAATGTTCACTGTCTTGTTCACTCTCACCGCTCTCATCAACTTGCTTCCAGCCGCAACATGCAAAAACGATTATTTCCACCTTAAATAAGCTTTGATGACTGCCCTGTAGGCATTGATTGACAGCTCTGATTGACAGTTGGCTCACCTGCTGCTCTCCCCAGCTCCAAGACTCACATTGAGTTGGACCATTGTTGTAATACTTTGGTAAGTGTAATGTTACTATATTATGATACTTGCCCTTTTAATATAATTTAGCCAAAGTAGCTAACGTTAGTCCAAACGTTCCCCACTTGGTGTTTCCAGTGAGGCAACACTCTGCACTTCTTATTTGGAAGGTCCTGGCGCCAACCATGAACTGCAACCAAAGCTACAAACCACTGGGTGATGTCACATCTTTCTATATTCATCTTTATAGTTTATCATTCATTCTCAGTAAAAAAAAAAAAAATCTCTTTAAAATATAAAAGTCATGACAAAATTCAGCAACCTAGTTTGAGTACTCGGAGAGCGAGAGAGAGAGAGGAAAACAGAGGAGCATCTCGACATTCCTAAAGTAGAGAGGGATATTGGAAGAAAAGAATAGAAGGTGTGAAACAACAAACAACAGCACCAACAGAAAAAGTGAGGAGAGAGCAGAGAAAAGATACAGGAGAAACCCAGAGGTGCTGAAAGAATTAAAAAAAAAAGTCAGACAGTATCTAACTGGCTTTGGTTGCTTCCACTGTGAGTTGCCAGATGATGATTTTCCAGATGTAAGAGGTAGGGAGAAGAAAAAGGGAGGGGATCTGAATGGAAAAAATATTTTTTCTCTCTCTCTTTTTATTTGTCTTCCTCTTAGTTTCCTAGGCTGGTCAGGCCATGAGGTAAGTGGCTACAAACACTGTGGGCTTGGGAGCGCTTTGATGGCCTCTATTAGCCTCACAGTGCTCGCAGAAACAATAGATGTAGCAAAAAGAATCTGTCGAGCTCGACAGCTTCCTATAAACTCACTGAACTGTTTCCCGTTTTCCTCCATCTCTCCCCTCTTTTCACTTCTTCCTCCCACATCACTGATCGTTTTCTTTCCAGGGCACGTGAGAAATAGTGTTTTTTATGTATGTGTGTGTGCATGTGTGTCATGTGATTCCTTAGTACTAGCCTGGCTCTCATTTTTCAGTCCTCCTGTATGTGTGTGTGTGTGTGTTTAGAGGCAGAGGAGCAAGACTAAGGAGCCCCAGCTGTCTCTTTCCCAGCTGCCACTACTTGACTTCTGATGAGCAAAGTGGACACAGTCAAAGAATAGATGGTTTGTGTGTGTGTGTGTGTTTTGTTCTATCTTCAGCTCTTTAAGTCCTGCTGTATGTACGTTCACTTACATAATGTGTGTGTGTGTGTGTGTGTGTGTGTGTGTGTGTTTGTCTAACGGGGGCTTTCTTGAAATCCTTCCTCGGGACGGGCCAAGTTTAGAGTCTGTAAGCATTTATAGAGTCGTTATAATAAAAGAGTGGGTCACACCAAAAACTCAACAGCAGCTCTGGGATTTTCCAGCCCTCACCTCGGCCTGTGCCAAGACACTGTTTGGATAGAGCGGGCTGGAGATATTGAATGCCTTGTCTAGTGTTACGCAGGGGAATAGCCTAATCCAGAGTGGGCCCATTCTTTCCCACATGAATGGTGTGTGTGTGTGTGTGTGTGTGTGTGTGTGTTGAGATGGGGGCCGGTAAGAGAATCAAGAAACAGACAACATCCTCCTGCTGCGCATAGAAGGTCTGAAGAACAATAAAGCCTGGCGAGTGAAGGAAGCTCTCTGGCAGGAGGCCCGCGACTGGACAACGCTTAGCTTGTTGTGGGCCCTAAACAAACAAATGACAGAGTTCCTCTCAGTTTCAAAAGCACACACACACACTCACAGAGGAACACATATGGAACTCGATATGGTTTATTTATGAAAGAAGTATTGCATGAGGGCAAAACTAATTCAAGCTGTAATCACTTTGCAAGTTAAGACTTTAGAGCGAGCACAGACAATTTGTAAGCGTGGTACGTGTTTTGGACTGGCTTTTTTCCCATTTGCATTTAGTTTGTTTTTAGAATATACACTCTTAGGAATATAATAAGGCATGTGCAACTTTGGCAAACAATCCTCAAAAGAACATGCCTAAGGTTGTCAAATTGAATTCACGGTTCTGTCTGTAGACAAATGGTGGCTGTAAGAGGATATCCAGAGTATTCCTCAGTAGAAACAGGTAAAAACAAAACGACGGGCCCTCAAGCACTTTATTAACTTGTCTTTTGCATGTAATTGCTACAGTAATAAAAAAAAAAAAACACAGGTTTGAACTTATACCAGGTGTGTAGCAGTATTCTGCTTGAGGCTGCTAATAACACTTACACTTCACAAGATGAGTCACACACCTGTGGATGGCAGGAAGTTAAAGTTGTAATATGAAGTATTTAATAAATTACAATATGCCATCAGAAAATAACACTAACACCCTAACTGACAGGGTTTTTTTAAAAAAAAAGATTGTACAACGAATGAATCTGCTCTCTGTCTGCCAAACACACAAATTAAAAATTAAATTCAAAGAAATAGGCTATTAAATTTAAAATTAAACATGAATAAATGTAATTTTATTATTATTAAACTTAAATGACATGAAATTAATTAGATTAAATTAATCAAATTAAATTAAATACATGAGACTAAATTGAATTAAACTAAATTAAACACAAGATTAAATTAATATATTTAAATGAACTTAAACTTAAATAAGAAGTGAAATAAAATTGTATAAATCATATTAAATAAATTACATTAATTAATCAAACAATTTAATCAAATTAAATACATTTCATGACTTCCTTTCTAATTAGATATACCCAAATAAATGAGAAAAGAGAAAAAAGGAAGAAGGAGAAAACTTTGTTAAAAAATTAAAAAGTATATAAGAATATGTTCAAAGTAGTACATATATTATGTAACTTTGTAAGCAAGGTGAAGAAAATAATAATAATTGCAACGTTCAAAAAGTAAAGTACTGAATGTAAACACAAACTTTTATTTGTTTACAAGAAAACTCCACAGGGCACCTTTAATTTACCTGTGGAACTCTGGTTTGTCTGTCACTATAGTGTATGTGTGTGTGTGTGTCTCAGCTTCACAGGGGGCCAAACCTCCCTTCAGTAGCTTGTCTGAGCAAATCCCTAGTTAGAGCTTGATAACCTATGCTGTGACCTTACTGTACATGAAGCCCCAGCACTTTATGCTCATTAACACACACACACAGACACACACACACACACACAGCCCCTTTATGTACACGTTTTCGCACACATTCATACTCACACAGACACACACTCATGGAAACACACACAAATACAAACCCAACGTACAGAGAGTAACCAGAGGTTTGTCAATGGGAGCAGTCATGGTCACACAGGCAACACGGTTTGGCACAGTCATGACAGCCATGACTCTTAGGCCTCTTTACAACAGCCCGTTTGGTTTGTTTTTCTTCAGTTAGACTCTAAAAAATTTTTGGTGTGTGAGGTCTCCCTCTCTTTCTGTCTGTCTATGCCCCTCCACCCCGCTTCCTATTCATCCCTTACACTTGGTTTTCCTCCCAGTGGTCCTCCAGGTTCATTTCAGAGAGTGTTGCCAGCTCGACACAGGTTAGACAGAAATAACAGTCGAGCTCTCCAAGTTAAACAGCTACCTCGTCATAGCATCTGAAAGCCCCTCTGCTTCCTCTGGGCCGCCCACCACTCAAAGAATGTGTCTTCAGTTCTCTGAGACATGGCTACGGTCTGCGCACACACACACACACACCACCAAACAAACCTACACACATATAGAAATGAACATATAGATGTCATTTTCAAACACAAACACGCACATGGAAGGTGCAAATCGTATGAGCACAGAGCAGACACACACTCAGACAAGCTCTCGCAGCGGTGATTTCAGTGACAGTCCTGAGTACACTGCGTCTATTGTTCAGAGGCTTTGTGGGTCCCAAAGAGAGCAGCAAAGGGTTTGCCCGAAAAGAGAGGGAGACGGGGATGTGGGGGGGGGGGGGGGGGATATCCATTTCTATACACCAGTGAAACTACGCTCATTCTCCTAACTGCAGCCACATGGTGAGTTCTCTTAATGGAATACAGTTCAGTACAACCTGCCATGTCACACACACACACACACACACACGTATGGGTATCATCACATAAAATTTTCATAGAGGAAGTTTTTTTCCTCCTGGCAGGTCTGCTCCTGCAGAAGCTCAAGATTTCCACAGCTTTTAAATGTTAAGGAAGGATTTAGGTAAAGCCTACGCTCTAAGCCATTAAACATTATAGAGTGAGTCAGGTGGTATAAAAAGTGGTGAACTCTCCATGAAGAAAAGAAAAGTAATACTCATATATCAATATAAGTATTTTCCATTAGGGTTTAATATTTCACATGTTCAAAATTTAATGGGTTCATCCTTTAGGGAGCATGAATTTAATGTGCTCAGTCAACTGAATGGTGATCTGCCTGTTAGGTGTTGATATTTCTTGTGCACAAGGAGAAATTTTGGTATAACGATTATGCTTGAGAGACGAACATTGATTTGCACCAAAAACTCAAGGATTAATCCTTTAGAGAAAATGAATGTCCACTGAGAATTTCATTTATGTCTGACCATTAGTTTTCAGCATAGCATGCCGTGTTGGTCAAAGGAAATGCTGAGGTCATAGAGATTCACTAAAATAACTAGAAATGGTCTTCTGGGGATCATGAATATCAATACCAAAATTCAATACAATCTGTCCAGTTGTAGTCTGGTTAATTAACATGAATAAAAGTTAACAGCTATCGGCTTTGTCGGGCTGCACAAGCAATGCTAACATCAGCATACTAACATTTTCACAGCAACAGTTCTAACATGTTGATGTTTAGAAGGTATGATTTTAGCCTTGTTCACCAAATTATAGACGTTTTATTCCTTACACAATGTTGTGTTGCTAGCATGAAGTCCAAAACTTGACCTTTGTAACTTTAAAAGGTATAATATGTAATCATTCCACATTAAAATGTCTAAAACTAACTAGACCTATGTTATATGTTGTTGAGTTGTGTACTTACATTATCCCAAATGTTTCCAACAATTTTCAAACCCAGAGAAATCTGTAATTTAATAAAAGTAATGGACCAGGGAACCAAAACTAGCAGCAGCTGGGTTAACAGCTCAGCTCAGCTAACAGCCATCTGGTGGTCACCAAACGACGTTGGAGAAACACTCATTTTTAAGGTAAAACAGCTTTAATTAATTTTTAACGATTTTAATCTGCGTGTACGTTTGTTTTTGGAGAGGAAGAGACCTCTGCGGAAAATTCAGCTCCCGGAAGAAACCGGACGAACGTTTGCATCCAAAGTTATAAGAGAAATAAACCAAACAAGTGTTAGCCGTACATCGTCGGAGAAACACTGATCTTTTAGATAAAACAGCTTTATACAGTGTTTTTACCTGTAATCAGCGGGTCCGTTTGTTCTGGAGAGGAGGAGACCTCTGCGGATAATTCGGCTCCCGGTAAAAACATCCTGAACCATGAACACCGGAGTAATCGCATCTCGGTGAAGCTGATTATTTAACAACGAAGACAACAACTCCCATGATCCTTTACTACTTCACACCGTCATCACACTCCGTCTTTTGTTATTGTTTTGATCGAGAGACCCCTAGTGGCTGAAATTACATATTGTGCGTTTAATAATCAATATTGGATCTGTAGACCATCACTACCACCTATTGGTCATCGCATGAGTGATTAACTACATATCATGATAGATATCAAGATATAAATGTAATAACTTGCTTACTTTAACATATACTGATTTGACAAATACCTCTAGAAAATACAAAATGAGACTAATCTATCATAATTTTTTTTGTTTTGTTTTGTTTTTGCTTTTACAAATTTGCATTTCACAATCTACTTTCAAACCTCAGGAATATTTGTATTCCTTTCCTGTTGACATTCCCTTTTTTTATTTCACATGTCTGTCAGGTTTCTTAACATCTCTTTTAGATCTCCTTAACACTTGTGTGTTTTGTGTGTTTGTGTTGGTGCACAAGTCTGTGTGAAAGTTCATGTTACAAGTCTCAGCTGGTGGAGAGGTTGACTCAGACACGTCACTGGCTTCAGTGGTTTGGCTTCCTGTACAGTCTCTTTGGTTTTTAGAAGACTGCGACAATTCTGTCTGAAGACATGTCCATCCTCTTTCCTCACTGTGTATGTTCTTGGAGCAACTTCCTGGAGCACTGTTGTTTTTCGGCTCCAAGCATCTGGACCTTCTATCCTGACCACATCATTTCTTGACAGCGGTTCAAGATATTATGAGGATTGGTCATAAAATGACTTTTGTTTCAGTTTAATTTGAAAAGGCTTTTTTTCCCAGCATTGCACTTTGTTGTTGTTGCAAGCAACAGTGAAGTGTGGTCCGAAGCTTTCTGTTCATCAATAATTCAGCAGGCGATAGGCTACACTGTAGAGGTGAGGCTCTATATGTGATTATAAAACAGATAGTTCCAGTCCTTGATTATGATTGGCTGAGCTGCATTCGAAGCCACTGTAAAATATTCCTAAACACACACCTGTGATTGCATTAAAAATTACTGTGCCAATTAGTATCCTGTACAAATTGTTTCAAAACGTCAGATTTTGTTGTGAATTTTGATACACTGGGTGGGCTAAGTGTGGAAGAGTGGTGGAAAGAGATAGACAGAGGAGGAAAATAAAAAAGAGACACACTGAAATTAATGAGAGAGGAATTGAAGAGCTGGAAAAGTTGAGAAACAAAGTCGTGACTGTTAAACAGATTGTGTGGTCTGTTCACTGTTTTCAGACCTGGTGTGCCAAGAAAGACCAGGCTATTGATTTTAAAACAATCACCAAACTGGAGCTAAGCTAGGTTCTTTCTTCCACTGCGTCTGTGTGTTGCTTGGCAACCATTCTGCTAAATGTCGCTGAAGAACTACATTGCTTGGCGGAAGAATAACTATTTGTTATCAATGAATTGTTGCAGTTTTTGTTAATATGTGTTTATTGTATAAAACCATGCCAGGTATATGTGGTAACCATTTTATAAAAGCAATAAGCCACACAGGGAAGTGCTTTACAGTGATTTTAGAACAGCTAAGGGGCATCATAAGCCATGGCGCGGAGCAGAGTGCCTAACAACCATCCATACTTTGCCTTTAGTAGGCCTTTAGTAAGGTAAGGTATGGATCAGAGTTGCTATCCGCAGCCTTTTTCAGGAGCTACTTCAGGATGAGAACTCCCTTTTCTGCCTTACCAGTGTACTAAGAATGGACTTGATGTGATGTGTTGGAAGTCAAAGTCCTTCTACCCTTTACAGTTGAGACATGGACCAATATCATTCCTAGAGTGATCAGGACTTGAAAGCAATGTCATCTTTGAATAGTACTCAGCGACTACCAAATAATCTTTGCCTTTGAGATGAAAAAAGTCCTTTCCAACTTGGTCCCATGGAGTTGTTGGTAAGTCAGCCACCATCATCAGTTCCTTAGTTGTTCTGTTTCTGTGTTTTTGGCAAATTTTACATCCACTTAAATCAATGTCTTGATTTATTCCAGGCCAAAAAACTCTCACTCATCTTTTGCATTCCTCCACACCGAGATGGCCTTTATGAATTCTTTGCAACATGTCCTATCTCAAGCTGTGTGGTATGACAATCCTGTTCTGTTTGAGTAGTAGACCATCCACAACACTTATGTGATAATACAAAGGACAGAAACCTGGAGGCCATCCATTCTGAATGTTTTCCAAGACCATTTGCAACTGTGTCCTTGTCAGTTTCTTCTGCTATTTGCATCAACATTGTGTTTGACACAGGAAGAGTAGCTGAAATCATATTACATGGATTTCAACATCTTTTTCAGTTGAGCTCACACAGCTTCCTGTGGGTGTTCATGAATAGTGTCTGCAAACACCAAGTACTTGCCAGGTGTGTAGATCAAGTCAAAATCATACCTCTGCAACTTTATCACAAGGTGTTGAATTCTGAGAGATATTTCACTCAAGTTCTTTTTGATTATTGCAATCAATGGACAATGGTCTGTCTCCATAGTGATGGTAGGAAGGCTGTGAAACAACCATGGAATTTTTCAAGACCAACCACCAGACTAAGAAACTCTTTTTCCATTTGAGTATGATGACGTTCAGTGTCAGTCATGGACCTGGATGCATATGTCACAGGCTTCCATTGGCCATCTTCAGCCTGAAGTAGTGACACAACTGGGCTATCTTTAGAGGCAACTCTGGATAGTTTCAGCTGTTTGTTTGCATCAAAAAAAAGTTGTTAGTGTGGTTTTGAGAGACTGCCATTCTTGCTCTGCTGTAGATGTCCACACAAATTCATTCTCTTTGTGCCGGAGTTCATGCATGGAAGATGTCTTTACAGACTGGTTGGGAATGAACTTGCTGATGAAGTTAATCATCCCCATGATATCTAGTATTCATTTTTTGTCTGTTGGCCCTGTAATGTCCAATTTGGCACTGACTTTCTCTTCATCCAGCTGAATTCCTTGAGCTAAGAGCTTATCCTCAAGGAATACAATCTTTTGAACACCAAACTGGCATTTCTTCTTGTTGAGTTTCAGGCCATTCTTGTGGACTCTCAGCAGCACTTTTGTCAGCTGCTCATTGTGCTCCTAGAGTGTGGATCCCTAGACGATGATGTCAGCCACAAATGCCTTCCAGTTCTTCAATGACATGTTCCATTGCTCTGTGAAATATTTCTGACACAGACACTATTCCAAATGGCAGTCACAGAAAGCAATATGTGCCAAAAGGTGTTGAAATTGCAATACTTTGTACTGTCCTCATCCAATTTCAGTTGCCAAAAGCCCTGAGATGCATCAAGTTTTGTAAAGAACTTGGCAATTCACTGGTAATTACCCCATGCTTTGGGATCTGATAGTGTTTATGTTTAATGTTTTTACTCAAATCTTTTGGGTCCATGCACACTCTGAAGTCTTCTGTCTTTTTAGTGACACCTACCGTAGAGTTAATCCAGTCTGTGGGCTATTGAACCTTCCTGATCACTCCAAGCATGGTCATTCTGTCTAGTTCCTTTTTTAGATGATTTCAGAGTGGTACTGAAACTCTGCATGCAGCATGTAAAATAGACTGTGCATTTTCCTTTAGCTGGATTTTATATGTATAAGGTAGTGTGCTAAGCCCTCTAAAACATCTAGAAACATCTGGATTGTTAAAGTTAATGTGGTAACCCTTTAACTAGTTCTAGCTTTTCACAGGCTTCATTGCCTAGCAGTGCATCGTGCACTTCAGCAACAACATGACAGAGAAAAACATATTGTGTACTTTTTCACTTTAACTTTCGGTCTACATATGCCAAAACATGCCATTCTTTTTTTATCAGTCTTTCAGTGACACTGTTTGTGGCTTCATTTTCAACTTGTCTTTCATTGCTGCAATATCAGACATGCTGATCAAGTCCGCTTAGGCACCAGTGTCCAACTTCAGTGTGACAACAGTACTATTCACATCTAGTGGTGTCATCCATTTATCATCCTTTGGGAATGAGTTTGAGTGTGGGCAGTGTTAACAGCTGGTGTGTGTTCAGTGTTTGTATTTTCAATTGTTGGTGTATTTGCAAAGTTTATCATGCCAACAAAGAATGTCTCACTCAGGTCAGTGTCCTCTACTACACTGACAGTTATTTCTTTGGAGAAACACTGTTTCGCAAAGATTTTTGCACTTTGAACACTGCTTACCAAATGTGGAGCACTGCTTTGGTTGATGCCGAAACCTACATTGTTTGCAGTTGTATGCTCCATCTGTCTATTTTGCTGGTTTGATTCCAGGATATCGAGGACCAATGTATTAGGCAAATTGACAAGTCAGGGGATGACTGCAGTTCTTACAATCAGCCTCTAGGGACCAGGAATGTCAAATTTCATGGCAATCCCACCAATAGTTGTCAAGATATTTTTTTTAAAAAAAAGGTCAGCCTCATGGTGACAGTAAAGCAAAAGTCAGGGGCTAACCAAAGTTACAAGGTTACATTGTTAGAGACCATGAATATTTCATGGCAATCCATCCAGTAATTGTTGGGACATTTCAGTGTGAACCAAAGTGGTGGATCAATTGAGCGACCAACAGACGCCTTTAGTATCGCTAAAAAAAAGCAGAAAAAATGAAATATTATATTATTTGACAGCTATAAAAAAAGTTCAGAATAATGAAGTAATTCATGTGAGTTGGCTGGAGTGCCATTTATAATCTGTTACACACCATCTTCTCTCTCTTAAGGTTAACATTTATGTAAGTATAAAATAGATGTTTTCATCTACTGTGTGGTTGCTATGTAGTTGTGCTACCAGGGGAAAGTTTTATAGTGGGATTTTTGATGTTGTTTCAACTACCATCTTCTATAAATTTAGCATTGTGGTTTAAACTATGTCCTCTTTTGTCATAAAATTGGCCAATTTGTGTTTGTTTGGACAGTGGGACGTTACTCTGTTTGACTGTTGCCAAGATCATAAGTTTTCTTTTTATTGGATATTAAAAGGATGATTTGTATTCCCAGAAATTTTGTTTTGATTTAACCAAACCTCCATTTGTGTTGAATTTGCAGAGGTTGTTGTCAACAAAGCTCCCTTTCTGCCATGCAACAGTTTGTTGATGCATTCCGTAAAGCCGCTGGAAAATCACATTTGAGCTGTTTTTAATCTTTCCTTTTTTCTTTAGGTACCATCACTTTTTAAATGCTTTTTGAGAGGTAAGCTGGTGCGTAGGAGGTATTTTCTCTATAGTGTAACTCAGGTTCAAACCTTGGTTATGAGTGGGAGTGATAATAGTGATAACACAACATGGCAAATATTTCCTGCCCTTTAGTTCTATTGAATGCAAGTGCAGGATCAGATGAAAGTATAGAAAATCAACTTAATAACTTATTAACTATAAAATTAAGTTATTGATTTTAGTCACATGTAGAGTGATAATCACTGTACAAGGACCTTGACATTTTATGATGAATGACCATTATAATATTTAACTTCTACTTTTTGTGTTTAGTTTATAAATTTAACCAGACTCTACCACAGATTTAGCATTAATGGAAAACATTACACAAAAAACATGCATTTTGTTTCAGATTTACTCTATAAGTACTGTACTGTGCAATGTACTTTTGACCTATTGCAGTGCAAGACCCCTTGTTTGTCTGGATTTTAATTGGTTACACTGGGAACAATAATTCTTAACTAAACTCTTTCTGCAAAAACACATGAGACAAAGAGGCCAGCTAGTAAGAATTTTGCTTGCATGCCAATTAGAGTCTGGAGTTTCAGGTCATTTGAGGCTGAGAGGAGCAGTTGAAATGACTCAGAGGGCAATCTGACTCACAGCATTTATTATGATGAATGCTGGCAGACTGAAAGATCTGAGAGATCTGTCAATGATGACTTGGATGGATTATGTATGAATTTGTTTAATCACATATGAAAAGAACTCCGACACTTCAGCTATATATAAAGCTGAAAGACAAGCTGAAGTCAAACACAAAGTTGGTTATATCTCAGGTTTGGGAAGGTAGCCTTGAAGTGACCCTAATCAATATATTAACAATAGATTAAATGACTGTTTAATATGAAGGAGGTTGTGCTTGGTGACGAAGCAAGAGATTGTCATGAAATCTGCAGTTCCTCTGAACATTTTAGCCTATTTCAGTTCATTGATTTGAAAACTTTACTGTTTTGGTTCAGTTTTACCACTCTCATCGCCATTGTTTCCAGATGCAAGCAGCTGTTTTTAGTGACCAATCTCTAAAATTCCACTGTGCGCTTCCTGCCCAGCACCAAACAGCAGATTATCTGGTGAACATAGTGAATCATTTAACAACTAAATAGCCAGATAATTCCCTCAGGAAGTGGTGGAGACCAAGCAGAAAATACCACAGCTTGAGGCTGAAGCCAATGCAGAATATCTTAAAGTGCAATGCCACTGACGGCCACTAAATGCTGGCTCCAGTTGACTCCCATTCAAAAAGCACCATCTCACTAGAAGAATGGGTCATCAATCAAAATTCAGGCCCTCTAATATGTGGGCTGCTGGTCATTTCGAAAATTATTGCTCTGTTTCATTAAGTTTAATGTTATTTGATTATGATACCTGCCTTGTTAGCACATTTGAGCTTGGGCTAACCAAAGTTAGCCCAAGTGTGCACTGCTGGTCGTTCCCAGTAAGCTAGCATTAGCTAGCGTTAGCTTCGGTTGGCTTCAACCGGCTCCAATGCAAACCAATGGGCAACATCACACATCACTACATCCATCTTATATACAGTCTGTGGTGCAGACCAAACCAGAGGTAAAAGGAGAGTGAATGTGTGAACTTAGATTTCCCAAGTGCACAGAAAAATTAATATCTGCTAGATGTGTAAATAAGCCACTGTTATAAAGTCGACTTTAATGAGTGATATTCAGTTTGTTGTAAAAATAATAATAATAATTAAAAATCAGCCCACTTTGAGCTTCAAAACCGCACTTCAAAAACCAGTGGTTGACATGATGGTGGCTATTTTGGGTGAGGGTATTCAGTTGGTTGCAATCCGCAACCTCACCACTAGATGGCACTAAATCCTTCACACTTTTACATCTTTAAAACGGGGGGGAAATGGAAGCATTGGTGAGAAATTACTAACATATCACTTTCAGCATGCAATTTTTAAGGGTCAAAACACGCCAAATTGTACATCACGCAACACAAGCTTCCAGAGAATAAGGAAAAAGTCATAGCTTTGCCTTGTGACAGTTCCACTCACTTGGGTTTTCCCACTCTTTATTAACTGATGGGGTTGGCTCAGTTATCATTGAGATGGCTAAGCTGTCAGGAGACTGTGACCCCTGTCTGTAAGGATTGCCTAAAAAGCCCATCATAACACATGGTCTTATTTATTAATCCAGCATTTATCTTGTGATAACACAAATTATACAGTGTATCAGAGGATGTCTTGCCAAATCTGTGTGTATACTGAGACTTTGTGTGCAGTGGTCCTTGTTTTCCATGTGGTGGGGATGGTGATGGGGGTAAATGGAAATGTTTGACAGTTATTTGACAACTGGACAGTATGCGTATCATAGGCGAATGTTGTTTACAATCCAGTATACTGTTGTATGTTATTAAAATGCCCCGCTGATTTCCTTCTGTCTGTGGCATCTTTCAGCTTGGTTGCACCACTCATATGTGCTTCAAAACACAGTCGCTGTGTTTTGAGTCTAACTGTGCTTTGGGTGGAAGACAACAAGCTGAGAGACCAGGAGAGTGGCATTAATCAGGCACAGATGAGTTGGCTTGCCTCAAATGATAAATGCATCCAAGAAGGAAAAAGGAAAAAAAGGGGTTGACATTTGAAAGTCAGAAGTGGAGAGTGAAAATGGCTGGTACAAGCAGGTTAAGACTTAAAGTGTTAGATCAAAGACAGAGCCTCAAATTGAAGGTGTTTCAATATCGCCGGTTTTTCATACTTCCGTTGTTACATGTATAGATTATACATCCATATTTTCGGTCTAGTTTACAGTCAGTTCAAAGGGACCATGGTTTAGAGAAAGGACATGACTTGAGGAAGTAGGACAGTTGGCCAGTGGTAGAGAGATGTGTAGTTTATCAGCTGATCCCAGGGGTTGTACAGTTGGTGTGGAGTAAAATTGGGATGCGGCAGGACAGATATAGAACCAGGTTGAAGGAGGACACGTTGTAGATGCTCTCAGGCCGTTTTCTTCCCTCCTCTAACGCTTAACCTCATTCTTTCTCTCAGGTCTGTCAGGCCTCACTGCTACTACAGGCTGAAACAAGGAGAGTTATTCAAGACCTCGACAGGAAACTTGTGAATTGTTGCCAAAGATATCAGTCTTCAGACAGGGTGTGGCCTTTCATTCTGCCAGCCTCCCCCTCTCTGCCCTCCCACCTGGATCCTCTACTGCTTACTTTGCTTCACAATATGACATACTCACTCTTAAAACCTTGCTGTAATGTCAAAGCAACATTGGCAAGGGCTGTTTTAAACAGTGATTAAAGACTAACGGGAGAAGAAAATAAATGCCACGATTTGGGGGCAGCGCAAAAAGCTGTAAACACAACAGGACATAATATCACCTTATGACATTCTTTTAGCAAATGCATTAGCAAACAGTTGCCTATTTACACATCCAGCAGGCAATATTAGCATTCATTTGGAGTTGTGTTTCTGTCGGCCTGATAAAAAATGTACTCTCCTTTTGGTTCTATTTTGTTCACCACCAACTCTTGAGGTAAATATCTGGCTCTTTAGCTGCTAATGTGCTCCACTATATCAATGAGCTAGTTGTTAACTTTGTCTGTCTGCTGTTTAGTATAGGTACTGAACAGAACAAGTGGATTTATCAGAGCCATAATTGCAAAAAAGGGGCATGTTCCAGTTGAAAATACGGTTAACGAGAGAGGTGCAACTCTACCAAAACTGTGAAGTTGTACGCTGTAAAACAGAAACAGTGAGGTGAAAAACACTAAAATGCTGAAAGCTGAGGGGAACTCCAAAATCAGGTGATGACTCTCAGTGGGTTTGTCACTACAAGTTTCATCTTTCATATTACATATAGTCATTAGATCTATTGTTAATGTAAAAATATTGATTAGAGCAATATAGTTGACATATTAAGTGTTGCAGACTTTGAAAAGGCAGCCTTTGAAATGGAGCACAACTGTTTTTTTTTATTGAAGAAAATTGAAAAGGTTATCATGTTTAGACAGCTAACATTTAGCTTTTATCACCGTTCTTTTGCAGTTTATATAAAAATGTGGCACTAGCACATTATTCCTCAAAGTTTTCCTCCACTCAGCAGTGTCTAAGATATTCTTTCTCCTCAGTTTCAGAGTGGGAGACACTAGCTACCAAAGCAATTTGTCATTTATTAAAGAATGAATATATCTACAGTAAAACTAGAGTTAGTGGGCTCTCACATTACAGTGCATATACACTGTTTCCTGTGATATGGGACAGTAAAATACATACATAGTCCAGTGAGGCAATCTTATTGTTAGCTCCAGTTTTTTAGTTAAAGACACCTATCTACAAATTCAGGTAAATAAAATGCATCACTTTCATCTCCAGTCACAATTCATGGTCAACTTTGTTTTGGTACCATAGAAGATTCACTGGAGGGAAAAGGGAGTGTGCTTCACAGTCAAGGATTGAGGACATCCTACACACTGCAAACGTTTATCAAATACCAACAGCCTCTTTCTGCTCTGAAAATACAGGCGCATTATGCTGGAGGGAGAGACCCAGAAACATCAACAACAGCCAGAGAGCCGTGGTTGTTATGTAAGCTGAATCAAATTGATCCTATGGGGATCGACTTGTTGGGCTTGAGTTGCAGTGGCATGGATGAAAATTCAAGCATAATAATCTGTAAACACTTGCAGAGGGCAAATCATTGCTGTAGTTATTATTTCATACATGTGCATTCCAACACCCCCTCTATCTATCTATCTATCTATCTATCTATCTACCTATATATCTATCTATCCATCCATCCATCCATTATCCATTCATCTACATCTGTCTGAGGTGGAAGGCAGCAGCATTGGGAGAAAATAGAAAGAAAAAAAAAACAGAAAAAGACAATCCTGACAATATGTTTGAAGCTGAGAGAGACGGAGGTGAGCCGGGTGGAGTAGGGGTGGGACCTCTGAGGCTTTAGAGCCAATTTGAGGACCTTGTGATGCAAAACCAGTCCTCAGCAACAGACAGTTCCCATGGCAACGGTGAGCTGCCAAAGTTCCTTGTTGACAAATGACAGCTCCCCTCTCCTCAGCACTCGCCTAGCGGTGTGTGTATGTGTGCATGTTTGTGTGTGTGCGCTTTATTTGGCAAGTCCCCATCTTTGCCTCAGGCATGGGGGGAAGAAGGGGTGAAAGGACAGAGACAGACAGACAGAGAGAGAGAGAGAGAAAGAGCATTGTGTTATGTATGCAGACATGCATTCGGTATTCACGTACACACACACATGCAGTCACACACACACACACATACATGCTACACTGTCTGAAATGCCCTTACAGGCTTGTGAATAATTTGCCTACATGTTGTTTATGTTGGAGTTACCTCTATTATTATATAGTTTATACACTAATTATCCAATGTTATTATTAACATTATTATTATTGTATAAATGAAATTGCAGTAATGGATAAATGGTTGAAATAGTTAGCTGCGTGTGGTGAAAAAGCCAAAAGCAGTGGATAAATAGTTGAATTAGAGAGAAAACTATGAAGCATGAAGCATTAGTTCAGGTAGAGCACTGAAGTCTGGCTTGCATTGGCTGATTGGCATCAGCTGTTTCATAGCTGTATGATTGGTGACACCCAATCATATTCATGCAGGCATAAAGCATGAACATTAGAACCTGACATATATCACTGTTATATCTTCATGCCAGTGTCTTTATGTACTATTGTAATGTATTGTTGATTTGGGGAGCATTAGCTCTTTCTGCTGATTCCCTTTGGATTCTTTGAGAGCTAAAAGTAATGGGTAAATGATTGAAATAGTTAGCTAAATTAATAGATAAATGGTTGAAATAGATGTCCAGCTTCTGCCACTTTAAAGGTATAATATGTAATTATTCCACATTAAACTGTTTAAAAAATAACCAGACCTATGTTATATATGTTGTTGAATTGTGTACTTACATTATCCCAAATGTTTCCAACAATTTTCAAACCCAGAGACATTTATAATTTAATAAAAGTAACGGACCATTTCAGATAAACAAATGTTAGCAACAGCTCGGCTAACAGCCCCTCCAGGAATCAAACAACTGCAGAAATATTGATTTTTTTTTTTAGGTGAAACAGCTTTTAGTAGTATTTTTTAACTATTTTAATCTGCGTGTACGTTTGATTTTGGAGAAGAGGAGACTTCTGTGGATAATTCGGCTCCCAGCAGAAACCGGACAAACATCTGAAACGTATGTTATATGAGAAAAAGCCATAGGAAAAAGCCGAACAAGTGTTAGCAGCAGCTCGGCTAACAGCCATCTGGTGGTCACCAACAGTTTTAATTAATATTTGGACGATTTTATTCTGCGTGTACGTTTGTTTTTGGAGAAGAGGAGACTTCTGCGGATAATTCGGCTGCCGGGAGAAACCGGATGAACATCTGAATGTGAAGTTACAAGAGATATAAACCGCTAATGTGTTAGCAGCGGCTCAGCTAACAGCCTGTAGCTGACGTCCGTGGGTCGCCGTACATCGTCGGAGAAGCACCGATCTCTTTGATTAAACTGCTTTGTTCAGTGTTTTTACCTGTAATCAGCGGGTCCGTTTGTTCTGGAGAGAAGGAGACCTCTGCGGATAATTCGGCTCCCGGTAAAAACATCCAGATCCATGAATTTCGGAGTAATCGTATCCCGGTGAAGCTGATTATTTAACAACGAAGACAAAAACTCCCATGATCCCTTGCTACTTCACACCGTCATCACACGCCGTCTTTTCTTATTGTTTTGATTGAGAGACCCCTAGCGGCTGAAATTACATATTGTGCGTTTAAGTGGTAATAAAACAAAAGTAACAGACAGTTGAATTGTATGATGAATTATTGAAACAGTATACACTTTTATATAATCAATAGTGAATAGTGTTAAATAATATCCAGTTTAAAATCAATGCAAATGAACACATTTGATGTCAGGTGGTGTCAGGCGATGTCAGTGAAGGAGTACTTGAGTTTATCTGTGGGAATACATCAGACAAAAAAGGAGGGAACCATTGGTGAACATACATAATAATACCTCAAATTAATAGTTATTGCAGATATTCAGTCACATAATATGAATATTATACTATATAAACATCTACAATGACAAATATTGTTTTCTTAAAAAAATGTTAAAAAATCTGATTTTGTATGTTGCGTTTGCCATAGTGTTTCTATTAAAAGCAGTCATCCAATAATAGTAAGTGCAGTGAATTGAGAGTGAGCGATACTGAAGGATCTGAGGTAGACGCAGAAAAAGATGGGGGCAGGCTGAGCGGCAGGATACACACACCCCTGCGGCAGAAGTGTCATGAAAAGATGATCTTCCATCCTCACCTCGCAACAGAGCTGTCAAGATGTTCAGACCCGTGATTTAACCTCTCCACTTCACACAGTTACATCCTTCCAACACACACACACACACACATATGCCCACACACACTCTACAATATGTACTAAAATGGCTTAGCTGCTTTCAAGCAATCGGCAGCAATGTCATACAAAAACCTGCACGGTATTAAGAAATTATCCAGTAATTAGGGCACACATACTGAGTACTATTACTGGATCAAAGGAACATTTAACTTAAAGCCCAATAATACCACTGGATGACAGTGCTGTGTAAGCACGGACTGCATTATGCCAGCATCTTGAACAGTCACAATCAAGAGTGAGGAAGTGTATCTTTTGAAATTGTCCCTGGCTGTGGCTCTGGGTAGCATAGGATAAAGGGAGAAGGGGCTATGTTAATGCATTTTATGCTGCATATGAATATTGCAGGGACAATAGATATGACAGGAAGTACAGAGAGGAGTGTGGAGGTGACTGCTCTGAACAATATGTCAAAAAGATTAACAAGAATCAAGCGGCAAAGTGACACCTGAGAGACATTTGGTGAGTGCAATAAGCTGCAGCACTGCACTCCACTGCACAGCCTCACAGGGTGGCAAGCAAGACAATAAGGTGGAATTCACACTTACATTAACACATACACACACGCGTCTCGTTGTACTGTATCTGAGAGCTGCAGCGATCGACATGGTTGTAATATAAAGGAATGAAAGCGCAAGCAACCTTTTTTTTTTTTTCAACATTTCTTTTACTGATCTTTACACTTGTCACAGAACATCACATAAAATCATCAGAGCAGACTTGCTCTTGTTGTTTTTAATAACAGACAATGCAGTTACACGTTCTTGTCTCAGAAACAAATATTGCTTTGTCAAATTCTTTCATTTTTAAAAAAATACCACCGATAATCACAGGATTTTATAATTTAGGGTTTTTAGAGAAATGAAAAGAAATAGGCTGGTACTCCGCTTGTCGAGTTGTAGATGTGTCACTGATGCCAAAACAGTCATTAGAGATGCAACGTGTCATTTTGTGCATCAGAAAAAAGATAGGGCAAGTGACAGAGCAGGAATAATTCCACCATCCAAATGAGTCGTGGCTGACAGTAATCTATGTCACAAAAGTGAAAACCCTGTAACCTACTCACTGATATAATCTTTTTTTTTCTTTTTTTTTTTTTACTTTTGGGTTTGTCATCAGTATAATGATCCTAATCTTCAAAAGTGCCAAACAGGACACAGCGACAAACAAGAAACCACTGATCATGCCATCATGACAGAAACGCTCACATAATGTACATAGATAAGAATAGGTTTGGTGTTACATCTGTCCTTGATTGGTTCGACCGTTACTATGTCTCAGGGGTCAGTGATTCTTTTTTTTTTTCTTCCCACATTCACTAGTTTATACCCAAACAATATTCTGTCACCAATGTGATTTCACTCCATCAGCCTTGTTTATAGAAGCCTACATTGTCAGAAGCTTTAGGAGATGCAGGTCATTACAGTTAACTCCCAAATACAGGTGAAGCTTTACTTTTCAGAAAACAAAAAAACATGAAATCAGTCTGACCTGTTCAGCAGTCTTTAGATCTGTGATGAAGCTATATGAGACACTCTTCTGTGATACTCTGTTTTGATATTGGTAGTGTAAAACATCCTAGGCCATATAGTAAGCATTTTCTTAAACATGTAACCTGCAACTTGTTGCGTGTGGCCAAGGCCCTTTGTCACATGTCATTCCCCATCTACATCTCACCTCATATCTTGTCACACTTCTGTCTACTTGATCATAAGGTATAAAATGCCCAAAACCTTTAAAAAGTTTGCTTGAAAGAGTAATTTCGACTGGTGGTCTATGAGATTAGCTGCTACCCAACTCACCAACCGAGAGGGTTTGGGTGTGATATGATACAGATTGGGCATACTCATATTTTCATAAGGCTGCAGACAGACTTCATACATGTCATTTGCCAGCCAGGTAGCCTCTTAAGTTGATATTAAAGCCAAAAGCTAAAGAATAAAAGTTCAACATGGGTTGAAAATGAAACACTGTCTGGATGGCTTACTTTGGATGGCAAGACATTGGCATTTATGTATTTACAATATATAATTATTATGCTGCCAATTAAATCTTTTATGTCAGAGTGTGAGATGCCTTTCATGTTTTTCAAACCCTAATCAATGGACAGATCAACCAAACCATAAGAAGAATGTGCTGGTTGAATCTAACTGATGGAAATGAGGTTTTTCTAGGCCATAGCAACTGTCCTTGAAGGTTGGCTTTAAGTTTGTGCATTGTCACAGGCAGTTCTAGAAAACATGCATTTCAAAGTAAAAACAGAACACATTTTGGGTGTGTAAATTTAGTTTGCTTTAAAACTCTAACCTTTTAACGACATCTGAAAGATTTACTGCATTTAACTACATGCCTGTGTCCTGTTTTAGTCAAACGCAGTCACTTGGAATGCAAGATAGCTACTTAGTAACAAGAACAATTACATTAACACACAATATACACGTATCTGTAAAAACACTAAGGCACTTGAAATTGTGATTTAACATTTCCAAATGTTTATGATTGTTGTCTCTTAAAATATTTGAAGAATACACGTCTTGCCGCCACTGCAGCAGTCGCTCGCCATTGCCTGAGACAGCGTCAAAATCAACGGGTCCACATAGTTATGCGTAACCCAAGTTTAATAAAAAGAACAGCTTAAAATCAAGTTTTTAAAATGCTACATCATATCTTGCACACACACGTATACACACACACAGAAGCACACACTCCCAAATCCACAACCCTTCATTTCATAGGTTTGTTTAGGGTCTTGAAATGAGACCGTTGCACCGGTATAAAGCCCCATTTGAGACCTTTAGTTTTGTGCTGTGGGGCTTGAAAATGGTCTTGGAGACAGTGCAATAGCAAGCTTCAATTCACCTTTGGGATTTAAGATCCCACCATATGTGACTTTAGCCTTCATAATTGTTTGAGAAATGTTTCCAGTGCCAACAAAGGCCAAGAATTGTCTATTTTTCACCTGACCGTAACACTAGCGATAGAGTTGAATGGAGTTTGAAGCTGTATCTGTGTGCCACCCTGGAGTATATTAGACCATTAAAATAAAGCTGACATGGCATTACTATAGTGAAGGTAGCTCACACCTTTCATCTGCTATGAGGAGAAATAATCTTCAACTGATGACAGTTGTCGTCATCATTACATTTTCATTCTAATAGACTTAGAATGTAAGTGAATTCTCAGAGAGCACAATCATTGTCTATGACCCCTGCGGTGCCAAAAGCGAACCTTGTGGAGCTCTCTTTCTGTGGCAGTAGAGTCCCACTGACAATGTCTCACACCCTGCTCCTCCTCTTCCTCCTCCTCTTCTTCCTCCTCCTGCTCTCCATCCTCCTCCTCTTCTTCTACCCTATCTGTCATGCAGCTGTCCTCCTCTGTCCTTGCGTGTGCATGACCCAGCAAGGTCCTAGTCCTACTTTTCTGGCTTGACTTGTCCTTAACCAAATCAATAGAAGGCCCTGCTTGTCTTCTTTCATCATCATCTTCTTCCTCCTCCTCCTCTTCCCTCTCTTCCTCTTCTTCATTTTCATCCTCCTCTTCAACATCATCATCCTCATCATCATGCTCTCCTACAGCCACTGTCAGCCCTAACTTGCTATGGCTAGCTAGCTGAAAGAAGGAGGAGGAGTGTGGTGTGGATGGGCAGGTTGAGAGTGCTGCATCATACATGGAGAACGGGAGGTGGAGGTAGTGTCCTGCAGCTGCTGCCGCTGCATAAATGCAGCAGCATGTCTGGGCACAATCAGGCCGGAGCTCCCCCTGTCCCCCACGGACCATTCGGAAGCGCTTACGGAAAGGCGGTCCTGCTTGGGGTGCTAAGCAGATCCGGGTGGGTACAGCTCCGTGGAGTGCCTGGTGAGCAGGGTTTGTGTTGGGTGGCAGGACACAGGGGCCCGTGGTAAAAGCTGGGTTGGGCGGGAAGCACCAGTCAGTGCTCTGGAGGAGGATCTCTGCTCGCAGACGCCGGAGGAGGTTGTTGACGAGGACGGAGCGTCGGAGAAAGGCCTCGGGGTCGTCAATGAATCGCATCTTCTCCAGGGAGAGGCGTAGCACATGGGCACGCTCCTCCAAAACTGGTGCCACCTGAAAAACAATATCCTATTAGATCTACTATGTAACCTGGGTCAGTTACCTAGAAAATAAAAGATTCAAATTCAATAAGAAGGCAGTACATAACCTCTTTTTTTAAGAGGGAAAAGTTTTCACTGATTTTGATACAAATCAAGCAGCAAACATGACCTCTGTGCAGGTGAATAAACCTCTTTAACAATTGCAAGCACATCTAGCATGTTTCAGCTTTAATCTACCAAGACTGGCACCCTTGCACTCTACTGCTCCCTTTATAATTGAAGTGTTCTCTAATCCTTTTGGAGATTTTCCTTTTCCTTACAATACATGCATCACACAGCAGCAATGATTGTGATCAATTTTGAAAAAGCAAATTACCCGTCTCTGTGGCATCCTTCCAAAAATGTTTTGTGCTCTACAATGAATTAATTGGATGTGATCTTGATTCGCATATCCTCACTTCACAATAACTATTAGATATGCAAAATGAGATCATAACATATAATTAACTACGCTTGACCATAACCGCTGCTATTTAACACAGTCTCCACAGTTAGTAAATAACACGTCTGTCTAATAAGGTCATAGGATACATAGGCACAGAGGGTGGGAATGTGAGTGAATATCAGCACTTACAGTCTGGCAGTATGTCCTGAAACTGAAAGGAGCCTCATCATCATCATCAATAAACTTCCTCTTGAAGTACGCAATCCTTGACATTGAAACATGATCAGGAACTCGCCTACAGGGGGGCTCTGCAGAAAGAGAAAAACATCGCCATAAATCAACTGCACTGAAGAAAACGTTGTGTTTCAGTCTGATCGGGAGACTGTTGCCATGGTTGAGCTTGAGCTGAACTTAAGCAGAAGTAGCCTTAATGGCAGCAGGCTCTGGAGGAACAACTGTTTAACCACCGCCAAGGTCCTTCATATGGTTAACCCTTACATTACACTGGAAATGTAACGGCAGCTTGTTATGTGGAATAGCACCTGATTAATCAGGCTTAAGACATGACTGATGAATAAACAAACATCTGTGTTGGTGTCTGTACCCGGTGTAAATTGCTCCTCAGAGCTGCATGGTGGGGCAGGGTTCGACAGGCAGGTCTTAGTGCAGCGTTCCGATTCCCATATGGGCTGGTATGCGGAGAGCGGAGGGTCTCCCTCTGGGTCCAGGAAAGGATTCATGGACAAGACGAGGGTCATCTCTCTCTCTGATTCAGGTCTAGAAAAAAACAGAGTGAAAGTCAGTCTTTCAATTGGACACCAAAGCAAGTCGAACCCCTGATCAGCTGTAATTGGAAAAATATTACATCATTATAACAGGCCACTTCCAAATGTGTGTTTCAATCCTCAATGTTATGCCAACTAATTCACGTTTTATTTGATAATTCAGTACCAGTTTGGAAACTATTTATGCACATTAACGTTGCACATGTTATCTCCATAAATCTCACAAGCATTATGCATATGCTTTCCTAATGATGTGGCAAATGTTAACAAGATGTTTATCTATGATACTGGCAAATACGTTGGTGTTGCGTGGAAGAGAAACCAGCCTCTGTGCAAGCAGCATGACAAATCTGAACGACAATAATGGTGAGCACTAGAAATTGGCAGATGGCTGGCAACTCTGTGATATGCATGGTACTGTAACAAGCGGGACACAGATGGAGAAATGACACCCACTCACACCATGAATTCCCTATTGATTAGTTGGTAGGAGAGTTAGCGAGATGTTTGACACCAATTTGTTCAGTGAAATGGATCCCACACATTGAATTGCACGGAGAAGCTGTGTCAACAGCATGATAAGCTAGAGAGCAAAGGAGATGTGCGCTGTGTCAGTGGGTCCAGTGAACAAGGCAAACAACTTGACAAAAGGTATCCAACAGGCACACTGCATATTTGATTACAGTTAATTGACTTTTGTCAGTTTCCAAATAATATTTGAAACCATATCACCTTATGTATTAAAATAATGTAGACAAGAAGGAACACTGGACCAACACATTACTTGGCAGTGTTGCAGTAAGCACTACTGTTAGAGCCAGCTGAGCTTTTTAAATCTCAAAGCAGAGCCCTGTTGTACAGTGTGTGTGTACTTATGAATTGTCAATAAGCAGAGGACTTATTGAATCTGATGTAAGAAACTGTATTGTCCTTTTGATCACAATAAATGGCTGTCTCTTGATTCAGTGATGATTCCTCCCCTTCATGCAGAATGCAAAGCCAGCTGTTTCAGGCGTCAGCGGCCAAACTTCCCTTGTCACTATCTTTCCTCCTCAAAGCTTCTCCTGCCCCTCCAGTACCTGCCCCCATGAACAGACACTATTTCCTACAACCCTTCTTGACAGACCAAACTGAGGCGACACCATCTCAGCCTCACCCCTGTTGGGGTAGCTGATTAAAATGTCTGCTTCAATAAGCTCCCTGCTTTCCTTGGCTGAATAGTTTTATTTCTGTGAGCTGCTTTGCTAGTGTTTCCTTTTAAATGACTAATCAGACACACCTAAAGCCACTGGAACATCACCTTCGACAGTGCTGCGCTTTCCCAACCTATCTATCCAGCTCCGGGGAATAATGGCTCACATAGAACATTTACATTTTTATAACATTTAGCTTTAAAATCAACACTCAACAATGACAATCCAGTACAAAGCCTGCATCACTGCAGTTGGCGCACATGGGTGAGGGGCCTGACACTAAGTGATTCACAGGTTCCATCAGGAAAGCATCACCTCACCCAGAGTAGGGAAAGCCAGGCCTGGGAGGTCTGGTGGGAAGCCTGGAACCAATGGAGCCCAGTTGGGTTGAGCCCCAAAAACATGGCTTCAATGCTATGGAGGGCCGCCATATACAAAGATCAGGATTTGGGGCATTGCCAGTTGGGTGGCGGGCAATGGTGGATTACCTTCTGTTCATGCAACATGAGGTTCAGAACATGACCTTACTGACCTTACTGGAGGGGAATGAATACTAACTGGATATAGCTAGGCTTGCTTGAGAACTCAGCACTGGATCCACAACCTCTAGGTAGGGGCTGGACTCCTTTTCTAGAGAGGGAATCTTTTGGAATTTCACAGTTCAATTTGATTCTGATTCATAGTGCTACAATTACAAAACTATAAATTTGAAGGGATATCATTACCATGTAGTTGTTAATGCTGTATATCCAGCAGTGGAGAGCAGCCACTCTGCTGCACCTTGTTCTCTTTCTTTCTTTCTTGTTCTCACACTCCCAGTTGACAGTGTTTGGAGGGGGGATTACCCTCTTATTGCTGCAATGGTAACAGCTACTGATTGGTGCTGGTGGTGGTGGGGGGTGGGGGGTGGGGTTGTCTGTGCAGAGAGGGTGGGGATCTGGGAAGGATAAGCGTCAACCTTGGCAGCTTCCTGGTGAAGCATCTCACCAATGGGTGAAAAGAAACAGCTGCTGACTCCATGTGCATCAGAGGAGACACATTAACTTGCTACAGGCCAACAGTATACGTTACCAGAGAAAAGGACTGTAGCATAAATTGAAATTAGGGAGGAGGGGGGGGCATACTGTTTGCTCCTACCATGCACCAATATGGTTGAGACAGCATTTTGATCATAATCCATTGTGTGCTACTATGGATTATGCACATTTTTAATAAAGCATTGTCAGTCAAAGCATACTTGTGTGAGCTAGATTCTACTGCTGAGGGCTCCCCCACCAAGGACCACCAACTGGGGCCAATTATGTCACTGTTATTGAGCGCTGGTGCCATGGTTAATTAGCAGCTTTGGCCCTTCTCATTTCCCCCCTGAGCTGTTTTTTACCCTCAGCTATTTTCCTCTCCATCACCTCCCCTCACTGCTGCTGTTGTTACGTTTGCTTGGGCACAAAGACATAAGCATGCCATCACTCCCTCTGCCCTCCGTAGGGACCTCCATCTTGACATCCCCCTCCCTCCTTTACCGTCTCTTTCATCCCCCGGTCTCAATCTCTTTCTCTCTCTCTCCTTCTCTCCCATGCTGACATCCTTTCAACAGCGGTCACAGTTGACAGCTCTCTGAACCAGGGGGGTGAAAAAAAACAATGAGAATACCGACAGAGCAGCTTCCCTACATGTACAGCAATACTTCTTGTTCTTCAAAGAAAAGGAGGAGGAGGAGGAGAGGAAGGAGGAGGAGGGGAGACGGTGTGAACAAGTGTGTGCGCGTCTGTGAAAGAGGAAGAGAGAAATGGAGGGTTGAGAAATAAAAACAAGGAACGAGGAGAGAAAAAATCTCCTGGGGGGATATCATCCCTCTCTTTCTCCCTTTCTGTCTGCATCTCACAGGAATGTGAGAGTGATTGAGTGCGAGTGCAGGCCGTGTGCATGTGTGTGTGTGTGTGATTGTGTTTAACAGTGTGTATTTGAAAGGGGGGGGAAAAAAAGAACCTGTGAGTGTGTACAAGTGTATGCGTGTATGTGTGAGTGTGTATGTGAGACACAGTTTCACCTCTGTTCAGTCACAGCTTCTCGCGGTTTCATCCCTCTTATCTTCCTTCTCTCATAGCTTCCCTACCTCTGTCTGACTCTCTATCTCGTCTTCTTTTTCATTACACCCTTTGATGATGAGAAGTTAATTGCAGTGCCAGGGCACGAGACAAACTGTGGGAGGGAGACGGAGAGTGATAGAGAATAAGAAGAGTTGGATCGGGGAGATAGAGGGAGGGCGTAGACAGGGAGGGACGGATGGATGGATGGATGGAGTGAGTCAGGGAAGGGAAGATAAGTGCCTTAGGAGCCTTGTCATGAGTGAAGACAGGTCGCCCGCAGGGATGATTTCTGCTGCTGTGATTGACTCACTCCCTCCAGCGCTGAGATAGACAGGCGCACACACTCAAACATGCACAGCTTGTAGCGTCCTGAAATATTTTGGAAGGAAAGTTAACCAAGGCGACGACAGTCAACTGAGATGATCAGACACATACATTTAACGTTAGAGTCTGGCTTTTTGTTTAATGTTCTTCAGACAAGATCACTTTTGACATTCACTGTCTAATAATAACCGCTGCCTTTGGTGACTTTGAACATTTTAATTGGGCTTTCGATTACATTCTGGTTTTAGTAACATCTACATATAAATAAATGTCTTGTTTTACTATCTATTATTTAAAAGAGCATCACCCACACAACTCCATCCTTCTACAAGAGAAAATCTAAATAAACAAATGGTGCAGTAGTGACGCCTCTGCATGGAAACTTATGTCTGGGATGTGTGGTACAAACGCAGTCCAGGGAAGTTTTGAGCAAAAGAAAAAATAAACATTTATTATCAAGCAAAAAAAAAAAAAAAAAAAACATTCTTGGTTCCACTTTCTCAAAAGAGAGAATTTGCTTTTTTTTTTCCTTTTTGGGGTTTGGACTATTAGGACAGAACAAGCAAAATAAGGATGTTATCTTTTGCTCTGGGAAACGGTGACATTCAATTTATAGCCTAGCTAGGGGCGTGGTTCTGGGAATGGCAAGGTCAGTCTGAAATATCTCAACAGCTTTGGCCTATTGGATATATTGACACAAAATTTTGTACAGACATCCATGATCCCCAGAGGATGAAGCCTGCAGATTTTGGTGATCTCCCTTGCACCACAGCAAGGTCAAAGTTTTATCCAGTGAAATGTCTCAACATCTACCAGATGCATTAGCACAAAATTTGGGGACAGTCGATGTCCCCAGCTGGTCTTTTCACTTTCCATCCTAGCGCTAATACCAAATATCTGTAAAACTACTAACATTCCCATCTGCCTCAGTTGTATTTTATGTTTCGTGCTAATTAGTAAATATTAGCAATCTATCATGCTAAATTAATATGGTGACCATGGCAAACATTATATGCTAAACAACAGCATGTTATCATTGTTATTGTGAGCATGTCAGCATGCTGGTGTGAACATTAAGCTCAAAGCTCCAGTGTGCCTGAGAAGAACCTCACAAACAGAACAACCTCACAGGCATATTGTTTTGTAGACTAAATGATTAATAAAAAATAATCAATAAAAAGACTAAAACTAAACCCTATATGTAGCATACAGATCATTAAGAGGCACATTTCAGTTTTCCTCATAAAACATCTGTAGCAGATGTTAAAACAAAAACAACACTGCTTTGTCTTATTATTTGTCTCATTATACTGGCACTTGTGAGGATCAAAACAGCAAGTTATACAGTAACTGAGCTGTTACATTGTATGTTATAATATCATAGTAATCAATCTCACTTGTCATTGGTCACAGCACAAACAAATTTGATCTGAAACACAGAATTAAAAAAAATATGTATACATTAGAACTACAATAAATAGTCTATTAATGAATCAGTCGATCATCAGAAAATGAATCACTAACTGTTTTGATTATCAATGAATCATTCTGATTTTTTAAAAAGAAAAATCACTCATATTCTCTCATTCCAGCTACTTAATGTGAATATTTTAGGCTTCTATGATAGTAAATTGGATATCTTTGGGTTGTGGACTGTTGGCTGGGACAAAACAAGACGTTTGAGGTTGAATCTTGGGCTTTGAGGAACAGAGAGACTTACCATTTTAGGACATTTTATAGACCAAATGACTAATCAATTAGCAGAGAAAAGAACTGATAGATTAATCAATATTGAAAATAGTTGTTATTTACAGCTCTACTCTGCTCTTTCATTCAGCTTTGTAGAGTTTCCATCTGTAAGATAAACAGTGATAAAATATATGAGGAAGCTTTTCACTTCTCTGCTCGTTATCGTCATTCCCTCAGTTGTGGCTTTTTAGACATGTTTTCAACCTCCACTAAAAACTGAACCAAACATTGGGGAAGATTTCGTTTTTTTAAGTGATTCTGGGGGAGTATGAAACATGCCTCTAATAAACTTGGTGATCTCTCAAAGTATTTTTCTCTGAGGCCTCAAAAATGCTAATCGATTCAGCATGTGTATGACAGAGTGTATGCTTTATCTGTGTGAGTGTGTGTGTGTGTGTTAAGTGTTTACCCCCTCTTCTTTTAGCCAGGTTTTTACTAAGTGTTTCCGAGCCTTAGGGGAACAGATAGCAGTGAAAAGAGTTCATGTCTGTGGTTTTCACATCAAAATAGATCCCAGTCCGCCCGAGAGGGTCTTCACAGCACACACAAGCCATGCAATGTGTAATGACTTATTAACTGCATATAAATTGTGGAACAGGAAATTCTGCAGAGGATAGGAGTGGGCTGGTAAGATTTGGTCATGCTGTATTCTAAAAACCACAAATAATACAAGTGCACACAGTGTATCAGGAATACAAATTAAATAAAGACTAACAAGGTGCATATCCACACCAAGCATGCATTTATGATTGCAATCCTAGAATTTAAAAAATGCTGCTGATGCACATAAAGACGTATTATTATTATTATTACTTTTTTTTATGGCTAAACATAATTATGCGTATCTGGACAAAATTATTTCAGGACTTTCCCCCTTCTATGTTGTTGTAAAATTAGCAGTGGCTTTGAATACATACTTGTCATCTGGTTTACACCAGAACATTTTCAAATGACTGCAATTTCCTTACTTGTGTTTGCCTAATCCAAACATGAGTAAAATGTAGCATTGAGAAATCCACTTTGCTCAATGTTATACTTTCCCAGAGATTGGCCTATCTCACAATTTTCTGCCTGTTTCTCATTCTCACTGTTTGTTTTGGTGAAGTTGGTGCACACTGGATTTTCCAAGATTATAAACTGATTATGTGTAAAGGAAGTGTTTGAACATGAGAATATTAGGAGAAAGGTTTAATATGACAAATTACATGATAAATAAAAGATTTTTAAAAATAGGATGTCCGGACTTGTTTATGATTATCAGTGATTAAGGCCTTTTAAAACTGATAAACAAAATAAAAATGGAAATAAAATCCGTTTGAACAGTGCAACTCTCGCTACAAAGGAACCCAAAACACTAATGAAAACCATCTTTGGCTCTTGGTGCAGAGAATCAGATGCTTTCTTAGCTCATTTGAACTCCTAAGGAAGTTCATTGTGCATTAATTTGTGAGGGTGCAAATTTATAACATGTGTATAGAGCACTGGGATGGGCGTCGACAGTAACCTTGTGCGTATATGTACAAAACCATAAAAACCCTTTTTATGAGTCACTCTGAACAATGTCAGCTCTTGTCAGTGTCAGCTCTTGCGTATGTCAGTACTTATGCCTTTACACATACATGCAGGTGTGTGTGTCTGTGAGTAAAGTGACAGTTTGTGTGGTGGACCAAATCTAAGCGACACATCTCCATAGTGAGAAGATAAGTGGGCGTAGCCCTGAAAGAGCTGCCTGTGGTTGTGTTGACAGGAGCCTCAACAGCAAGCTTCCTCAGAGCTGTGTGATCTCGCGGCAGGCACTTTGAATCTTGTTGGAGGACTTGAGTGCTGGCACTGCCTTCCCTGCTCTCCTGCATTTCTTTTTAGTTTGATGACTTCTGCTTCTGCTCGAAACACACAGAACTCAGTGTTGATTTGACAGGGACAGGGCCGTTGAAATGTGTCACATGTGGCGTACCTGTTGTATCTTTCTAGTGCTACTTGATCACCTGCATCACTTTAATGCAAAGCCTTGAAAATCTTCCTTTCTGTCTTTCATTCACATATTCTGTCAGTCACTGAATTCTACTGGAACAATGAAAAACATTTGCAGTTGACCACACAAGGTCTGAAGAAAATTGTGGGCTAAACTACAGTTTAGAAAATATGAAGACAGAAATGAACTTATGTATATATGTATACATCAGCGCCCCAACTAACAATTATTTTCATTGTTGATTAATCTGCCTATATTTTCTTGAATAATTGATTAATTGCTTTACAAAATGCCAGAAAATAGTAATATAGCCACATTTTCTTGAAGCCCAAGGTGACACCTGTAAGTTGCTTGTTTTCTTCAATTAACAGCCTAAAATAGTTAAAATAGTTGAAGATTAACTGTTTGTCAATTGACTCTAAAAGACATGAATGTAAATAATAAAGGGTCAATATATCATATAGCATTAGCTTATCACATATAACTCTGTAGTTTTTATGTCAGTTGATCGGTGAAAAGACATTGCAGTGCAGAAAAACGATATGCTTGAGGAGATTTAAAAACTGGAAAATAAGTGTTTCCATTACATAGTTTCTCCAGCAGAGAACCCTGAGAAGTTTATTTTTAAATTGTTAAATGTCCCATTCAGAACATATTTTGGTTTTGGATTCTTGGGATCCTTATCAAGAATGTTTGTTTTTGTGATGAATTTTTGTTAAAAAAAAAAAAAAAAAAGCAAGATACTCATTCATGTATTTGAGGCTGAAAGTGAAGGTACCACCTAGATTTTTTATCGGCAATATAGTACACATTTACAACAACATGTTGATTACCAGTGATAAATGAATAATCGATAGTTACCAGAAATGTTTTTCACACCAGTCCCTCCCATGCTCACAGCATGCATGTATGTCACTTGTGCAACTACCTCTGTAATGACTGTTCATTATCAGAAATGAGTTTCAGTGAAGGCTCAGTACAGGCATTTAACATACCAAAAATCAAGGTAGTTTAGATTATGAAAAAAGTGAAGGAATGTATTTTCTTCCTGCAATCTGTAGCCATCAAGCATTTGATCTAGACATAACTATCTAGAAGGTGAAAACAGCAGGTAAATATCAGTCAGAAAGCAGGGTAATGACAAATATAGTGGATGACAGAATGTAATCTGTTGTTGATCATCATAACTGAGAACCAAGCTACATCCCACTTCTTCTCAATACGGAGACGCTACATCCTATCAATATGCCTGTTGGCGTGGGGGCGGAGAGTGCGCAAGTGCTGGCATAAGAGGGTGAAGCACACAGCAAGAGAGAACAGATAGAGAATAGATAATAGGTTTCATGACATGGAGATCTCCTCCAGAGTAGCAACAACAAGGCACTGTACGTCACGAATCAAAATTGAGACACTCCAATAGCAAGCAATTAGCCCCCTGCTAGCAGAGAGGACCAGTCACACAGAAACACTGAGGACGGCCACGCTGAGCAAATTAGACTAAAGACCCAAACATGCTTTGGAGAGGCATGTTAACAAAATCAATTAATTGCAGAACACTAATGCTTTCGGAGCTGCTGTAAAGGCTTTGATGCACTGACCACCTCTATAAAATCAGGATCCAGTCTCCTCATTTATGTACAATATTAGGCCCTTGCATAGGAATTTGTGTAAGATTAGAGACACTTAAAAAATCTTTTTCATGTGGCTTCACTAAGACTTCAGATTACTGTTTAACAGCCCGGCTCCCAGCGTTTCTTTAGTGTGAGAAGAATTGTGGGACTAAAGCATCTTCAATGGGACGTCAACAAAGCTTCACATCTGGGGCTGGTTTAATATATGTAACACTTGACTACTCATGCACTAGGGGTAAGACAAAAAATTGTTATCGCAGCATATTGCGATATTCCCACTTGCAATACATTATTGATACACTGGTGCCAAGTATTAATAATTTTTTTTAAAAAAAACATTGGACCACTCAGAATTGATTCAGTTGCTTTGGCTTACCACGACCAGAGCGCCAATACCCTCCACCTCCTTATGAAGAACAAACTGGTGACAGTCAGCAATTGTAGGTGACAACAAAGAGGAAATGGGAGCAAAATAACCAGCCATGAGCAGCTGCTGTCACAAGCACAGAGAGTCCACTGGAGCTTGAAGCACATTCATGGCCATTTGCAAAAGTTTCTGTGTGGTAACTGTGTTGTAGCTGAGCTATAGAGGCTCTACAAGAGACTCTCCGGTGTGTATGTGTGTGTGTGTGTGTGTTTATGTCTGTGGGAGAATGTCAGTAGTTGCCTGTTTTTTATCATGTTAATGTTACCGCCATCACTCGTCAGCCCTGGATATCGTGTAAAGCTCTGAAAAGCATGGTTGGCTATCATTACCATTGCATATTTTCGCTTGTTCTACGTCTGTACAGGATGTAATTTATAGTAATACTTCCTGCCATTGTCCAGAACATCGATAATGAAGCCCAAACTCAGAAATGAAACTAGATTGTAACAAGACGTAGCAATACAACAAGCAAAGTTTAAGTTTAAGGTAATGTTAAAGTAGTGATTATACATCAGTATCAACTGATACAAAAAAAATCATCAGAACATTTTGTAGGGCTACAACTAATGATTGTTTTCATGATGGATCCATCTGCCAATTATTTTCTTGATTCATGGTTTCGTCCAAAAAGCTTTCAGAAACTAGTGAACAATGCTAGAATTGTTATAGCTGTTATAATTTCCTACAGCCTGAGATGACGTCTTCAAATTGAGTTTTGGAATGTCAAACCAACAGTCCATAACTCCAAGACAGTCTATTTACAATAATATAACAGAGAAAAACAGGAAATCCTGACATTGGAGAAGCTGAAACCACTAAACGTTTGGCATGTAGGCATGAAAGTAAATGTGCTACTTAGAAGCTTATTATATTGTATGCTGATGACATTTAGTCTTCCTTTTCAAACCAGAACAATCTGTCCACACCTGACTTTTCAATTATTTCAGGCATATGTGAGTCTCAATATGTGAGTGAGACTGATAAATCATTTCATTTCATAAACTCAGGGATAATCTTTCGCAACTGTTTGTAAAAATACATTTCAGGCTTTATGTTATCTAAATTAAGGTTTTTACAGACTTTTCAAGGACACCCAAATATAACAGCCAATCAAGAGTCTGCCTCCTCTGCCACTCTTATGTTGTGTTATGTTGATATTTATATATTTTTTTGGTCGCATCTTAGATTGTGTTTGCGCCAGCTTGCAGCCTGTCAGGTGGCATCAGAGCAGCTTGCAGTTGGTGGAGGGCCGTCTTGACCACGGTGGCGTGACTAAGCTGGGTTCAGGGCCCTCGGGGTTTCGCCTAGCGCTCTTCTTGCTGAGTGGTGACACATGTGTTGTGACAGGGAGGCTGTGCAGGGCTGCTTTATGGACTATCTGGGGATGGCTTGTTGTGGCTGTGAGGGTTAACAGGCAAGGGCTCTGTGGGTACATCACTGCCACGCTCCCAGAGGTTGATGCAACACATTGAAGACAGAGAAGGCCATCAGTATGTGTTTCCTTTTTAAAAAAAAAAAAAGTCTTGTTTGTCACATTACAGCAGTATACTTTTACAGACATGTAGCACTTAGAGCATCCAGCGGGGGTCATGTGATGTTTTCATGTATGTTTCATGAGGGAGAATGTACGTGTCAAAATATACAGTTTTGTACATCCAGTGACAACAGTGTCTGTTCTACTAAACAAACAAAAAGTATGTATGTGTGTTTTTAAGCTATCTGTACTGAAATTATTTTTAGTTACTCTTTACACCTGAGATCATAAGGGCATTATTTTCAGTGAGGGTGAGGTCATAGGCTCCTCGATATAAATAACACCTTGTCACACCTTCCACTATTTTTACACTTACAAGTGTATGTTCTCCTGCTGCTCAAGATGTCCACCTTACTGGTGTGTCTGTCTGGAGCATAAAGGCGTATTCATGATGGGGAAGCAGTGCCTGAGGGAAAAAAGAAGTCTGGGGCTACACCCTGCGTTCTTCACACACATACTCACTTAACACAAAAACACACATGAAAGCAACTCAACTTGTCTTGGCTGAGGCTTTTTACACTATAAAAAGAACAGAGAAAGAGAAGGACAAAGGCAATGAGATGTGAAGATGATAAATATACTGTATGCATGTACTGTATTGACCATGTAAGGGAATTCTATACTGTATGAATGTGCTGACTAGGGCTGTCGCGGTAAAGGAATTTCCCCTGCGGTGATTCGGGGTAGCTCAACAGCGCAGTAAGCGGTCTATGCAGTATTAGCGCCTTTTTTTTGTGAAAATCGAGGTATGTTAGTCTGATTATGTGATGGCCGAATGGAGCAGAAGTACACAACGTTGGCCTACAGCCAAGTGCCCTTAAACCTTATGATTTACGTCTGGCTGGATGCACCTTTGGATTGTATGATTGATGGTAAACTACTTTACCTTGCAGGTTACATGGCAGCCTGCTTGGCCGCACGGTGACCCGAGAGAGTTTAAACATATGACTGAGGCAAAGTATTCATGCAGACCAAACATCAGCGCTGACCCTCTGTCAGCTTAGCCTGAGTCTGTTATGAGGGCTAGGCACCAGGTTAGCTTGTTAGCCTGGATGCTAGCTGCAGGAGGCCAGCACGAGGGCCTGTGGCCTCTGGCACAAGCGCGAACCCAGCAAGTGGGATCCTACAGAGCGACCAGACCACACTGGACCTGGGGAGCCACCACACATTCAATACACACGCACTGAAGTGTGGTTGTGGCAGTTGCCTGCCATCCACCGCAGTTGTTTGTACTTCAGTATTGCAATATTGTGGTTATTGCGACAGCCCTAGTGCTGACTAGTATTGTCATGATACTTTGACACGATACCTGCCTAAATGTCTCAATAATGATATTAAACTAACGATACTAAAAAGCTACATTTATTATTACCCTTGATTGTCTTGTCAAACTCCAACAGTGAAAAAAAATTGTTTGTCGCACTTGTTTAATTTATATTTGAGGGCATGTAATCATATTGTAAATCATATTGTAAACATTATTTAGCAAATTCATCGTTCGCCTGTCGTTCTTTGAATTCTTTGAACAGGGTGACATAATTGTCATCAAGATACTTTGCCAAGTTAGACATGTTGGTCTGCGTGGGTTTAAAACCTCTTTTACAGGTGGGCTCTGTGGTGTCAGTTGACTGTCATCCATGTAAGTGAAATAAAACCATATTTCGCTCCATGCATCTGCTTTATTAACAAGCTGTGGATGGTCGGCAAGAACACTTATACTTTTAGCCATGCCTCTCGTTCTGTCACAATGAAAGCACATGAGGGAAAAAAAAAAACAAAAATCATTGGCACGCCCACTGAGAGTGTAAGCAGAGTGCTCCACACACACCGTTCCCCGCTGTCGCACATCAATACAAATCATAGGAAATATGGCTCTTATTAAAACACTTATTCTTGAAGCACCGGTACAAATAAAATGAGGTATTGTATTGTTTTTAACGGCAGGTTATTGGCAGGTAATTGCAATGCCTTTGTAGTGTCGGTATACCTAGCACTGACCATGTAAAGGATCATTTCCAGAGCCTTATCCGTATCCAACCCTGTCGGAATATTTGCCTCTTGTCATGAACATAAGAATCATCAGGAGGCGGCAAAATTGGAGTAGTGAAACATGTCTGGATAGGGATGTAGAAAAATGAACCATGTACTTCAGAATATTCAAAGAGGCTATATTCAACACACTGTTCTGCTTCACGGCCGTAATAAATTCTTAGGTTGGACTCAAAGGGGTTCAGTGTTCTTTGTCACAATTGAAGAAACCCTTTCAAAGCCAGCCATCTCTAGCCACCTATAATCATAATAACATACCAATGACATTTCTGTCTCTTGAGTGTTGATCTCAACATTCCTTTGTAGTGTAATACATATTATCTAGTACACCTGCTTTTTACTGCCTTTTTTGGCAAATGACAAACCAATACGGGCTTGTGTATGAGCAGCACACACCAAGTAGAGTTAATTTTATGCTTGGCACCACATCTGCTGAAAGGCAGCCTTTAAAAATGTATTGAATCTCACTTCATCGTACACTACATGTCTGCTAAGAGCCATGTTTTGAAATGCTGCTCCAGATGTGAGTCTCTGCGCCCCGCTGAGAGAGATGAATGGCTAGGGGGGCTGCAGGCTACCTACAGGTTCACATCCTTAATGAGCAGAAGAGTCTGCTGAGAGCAAGATATGATTGATAGCGCCGCGACAGAACTGGAAGAGAGGAATCGCAGCGAGGGCTTTTTGATAAAGACAAAGGGGTGGAGGGGCTTTGGCAGGCGGCAAAGAGAAGGAATCTGGCATTGGACTTCCACAAGCTGGATGCCAGGAACCCGTCCACCATGCTGCAAAGCCAGAGCGCTTCCTCTTGTTACAGCCCCTCGTCTCTGATCTGTGAGTTTAATCTGAGCTGGATGTTCCTCCCTGTTGCGTGCCTCACCATATTCCACATTGCACACTTTTCCCTCTGAAGGAAACAAATAGCAAAGGTGGAATTCCTGGCAAGTGACTCCGGATGTTGTTGGCAGTGAGTGGAGATGAAGCGCATCCAACCCTATTACCAGTCCACTGTGCTCAGAGCCTTTCCTTTCACCAAAAACCACAGATAAAGAAGGGAACAGACAGAGGGGGAGGTGGTGTTTATTTGTTGCCCTTACTCCATGAGACTTGCTATTTTTAACATTTTTTTTTTTTAATCCTTTCTGGGTCTAACAGGATCTTAATAGTCCACTCTGGGTGACTCGATGCTTGTGACACTACAGTAAGTCGAAGAAAGCAAAGAAATGACATCAAGGAAGAGAATTACAACAGAATTCAGCTAAATCACCTAAACCCCCTTCTTTTCAAAAGGCAGCAGTAATACAGGCAACCGCCACTTCAGGATTTGCAGCCAAGAGCAGTCCCCACAAAATAATGAAGTGAGGCTGGATTGATGCCAAGAGGGTGGCTGGTTATGTCAGCCTGCATAATGTGTTAGACCAGGGTCTCTGTCATGTCATACTAGTGAGCTATTGACTGCCCCGATTCTCATTAATCCTGCAGCATCAACTCCAATCAATCCTACAGGTTTATCCAATAATGTGCACAGTTTAGTGAACGGAAAGTAAATTAACCACAGAATTGACAAAGGTTACATTTTAGATTGCTCTGTCTAGGTTATCTACTTGACATATTGAATTACCATTGTTCACTGGGCTTCAATGACATTTTAAAACGAAACAGAAGTACTCTGGATGTGACTTCCTGAGCAATAAATTCTGTAAAATAACCTTGAAACTTAATTGTTCATCCAATGGTGTAAAAATATTGGAAAACTATGGTTGAGTAACATAAAAATATGGGCGTTAATAAGGTGTGTGCATTTGCCAACATTTAGCTTGAGTCCAAATAGGATGCTGTGATGTTTTTTATAAATTATAGAGACAAACACACGCGCGCGCACGCTCTCGCTCTCTCTCTCTCACACACACACACACACACGCGCGCGCACGCACGCACGCACACACAACAATTTAAAAGAATTTCTGGCAAACTTTTGGTGGCAAAAAATATAAAGCTACATACTATTACTTTGTACATGAACCTGTTTTGGTTTTTTTGTTTATTTGTTTTTTCTGTGTGTTTGTTTTTGTTTTGTTTTTTTTTCTTGTATTTTTTTTTTTGTTTTTTTTACTTTTCAAGAGTAAAGAATGCTTACCTGTCTTGAATTGCTCTGACCTCGTCCTCGGCTCCACACTTGCTCTTTGATAACGACTGAAATCCAAGGTGCGTTGATGAAAAATGAAAAACTCCTACTCAATAAATACCGCGTCCTCCGTTGGCAGCGCGCTGGTCTAATTTTAGACCACTAGCAGACACGCGAGCCACACTGGCGGGTTTGAATACTACTTATGTAATTACTACTTAATTAGCTACTTGTGTAAATACTAATCATTAAGCGCGCGCGTTTCTCTCACTATACCCGCGCGAAGCATCCCCACGCGCTTTCTTCAGTGGCAAAGGTAGGCAGCTGTTGTTTGTTTTTTTTCTTCAATGAAAGGAAAAAGGCGAGCTCGTGCTCTTTCGCTCGTGTGGTAGTCCATTCAGGGTGGTTTCCCGTACAGAAGGTCGTGAGCAGCTTACGTTGTTACGGCTGGCTTGACGGTTAATGTGAATGTGCGGCGGAGAAAACAACACCAGCGCCGCAGCTCCATCCCTTCCAGTCAACTACTGCTGCTGAGTTCAAGTACCGCTCGGAAGTTCTCACACCGTCTCGCTCACTAAGTTGAAAGTGAATCTGTGACTCATTGTGGCGCCTTTTGAACTGATGCTCCTGCCGATTATGTTTAGGGTTATAACTAATTATTTTTTTCATTATCGATACATCTGTCGTTTATTACCTCAATGCATAACTATTTGACTACGAAATGTCAGATAACAGTGAAAAATGCCCATCATTATTTCCAGAGCCCAACGTGACGTCTTTAGATTGCTAGTTTTGTCCAACCAGAGATGTAAAATCCAATGATATTTATTCACTATCATATGAGACAAAGCAACAAATCTTGACATTTGAATTATTGGCATTTTTGCTTGAAAATGTATTCAAATCAATTAATTAGATTTGATCAAAATTAGGACTGTAACTGATGCTTTTTTAAAGTGATCATTTAATCTGCTAATTATTTTCTTGATTAACTGATTATATGAGCTGATGCTCCTGGTTCCCAGTCAATTAGTTAAGTGACTAATTGTCTGAACTCTAATTATTATTATTTTTTTAATCAATATTAGTTGATACATTTTTGTCAGCTGTGTGTGTTGGACTAATAATTGTCACTCAGACATCAATCCATCATCTTAGCTACAGCTACATCACCAGTTTTACAGCATATTGGCTTATCAATATATTCATCTTGTGTTCATTTTCCATTCCCTTTATTCTCTCCCACATGTCACATCATTATCACTTTGTCTGGGTCATTTATATGCACCAAATTCGTAATTGTCATATTTACCGACATCACCTGAAGGCATTCTAACACTTTTTTTAGACGGGCTGTGTGTTGGAGATCTGCTCTGCAGGGATGTGACCGACAAAGAGAGGGGAGGGAGCAAGCCCCTCTCATCTGTTATGCATTTCCCCTTTGATTCAGCAGCAGCCACTGAATCTTATTTTCCAGCATTTCTTCCCCTAAGCGTTTTGTTCTGTGTTCAGCTGTGGAATGTGCTGGAGAACTCACTTAGCCTAATTGTAAAAACCATATATCTCTGATCTTGTTTTCTCTCTCTTTACCTTTTTTTCCTCCTTTTTGCAATTGCTAAAACTAGCTCTGAAAGATTTAGGTTGGTTCCAAGATCACACAAAGCAGGGGCGTCAAGAATTCAGTCAGCCCTACGCCACAGAAAAGTCCCCGCAGAATGGAACAAAAACTGATGGCTTGAAAGTTATTATCTGTCAGTGTGATCAAATGTGGCTCACCAAATGATCAGCTTAGAGGAAACTCTGCCCCTAAATGCTCCCTAACATGCTTTTTGAGGCTTTTTTTTTAAAGACAACAAAAAACAAGATCAAATTTAGACCTAAATAAGAAAGGTATAACAGATGTCACACTTTGATGTATTCACCTGACTACATCACATCTTTTTGTATTTTCCATTTCTACACCTACAAGTGAACTGATACCCTTTTCATCATCCCCCAGGTATCCCACTATTCTGCAAAAGCATTTACTTTCCAATATATTTGTTGGCCCTTCTTTAATTTCAACAGCTGCCTATCTTCTTTGCTTTTAGAGGTAAACAGCACTCATGTGAATTCACATGAATTATAGTAGTTTTGAATTTCACTGAGAAAAGTTAAAAGTTTATACAATCCTTAAGTTTAAATTTGCCAAAATGCCAAATAAGCAGTAAAATGCAATACTTGCTCCACCTGTTGGTCGTATGGTGGTGATGCGGGGTAAACCAAATATTCTGTATTACGGCTAAATTGCAAATCTAAACACAAAAGCTCAAACCCCTCAGTGTGAAAAGGCTCAACACCGTATAAGCTGAGCAACCTCGTGTGCCTGCAGACACTGAGTACAAAGTAGATGTTTGTTAATTTCAACAGTAGTGTAGTTGCTTTAGGGCAACTGCGTGATGAGATCGAGTAAAAACTGCTCCAACACAAGCATTTGTTTTTCTTTTTGCCCTTTTTTAAACAATATCATCACATAGAAATTATCTCTATCATAAATCAATTCATAAGACATTTTACAAATCAATCTCAGCTTGAAGTACAGAGGAAAAAGTACATTTACAAGTACATTAAGACACTGTGACACAAGGTTGCTGAGTGAAAAACAGTAAGGCACCAATGCCATCTGTGGCATAGGTTGTTTCTAAACTAAAAGGAAAAAAAACAATTAACAATCAAAACCAGCATTAAAAACCAGAAGATTCTTCAAAATGTCTCAAGAAAATGAAAACAATACTGCAAAGCATAAATATATTGTTTAAAAACCTTATAAGTAGGAAAACATCTTGTGAAAGATTGGCAAAACATCCAAAGAGCTAAAGATTTGTTCTACCAGGCCTCTGTGTTGTTTGGTATGGAAGCAAAGAAAAGCCTCAATAATTAGAATTTTGTGAGCAGCATAATATATAGTTGTGAAATTAATCACTACATAATACTCAAATGTCACATGGAAATACATTTTTCAGTTACACAAATTTGAATAGAAAATTGTCTGTGTCTGTGGTGTAACCTGACGGGGCAGATGTCATTGATCCTTGGTTGCCCAGATATTTAAGTTTAAAATTTTCATCTTGAATTTTGATGAATTTCACCAATCTCATTTGAGGTTTTTACTTGACTTGAACTTTTAGAAAATCAAGAAATGAATGTGAGCAACACCAATATTGTATTTTTGAAGATATATCGGACATTTAAAGCTTTCAATTATATACTAAAATTAATAATTATTATTATATAATACTGTGATATTTAAATGTTTAATGATAAGTATTAAGTAGTGACTGAATTTCAGATAGTATTTGGTTGCTTGTAAAATAACAATTCTTATGGCCTTTTTTTGCTTCCATAGCTGGTAGCAAAACCTGGTTTTAACCTTCAAAAAATAAGTGTCACATTAATCACACTAATCATAGGATCTGTGGTGCTGTAAGGAAAGAGTGTATATTTTAGAAAAACAAAATCTGTTTATTTTCAGTGAAAAGTTGGTGGGGAACATTTTTGTCAGCAGTGTTCACCATTCACCATCCAGGAAGAAATTCAAGAAGCAGACAAACCAACTTTTTCACTGATCATAAAGTCTTGAATGTGGAGCTTGGCTGCCATCAGACACCCACTGACAATATATCACACTTTGAAGATATTTATATTCCTGCACACCTCCTGTTGATTCAACAAAAACACCCTTTTTGCAGGTTGTCAAATGTGAGACATGATTATTATTTTACTAGAGTGAAATCAAATATGGAAGGTCGAGGAAAAAAAAGTGACACCAATTGTTGCCGGAGCAAATAAAGAGTGGATTTTTACTTTTTCGCTGGCTGTTCTGGATGCAAATTAGCATATCTCTACATGTACCAGTGGTTTTACTGCAAAGCCATCTTTCACATGGTGTGTTTCTCTGTTGTGCTGTAAAGGCTGTGCTTCTGTTTCACACTGTTAGAAAGCATCAAAGCTACAAGTCTTGACAGATTGCTATGAGATGAGATGAGCTCTGCTCCTCTCCATCACATCGCTTTCTGGTTTTAGAGAGAAAGGAATGTAAAGAGGACCAGAGCTATATGACATAACTGAGTTATACTTTCTCAAGTACAACAATAAAATAATGGAATAAATAAGTAGCAATCCAGAATAGTATTACTCTCAGGGTGGTTAATATTTCATTCTTGACACAACATCTTCCCTGTTATTGATACAAAAATAGATATTAGATATACATTATATAAAGTATACGGTAGACAATCAAGAAGTGGGTTATTTTTTCCTAAACACAAGTAATTAAATTAAGCAATTGTCACACCCAGCAAGAAAATGCAACAACTACCTATATCACAGCCCCCACCCCCCACTCCCCCTTTACTGTACCTTTCCAGTCAACACACACACATGTTCTCAACCACACACACACACACACACACTTCCACTTGGTAAACACTGCACTAAGCAAGCTTTCACCACAACCACAGGCACAGTAAAGAGTATATGTATTTTCTGTTGTCTGTAAATTAAATGAAGTGAGAGAGTGGCGACAGTTAAAAGTACAACCCATGTGCCCGAAGACATTCTGCAACTTCGCCAATACATATTGTGGCTCCTATGACAACATTTTGTTCCTCAAAGTTTGAATTCCCTTCAGTGAGGTTAAGTGGTGCTGTACTATGTGTGCTTGTCTAATTATGGATGCAGGTCTGTGTGCTCTGAGGGTGTGTCTGTTTTTGATCCACTTACAGAAGTGTATGAACTGACTAAACCATAAGGCGAGGGATTCTTTGTGTGCAGCAACAGCACTTATATAGCACCAGAGCAGGTAAAAAGGTGGGACAATGCAGAGAGTAACAGGTTCATTTTCTTCTCGCCTGTTAGCTTAACCGCTTTAATGTATTACAGAGGTTTTGTTTTTTACTCAAGAGATACCAATAAAAAAGTGTCTTTGAATATTCCTTTGACATTCGGTGTGACTTTTCAATCATGGGTGGAAACGTAAGATCACAAAACCACCACAGTAACTACTACACATTTCTATATATAACATGTCTGTCTGTCAACCTTTCCACCAACTAGTGTTTTCCAAAAATATCTGACAATGTTCTCAGAGATCACTACTGAACTTCATCTCGACATCAACCATGACAGTTCCTCTGTCAGTGATGTCAGGTTATTTGCCTTGAAAACATGTCTCTGAAATGATTTCCTTGTTATTTCATTGACTAAAGTTGAGGCTCAAACGCTAAGATGTGTTGGCAGTGTCGACCGAGAGGGATTCATGAAAATGTAACAATTTCAACTCAACTCTCCAAATTAATTCTTTATGGTTTCTCTTCAAGGCTCATCCGAATTGGCCTTTTCCTACTAGGTCTTCAAAATAAACTTCAATGTGCCTCCACACGGTTGAATGCAACAGATAATGAGTTAGACGTACTGGGATGTGGCAAAGCTTTAGCAAAGCATGTCCTAAAAAAAGTCTTTGTTTTTTAAGTAATAATCTGCAACATGTAGCCTAAACTCTATCTTGCTAATGAAACCTGTTTCGTTCATGATTGACACAGAGAAGTGATATGTTTTGTGTATCTAGCTTGACAACAATAATTGTGATTAACACGGTAGCTAGCATGAGCAGTGATGATAGCCTCGTGTAACCACACCTCTAGCTTAAACAAAAGAAGTTTGGAGAGAAATTCAAACACATGAAAAGGGCAGTGATGTCGGGCTGTTGTCCAAATTTTTAAGAACAGTCAAGTTTACTTAAAGAGAGCGTGACACTGGCACTGGTGCAATCTTGTTTTCTGCAGTAAGAGCAATGAAGTTGCTACAATTAGCTAGCTAGCAGAAAGAAATGTATGGTTTTCTCGTAATTTACACAAAAAGGAAAACGGAAAGTTTTGGTAGTAGAAAGTAGAAAATAATATTTTACTGATGTAAGCAATGTTCATGCATGTTCTCTAAATGAAAGCTATTTTCTCTGTCAACCTTCAATACATTGCAGCTAATTCAATCTTGCCCTACAAAGGCAGAAAAGCAAGATACGTGTTTGGTAAGAGTAAGGATAATCTTGACATCAGTTTGAGCTGGAGGTGTAGGGGTGTATCAAACAATAATTTACTCATGAGTCAAATGAGTCATCCAGATAACTCAGTAAACCTGCTTCTTGGGAGAGGTTCAATCTTACCCAGTTCAGCAGTTTAAGGAGTGATATCTACAGATGCTTTTAGGTCATTAAATTAAGACAAACCATGGAAAAATGACATGATTGATCAATGGCTGTCAGTGATTTTAAAGACAATGCCATGAAGATGTTTATGCTATGCCAAGATGAACATCTCTGAGTGACATATGTGGTTGTCTGTTCCTGTCTTTTCCTTCATCACCACTGACCCTGGTTCCCTGGACATCTATCCCAGTGGACCTTATCCATTTCCTACCCAACCGGGCTGACAAACTGCCCTGTGCATTTGTCGTCACGCATATTCTTCACATCCTGTTTTGTCGCCGTTAGGACTCCAACAGACTATGCCAGTGGCAAACCTGCTGTCCTTTAGACTCTTTCATCTGAGTCCAGTGGGTGAGCTCTTCCTCGCCAGAACTGTTGAGGCCGAGAGAAATCCAGCCAATCATCTCCTTACGCTTCATGCTGCGTTTGTTGTAGACGGAGAGGATGAGCGTGACGTCTGATAGCTGGAAAAGAGCTACCTGGAAAACAAACGTCTCTTTGTAGGTTGGGTTGGGCTGACCTCGACAGATAGATGTCTTACACTTGGACATTTCGTGGCCCATGGAGTTCAGTAAGGTCAGCTTAACATATGTATCTAAATAAGAAATAGACAATTAGCAGACAATTAGAGAAATGGCATTTTTACAAGCTTGGTTAAGAATGCTAAACCATTTACGGTGTTATCTAGTAATGAAGAATTAAAGCACCAGACTTGAGCAATGGATCATTTGTGCAAAATCCTTATGTCTCTCAGTTTGTACTCAGTTTATATAAAAACATCAGTACCTGCTGCAGTTGTCTGCGGCAAAGTATGACACATTTTCAGCACAAAGCATTTGTTCCTAATAATGTCACTGCGGTTGATGTATGTGATTATGACCGTATAGGATGCGGTTGTCTCCTGATCAAACACAAAGCGCAGCTGTGAGTGTTCCTGATAACAGAACAAGAACTCAAAGGGTGCAAGGAGCGTTAATTCAGTCTTGTTGCTATGCAACTATGTCTAACCTGTAGGGGATAATATTGAAGATAAAAATGGAGTAGAAAAAGTTAGCAATACGTCTGCCTGTGCTTAGAGGATGAGGAGCCTCCTCGGAAACAGATGATGTGGCTGGAATTAATGTTCCTCATCATGAAATACCTTGAGGGCCTGCTATTATTTTCTCTGACTTTGACATAATGTCAGTGTCAGGACAAGACATGTGCAGACATTTAGAGCCCAGGGCAGTGTCCCAAAACGTGCTCTGTCCAAAACGTGCAGCACATAATCTTAAGGAGATGCATGCCTGCTGCAACCAAACCATTGCATATAAAGACATGATAATGTTCAAAAACTACAACTGTAACTATGTCAGTGGGTATAACACAGGATGTCAAACCCCAGATTAATCTTTCATATGAGGAATTTAAAAAAATCTGGTTCATGATCCTTAACATCCAACAGAAAACATTATCTTTCCACTTGTTTCATATGAGCAACATTCAATAATTTAGATGTAATGTAGATCCATACACTGGGTGACATCTCTCACTTTTTATTTCCCAGCTGATTCCCTTTTCCATTTCTTCCTAAATCAAGCGCATATTCCACAAAAAATAATTCCCCAATAAATCTTATTCATTTAACCCCAAAGAGAAAATGGGAAAAGGAAAAACACTGCCATTATCAAGCGATTCAGCATTCATGGGTTTCGTATTCACTCTTCATTTCCATGCAGAAATCATGACATAAACTGAAGCCACAAATCCAGCTGAAAGTAAACGAGGCAAGACTGGCAATCACAATGGGTCTTTGAGAGGGTTTCGCCCCTCGTCTACAACCATACTCCATAATAATGCCGTGTATTATGTTCCTGTTTAAGAGGCAGTAGAAGGAATGAATTGCTGAGGCTTTCATACTGTCGAGTGCCAGCTGCCTTCCAACGCCTAGCTCACCGCCTTGAATCACACATTCAGTTGCTCTCTTTGACATAAAAGCACAGTGAAAAAAATAGCCTTGATTTCTTTTTTGACTACTGCTGAATGGGCTCTGTAGAGCTGTGGATGTCTTAAGTGGTCAGTAGAAGTGATGCATGGCTCTTTGGTATTGTTGCTGAATGACAGGGGCTGCGACTGATGATTAACTTGACTCGTAGGCTTGGTACTGTTTTGAAATGGTAGAAAAGGGGCTTTGAAATTGCTCTGCATCTTTTGACGGCATTCTCTCCACGTTGTAAGACGCACAAAGTCAATCAAGCCCTTCATAAGGATTTTGCACAAAGATTTTTTTCAGTGTTACCAGATGTGACTATTTGCTAAATGTAAATTGAAGACTATACAGTGTGGAATATACTATTCAGGGAAGTGCAAACAATATCAAAAATCTGGCAGCGTGTCATTTGTTACAGACATTCATGGATACAAGGAACACAGCAATTAATGGGAGGGCAGTACAGTGTGTTTTTCACATGAATATGTATGCTTCTACTCTTACACAGAAGTCCTGTTTCTGTTTCATGTGCTGTAAGCAGAGCTGAAAAATGTAAAATTACACCCAAGGCATGCCAAAGTGTAGTGTTTGAGCCAGCAGTCAATGACGCACAACATTGCCTTCTAACTGGCCATCAGCCACCAAGCAAACCGGATTGGGTTAGCATGAAAAGTGTTGCTTCTGACTGAAAACATGAAAGACTTTCAGGCATCACGGGCACGAGCACAAGAGACACACAAGACAGGTAGTGGAGGGCGGTAACAGAGCTACATGCAAGAGATACACGTTCAGAAATGGAGGAGCAAGGTTTACAACAAGCAGTCATCTTCATGGATGAGTGTTTTTTTTTTTTTTTAATGTGTGTGAAGGAGTAAGAGTGAAAAATGAAGATGCATAGTTATTGCTATAGTTCCTATCACCTTTTAAAAAATAATAATAATTTAATTTTATACCAAATTTTAGTGAAAGTTTGATATTTTGGGAATTATGCATATTCACTTTCACAGTTAGATGAAATGCAATTCCACTCTTGTACATGTCTAATAAATATGAAGCTACAGCCAACCACTGCTAATTTATTTTAACATTAAGACTACAAACGTGGAAATACAGCTAGTTTGACTTTAACTGAAGCTCACAAAATTCGCTTACCAACACATCTCTATAGCTATGTAATATCTTGTTTGTTTAAAACCGTTGACTAAAAATGTCAAGTTGAAGTTTTATAGAGGTTGCCAGTTAGTCAACACAGAATAAACGCTGTGTCCCTGTTTCCATTCTTTATGCTAAGCTAAGCTAACCGGATGCTGGTCATGGCTTCATACAGTATTTAGCATACAGATATAAGCGTATTTCCCAAATTAAATAAACAAATCAGGGCTAGCAAAGACAGTGTCTGACAGTACAGTCAGAAACCTTTAACAATGTTCTTGTACATTTCATGGTTGTTAAATTTTTCTTCTTTTCATCTACAGTGCCAGTCAGAAGTTTTGACACACCTTCCTATTGTGAGAAAGTGTCTCAAAACTTTTGACTGGTACTGTATTTCTAGTGAAAAATGTTATATTCGTCATGGGAAACAGGTAACTAAATATGTTAATGTTAAAGTTAATTAATGAATATTACAGAGGATGACCAGTGGAAAAAGCCTTATTGTGTTTGATAGACTGCATCCATGAAGTTAGTATGAAAACATCTAGGATCCAACAGTGATAGCACCTCACTTTGTGGCAGGGACAGAGACTCACCTCTGATAATATAAACCTGTCCACCTATCAAGTGTTTTAGACAACAGAACAGCCCATCTGACAACAAGGGTTGGACAGCAGTAAGAAAAACAACGGACCAAGATGTCAAAAAGGTAGTAGGGTGAGAAAATTTCAGGTGCAGACATAACAGAAGATGCGAGGAAAGAAAAACAGGGTCAGGAGGCCAACAACATTACACAAAGTTCAACAAGAGGCAGTTTCTGTTTGAACTTGCTGCTTGGATCCCTGGAAACTGATTGGGGAGGCTGATGGGGGAAATTAGGGAAACCAGGGATCAAACCAGAGGAAAACTAAAAAAGCAGGTAGTGGAGCTGAAATAGACTGTATAGCTTCTCTCTGACTCAGTTGTATTTGAATTTGAACAAAACAATGTATGCATGTTTTTACATATTCAATAAATGACAGAGGACTTTCACATCAGTTAGCCCACATATTTTCACAAGGTCAAAACCAGCGATTTATACTCATTATAAAGGTGAATGAATTGGTAGCACATTTACAATTTAATGATATGAGCATAAAACTGACTAAACGGCTCCATGCTATTAAAAATAAACAAGTTGGTGGTCTGTATGGTTTACTAATCTGTAAAGCAAAGACAAATGTCAGATAAATTTCCAATTATATCCCACTGTTAGTTGCAACTGTGATCACTGCATGGAAAAACTATAGAATTGGGTCTCATTTCAGAGTAACATTTACTATAGAAGCAGATTAAAGCTGCATTATTATTATTATCATAGATATTGTGTAAGGAATCCTAAAGACAAAACTCTATGCACACACTCAACTTGCCCTTTTCTTGTCTGGTATCTCAAAGAGGACACACCATTTTTTTTATCACACCCATCACTGGTCTTTCGGCAATGACTGCAATGAAACGTTCTAGAGTACTTACTGGGTGGCTTGTTGGCAGCCAGGTTTTTGAAATGGATGCCCTTGATGATCTCCACAGAGAGACGTCCCGTTGTTGCGTTGTACACCAGGCCCACGAGGATCTCTGGTGTGGAAGTCTGACTGACTGACTGGAATGATGAGGCGCTTTCACTGCATGTCATATCTGAGAGGCTGACCTGGGATTCACCACCCTGGAAATGTTAGCACACCATGAAAAATTGTACACTGTTATGTATCGACAGCGTACCTCTGTCTCGGTTTTCTGTTTGAGTAATATCAAGGATTAATCATGTAAATGCATGTGTCAGATATATGTTTATTAGTCCCTAACACTAGCTGTCAGGACTGACAGAATATCCATAGCGATTGCAAAACAAATGCATTATAATTCTGATGACACTACTTAGTTATGTTTGGCCTAATTATGGCTGCATATGCTATGATTGAACAATTGCAATCTGGGAGAGGAGTTTAGGAACTGCTCAATTGTCGTGGAGAGGGAAGAAGAAAAAAATCTTTGTTTAGTTGGAGGTTTGGATCCCTGCAAGATTAAATAAGTCAACATTACAACCTGACAGGGATTTATATCTGGCAATGTGTACTTATTTTTTCAACAGCATATGTTCTCTTTCGCCTCAGAATTCATAAAATATTGTTCTGAGAAACAATAAAAGGCAAGCAAACTAATATATGACAAAATCCTTGGAGAATATGTTAATGGACCCTTGTGGTTTCAGATACCAGCTGCTTTTTAGGCTGCTTTTCTTCTTTGTAATCTTTGAAATGTATTTAAATTGCTGTAACATTTTAAATGCTCGCAAAAGAAAAAACAAACCACCGCAACTGAATTGATTGTTGTTTTCTTCTCTGATGTAAAATGCAGGCACCACCACCTATTCCTCAGGCACATAAAAAACCAACAAAGCAAACAAAACAAGATATTTATATTCTCTCAAGCTGCGAAATATAACCTCATTCTGAAAATGTTATCCAATCACATAAAAGATCAATCAATGCAGGGGAGTAATTAGTGTGGTGTTGAGAGAGAGAGCTTGAAAGCCAACACCTGCTTTGATCCTGCTTACCGGGAGAGCACAGCATGGGTCTAATATGACCGGCACAGACATTTTGCCCTGAAGGTTGAGCTTGGTGAGGTAGAACACCTTTTCCCCGAGCACCTTCTCCTTCTTCATCCGCCGCATGCTGTAAAGGCGGAATCGGATGGCATAGTTGCTGATCATCTCTGACTCCACATGGCTAAAGCGGAAGGTCTCCGTGAAGATGGGGCAGGGGCCCCTCTGGATTCCTGTCTTGGCCCTCTGTTTCTTGGTGGGCAGCAGTACCAGGTGGACCTGCCAGGAGATGTTGCCAGTGCGTTTTACGGCGGGAAGGTCTGTTACTGCCATGATGGTCATCGCCAGCTGCTGCTCCTCTGAGTCATAGTCGAACACCACATCCAGAGTGCCGTATTTTGCAACTGGATCTGGTTCATAACCTTTCGGGAGCAGTGCTGCGGATCCGCGGGCTGACATGTCCTAAAAATAGACCAATGAGACACTCAGTAATCATCTCATTACTCACTAAATAACCTCACTACACATTTTCAGTCATACCTTGTATCTCTCTCTGGTAGCAGTGGTATTTACCTCTGGGCTGAGGACAGCGGTGCTGTCACTGGGCACATCCTCTTCGTACCCCTTGTTTAGATAACTCTCTGTCTCGTGGCCATCGCTGCCCTCACTGGGGCATTTGCCAAAGGAAAGGTGGGGACTGCCGCTGGTATGCGATAGATCACACTTGGCGTCACCGAGGTCTGACAGTGTGCAGGACATCCGTGGAGAGCCATTCTCATCCTGATAGGGCGGCGGTTGGAGCTCATCCAGCGGCGGCGTTCGTCTCATCCTCTGGATGCAGTTGGCTGATTGGAAGGAAGACAGAAAAGATATCAATAAACACTATACATATTTATATTATCAATATCATATTATATCTACATTTTTATTAGAACCATGTAGAAAAGTCATGTGAAGCTGTTCTCTGTTGTTAGCCATGTAGGGGTTCACAGCTGGTGGAGGAATAACTGGACAACATGTAACGGATTGACATAAAATCTGGTACTGAAATTCAAGATCCTTTGACGATAACCCTAATGACTTTTGTTGATCCCCTTACTTTTAATCTAGTGCCACCAGTGACAAATTATAACATGTTAAATATCTTTCTACCTTCTCCATGGATTGGTAAAAAAAAAAATTAGGAACATACAATCATGTTTCCCAGCTAATAAATTGTATTGACTTTGGTGCTCTCAACTTTTCTTTAGCGCCATCAGCAGCTTGACATTTTTGGTACAGAATGAGATGTTTTGATAATTAGTGGAAAGATTCGTGCATGTTTTCAGGAGCAGGGGATTGACCTGTATATGTGCGTATGCAAATTATTGTATGTGTATATGCATGACAATGTGCTTTTTTCCCGTGGATATTTTGGTTGTTTTTTGGACTAATCAAAGTAAAGAAATAGGTGGTTATTTACTGCATCATTACTCTGCTACAGCTCTGGCTATTATGTTTGTTATTGTCCTGCAGCTTCCATAGTTTAGTCGAGGTGACAGCATGATGCAGTCAGATTGGGATATTAAGGTAGAATGCCAGGTAAGCATGTTTATCCATCAAATTAGAACAGATAAATTATTAAAACTTGTTTTTTTCCCCACAAATGATTTAAAAGGCAAAATGATATTCCTGGTATGTTTCACTCCGGCCAGCAGCCCCAGGAGCGCCATGCTGAAGTTGGCAAGTCCTGATCTGAATACATTGAGCTTTGCCTTCATGTAGTAGTCTTTATAACATGTTTCATACACAGGAAAATTCAATGTGTTTTTCATGGAGAGACATACTATAGAGGCTAAAAAGAAAAAATGTCAATAAAATAACATAAAAAGTGATAAAAATGGATTATGCAGATCTAACTCAGACTCATTTTAACTATTATAAAAGCAGTCGCAAACAAATATTTTAGCTTTAATTTTTTTTTTGTGCAGCATTGTGGGTAGAAGCAGCTCTCCTGTGTTTTCATTAAAGGTGTTGGGGAAAAGCGTTCACGCTCATGCACTTGACACTTATGTTGATCAGTATTGATTTCATTTTGAAGGAGACTGAGTTCTCCAATATTTGAATCTATTATCAACAAGAACAGCAGATAATGGGAGACTAGGTGGAAAAAGAATGTTGTTGTAATGAGTTTACAGAATTAACACAAGCATAAACTTACCGACAGTAAAGCACCAAAAGGCTCAGCGTCATTAATGCAGATGTAATTCTGTCTCGCTTCATGTAAAGTTATTCTATATTTCATTTACTGAGTCAAAGAATAAATGTATCATCAGTAGCTGCACCTTAATGCCAAACAATGATTCTGGTTCATTTTCTGATAAAAAAAAAGTGAACAGTTCATGTAATTCTTTAAGATTGACTAATACCCTATTATATGCAATTTATCATACATGTTATTTTCACTCTGACAAATGAAACTCACTATGCCCATCCTCGTGAGCATAATGTTCCGTGCGAGTGAAATCTTTTGGAATGCATAAGCTAAATAAAACATCAGATATGCACCATTAAAGGACTGAACTGAATACTTCTTAATCTGCCACAGATTTCATGCCTCTCACCTTTCTAAATGATTCAGTTGCCTGGAAGGCAAAGAATAAGGCTGTACTGAGCGTGTCTGTGGCACTTATAAAGAACCTTGAATAGTGTTGTCAGCTGCATTCTCAAATCTGCCTCCCTTGTCCAATTTGGATTCACAAAAATTGAGCAGCCGATGCTAATACTCCCATAGGGACACTGGCGAGGAGTGCTTTAAACCCCGTCTCTTGCAACAAAAAAAAAAGAAAAAAGAAAGAAAACAAAAGATGAAGACGAAAATAACTTGGGGGGGAAAAAGAATCCTACTCTTTTGCTGTCTGCTAACTTAAGGAAAAAGCCAACACTATGATGACGTAATCCACTCCAACTTATTGTTCCAGCTTTCTCCCAAGTTCTTGAAACTTTCACTCTTAATAATGTCAGCGAGACGCCGCCTCAAAGTGGCACATATCAGTGGCAGGATGGAGGCAAAGGAGTCTTAACTAAGTGTCATGGAGGGCTTGATGAAAGGAGCAAATCCATTTTGAGCAGCTTTTTTCCCGCTGAGCCGGGGGCGGTTGATTTGATGGAGGCTGCTGTGTAAAAGCACTGCTCTTTTCTCCAGCCCACTAATTGGGATGGTTACCATTCCTCCTCTCGTCTAACCCTTCCTTAACAGTCTCATCCCCTCTGCACTAGCAGTCGCCTTGTTTTGCCTTCCTGTATCTCTGTGAGTGGGGAAACAGTTTGTGCTTTGTGAATCTTAGACTGTGTGAAACTCAGGTATAAATATCTTAGGGAGACAAATGAGAGGAGCGGCACATTATTGTCCTGAACATGACTGTAAGGAGTGGAAAACAAACAGCTGACCTTTCAAAGTCCTTCCAACTTTCCAAGCAGCACAGGCTCCTTCCACTGTCAGCTTAAGGCCAGTATCAGCCCATGTAGTATTGTCTAATGAATCTCTGTATAAACATTATTTGTTTATTCAAAGAAATGAATGACTGAGTTAAAATCAAATTAGTTACAGTTACAGTAATTCTATTTAATACAATATGGTACTAATGAGCAACTGAGCATAGATATGATAGATGTTATTATAGAGCTGTACATGGCTGTGAATATATCCTGTTAAAGCATCTTTTATGAGGTGTTTTACTAGGAAAGGTTCTTTGTGTCTGCCTCTGAGCACCTGGAAAACACAAACACACGCTTGAAAATGATCTCAGCTACGAGGCTCCCTTGTTAATCAGCTAGCTTCATTTCTTAAAGGAACAGTTCTGAGAGTGAGATAAGAAGGTTTATATCAGTCTCATGTCTGTGCTTTTAGTTGTGTACTGTGGTTGAGTCAGGACATGGTTAGCCTAGCTTAGCATAAAGACTGGAAGCAGAGGGAAAGAGCTAGCCTGGCTCCATCCCAAAAAATTTTTTTTTTAAATATACCTATCTGGACCTTTAAATGTCACAAATTCACTGTAGTTACATGTGTGAAACTGAGGAAAATGGACTTGAGGCATAAAAAATATAGATTCAGGTCTCATATAACTATTAAACAATAAAGTGAGACCTGTGGTGTTAGTGAACTGATTGTTAGCTGGTGAGGTGGCAGAAACAGGAGAAAGTCAGTGTTGTTATCATTTTTCATATGAAGTCATAATGAAAACAAGATTCAATAACAATGGCAAGCACTTCATAATATTATTGTTAAAACATGACAAATCACCGCACAACAATGTCCTAATCAGAGCACTTCTGACAGCTTCCTAAACTCAGAGAACAGAAAAAAAAAGTTGGTCCAGATGAACCTTAGATTTCATTCTTAATGCTTACTTCCTATTTTGGGAGGCTGTGTGGAGCCACCAGGACACCCACCCTCCCTGATTCTGCAGCCTCTGCACAATCCTCTTCTTGTATAATACATATGTCCCGAGGATAAAGCTAGTTCATACTCTCAGACAAACACAAGGAGCAGTGGGAGTTGAGAGGAAATAACAGGCGCCTCAGAACTTTTACGACTGCTTGTTTGAAATTAATGAAATGAAATGCACTCAGGGTTAATAAAAGTGGCCTTCAACTATGTCATGGAAACTACCTTTGACCAAATATGGAATATTTTTCTGTTTCGGAGGGAAAGACTGACACTAATGTCAGGACTGGTGTTTATGTCAATGGTGATCTGTGATTGCTTGGTGGGAGTAACAAAAAAAAAAAAAAAAAACGCAGCCATCAAAGCCTCACCCCCAAGGAGGGAAATAATGAACCTCTAGTAGTTTCAACCAGAATACAGCCATGGATGGACACAGTTATCACTCCACTTCTTTCCCTGGCTATAGACTAGATTAGTGTGTTGTGGATTAAAAATATTATGAACAATAATCAGATGAGCCAAAAAAAAAAAAAAAAAAAAAGGTCCTTTATGGATGTGTTTTTTCTTGTTGCCCTCTTTTTATTTTACAGAAAGCCTCAAAACCTTTGAATTTTCTATATAATCCTTCAAACCTTCAAGGGTATTTGAATCACACTAAAATGAACACAGGACCTTTCATAGCTAAAATGTTGTCATATAAATAAACCAAGCTAATTTCAAATTGTTGCTGCCAGGCACACATGACTCAGATCCCTGCCTCTCTCTCACACACACGAGAAACACTCACCGCATAATCTTACTGCTACAGACAACAAGTCAGCTACGGCTTTGTTCAAAAAAACAAACATGTCTAATATGGTGAGAACGGTTTCTTTGAAATACAATGAATGAAAAGTTTGAAGTTTTGTCTGCTTGGAGGTCAGTGAGGGTTTGTGTGTGTGGGCTCATCTACCCAGACTTTAATTTACTGTAGAAAAAAATCTCATAGATTAGGTTCAACATATTATGACCCTGACATACAGTAGCTTTAAAGAGTCAATAGCGAGTATGGATACTTACCGGGAACAACAACAGCTCACATGCATTTAAGATGATTAACAGAAAAAGGAAAGCAGAATAAAAACATATTTAGACTTTTTTCTTTGTATTAATTCTAAATAGTTTTTTTTATTATTTTTTTTAAATCTGATGAAACAAGGCTGGAAAAAATCCATCTTCTCTTGATCTGGTTGTAACTGGTAGGCATTCATGAGACAAAATATTCTGATGGTCTCATTTAACTATTAACTTGAAGTAGATTTATTGTTGTAAAAGTGCTACATGTGGCACATTTGAACGCATTATATATGAAAGGAAACACACCGAAATCACAGACTATAAAGTGAGGTGAACTGAACAGCATATCCCAAATCATTTGTAGGCCACATGCACAGAAATAATTTGTTTTGAAAAATTGTCTCTTCCAGTGGACAACAACTCAGTAATCTGTTACTGACTGGATGTTCTCACTCTTGTCAGAGAGTCACTTGACTGTGATTGGCTCTTATCCTTCCAGTCTCAAGAGACGCAGATGAAATTAGGCTGTTTCAGTTTTGATCAGATGATGAACGTCTTCTTTTTTTTTTTGCGCTACAAAAGCAAGATGATCTTTGCGAGGGATTTCTGTGTATGTGTTAATCACTTGAAATAATAGACATCAACCATTTCGGGAGTTGTAAAAATACAAAAAAAGACGACATCACCGAGCAGCACTTGTTCCTTCTCTGGTATCATCCTCTATTATGAGCCCAAAATTCTAACCTCACAAATGATGACAGAGACCATCTAGTGGTTATGAAGAGACATACAGGTTTTTGCAGCACTTGCGTAACAACACCGTTGTACAGTGTGGTGCATCTTTACTAATGGAGTCAGAGGCATGTCATGCACTATTTATCCCTCAGCTACACATTTAAACATTGCTTTAAATAGAATGTGCCAGACACTCAGCCTTGGAACCCACTGTCTTATATAACACAAAGCTGGTTCAGACATGATTCACCAATTTAGGACGCCGACTAACATTAGACTGTTAAAAAACACTATGAGACATAAAAAAGCCTGATGTCTAACACGGGCCTTTCATATGTGGATCTTAATATATGTCCAAACAAAACTACCATGTTAGAATCTGATACAGTTCTGTAAGATATCATCAGACATTCAGTTTTGATTGCTTTTACATTTCTTGCTAGCTTTCGATCAGATAAAATACAATAACAAGGTTAAAATGCAATTTTTCATTTGCTTATTTATTTCTTTAAAGGAATGGTTCAACATTTCAGAACATTATTCCTGTTCTCGCAGGAAGTTAGATGAGAGGATTGACACCACTCTCATGTCATGTATGGTTAAAATATGGCGCTACAGCCAGCAGTCGATTAGCTTAGCTTAGCATAAAAGTTGGAAACTGCTAGCCAGGTTCTATCACAAGTTGCAGAAAAGCAGCTGTGAGGAAGTTACTGCTTCCAGCAAAGAAACGGTCCTGCACATAACACCTTGTAAAACCACAACTTGTTATTTTTACACTTACGTTTTTGTATGAATTAAAGCAACGAGATATAACATGTTAATTAGTGATGCTAGAGGTGCTGGTACGTAAATTTTGTTAGCTTTGAAAAGAGCCAAGCTAGCGTATCCCCCTGTTTCTGCTAATAACCTTCAATATTTGACTGCACAGATTATTATATAGTGTCATTTTAACACCAAACAGCCTAAATACGGGGGTCCAATATAGCAAATAACAACAGTAGGCTAATATCATAAGATGTAAACCCCAAATAACTGATTCATGCTCCAGGTGCAGCTGTATCAACTCAGCAGCACACACATCAAGTCAAGTGTTCTGACAGATGAATAAGAGCGCAAACAGATTTATCCAAATAGGTCAGCGCTGGCTTTCTCCTGTGACTTGGACTATGTTGAAATAAATAATAAAAAAAAAAAAACTGCCTTCTATCCACCACGGTGAATGAAAGATGCATCAAATTTTTTAAAAAGAGAGGGAAAAAAAATGAACTGCGAGGCTGCGGCTGGGCAGATTATGCAGACGGTTGACTGTTTCGCAACCCTCCCACGGAGAGTGTGCTGAACGGGAGCTTCGCTTTGATCACCTCTCTGGATTAACTGACAGTGAGTATCAGTGTGTATGTTCTGTGTGTCTGTGTGTGTGTGTGTGTGTGTGTGTGTGTGTGTGTGGTGTACTTGTGTTTGTTAGTATGGAAGGTGCAGAGGACTCAAGCTTACTGCAGTAATAAAGGGTAATATCTGTATTAATCTAATGACTCTAGTGAAACTTCACATTGTGTGAATGAAATGTTGTGTGATGGATAGAAAATCAACCAAAAGTCAAGGTGATTGTGAGGACCAATAACCTTAAAATACATATATGAATCCCAGCAGGAAAGCATATACGTTTTTCTAATTCTCAGATACAAAACCTACCGTCATCGGCCGAGGCTTCGCTGCTGTAGCCGTCATAATCAGCCGTCAGGGGGCTGTACTTCTGCCGGCTCTCCCAGCTGAAACCTCCTGCGTGTTTGACATTAGCGGCGGCCTTGGCTCCTCCCCGGAGGCCTTGGGAGCGGCTGACTGCTTCTTGATACTGACCCATCAGTTCATCCTCACTGTCCGATGACGAGCCCTGCAGGTCGGCGTCAGAGTAGACTTTGTCTGTTTGGGATAGGAAAAGATGGGATGGTTAGTGTGAGGAAGATGCCAAAAAGTTCTGTTTCGAGCAAGGAGACTTATAGGAGTCATTGACTGAAAACTGGTAGACTGGCAGCCTCTACTGGCACGCATGCTGCATTTCACATAAGGATATCTGTAGAAAATTTTATCTGCGCCAGGCATAAGCCTGGAGGGGATCATGAGTTTGGTTGGGAACGTGTGTCTGTGTGTGCGTATCTGTCCGCAGCTAATCTCGCATACTACTGGACTCACCATCAGCCTAATATTTTTTTGTGCACATTTATGACTGTATGCTCAAGGACCTCTCATGGTTGCAGTGATTCACAGTTTTTGAAAAACCTATTTTATAACGTCACTGACTGTTCAATTGTATATCACCATTGCTTACTGACTCCTTGCTCCTCTTAACTGGCCGGTAGGGGCTGCAGGTGATCAACCACACGCTTCAGTTTGGAATCTTGTTTCCACCAATCATACCTTGTTGCCACATTGGATCAATGTGTTGTGAATTCAAATAAATATTGATAAGATTCCTTATCATAAAGCTTAGACTTTCGTGTTTTCAGCAGGCCTGACCATTTTATGATATGCATTACAACATAGCGAAAGGCATTTCCTGCAACTGGCTAGGCTAAAAACAAGGCTTACCTAGTCTGTTGCAGGTCACATTTTGGTCTATGTCATGGCTCAAAAACTGACATCCACAAAAAAAGTTTGGCCCTATCTTGAACTGGAGTATACGCAGATTAATTTCATACCCAAAATATTATGTTAGGCACAATACAAGATGAATAAGTGCCTGTTTTTGTTATCTTCACCTCCTCTTTTCTGTACACACCGGATGGAGATCTGCAACCCACGGAGTGAACTCCTCAGTGAACTCAAGCTAAAATAACAGACGCTTTACAAAGAAATGGATGAGATGACGTAGATTTTTAATCAACATTTCTACAGGGTCAACGGTCAAAATGCTAAAATGACGATGGTGAAATCTACCCCTTGCTTTAAAACATCTATGTCAACAGTGTTCTGAGAATGACATTTAGTGTAAGAGAGTGATACATATCTCTGCATCCTCTAGCCCAAACACCAGGGATTAGAGAAATCGTCATTTAGAGGTTTGAACCATGATTTTTAAATATATTGTCCCTACATCGTTGGATGCTTGAGCTTCAGTGTGCCGATTGACGTATGTGCAGAGTTTGACAGAAGGCTGTTTTCACATTCATCTGTTGAAATTGGAAAGTTTCTCTGTGCTGATTTTAAGGGGGTGGGGCCTATGAGCATGATTTGTGACATCACAACCAGTTTGGAAGCTAACCCTGGACCAGCACGCAACTTACACAAGTGTGATTTCGAAACTCGAAGCCTCCAGTGCACAAACACAGAGAACGGACTTTACAGTGAAGTAGGAGACATCTTGTGTCCAACAATGAAACTTTTGAAATGAACAATTACATTTGCATATTGATAGATTTTGGAAATTTTAATGAGGGAGAAGAACCATTTCAAGGGTGTTAACGATATGTATATATATATATTAATTGTAGTGTATTGTAGTGGTAAGAAATTTGAGAAAAAAAGAAAGATACCTATTGTTTTGCTGCCTAAATGTATGAAAAACATGAAAAACACCCATTCATTGCTCAGGCATGTTTAGCTGCGGCAGCTGTAGGTGATTGGATCATTCTTTGTTAAGGTGCTGCAGTTAAAGAGCACTTAAATCAAAAAGGAACATCTGCTCATTCACCCAGCAATGTCTTTTTCTGCATTTTATTTCCATTTCTCCTGCATCAAATTATCTACATCATACTTCCAGTGTTTTGAATGTGTTGAGATCCCAGTGTACCTAACGACAAGAAGAAAAAAAAACAACAAGATGTGATTCATTTAATTTTATGGTTTCGTGTGTCGTAATGCAGTGACATCATTTGTTCTCAAAGGTGAATTTAACACTTGGCAGAGGGAGCTTCATTAATAAGCTAGTCTGAGATATCTTTTGTCTTACCAAAGTGATTCTGAAATGATAAACATGGGTCTTGGACCCTGGATGTGATTAACAGGAACAAGACAATGTTGAAAGACTATCCCTGAGAGTCCCTGTATCTTTGTTTGCAGGTAAGATATATGATATAAGTGGAGATTTAAAAGATGTACCTCTACAAAGACAGATATACAGTATACGGATATACAGTAGGTATCTGTATGTACGGTTATCTTCATTTATTCCACCCTCACCTCATGTAAAAATAGTCCGGGCTTTGCATGGTTCAGTTTTGGAAAGCCAGCAGATATAGAATGCTGCTTTGGATGACTTGTAACAGCATCTATGCAGGTATTCAAGCTCATCTACTCATCTTTTAAGACACTATTGCACATTAAATGATGCATTTTTTAAAGTCAGACAGCCAGAGGAAATAGTGCAGCATCATAGTGCAGAAGAAGACTGATCAATTTTCCAAATTTCTATTTCAGAGTTAGGTTAGAGTTAGAGGTTTATTGAACATGGATGAATTGTTTCGCAATAATGATGTTACCATGGTGCTCTGTATATTATCATTATGCAACAAAGTGCCATGTTATGCAACAGAAAACTATTTATGGAAATATAAAGAATATATTGATGGTACATCAGTATACCGGTAATGAAATGTGGAATGCAGTCCAATACAAAATGATATATTTATGAAACTGTGTTCAGTATCACTGTGGTAATTTGGGGCTACATGCTGGTTGTCTTGATTTGATATGCATTATATTCAGAGGTTGAAATGAGAAGTAGACAAACAATAAAGAGATCAAAAATATAGCCGATGTAGTATTATTACATTCATGAAGCCGCTATATTATCACCATATCATAATATATACAGTATGTGGATTTCATCTATATATTCAAATGTATTTTGAATATGTTGCATTTGTCGATAAACTGTATAAAGTATATCAGTCACTGCAACATCCTCGGTTTTCATTACCCCATCAACACCAGCTGCAGTATCATGTTTCTTCCAGCAAGGGGCAGCAGAGCTTTGTAATGACTCCAGCCAGAGCTGAGCTGTAACATTTCCACCGCAGACTGAAAAATGTATTCAAACTAACAGTGTTTGTAAAGCGTAGTGTATCTAAGATATGTATCTGTTTAAATATTGTCATTCTAAGGAAAATACAAGCTTAAAGAAGACAGTAGAAAATCTTCTTCTGGTTCACTCATTGCATTGATTGTACAATTTAGTGCAATCTATGAAAAATAAACATCATTGCGCTGAGGAGATAAACAGGAACACACCCAAAGAACAACCACTGTCACCGCTTTATATGGCTTCCCTTTGTTAACTGAATGTTTACCAGGTGGCTTCTCAGGGCAGAGCCAACTCCCTGTGCGGGCTCCCCGGGGCCACCAACCTTTTAAACTTCTGAAGCCCTGTGGACAGATGACAAGTAAACAGCCCTACATCTGTCAGCAACAGTAATCCCCTTGTGTGTTGAGAAAGGCCAGTGCCAGTGGAAAATGTCTCCGTGCAGAGGTCAGGCCTCATGCTGCAGTCAGTGACAGAGGTCCATAATTTTCAGAAGTGGCTGGAGCCGCAGGGGCTTGAGTCTAGCTTTTTTAGAGCCTGGATAGAGTCTAGATAAAAGTATCTCAACAGTGAGGGAAACATTTCTAGAAACGCTTGAAAAGGTCATGATACAGTCCTGAATGCTTTCTTTTCACCACAATTGTAAAATATTGTTTAATTTATTGTATTCATAAAAAAATATATATCGTAGAAAAAGCACATGTATGTGAATGCAGACCACCTCACCTTGTAGCTCTGGTTTTTTCCTGAAGTCATCAAGGCACTGAAGGCTCCCTGTGTTTTCTAGTGCCAACTTGTTGTTGAGGTACCAGAACAGAAAGGTCATGAGGATGATGAAGAGTCCGATGGCCGTCAGAAACCCCAGCACCTCTGGAGAGACTGAGACACAGAAATTCAAGTTAAACTGTCTGTACTGTTGTTTGTTGCACTGTAAATTTTAGGAAATACATTTGTTCACTTTCTTGATGAGAGTTACATGAGAAGATCGATACCACTTTCATAAATGTACAGTGAATATCTTTACACTAGCTCTGTCCATTTACTTTTGGACAGAACTAGGCTAGTTGTTTCCCCCTCTTTGTGCTAGCTAACCGGCTGCTGGCTGTAACCTTATATTTAAGTCACAGATATGAAAGTGGTATCATTCCTATTAGCTAACTCTCTGCAAGAAAGCAGAGCATAGTTCCCAAAATATCCTGACTATTCCTACAATGTGACTTGAAGAAAAGTTAGCAAAGTCAGCTAACATGAATATGAAAGTCGACAGTAGTAAACATTATATTTTCTAACAAGAAAATGTAGAAGGATCTATTTGTCTTCTTAGAAACAGTTCTTCTTTTTAGTCCACGCACAAGTGGCAGAGGAAGCTCAGAAGTATGACATCATATGATTATTTATGTAGAATTTAAACAAGAGCTTAAACTGGAAAAGTATCTGTTGTATGAAAAACAAAAGTACAGACAGGCTATTTGTAACTTTAAGGTGGACAACGCCAGAATTACCCAGAATTCCCAATGTCACTGGAAGATAAAAAAAAAAAAAACCTCTGGACAGAAACCAGAGGATCTGCAACCTTTGTAATGACAACAGTTTGGGAGTATAATACTTTTATTTGAATGTAAGAATGTAAGCATGATGAATTATAGAGGAAGGCATTTGCCAAAGTATTATTTAATGGTTATATTCATTTTGTTATAACAATCAGATAAGCCAAAAGTTATTTGTAAATTAAGTTACAGAGGTAACATTTGTTGTAATTCAGCCATGCCGTATGCTATTGTTTTGTTATTATTGCATGTTCTATTGTGAATTAGTGCTTATTCTTTTTAAAAAAATTAATGGTTGGTTTATGTTCACTTTTACAGAATAATGAATGTTTTTAATGCAAGCAAATGCACCTTTAATCAGACAGTATTCTAAGACCAGCAGGGAAACTGATGTGCATTATTTAGTTTTTTTTCCCAAAGTGACACATAAATAAAAACCCATCTCACCCGCTTTCGACAAACATCAGTTAAAGACAGATGAGATAGACACAGTGACAGAGCTAGGACAGATGGACAAGTGGAGAGAGAGAAAGGTTGTCGCCTTTAAAGACACAACCTGTTTGTTGCCATAGCAACAGGCTCAGGTGCAGCATCACTCCAGACTCCAGACACAGAGGCAAGTCAGATCTCATTAAATGCAACACTGACTGCCACACATCAGTAGATTCAGTTTGGACAGGGAAAAAACATCATTAGATATTCAGACAAGATTTGTATGAGCCCTGTTGGTGAAGATAAGTGTTTGCAAGATGAAAACCAGCTGTTTGACCTTTCACCTCACATATGACCTTCCAGCACCTTCAAGGAGGTGCTACATCATCATCAGGTGTAGCCACAGGGGAGACTCCTTGTCTTAGCTTGTCTTGTGTTTTCTTTTCTCTCCAGACAGACCAACCTTTTGGGATTGAGCATCTTACATCTTTGTCCTTATTTGTACTTTTGTCATTTCTACAAAAGTTCAGAGACAATCAACCTTAAACCCAAGAGGCCCACAGTGAACTCCTGCTGCGCTTTCAGAAAATTAGTTTGACATTTTACACCTGCAAAATTATTTTCTTCAGTCAGGGACACACAGTGACACAATTCCACAGCGTGTCTGTAGAATGTGAGAGAGTCAATGACTGTTCACAAACTGTTAGACATTACAACATCTAAATGATTCACCATATCTCATTTTTCCAGAATTGGCCAAGGGAAATGATGATACACAGAGACATAGAAAGACAAAGTAGAGAGAGTGAGTGTCTATCTGTGTTTGAAAAGAGCTTAGCACCATTGTACACAGCTGTCATGTAAGAGCCGCTGTACTCAGACTGTCAGCATTTTTGTTAGTGTGACAGACACACTTTGTGTCTTTGCAAATGAACAGAAAATGAAAGAGGTTCACATCAGTGCTGAAACCTTAGCAGAGAGCCTGGCAATTGCTTACTAATGTGAAAGTTTCATTTCTATTGGGTGTGGTGCATTGTGGAATGAAATGGTAAATGTATGAATAAACACACATACACACACACACACACACACACACGATTGTCTAATGCAGAAGATCAGCAAAACTGGATCTGACTGCTGCTGACTCCACTCCAAGCTTACACTGACATAATTAAGAGTGGATGTTTGAATGTGTTCCAAGATAAATTGAGAAAAGTATTTAGGATTTTAAATACTGTTCAAATTACTATAGATGGGCTAAAACAGTCCCTATCTGTTATAATAATAATAATTTCACACATTCTTTTAACTTTCTTTTCCTGTGACAATTAAAGGGTCAACTGAGTAAAAAGTGAGAAAACATTAAAAAAGAATTTTCAGAGCAGTCAAAAGGAAAACATTGTTCACTCCTCTAATTATTGCTGAGCTCATTTTCAATGATAAATTAGGCTCAGTGGAACACAGAAATCACTACAGTTAATGTAAAGTCCATTTAGTTCAATTAAACCCAAAGGCTGCTTTAGTGCGGATGGAAGCTAATGAGCTCATCTGGCAAGAAAAGTGTACTTAGATGACAACTTATTTTCCAATCAATGATGATGATGGGCTTTCTGTTATTTATTATTGCAATAAATGCCTGTGACAATTAACTAGACTCAGGCTTCACAGCCTGCACTTTTGCATTTGTTCCAGTCATGCTTTAATTATATTTTTATACACAGTACATACTCCCATAACTATTTTCTCAATTATGAAAACAATAAACAGTCCAGTTCTCATTAACATCAAAATTGTTACATATTAACAGCTGACTCACTCTTCACCACCAGGAAAACAAGCAACAGATGTTACATAGCCTGCTGTGCTCATGGTTGCTTTGACTTTTTAGCTTACAAACAGGTGTTCTATCTCGCACAGGCTCCACCTTCTACTGGACTCTATAAGAAATACTCTCCTCCAAACACACGCACATGATGGGCATCTCTTCTGCTTCGAGAGCCTTGGATGCGACCATGCAGAAAGTGGCATAATGCAGCCACTGTCCTGTGTGCACTGCTGGGCATTCCCTCCACCAGCAATGGTGGGACCATTTTCAGCTACGTAATGTCTCACTCAGCTGCAATGAGAACAAACCAGAGCCTGAGATTGATCTATGTGGCGAAGATGAGTTTACTGCTTCATCCAGCTGAGGCTCTCTGACAGACAATGATGACAACCTCTCATCTGTCTCTGCAACTTCAGTGACCTTCAGAAATCCACCACCGGCTTCAGTTCACTGCTGTTGGTTATGGCCATGGCAGCAGAGCATGTTGGGCTCCCTTTGTCAGCTGGCTCCGTGGAGGATTTTATGGCTTTGGGGCTCATGGTGGTGGGCCATATAGTCGTTCCGCTGGGGCTCCTGCACATGCGCTGCCTGCAACAGTGGTTTGCCAGCCTGTGCTTGGATCTCAAGAGGCACAAGCACTGCTTGGTGAACATTCCCCCATCAGTGCAGGAGGACCTGCACTACTGGTGGTCCCCACAACATCAGCAAAGTCCAATTCGCAGCCCTGTTGAAGATGGTGGAGAACCTATTGGTGTGGACCTCAGAACACCTTCTGACTCTGGGAGCCCTCCACATTCCAGGTCCGGAAAACAGGGGCGCATACCTCATGTCAAAAGGCAACCCTCTCGTAGACAACTGGGTGATGCGCCCACTTGTGGTGCAGCAGATTCGGAACCGGTTTAAGAGAGTGGAAGTGGACTTGTTCGCCAGTTGAAACAACACCTCCTGCCCACTCTGGTTCTCCTTGACACTGCAAGATGATCCACCTCCGGGGGTGGATGCTGTTGCACACATACCATGGCTAAGGAGGCTGCTTCATGCCTTTCCTCCTCTCCATCTCTTTGCTGGAGAGAGTGAGATAAAGTTTGTCATCCTGATAGCCCCAGACTGCCGAATGGTGCCATAGTATGCAGAGATGACCCAGATGTTGGCGGCCTAGCCCTGGTCCACCCCTGGTCTCTTGTGATCCAAGATGACTCAGGGAATGGGGTGTGCAGGGTGTCTGGTGTTTGACCTGCGACCTGTGCACCTAGTACATGTTCATGTTACTGGGCTGGGTTGAGCCCCCTAATGCTCCACTTAAGCAGCTGGGTTTATAAAGTAGTGGGAGGGCCATGGCAACTAGCCTATAGCCAGTGGGGCTCAGTGAGGCAGTCGGATGCCATGTCGCAGCAGGGTGAACATTCATTTGGCTCAACCTACTGTACCCATAGAGTCCAGTAGAGGGCTCCGCTTGTGTGATGTTTATGATATTATCCTATAAGCATAGTTCTATAAGCACAGATGGATCTCTCTACCTATGGACCCTGCTGCTCTGACGCCATCCACTGAAGTGGTTTCTGAATCAGAATGGCTGTGAGGCACTGTCTTATATACTTTGGAAGACACATGAAATCAGTAGGTGCACCCTAATTGGCTGGCTATGTACATATAAATTTCAGTAGGCGTTTATATGTGTGTGGTTGGAGGAGAGTATTACGCATAGAGTCCAGTAGAGGGCTCCACCTGTGCTCATAGAACTAGGGTTACAATATCGTAACCATTGTTTCTGTAACAGATTTTTTTTTTTTTTCTAGTAATTAAATATCTTTGTCCGTTGTGTTTTACTGGACTATAATGAGCCTGGATTAATGTTGGAAACCCACAATGTTTGGTCACATGGTGAGGTGGGAGCAGGAGGCGTTATCCCACGGGAATGCCTGTCTGCTCACACTGTACCAGCTTTTCACTGTTGACTGAATTATTCACAGCACAGATGGAGCAGGATCCTGCTCTGTATAATTCCCCAAATGGCTCAAACATGGAAACGAATATTTAATCAAGTCTACAGAGAGTTTCACTCTTTACTTTTGACTTCCTGACTTTAGACTACAATATATTTTTAAAATTCTGTAAATAGACTCTATATTCAGGCTTCATACCTCTCTTTTACTCCCTTCACTATACTCAAACATTGGACACGGTGCCTCACAGATATTAGTATTGCTAATGTTGTAACACAGCGTAGGTGCTGCATGGTGTTGAATATCTAACATCATTTCTCATCTTCCACTGCTTTAGTTTAGGCACAAAACTAAGTTGGGAAAGTTTTTGTCATCGGCCTACAAAGGCCAAGTTGCTTCTTTCTGTTATTCAAACCTGTAGCCACTAATTGGACCTAACTGAAAAATAATACAATGTACAATATATATGACTCTGATATTCACATGATTTAAAATAATAGGGCAGTATATAATATATTTTTGAGATATTTTTGAGATTTTTGAGCAAAGAAAATGTCAGACCCTATTGTTAATGGCCAGACATTTCAAGGTTCCCACACACAGAGATTTAAACTAATACCTTTTATTTAACCAAATCTGCTGTTTTCCATTAAACTACTGAGAATAGCCCTCAGATAGTGTGTGGGGGACTGAGTGATGACTCACAGGAAGATTAAACAATAAGAGACTTTGTTACACAAGAAGCACAGAGAACGATCATATAAGAAGATAACCTTGTAATGGTTTTTAAATGAAGCACACACCTTTGTAAGAGTAAGATGAGAATCAAACATCAATAAAAATCAAATTCAGCCAAGAGATCATCACATCAAAATTTTGGCATTAGGGATTCATCTCCTACTTGGAGTTGTTGTACAGGCAAATAAGGCTGATATTCAACTGGTGCAAGAATTACTTGCATGAGACACTCAGTTTAATGGTGAAAAAAGGAGATATTAGTGATTTACTTAACTCCATCTCACTCAGCGGATGATTTGAGGTGCTGGAAAACGATTTTTTTAATGTTGACATCTGATTGACAGGAAGAAGTGTCATATCAGAATTTGTATGTAGCAGTGAAATACAGTATGTGACTTATTTATATGACAGTTGCAAGACTGTATAACCAGTGACTGCAATTCAAGGACACAATGACCTTTCCTTTTATTCAACAAATGAGAGGAATGAAGGCAAGTCACGAAAAAGCTTTCTGCACATAACACCATGGAAATAACAGCCCTACTGAAGGAGCAGCTTGCCTTTGGAAGAAAAAAGAAAGCTCTAATTTAAAGCTCCACATCTTAGATTTGAACGGATTAACCTTGACTGAATCTGACAAGTCGCCATGTTGAACCGACGGTTGCATGTTTACAATTTTATCATCTTGATCCAGAAAATCAAGAATACATTTGTAATCTAAACAAATACGTCTTTTGACAACTTCATCTCCCAGAATGCCTGTAAACACTCAGAGATCCCCAGGTGGAAAAACGAGGATGTTGCTGGGGAAAAGGACATCTGCTCAGCTGACCCTGTTGCCATGGCAACCTGACTCAAGTATTGTAAGTGGCAAAAAAAAAAAAAAAAAAAAAAAGATGGATAAATGGATAGATGGATGATGCGGAACTAACGGTACGTTCCTAAAGTCGTCAATAATGTTTTGGTTTAGGTTTTTAGAGCAGAGTAAATGTAGACAGATGATAGTATTTGCACAGGAATGTTGTAGATAACGACGGAAATCTACAGTAAATAATGGAAATATCTTCTTGTCTGAATTTCTACACGAGTGTTGTCTTGTCACTGTTGACATATACTCTTGGTATTTATGCTCGTTCATTGCATTGATTGTTTTACATCTCTATTGTCTTAGTTGCGTTCTGTCTGCATGGAAACAATTGCTATGTTGAATGTCAAAAAGCACAAATCTCAAAGGCAAAATCACAAAGACACCCACACACTCCACAGCCACTCCATAAGCACTCTTACCAGCACACACTCCCACACATGTTCAGACATTGCTCTAAGGCACAATAGCTATTATGCTGTGCACACATCCAAACATGTAAGCACACACACACACACATCTCTGGAATCAATCTCCATCAATAATATAATACAAAACACAAAAACCAAATGGGATAGCCCAAATTATAAAACACACTTACACAACAAGACCATTCAGCTTGCCCAAACACTATGATAAGCACCCTCTGAATCCACTTCAGAGTCTCATCTCCATCCAGAATATGAATATTGCCCAGGAAAAGAGAGGCGCAGAGTGCTGAACATGCACAGTTATGATTGTTCTAACAAGCCTGATTCGTTCAAAGCTTGTTTTCACTAAACTTTACACAAGCACCATCATGACCTTCAATATATAAGCAGTCACATCAAAAACACATCATGTCTACTCTATGGCAAGAAGTAGAACATAAATTTATATGAATGCTGCATATTATAACTTTAGAGTTATTCATACAGTGGAGTGGAGTTTGTCCATTTGGGTCTTTTTACTAAATTAATCAGCTAGGTGTAGTATAAATCCACAAAATAATGATATAAAGCATCTACAGTATTGAACTGTTATTGTTGTTATTCCCTCTAATATTCCAGGTATCACTTTACATTATATTTTATAAATTATGGTGTAATTATTTGGTATTGGGATATAAAAAAGAATGCTATCTGTACACGGACAAATGTGTGAGTCATGGGAAATAAGAGAATGAGGGAAGACAAGGGTGTAACAACTTTGTGTTTCAGAGGGACTTAGTATTTATTGTGTGGGAGCTGCAAAGTAGCTCACACACTATGTTATCTTTATTTATTATAATTATATATTATTTCGCCGTTTTTCAGCGTCTAACTAGTCCTACACGATTTGTCATATCAACTTTGTTTCAATGTCAAATTCTACATCCCCATAAGGAGAGTATTAAAATTTATAATGGAAAGTCAATGGAAGCAATGTTTGAAAGCTCATATCTCAAAAAGTAAAAGTGCTGAAGTGTTCAAACTTCATTGACAGGTGGCCCATGTGCAAATGCTTCACAAATTGTAAAATGAGATCTATAGCGCCACCATGTGGTCAGTTATTACATGTTTTACATTTTGGTTTATAACTCATGAACCGTTAGGCGTATTCAAACAATATTTGCACAGTGTGTTCCTTGGATGGTACCAAGTAGACTGATATAGGCCACGCACATTTGCGTCTAGAAACTTTTTGCGCCATTTTGAATTTTTTTCAAATATACAATTTCTGCTATTTTTGCTACATTTTTCATCCAATCTTCACCAAACTTAGTGCTTAATATATTTAGAGGACCCCAAACACAGATATTATCTTTGTTTTTTGGTATCACTTACCGTTTGTCTGTAATTTGTTACCAAACTTTTGGAGGCGTGGCCTGATGCATTTAGCGAGCAACAACTCTTCAATGCTGAAATTTTCTAGTTGATTATGATAATCAATTAATAATTTGGAGTTATTTTTAAAGAAAAAATATCTGATTCCAGTTTCTTAAATGTGAATGTTTTCTGGTCTTCTTTGATAACAAACTCAAACTCTGACCTTTTATAGACCAAACTACTAATTGATTAATCAAGTAAATAATCCACAGATTAACTGATAATGAAAATAATCATCAGTTGCAGACCTTTTTAGTACATTTTTACTATGTAAAAATGCCACGCTTTAGCTCCTTGCTGTTGACATTGCTTTTGTGAAATAACATAGAAGCAAAACCTGTTGGGCCTCAGTCTGTGCACCCTGCAATTATTTATTAGGAACCCGGTTATTATAAAAATGCTCACTGTGTAATTTATTTTTATGTCTCTCCAAAACACACAATTCTTACAAATCATGACTAAAACTTGTTTTTACTTGGTCTGACTGAGAATAGGTCCCACATGTAAGAGCCTGTGAAGTTAACTTTAACATTTTAAATTTGTTAACAGTTTTCAAGCAGTGAGCACATCCAACAGAAGAAGACTGAACCAAACAACACCAACCACAGTGAAGGCAGCACAATACCGAACACAGTGGAAAAGTTCAACACGGACGATTTCAGAGGTGACAGTGTAACAGTGATAAATGCTGATGAAGGAGGTGAAGTGCGAGGTGCAGTTTGGGGTCAAAGGTTAACCTCCTCGAGCTCTGATCTGCCCTACCTTTTCTGACGCAGATCAGCTCATGTACTCCACAGTTACGCTCGCCACCTGGAAAGACAATGCAGTTTCAATGAGCAACACCGTGATGGAGGGAACGAAAGACAAACATCATGGATACACATTCAAATATGTTGACACATTTAGACAAATCCCCAGAAAAGGGACAAGAACAAGACAGATATAAGACACTGACATGTTGGGTTTCCATCCAAATGTATCAAGAGTTTTTACTAAATTTTCAGAAAATCAGCAAAAGAAAAAGCAAAATTATCCATGATTCCATCCACTACTGCTATGTAAATATTAAGAGTTGGTTCATTGAGATAAGCAACTGATGGTGCTAATTCTCCAGTCAGGTGCCATTATACCACTGTAGAGGAAGAAGGCACAACAAGATGATGTAATTAAGAGCACCAGTTAAACTTCAAACAGTGAAAAAATAACATAGAAAACAGTCTCCTCATCACTCCACACGTATTTAATGTTTTCATTTGCCGCTATTTTTTGTCCCTTCAGTGAAGCGGAAATGTAAGCAAGCATTTAAGTCACATGATTTCTCATTATTTTGTTTGCTGAATCAGTTTCCACTGTACTTTTCAAAAGTGTAAGAACTTTTTTGCGATATTTTGAGATTCGAAGTTCAAGTTTTTTTATGCGCATATTGAAAATGTGCATAAAAACAGGTGGATGGAAATGCACTTACAGACTAAGAAGCACTAAGAAACACTCTTCTTCTCATTTCTTATACTGCGAACATGATAAATGTACCCTTTTATGGCAGTCACATTGAATTTGCTTTTATTTTTCTCGCTCCAGCCTCAGCAAGGTACTGAATTAGAAAGCTGTGGGCATTTATCTGTTCTAACAGCCCACATACGGTCCCCAAATGTTTCAACAGCAGCTAAAGTCAGGTGTGTGTCATCCAGCTTAATTTGTGTTCTTCTGTGGGCAGAGAGGCACTGAATGATTCAAGGATGGAAATTCAAGGCAATGGTTTGGTTTTTATCCACAAATAATTTGAATTTTCATTGTTTCATGAGCAGTTTCTTTTCAAAGTCTGAGAATGTGGACATACATACTGTTTATTATTAAACTCTATAACACCTTATACTAATCTAAAGACACCTTGTGGAGTTTTTGACCACTTTAAATATTAATCAGATAATATATATATATTTAAGAATCTGAAATATGTAGTCATTTCACATCTTTGATTACAGCAAAATACTAAAAGATTTTATTTTTTGGACAGAATTGCCCAGCAAACCAGACCTCAGTCTACAGCATCTTTGACATTTAGAAAACCCACAACATGATAAAAATCTTCCATTGTGCATATTAGTGTCATTTGATTGTTGATTATCATTGTCAGGAGGAGCACCAGGCGGTCAACATAATGTCCTGAGATATTCTGAATGCAACTCGCTGGCTTGACAGTGAAATTGTTGCTTGAGTAAAACGTGAATGGGAAAGGAATGCCAGTGTGTGATCTGACTCCATAAGGCATTGTTCTAAACCCAGCACAGCTCAGTGATCCTTATCCGTGGACAAACACTGAATGTAAATGGTGTCTTGTAATCTCAGAGCATTTCTTGGCAACATCAATGTACACTTGTATCACTCTTTCATTTGATGATTACATAAACTGAACCAAGACTAGAATGAGCTGAATTGTGGAGGGAAATCAAAGTGCTTTAAATGCTGTCCTAAATATTCAGAGATCCATTAATAGCCTAAATACAAATGATATGCACAAGTGAGGGGAAAATGCTAATTGTGTATTCACATTCAGATAGCCCCCTTTTGTAGATGTGGCTTCAATTAAAGATTTAGGTTTTCGGTCAGATGAAAACATGTCATGTAAATCATGTAAAGAATTGCTGTGTGTTTCTTGCCAGAAACTGCTCATCCCAGCTTGCACAACTTGAGAGACATTTAAAGTCTGCGCTCGGCCTTCTGTAAAGTAGCATTTGTACTGGCCATATGAGTACAATGACTCATATGAAGTGAATTTACATTTACTGGTCATTGCTTACAGTCATTTCTAGATTTAACAACATCGATTGTGGGACCTACCAGGACTTTTGCGGAAATTTACCACTTACTGACAATACCTTCAGTCAGTATGACAACACTGCTAAAATTCTTGGACGTTTCCTTTATTTACAGTGAAAACAACATACCAATTTGACCAGCAGGTTTTCCAACCAAAGAATTTACAACAAAGAAATAAAACTAAAAATCTGAAAGACAGCCTTAATTATGAATAAAACAAGATTTACAAGATTCTTTAAATAAATAGGAAAGCTACCAAACTTTGGACTGGCAGCCTACTGTACGTATGGCTTTTCATGTTTGACTGTGGTCTTTGAGCGTGTTAGCATGTTAGCATTCGCTATATAGCGCTACGCAATAAAGCTGAAGTCGATGGGAATACCATTCATTCAGTAGGTGCTTGGTGATAAAGAACTAATTACAATCTTGACCTGATGATGGCACTAGAGGAAAAGTTAAGGAATCACATAAGTTAATGTAATTCACAAGGTGGTAATGAATGTCTGAACCAAATTTCTTGGCAAGCCATCCAATAGCTGTAGTGACATTTCAGTGAAAATCACAAATGTCAACGTCACATTGACACTAAAATGAAAAGTCAGGGAATCACAAGTTTTTATGATTCAGCCTCTAGGGACCATAAATGTCTGTACAACATTTTATGGCAATACATCCAATAGTTATGATATTTCAGTCAGTTGACAGACCAGCACTGCAATCTACACTGAACAGGCAACACTCCTTTCTCTCTTGAATTGAAACTCAGTAAAGGCAGTAGTGAGACCACAGTGTCCTCACTGAGATCCTCTGTCACTGTGGTTTCTTATCAACCATGGTGTCAGCTGAGTGGGCTGGACCTGATGGGTAGCAGCTGCACAGGTGTATGCTGGAGTATGTGTATATACCAGAGCTTTTATTCAGACAGGCTTATACAAGGAGTTCACCATGGGCCTTTTTCACTAGACAGGCTTCCAGACAGTGACTGTAATTCAGAACTGTTACTCACAGTTGTGAAGGTCTCCCAGTCACTGAGCACTGCAGCAGCCTCTGGGATCTACCTACAGGTTGAGGTTTCAAATAGCTCTGGCTGTCTTCAACTGTGACACTTTGTACAGCTCTGCGCTAAAGCTGCAAAAGCCAGACAGCAGTGTAACACATGGCGTCACTGTGGTCATGGTGCAACATGACCTTTGTCCCATGTCGTCTGTCACGCTACGCTGACATTTGAAATACAAAGTTATATTTATATAATCAGAAGAAACAAATTTTTGACTGGTCTGTCTGCAGAAATGTTTTTGTCTTATTTGATTAACAGCGAATAAAATATCAGTAATATTTCTTTAGCACATGTAGGAAAACAAATCCCATAATACAGTAATCAAATTTAAAAAACAAAACAAAACCAGATTATTAGCATATTGTTCTTGTCAACATTTTCATCCTGTCATTCATGTCCAACATACAAATCTTGCTCAGATTGAATAACAAATTTCTTTGTTTGTTTGTTGGATTGGGTTAGTCTGAATGTCTCAAAGGGCAAAAACACAACAACAACTAAAAGTCTTGATGCTGCTGGTGCTACTGGGTTGATTCATACTGTAGCTTAACCAGTGATGGAGAAACAGTTTGTTGGGTTTTTATTACCACATAAAGTAACGTTTCCAGCTCTGGACATAAACCTTGACAAAATATCTATGTGTACTCTCCAATTCATTTCCTATTGAGCAGCTCAATACTTATCTATATCTAGATTAAATTAAGTCATACCTCTCTGGTGTCTGACTATTGAAGTGCAGACACTCCACTGTTTACACTGCAAATATAGAGACTGTAACGCCAATAACACATCTCAGTTAAAGTTTTATGGATGCTAAAACACTACTTTAACCTGTTTTTTTCTTATTCTCATACGAAAAAGGCACGTGAACACCATATTTCTTTACTTTCAGTTATTGCCACCTGTACCACCAACGTTAAATAACCTCACCTGTGCTCAAAAGTGTCAGGAAAACTGTCAGAAGAAATCACAGGTTCATGTAAACACAAATCTCAGTATGGCTGGTAGCCATGTTGCTGCATGTAAACACAGCCATTGAAGGAAGTTGTACCTCTACAGTGCATGACAAGACTATTATCAATATCTTTCCTTCCAAACTAGGAGCCGAGAGCCGGGTTCTTGCTGTTGTCCGGTAGATCGACACAGCAGCTGTGTGTGGGAGGAAGCTCCCAGTCTTCACTCACCACACACACACCATACTTCTCAAAAATAACATCTCTTGAATACGGTGCACAGTGCTGGTTGCTCATATCAAATCTAGTTAATATGTTCTGTATATTCTGATGCCATTTTACTGCTACAGTATTCTACTATTAATGTATGAAAACAGGCAGTCTCCTTGTTTTCATTACAACCGCGGGATCTGGCAAAGAATTTTATACTTCCATTTCTCTTCAAGACAAAACAAGAAGCACTTTCGCACCCTTATGTCTCGCCGTAATTACCTGTATATCAAAAACACCAGTCAGTAAAGCTAATTAGACGCAATAATGGGAAAATATTAGTGCATTAATATACTTGTCATGTACACATGGGAAAATTATTGCGAACAGACAGCCAAGTTTATCTCATTAACTGCAAATGTAGGCAGCAACTTGCTTCAAAATCGAATCAACTGGGACTCACGTGGACTTCCCTCGAACATGGTGAGTAAGAGAGTCAGTGAATGTTTTTACTGTGCAGTGTCATCCTTAACAACAACACTATTTGCACACTTTAGTGTTTACACGTCTTTCGAACAGCTTTCTAACATCTCATCAGTCCTCTCGAGACTGACAGAAATCAATTAGGGGCAGCAGATGTGATCAATATGTGCAGTTTCTGAGTACTTGTATCGCGCGTTTCGCTTCACCGGAGAGCGGGTCTCACTTTTTTGTACGTGAACTAAATCGAGGTGAAGTTCGTGTCTTCGCAGTCTCCTCTCCTGCAGACGTCTGGGGCCGGCCTGGCTGGCGGCACTTTTCAGGGTTTGTCCCAGTTTCTTTAAGGAATCTCCTCTACCTACCTGCCTCCTCTAATCAGGTTGCCGAGACTGACTGTCTGGGCTCAGGAAGGATGGACTGAGGCCGTGACACAGAAAAGTTGGGCTGAGGAAATTGACCTGACAGAGATATTGTAGAGAGGACGTGCTGTGACAGAAAAGAACTCATGGAAACAAACTTGTGGCGTTGCCCCCATTAAGTTTCAAACTCTGACTCTTTAGCTGCTTTGTTACTGTGCAATTTGGTGCCACGCAGGTAATGGAACGTACGTTTAGCTTTTTTCGCTAATAATGGCTGCATGTTATATCTGTAAACAATGCTAATGAGAGCCGTGAGACTGAATCAAAACAGTAAGGTAGCCTGTAAAATGAGCTAACAGATGCTAAATCGCTAAATAAGAGTAATAACTCTTTGTGGATTTGTCACTGTGAGCGTTCACTTTCACTTTACACATAGTCATCGGATCGACTGTTAACACAAAAATATAAATGGGTGCAGCTTTAAAAGTAATAACCATAAGTAGTCTATTGCTGGACTGGACTCAGCTAAACATTCTGGTCTCTTAGTGACAGAGAATCAGTTTGTGCTGCTGGAGTTACTTCATCTCCTCCCAATAATGGCTATAATTGGTTTATGAGACAAATTTCTTGTCGGCAGCAATTTACATTAAAATCACTCAGCGTCTTTATTGAAACTGGCAGAGGGAAGGTTTGCCTTACATCAGGTTGTACATGAAACATGTTTGTGTTGTCATATTGAAAGGCACGAGGGAGAGACTTCAGAATAAGCTCCAGCTAAGCCAATTAACAAGCGGAGGATACAGCACGCCAAAGATTAGTCAGCTTACCCGACAGTTCAGCTGTAAGTTCATAAAGCGGCAACAGTTTCCTCAGACTACATCTGTACAAAATGCACTGCTGCACTGGGTTTTTTTTTTTTTTTTTTTTAGTGAGGACACTGAGAACTGTGTGAAGTCACAGCTAATCATTGCTCCATATCACCAGCACTATCCATAGCCCTGGGCAATGGAAACACACTTTCAAAGTAGTGCAGTTGATACCTTATTTTTAGAACTGACTAAGATGGGTGTGCCCAATTTAGAGTCAGAATCTTCATTTCATAAATATTGCGACAGCTTAAGCTTGCAAGTATGATAGCAGCTGATGATATGGGAGGGAGAGACTCCATGGAAAATATGAATTTCAAGCTTTTTTTGTTTGTTTGTTTCAACAACAAATAATCTGTTATTCCCTAATCAAACTCAAAATGATGTCATCCCCATCTCCCACCTTTCTCTGTATCTTTTACTCAAACAGATGAATCAATTCATTAAAGCGCTGGATTAATACTCTATCCCGTTCCAAGATGGATGAAATGATGTGAGGTCAGGCTGTCCCTCTGATTCTCCCAATCTAACTCCGGACCTCCCTCGCCATGTGTCAACAGCAGAGGCGATCAATAATTAAATTGCACAAAAAACCTGCGAGTAACAAATCCCCGGCCTCATCTGAAGCAGAAAACACGCCCTGAGATGACAGAAAAATCGAATATTTAGCGAAAACACCGTTGATGATGAGTCAATGCGGTGGGTGAATCAATCCTAGTGTGTCTGACATGTGTGCTAGTGTTAAAACAACAGTATGACATCACAGTTTATGTGTTTATCCGGAACACAGGAACATACAGTAAGAGCTACATGTTCATGATCGAACCTCTGAGGTCTCTGAGTAATCTAGTGAGGAACATTAACATACAATAAAAAAGACAACACTGCAGCGAAGCAGTAGAGATCTCTGTCTATGACGCCACGGGTGATTATTCATATGAGGCAGACGCTCCTTTACTTAACTAATCAATGTGAGTTAATCTGTTTTATAGACTCCACAGGCAATCAACTTCATGCCATTGAGACTCTTGCTTCAGACAACAATGCTTATTATCTAGTTAACCTTACCTACTTAACCTAAAGGTAACTATGTCAATAATTATTACCTCATTAATTGTAAAACTTAAAGCGGCATTAATGAGTTTTTTGGCCACTTGTTCCAACTCTACAACAAGGTTGAAAATAACACACTTTTGACATATTATTGCCTTATTAAGTTGATATCGCTAACATGTTAGCAAACAGTTGCCTCCTAATAATCCAGCAGATACACAGCTACATTAACATTCATTTGAAGTTAAGCCGGTGGCCAGTGGATGGTAGCCAGTGGATGGTAGCCGGTGGATGGTAGCCGGTGGCTAGAAACACTTCAAACACTCATTTGAAGTGTTTCTGGCCACCTGGTGGATTCATTTGCTTTTTTTTGCTTTGGTCTGTGTTCCAGCTAGTTGCTAACTTTGCCATTTGGTGCTGGGAGGGTAGCGCACTGTGGGTTTATCAGACATTTTTCACTGGAAACAGCTGCCTAGTGCATCTGGAGAGAAAGCTGACGACAGCAGAGAGACTGAACCACAGCAATAAAGTTTCAGGCTGTAACACAAAACAATGAGCTGAGAGATGTTAAAACACTCTGTAGAGATGAGGGGAACTACACCTTTTACATTATATGTTGTAATTTCATCCGCTTTTAATGTAAATATATTGATTAGTGCAGCTTTAATTATAACTATCATTAATAATAATGGCCATCACAGTAAACACTGGCAGTCCCTTCATTGCATTTTCGTGACTGAGCGCTCTTGGTTTGATTAATGGTGAGTAGCAGGAAACTGTTTTATTTTTTCTAGTAATGTATTACTCTATTTCAGCAACACTGTCTCACTGCTCGCATTAGCTCAAACGCTCTGAAGACATATCGGCTATTATTGCCTCATATCCTGTTTCTTGCTTCCAAAACAAACAGCCGTTCCAGAGAGGAAAGAAAGGATCGAAGCTGAAAAAGTCTTTGACTGTTCATGATAAAGTCTTACGGGGTTTGAGAAAAACACGTACTGTTTGTATTTCTATCAGTTCCAACAACATCTTCCTATAACAGACTTATCTCTCATTGTAATGTAAAAAAGGCAGCAGAAGATGAATGACATGGCAGGCGTTTCACTAAGATTTGGAAGATACTGTCAAAATGTCAGCATGGAGAGCATGCCTGTTGCTGTAATTTTAACACAGCTCAACAGTTCCTGGGCTGCCTACTCAATACTTGGCTCCGGTTCAAGACCCGACGAGGCTTCATACACACCACCACCACCACCACCACCACCACACACACACTGAGAATATCTGTCTACAGCTTGTCACAGGAGCTGGTGCATGTAGTGCAGTTCCAGAGCTGAAACCACACCACCATACACCAGTCCTGACTTGATAATGTTTGTCAAAGAAAATCCAGACTTTTGCAAAATCCTCCTTTTTTTTTTTAAGGTTGCATTGCATCAGTGAATCTTGATTTGCAATCTTTCTTATTTTTGTTTTCACCGCAGTCACTTAATTAACAAAAAAAACCCGAAAAGCTTTGGTGTGCGCAAGCTTGAGTCACTTAGTCATCTTTTCACGGAGAGCCTGCTGGGTAGATCCAATTAACGAGCTTAAAGAGCTCTGATATGTTTGGTATTTAAAACAGCGTGCTTTGATAATGGCGGTTTAAAAGATGATGAATCAGAGATGAAGCACAACTTTAGCGAAAATGGGCGAAATAAACAGATTTGATCACCCAGAGTGAACGGGACTGAAGACATCAAAGGAACGTCTCACGGAATTCAAGCACAGGCTGAAATATGAGCTCTGGGATGGTAGCCTTAAACAAAGTTATATGTAATTGTAAAAACAATTTAATGCTTTTAATAACATTTTCCTCTTTTTTTGGTTTCTTTTCATCATGATTCCTACTTTTGTCTCCCTGACATGTAAAGCACTTTGCAAACTTTTGCATATTTTTTACTGTATACAAGTGTTTTTCACTGTATTTTCCCAGGCATTAGAGTGTCAGCGTGATAAATGTATGCAATTACCTTGAATAGATTACGAACTTTAAATGAGATGACAAGCTGCACCTTTTAAACAACATCATTACTTGCAAACATTGATTCATCCAGACTAAAACATCCTAACAGCTTCATTAATTCTTTGCTCTAAAATGTCAGGTAAAAACAACCTGTCCCACCCCCAACCCCCCCCTTTTTTTTTTTTTGTAGCACCTCATGATGATGTTCATCCAACCTAACATCATCACAAGTACACACAGAAACACAGCCTCCCACTGGTGTTGACAGCCCGGCCTCTGGATGCTGCAGGTGTCAGTAAGCCCCTACAGCTGCTCCATAAATCTCAGCAGAGCCAAACTCCAGCTCCGGTGAAATATCGCTGACAGGGGCTGCTACAATTATGGCGTTTCAGGAAACGGCACTTTGCTGACTAATGTAGTGGGGAGTCGAGGTCAGTGGGCGGGTTCGATAAGCATCTGACACAGCCGAGGTCTGGCTGTCTGATAAACTGGGAAGGAAAGTGGTGAAATTCTGGTCGGAGTGTTGCATAAGAGGCGGGTTGAGATTAAATAATTCAGGGAGGTGCCTCTCGTGATCTGGTCTTTCAGATATTGCGAAGACTCCAGGTTGTTCACTTTTTTTGGTTTCTATGAGTGTGAAATCCTAAAGCAAGGGTGTTCCCTGTGCAGAAAAATCTGTTACGTTAAAATTACGAAGACCAGGATCAGATTCGTAGAGCTGCAATGATTAGTTGATCACCAGAAAATGAATCGCCAACTGTTTTGATACTTGATTTATCATTTTTCGCTGAGTCCAGATTCATAAATGTGAATATTTTCTGGTTTATTCAGTCTTCTAGTAAATAGATTATCTTTGGGATGTCAAAAGAAAATATTTGAGAATGTCAGCTTGGGCTTTGGGAAATTTTTGGGAATTTTTCACCATTTTCTGACATTTCATAGACCAAAAGATCAACTGATTAATCGATAATGAAAATGATTAGTTGCAGCTCTACAGATTTGTTTAGACTTTGTTCAACAAAAACTCGCTGACAAGTGACAAGAATGACAAGATACCAAAACTGTCTGACAAACAAGCCACATGTGAGTCTGTGTTTTTTTTTTGTGTGTTTTCAAGCTTCAGTTCATTTGAATACATTTGTGGCTGCTCTAGTTTTCTAGATTCTCCTCGGTACATTTGCTGAGACTGATGCTGCACAACATGATGTGTGATGATGTCTGATGTGTGGCTAGCGAAGCCCTGAGGCTCTGGGGCTGGTGGATGGTGGATGGTCTATTTGCCTAGTTTACAGCAAGACCTCAAGAGTTCACATTACTGTGCTGGTTTCTAAAGGTGAACCCTGCTGTCCTCTATTCATCTTGTCATGTTATTTTTGCTTCCTTGTCCAAAGACTGAAGAATAGCACTGTCTATTAAGACTCTTGCAAAGTCATATGCTCATGCTCGGTAAAACTGATGAGTAGAAGAACTGACACTGGTACATTTTGTAAAATATTCCACTAATCAGAGTTTATAGACATGATAATACATCGTTACATCATCATTCTACAAAACAATGTGCAAATATTTAGAAGAGATTTCACAGCGTCACCATATTTGGTGACTACAGCACACGTATTTTGTATGATCGAGCAGTTTGTTTGTGTGTATTCACCACTGGCATGAAAGAATTTTGCTCTCTTTATTAATTATTATCAATAAAGAAGCATTCATTGTTGCTTAAAGACACAACAACTGTGTTGGTATTTGTGTAAGAATAAAACCCATGAAACCAACCACAGAAAGAAAAGATCGTTTAATATGAACCAGTGTTCTTTTACGCTTCATTTGCTGTATATGGACGCATAATTCAACTTTTCATTCGGATTGAAAAGGCACGCTGACATTCTGCATTATAACAAAACATCTCATTTGTCATCGAGCTGTGTGATGTCCTCTTTTCAGTGACATTTGAAAATAATGCTGCAAGCATTATGATATCTAAACTGGTAAAAAATAAGCATAAAAGCTGCTTAAAACCTGCAAAGTTACATAAGCAGAGAAAGGTGAAGAGTAAAAGCACATATCTGTACAGGGTGCGGCTCTCATGATAGTTTAAGAGACAGATTTAAAAAAAAAAAAATCCACAGTCAAACTAAAACACAGGATAAAGTGCACAATAAACTGTTGTGCAGTAATCCAGTGGTGCCTGGGTATCAAAGCTGAATTATGGATTTCAAAAACTGTTGTGATCTAAAACAGGGAAAGACTTCATGCACTCTCAAACTGGACCCACTGAATAAAACCTCAACTCTCAGTCTGTCTGTCTGCTCTCTCATATCCAAGTAAAGTAAAGTACCAACACGCTGCTGAGGAGACATAACGGCCAGCGGACTACATTGTGAACCAAACGACAGTCAGAATGATGTTAAATAAGCGACAGAAACACAACCGGCGAGTAGAGACGTACCACTGTTTCATTTACACTCCGTCTCAATAAATGGCATGCAGTTTAAATAGCGGAGCTGTCCTTTCAGCACCACCGTGAAAATAAACGCTCCTCTATCTCTTCTACTCTGACACACAGCAAAGGGAAAATCACCGCTAAAAAGATATGAAAAACTTTCACTGATTCTAGCCACAGCAAGAGCCATTCTTCTACAACCATTTGCATTTTTTTGCTGTAAAGAATTCACCTATATCACATATTATTTCCAGTTGAAGTTAATTACAGGGAAAGGAGAGACGTTATTGGCCTACTTACCATCAATCGCCATGATGTTCTGTTTTGGCTGCAACCAAAGCGGGCGGTGAAGAAGGGGGACCGGCCCACTGCGAGGGGGAGGTAAGGGGGAAGTCAGAGAGTGGTACAGTCCACTAAACACCGGTGAGGGAACTTACTGACACAGGTTCTACATCCATAATTTACAAATAAGAGAAAACGTTATGAATATATGGCTAGTTACACTCATTTTCAGGGTTCAGAAAAGTTTTTTTTTAATGAGACAGAAAATTGGGGTGTAATACAGTTAAATAATGTAGTTTATCCAACCCAAAAGTTAATTTAGGTTGTCTAAACTAGTGTAGTTTAGGTGTATTAGATGTTTCTGTGCTAACAGGCCTACAGCTTAAAAACATAGCCTAGTTTAGCTGAACTAAAAGTTTATTAAATGGTTTAAACTATGTTGTATAATTATGTGTTATAGTACATTAGATACTAATACAGCTTAACAATGTAGTTTACCCAACTCAAAAGTTAATTTATGCAACCTAAGATACATTATTAAGGTGAATTCGATGCTAATATGCTAACAGGCTTGTACAGCTTAATGATGTAGCTTACCTGAACCAAGACTTAATTTAGGTAGGCTATGTGTTATGTTGTATTAGATGCTAATGTAGTTTAAAATGTAGTTTAGTCAAACCAAATGTTAATTTAGGTTGGCTAAACTACATTGTACTTTATGAGATGCTAGTGCTGTTTAATAATGTACTCTAGGCTAGCTACGTTGTGGTATTATGAACTGTATTTCTGTAGATGTAAGCAATTTATTAATGATGCTAGTTAAATGCTAATACAGATTAATAATGTGGCTTAGCCAAACAAAATGTTAATTTGTAGGCTAAAGCTACATTGTATTGTTATATTTTATGCTGCATTAGATGTAAATACAGCATGTTAGTGTTAGTGAGGTGTTAAATTAATAATGTAGTATAGCAAATAAATCCAACATTGTATTATTATCTATTATGTTGTATTAGATGCTGATAGAGTTTAATAATGTGCCTCAGCCAACCTAACTATGTGATATTGACTGGATGCATGTGATTTTAACTTAAATGAGTTACATTGTGACTTAAGTTCAAAGCTTGTATGAAAAATCCAACCTAAATAAAGTCCATGCTTGAAAAAACATTGGACATCAGTTGTGCATCTCTGGTGCCATTTTTTTTCCTGACATTTCATGCAGCTAACTGATCAAGTGTAATGACAGTAATTGAGGAAAATGTTCAGCTCACCTCAGCAGCAGCTCTCAGTCCTGCTCCTCATGACTCAGTGATGCTGGTTTTCTGTCCTACCACTTATTACATTTCATCCACTACTTCAGTGCTTAATCATCCACTGATTGCTGATGGCTGGAAAGGAAACCAGCAGGGCTCTAATTCCCATGAGCAGACCGTTGCTCTGAAAATCAACAGTAAGTGTTTATGTCAGCCTCTCAGAATAATAAAATAAGTAAAAGCTTCTTCTTATATACTCGCCTCACTGTCAAATCCATCAGATAAGCAGCAGTTATCAGTTTACCACTGATAGTAGCCTGAAAAGAGCAGAAATGAAAGCACAGGACAGTACATCCCATTCTGGGAGTCATGGGAAGTCACTAAGAAAAGTATTCCAACACATCATAATAATAGAACTCCTGAAATGTTCTGGACATCACGTAGTTATGAAATCTAGGAAGGTGAAAGCATCTGATAATGATTTGTCTCCCTGCTATGTGAATCTTAAAGGTCAGCTATAAAATACATCACTGGAATCAAATATTCATACAGCAGGCGGTGGGCATTGTCACTAATGAGAATATCTGTTCAGGGCTCACTGGGATGATTTCCATAGCAGCTGTGCTTCCACCAGTGGCATACATATAGTAAAACAAGGAAAGAGTTGTAAAAGATCTTCAAATATCATTGTACATCCATATATAACATACTTTGGAGAAAAAAACACTTTGAGAAACATCTGTTGAATAGTTTATACTTTTGTAAATATCTGTATGGATGCTATCTGACTCTGGAAATATTGTTTATTATAATGTAGCTCTGTGATTTCATATAATCTAGACAGCTCACAATAAACAAGCACTGCATTTATACAGTATTCAGAACCCACAAATGTAATTTCTTAATAAACTGCAGTTCTCTGTATTTATTATAGTCTGATCTCTGTGCTGCTGCAGTGACCCTGTTTCCCAATGAGGATCGTTAAACCTTCATTCATTTCAATAATCAAATTGTAATTAGGTGTATCCTGCTTTGCACTCATTGTCAGAGAGCTGGTGTTGCTTGATTCTGTATTCCACTGGATTCTTTCAGCCTCTGAAAGCACACGGCTGCTTTATTGTATTAATGTTAATAAGAACCTGTTTTTACCACAGAATTATAAAAAATGCACTAAGTTTCAACTTCGGATTCAGTTCACACTCCCATGTTATTGGGTTACCATGGATACATACAGCAGCTGCTGAGCGCTACGTTTTGATTCCCTGTCACAAACATGGGCACGTTATCCAACCGAGGCATTTGTAACACATTCTCTCTGTATCCTGATTCTACTGTCGCACTAATTTTAGAAACCAAATTTTCAGTCAGAGCACAGAGATGCGCTTTATTTGGCATGTAGGATACACGCAGAAGATTTGTGATCCAACTGAAAACCATGAGCTACATATCTGTAGGGTGCTTTGTAATATAATCTTACAGGCGGTTTAAATAGCAAACATGAAAGCCGTCTGATTAGAAGGGAGAGATGATTGATTAAAGCGTCACGATGCTCCGGGAGGGCAGAGGGAAATCATTATTCTTTCCTCACCACATGAGTGCAACACAAGGATGTCTGATATTTATGCACTGACATGCTCCAAACTGTGAGACTAAAGCCAATTTAAAGGAGGTAAGATTTATATGATGTAAAAGTAAATATCTTTCTGTTGATGACTGACAGCCATCTCAACATTCAAGCCATAAAAAAGAGCCATCTAGACGATCAGAAATGATCATAATAGCCATAAAGCAACATCTGCCAAACATGACTGATGAGAAAATGTTGACGTTTTTCCTCTTATAACCTTGATCTCGTTACAATAATTTGACATTTAAGACAAGTATGTTGCACAAACACACGTATGAACAAGACAATGGTAGTAAAGTGATCAAAGTGTGAATTTGCTAGCTAACTAGCACTATGTTCACAATATATGAATACAAAACTGATAAAAAATCATTTCTAGCCCACAACAGATTGGACATTGAACAGGCCTCTTGCAAAGGAAGGTTGTTCAACTAACCACCAGAACATGTTAGATTAAAATCAACTTCGAGTGCTTGACCTTTTGACCTTTACTGTACAATTTTCATCACTGTCTCTGTGTTTTCCATATGCGATACACACATTTAAAGGGTTACAAAAATATATATGAAGAAACTGACTTTTATGTATACATGGAAAACAAATGAAATGTCAGAGGTTTCCAAAAATGTCTTTCTTGCTGTACAAGGCATGTTTGCAGGAGCATCAACAGGGTTTCAGTTCCAAATGAGCTGTCCAGATGTATTTGAAAGTGTTTTTTTTTTATGATAATGGTGTCTTTCTCTTATCAAGATGTTGTGAGCATCAGTGTTCAGGGAGATTTATAGCTTTCTAAGTTCAGAGTATTATATAACAACCTCACTTGGTGCTGGACTGACATCCAATCAGTGTTTTCTAAGCGTTTACTGATTCCAAAGAGGAGTATGGCTGCATCTTTGAGTGCTCACTTTTCAAGGCAATTTATCAGAAACACAGATAGCAGAACATCTGGAATATAGAACACGAGGAAAAGAGCTGGCAAAGGCATGCTGGTTGTAAAAAAACAAAACAAAACAAAAAACCAGCATACAACCAAATTCTCAAACATGTACATGTGCATAGACATGTGTATCAACACATAAACACACACGCACACATGCTGTTTCCTCTCTATCTCTTGTTTACTTTGTCCTATTTTTAGCTGCAGCTCTGCTCAAATGCCCTCTGCTGGGCTCATCAAAGCATCTTCTCCCTGTTGTCATAGAAATGGGCTGGCACATCCATTAGCTTCTCCGTCTGCCTGCTGCCCAAATCAGACTCAGGGAGGAGGGAGCACAGCTGCGTGTCAGGGAGACTCTGAGATCTGAGCAGGAAGATGATTTAGAACCAGAGCATGTAAATAATGTAACTATTACTTAATTATGTAAGGCTAGAACTGATAATTGCTGCTATTTCCCACTTAGTCCTTTAATATGCACAACAGGGGTCAAAAGTGACCTGAGGGAATGATTATGCTTTATGCTGATATTGCTTTTGTTATGCATTTTATTAGTTAGTATTAATATTTCATGATTTCCTAAACTAAAGTCATTTTAACATCACAAACACTTATTTTAATGTTATTTTATTTCTGCATAAAAAAGCATTTTTGTATCACAACATGGGTCAAAAATGACCTGTATTCATTTTCAGTATTATTTGATACATAGCCGAATGTTTCATTGTAATATCTTTGAAAAAAAAAACAGTCATCACCAAGAATTTAAAATATATATATATTATTTTGTTTTTTATTATTATAAGTTATCATGTTAAATTTGCAGACATGGGTCAAAAGTGACCCACATGGTCATTCAGTGTTTGAGTGTTTTGTCTCATTTTACTGTTGTAGGACATTGTTAAATGTACATGTCATGGACACATAGTGGTGGTTATGTCTATTATTACTTATGATTATTCAAACTATGAATAACTGTTACAGCATCGTGATCCAAAGTGCAGTCAAGACTGAACACTTGATGTGACTCAAAGCAGGATTGCTTTCAAGCTGCAGCTTTTTGTTGTTGTTGTTGTTGTTGTTGTTTTTCAGTATTGTTTTAAAGTTGCAATATTGCAAAGTTTGAGGCAAACTGACCTGCCACTTAGGCCAGTGGGTCATGGGTCAAAGTTAATGCCCCACTGTCCAGTCAAACTGAGTCATGAGTCAGACTGTATGACCTCCCTCCTGATCAAACCGCCTCATGTGTCAGTATCACTGACCCTGTCACAGGTCAGTGACATGACAGTTGACATGTCTTGTTGCAATCAGGCCATATTTTCATGCAACATAGGCACGCTGCTTGCAAGACAACTACAAGATGAGGAGGCAATCCAGAACAATGATTCAGCGTCTTTCCTCAACAGCACCGGTTTTGGTATCTGTGTGCGCTCAACCCAGTAGTGCACTGCAATCTGGATTCATGAGTTCACCATGAGTTCACCTTTAAAAAAAAAAAGACATCATCATTCTTAACAGCATATTTGAGCTGCTGTATTTATATTTGAAACGTTTTACGCCCCCAAAATTTTCAGGTTTCCTGTGAGGAAGTAATCTAAGATTCCCAAACTGTTAATGAAAGTGTCCATTCTCCCACAAGCACCTGTAATGTATGATGATATATTCTTTTTGATCCCACTCTGGACCCGAGTGCGCCGAGTGACTGTGTTTCACAGAGACTGTGTTTCACAGAGACAAATGCAGTGAGATCACAGCTTCACATGATGGTCAGCGGTTAGTGCTCTCAGTGCAATGATCACAACGACAAACACACTGCAGTTATTTGATATGATTTCCCACAATGAGACAACAACAAAGGACAACAACAAGTGGATGTTGACACTTTTATGTTTAGAGGGTTTTGTTCACTACAGCCCTGCTGTCCAGATCAATAACACTGGAATCAGTTATGTGATGTGATACAGTGGGAAAGTCACAAATGAATACAGTTCAAGCATTCATTCATTGTCTTTGTCTTGTCAGAATTGTTGCAAAAACAAGAAATATGATTATGTTTTGTTTTTTTACTCTTTAGAAAAAAGAAAATTCTCTTCTGGCGGGTCATTTTTGACCCATGTCTGCAAATTTAAGTTAAATGTGTAAACAAATTTTTTTTCTGTACATAACAAGACAAATAATGATTAAAAATAACAATAATTAATTATGTCTTAAAATCCTGAGTGTGTATCAAATAATGAAAAAAGGATGCGGGTCATTTTTGACTGCTGTTTTGAATATGCTGTACATCAGAGGGTTAATATCTAAATATTCTCTTCTCTTCACATTGTGAGGCTGTGGTCTGAGACAGCAGCATTTACAGTACAGTCATGTCCACTCCATGTATGACCTTGTGGTGATAACACCGCCTGTGCTCCTGGGAATTACCCAGTTCACTCAGTCTGCTGCTGTTATGGTGCCGCTGGGAGAACTGGTTAATCAGCAGAGCAAGTGGGTTTTTTTTTTACCACACAATGTGACTGAATAAGAGGTGGTTTCATAACACCATAAAGACTTACATCACCTATTCATTTAAAACAAGCAGGAAGGATGTTTATTGCTTAGCAACAAGCATCTCAGAATAGACTTAATGGTTTTAAAAATGTTGTAAATGTCCAATAAAGGTCATAACATACTCAGGGTTGTGTAACTACTCTGTGAAAAATATTTTTTCTGATGAATATGTAGAGAGAGTGTACACCTTCCCTTTTGCTCAAAGCAAAACATGTAATTTAACTCATTTGTCTCCATCTCCCTCTTTGAAACTAGAATGACTTTCAGGCTCTTTCATATTTTCTGCATTGAGTGCATAGAAGATCTGGCCTTGAATGCCAACTTTAGTCATTCTGAAAGCAAGCGCTGCAGCACAGAATGACTGATCCAACAGGAACACTGAAGACAGGAAGTTGTGTGTTTGAATGTGTAAACAAGTGAGGTATACTGCAGAGTTTTATGTCACTTCACACAATGAATTATATATATCTTTATATCTATATAATACAATGTCCATCTTCTAAAACTATTGGATAATGGAAAAAACACATAATACCAGACTTAACATCTAGTTTGGCAAATGTTGCAAATATAGTTTAGTTATTTGACTTCATGAGAAGGACATTAAATCACACACGACAAAAGTCCAGATTTCTTTCCATGTATTCTCCATGTTGACATTCAGACTGCAGGAGCAGCAGGATGCAGCATACAGTAGTTTGTCTGTGAGTGTTTTTCCCAGACCGTCAAACCACAAACAAACTGAGTCATCAAAGCTGCTCAAACCAACTGAGAAGAGAACTGATCAACAGATTTACTTTATCAACTATCTGATTTATAAGATAGATATATAATTTATATTACATATAAATTATTTTTGTTTTCCAATACCATAAAACTGAAAATTGCAAATACAGCGTGTCGTGTTTTTGCTGAATGAGTTTAAAGACAAAGTCCTCACATGCTGAATGCTTTTTAGACTCTGATGGATGAACAACATCCACTGAGTCACATGAGCTTCAGTGAACCTGCTGAGTGACTTCACAGTTCACCTGTGACCAGAGGTTTTTTTTTTTTATCAAACTGGTGAGTGACTGTTTTCCAGTTTCTATTCTGCAAACAGATTTCAGGATCCAGTTTTAATATGTTGACTGAAACTCTGATAATAAAAAAAACTACTCAAGTATGATCAAATCAATCTTATTACTTTCATAAATGATCTTTTAATCTATATAAATGTAAATTTCAGTTCACCTTAATTTAACAAAGCAGTCTGCACTGCAACACCATCACAAAGCTCCAGTATTCACTTCCACAGGGTGATATGGACGTGTTTTTAAATCCAGTTTATTTTTTTATGAATAAAAAATGTTTTTGATCAGTAAACCACTTCAGGTACTTGTTCATAGATGAGGTAGAGATATAGAACATATAGTGATGATAATGTTTAGCAAGAAGACCATTTATTTTCTTCTATATAATATCTTATATAACTGTCTGACTTTAGAAGGCTGCGGCCATCAACAAGTGGCTAAATGCAACTCTCACCACTCACTTCTCTGACGCAGACAGAACAGTGAAGAGTTGTTTCCATAGCAATAGCTTCCTACACATAGCACAAATTGACTGGATAATGTTGATGTGAAGGTGAAAATGACATCTTGTAACAATCCAGTATTAAAAGTCTGTTGTTATATGATTAAAAAAAAATTATTTTAATCAAATGCTTCTACAGAAAGACAAAGATAAGACTGGTGCAGAAATGTTTGGGTGCAGTTTCCTCAAACTAATAAGAAATATAAGAACAAAACTAAAGAATTTTAATATTTTGATATGTATCAGACTGTCAGTGCTGCATTCAAGTCTGATTCATTTAAGACGAAATCTTAACTTCATCAAATATGTTTTGGAAGCAAGAAAAGCATGTTTCTATGAAATGATCTACTACTGTGAAAGAAGAACATAACACTATGACACCACCATGTGGGGAAACTTAGTCATTGAATTCCACAGTAACTAGTCAGTTGTTGTATTTTTATATTTAATGCAACATTAAAAATACACAATAGAAGAAGCACTAATCCTTAAATAACCATTTTAATGACATTAACATTAACAGACTATTAATTCCTGTAGTGTACATATTTTTGAATTTCCAGTCATTTATCTGATTAATTCATCCGTTCACAGCTTTAAGGCAATGATGATTTTAGCTGTTGTAGTCCAACATTGTCCAGTCACATTATTGCTTTGCACCCATGTACACACACACCTGCACGTGTCCAGCAGTTTAACACTGTAGTTTGTGTTTGAGGTGGGACAGTTGTTTCATGTCGACGCTGCTGCCTCCGCACACTATCACCAGCAGGGGGCCCAACAGGGTCGGCAGACGACCTAAACAGGGAGTTCACAGATCAAGCTGAGCGTCTGCTGTAAAATCTATAAAAGTTCAAATGAAGTGTGGAACTCTCAGACGTGTTCATCAACATGCAAAACACTGAAGCCAACTGTCATCACCTTCAAACATAAGTGTTAGTGATCTGGTGTTGTCCTTACAATTAAATGAATTGGCAGCTATTTTAACTATGGGATTATCGAATGACTGTTTTAGTCATTTTTTAAGCAAACATGTCAAACATTTACAGGTTGCAGCTTCTCATACATGATGCTAAACTGAATAAGTTTGGATTTTGGACTGTTGATCAGACTAAACAAGAATTTTGAAGATGTCACCGTGAGTTGTGTGAAATTAGAAACAAGCATTTTAACATTAATCGAGAAAATAATCACTAGATTAACCGATAATGAAAACAGTTATCCTCAAAATTTTAGTGCAACTTACAGTATCACATGTTGTCAAATGTATCATTTCTCAAACACATTGACACCACAATACTGATCATATTAAAACTGGTTATGGACCAGGCAGACATCAGAGAGGGATGATAGTCTGCTCATACAAAGAGGAAGATGTGGAAATATACAGTATGTGATGTGAGAGGCGGATCTGGAGGAGCAAACCATGCCAAAAGATCTTTTTTGAGAAAACTGTAAGAAAGTAGTCATGAGATGGATTTTCCTCCTTACAGTAGGTGCTTTAAAAGATGTATAACAGAAGCAGGATTGGTGAATTTCTATTAGTTAAAGTAGTTACCTTCATCCTGTAATCTGCGTATGACTCCGCTGTAGACAGCTGCTAGTGATGCTCCGCACGCCAACTCCACCAGCACACGCTCCTCATCTACAAGATCACACACACACACACAAAGATAACATGAAGCCAAGAAGCAAGAGTGTTTCTTCATCTTTCCTTACAGTAAGTTTTTATTTGGGTGGAAAGTAGTTTTAAACATGGAAACACACACACATACAAACAAACACACTCACCCAGGAATGTCTCGACAGCGTGCAGAGCCTGCTGATCAGTCACCAGCTCAGAGATGATTGTCAGCTCGCTGCACTGGCTGTATTCAAACGCTTTCTTGCAAACCGTCTTTGCTCCAAGACATTTAGCCTCACTGTGGGAAAGACAAACGGAGGGAAACAGAAAGATAAAGCCGCTTTAACTTTACTCAACTTCACATTTTTCAGATATTTGAGCAAAAGCCAAAAGACAGAAAAACATTTGAATTCTTTTTAACGTCTGACCTGGTGATGTCATCCAAGGTGACCAACCTCCCCGCTTTGATTGCAGCGTTGAAACAGTCTGCGCCCTCTGTCTCCATGGCGACGACAGGTACATCCATCCAGCCGACATCCTTTAAGCCTTGGATGACCCCGCAGAGGAGCCCTCCTCCGCCCACAGACACCAGCACCGCTCCGGGCTTCACGCTGGGACCGAGACTGGCTGCAGACTCTGTGATCACACTGGCATGGCCCTGCCTGGTTATATGTAGGTAGGTACGTGTGTGTGTGTGTGTGTGTGAAAGAGAGGTACAGTTAATATCGCATTAGCACTACATACAAAAACTGGCAACATGAGTTGTGATGCAGGTTTCTACCACAGCAGGGGATGATCGAACGGAGGAACATAAGTCAGTCCTTCACTTTCTGCCAGTCTGAGAGCTTCTGCGTTGGCATCATCCCAAACCTAGGAAGGAAACAACTGTTCATTCCAAAAAGTGAAAAAAAAAAATGACAAAGCAGACAAGCATGATCAGATCAGAAGTGACATCTACGCCGCAAAGAGGTTAAAAACAAAGAAATATGGGATATTACACTTCACCTTGCCTGTAATCTTGACAGTAGCACCCTGATCCTGGAGTCTCTGGACCACCACCTGAGGAGATGAAGAAGGAAGTACGATGGTGGCTGGTACACCCATTTTTCTGGCTGCATAGGCCGCAGCCATACCTGCGTTACCACCTAGAATAAAGCCACGTCATGTTATATTACAGTCGGTCGTGCACGTCGACATGTAGTGTAATAGTAGAGATGTTTACCTGAAGCGCAGACAACTCCTTTAGACTGTGCGGCGAGCTGCAGAAGAGAGCAAAGACGTGAGAAAGGAGCAGATTTGAAATGCTTTTCTGAGGTTTGCACCACAGTCAGACTCACACTCAGTCAACACATCAGACAGTCAGTGTCTAATATGATGGGTTTGAAAAGGGAGGGTTCAGGGTTTCTACCTGCTGGCAGAGGTGTCCGATGCCGCGGATCTTGAAGGAGCCCGAGGGCTGTGAATTCTCCATCTTCAGATAGACGGTGGTTCCCACCAGTTTGGACATGGTGACGCTCTCCAGCAGTGGCGTGTTCACGTGGAAATGCTCAGCCATGGTGCAACAGATTTCACTGAATAGTAAATAATATGCTAGTCTCAAAGTGTTTGTTTACAAAGTGAGGTCAGCAGGTGCTCCACAATTTATTCAGACAATAGAGTAGGAATAAGTCATTAGGACTAAATATCCTCACTGTTGTTCCCTGCTCTGTTATCTGTATGGTACAGATAATGTATGGTACGTCTGCTTATGTACCATACATTGCCAATGTTGCTTTTGGGCGCTGGAGGAAACATAGGAATAGTGATTTTTTTTGATGATGTGATAGTTTGTTTGTATAACAGAAGCAGCAGCAACAACTAATGAAAGTAAACAGAAGTTTACAAGTTAACACCACAAACATAATTCCAGTCGTTCTTTCACTGATTCACAACAGACATTTATTGGACTTATTGAGTTTAAGCTTGACTTATATTTCACTGTTTAGTTTGATGTGTTAAGTGTGGACCTCAGTCTCTACTAGAGTATTTCTGCACACAGTAACCTTTGTCCTGGTAACACTATCCTGCAAAGCGGTTTGAGGGCGAACTTCTACGCTCCAAAGTTGAGCAAGAAGCGGCTGTAAACTGATTATTGTTAACTTCGTGATTATTCAACGTAGCGTGACGCTGTAAATTACAACGTAAACTAGCTAAATGACGCACAGTATGTTGTACTCTACGTCATTATGAACCAAAGATATAAAATGTTGACTTACGTTCGGATATCTTGTTGAAGGAGCCTCAGACCAATAAGCGTTTAGCTGGTTTCTTTAATGTATAATGTATCATGTTTTCAGATTACGTTACATAGCCGCATGCTTTAGATTGTATATAAATATGGACGACCCGTCTCCACCTCCTATTCATGCAGGAGTGAAGCCGAAATATTTCCTTCCCCAGGGAGCTGCCATCTTGCTTGTATGACGTCGTTTGGAACCAGAGTCTGCGTAGTAGCGTCTGACGGAGGTGGCAGAGTGGCGGCCATAGCTGTCAATCATGACCTCACAACCCCTTTTTTATATCGTCGAATAACTAATTAAAAACGAACTTATCAGAGAAATAAACACTTAGACAAACATCAGCACGACAACAACAACCTAATTTTACAGAATCCACGTATGGGAAAAATATATTTGTTGTGTACTTTGATTTATTTTTCAGTTCAACTCATGTCCCATCCGGTAACATGGAGGGGGCGGGACTTATAACACATACTGCAGCCAACCACCAGGGGGCGATCGAAATATTTTGGCTTCACTTAGGGAGCTAATGAGGTCATGACGTCCATCTGAGTTTGTATCAGGTGAGGCAGAGAGCCAACCAAGCCAGTGATACCATGCTTTTATAAAACATCACCACTTCCGGTCGCTACTTCAAAATGAACGGGGCTCAAGAATAAATTACAAACAAAGTTTTCCAATAATAACAACAACAATAAATGCAGTGTTTTCACATCATATTGTATAATATAATAATCCAATGCATGCAGCTATGAAGTCTGAAACATACTTTACAATAGAATCAAGTAAAATTAAGATTTTTAACTGTAAGTGTGCAACAATAGTGAACATGCAATGGGCTGTTGTCTGTGTCACCTTTGAGACTTCCAGGGTTCTGACACATTTTGTTAGTAATTTTAATGACTATAAGTTGCACCTGATTCAGCACGTTTTAGCTCTTGATAAGAAGAGATTCTACCTGACAAAGTCAAACACAAACACCAACGACAATGTAGATTTAATTAGAAAGAAACTTACATGTGAACAACGTGCAGAGACTTGAACGACCCTCTAAAGTCCACAGTTTATTACCAAGGCTTAGTGTGTTAGTGTGTGCAAGTGAGTGAGAGATTGAGAGAGAGAGAGAGAGAGAGAGAGAGAGAGAGAGAGAGAGAGAGAGAGATTTTGCTTTATGAGAGCCTATGTATTGGTATTATTTGTAATTTGTCTTGTTGTTATATGTTTTGTAATTTTCTATATTATTCAACAGCTCTGAAGGCAATCCATCTCCTCCACTCTCCCATTCATGCATGTTACATTTGATCACATTCTATTAGATATCCTATCATCCCTCTCACTCTCTTTACAATATTCACCACATATGAGTCACAGTCAACAGATTTGATTCTCTGTAAGGATTATACTTTCTTTATTATTATTGTACATTAGCTGTATAGTTACAGGTTGCATATACACAAAGTAATGGTACAACGTGCCATTCTCACACCAAACGTCACACGTATTGCTTCATATCATACACGGCATGTGTTAAAGGGAGCGACACTGTTCAGCGTCACAGCCTTGGTGTACACTGGGTGGCAGCAGTGAGCGGTGCACTGACACGGCCCAGATGAAAAGAAACCAGAGCAGTGTGTCCTAATAATAATAATAATAATTATAATAATAATAATAATAGAAAAACACTGTTTGTTTTAAATAAAATCACAAATCAGGGGAATAATACATTTCATACAACTACTCAAATATGTAAATATGAAAAAAAAAAAAAATCATAACCGGAGAGATGAATTCATGTTGCAACTTTAGATTATTCACTCATTCTGGGCTAATTTAGCCCTTTTCACACTTAACCACTCAGCCCAGTGACAACCTGTATATATATATTCTTTTATTTTTCAACCCTGAAGACAGACGTTTCTCTCCAGGGTTTGTAAGGAGTAGCAAAAAATAGCCACAGGAGTTCTTGTATGTTATATATATATCATTTGGTTAGAAATGATTTCTTGCAACAGTGGACTTGAAGGTTAATTTTTTCATACACAGAACTTATTCTTCAATATCTTCTCCTCTTGTCACCTCTAAACTCACTTCAGGTACTTTGGTTTCACAAATTCCATTATATTTTACAACAAAAAAAAAAACATTCCATCCACTTTCCTGTTTTCCTTTCTTTCCTCTTCTTTCTCTTGTACCAGCAACCATGTTAAAGTTGAACAGATGTTGATAAGACAGCATGCGCCAGTGCTGAGTCAACACGAATACACAATACTGGAAGGTTGAGACATTTGTAACTATCCAGAGACGCTTCTTGTATCGTTTTGTGAAATCAGAACCGAAAATATTCTTCTGATAACAGTTCAAATCCTTTTTTAGCATGCCATAATATTAAATTGTGAACATCTGGTGCTGGTGTGGGATGATGTTGATTTTTTCGGGGCACCGTGTATCAAATGCTTGTTGGATTCTGTTCTTTAGTCTTTTGGCTAAACTTTAACATCTTTCCCTGACAAAAAACCTGACTTGCTTTAACACACACACACGTTCAAAAGTTACCTCGTCTGTTGCCTTCTTCTCACTTCGCTCTCTCCATCTCATCACATTTCACATCTCACACATACTTTCACCTGATCTAACCTGTAAGCTTTTACTGCATTTAAAACCCTCACACCGCAGTGTGAAAGACACGTTTTCAGACAACACTGTTTATTGTGATTGAGAATGAGAATCTTTTTTGCTATGCAGGTCATGAGCTTAGTATTGCAATCTGGGTGTTTGTTGTCTTTTTTTTTTTTATTTATTCTTTACAAGATTAACACCATATAAAAATAAAGTGACATTCAAAGGTCAAGAATATTAGATTGAGCCCTAAAATTCAAAGCTCATGTTTTAATGTTCTGAGCTGGGTGAATTGAAGTGGAACTTGAAGCTGCATCCAAATGAGAAATTAGATTTTTTTTTTTTTTTTTGAAATTCCGTGTTCGTCATGCGGCTGAACTCTTGTAAAGCTGTCAAGCTACTGTACTGCTGCTCGAAATAAGATTCAGGCGATTTCTTCTTATTTCTGCAACAACTAAGTGGAAATATATTTGGCTGCGTGGCTCCAGCGTTACATCCAAACAAACCAAACAAAAAAAAAAAAAGTTGCTTCATCAGAGGTGTGAGCTCCATCTTTGTGTTCTCTCTCCCGTTCCTCCGTCGCTTTCTTCTCTCTTTTCTCACCTAATGTTTCCGCCCACACGCTGCTGCTGCTCTTCTTCTTCTACTTCTTCTTCTTCTCTGCGTGCATGCGGCCTCTGCGGGCGTGCGCGTGACTACTGATCTGGGCTTTATGCCAGTGAACGTTGTCTGGGTTTGATCCTTGGATACAGCTGGAGAGAGAGAGAGAGAGAGACGAGGAGGAGGAGGAGGAGGAGGAGAGAGGGCAGGGTCACTACATCATGTTAACACTGCTCTCAAGGTTGCCTGAACATCATGGAGGAAGACCTTAAGACACCGTGTGGGATTTAACCTGCCATTTGAGAAGCTGGTTCCTCTGGTTACTTAATAAGAATGATGACCACTCAAGAACTAGTACTTACATAGCAAACAACAACAACATTCAGTTATTATTTATCGAGGGGCAGCATGTATACAGTACAGCTGCAGCTATATAGTTGGAGCTGTTTAGGGACACTGTGATGGATAGTTTAATTAAAGCTGCTATTCGGCTGCTCTGTTGAAAGAATTGAGTTTGGAGCATTATGGAGTGTGTACACACTGTCCCTCCCTGAGGCTTACAGGACTTGTGTGAAGAGTGAACTTAATGAATAGTTCTCTAACTCTCTGCTACAGCCACCAATATTATTCTTGTCACTTCAGTTTTACAATTAAAATGATATATTTACCTAGTAAGCATTCCTCTAGAGTTTAGGAGTGGGACCATATGGTGTTAGCTGCTAGTTTTTATTGCTGTGGCTCATAAATAATCATTATAAAGTTTTCATTATTAATTCATTCAGACCTACGTTTGACCTGTCTACCACATTTCCACTAAATCTTTGATGATGTTTTTTTTTTTTTTGTAATTGTGCAAACATGGTTTTCTTGTGCATCTGCATCTGAACTGTGTTAGTTGTTGCTGTGTTTGATTAGGATCCAAACACCCACAATGCTTTGTTAGTTTGTTTAAAATGACACTTACTTTGGTTGACATTTGGTTTATAGAACAACTTCCTTTAAGTAGTTTAGGACTGGTAACTACATTTATCGCATGCTTTGAAATATCTTCTGTGTTCCAATTGGAACTAGATAACTGTGCGCGTTACAGGCACCTGTTGCCATGATATTTAGCCCAGTGGAGTGATACGCCACAAGGGAGAGGAGAGTGAAGTATGTATTACACCTGCTGAGTTCTGTTGTTCTTTGGCAGCTGTCTCTGGGCTTTTACTTTAACCCACAACATAATAATTAGGTGTAATGTGCAGGTATGTGCAGTCTTAGAACCCATCATTTTATGCTCTGTGAGAAAGTGGGGTGGACATCACTGAAAACCTGAAGGGAAAAACACTGTCTTCTATTTAATTTTATTACCATTTTATTTATCATCACTTTTGATATCTATGAATATGAGATACCACCACAAGAATGCATTACCTTGTATCTCCCTTATATGCATACACAACTGTGTTCACCTACTATGCTCCTCAGTGAATGCTTCGGTTTTTCTTAATCTGTTTCATCCACGTGTAATTGCACTCACCCCCAGCAGGTTCCTGGGTACGTATCCCTCGCGGTCGTTAAGTCTTGCCCACCACCAGTCCGTCTCAGTATCGTCACGGCGACGCAGCACGGTGAGGGCGTCGCCCTCGCTGAAGGACAGCTCGTCGGTCTGCTGGGCAGTGTAGTCCCAGAGACCATAAACCAAGCCTTTGTTCATCACGCCCAACTTCTCCTGTACACCTGGAAGACGTAGAGGATAAAGTAAAGTGTTGCGTGACGTCTAAATGCAATGTCAGGGTTTTTTTCCTTGCATTTGTCCTTTTTGTCCATGAATCAGATCTTCTTCCTTGTTCATCTACCTACCGTAGAGGAACTGAGAACACTGTGTGTAGCCCTCCTCCATTTCTTCGCATTTGTCCGCCGCCGTTTCGACATCGCTGATTGTCGTGGCAAAAATGGCCGCCCCCGACTCCACCAGCATCTTACAGAGGTGGACGCTGTTACATGAAGCCGCACAGTGCAGAGGAGTCCTGGGAAAAAAAAGTAAGCATGAAATAAAGACAGAGAATATTAATATATGATCGTAAATACACTGGCTGAGATGCTGAATACTGTACCTGCACCGGAAATCTAATAGGCTTAACACAATCAATGTCATCATGAAACAGGATGGCATTAACTAAACATAAATTCAGTCAGATGCATCAGCAATTAAGTAACTTCTGAAAGCGGATCCTCATTAGACTTGCTAATCTTCTTCTTTTAATACTGCTAAGGCAGCTGAGTCAAAAATGAATTAGAAATGTAATTATCTTCTTGTCATTGTTGCCTGTGAGCTGAGCTCCAGCACTGCCGCCACAGAGTGTGTTCATTACCCTTCTAAGTCCTCCAGCTGCCACTGATCTGTTATTAGTCCAGACTATTACATGATTGAAGGTACTGACCATCCGTCGCTGTCCGCTGCGTTTACATTCACTCCGAAATCCAGCAGGAACTTTACAATGTGGTGATGGCCGGCACAGACAGCGTTATGAAGAGGAGTTATGCCTTCATCATTAGGCATACTGGGATTTTCCACCTTAAAGACAGAGATAACAAGAAAAGATGAGTGATTGTAGAGATATTAAACTATTTTGAAGGTATTGAATATTGGCACAAATTCCTGGAGACAAAGGAAAAATCCTTAAAAATATCTGCATTGATATCATCCTGTAGACCCTCAACAGTTAAAACCCTTGTGGAGAGAACGATACAAGTGCCACTCGGGATAGCGCAACATTTCTTTGAACAGCTAGGAAGTTGTTGAGCAGTCTTACTGCCTCAGGGAATGAAACCATCAAACTGAGCTTGTTGTTGATGCGAGGCATCTGAATCTTTCCTCGAGAGTATCGGCTAGAGTTTGCAGTTTGGGAGAGTCGGTAAACACTTTTGTCCAGCTACCTGCTGAAAGATGTCAGGGCATAGATGAGAAAGATGTGGGCGCTACGTGTGCTGTAAAGCTTTGTTCTCACCGCGCTGCTGTAACACACTGATACAAAGCATGTCCTGAACAGAAGCACCGCACACCTGACAACTGAGGCCACCTCTCCCCTGACAGTACTGCACACGATCAAAGATATTAAACTTAATTAGTATTGTCATGGAGGTATTATCTTCATGACAATCTTCGAGTTAATGGCAAATCTGTCGAGGCAATCTGTGTGTGGGTGTACAACCATTGTTGGCATGTACACATATTCTCCTGTTGTATAAGGAAGGTTTTTTTTCATTCATGACAGAAATGCATCAAAACCGCGGCATTAGAAGTCTTTACAAGCAAACTGTTCACAGCCCTGTTTAACAGAGAGCCCAGAACGTGTGCACTCAATATTTCTGCAGTTCCTACGTCAGTGCGGAGGAAGTTATTGTTCACATGTTTTTGAAATCATCCACCGAGTTTACTCTCCGGAAGATAGCAGCTTCACAACCCCTTATCTCTAATCTCCCATTTACCTTTAGCCAGCAAACTGCCTTTTTGAGCTTTCACAGCACTGAAATTGCGCTAATTTGAAGTTGCAGCATTCATCTCTACTCCTATGCAGACGATAATCTATTCTAAGTTGACATCTAATCAGTGCTCTCTAATTCAAGCAATGTCTCTTCTGTTCCCCACATTTTTTTTGTTACTGTTCCTCCTCCTGCTTGTTTGTCCATTTTCAAGCCTTTTGAGAAACTGTATGTAATACTGGACTATACAATTTAAATTTGCTTGACTTTACTCCATTGATAGATAATGCTCTTTAAAAATCTGAAATGAGAACGTGTTATAATACTTATACCCTTACATAATCTTGTGTTTTACCTCATATATAATTCTCTGCACCAGATCAAACTCCCCCTCTAGTGACGCGTCCAGCAGCAGAGCTAGAGGGTTAAACTTGACTCTCAGACCGTGGCCGGTGCGCTCTGATGACGGCTTCTTCAAGTTAGTTCGCTTAGTCTGCAGCAAACCCAGAGAGGGAGAGAGACACACACACACACACACACACACACACACACACACACAGACACAGGAAAGTGATGACAATGCAGAATAAGAATTGCTAAATAAGTACTTACTGCTTAATCTGCCACATTGGGTCTTATGAAGAACAATTATTTTGTTTAGGTTAGCAGTAACATAATTCAGAAGCAAAGAAAAAAAAAGGAACACAACACAACATTATAATGCTATAAAAGATGAGAAACAAGTCAGAGGTGGTGTTTATCAGTTTTGTAAGACTCAAGTATCATAAAGCTTCAGTATTAGCAAACAGAGGTCCTAGTTATGTTTATGTCGGGTGTAATTATGATCTATGCCTACCTTGGGCAGGGAAGGTGGGGCAGGTGGTGATGGAGCAGGGGAGGCGCGGCTTATAATGGTGTGGGCAGGACTAGAGCCTCTCTGGTTATTATTATTCTGGTCCTCCGGCCTATCGGGGGCAGGGGGCGGGCTTAGTTTCGGAGATGGAGACACTTTATTGGTCGTTTCTGCCGTTGCTGTTTTCACATTGGGCGTTTCTACAGTAACAGAGGGAGGGGACAAGCGGCGGGAGTCTGAGTTCAGGTTTTGACCTTCGCCCTCCACCGCTGCCAAAGTGACGTGCTTGTCAACGGGTTCTACATTCCCATTGGCTGAATGGATGTTGTCCATTTCACCCAAAATGCAGTCAGGCTGGTAGAAAGTGTTGCCTGGAATAAAGAGTGAAACAGATGAGGCTGAAGCTTGTGCAATAACTTTTAATCATTCTTATAGTGCTTTTACTATGGTGATCTTTTAGCATGAATTTTTTATGAGGTGTATGTATGTATTATGGGATGTGTGTAATATGGCAATATGTATGTTATGTTATGGGTTATGTGCAATATTGTCATGTTATGTAATTGTTAGTGTTGGTATGGATGAGGCTGTATTGTTTGTGTCATTGTGACCGTCAAGGCATTCATGGTGCAGCTACAGCGTCCAAGACAAATTTCCCTGAGCGGGACAATAAAGTTTATCATATTGTAAATATATGACATATAGAGCCACATCATCATCATCATATCTCAGCGTCTTACCTGAGCCGACTTCCATGCCTCCCGCCAATGTGTTGAACCTGCAGATCACAACAGAAATCACAATCAGATCACCTTGTCAGCCTTGAGTCAGTTTTCGTTTCAAATTCAGTGTCATAAAAAGTGTTTTGTCTATCTGGTGGAGTACAGTAGAAACACAGACCTCTGGTACAGTAGTTTTTGAATGTTGGGCCCCTGAGGGCCCTCAGGCTCAGTGATTGAGCTCCGTTTCTTCAGGGGTCGTGGAGCGTTGCTAAGGCGGCGACGGAGAACCTCCAGGTCGGCGTCACTCTGGTAACGTAGCTGGGAGTGAGCTGTGGAGGGCAAATCAAAGGATCTTACAAGGAGTCTGCAGGTTTCACAGGACAACCACCTGTTTCTTTTTCTGATATTTGTTTATTGCAAGCATTATTAATCGCTGCTGTTTGCTAGATTATTAGAATTGTCATATTCCAGATTAGTATCAAAGTTTCTGTTTTCTAAGGAAGAGCTTATGAAGGAAATCAGCTTTGTAAATTATAAGTATATAAATATAATAAACACTTTAACAACCTCTTCATAGAATCACTGGCCAGCATTTGGTTCGAGCTATTCAAGGTCATCATGAGTCAGCAGTGTTGCTTTGTTAGTTCACTTCTGTCCTTTGTAATTGCATAACATGTTGAGAATATATTGTTCCACTACTTGATAGGCCTGTGTTTTCAACTGCAACATAAAATCAAGATAAAGATCTCTGCAAAGCTAAATCCGTTTGTGTGGAAACAGAAATTCTACAGCGACGCTATTGATTTATCCTCTGGTACCTACCAACTGGGGTGAGCTTAGTGGGACTCAGGGGACGAGGGATGTTATCCACGCTGGGTGGAGGGAGGACTTGCCCGTCGGTGCTATCGCCTCCTCCTACTTTTCCTCCTTCTTTATCTGTAACATCCTCTCCTCCTGTTCTCATTCCTCCTCCTCCTCCTCCTCCTCCTTGAAGGAAAGGTACAGGGGACGGAGAGGTGGAGGATGTGGGGAGGATGGGTTTACCGTAGACTGTGGAGGGAAAGGAAATGGGACAGATGGTGTTTAAATAGACTGTCTAATGCGGACATTGCAACAACAACAAAAAGAATATATTTAGTCTATACAGCGGAATCTGTAAAAATATATTTCATACCTGCTTTGACGGTTGTCCGGTTGCTGAGAGAGCCGTAGTTTTTAGACTGAGGATGCTGCAGGTACATGCTGTAGATGGAGCTGCTGTTCATGGTGGCGGGGCCCTTCCTGGGGGACTGAGGCCTGGAGGGATGGTCCGGGACGTAGGGACGTACAGCCACCGCTGGAGGAGGATCCGTTCGCTCAGTTTGTGGGGACAGAGGAGACGGCTGGGAGGTGGTGGCAGACCCTAATGCCAGAGAAAAAAGAAATTAAAATATACAACCGTCCTGACTGAGTATTTTTAGGTCCCATATGTTTCACTATCTTGGTTTATAAAGCTCTTGTCGGGTCAAACACCCATCAATTAAAGAGCAGCACTTGTCCTAAAATTACCTTGGCTTGCATGCGGAGGGATAGTGACACGCTGCTGTATTTGTTGTGAAGAGGATGATGTCGGAGGGGAGGATGAGGTGGCATTGGCGGCGCCGGATCGGGGCCAGCCCAGCGTACCAGGGGCAGAACGGGGCAGGGAGCTGGTGGAACAGTGATGCCCTGCTGCCTGGTGGGTGGCACTGGGGTAGGTGCCATAGCCAGAGGGAAGCTGCTGGGAGAGAGAGAGAGAGAGAGAAAGAGAGAGAGAGAGAGAGAGAGAGAGAAAGAGAGAAAGATTGAAATGAAAAAAAGAGGGTTTGACAAAGATTTTCCTAAACCATGACAACCTCATTTCTCTGTGAAAATCTGGCATGACTACTTTGGATGGAGAAGTAGGAGACATGGATGGCCTGACAGGGGCAGTTAAGCGTCTCTGTAATATAATATACAAATTTTATGAGAATGACTGTAATGATAGCTTTCACTATTATCTTTTCATGTCAAGAAACCGTACCTGTTCCGGACTGTTGGCCTTCCAATCCGGCACAGTCTTACTGATGTTAGGCCATGATGCTTCATTGGCTACATGAAAAAGAGAGAGAGAGAGAGAGAGAGAGAGAGAGAGAGAGAGAGAGAGAGAGAGAGAGAGAGAGAGAGGAGGAGTGTTGAGAAAGGGACAAATGTTTAAACAGGAAAAGTAATTAGGGAGGAGAAAAAGGTAAATGTTAATGTACCATGTATATTAAAGTAGGTTAGAGTAGGTGAGAGTGGAGATCGGGTTACAGAGCAGGAGATCATTTGGTATTAAAATAAGCTCACATGTTATACTGAGAAGATGAGGAGGAGGAATCTGGCTGCTGATTAGCTGTCATTTACTGTATTATCAGTCACCCCACTGATCCAATACAAATACACAAGACAAACCCAATGACTAAATGAAAAGCATATTATTATAGGAACATAACAGTTCAAGCTCAGGCTGTTCACATGACAGCGTTCGGTCTGAAAATGAACTGGTGCCACAGTCCACAGACAGCATAACAATTATGCAACATTTGGAACCGACTGCAAATCATCAAGGTTATTTTTAATTTGTGCGGCTTTCAATTGTCAAACATGGACACAGCAAACAGTGTAATGCAACGAGACCAGCACTAAATGCTTAACAACTACTCTACATGCTCATACTGCTGATTACAGTGTATTCTTCAATGCAAACATGTGTTTAGCATCCTGTGTGTAGTATATCAATGGTGCAAAAGTCTCTCTGATCATGTACTTGGTGGGCAAAAAAAATGATGGTTGTTGTCATGGTAACATCTGTATCAGGAAGTGAAAAAGACAAACATTCGTCGTAACTAGCAATTGCAGTCATATAATTGACTTTTACAGTTTTACCACGCAGCGCTGTAGTTCCTGTAAAATCCCTGAAACACAGTCCATACCAAACTCACAAACAACAGAAAGTTGCAGCCTCGAAGGTTTAAAACAAACTTGACGGATGCGAAAAAAAAAATCTTTAGCTGTGCTAAAACACTAAGCTCTTAATTACAAAATGAAGCCAATGCTGTGAGCAGAGTTAGTGGTTAGCTATGGAAAGTACCAGTTTAACCCAGCCTCTGTCTCCACAGAGGTGCTGTTACATAACTAACTGGCACAGTTCAATGCAACACTAAGGTCACAATACCAGTCAGTCACTAAATCTTGATCCATTGTTGCTTGTTAACTAGTGACAGTCCTGGAGGTCAGCGAGCTTAATGCTTCACAGTTTCACAGAGTTTTAACAACAAGCTAAAAGGAAGGTTGATTTCAATAAAGCCTGATATAGCACAAGTGGGTTTAAGCTGCTGTTTTTTCATTGTTGTTCTTCTGTGTGCTAAAATCTAGCATTCACTGCTAATGAACCATTTTAAGCATTTTGTATATCTAACCATTTGGCCCAGCTCTCAGTGGTACGGCCAAGTCACAGTTCTGGCACTATAACAGACTAATAGTGATTAACTAGCGAACCTGGGAGCCCTGCAGTCAGTAAGCTGCGCTGTGCAACCTGTTGATTGCTGCTACTGTAACCTGCTGACCTCAGGAAGAAAACAGTCACGACAGGAAACAAACAGTCAGCTCTCTGCGAGGCGGAAACTTGGCTATCTGCCTGAGAACCCAGATTAGAAGCGGTCACTCGGTAGCTGTAGGAAAGACAGTACAGATTACAGCACGGGCACCATCACAGTACATCCTGGTACAAAGGACAAAGGGTGGCTTAGGTTTTTTTTTTTTTTTTACTAAAGCATCTTCTTGAGGTTTCATCTAATGTGCATTGAGTTTGATTGTTAATAAAAGGGCCACATTGGCACATCAGTCTAACCATACCTCCTCATTCAAAGAGATTTTGTTTCAGAAAAACTGGCTCATGCCTCCTGTTCCCACTTTCTAGCAAATATTAGCTCAAGTCAGTGGAATTTGAAACCATTTCTATAAATCAGGAGGATATTCAGTGAATAAATAAATCATTCCTTTCCCAGTCTTAATGCATTTCACTTCTCGTGTGCAACATTTAAACACCGTTGACTGCTATACTTGTACAGTATAACAGATATCCAGTGCTAACATTTGTTAGAGAGCCTTAATCTCTCTGATGACAGCAACAACAGCTGTTATGACGCTGCGCTCCCCTCGACTAAAATCTCTCTCTGTCTAACACACTCTCACACCCACACACACACACACACACACACACACACACATATGACAGACTATATATAGCTACAAGTAAGTGTACCTCAGACTTCCTCTCATTCATTCGCTGTGCTTGCTTTCCCAACGGACTGTTGACATAATTTATAACAATGTATTTTCTACATTACATAAGCGGGGGACAATAAATAGAGTTCTGGCATTTGCTTTGACATTTAAGAACACAATGGGATTTGTAACAGGGCTAGTTCAAGACACTTTGCTTATACCCAGTACTTAAGCTAAGTGAGTAGGAATATATTCTGCTACTTCCAGCCCGGGTGTGCTGATGTATTATTATAAGCAAGGATAAGTGTTTGAAAGCCGTACATAGATCTGTGGTTAATGAGAGGTTATGTTGACAAGGGGGTAGCTAGCTATATAGATGGAAGCGGTGAGATTATTAACTCAGTTAAACCATGAAACGATGTTAAAGGAACACTTCAACGACATTCTGAGAGATTCATGTATTCATCTGGACACCCCAAGGTGATGAGAGGATAGTCTGGGCCATAATCCCCAGCGAAACACAACTTGTCGTTTTGACAGGTTGGTTTTTCTACAGATTAAACAAATGAGATATGAAATATTAGTGATTCTTAGAGGTTCTGTCTCCAGTCTTTCTGCGAAGCTTCATGTTTATTGTTCAAATATAAGAATGGTGTCAAGCATACTTCCCAAAATGTAGATCTATGAAGTGAAATATTATACTATGTGTGGTAATTCTTTCTTTGATGACTTGAAATGATTTTGTCTTTATTTCTCTTATCTGAGTAAGTTCATGTGGTCAATTTGTCTATTTATTAGATAGATAGACAGAAATTTTGCCTGAAATGTTTCCGGACCTGAAAACGATTATTCTAACTTTGCAACTGTGGATGAAGATGTTGAACTCTTCGCTGTAGTTTGCTCTTCTCTTCTCCGCTGTTAAAACCAGGCGGAACACAAGAAAAACTAAACTAAACATTAGTCTCAGTCCAGACTGTGGTTTGCCCTCGGTTTATTTCTTTGTATTAGGCTTCCTAACCTCATGCAGCTGGTGGCTATCAGATGTCATGTCTGTATCCTTATATCCATGACCCTAACATTTTCAGGTCATTTTCTGCAGCTGATTCAATTACGTTCTCTTTCCTGCCCATCTGTTCCATATGTAGACCAAAACCACTCCGACATGCATGGCTTTTTCCAGTTCCACTTTTCATTTTGAAATTCAGCCTCAATGCAACAAACTTGTGTTGCAGTCATGTGTTAATAACACCTCGGGGTGCAGATGGAGGAGGAGGGAGGAACCGAATGATGCTAATCACCGGTGGAACTAGTGGTAAGTGAGTTTCTCTAGTGCCTCCTAGGGACTCACTGTTACTGTCGCCCTCCTGGGGGGACCGAGGCCCCTCCCACGTCTCAGTGGGCTCTGACAGGATGATGTCTAAATCTGACACTTTCCATTGGCCGGGACGCTTCCTGACGCCACTCCTGTCCTCCTCTGTATTGGCCACACCCACCGCAACAACAATAACAACCACAAAAACAACGATACAGTGTCAACAGGACGATATTAGGCAACAGGTGACAGTAACACGACCAAACCACGACATTAACAACCACCAAACACATCAACACATGACATCATAATGACATCACATCACAGTAACGAGGACAGTCACAACAACAACAACCACCACCACGACATCAACAAGTGACAAGACAGTGATCACAAATAACATTTATATCAACATTTAAGATAAAAATCAAACAGACAAGGGGAAAGGAGAAAAAAGGAGCCGACAGACAGGAAAAGGAAATAGAAGGACAGCAAGTTAGAGCTCAGACAGAGATATGAGACAGTGCAATCAATCAAGAAAGAAAGAGGACTTGTACCAACCTGAGAGGGAGCGGATGTGGCTGAGCGGGGTGGGTTTGGGTGGTGGGTCAGGTGGCAGGGCGCCTCTGCCTTCAGCTGGAACCTGGATGTAGGGGCAGACAGCCGCCACTCGACCCGAAACTCCAACGCCAGGGTGGGAAGAGGTTGGAGGGGAGGACAGGACGCCTCCATTCATACGACTCAACTAGAGGGAGGGGCAAGAAGACACAGAAAAAAATTTAGACGGACGATATCTAAGTGTGAAGATTTGTAAATTGTAAAAGCCAATCAAACGATAAGAATGATGTCCTGTACTTCGGCTCTCTTCTTATGCAGTCGCTCTCTCAGGTCCCCGATGCGTTGATCCATCACCGTGACCTGGGTGTTCCTCTTGTTCAGCAGCTCTTTGTTCTGCGCCAACTTGCTGCTCTGCTCCAGGTTGTGACGGTTACGGGCCTGAGACAGGGAGCGTTTAGAAGTCTTTTAATCTGTGACTTGACCGTAAAGAGCTTTGTGAATGCGTTCATTTGCTTTCTGAAGTTGAAAGAAGGAGGATTATGAGAAAGTGTAATTTACCTGCAGCTCCTGGTAGAGTTTCCTCAGTTCCAGGGCCGCAGGGCCAGACAGGGGTGATCCTTTCTGGCCGGTGTTTGCACCCTGAGGCCCCGTGGGTGCCCCGTGCTGCGGTGTTACAGAATGCAGTTGAAGGCGTCCTCTTCTCAGATCCTCCAACTGTTGAGTCAACTGGTAAAGACAATTTTAAAAAAAAGAGTTTAAAAACAACTCTCAACTCATCTGACTGGAGAGGTACTTAGACCACATTAATGTTTGCTTGACTGTGACTCTGAGTTTATAATGAAACATGTTACCTGGTCGACTCTGACCACAGCAGACTGCAGCTCTGCCTGCTTCTCCTGGAACAGGCTGCTAACATGGTCAATCTCTGCAGCTGGAGACAGACACCAGAAGGAAGATAAATTAGACATAAATATTTAAAACAAAATGAGATCAGGGCCTATTTTTTTTCTATCTATGTTTTTGAATATATATGAATCTACAGCAATATGTACAAGAGTAAACCATTTTTGCTCTATAGTACATACAGTAATTTGCAACCATGACAACTGTTTTAAAACATGACAGTCCTGCTTGTGGAGGCTTGAAGCAGTGAGGCTGTTTCACCAGATTAAATTGATGGTACAGCACATAGTCGTTTTAATATATATAGTCATAAAACTGCGGTGCCTGTAATCCATAGTCATCATCTCTGCAGTGTGTTTAGGCTTACACAGGTTTCCATTGATCAGTTTACTGTAGTCCACTTGTCCTCTCATAGCTCGGATCTTCTTCAGCTTGGCCTCCTGCGTCTCCACTCGCTCCTTCAGCCGCTGCAGCTTCTCAGCTTCAGACTACACAAGAGAGAAAAAGAAGAAGAAGAAGAAGAAGAAGAAAAAAAAAGCTCATTTGCATTTTTATCAGATTTTTAAGAAGCGATCGTTAAAGTTTACCCCGCTTTTTGAAACGTACACCCGTTCGTTTAACATATGGCAATTAGTATGAAATAATGATGACAGTGTCTCTGATCATCCTGCTGTGTGTATATAGTAAAGCGACATAAAGGGCTTCAAAGTCAAACAGTACAGTAGAGTGTGTTGGTGTTAGAACATTTTTTTTACAAAGACTGAGAGATGACAGATATGGATCCCACCTGTGTCTGTCCCTGGTTAGATCTGCCCCCCTGCTGGAGATACCTCAGTCTCTGCTCCTACAGGGAAAAAAAGCACATTGCATTTTAGAGACGGAGACGTTTTCAGTGGTGCACTAGACACACAAGCGTGAACCCAATTACCTGCCATTTCTTTCATCATCATCACACTCTATAATTTGGTGGATTTGTTTAATACCATAGAGCGTCTGAGTAATACCCATTACAAGTGAACTAAAAATGGATGATCCCTATTCCTCTCCTCTCCTCTCCTCTCCTCTCCTCTCCTCTCCTCTCCTCTCCTCTCCCTGAGGCATGTATACTGTAGTGTGGAAACTGGGTTTAATCAAGTGAAAAATAATCAAGACAAATATACTGCATTTTCCATTCATTGATCAAAGTTTTCAGTCCTGTGTTGTTGTTGTTGCTTTCAGTATGCTGCCTGATTCTTGCACCGCAATGCAGTTTATTGTGTTTCAACAACTTCACATCTAAGCTAGGTGTTACTTTCGTTAGCGCTGACTGATTAAAAAAAATAATTCCTAATGATAAGCATTTGATTGATATTTCATCCAAATACCATTTATTTGTCTGATTAGACCTCTTCTGTGCTTGATTGACAGCTCCCTTCATTTACTGTTAATCTATTGAACCTGTTATAACGGGGCACTGTGTTTATTTCATAGAGTTGGTGACATCATTCCCAGCATAGCTCCAACGCTCCAAAGCCAGTCATTGAAAACACCTATATGAGTGTGCAGGACCTGTAATATAACTAATGAGAGCAGGTTAATATTAAACTGTATTATGTCTCAAAAGCTTTATCACTTGTTCCTTCACAAGACATTTAACACATGGCTGGAGCTTCAATATGTAGGGTCCTTGTGAGCAATGCAATGACAGAACAGACTCACAAAGAGAGCCTTATTAGCATATATATTCATATATATTTGACTACGTATGACACTGAAAATGTAATACTTCATAACTTTGTACCAATAGAACAATGCACCACCCTGCCTCTGCGTCACCATGTCACGTAAAAATGAAAAAAACATAAGTGGCTATTGATTTTCATTTATGTTTCATGCACACATTAGAAAACAAACAGCCTCCAGAGGGACAATAGACAAAGAGAGAGAGACAGAGAGTTAAGAGAGAGAGGGAGAGAGAGAGAGAGAGAGAGAGAGAGAGAGAGAGAGAGACCTGTCATGTGTGGTGCTGACTGAGGCAGTTTACACCTCTCTCTGTATCATGCTGGCACGTAGTACAGCTGACCTGTGTATCTCTCTCAAACACACACACATACACACACAAACACAGGAAGAGGGAAATGGAATGTTGGCAAGAAGCCGTCCATCACTTACTGAAAACACACACACACACACACACACACACACACACACATGCTAATGACATATTGCGTAACAGTAGCTTGTTTCATCACATACACAGTATGGGAGTAAATGCACTAGATTGCCAGTAGTGGTGTTTTGGACTTTTCCTGGAAGTCCTCAATCCACATTGTACTGTAATAATGTTGAGAGGATGGAAAGTTTCTCTCCTTCTTCTTCTTCTCACAGCGACTTGGAGACTTTTCCACCCCGGCTAGGAAATATCTGAGCACTTACAAGGAGCAAGGAAACACTTAATAGCTGTCATTTAAGCATGGAAATTGCCACTTTTTAAAATGCTGAATATCAGCATAAAGCCACACATCAGTGGCACATTTGGCCTTGAAAGAACAAAGTTGGATGAAATATCCCAGTTGAAAGCATTATTCACTTTAGCTTTTGAAGACAATTTATCAAATGAACGGCGAGACTAACAAATTAAAACAATCAAGAGCTTTTTTTTTTTTTTTTTTTTTTTTTTTTGGCACATCCTTCCCTGTCTGGTTCAATACTGTTTCAGCTTCCCAGCAGCTGTGGCTCTCTGATGACCTCATTTCTTGTCAACTCAAAGGTTACTTCCTAATGTGGGATTGGGGACAACCAACCATGATCTGTCTTTCTGTCTCTCTCTCTCTCTCCCTCTCTCTCTCTCTCTCACACACACACACAATCATCACTCACAAAACCTGGATGTGAATGGTGGTCACAAATGCAGTTGTTCTTTCCTGCCAGTCCTTAAACCCTGACCTGGATCACATGTCCTGTTTCCATGAAAGACGTATGAGCCATGACCCTCACACACACACACACACACACACATTCCTCAGAGGCCTTACTGTAGCTCCTGGGGCATCAAAGCCGACCTTTTTCAGACAGACTAATGTAGAGAACCTTACACTAACTGACAGGCAATCCATCCAGCAGCTGTGTGTGTGTGTGTGTGTGCCCACGTGCATGTGTGTGTGTGTGCGCATGCGCGAGAGTGCATGCGTGCGTGCGTGCACAGGTTACCTTGGCAACCAACATCTGTTGCTGAGCCTCTATTTGTTGCTGTTGTCTCGTGGCCATTTCCTGGAGCTCAGAGAGGGTCAGCTCCACACGGGGAACCTGCACACACACACACACACACACACACAGGAACACACACATGAAAACATAGAAAGCAAGCATACCTTCACATTACTAATGTGCAGCAAAGTTGCACACGTTAACAAAGTATGTCCGTGCCTGTGTTTTCATCCTTTGCGCTTAACTGAGGTCCAGATGAAGTTGTTACCGATAAGATGACAAACCAAACAGTGACAGGAGATGAATGCTGCACGCACATATCACCTCACACGTTAGGTCATAGAGCACCTTCAGTGTGCTACAGAAATGTTATTAGGCTAGCAGCTGGTGGCCTTGGTAGAGTGACAGAATTATAGTATTAGATCGAAGGGAAATAGCCTGAATCCTATCCGCCCTGGCCATCATTACAGTACTGTGACACCGACATCGACATCAGCTGGAATCAAATCTAATCACACTCATCATTTTTCCTGTATCTTACTATCAGCAGGGTCTCATCCGACCGAGCGAACACCAGAATGCCTCGTTACGTAGCTGTGTTCTGAAGGAAAACATCTCTGCAATTTACAGACACAATCATAGAAATGTGTGTGCGTGTGTATGTGTTTAGGGGGGGGAGAGAGAGAAATGCCTTTAGCAGACAACAGAGGAAGGTTTCAGCCCAGCCACATCCTGCTATTGTGTATGTTCACTCATGGACACACACACATGCACGCAGGCACGCACGCATACACACAAACATACTGCACCTGGTCTGTTACATTCATTTCCAGTATGCAGACAATGCCAACGTGAAAAAGTGTGACTCTCCTCTGTATTAACAACATGAAGATTTTATGGATCTAAAATTTAAATGACATTTAATTGATCATCTAAGCGCTGTTCGTTCCCACGTTTTGTCCAATGGAACATATGATGTCCAGCTAACTTCCTAAACCTGTGACTCCATAACAACACCATAAAACCTTCAGCCGGACTGCTTCAACACATCCAGCTCTCTATCAAATAAAGCTATAATGAAGTTGTAGTCATAGTAAAATATTAAATCTTGCCTCACAAAGTAGATCTTAGACTTAGACAAAAATATGTGAATGGCCCACTATCGTGTGACACAATCAGTAAAGCTTAATGCATAATGTATTCATTCTCTACATACCAGGCCTACTTAAACAAGTCTGGGATCAAAGCTGTGAAAATGTATTTTCTACCTGGGATTAAAACATACTATTATACCACTAGAACCAACTCTAACAGTGCTGCCCTCCGTTTGAGTCTCCATTCAGAGTAAAACAGATTTATGAATGCCACCTAGAATAAAAATGATCTGCCGTTTTTATGACTTATTATGAACCTAATGGTTATGTTGTTATGCATATTTTATGGGGAAGTCACACTCAGTACAAACTCTTGTTAAAAATGATGTCACTGTTTGTCTTACTGTGAAAGCTATCACTATTTTATCACTATGAATATATAAACACATTGGTTGGCGAGATAAGAAAAATAATTCCCTTCAGTACACTGCACATGCATATCCAAACATGTGTTTAGCTATCAAATAGTGCCAAACCAGGCATATGGTAGATCAAGTGGCAGTGGTTTCTGATGTTGTTGTTGTATTGGATTACATTACACTGAGAGGTGTTTCCAATATCTCTGCAAATGGATCAAAGATGGATAAAACATTAGTAACACCTTTCAAAATATTGCAATCCAATACAACAGCACAACAAAGTAAAAGCCGCAAAAAATGAGAATAGAAGAGTTAATACAGCAATGACAGACAATCAATAGTGAACAATCTCAACAGCTGTTGTAGTACTTTGCATTACACCATGTAGATGTTTTATTAATGGTCACTCATTGTACATGTTCTTTATATCAATGGACAAGATTAGATATAATGTTTTAGAGAAACAAGAGAAATGAGCAAGACTTAATGCCACCTCAGAATCAGGTCCTGGCCTGTAGGGTGATGTAAATGGCTATATTAAAGAGCAAAGAATCACCCACAACCATCATATATAATCACACACCATGAGCATCTTAAAATCGCCTGGATACAGCACGGTCATATTTTCCAGAATCAATGTACATTAACTAGAAAGCAGATTTTTTTTTTTTATCACATTTTCTCCCCTGAGGAGAACATACTGGCAACTGTACCATCTGTCTGTATGGTATAACCTTTAAAACAGAACTTGCACCAAAATCTTAATAAGCTTGAATCTAATTTGTCACTTCAGCTGCCTGCACTGGGCTCTGAAACATTGCTTGAACATGGAAAATTGAGATATATAGTCCCATTGTTACTGGGATTTAAGGATAAGGGCTCGAAAAACATCACATGGACTTCAATCAAAACTCAGTTTTTCTCAGGCATGAGAGAAAAATGGTCCCAGAACGACCAGGGGTTTGAAGGCTTAGTCAATTTTGTTAAATGTTGAAAAAAAAAAAAAATTAAAAGTCTATATATATCTCAGTGCAGACTTTATTGCCATGACTCAGAGAGGAGCTGATGAAAAACTCCATTACCCTGAACAGAGCCCTTGGGTTATGACAATTCTTAGATATGAAATCAGCGAAACAAATTAAACCACCCACAATCTAACAACACTGGGAGAGGAAACTGTAACTCTGGCGGGATTAGTGCTATGCTATGTGTATCAGCGATTAATGGTACTGATAGCCACACTGACAGCATCTATGCCTGCAAGCTTACTTAAATAATTCTTAGAAAACATAACACAGACAGACAATGTTGCAACATAATGCAGACTAAATCATATTTTAGATGATGACATTATCCACATCATGCTAGTTTTCCAGTCATTGGTGCCACATATCTTTGGCTAACCGCTGAGCTGTGGGATTCTGCAGAACCTCACTTTGATGTGCATTATGAGGAGTCTATAGATACAAATTGATATCCTGCTAATGCACTCTGGTCCAGTGCCGTTGCCTTAAAGAAGACCAGGCAGTGTCTGTATTTTTAGAATATCACTGTTATTATGTGAAAACAATGCAATGACAACCTTAAAAGTACTGTAAAAAAACATCTTATCCCCATAAAATGGAAACAGTCACTTATAGATGTACAATGTGCATTACATGTATCATGTGAAGAATAATCCACTGAAACTAAGCTTGTAACTCCAATGACGCACTATAGGCTATAGGCACAGCAGAGCTTTGAGCTAAATGCTAATGCTAGCATGCTAACATGCTCTCACTAGCTATGCTAACCAGCTTTCCCAAATGGGAAACGGTAAAGTATCATACCAGAGGCTTAAAATGATCGTATTTTGAGGAAAATTATTGAACACAATTCATAACCAAGAGAACAAATAGGCATAAACGTGTATTATCAGAAAACATATTTATTGAGACAGACGTCTTTTTGGCACCGCCTAAAATTTAGCCACATTGTTTAAAAAATGCTGATGTAGTTATATGAGGCATGGAAGGATGAGGTCATATGAGAAGATGTAGAATCCATATTTCATTATTCTGATTGTGTTGGAAAATTAATTAAAATGAGATAGCCTATACTGATTACAACTAATACTAAGTGGCACAAAACAATGAAATTATCATACAATATGGGACTTTTGGCATTATTGATTGTATATTGTACAGAGGACAAAATTATCATACAAATACATGTTAACATGTGTAACATATGTTTAGTGGGAAGCATTTACCTTGGTCACCATCTTAGTTTAGCATGTTAGCAAGCCAGCATTTGCTAATTGTCACAAAACAGCTGAGACCGATGAGAAGTATTTAGTCATAAAGCAAAGTATTTGACAAATTGCAAATTTGATTGATAGATGAAAAGTTGGGACCACCAAAGTTCATCATTCATCCACAGGAGGACATAAATGCCTGAATCAAATTTAATGGCAAGTCATCCAATAGTTGTCAAGAGATTTCATTCAAAACCTCATGGTACTGCTGGAGGAAAAGTCCATTAAATATATTAGGATACATCATCTGGTAACCATGAATATTTGTACAAAATTTGATGCCATCCGTCTGGTAGATATTTCACAGGACAAATTAAAACTTCCACCTGCCGACTGATACTGCCATCCCTAAAGCCATGTCACTAGTGTGCCAAAAAGCCTTCATCCTCGCAGCTTTCAGAACTACAATTCTATAGGCAGGCAGAAGACGCTGGGTCATCAACCCAAAAACCTGAAAAGCTGTCATTTTTTTAAAACATGAGGTTTCCAGAAGCATACAGTAGTACAATATTCTGCTGACTTGCCTGGTTTAAAAGCTTCAATCTGCAAAATTGCCATTGTTCTGACTTACATCTTTTCGCCTAAGCTGTCATTACAGTGGTTTTCTGTACCGCACTTCCTAAAAGATCACTTGTCAATCAAACACTCTTGTTCTCCGGGGATTTTCTGATGAAGTTGACATCCTCTACGATAGGTCCTGATCTTTTCTTTTACCCGACAAACCTTTTTTTAAAGATGACATGCACCCTTACAGCGGCTGGAAAGTTAACAATTCACCTGCCACTCACAACGCTGTTGGAAGATTCTGCTGCTCGTGCTGTGTTATAACACACCGCGCAACATCCCTCAGACTGCGCCGGTGTCCGTACCCCTGCTGACATTAAACATGCAGTTTCTATCAGGTTCCCGCTGTGCTGTATTTACCTGCAGGCTGTCCCATGTGATCCTGCAGGAGCGGACTTTAATTTTGCTGCATTGTCCTTCAACAGTAAATTCCTGCACCAGATCCACCTCATTCCACTCCATCCTCACAGACCTTCCAGAAATACAGCAGGACTCTTATGCTTTCAGTTAGAGAAATGTTGCCAGAGGCTTGAAAGAGAAGAGCTTGGAGGTGAGGAGGGGGTGGGGGGGGAAACCAGAGCGATCCTTATCACAACTTTCCCTCTCATCCGCCCGGTGATGTACTGTGATTTACGCCACTCTCTCTCTCTCTCTCTCTCTCTTTCTCTCACTTGCTCGGCCCACACTCCCTCGCTCCCCCCCCCCCACCCCTCTCCCTCTCTCTCTCTCTCTCTCTCTCTCTCTCACACACACACACACACACACACACACAAACTCTCCGTTATTGGTGTGTTCTCATATGACGTGTGAACAGTGAGTGTAAAGCCCACTAATGTGACACTGCATTCAATTACCACAGTAAACAAACATAAAGTGGTACAAAATGAGGAAAAGTCATTACCTACATCACTTTTACACACCTCCCTCTTTTCCTCTATCCTCCAATCTTTCTATATGATCCTCTTTTTTCCGCTATTGTTGTCTTTATACCTCCTTCAGTTATTCACACACCCTCTCACCTCTGTTTCTCTCTCTCTCTCTCTCCCATCCTCTCATTCATCTTTTTATCTATATCTCCCTCCTCCCATCCTCCTCCTTCTTCACCTTTCTCCATCCTTCTTAATCGCCACCCCTCTCTCTATATCTGCATTCCTTCATCTCTCTTTCTCTCAAGCCCTTGTCATCACTCTGCAGCTGGCTTTTTGCTGCAGCGACATCCCCTTCTCTCTCTCTCTTTCCCTTCTCTCTAAACCCCCCCCCCCCCTCTCTCCACACACACACACCTCCCTCTTTCTTTCTCCCACTTTCTCTCAGAAGGGAAATCACTGCACCACAGCCTGATAGGGCACTAACTGTTCTCAATCAACCTCTGCCTCCCGCTCCAGATGTGTGTTATAAGGTGGATGTTGATGATGATGATGTTGGCAGCTGCGGCACAGACACAAGTACAAACTGCCAGACGTGTCCGGCGACACACACACACACACAAACACACAAGTGTATGTGCGTGCATACATACAGAAACACACAGCAGAGTGTAGTAGAGAGAGAACAGCTGACTCCTGCTGCGTCATATTTTCCTCCTCTCTCTCTCTCTCTCCCTCTCTTTCTTTCTCTCTCTCACTGTCTCGCTCGCTCTCTGCAACACACACACATACACACACACACGACCACACAGTAACATGTGACTTAACTGCTGCGTCACACATTTTCTCTTTCACTCTGTGAAATGGACGCACATCTGTCTCACTCAGTAAAAGAGACACACGCACACGCCTGCACGAACACACACACACACACACACACACACACACGTCCAGTAATGAAAGCAGACTGGAATTTTTGCCAGTGCGGCTATTCTGGGTGCGGGCAGCTGTGGCTGTGTGTGTGTGAGTTGGACATTTGGAAATATAAAGGACTAATAAAAGTGATACAGACCTTTTACAATCAGATGTTACTTCCTTATAAGTATTTAAATTGATTCAGGGTGATGTAGTACAGAAATTGCTTGAACTACTGAAGTTTCAACATTCTTTTCAGGCCACTAAAACAGCATTTAGACCATTAAAGGACATCAGAACTCTTGAAACGACAGGCTTACAAGATTGTTCTAGGAAGGTTAATGCCTTGAAAGGAATGAAACCTGAGGGCTTTTTGTAAACTTTTGCATTTATTTGGCCAACAAAACACTAAAACGTCCCGTCCAATAAGCCTATCCATTCCAGTGAAATGTCTAAAAATCTGGATCTTAACTGTTACCTTAAATGTTTCTGTTTGAACTACTAGCAGGCTAAGAACTATATTTATTCTGATTTGGAGAAGCTGAATACAGAATATACTTGGTATTGGTAGAGCTCAGTGTTGCCAGTTTGGACGGTTTTCCTCCCCAGTTGGGCTACTTTTTATTTGACTGAACAGATAGAAATGGTTCTGGGCAGCTTTTTCTACCATTTCTGCAGTTCCAGTGAATCAACCCACCCTGTTCTCTGATTAGAATAGAGACTGAAGAAGACTGAAGAGGAAGGTGATGGAGGATGAGGATGAAGAGAAGATTGACAAGGGGAACTGAGTCGGTTAGGCTCGACTGCCCGGCATGCAATGACAAAAGACTGATGACTGACAAAACCAAATGTCATTTTGGTTCATTCTAATTAGGCTGAAAGTCATAACTCTGTAATAAAAGCTGTTATGTAAGCTTCCATCTGCTCACATATATGAGTACTTTTTTACGTTGTTATCCAATAGGTGTACATACTTTTTAATATTTGAGGTTCTGATTGGGCTGTTTGGTGTCAATCAAATCTGGCAACACTGAGCTGTTTACAGGCTTTTCAGTTCAAATCCTCAGTGTGCAGTACGCATGAACAGCATGGTCCTCACACTGTTGCTTCTGTATCTCAGAGGGACTGATGCCATATATTCACAGTGTAGAAAATGATGAGGGTTTAGTGATATTCCACTAAAACACTTGATTTCAAAGTTCTACTGTGTTGGTGTTGATAGATTTTTAAGTCACTTCCTGGGTCATTCAGTGAAATTATACTTTATGTAGACGGCGATTTGCTAACAATTAATCTTTCAAAAACAATAACTTTGTAATGTTCACTGCAAACTTCTCATATTGCTGCCGGTGTGGCAGATTTCCCATATGTTATGATCATGGCTGTAATCTGAAGCACATGGGAATATTTGACCTTCTCAGTGTGTGAGTTCGGCATTCTCCAGCAGTGTGTATGTCCTCCGAGTTATGCACACACATACTAGGCACACACGTTGTTCTGATCATAGGTCCCTCCAGTAATGAAACCCATCCCTATCCCATCTGCTGTACGCCTCCAGTAAAAATATTCCTCCTAATCTGCAATAACAGCCTTCGAAAATTCCTGCAGCCCAAAGGGGAACACTCTGTTATCAGAACCGCTCCGCTGACTACCCTTCACACAGCCCTGGTGGCCCTGGTGGTTACAGACAGACATTGTCCTGTAACTGAAAGGTCACATCTTTGAACCTCACCGCGGACAGATTGTCCATCATCAGCGGCCGGGCCGTGTGTCCTTGGGGCAGAGCAGCAGTGAACACCTTCACCGGGATTCGGGAACAAAAAACATGATGACCAGCTGGGTTTAGTTCTGGTGCAACAAAACAGCACTCATCTAAAAAAAAAAAAAAGAGATTTCCTCCCACTACAGCATGTAATATTAACAAAAATGTGTTTCCAGACTTCCTTTATCAGACTATCAGTTGGGTGAATTAGTGTTACATAGTGGTTCAAGTCTACCAACACCCCCTGAACCCAGGGCTTATCACATTTCCCTACTGAGGCCTTTCTAGTGATGACATACAGTGAAAATATTCATCTTAATCTACATCAACACAACCTCTGATGTGTGTGTGTTTTGTCAAGAGCACACATACGCAACTAACTTCTTAATATATCTCTCGACAGGGCTCTAACACCACAGCTGGATGGGGTAGAGTTACACACACGGTTAGATCAACAGACTGAATTATGTGTATTAACTCAAAGTGTGTGACAGTCCCTGTGGCTGTTCTGATGTTGAAGGGCGAGGTTTGTGACCGGCTGTGTCGGGGAGGGGAAGGAGGGAATGCTGGGATAGGACTGCTTGTAGGACCGACCCAGCCCACACGCAGGAAAAGAACAACATAGCTCCACTTCATCGCCTTCATCTGCAAAAAACCAGTGTAGAAACTGGCATTATATCAAACCAATTTATCCATAACATTATAGCAAAAATAATGATCCACCAAGTTTTTTTCTCTTTTTGCTGTTGAGTTACCCAAAAGCTGCAGCTACTTCCATACATTTTGTTTTCTTCACATTAAGAGCATTGATTTTATTGAACCATTTTATTTGAGTGTCTGAAACTCTGAAAGTGAAACTGCTTCACAATATAATGCCCTCAAAAATCCCCACAACGGAATGAAAAAGTAGCTTCCATGCTTGTCTAGTTGGTGCGCTACATTCTGCTAGCAATATGTCGCCTTTTTATAGATACAAAAATTACAGTTGATGCAAATGAATGTGACAATACAGCTGATAATGATTCATCAATTTACTGCTCACTATATAGTGAACTATTGAGTGTCTATTACAGGAGTAGTGAATGAGTGACAATCTACAGTCGTGTTAGCAGCTCTGTGAGGCTGTAAGTTAAGCGCCGCAGTGCTTTGAGCCAACATGCTGATGTATAATTAGCAGGTATAATGTTTACAATGGTCACCATCATAGTCGGTGTAGTTGGCATGCTAACATTTGCTAATTAGCACTGAACACAAAGTGTAGATGCATTAAGTTTTGCAGCTATATTTGACATGTCAGTAGGAAAAGCACAAGTGTAATGAACATTTCCGGGATCATCATGTGACTCACACTTTCTCACTCAACTTTTGTTGACCATACACAATAGTTGGGAAAAGGAGCAGCTTTAAAAATGGTGAATATTTTTTTTCGGATCATCACATACAATCCAAAATGACTTTTTTTATTATCAAGATTCGATACATTTGGTTCAAAAACATTTGGAGCAGTACGATGAAATGATTTTTATGCAGGGGAGCCAATAGGAAAGTCAGCTGGCTCGTCCAGACACACACACATGCTCTCAATCTGCTCGGCTGTAGTACGCATGCCACACGGGCCAGAAAACACGGTAGAGTAATAAGACAGCCTGAGGAAACATGGCGGAGGCTTTATCGACATGTGCGGTCAGTGAGCAGCTTTCATGGTTATGAATGGGGCGCCATGTTTCAATGTTAATAACATCCATGGTCCCGGTATTATGCCTTCTAGCTGTCTGTCACACTTTCACAAGTGTCATCCTTAATGTTATTAGTAACACTTGTGCTTTTTCCTACGTTGACAAGCCAAAATATCGGCTGTGAAGGCTGATTTGTAAAAAAAGTCATGAGGTTAGATTTATCTGGGAACCAAGAATGAATAAAATCCATCCGACATTTGTCAAGATATTTCACTCTGACTGACTAAAAAGTGAGAAAAAGTATCCCCATAACTTTTTTTCAGTATGACATCAACACTGTTTGGTTTCATGGTTAAAGACAGGAGGGAAAACCGATTTATCCTGAACGTGTTATTAAAAAGGCTGAGATGAATTACTGTAATAAGTGATGACATTATCATTAAAATGAGTGATGGATAACAAATCTTAAAGTGTTGTTCACTAAAGTTACCTCATTCTCTCTCACACACACACACACACACACATCTGTCAGCGCTGTCATCTTTACATCATTCAGTGGGAAGAAACAGCATCTGGTGTTTGTGTATGTGTGTGTGTGTGTGTGTGTGTGTGTGACAGAGTGAGGGAGTGAGAGGTTTTGGATATGATTATATAGAGCTAAGAGTCACACCCTGACATGGAGTCACACATCCTGATGTAAGGCTGACAGAAACATATACACACTCACACACACACACACACACACACACACACACACACACACACACACACACACACACACACACACACAAAGACAGACAAAATAATACTGTGAAACCCAAACACACATGGTCAAAAGGCCACACCCTGGCGTCCACTTTTCACAAGATATAAACCACACTGACCCAAACACACACACACACACACACACATATAGAAAGACATAGCCAACAGTCCCACTCTGACACAAAGACAAACTTCTTGTCAAGCAGTCAGCCAGTATGTGTGAAGGTGTTGTGTGTATGTGTGTGTGTGTGTGTGTGTGTGTGTGTAGTTGGAAACCTGACCAGAATAAAATCTTTTAGAAGCTTGAGGTAACACAGAAGGTAAAACACACCTACACGAACACAAACATTTCAAAGTCACCTCCACATTTTGCTCTTCTTCCCACTTTTTCAATTGTTCTATTATGTACGGTGAGCTGATGTGAGGAGAAAACATTTAAGCAGGATAGGAAGTAGAAAAACAAAATACACACGCACACACACACTTTTTTTGGCCTTCACATACAAACTGGCTCAAAAAAGTAAGGGCACACTCACACACACACACACACATACACAAAGAAAAGAGAAAGAACAGGAACAGAACTCACCCCCACGCTCCTGTTTTGCCTCAAACTCTTTGTTTTTTGCTTTTAACTGAATGTAAGACGTAGAGGACGGAGAAAGACGGGAGACCTCAAGACGAGAGTGAAGGAGTGAGTGAGGTGAGAGGAAGAAGAGAAAGAGGAGGAGGAGGAGGAGGAGGAGCTGCTTGGCTGGCTAACAATCCTCTTACCCTGGTTATGTCATGAGACCAAGCTAATCCTACCTTCACTGACTGACCAGCACATGCACACGCACACACACACACACACATATACCACACACACACACACACACACTGGCTGACTAACCAGCAGACTGACCAACGCGGACACACACAAACATGGTCGCTGACTGTCTAACCGAGGCCTCACCAACATGTACAAAGCTGTCGGAGTGTCTAGTCTGGGGTTAAAATACAAAAGCTGACATGTTCCAAAATAGCTGTTAGTGATAAATAAAAAGCTGTTAGCATGAGGTCAGCCTCTCTTTTTACTATATGACTCATTATTTTGTCAAGATGAGTGTTTGTGTGTGTGTGTGTAGGTGTGTGTTTGTGTGTGTGTTTTCACATGGTCCATACTGGTAAAGAACTATAATCATTACTGTCACTAATCCCTGGGCTAATCCGCTACACTACACACACACAGACAAATACACAAATGTGCACATGAATTATATTGTACATATATGAACACACGCGCACACACACACACATGCAAACAATTTCTTACAGTGTTACATTTGCTTTCACTGAATTAAATGTTATTAAATAAGCGTCTTCTGGCTGGAAACTGGGCTGTGTTTTATTAGTGGTTTGCTACCAGTCTCTAAGCTTGTGACATTTTCTGCCAACAATGCTGTCTGCCAAATATCACAAGCAGCGGCTTGCAAATATATTACAGATGCTTTTGTACTGTATGTGCGGCTTTATGGGCCGCTCTTGTGTAGGCTGACAACTTAGTTCACATGTCTTAAAGGTTTAAAAAGCAGATGCAGATGCAGACACACAGGAGACGGGTGTGTGTGTGTTTTCAGAAAACGTACATCAATCGTGTGTTTTCGGGTCTCTATGTGCACAATAGATTCTAGATGCTGAGCTTGAGCTTATTGGAGATGCATAACACGCTTGTCCTGCACCCTCAGCCCAGCCCAGCCCCAGTGTGTTTGTGTGTGTGTGTGTGTGTGCGTCTCAACCTACCCTGTCATTAGCGCTCTCTGTTGCTTCTGTGGTCCAGCTCTGCTCCAAATGCTGCTGACTTCCTGCATATAAATGAACAATGATGATAAGAAATTTGAACGGAGATATTGAAATACACACACATGTGACTGTGACACACACACACACACACACACACACACACACACACACACACACACACGGTACCTTAATTAATCAGTCAACCGTGTGTGTGTGCCTTATCACAAAGATAAATTGACAGCCAACATCCCCCCTGGCCTTGGGGTATGAAAATATTTGCTTTCCTTTTTATTCCACGCATACTTTCATCATATTCTGATAGTCATATGTGTGGCACATAATACCCTGTGTGTGTGTGTGTGTGCCATGTATAAGTATTCTACAATGCATTCTAGTGTTGGAAGCATATTATTACTGCATGACTGAATCCTTGTTGCCACTGTCCTTATTTATTTATTTATTTATATTCAGTCTCTCTTATTTCTAATAAGAATGCAGAGGACGTTGTTGGCAACCTGCCACTTGAACAGCAACTAAAACGCAGACGACAAGGTGTTGCAAATAAGACTGATTCCACACAGGCTGTACGGACGGCAGCAGATGTGAAAGTGAAATGAAATATGTTTCTGGCATCAAAATCCAATATTTGACTAAGAAAGAAATTGTAATGGGATAAGATAAACTCCCGAGAAAAGGTGCAACCCCGCCCCCTGTCTCTCTCTTTTCTCTCTCTCTCTCTCATCTATACCTGGCTCTCCCTTTCTCACCGTGTGTAATCTATAAATAGCATCATTCATTTTAATTCTGCTAAGACCAGACAGGCTCAATCTGGGCTAATCCCAGTCAGCTCCAGGTTTCACCTCCAGTCAATAGAGCACTTGAAGCAGCGCTTTACATTCGACGGAGCGGTTTGAAGTGGTATCTTACAATCAGCACAGCTAGTTCAAACAATATTCAGCTGAGTTGAGCGGTTCTTCAATTATTGTAGATTTAAGCTCTAACCTAAAAGATAATAGTTAAAATACTTAAAATAAAGGAGGATTTAAAACAACATTTACACACAGGCCTTGGTTTGCAGTCTGTCCCTTGTGCTGACTGATTTTTGTTAATTTTGTGTCCCGAGGCGTACGGCATAGCGAAATTGGGAACAGGGAGGAATTCATCATTATGAGTCGTGGTGGGCCACTTATTAACAATCTGTTCCATCCCAACAAGAACAGTTTGCTCTCTACTGGAGGAGAGGTAATTTGTATGAAGGAAGAGAACAGTGAAAATTCACCACTGAAGCTTCTGAGAAGGCGGCGGCGCCCTTGTGCGGGAGGAGCAGACTCTCCACCAGCACCTTCAGTAGGCGACCGAGGACAGATGATGTTAAATTAGCCTGGGAGGAGGTAATACATTAGGGCAATCTGTTGCTCTGGTCCTTTGGAGAGTAATTGCTGACTCTGATTCTGCTCCGGTCCTCGGAGAGCAATTGCCTAGATTAAGAAACAGTTTTATGATATTAGGTGAAGAGCCAAACAGAAGTTGGCACGGACAGTTTGGCTGGCGTTGCAGGGAGGGCATCAAGGAGCCAGTCCCTCATATCCACACACACGATGATGGTGCTGCCTCTTAAATGAGCTGCTCTTTCACGGACTGACGCAATCGCTCATATCAAAACCTCATCTGTGTTACATACTGGAATGATAAACAGGCGGATCACGGTGTAAGCAGTCTTTACTCTCCGCAGCCGGATGGCGAAGAGAACTGCTGCTCTTTTTTCTTTTTTTTTTATCATATTTGTGATCTTACCCTGCTGCTCTGAAACCTGTTACAGATCTGCTGGCATGATAAACTGTGATTGGATGGAGGATGTTAGAGATAGAAAATTTGGCTGAAATCTGTTTATTGTTGGCGGGATATTAGATAGGAATGAGAACATGTGTAGCATAAATGGTTTACACAGATATTATAACTCAGATATTATAAAAAAACAACCAAAAACACACTCATGGGAAAACTTTAATGGACTCTGTGACTGAGCCAAGCTGAAAAAAAATAGCTATTTGTTATTCAGAATACACTTCACAGCTGATAAGCATATGATAATAATGAGATTCTAATTAATGTTAATTACTTTTTTAATGAATTGGAAAAAATAGGAATAGACCAGCAGGTGGTGAGGTTGTCCTGTCCCTGTGGGAAGCAGATACACACACACACACACACAGCAGTGCTGCAGCCCTGCTGTTGTATGCTTTAGGCGCTTTGGCACAAATATGACACAATCATTCATTCACTTCTTTTTACTGAACAAGTTTAGCAGGGAAAATAGGGTAATATGGCGAGAGCAGAGGTAGGGTAGGTAACTTGTTTGGGTTTCGCATCAACGCTGTAATAACTGACTTTCTAAACTCCGTCAGGCACTGAACGTTTCATTTTTGGCAGAGTGAGATCTTACATTTCTGCAGCAGGCCGAGCCTTTTCTATCCTTCTCTCGTTCTCCCCCCCGCCCTTTCATGTTTGCTCTGTTCATGTTATGTAATTCTAATCATCTTATCTGGCTAATTACTGACCGAGCCCCTGACCTCTCCTTTAAACCTCATATACACCACTGGCTCTGTGTTTGTGTGTTTTCTCCATGTGAGAGATCGTTCCTTTACACCCTTCCCCCTAAACATTTTAATCCAGATTTGACTTCTTGGCAAAAAAAAAAACAACAACAAGTGATCACAATGGCCAAATGATAATCTTGTCAGTCAACAATTTACCCATATAAAATGTTTTAATGGAGTCAACATGTATGTGTGTTGGTTGTGTTATACCTTGTGTCCAGGGGGGGCAGTGTCTGAGGTAGAAGCTGACCTCTGGCCTCCTGGCTCCCCACTGCTGAAGGAGGTCCAGCAATAACAACTCCTGAGGGAGAGCTCGCTCTGACAAGAGCCAGAGGGAGAGACAATGTCAGCCAATTAAATACAAATCAGTGCTGGGAAAAAAACACAACATAGCCCCTCTTATTGTGATTTATCCAGAGAAGCAAGACATGATTCATAAATGATTTTACTATTACATACATAATAACAGAGCTCTGTTTTCCCCCCTCATTGCTAACATAGTATTTGTCTCAATTTATTTTAAAAGTTCAGTTCAGCTGCACATTTTCACATCGGATCCCACATTATACCACATATGTCATGCTGAGTTTGGGGGAAATGTCTATAAATGATGTACAAGACATGTAGAATATTTCCATTTGATGGTTTTGGGTTTGAATATTGTCAGTGTCAGTGACAGTATAAATATTTCCAACCTTAAAGCTACTTAAAGAGAAAAAGTAGACCAGACTTGTTGTTAAGGGGGTTATTAAACACTGCACAGGGTTTCTATCCATGACCCAAATGTAAACAAAGGTTAATCCCACCACCATGAAAGCTAAAACAAGATAGGAAACCTGCTATCACTCTCAAATGTTTAAATGACACAAATGTCTTTTATTATGAAAACTAACACTTGGTGATTTAACTGAAGTCTGAATAGGTTTCTGTAATGGTATATAGTGTGTAAATATACCTCAGATTTATATGATCACATCTGAGAAGCTAAAAAGAAAGAAAAGTCATACTAACCCTGGCTTACCAGTGTTTAGAAACCCAACAACCCAACAACAATATTCTCACGGCAAAATACCACCAATCCAGCAAAGCTAATAATACACACAGACAATGGCTGAGCACCCACACACAGACACACCAGCTGTGAGGCCAGTTGTGGCCTTGAGGTACGGCCTCTCGTCACACAGCGACACAATTTATAACACCATTTATTATGAGCTGCTTTACAGTGTCAACCTCTAAGAAACAGTATAGTATTAGAGCCATTTATAGCCTGTCTGACCGCTCAGTCACACCACAGTGCAACACAAACACACTGTGTTGTTATGTGGATCAATGCTTTAACAGCTATGATTGAATGAATGTAGGCCACACTTTAATGGACACAGCAGCTCCCAGTGTCTGCATGTGATGGACTGGTCTATTCACTTTTTCCAGTGGCATTCAGTGAGGAATAGGCACTTAGCACTCTATTGATCTTACAAGCTATAGCCGTGATATAGGTCTGAATTTGTCTACAATTAGCTACAAAGCAAATGATCTAGGCCAGAGTCACACTGTGATTATTGTGTCCTATAATTCCAGATTATGATCAGGTGACTACTCTAATGCTCAAAAGACAGACTGTCAATGATAATCATATTAGTATTGGACACTGATGGATTAGAAAGGCAATGAAACCATGGAGCCTGGTTCTGTTTTAAAATGGAGGAGCAAACTTGGATATGATTGGCAGAAAGTCTGAGACTCCTCCCCCAGAAAAAAAGATTGTAATTCAAAACAAATTTCCTGCATTTCTACACAACCTAATCTCTTGGATTAAGTCAAAAAACATCCACCTGCACTAGTCTAGATTAGTAAGACTGAAGGTATGACAACCAAGAATGCATCAAGAACAATATATAATTGGGTGGATCAGGACAGGAAATGAAGAATGGCTATTTCATATTTGAAAATATATTAAAATATATTCATAAAAACATCATGTAGCCTAAAATAGTAGTAAGTTGCAGAGTACTAGGCCATCTTCAAAGTCTTTGTTTCTTTCTTGATTCCCATGTCATTTGATGTAAGATAATGACTGTTGTTCACTATTATTGCCTGTCTGCAATAGAAATGAAGAGCCTTATATCTTTGGCCTGTTGACTTCCTTGACTGTTTTTCTGGGTGAGTGTTTCCCAAACCACTTCTGGAATAGTCTACCCTTTGTCCAAAATGTATTTCATTCCATCCAACCCTGCCCCACCTTAGCTAACCTGGTGTGCTAAGCTCAGAGTTGCACTCATTTGAGCCATTGGTCTCTTATTTGGCTTGAGATTAGAGAGAGATTATAGTGTGTTGGCAACCATGTATAATGTTAACCAAAAATATCAAATTATATTATATTACTTGACTTCAGTATTGAGATACTCACATTCATGATTTTGCATAAGCATACTAACCTAAAAACCTATTATTGTTAATCGCGAGAAAGTTTCAGGGCAACAGAGACACAGAGCATCCCTGTAACCATAGTAACTCCCTCTCACTCCTGCCTACATGAGCACAGCACAAGAGGAGAGGGAAAGATGCTGTTACTGGCAGAAAAGCCGCTGACTGAGATTACTCTGAGCGGCATATATGGGAATAAATTACAATATGATAAATTTGTGTATATTTCTCACTGAATAACCTGCTACTGCATGGTGCTGCTGTTGCCCTGTGCTGCTCTGTCTTGTCTGTCCATGCGCTGTCAGTGTCCACTTTTCATGCTGTGACATTATCAGTGATGAAATTGTTTTTCACTGCGTAGGAAAATGGACGTGTGGCGTGAAAGTGTCTAAAAAGTGTAACTTGCGTGAGTCTCACAGTCAATGCATGAGAGTTGGCAGCCCTGTTAATAACACTGACTCGCAAATAAGTTTGGCATTTTGGCAAGAGTGCAAGCCTACGTTTTTAATATAAAGTTTGGCTGGAGACAGTAGGCTGAGCAGGTTCATTCAACATACACTAGGCTATCTTTTCCTATGTTCTATCTTCAGTCAATTGCAGGCGTGTTTCTCACCATTGTAAAGAGTCAGACTCTTGTGTGGATTGACAGCCAAAGCATGCTGTGGCAGACAATGAGCGATGGGTTCAACTAAACCAACTCAAAGGGTAGTCCAAAACTGTGTGATTTTATATTACTTGTTTTTTGTCAGTTGCTGAAAATAGTAAGGTGCTCATTTGCACAAATGATGATCAACATGATCATGCTGCTTAAATATAATCACTTGATTGCAGGGACTGTATGATGAAATGAATAATGAATTGAATAATTACATTTGAATAATGGTTATCCATCTGTTTTACTTGCTCCATTGCTCAGGCACCAATGAGTGAAACAAGGTGGACACTGATGTTAAACCAATAGATTTAATTAGTGTATCATCAGCATACATTAACACTTTTTTTACTGTCCTTTATTGTTATAGTCTTGTCTTGGCTTTTATGATTCCTACCTCATTTTAATTGCTTTAAATTAGTGTAAAATGTTCTGTTACTAATCCGATATATGATGGATGGACCACTGATGGACTCACCATGCCCTTTCCACACTTCAGCGAGGTGACACTCCCCCTCACCGGCCTCTTTACAGTATTCCACCACGTCAACCACTCTGGTTGCTGGGGTAACTGGGACCTCAGTCAGCATCTGTTGGGTGTCATTGAGGTAAACTGTCAGGATCACCTGTAACCATAGAAACAAACAGGTTAAATGTAATAAATTATGTAATCATACCATTTTAGGGATACTGACAAACAAAAATGTATAAATGTTTCCTACAGTTCGCCAACTGGAATCAGGTCACACAGTTTCAAAGACTGACTTATCTATTCAAGTTATCCAACAATTTATCAACCCATTGTCAATAACCACTAACTACACAGACCCCCTTCCTATTCCTTCCTAATCCAAATTTTATAAAATCAAATTAATGTCTCTATATTCAGTCCTTATATAGAAGAGTCTTTAGTAAAAAAAAAAATACTTCTGCTAATATTATTGCTATTAACCCTTAAAATTTTGGTTTATTGTAATGTTGCTATGATATGTCTGAAAAAGCAATATATGATTCTAAGGTATCAGCCCAGTAGCGTTGATCCCCAATGAAATCAGTTTGTTATCAAATCCTCTAAATTCTGCAGCCAAAAGATTAAAATAGCAATCAGAAAAGGACATCCTGTGTAGTCAGCAGTGATGTCACTGGCAATGTCACTGGTGATGTCATGTCAGATAACCAGTCGGCAGTTGAAAGATAAATTTAGGGTAATCTGGGATAGGAACTCACAGACACACCGCGGCACAAACACACACATGCAGATACACTTTTAATCTCAGTGTTGCGTTCTCGTTTTCTCCCACACAAACCACACACACACACACACACACACACACAGCAGTTACATTGTCCACTGTCCACACATCTAAAACACACACACACATACACGGTCAAACTATATACCATAACACTAATCCACAGTATTCTATACACCTGTCCCAGATCATGTGAAGTAATCTCTGGTCGCATGCAGACAGACTGAGCAGGGACACATTCTCCAAAGCTTGGATTAGACACACACACACACACACACACACACACACAAACTCTGCAAACACAGTAGGGGTTTTACAAGTCCACAAATCATTTCAAGTAGGCTAATCGTGGCCTCACAAGGGTTCTAATGTTTCTGTTTCACATGGTAAAAAAACATTGTTTGCTACAGTAAAATGATGGCAGGGCATTTTATATAATCAAATCATTCAGAGTGGGTTTTTTTATTTGAGGCAAACATCGACAAAATACTCAATAATTCCATTATAAAACACAATCCAAAACATTCACTCTAAATGAAGCACACATACTGCCGTTTGGCGTATCCTGCATTAAACTCTGGACTTCTCGGAAGAGCTAAACGGACTACTGGAACGCCATGAACATGGAATAAAAACACAACCTGACAGTCCTAAAATACTACACCTGCTGTGGTTTTACACTCTGACTGTTACACTGTGAAAAGCATACAAACACAGAAGGTTTTTGACAGATTATTTGGCAGATTTCTGGCACTGGAGATCACAGCTCAGTGGCATCTGCAGAACTATATCGCTGGCAAAAAAACAAAGATGCAAGCCTGAATTCACAAAACTAGATACCCCTCAGTATATTTCATTCCACTACAATACCATTGTATGTCTGTTATTCTGTAAACGTGATCCTTTTTGAAGATATTGATGTCTAAAAATCACTTTTAGTACCTGTCAGCGAACATTAAAGGAGTTAAAAGCCAATTCCTACTTTCTCAAGCTTTGATGGCCTGGTACTGACAAGCTGATAAAGAGGCCAACATCACTGCATCTAACCACAACATCAATCAGATTTAGTCTTTGTAAAATTAGTTTCCTGTCAAAAATAATTAACCATGTCTTTAGAAACCCAATCTGCTGTTTACACCTCCAGTGCGGCCCCTAAAGGATAGCTTCTATTACTTGAAAACCCACTAAAGATAGACCAGACTAAATAGGTCAAAACAGGCTACATTTTCTAAAGCACCAAATCTGGTATTGCTGTGAAATAATACTACAGTTTGGTGTCTACTCTACATTCCGACATTACCAGAAACCAGCTATTTCAGCTATGCTGCAGCAATAAGTAGCATAAAATTGCGAATCACAGCTTGGGCTGGAAAAACTTTAACTTGTACAGCGTGTGATATGAAAGTATAAGCTAGTTCGGATTGTTGAAGGGCAACTTCTTTCTGATTATCAGTGAACAAAACACACAAAATCTAACACACACACACACACACACACACACAGAGGCAGATTGAGTTGTTCCTAAAAATGCCTCTGCTGCTGAATGGAGTGACTCTGGCTATTTTAGGCATCATGAGGAGAAAGAGATAGTCAGAGACAGACAGAGAAAGAGTGAGACTGTGAGCGGGCCAGAGTGACAAACAGTCGTCTTCACTGTTTGTTGCAGGAAAAACACATAAAAGCTCGTTTTATTAGTCAGTTTGGAGCGTTTTAACACAGTTTGATTATTTTGGGGGGCAGCTGGGAGGCGCAACGGTTGGTGAACATCCTCTTCACTGGAAACACAACACCGAACTGCGACTCCTAAGTGTCTGTTCTTCTCTAACTTACAGTGTTTCTGATGAAATCCTACACGGTAACATTCGTAAATGAAGTAAAAACCACACTCCCCGTGCAATTTGACTTATCGACACTCCCCAGTGAAATCATTGTAAAGAAAATATCAACATAAATATCATCCTCTCTCTCTCGTTTTCTCTCTTTGTCTCTCACTCACCGGCGGTCCAGTCTTTCCGGTGTTGAGCTTCCCCTTCGGTTTCCTGCATTTACTCACTTTCAGGTTCTTAGACAGAAACACCAGTTGCTCCAACACTAGCCCAAAGAAACGCTTCATTGGAAAACCATCCACCAAAAACACACACAGCCGTGTGTGCGCGTGTGTGCGGGTGCATGTGTGTGATTGACAGAAAGAGTATAGATAGATAATTAGCAATGTGAGACAGAGAAAGTGCTGTCTTTGTAGGTGAGAGTGCGTTTGAAATGTGTGAATGTCAGAGTGTGTGTGTGTGTGTGTGTATGTGTGTGTGTGTGTGTGTGCACCGGGGCAGGAAATACAAATTTAAGAGTGTGTGTCAGAGAGGGAGGGAGGGAGAAGGGAGCGAGGGAGTCGGCTTTCAGTATAGGAGAGGGAGAGAGAGGGCGAAGAGGATGATGGTAGAAAATAAAGAGAATCTGGACTCTCTTCTCATGCCTGTTAGTGGGAGTAGACGGTGATATTGAGCTGATATTGGACTTTTATTACAAATTCGATACGGTCCAGCAAGTGTCACCCACCTCTAGTGTGATGGAGGTGCTTCTATTTTTATTGCGCAGAAGGATTAAGTCAAAGGTGTGACCGCCAAAATCGTTTAAGTGTGGCGGCAGGATTTCACTCATCAGCTTCAGGGATGTGAATGTAACTCTTTATTTACAAGCCTCATGCATCCCAAACAGTTTATTTGCCACTGAATAGGTGTAGTCAGTTGTCCCATATAACACTACCAGAGGAGAGTTTGAGTTTTAGTGGTATTTCCTGAACAAAAATCACAGAATATACTTGTGGGAGTAGACTGATAAAATATTTGAGACCAATTAAACTCATTGTTTAAATTCTACAAACTGTATCTTTCTGTTTCTGTTCTGTTGTACACTGTGTGCATGCTCGAATGTATTTACCCTACATTTCATTCATGCATATGTACCCAGCACTGGGATTGTTAGTTTACATGTTCTTGGTTGGTCTTACACATATGTATTTGTTGCTGTAAAGACATCAACTGGACAACTCTGAGCTAACGTGAAAAAGTTTTTCTCACAAATGTTAAAATGTTCCTAAAACACGTGCTGACACCAAAAGTCAACTTTTACACTTCACTGAATAATGTACAATATTTTATGTAACGGTCTAAAGTTCAGCAGAGGGTTCATTAGTTCCAGCATGTGACAACTGAATTGTGGAGTCATAAAAACGTCCCAGACGCTCCGATGCCAAAACTTTTTTTTTTAGCTTCAAGTCCAGCAGAGCTGGAGCCGACCGGGTCGCTTAGGGTCAGGAGTGACACCTTCACTTACAAAGTCAGCATGACACAGTACTGACACCCATCACGGTCATTTCTTTAACTCTGCTTGCAGTAGTGCTTTCAAATTAAAGCTTTATGAGCTTTTTTATTTGAATTTAATTGCCGTTAAGTTAATTTTGTGTGACGAGGACAGTGTGAGAGACATTAATCAGAACTTCTAATTATCTTTACCCTGCTTTTGTTGCATCATTATGCACTTCAAGTGTGTTTAAATATGAAAAAGTTAATAGTAGAACTTTCACAGTTCAATTCAAGGGGCAAAGAAAAAAAACCCTCTGAATGACAAATATGAAAGCCAAACAGCAACGACACTCTTGTAACTAAAAATAATCATTAAAACACAAACTGCATCTTTAGATAATAAATATTGGCACATATATCAACATTAATATCATTCTAACTAAAAATATATCTGAGTTGGATGGACTGTGGTGTGGAGTGAAGCTGTCCAGACGCAGTGTTGGTTATACTGGAGGGAAGAGATTAGAGAGGCACACACTGATATACTGCAGCATGACTGCACTGTGACACACAATGAAACACACACACACACACATACACACAGTGAGAAGACACAGAAGGTACATTGGCAGAAGAGCTCTCTCTCTCTCTCGCTCCCTCTCTCTCTCTCTCTCTCTCTGTCACACACACACAAGGTCACATGTCTGGTGCATGTGCTCAAAACACACACATAGAGCCCTCTATTACACCTATTGGAATAGACAGAAAATCAGTAGACAGTTGCAGAGAAAGTAAGAATACACGTGCAGCACAAGATATGTTATATTGTTACTCTGAGTCTGTTGTTATTACATTAATGTGTACTATATATACATAGATATATATATATGTGCCACTTCCCATTCCTGTTGTGAGCAGCAAAAGACTAAACACCTTCAGTGTGCCTTCAATTCAACTCTTTCAAACTTGATATCAATTCTTTTTTAGCCAGCATCTGATTTAGACCCAGCGAGCACCATAAACATAGCTCTGTTCAATGTTAGATCTCTAGCGAATAAATCGTTTTAATTTATGACCTTATAGTTAATTATAATCTTGAATTGAAACCTGGCTGGACATGAAAAACACGATATGTAAGATACGTCCAGCAGATTACAGCGTTTATCAGTCAGACAGGAAAAAGGTGGGTGTGGAATGGCCACTGACTGCTCAGAGAAGTTGAACTGTGCAAAGTTCTCATCCTTTGAATATATTGCCCTCGTGCACTGTTTCAGTGTCTCATATTCCTGTCTCTGATCACTACTGTGTGTGTTTTCAACAGTGCCTTGTCTGTGGTTCTTAGATGCTGCTGCAGAAAGTGAGTTTGCTGTGCTTGTAAGCTTTTTTTGATACATGTAGTGTGAGCTGCTCACTTGGAAAATGCTCTAAATAAGATGGCACCACTGAAGGTCATGGGGAAAAAAAACACATCACCTTGGACAGACAGTGCTATCTGTGAGCTGGAAAAGGTCGTGTAAAGTAGTGGAAAGGAGAAAAATTAGACTTTAGGTCCGCCATATAAACAAAGAAAACTTGGTTACCTTCTCTGAAAATAACAACTATTCTAGAACAGTGCTTTCCACTTTTGATAGATTGTTAAACCCCGCCCCTGCTCCCGACCTTCTTACCCAAGCCTCTTCCCCTAAATGTGAGGAATTTGCAAAAAAATTTTTAAAAAATGAAATCACCACCTTCAGAGCTGAAATGATTACATCACCTGCTGACCTCTGTCTGCAACAATGAGAAAATGATCTAGCATCTCAAACTCAGATCTCGACAGGATTGTAGCTACGAGCAAATCTTCCACTGGTTTCTTTGACCTTGTTCCTTCCCTACTCATTACACATTAGACCCTAAATATTAGTAATATTTCCCCTGAATCGGGAGTTTTTCCTGATAACTTCAAAACCTGCTGTTGTGAATCCCCTACTGAAGAAACCTCATTTAGATTGTAAGCAGTAACAGTCCCATGTCAAACCTCCCCTTTCTAAGTACAATGACTACTTTCTAAATGAGAACAATCTTCTGGGGAAATTTCAGTCATGTTTCAGAGCTAGTCATAGCACAGACACTGATAGCTAGTAATCTGAGACTTAACACTGAAGCTAATACGGTATCTGTTCTGGTTCTTCTTGATTTAAGTGCAGCATTCAATACTATTGACCATGAAATCCTCATAAATCACCCCAGAGCTGGCATGCAACTCTCAGAATGTGTTTTCAACTGCTTCCTGACATACTTCACAGGAAATTTTTCATTAGTCTTGGAGAACATGTGTCAGAGAAATATGACTTATATATAACTTCTGGTGTTGTGCAAGGCAGCCGCCTTGAGCCTTTGCTATTCTCACTATATATGTTTCCACTAGGTGATGTCATTAGAGATGTTAGCTTCCACAGCTATGCTGACGATACACAATTGTACATATATGTTAAACCAAGAGATCAGCTTCAGACTCTCTGACTGCCTGTCTGTCCACAATCAATAAATGGACGAGTAATAACTTTTCAAAATTAAATGAGGAGAAGATAGAAATATTAGTAATTGGCCCCAAAGCAAAAAGGGATGAGCTCTGCGACCTGGCTCCCTTGATAAAACCAGAGGTAACAAGCCTAGGAGTCATTTTAGACTCCAATTTGAACTTTAAGAAACAAAAACAGCATTCTTTCATCTCAGAAATATTGCCAAGGTTCAACCATTCCTAACTCAGCAACATGCTGAAAAACCAATTCATACTTTTATCTCAAGTAAGTTGAACTACTACAATGCACACTTTACGGGTCTTCCCTAAAAAAAAAAAAAAAAAGTCCATTGAAAGATTAGAGCTTCTTCAGAACTCTGCTGCTAGACTGCTAACACAGAGAGAACACATCGCTCCAGTCTTGGCTGGACTACACTGGCTCCCTGTGTCCTCCAGAATCAATTTTAAAAGGCCTTCTACTTGTTTATAAAGCGCTCAATGGGTTAGTGCCGACCTACATCACAGACTCCCTGTGGCTTTATGTTCCTTCACGAGCCTTTAGATCCTCTACTGCAGGCTTGTTAGATACCCATAACCCCACCTCAACTATGCTCCCACATTACAGACCACCTTAGCTAAAGACATTAGAGAGGCAGGATTGGTTGAAACCTTGAAACATATCTTTTTAACTATTTCGCACCATATCTTGAAGACATTTGATTCCATTTTAAGGTGTTTGTATTCTGTTTTATTGGTTGATTATGTGCTCTATTTAGGAATGTTAGCTGTGTTTCTTTCTTAAGTTATTCTCATCCTCTTTTTTTAATGCAAAACACTGTTTTTCTTGAATGCCTCATTTTAATCTACACGTTTCCTGTTCAGTGTTCTTAATGTGTCTTTTGCTTTTTCTCTCTTTATTGTGAAGCTGCATTTTGTATGAAAGGTGTTCCACAAACATTATTATTATTATCATTGATGATTGTCTGTGTCTCACCAGCACACCAACTATAGCAAACAATGCTTCATCTCTCTTTGTCTTTGTTCTACCTCTCCTCTCCTCTTCCCTCCACTCTTGACCTCTTTGCTGCTCTTGCTCACACACAATAATATATCATCAGACACACACAGTTTAGTTGTCGCATGGCTCTAACTGATATTTATGTCCCACAATCCTTTGCAGCTGCTACCTGGAGTATAACTATAACTACTTAAAGCGCGTAGGAAGTGAGAAGAACAGAAGACAGTCATCATGAGGAGCATCATATGGAATCAAGAAAAAAGGGGCTGTGCTGACAATTATCATTAGACAAGCATTAGAACAGTCATTTAGGATTATTATTTCAAAAGAATCTGTGTTTTTTTTTGTGGATGACACATTTTCTTTTATTGACAAGACACTCCAGTGTGAATGAAGATGATCTCCTGGCTTTTAAGAGTGTGTGTGTGTGTGTGTGTTTGTGTGAGGTGTGTGTCTCCACAGGAAGTGGAATTTCTATAAACAAAAATGTTCCTCCAAGTTCTTCAAAAGGCACAGTACTTCCACCCACTAGAGGCAATACACACACACACACACACACACACACACACACATACATACACACACATAGACATCCAGCAGGACAACTCGCATCAAACCCGTCTTATCCTCTTTACATCGACTTCCCATCAAGTTTAGGAGTTCTTGTTCTCACATCTAGAGCCCTGCACGGTCACATCCATCCTTACGTATCAGCAGCAGGTCACTGAGGTCTTCAGAGCAGGGCTTACTGGTTGTCCCTCATTCTCCACTGAAAACAAAAGGCGATGATGGTGTATTTGAGGTTGCGGATCTGACACTGTGGAACGCTCTTCCTCTAGACGTATGTTCTGCTCTGTTGACGCCTTTAAAAAGCAGCTGAAGACTCATTTTTTTCCCAAACAGGTCTTTGTCTCACCTTCTGCTGTCTTAGTCTTTGTAATTTTATTTGTTTTTAAGGTGTTTTTTTGGTTATATGTTGCTGTTTGTTAGATTTTTTAAATGTTTTTATGGTGTTATTTTTAACAATTTTACTCTTTGTGACCTCGCTATCCTAAATAAACTTCACTTACTTATTTACTTACGCATTGCTCTAGCTATGGCATGACCACCCTGCTCATCAGCTGTCACCAGCTGCCCACTGAAAGGACAAATGTATAGAAAATGCTCTGAAGTAGCTCTAAACATTTAGTCTTTGAATTTGTAAGAATAAGTTCGATTGATTCTGTCTGAGTTGGGCCTAGTCAAGACAAAACTCAAAGTGTCCCTAAAATGTTGTCCCCCTCATTAACATACATGGGGGACGGCAAACTATCAGGAACATTTTCACTTCAGTGCACCACCAGCACCACCGCTCACTACTACCTCAATACTAAACATAAAGTAGATTTATCACCTTTCTCACAATGTCAACAAATACTGAAAACATATAAGCTTCATAAAAGTAGAATTTATGGCAGAGCTGTTGTATTGGCTTGCATTAGATTGCGCAGGTGTTCCTACTAGTGCTAAAAGTGCTCAGTGAGTGTATGTCTACATGCTAAAATGTTATTGAATTTCTGGATCATATTAACAGTATACAGTGGGGGGGGTGTTGTGTAACTAGATTTGATATTAGAGGCTGGGATGGTGTAACAGATGTAACAGATATGATTGGATGCAGTTTAGGCTGCTGTGGCTTCGGTGTATGTCATTTGAAATGATGATGGACTCCTTTGGGATACTGCAGGTGTATTCTGCTCTATCAACCATTCAAGGAGAGGCGTCCTCCAGGGAGAGGAACGGTTTACAAGTCTGTGTCATCTGTCAGATAGTTGTTTTTTTTTCGCTGGCCGGTGGCTCCATCGTCTCCACTCCGTCGTCTTGACTCTTCATATATGTGTGTTGCCTTATTGTATCCTCTCCTACACCTGTCCTCTTATTGGCCTTAATTGAAATCTCCAGCCAGACGATTGAAGATCATCCGGCGTAGGCCCACGTCATTTCGAATTTCATTTCTGCGACGTTTCAAGACCGGTTCTGCTCGCTAATGAATCTCGGGAGGAATAAAGGAGTTAATGCGGGGTGATAGAAGAAACCGCCGCCCGTTGGAGCGCCACACACGAACACACAACCTTTTTTAGTCAGTGCGTCCGCCACAATTAGGAAAGTATTACATGCTGAGGAGAAAATAGCTTCTCCACACTGTCCTTCCAGCTAGGCAGCTTCGAGTTACACCTAAAACCAGGGAGCTTTACAAGCTTAAATACGGAGTCAGATATGTAGTAGCACTCATTGAAGACAGACTGATTATATTTATGAGTCTATATTACATTACATTTACACCTCAGGACCTGGGCTCACACCTTGATTTGGAGGAATGAATGAACTTTAGTCATGTTCTGAGGTGAATGAGCTGCTTAAATGCTAACATTTAAAAAAATATGATACTAAAGTTCAAATAAATGTAACTTCAAGAGAGAAAAAGACCAGATTTTTAATCATTAGCTAAAAGTTTTTATTTAGTTTGAAGCTTGTGTGTATAAATGAGAGAGAGAGAGAGAGAGAGAGAGAGAGAGAAACCGAGCATAGTGCAACACAGTGACAGCTGAAGGTGATTTGCGTTCCAGACACTCCAGCCCACACCCAAACACACACAAACACGCACACACACACACACACAAATCAGTCAGTAGCGTCTCTATAGGAGCCGCATGTGACCGCTGAAACACGAGCTTCCAGCTCATTGAGAAAGAAACAGTCCTTACACTTGTGAAACCAGTTTACTGTATCTCCTGCTGTGTGTGTGCGAAATGTGCACAAAAGGCTTTCTGCAACAACAACAACAACAACAAAAAAATCTGTCCAGCAAAATGCCAGAGCTAATCAATACTAATAAATTATTAGGAACATTTCTGTGTGTGTGTGTGTGTGTGTGTGTGTGGGAAATGAAGGCGGCGACAGCGTTGATGCCAGCTCTGTACTCAGGAAAATATGCGTTGGCTACTGGACGTTTCAGAAGACGTTGCCAGATGATATCATGCTCTAAATTTGAATTTGATTCATCAATCCTGGAAGTTTTGGAGAAGTGAGAACGAAGCGTAACGTTTCAGAAGTCAGATATCTGGAAGTTAGCTGAAATTCTGTGTAGTTTTTAAAAAAAGAAAAAAAAAAAAAGGAAGGAAGGACATTCAAAAGCGGGGTCAAAGGTCAAAGTGGAAGCGTTCTCTGTTTCTGTCCCTGCAGTAAACACATCTCTATATCTTCAGTGTATTGTCCAGGACTGACAGCAGCCCAACCCGGCCACAAAGAGGTGTTTTCACTGTGTGTGTTTGTTTGTATGTGCGTGTGTGTGTGTGTGTGAGAGAGAGAGAGAGAGAGAGATAAAGAGAGAGCTTGAGAGAGGAAGGACAGGATGGAAACAAGAATACTAATGGTTCACTCATTTCGGTGTTGGTTTGCGAGCCGAGACTCCATTTTGACTGTGGTCAAGGTTATGAACTTTATTTTTTCCAAAACGCAAACCTACAGTAAGATTTCAGACTTTTCTCTCATGACTGCAAACTTTAGACCACGCGTGTGTGTTTTCCTGACACCTCCTGTTTTCTTCTTGTACAAATATTAGAACACACACACACACCGTTCACATGTACGACTCGGTGTTCAGGCGCAAAACAGTAACGCCGCGTTTCTAATGAGCACAACAATCGCAACATGCAGTGACGTGCGACAACTACATCTTTCAAGTTCAAAGAAATGTTCCAACCAGTCATATGTGAGCGAATACACACACACACACACACACACACACACACTAGTGTCAAACCAGCCAAAAGAAACTACTTCCAATAAAAACCTTTAAACACTGATGAACATTTTCCAGACTTCAAATGAAGTTTAATTATTATCAATGTCAGTTTAGAACATTTAACTTCATGATATCACTAACATGATATTTGTGACCAAATACCTCAACATCCATATTGCAGAAACATTGTAGGGATGACTATAGATGCTTTCCCAAAATATTAAAAAAAACAAGATTTCTGATCAATAACAATCAGTAATGTGAATATAATGACTTGAGTGTATAAAAGCAAATAATAGAAGAGCTGGAAGTGTCTGTGAAGTTCAAAAAGTTACATCACTCTACTATAATGCAGCCTTTAAACCAATAAAAAGACGACACTTCTGCCATATCATGATATTATCATATCTAGTCTCATATCGCGATATCCATATAATATCGATATATCGCCCCAGCCCTGATTTAACTTCTACATTAGGCTCAGATGTTTCTAATTGTGGCAGATTATTAGTTAATCATTTAGCAGGCAGAATAATGAAAAGCTTGATATGGTTGATAGATAGAAGCGGAGGCTCACTGCTTTTGAAATGCTTAAAAACAACACACAGTGCTGCTGTGTTGGCTTCATGTCACCGCTTCATGACAGAACTGAAGGATGATTTATGACTAAACTTCAATACTTCAGCCTCTTTTGGCAAAATGATCATTTTTGAAAGTTGAAGGCAGGACTTGTGGTTGTGTTTAGTTTCTCATATAAAACATTCTCCACATCTTCTTCTGTCCTCTTATCTTTTGCTAAATAACATAAACATTTCTTCTGACTTGCTTTCACCATTTCAACTGTGAAAATACACAAGCTGACTTATTTATTTAAAAAAAAAAAAAGTTCTTTTAATTTCAGCTCATAAACCGGTTGATATCATTTGAAACGTTTTCAAACATCAGCAGGTAACACGGTAGTTGCCCGTTAGCTCCACCGTTAACAGGTTTACACTGACATGTCGTGTTTGTAGCTCGTTGGAAAAGCCTTCCACCTCTTCTTTTATATGTTGTCTCCGTCTGACTTTAGGTTGCATTGTTGTTACATTTTCGCAACTCACATCCTGTTTGATACGTTTGATGAATGAAAACTCACCGGCAACATTCCTGCTGGTCAGTCCAGTGCTCCTCCTGTCCCGTTAGGAAAACAACTTTCTCCTCCTCCTTCTTCTTCTTCTTCTTCTTCTTCTTCTCCTCCTCCTTTAATGTACTTTATCGATATTTTCCTCTGCGTTCAGCTCAATCTCCATACATCCAAACTCTTCGTCTCTGTGTGTGTGTGTGTGTGTCTCTCTCTCTCTCTCTGCGGGTCCAGTCAGATATCCAGATGTTTAGAAAGCCTAAAACTCCTGCTCCTCACTTTCCTCTCGGTCCCTCCCTCTTCCTTCCTCTCTCTCTCTCTCTCACACACACACACACTCTCTCACACACACACACACACTTTGTCTTTCAGCTATTATGATCTCTTTCAAACATGTTTTTTTTTTTTAAAGAAACAAAAAACCCTACAAACAGATGTTATCATATCATTTTCAGAATTTCAATGATTTGATCCTGATGATGATGATCACCAGCAGGCGGTCCTCGGGTGAACTGGGTCACCGTCCCGATCATCCCTCCCATCTGCCCCCGGTCTCCTCCTCTTCCCCCTCCTCCTCCTCCTCCTCCTCCTCCTCCTCCTCCTCACGATAAATAGCCTGCTGCTTCAGTACAAAATGTAGCACAGATAGGTGGTGGAACGATCACCGATGATACAAATCAATACTATTTTCCACAGATGTTAGAAGTCATGATCAGGAAGCGCGCCCTCTATCGGCTGCGTGTTTTACTTCACTGGAATAATGGATCAAAAGTGATTTTATTGCAACTATATTAAATATTGTGCTATTGCCGATAATTCAATCAATACACACAACGTATCACATGAAGGGTAGAGCTGTGTTGTGATATGGAGAGTGTAGCTGCAGCTGTGTTTGCTCAATTCAGAGTTTCCACCACTCCCATGCTTTTCTAACCCATGTTCCTGTTTTCTTTCTTCTTCATATTCATTAGAAAAATAGGGGAGGGGGGGATAGTAGTGTTTTTGACTACATACAGCATTGAACACACACACACAGAGAGAGAGAGAGAGAGAGAGAGAGAGAGAGAGAGGTGTAGTTTAGAGCAAGCTTAGAGATGTTCAGCAGTCATAAATTCAGCAGATTATCACAGAGCTGTCCTCTGGATGCCAAGGACGCTGAAGGCCTCTCTGTGTGTGTGTGTGTGTGTGTGTGTGTGTGTGTGTGCTTATTCTTATCTCCTTTTAAAGTCACACTTGACATACTGTAAAATGTGACTAGTAAAGATCAGTGTCCTTTAAAACAGGCGTCATGTCAGAGTTGAGTCTTCAGGAAACAGTCTTTTTATAATGTGAACTTCAGGGGCGAAGCGCTTGAGGAGTAGATAGTAAAAGTCTGGCAGGGCATCGACGCCCTCTGCTGTCCGCTGGAGCAAAGTGACACCGCACATTTTGAACTCGACCTCTCGGCGCCGACCGCTGCGAGGTGTGAATACTCGGTTTTAATGTGTGTATAAACGCTGGCGGTCAAGTGTAAAGTGCTTTTACCTTAATTTCCCGTTCTGGTGTTACAGTCGCTGGTGTTAAAGGCTGCTGTTGTTGGCAGACGTGTCGGTGACTGTTTGCCAGTTTTTCATTTACAACTCCTATCACGGCGTATTTACACCTGCTCAGGTTTTGCTTTTAGATGATAAGACACTAAAAAGGTGTATTAGAGGTTGTTTTAAGCTCAGTCGGCTCTATAAAACCACAAAGACTCCAAGAACCCTGTTATTTGTTAAAAGGCTCACAAATAAGGGCACATTTTATTACACTTTCTACTATTGAATTCCCCCTAAACAGTTTAAACACACACAGTAAGACTTGATGTGAAGTTCTCTTAGCAACATGTTTCAGGATTGAGTCTCTAACCCAGTTTGTTGATGTTTAATGCATGTATTCATCTACTATGGCTCTTTTGTTCAAGGTTTAGTTCCTGTGCGTGTGTATGTGTGTGTGTGTGTGTGTGTGTGTGTGTGTGTGTTAGTCAGGTCAGTCAATAAAACCAATCAACCTTGAATCATCCATTGGCTCCATGTGATGCTGTTATTCCACCCCGACGGCCACACGCACATTCACACACCATCATCGCAGCTAGAGGCAATCTATCCATCTCTGTCTCTCACACACACACACACTCTCTCTCTCTCTCTCACACACACACAGTTCACTGAGGGCAGGTCAGGCTCAGCTTCATGTCGGGCAGCTGCAACATTACTGAGACATTGTCACTGAGATCCGGAAGTGTTGTAGAAGCTGGCTGGAAGTTTGTTAAGATGGATTCACTGTTATTTACAATGTAGTTAAAATAAAGTGTTACAACTGTATACACACACAAAAAAAAATCTACAACAGTTACAGTACTAAACACTTTAATTTTCAAGAAGACACTAATGACTTTTCTCCCCAGCAGACAGACAATCTCACAAAGAAAACACAGTGGAATCAATCAATAAATAAAGAACAACAAATAGATAAAAGATACAGGAGGGGAAATAATACAGAAAAAAATAAAATAAAATACCAACATCACAAAGACCGACAGCATCTTACAAACACGGCGGCTGACCAGACAGTTAGCTAGGTAGGTACAGAGCCAGAGACTGAAGAGAACTGTGGTATGGTTGGCTCCACAGTCCTCGTCCACTGATGCTGCTGTAACAGGAACACAGAGAAGGTTTGGTAAATTGCCCCATTAGTTGTTTTTATCTTTCAGTCATGACGAGCTACTCGTTAAAAATCATCTCCATGTTTGTGTTTTCATATTTTAACAGTAGTGCTCGTGTGTTTGCGTTGAGCCTGCCGTCATTCAGCGCAATCTGGACTCTTACAGTGCAGATTAGCAGAAAGACTCATATCACATGTGTCAGTGAATGCTACCACTGAAACACAATGTGTTGATTAGAGCTCCATAGAGACAGTGGAAGCATTGGGACCAATTCACTAAAGACATACTAATCATTTTGTTTGTTATTCTTAACTTTTAACAGCTAAGAGGACAATTTAGCAACAATATCCAAGCGTTCCTTTATGAATACATTCACCAACTGATCTTAAAACATGTTGGCCTTCTTGTCTTTGTGACATTATGAAGGAAGGACAGTGTGAGACATTGACAGCCAGCATGAGTTTGTTCTAGAGAACTAGACTGTGTACCTTTGACTCTGGCTAGGAACAAACAGCAGGTAGGTAGACTGTGGTATAAAGCATATTTCACATTTGCATCAAACTGAGGACACAGGTTTTTTTTAAACTTCTTAAAACACATTTTTTAAAATATTGTCTGAGTTGTTTATAATCTGCACCACACTCTGGTTGCAGGACATTGATTTGGTCAGTGAGGAGAAACCATCAACTATGGAAATCAGCATTTTTTTTTCTTTTTTTCTTCTTAGTGTTGTAGCTTACAAACAAATATCAAAGCTGCAGACCAGTTTAACATCACAGGAATGATCTGACTGTTGGCAAAAACCAAAGTTAGATTTGAAATCTACCCTAAACACAATATTCATTTTTTATTATGTCTGATCTCATTCTCAGAAATTGCACATCAGAACAAAGCTGCTATTTTTTTTTTTTTTGTAGTTGCGCCTGTGACATTAAATTGAGAAAATAACTTTTGGAATAAATAGTTTTAACTTTTACCGCCAAACAAAAAGCTTGATTTTCACAGTGATTGTGACATTAAATGAATTTGGTCTGACTGTGGTGTTTCCCTTTAATGTGTGTGTGCGTGTGTATTTTTGCTACATATCTATGAAAAGACAATGTGAGGTTACAGAACACGGAGCTGAAAAAAAAAAACCCTTCAACACCGACACTTGTTGAGGATTGTTTCGGAGGCAGAAATCCGATCCACAGTGAAACCTAATCACGAGCTGTGTTTTCACATTTTCAGAAATTTGTAAGTCGAGTTCCTCCAATTTCTAGAATAACATTTAAGTGCTTTAAATAGAGCTTTTGTTTTCTCACAACAATTTACCTGCACGTCAGCTTTTCATTTCAAAAAAAAAAAAAAAAAAAAAAAAATATCCAGAGATGAAAAGTCTGCTGTGAAGCTGCAGTGAAGATGTGAGGGGGTTTGTTGATCTCTCTACTGTACGGAGCAGCTCTGTCCGTTTGCGTCTTTGGAGCGCAAACACAGCTTGGGTTTGTAGTTTTCCAGATAGAGCAGCTGCTTGGAGTTGAACGCCCCGCGCCGCTTCCTGACGACATGAAAGAGACGTGACGTTCAGAACGAGATGACGTGCGTGTGTCTGAGCAATTGAGGGATTTGTAGTGAACGTGTCGCGTGGGGAAAACACTTAGCAGTTGTAACTACTAGCGGAGTGAAACGGAGGAGAGAGTTTAATACTCACAGTCTTATGAAGTGAACAGCGTCTTCGTACTCCATCCCACACTCGATCAGAGCCAGGGCCACCAACACAGGAGCTCTGAACACACACGACAAGTAGATAAAACCATCTGTACGCACAATCAAGCACGTGTTTTAATGAAAATAATCATGAGTTGCAGCCCTACTGGTATTGTACCATTGTGAAAATCTACTACCACGGTGTTAAAACATTCAACATAAATCTGGTGAATCCTGTGTCTACTACACACTAACCGTCCTAATCCAGCGACACAGTGCACAGCCACGCAGCAGCCGGGCTCGTCTCGAAACTTCGTCTGCAGCAGATTCAGCCAATCGTCGACCACCTGATCTGGGGGTGAGGAGCCGTCGTCGAACGGCCAATCCTGGAGGGAAGATGGAAACATAAACATTACAGTACTGTGTTTCAGCTGTCCATCTCACACATATATGAGAGAACACGACACGCTTCGAGTCTTAGAGGTGTGAGTCATGATTCGCAGATTGCGGTTTTTCCCTCCGTCTCCCTCTGTCGTGTATAAGCGTCACTCACCAGGACGTGTATGCCTTCTTGTTCCACCGGTGTCTTGTCATATGTAGCGGCGCACACTCTCACCAGGGTGTTAACTCCAAACGCCTTCAGATCCTACACATCAAAACACAAGACATTTAAAACACAAAACGCTACTTTGTGCTTCCTCTTGTAAAGCGAAAGATGCAGGAAATGAACGATTTAAAAAAAAATGTGCGCTACCTCTATAAACCTTCCCAGTTGTGCATTGGTGGGGTTGTGCGTGATGAGGAATCTCAGACAGTCGTACGAGATCTCCACTGGAGCTGGTCGGTTCATTTTTAGAACCCGCGAGAGTTTGTTAAGAAAGAAAGAAGGATCGGCGAAGGTGTGCTGTGCTTCAAAGAATGGAGTAACAGACAGGATCTTCAAAAAATGTGTCAAAATAAAAGGTTCTCTGATTGTTTGAATAAAAAAAAATAGTGTAAAATTGAAAACTACTTGACAATTAATCTCACTAACTGGGCAAAGAATGTAAAAGTATATTACTCTGATGACATAAAAGTAGTCTGACTAAAAAAAAGACAACAAACACATTTCTTGAGAAAGAAACTGGGGAGAAAAAAAATCTGAACTTTTCTTGGCAATGAAGAAAAAACTAAAAATTGGCTTGGTTAAAAAAAACAAGGGTCAAGGAGACTAGAAAGAATACACTCAAAAGTCCTGAAGAAGAAGGGGGGAAAAAATGATCTGTCCTTCACTTTCTTTCAAATCTGTTAGCCCATTCAGAGAAGACTTGTGCGAGTCAGAGTAGAGGGAGAAAGGAAAAGCAGGAAAGGGGAAGAGCAGAGAGGAAGCAGAGACTCCTGGGATAAAACCAAATCCTCCCCTTCTCCCCAGGACAGGTGACAGACTGAAGGTTGGCTTGTCTTCATATGGGTTGAACAGGATGGCAGTAAGGACCTGAGAGGACAGAGAACATCCATAGTTTCTTCACCACCACTGACAGAAAGCTTCCACACCCGTTTTTGCTTATTTTATTATGAAAAATAATATTTTTGTCTGTAAACCTGTTCTAGATAATCTGTGTTACATGTGAGGATGTTTTATCTAGTAACACTCCAACAACACAGTCCTCTTAATTTTTTGTATAAGGACACTTGAATCTATCACATTTCTTCTTGTTAAATTGTTTTACCTTAATACACAAAGTGAACACACAGAACCTTTTCATTATATCCCTCTGTAAAGACAATGTTACACACCTGTGTGTGTGAATGGCAGTGTTTGCGCCTAGCTGGTGTCTCCTGTTCACTTGTCCACGATAAGCAGCAGGTGCTGGGCTTGGCAAAACTCCCCTCCAAGCCTCGCAAACGCCATACATGTGCAGCCTGAGAGAGAGACGAGAGTAACAAGAGTGCAATGGCGTGTGACTGCTAATGATTTACACTGTATGTTAATGTGTAAAAAAAAAATACTCACTGTGATGTGAGCTGAGGAGATGGTTCATTGAGCGGACACAGGAAAATGTGACGGCTCCGGGATGTAGACACACCATTGATGATGATGCTGCTTTTCTGGGTCCTGGCTGACAACGGCCCGCTAGCTTGCTGCTAACCTTCTGTATTCAAGAAGACATGTTAATGCTGCTCAGCTATACCACGTTAATATCACCCTGTGTTAACACTTCAGCTACCTGTGTGTGACATTTCATGACAGCAATTTACCTGAAATATTACCGTTAAATATCAGGTAACTAGTGTCACTAAAATTACCTATGCTACCGTAAATATCAGCAAGTTTAAATCAGTTATTCTGCGTGTGTCCACACGAAAATAACCGAACATTTCACGGCGGTGTCCTACTTGCTGAACTGAATCAGAGATAACAGATTATTTCGTTTTGTATGTAAAATTGCCGATAGTAATACACGATACAACGCTACGTAGGTCGGATGATTAACGTTAATAGGTTAATCATTTGATGCCTGTACGTTCAGAAACATCTCGCTACGCTGTTAACGTAAGTTAGTTAGACGGTGTTCTAACGTTTAAATGCCCAACTGCCAGCTAGCTCAACGTTACTCATAGCTGATTTTTCAGGTTCATCACAACACGTTATGACTTATGACCTACCCAGTATAAGATCAAAAGCCTCACTAGACTAATGAACGGCGCTTTAAGTTATTAAAGGCTCTGCCAGCCAGGTCATGAAAAACCAGGTCAACCACCGTGGATAAATAGCAAGCTAACACTTCCAAGCTTTAAGCAGTCACCAGTTTTCAGCCGACTGACAGTGGGGATAGCAGCGTCGTCAGCCCACGTAACGTTAGTTACACATTATTAACAGATACTACATCGATGTTAAACATGTTCGACTAAAATAAATACTTACAAAACGCAGTAGTTTACGAAAAATCCAGCAGCTTCTAATGGTAGAGCTGAAGAGGAGACATGTTGAACAGAAGTGTCGAGTTAGCCACAATAAACGCTACCACTTCCGCCGAGCGCTTTTCAAAATACAGGTAATAGAAATACACTTTGCACTGAACCTTTTAATTTGAAGACATTTCCGGTATCGAACGGTATCATATCATCCATCATGTATGCAAATGCATGTTAAGAATGTTGTTTTGACAAGGTGACTGAGTGCGGGGGTTGGTGCGTATTCAGGCATGTATGTCTTCCTTTTTGGAGCCAGTGGAGTCGCCCCCTGTGGAGAGAGGATGCAGATCACTTCCACATTGGCTTCACTTTTCAGCACATCACTCTTGAGTATCGTCCAATGTGTTGACGTTTTGCCTTCCAAATGTCTTTTATCAAGCATTACTGAAAATTCCAACCTTTTCAGACATATTTATTCATTTTCATGTATCATATAAGTCTAAGCAGCAGCAGTTCCACTGTCAGGACGATGGTGAAGTCATTGCTGCCATCTACTGTTGCAGACAGCAAAGTAAATCCAGGCTGCACTGAGTGGTAAAGTGAATATTTCATACATGTTCAGAGAAGTGACTTTCATTTCGAAACACCCACTTTTTTTGGAGCTATTAAAATAATACAAAAAACATAGTAATGTTCTTAATGTCTGGGAATGACGATGCAGCCAACCTCTCTATATTTACATCTTAAAGGATGAGGTTCATGTTACTTTAATGGATTTCTCACAGCAGTGCATGCAGTTCTGTTTTCTTTCTGTTTATTGCAACAGTTAAGTACGAGACGAGCAGGATGAGACTTTATGTAAGAGTGAAAAACAAGAAAACAAAGAAAAAAACTAAAAGGGCCACAGAAATCTATTTCTACTGCACTTTAAGAGGGTTTTAATTGACTACCCTGTAATGCCAAATGTTAAAATCCTTTTGAGACAAATATCGTAAGCATTTTATAGCTTTTTTTTGTTTTCAGAACTTTTTACAGAGGAACGATCAGTGTTCACTTCCCTAAGAAAAAAATCTTCTTTATTTTTTATTGAGGAATATTTGCCAAGAATAATGACCTCATCTTGCACAAGTGGTGACTTAATACTTATTACTGCACTTTTGTCTTTTTTTTTTTTTTTTTTTTTAATAAACTGTTGCTATAATCCACTAAAACTAAATATAACTCATTTCTTTTTGATTTCATTTTAAAGCACAATTCTCAATGTAAAAACCCTTCTAGTATTACTCCTTACATCCAGCCCTCTTGGACCTGTGTTACAACATAGAGGGTGTGGCTCTCTCTCTCTTTCTCTCTCTCTCTCTGTCTTACACACAACATCAGCTGGCATGGATGGATGTTTGATCTCCCAGTGCAGTGCAGCGTATGTGTCTGGTTCTTTACCTATTCATAAGGTGTTGGGTTACATGGCTTGTAGGGAGTGGAGTCTCCCAGTATCTCGCACACTGACAAGACAGGACACGTACATGTTTGTGTGTGTGTGTGTTTGTGTGTGTGGGTGTGCATGTGATGACGTAGCAACTTCTGAATCTGGTTTGGTAGCTTTCTGAGGAGAGGGGGCGAGAGAGAGAGAGAGAGAGAGAGGAGACAGACACAAAGAGACAGAAGGAAAGGAGACAAATAGTTTTATCTGAGATTTCACAACATTTAACACGACTCATTCATCTTCTGCTGGCTTTCAGATATTTGGTTTTGGTGTTAACCAAAGCTTTCAGTACAAGGTAAGATTCTTTGACTTTGTTTTTCATGATTTTGACTGTAGTTCTGACTCATCAGTGAACAAGACTGTAGCCTGTGGTGTGTTTAAAAGTTAAACATACTCACAGTAGAAAGTTACAGTCATGTATTTTTCTTATTTACCCCGACAACAAGGAAGATACTACTTGTTCTATTCGCAAACAAACGGGAAAACCAGTTTAACTCCACTTAAAAAGACACAATGGAAGTAAGTTAAAGATAAAAAAAAAGATAAATGACTTTCTATTTTTCTTTCATTTCTTTGGTTATGTCCATAGTTAGAATGTATAAATGTGGCAGGATGAATGAAACAAGTGATGAAACTTTTACTGTTGACTAGAAACATAAACTTCCAGCATGGTGATACATTGAGACAGTAAGTATAAAACGATTACAACAGAATAATGGCTGTAGATTCAACACACAGATTGTGTTGTGGAGGGTAAACCACTCAAAGGTTAAATGCTGCCACTGATGTAAAGTAGTTTATTTTATAGTAAAGATTATGTTCCACATATTCAATACGGGTCATTTTCCGCTGAAAGTTTGATATTTTGAAACACTTGCTGCCTGATGAAAGTTACAAAACATATATATAAATATTAATGTAGTATCTGAATGGGTCTGTGAGTTACAGCATCTGGTCAGAAGCCTTGCTGCTGCTGCTGCTAAAAGCCTATTTATCTGGTAAGAATGATGAAAACTTAAGTGTCAGTGGAGTTCATCCAGATTTTCAAGTGTTAACACAGAATAGTTCTCAGCGCTGACTCTCTCCTGTTTTCCCAAATCTAAATATTTTGCTCTTTTCTAAACATTCAGTAATCCTCAACCGTGCCAGAAACCACACAGGCCCAAGGACGGCGTTATAGATCCCATATGGATTTGACTTTTTTTTTTTTGTTGCCAGTAATGTAGCGAGAAAATAAGAAGCAGCAGGGTTGTTTATGCTTTTAAGTCTGATCATTCTGAGTAAAAAAAAAAAAAAAGAATGCAGGGATTCAGAAAAGCATAAATTCCTTTGTTTTTTCCTTTTGGTTTCTTTTCTCTTCCTTCTCATAAGCTCCATTAGTTTGATACTAATTATGTAGCTTCTACTCTATAAGACATTAATGTCAACCTCCAGAGAAATTCAACCTATGATACACAAACAGAATATTTGCTAGCTGTACAAAACCAACCTGTACATATGTAAACACTTGATAGTTCAGTACAATACTGTGCACTGCTTGTGTGCGTTAGATTCTGTTTGCATTTGTTAAACACACACCACTTGGTATCTAGGTAACATAATGTGACAGGAAGTTTATGATTAAACTTATACAGAACTGATTACAGAAAGCCGCCATCGTTACCTTCACACACTTCCATTGTGTTCATTCAGCAGCTGCAGTCGAGCAAAAACAGCAGTGATACCGGCTGTGAATGCACATGAAGCAGCTGTGTTAACAGCAGTGATGCATACAGGCTGCATGCAGCAGGTTCAGATTCAGGATTCAGGGTTCAGTATTTTTGTTTATGGTGGAATTAAAGTTGAACTGACCTTTTAGAAGCAGAAGTGCTTTGCGAACCTCCAGATTTAGTGAATATAAACATGATGAGCTACAACAAAAAGCTTCTGCATTTGTCATGTGATACCAATACAATGCCAATAACACAAGCACTTCAATGTAAAAGAAAGTGATCAACCATTGCTCAGTTCATTTCTGCTTGGAGATTTGCCACTTTTACAATTCATTTTATGTTTTGCAACAGTGGTAAATCTGCTTCGTAACAGTTTAATACACAACTTTATTAATTCCACTATTCTCTCTCTACCTTGTAAGAAAGCACATTTTGTTGTTAGCGACTTTAGAGCCTTTTTGTTTTTTTAACCCAACCATTGCATCATTATATTCAATCAGTCAATTTCACATAACCAAAACAGGTTTAGCAGGAAATGTCAAGCTGCCCACATTAGAAGTGGGTGAGAAGTAGAATACTTCCTCATGTGTCAGGTAACAATGCGTTTATGGGAAACATCTCTATTTTAGGAAGTGGTAGCGACATAGTCGGATACCACAGAGGTAAGTGAGAAAACGTGATTTTTTTGTAATTTGGGGTGGACCAAGACTTTCAAAAGTGATGGACACAGGTCAAGCTCAAAAATGTGTGGTGGTCAAAGTAAACTCTGGAGATATGAGTTAGTATTACATGTGATAGAGGCTCTCTCTATATATATTATCTCGTCCATATTTTAAATGTCACAAGTCACTGATAAACAAAAAACTCATTATTTAAATTCTACTGCAGCCAACACACAATATATTAATTTCCCACCTTGAGCATAAAATGACTATCTTCTCTGGCGTGTGCACATCTTATTGAGACTACTGAAGCATGGCCTTCCATGAGTGTGGAGCCAGATAATATTAATAATCCTGAATAACAACATTTGATGCATTATTTCAATTCAGTTTGTTGTGTTGTAACAACAAAGTCGAACAAACACCTACAGACAGACGACAGGAGAAACTATGTCAACGTGAACTGTGTTTCCGTAGAGATTAGCTTTGTAGCTGGTAACAATGCAAGTCCGTGCAAGTAAAGCTCAGGGTGCAGCTGGAATGTCTGACACCAGTGCTCATGTTAGACATCTGTTAGACTTAGCGGGTGTGGCTAAGCTTTAACCATATTTAACCATTGGGAAGCAGCAGATGTATCTAAGGAAACCACTCCAGTCATTCTGCTATGATCTGTTTTTTTTTATCTCCTCATAAAGATGTAGAAACATCACCCTTCTTTCTCTCTTGTGCTTCTCCGACAGGGTGAACGTCTGTCACCCAGGCCGCCGCGGCAGCAGCAGCAGCAGGGATGAACTGGTCGGGGCTTGAGAGTCTGTTGAGTGGAGTCAATAAGTACTCCACTGCGTTTGGGAGGATCTGGCTGTCCATGGTGTTTGTGTTCCGCGTGCTGGTGTTCGTGGTGGCGGCGCAGAGGGTCTGGGGCGACGAGAGCAAAGACTTTGTGTGTAATACCCGACAGGTAAGAGAGAGAGGATGTCTACCTGTGCTGTGTTTTCAAGTTTGATTGAGTTTACTGGATGAACTGATGACAAGTGAAGGTTAGATGCAGCCTGCTGAACATGCAACTGAACTTTCTGTCATCTGGGTCGGGGTTAAAGGTCAGGTATTTAGTGCAGGTAGCCTTCTTTAAAGGACTCTCCTGACTATCCTCCTATAGTGGCATTAAGATCTTCACATCACTGTGACAGCAAAGTGGCACTATTGTTTTGTATTCATCATCTCACAACAGTTGCATTAGATATTGTGTTTTTGGATGCAACCTCTGCCACCCACCCTTTTAAACCAGCTGAGACATCACTGCCATTATAAAAAAAAAAAAAATTGTATTAACTTTGTTTCCAGCCTGGCTGTACCAATGTCTGCTACGACCACATCTTCCCCATCTCCCACATCCGCCTGTGGGCGCTGCAGCTGATCTTCGTCACCTGCCCGTCTCTGATGGTGATGGCTCACGTCAAATACCGCGAAGGGAAGGACAGGAAATACGTGGAGCAGCACCACGGCTCTCACCTGTACGCCAACCCCGGCAAGAAGAGAGGGGGGCTGTGGTGGACTTATCTGCTTAGTTTGGTCTTCAAAGCTGGATTTGACATATCGTTTCTCTATATTCTGTATCGGATATACCACGGATATGATCTGCCAAGGTAACGCTGGTTACTTACTGCTTTTCAAGTGAAAATATGGCATTTTTAATCTTCTTTAGTATTACAGAAAAACATGAAAATTGAGGAAATGCATCCAAACTACTACTTATTCTATGTTCTACTCTTTTCTTTTAGGCTATCTAAGTGTTCACTGGACCCATGCCCCAACACCGTTGATTGCTTCATCAGTCGTCCAACAGAGAAAAAGATCTTCATGGTGTTCATGGTTGTGTCCAGCGCGCTGTGCATCTTCATGTGTATCTGTGAGATGATATATCTCATCGGCAAGCGCATCGCCAAAGGGTTAAAGGTCAGACATCATAACGAGAGGCTCCTGTTTGCTGAGCAGCATGAACTCAATAACATCGCCTTACCCAGGTCCCAGTACCGGAGGACTGATCCGACGCTGGCAGAGAGTCAGCTGAGTTTAAACAAGAGGGAGAAGGCCAAAGAAGCCGGCGCATGTACGACGCTGTAGCACCCAGAGGTCACCGACACATGGGTTTTTGTTAACCCGACAAATATCACTGTTGCACCAAAAGACAGAGGAAACAGCGATGTAATGATGACGATGACTTGATTCTGTGTAACAGCTGAGCATGAAACATTCATGATTCTTTGTTGGAAGGATCAGCAACATCGTCTGGTTGTACACTGTAGGACACGTTAAAAGAAGAGGACTACTACTGTTTGGATGTTTGGACCATAGATGTGATCGTCATATGGCTGTCTGTACCAGTGGATAGCAGGAATGGAATCTTATGTTGTGTTTGTTAAACTATTTATATATCAATATCTTTTTTTTTTTTCTAATTAAATGTGGCACCTCGGTGTAAGTTTTGTACATCACAGCAAATAGTATCTTTAACCGTTAACTGCTTTGCCAATTATCTGACAGAGAAAAGGGTTGTTTCTGGTGCTCTATACATTCACACTTCTTCTACTGAAGAGACCAAAACACCACCAGGAATCCAATGAACTGATGGAATCTGCCTTACAGACTGATGGAAGTGTAGCTTTAGCTCCTTGCTCCATTAAGAATTGACTACCATACGGATTTGGACATTTTTAAGGGTGTTCAGTCGGCTAATTCTACTGGATAAGTAATGGACTTCATTAGAGTTCCAGCGAAGCACAGCAGAGAAGAGTGGATATAGTGAGGCTCATATCCGCTATATCTGAAAAAGTAGGTGATTCCTGAGTTTGTCTCATTAAAGGGTATAAAGAATTCAAAATGTGTAATGAGATTTATTGCGCTGCATTTTCATCATTTGTTGTTGTGAGTGGAGACGGTGAAATGAACTTTTAGTCTTACAGGCTTACAGGATTTGACCAAAGCTAACAGGTTGATGTTACACCTCAATGTCTATTTTTATTTTAGGTTAAATCCTGACTATTTCTGCTTTTGACTTGAATCAACTGGAGTGTCATAATATGGTCCAATAGTTTCTTTAAAGTTAAAGGAACTACATTCGTTTTGTGTTGATTTTAGTGGCCCCTGTGGACTAAAGCAGTAGCATTTTCACAGAATGAAGACTGCATTTCCCATGAGCACCACTGCCTCATGTCATAAAGATCTTGGATAGTGGTGCATTTCTTTGGATTGAAAGAAAAAGAGCTTATTTTTAATACAATTTTTCTTTCTTTTTAAAAAAAAAATACAACTGTTTGTAGGATGCTTAGCAATGAGGTGATGTATCTGTGGTTATGTAGGATTAATACTTTTAATATGACAATGGTGAGGCAAAGTAAACCGTTCATACACCTAGGTTACATGTAAGGCTGCGTTCAACCAAATCCAGCAATGTGGCACCTTCCCGCTGGGATGTGGGTGTGTTTTATCTTTAGAACGTAACCACCATGAAACAAGGAGAAAGGCATTTAGAAGAACTACAGAAATAGCCAATTTTCTCACTTCTTCTTTTGTTGTTTATTGGCAGATAGCAAACATCATTCAGATGCATTACGAACCAACTACTGGATTTTTATCAGTTCCACGGTTCACCTAAAGCGTTCCTAATCGCAGTGTCCATTCTAGAAGAGGAAGCAAATATTTGGGTTTTTTATTTATTTATGTATATATATATGTCTGTGATGTTGCCTATAATATCAATGATAAACTCACAAGTCCAATTAGCAGAAAATGTAATTTATCAAATTTAGGTTATATTTAATATTGAATGAAAACGTTGTTTAGTTGTTCACACATGCCTCATAGCCCTTTTTCACAGCACATTTTGAGTTGCCATAGTAAAAAGCATTACTAATGGCAGTAACAATGTCCTGCTCAAGTGTCCCTTTAAGCTCTGACAGTGAGCCGGCATGGACAACTCAAGTGACTCAATGAAATTCAGCCATCATGAATGAATTATTCATACCTGTGCTTTTCCTACTAATGTGTTAACATGTCCTCTCTGAAAAAAGACCTATTGTGCAAATTAATGCATTTAAATTTGTTGATTTCAGGTAGAATTTTATTACAAAACATTCAGTGAGGACTTGTGAGAGTTGTTCATGTTCAAAATATGGACATCATGTTTTGTTATGTGACCACTAGATGGCAGCACATTATATAAACTAAAAGCTCTCTATCTATATATCTATCCATTTAATGTTTATATATATATCGTGTATATATAAACAATGCTACAATAAAATAACCATAAAACTAAATGACTGCATGAATGATCCTGTTTTAGTATTTCAAGGAAGGAATGGTAAAAGAAGAAGCAGTCAAGTTGAACTGGTTGGGTGAAGAGGTAAAAGCAACAGGCATGCACATTCATTTCAAACATGTCAAAGTAAGCAACACCTTTTACCTCTTCACATCAGACAGGTGGAGAGGCATGCCTGTATCACCAGTTTGTCTCACAGGACCAGTTCAGACAGCGCAGGAGTCCGATCTTAATCATTATGGGTGCCATCTACACGGCACGCTGCCTTCACGTGCTTATTTAAGGGCCTGAGTGCCAGTTGTTGACTTGCATAAATGAGATTGTGTATCTTTGTGTATCTTACTAGAAGTCAAACCAAAACAATTTTTACTATTTTGACATGTCTCTCAAAGGGGTGGGGGGTGTGGAGCAGAAAGTTGGCAGTTGAATCACCAGCCGGTACAAAGATAAGAAGGCTCCAGAGGTTGTAAGACAGTTTAACTGCAAATAAAATAACGACAGAACAGTGTGGGGTCGTAGTGAATGATGTAGTAATGGATGGAGAATAGTAACACATGTAGAGAGAAGAAACAGTAACACTGTCGAATGAAAACAGAACAAAGAAACATATAGAAGTTTAATATGTGTTTAACACTATCATCATTAGATAGTATTGAACCCAATTTGTGCTATTTTATCAATTAAATGTTTTTCTTTTCAGTTCCTCTTAGAGATGATGTTCTAATGCCTGAAGTAGAAACCAGTGTTATGAAAGTTAGCAACAATTATTGGATACAATTAATTAAACAAAATTAATATTGGACCATGTGTAGTTTCCACAACAGTAAGCAAGAACACTGCAGAGAACTGAACCTCATCCCAGTAAACCAGGAGCACCATTACCAGTCACTTTTGCTTTTTGAGGCTAAATGGAAGAGAAAGCAAAACCTGCATTAGCAACAGTGTATTGTTTGAGGCAGTTGTTATTATTGTATAATTTTACTTCATGTTGTTTACCAAACATAGTGACATGCACATAATAGAGCTTCATATTTATGCTATATATAACCTAAATGTTGGGAATACATGTTACAGTTATAAATGCTGTTGTAATGCAAGAAAAAGAAACCAGTGTTAGTCGTTAAATTTATCAAACACAATCAATGATTTTAACAAAGTTAGTTTATATTGTTGCATTAGAAGCACATATCTGTAGAGTGGGTTAGCAGCCACTGGAAGGGCTTGACTGACATCCTGGTGGTTCTGCCAGGACACCGGGCTTCAGGGCTGGTGTGCCCTGAACGACTTGTCACAGATCTTGTCGGTATTTTGAATGTCTACGAAAATATACATTTATGTTCTGTAAAATATGTTTATGTTCTGTTAAAATTTTTTTTTTTTTTTAAATAAGTGAGAAAAAAAAACTCACTGGCACCCACGAAATATACATGGGCGCTTTCTCTTTGTTTCTCTCACTCCCCCATCAATCCCAAATTAAACAGATAATAGTATATATAACCTTTTAATATTGATGTTTCAAGTGATTCCTTTTTATCTGAACAAAAGACTGTCATTTCGACTTTGGTAAGGGACAACTGGTAAGGGACGCATATATCAATGCGCAGCACGTGAAAAGAATGTGAAGCCAAATGTTTTTCCCAGGATGTTGACGTCATGACCCGCCCTATTCTGCCTCTGATTCGCTAGTACTCGTTGCCTTCGTTGTTTGGGTTGGTTAGATTTAGGCATGGGGCGTGAAATTGGTTAGGGTTAGAGTAAGGATATCAAGGTAAGCCAATCAGAGGCAGAGTAGGGCGGGTAGTGTTCACCATCCTAGGAAAAAAATACCGCGAACAGGAAGGACTAGCACTTAGTTACTTAAAAAAATGTCAACAACAAAACAAAATCAACAGTTGCAAACATGGAATAAGTATTGTTTCCGTCATTTTTTAATGGATATTAGATAGGGGTTTCTGTATCCTTCCTTCCCATGGCTAATATACCTTTACCAAGTAAGTTGAAGTAACGTTAGCTAATGTTAATACCTAAAGCTTGCTAACTGCTACTAAGCAATATCATGGATGTGTATGACACTGCATTAAGCAGTGTCATACATATTTTGTATGTCATACCTAATGTGATGATACAGTTCAGATTTTTACTCTGATCATTCAGATTTCCTACAGTTGTAGGAATGTTGAGGGCGCAGGTCTTGCTGATGGGGAACAGTTGGAACGACCGTGGTCATACCTTCGCGGTTTTGGAAAGGTGACTTAAAGAAATGACCCCTTCACACAGAGATGACCTGCTGACTGATGCCTTGCTGCACTACAGTTCGGGTAGTGATGGAATATGTAGCAGGTAAGGGGGGGGTTACTCCCAAAGAGTAGTATGTTTGTTTAGACAAGGATAGAGCAGATAAATGAGCTTTACACTGACTTTCCTCTATTATCTAGGGACTGTCCACCAACACACACTGAGAAGATTGAAACATTGCATCTAACCTCTTTATATCTCCTCCTGTCCTTTTAGGTGGGGATTGTGCCTCCTTGCTAAAAGACTGGAAGTGTTTTCCTGTAGATATGGCCAAGATGTACATCGCTGAGACCACCATGGATTTGGAGTACATCCACAGTCATGGCATCCTTCACAGGGACCTCAAACCCAGCAAGTGAGTCATCAGTCTGTCCCATTAAAACAACATTTACAACATCTAACTGGCTGTTCACTAAACCAAGTCCTCTTGCTTACTCTTGCCTGTCAAGCTCACTGTTCATAGATAAACCACTCAAAATGTATTTACCTTTCGAAACTTTACTGGCTGAAATGACAACTGCCACTGACGCATTTTAACATGTGTAGCTAACTAGCTAATTAAGCTGACCTTGAACACTGGTTGAACACACACAGTCTCCAGCTGACTTGTTTTAGAACGAGAATTCTGTGTAAATATTCACTTGATGGCTACATACATGATGTGGTGCTAAAAGACTGAGGCTAAAGCTGCATGTCTCAGGCAAGTATAAAATTCAAGATGAGTTTGTAATTTTATTCTAACATAAGCCTGTTTAGCTGCTTAGCTCACATACTTGGAAAACTAGTCTAAAGTTAGATTTATGCTTTGTTTGCTACATTTAAAACAGATAAACACACTTCTTTACACTTCTCCTCTTGTTTTTGATAGTGGAAAGAAAAAGAAAGGCATCTCCTTCCAGACTTTTAAAACGTACATTACTTAACAGATCTGACAGCATAGTTACAGTTGCTAACTATGATTGGAGCAGAATTCCCAGAAACTTCAGCCATTGAGAGTTTTTAAAACTCAACCTCAAATCTAACCATGAGATATTTTTCTTCTTCCCCCCACTGTAGTTTGTTGATCGGTTCCACAGGTCATATTAAGATGACTGACTTTGGCCTGGTAAAGATGGGTCCAGTGCAGATGACAGGAGACCTCGATGGAACCCATTGAGAGTATCGTCCGTGAATTCACTGACAACGAGGTTAGTCTCTTGTCTCTCTTCTGTGCTCAAACCTGGATTGTTGTATTTATCATTTTCTGTTTCCTTCAGACAGCGGGCACCTCTGTTTACATGGCTCCAGAAACCATCCTGCAGCAAGGCTATGGAAAGCCTGTAGACTGGTGGGCCTTGGTTGTCATTCTCTATGAGTTCCTGGTGGGTGAACCTCCTTTTGATGGGGACACATTCAACGACCTCTTCAATCGGATGGTCGATGGTAAGAATCTTTACCTCAGTTCATTGTTATCTTTTCAACATATGCACCCTTTCTACACATTTGTCATGCTAGCAAACCTAATTGAATCTCACTTTATTTTAGAAGATGATTAAAAATGTCCTAATTTGTAATTTTCTTAAAAAAATCTTGCAAAATGTAGCTTTCATTTCTTGTTTCTTTTATATATATTAATCCTTAACTTGTTGTAAGATGGTTTTCATTCAGTGGCTTTGTAGTGATGTAGTTAAAGTTTTTAATTCTGTTATTGGATCATTGATATCTTTTCCTCAGATGATGTCAGCTGGCCGGAGGGGGAGAAAGCGCCACCCGCTGATGCTCAAGACCTCATCGGCCTACTCTTGCCAAAGAACGCATTTATTCGGGTTGGGTACAGGTTAGTGGCAGATTTACTAATGATGAGGATGTGGATAGAAACAGGATGGGAAACAGATAAGCTGATGGGAGAACAGACATACAGAACCTTACAGCCCTAATGAAAGGTCATCACAGTGACTGAGTGCAAATAGTTTTTTTTGTTGTAAATTTTGAAAACTTTGCATCACAGTTTTACCTTCCTAAAAGTTCCTTCCTGTTTGTCTCTTTGTCAGTCAGCAGAATATATTGAAAATTAAACAAAATTGTATTAAGTTGAATCTTGGCATTTTAGTTCAGATTCAGATTCAAGAATGACACAAATTAATTTCTAAAGCAGTCACACTGTTTAAAACTGTTTATTTTGGGAAGACAAAAAGTGTCCAGAGATGGGGCCAGTTACAGCTCTTAGGCCCAAGATGTGTCCATATACAACACAAATGTCTGTTTGTCTCACTTGTTTTCCAGGAGGAGCCGTTGAGGTGAAAATGCATTTGTTTTTCAATGATCTGGACCTGAATCAGCAGCCTCCATATGTCCCCACACTGAAGAACGAGGAGGACACCAGCCACTTTGACTGTAGGTGCCAACACACACCTTAACAAACCTAGATTCATGTCTGACAGACTTTTACTACTCTTATTAATGTAGTGCTTATAGACAAACATTCTTAGGTTTCCAGTTTGTTTTTGGGTAGCAACCTGCTTTTTTAACGATGCATGGTGGGAATTTCACTTAGAATAAATATCATGCCTGCCTTTTTTTCATGACTTAATGCATGTTGGTTGTTGTGATCCCTACAGCCCGCTCAGATCTCAGCGTCGATGATGACGACGAAGAATCGCCTGTGATGCTCTTGGACTTCTGCTCTGTCGCCTTCCGCTTCACAAATGTACAGTTTCTATCCAGCTCCCAACCTCTACTGTTGTTTAAGACTGCTGTCAAAACCCATTAAATCCATTTCTCACTATGAAATATAAACTTCATTCAAAAAACTGCAGGATAATTATTTGCAGCACAGAACAAAAAGGAGAAATGTTGACTTTGATGCTTTTCTTTTGAAACTCCAGGTTTTTGGCAGTCAGATGCACGTGACCATGTCTACACTCAACCAGAGCCCGCTATCAAGACTCAGCGAGGGGGAGGAGTCCAGTATGGATGTTATGAAGAAGAGTCATCTGAGGAAGAGCGGGAGTTCAGTAGTGGTGAGGTGGGGTTTGAGGACAGCAATTGCAAAGATAAGGAGGAATTTCAGGATGCCTATGAGGGTGACAACAAGTTAGAATAACTTAATGAGGAAGAGGAGATGGATGAAGGATTTGAGGAGGAGGAGTATGATGGGTTTGATGAGTTCGGTGAGGAGGAGGACTCTCAGAATCTTAATGAGAAGGAGCAAGAGGAGGATAAAGTCAATGACGAAGAGGAGCAGCAGCAATTTGCTCAACAAAGCCAAGCCACACTGAGGAGGAGAGGGAGAGGACGGTAGAAGGCGAGGAGGGGGAAGAAGAGAAGATGATGTAAGAGGAGGAGGAAAAACAGAAGTTGTAGGAGAAGAGGAGTGAAGCGACGAAGATGAGAGCAAGAACAAGTTTTATGAACTTTAGGGACAAACTCAGTAGTAGGAAAAGAGATCATATTTCTCCCATTTCAGCTTCTCTTCATTGGCTTCCTGTAAACCCCAAGACAGAGTTTAAAGTCCCTCTCCTCACCTACAAAGCTTTTAATGGTCAAACACCATCATGTCTGAAAGAGCTAAGGGGAGTTTTTCCTTGCCGTTGTTGCAAAGTGCTTGCTCATGAGGGAGTTGTTGGGTTTCAGTAAATTAAAAACCTGCTCATTCAGTCTGTTCCGCTTCAGGTCACTTTTTCTATTTGTTTTTGTTATTTTCTGTTTTCTTTTACTCTTCCTTTCCTTTGACTTTGAAAAAATAAAAAAGTGAACACACAATGGTTGTAACTAAGCTTTTTGGACTGAACATAACAGTAAGACAGTAAGTTAGTTGAGTGTATGATTATAATTATGATAAATGCAGGCCTGGAATGAAGTCATTTTTAGAGCAGGGCCACTTTGGCCTTTGATGAATACACATTTATTGAGGCATCACAGCCAAAAGCAATGGCGCAAAACAGTATACAATCAACAATTAGTAGTCAGTGTAGTCACTTCTGAGTTTATTAAAACTGTACATTGCTGAGATGATGTGTTGGGTGAGTCACCATGGAGAAGAGGACTGTGAGGGGGCGAAATGTCCAACTCGTCTTCACACTGGAGAGTTTCAGGTGGGCTCTCACTGAGAATGTCAGCTGCATCACTTTAACAACTTCAACCAGCAGGTCTGGCAGAATAATGCCAAGTTCACTGTGCTGTTGTTGACCCAGCAGCAGGTCTCCCCTGTCACACTGAGCCAGCAAAGACTCCACAGCCATACGCTCACATGCCATAAAGAATCTTTATTAAAGAAAAAAAAACACATTTTTCATTCAGAAGACTAGACATCTTTAGAGACAGAGAAAAGTTTATTCGTTGACGTGCATTTAGCTGCATCTAGTCAACACTAAGTCTAGCCAGACTGGAATTAACTCGACTGGTTTTTGCATGGATGTATAATAAGAGCTGGATAGGACTCCGCTGCTCAGCCTTGCAGCAAAAAATCCCCCTGCGATCCAAGAAGGATTTTCCCCATAGACCACCACTGTAAAAGAGACGCCTGTAAAACTGTTGACAGGACACCTCGAACTGCAAACAACGTCACTTATGGCTTTATGTTTGTAAAACTTTCCTCGAGCTGAGAAAAGTAATTTAAAAATCTGTGACGTCATCACAATGTGAAGTCTATGGACCGTGCAATGCGTATGCAAAGCCAGAAGCTAGAAACTTTTTTTGATGTATGTGCCAGGTGAATGGGCGCTATTTTTAGTCCGGTGTCCAGCTCTCAATACATACATACATACACAATACATCTTTGGACCTGACCCATTGACACTAGTGATTTCAGCCCTCCAGCTAACTTGAATAAGGAAAAAACAATTCAACCAGGCAGCTCTTTTAGGCTTTCGAAATGTGATCAGACCAAATGGATCAAATTCTAATAGTGGGACATGTCATTTCGCGAGGGTTGTGATACTCAAAAAAATTATCCGCTGATTTATGGATGTCTCTTTCACAGTAAGTCTAATAGAAAAAGTCTTTTTGGGCCCAATAGCATCACATGATGTTATCATTACACAGTTGGGCCGCTATGTCAAATTGGCTTCACAGCTCGGGGCTGTTTTTGGGGGGCTTGAGTTTGACCGTTAGCTTGTCACAGAGCAGGCTAGTTCTGCTGACTAAGTCACCATGGTTATTGAGCTGCAGCTCATATAAGCCACTTTGACGGAACGGAACTCTCACTTAAATTTGCGAGGCTTATCGAAATAAGCCAGGATATCCCGTTAGCCAGCTTGATGGAACAGGCCCCCTGAAAATTCACTGAACAATATCAGTGATCATAACTAACACTATATCCATAAAAACATATAGCACAAGCACAATATTATTGGCACGCCATCAGTACAGGCCAATAAAAGCTCTAAAATGAAATGTCAGCATCAGCCATTTCTGCTGATTTACCTTCTCCTCTGCCGCTTGACTGTGTTTCCCTCCGTGGACTGTTTCACCCTGGTGTTTCCTCCGCAGGCTCCACTTCACTCAAGCTGCCTGTGAGACCCGCTGCTTCTTCCCATCTTTACCTGAATAACGAACCGGGTCTCAGTGCTCTGGTTTGGATTCACATGAAGAGCCGGGGATAACGTTAGCTAGTGGGCTAGCAGTGCGTTAGCTGCAGCATAGCCGGCTAGTCTCTGCTAGCCTCCCAGTTAACGTTAGCTCCGGCTCTCTAAATGGAGCACTGAGACACGGTTTGTTATTCGAAGAAGCAGCAGGTCTGACAGGCATCTTGAATGAAGCGGGGTCTTCATAGGGAACACCGGGACTGTCAGGGTGAAACAATGAGAAGCTGCTAAAGTAGTAAGTAGCCATATTTTTTAGGCTAACGTTAATCTTTCTGACATACGTTCAATGCAAATATTGTAGTAAATATTGTCAAACTGATGTGACAATGAGGTCTCAAACAGAAATTATTGCACTTATTCTTGCATTATGATGACCACTGACTGAGTTTTTTTTTTTTTTTCTCACATCAGATCTCACCAGATCAGCGTCAAGACCAGCATCTGAACCGGCAGAGACCACCAGCTGGTAGGTCTCCCTGCCACAACTGCAAATATCTGCAAAGTCACCTCAACATTGCTAACAGGCAGATTGATAAATGGAATGACTGGTACCAAACGGTGGAGGCCATGAGGTTACGTGTCAGTAATGTCACCATCAGAGGGCTGGAGGAATGTCTGGAGTCCAAGGAGAGGGAACTAAGAGAGGTGCTCCAGAAGAGTAGGGATGAAATTTCTCAGAGATTCGTTAATCTCCTCCCTAAGAGAAGTGTTCAAATCAAGACCACGCAGGCCGACGCCATTTAGCACGTCTGGAAGGAGGACTGTATCAAGGTATCACAGCCAGATGTTTCATAAAGAAAGTCATACGGTGGAAAGAAGAAACAAAAAGAGGAGAACATGGAAAAGAAGAAAAGATGGCACAGAACAAAAAGAAAAGTTTTTGGAGCTGGATACGCAAGAAGAAGAGCGCCAAGTGACGAAAAGGTGGAGGAAGCTGCCTGCTGTTCAGCTCAGGCCGAGCAACAGGCAGAAGCCCTTCTCCTCTCCAACTGCCCTCCCTCTCTCCATCCTCCCTCCACTGCTCCATCTTTCTCCGTTCCTCATCTGCCTTTACCCCCAACTTCTCTCCTCTTACCATTCTACCTTTCCTCCCTCTCCGCAAACCTCTCTCCTCACCCCCACCTCTACTGCCTCTCCCTCCTCCACCTTTCCTAACCTCCTTCAGGGCGGCAGGGGGGCTCAGTAATCAGCGCTGCAGCCTCACAGAAACACCTCCACCTGCCCGTTTCTGCTCCTTTCTGTGTGGAGTTTCGTATGTTCTCCTCGTGTCCGTTAAGTAAAATTCCAATAAATATTGAAGACAACAGGTTGAGGTTTTGTCAGGTCTGGTTCGTTAACAGTGTCAATCAAGCAAAAACTTTTTTAAAAAATCAAAGTTAAAAAAAAATCAGCAAGTTTTGAGCAGCAAAGTTGTACTTTTAATGTTAAAAGGAGAACAGTTACCACATCAAAAGGCAACACCAAACTTGTTCTGACTAGTTTCGGACGGGGCGTGGCTTATATATCTTTGGCTAGCTCTGGTCACGCCTCATGAGGTCATCCCGTAACTTTTTTGACCAATCACACTATTATAAAATTACTCACTCAACTGTTGCTAGTCCGTGAACCCGAAAATAGGTTTCGTCTTATCTGATTCTTCCCAAATTACTGACTTAGGCCTCCACCTTTCCTTTATTCTCCCACTGTTGCCCAATCTGTTACACCATTATCTCAAAATGCCCAGCCTGTTGCACCAGTGTCTCACAACACCTGCTTGGCCCTTAATTTTTTAGTCAGCTTGCTGGTTGACGTAAGGCATCATGGTAAACTTATGTCTACTCCAACCCGTCAAAAACAGTTCTATCAAGCAAATTACTCTGCAGCAATGTGTTCTACCTTAGCACGTCACTGTCTTCTATATTGGTTTACACTACAGAGGTTAATGATGATAATTACAAAATTGCAAAAAGACACCACAATCATTCGGACTCAAATTCAAATTCACGAAACTATAAGCTGACTGTCAAATGACTTCTATTATTCCTGCTGGGAAGAGTAAACATGGCTGCAATGTGATGAGGATTCTGATGAGTTTATGTGTTTGATGCTTAAAAACTGCAGCAGCTTGGTACAAAATGTGCAAAGCAACAAGTTTGATATATTAAAAGAAATGTGTGCATGTGTGAAAGAAGAAGTTAAAGCTGTTAATAAACAGAGGAGGGTTAGTGAAGCGTGTCACGCGGCGAAGGGTACACGTGGCATGGCGAGGGCAACGAGGAAACCGCCAAGAGCTTACAAGAAACAGGATATAGAGATCATGGTAGGGGGCGGCTATAACCAGAAGAGAAGCTCAAAACATTTAATTTGTAACCATATAAGGTATTAAAAATTGTATTAAGAGGTGGACTAGAGATAGGAAGAGGAAGACCAAATGAAGTATAAAACCCTAGACAACGAGCTGTAAGATCAGATCTCTCTTGGCGTTTTGCTGCACAGATTTATTCTGTGTAAGAGTGATCTCCGCTTTTTGCAAACTGCGCAATAAAAACTTTTGATTCAACTATCGTCTTCTGAGAGTTCTTTTCTGCATCAACCAACTCGGGGAGGGAGACGTCAGGTCAACCTCAACAAATGCAAACAGGATCTGCTAATAGATAATTCAGCACACATTTAATGGTGTAAATTAGCCAAAATGTAAACTAATATTTTCTGAACGTTGGGAGCTGTTAGCTGACGTTACAACAGCACATTTGATGAGCTTTTATGGGGTTTTTCTCTCCTGATGGTTTTAATTTTTTTCTGCCCACATTCACACATATACAGTATGTTGGAGTTTGCATTTATCCATGTTATTGTTCCAACAGTGAATAAAAAGACATGTTTCGGACCTTTCACCCACAATACAAGTCACTCGGACAAATCTGCCATGGTGATGAACTAATATTCAAGTTCCAACAGTGAATTATTATTATTATTATTATTATTATCAGCATATTTTATTTCACAATGTTTAGGATGATAACAGACCAATCTCATTTTTGGTTCTTATAATTGACTTTTATCATTTTCCTTCTGTGTCTAATTATCACTGTAAGAATAAACTGCTGTACTTGTAACAGCTGATAATGAGCTCTAATATCCAATAGATAACACAGATTGAGAAAATGTGATAAAAATGTGTGTCTATTTGGATGAAGATGGGAAATAAAACCTTCAAAATTATTTCAAAAAGCAGATATGATCAAAGATGCTGCTGGTTACTGCATGTCGGTTGATTCAGCTGTGTTTGTGTGTGTGAGTGTGTTAGCCATAGCTGTGGTGTTTGTGTGTGTCGCCTCAGCCATCTGGGGAAAAAAATATGTGCATATATCGGTATCAGTGTCAGCAATCGGCCGCAGTGCGTTGGAAATATCGGCATATCTAATAACTGTCCAGATGCACTCAGGAAACATCTGCAGAAGCCTACGGTTGCTGGGGAAGTTACATCTGATCTCCCATCTCCGCCATTCTCTGAAGCAGGTATTTTCAGCCAGTTATTAGTGGTCTCTGTGTAATTGATAATACACTTATGTTGTCATTATGATTATTATTACTGAATGTAAAAGTTAGACTTTTTTACTAATTAAATGTAAGTCTTAGTTGAATTAAATTAAAGTTTGTTTGGATGCCAGAGAGTCTATTTTTATTATGTCAGTACTTTGGTCAAACCTTTAACCACTTTCTAACCACACAATGACAAAAAGTCATGGGAACTGCAGCTTGCACACACTCACACACTTCATTTCTTTCATTTTCATTTCATTCATTCTTTTTTTTTCCATACACTTTTTAGGCACCCACTGAACCTTTTTCAAAATAAAATTTCAAATGAGCTGGAGCTACACTGAAATATGGATCAATTTAAGAACGTTTCAAGTCAAATACCAATATTATCTATTATTAAATGGTTTCTTATATATTTGCATTATCATGGTAACACTAGCACAATAAGATATACTCAATCACAAATATATTCTTCTTACATTTCAGGCTATCTTTGGAGGGAGACTTGTCCATGACATGTAAACTGGAATACAACCGCACAATCTCAGCCCTGCCCCCCATCCAGGAAAACCTCTCACATCAAATCAGCTATCCTGTAAAATGATGAACAACCATTGATAAATATGATGCATGTCAAGTGCTTCCCTTGTTTCATTTTAAAGCATTTATTCTCCATCAATCAGAATAAGATGTTGAGTGGTTTTATTTTCTACAATTGAAAGAAGGTAACATACAAATTAAATTCAACAACTCTTAATCAAACTCATTCAGTACATCAAGATAGATTTATCAGGTAAAACTATAATGAACATGACTTGACTTGAAACATGACTTGGAAAATAAAATGAAATAATGGACTCACTCAAAGCACTCATGGGACAAAGAAAAAAAAAAAAAAAAGACCTCCTCAACCTAGGTGCAAACAGTGCTGCCTAATTAGCACACCTGTTCCTGCTTCCAGGCAGTCTGTTCTCTAATACAGCGGTCATGTGACCTCCACTCTCAACAGTTCCTGTAATAAATAATACATCAATAAACGCATCACCTTTTCACACTTAGTCACAACATTATCTACTTTTTCCATGGTGTGTTTCTGAAAGTGCACTCACTACAAGATACATTTCACTGGAGTGCTCTATAATCAATATCTGTGCTGTATACAGTCTATGTATGTTCTGGCTGGACTCTTGCACAAAACTCACGATGCAAAAAAAAAAAAATTGTGTTGCACGTCACATGACTGTATACAGTAGTGACGCGTGCTGCTGTCACGTGCCCTGCTGTCGCTTACAGAATTGGTATGGGTTGCAACCTGTCTGCATGTAAACACTAATGTTTAACAATAATATCTGCATCAATACATCCTTAACGGTGGCTGGACAGTTAGCCGTTATATTAGAGGTTTCGTGAAGAATGACACTGTAAGTTTTAGGAGTTACAATTGTGTCTTTACGTCCATGCTTTACATTGCTGTGTGTGTGTGTGTGTATGTGTGTACGCGCGCGCGAGTGCGTGCAACGATGAGTATTTGCTGCGCTCCAGTGGTCACAGTGAGGAAATACAACTCCACGTTCTTTGAGTGAAAATTATAAAAACATAATAGTGAATAACCTATTAGTATAATTCTTACAAGTATCAGTATTTATTGTCATGCCAGTATATATATTCATGATACACAGTTTCGTGCGGTGCAAATGATTTCCATTTTGATTGTTTTGTTTAGAAAATTGTGACGTGTGTTAGTATTGACGCCGGAGGAGTTAACGTACAGCATGTTTCGGGACGGAATATGTTCCATATGAGCTTTATGTGGCGCGAGTTTCTGCTGCTCGTGGAAACCAGACGCATGAAAACAGATATTTGACGACGAGGATGGGATTCGAACCCACGCGTGCAGAGCACAATGGATTAGCAGTCCATCGCCTTAACCACTCGGCCACCTCGTCTGTTTTCAGCTACTCTTATAGTGTTGATGTTTCACAAATTGTATAATCATGATCAGATAAGTTGTTATCAGCGGGGTAGTTTTAAGAGAAGTTTGGCACGATAGGTTTATTTTCTGCGGTCGTGTGTTGTTGGTACTCAGAGAATCTGGTTCAATAGCTGGCAAATCATTTATCAAGGCTGTGGTGTTGTCTTGTGATGTTGAACATAGCCATGTTTACATTTTGTAAATGATCTACACTTACTAGTTTACAGCAGTTTTTTTTTAATCTGAAGTTGCCCAACTAATATATTGTGTTAACTTTCTGTACCTTTAAATAAGGATTATGGCTGCTGCTAGCATGACTCTGATGGCAGACTTTGCTTAGCTGTAGTGTTGAAGCACTGATTGATTACCTCTCCTTGATTCCCCAAATAGCACGTGGCAGGGGGCTTAACAGCTCTTTTCAGTTTGAAATTGTGATGTGATCAATTGCAGTAATGTGGTTGTGTTTTCACTGAATTCATGTAGACCAACTTTTAGCACATCCACACAATTTTATCACACTCAAAGACCAGTGGTGATATATGTTATAATATATATGACAACACCAACCCACAAATGATTTTACAACCAACATTGTTATGAGAATATGAGAATATACACTTTGAAGTATATGATATCATGTAATGTAGACTACTCTGTCAGCATTGTTCTGGGGTTAATCGGTTACTGCACTTCACGGAACATCAGCGAACATTGTGGTTAACATAAGTCACAGTGGTTTTCACAGTTACAGCTCTAAACTGTCAGCAAACACTCTTCAGAATATTTCTGTGTACTGAAACATCATATACAGGAGACATCATATAGATATAATCTCTATAGCTAACCACGTTGTCCATATATTCAATTTGAAACTGTGTGCAGCCTTTCTAATAGTAATATTAATGGGTAGATTGTATGGTAGTTCCTGTTATTCCAAAAATTGACACACATTCTGATCCAAATTCTGGGCTGCTCCATTTGCCCTGTGAGTAATCCAAGTGAGAAGCATGGGGATGTGGGCTGCATGGTTACTAATTCCAGCCTCCGCTAGCTATGTGCCTACACCTTGTCATATCCCAATCAAATAAGTTCAGTGGACAGCGAACAGTCTCACCAAAACAATACATTTTTTAGTGAGAATATCCATAATCATTTAAACAGAATACAGAATAGACACAACAGGAAAAAACCAAGAACGACACTAATACAAAAAGTATTGCATTCATAATTTTTCTGTATAGAATTACTGAGGATGGCTTGATTTACAGTCTCTGCACTTTGCCAAGGTGTATCCACCAAGGCCTCAGACCATATACTGTATATCTCTTTAACACAATTTGCCTCTCAAGTGCATGATGTCCAGCCAGGAGGCACAAAGTGCTGCTCTCAAGATCACCATTTAACAACTGAAGAAGGCTGTACCGTCTTTTCAATCATGAATGTTTCATATTTAGACTGGCAGGAACTCTTTTAAGCTTTCACTTATGGTAATATCTACACTTGAAAGCTCTAGGCCATGAGCTGCAGCTGATAAAACCCATTTCACATTAGTACTCTTGCTGATCTTTAAACCTCTCATCTACAGACCTGGACCTGTACTTATATTCTCCAGACAAACCCCTCTTATGCCTATAACAAAATGATTGATAGCAGAGACAAAGGTTATAATGAGCACCTGCAAGAAGTGTAGTGTCAGATGGCCACAAGGCTAAATCATCCTAGCTTCCAAACAATTGATGCAAAAAGTACAGTCAATGACAACAACATAATTAACATGTCATGAGCAGTAAGTCAAAATCCAGTCCAGCCAAAGGCAGAATCTAAGTGTGTTGTGTAAAAATAATACACCAGATGGCGCCACACTTCACCAAGAGACTGCCTACACCCCACCTGGCTGTACCTGGAGGGTGTTTAATAAAGCTGGATTAGAGAGCTGTGGCCAGATAGCTGTGAAATGATGATGATGCTGTATCCTGATATGACTCATCGGAACTCACGCAAACAAAACGTGAACAACAGGAGCAGGAATATATCTATTTTAGTTTGACAATGGCACTTCGTGTGTGTGTGAAATAACCCAGGGAGGCTCACTGTCCTTTATTCCAAGGTGAACCTAACACTTGCAGCATCAGCAGGAAGATCAGACGTCATGTGGATGTGTCATATAAGCTGGCACTACTCGCTGGTTTACAGAAGGAAACAGAACTGTGTGTGAAAGCTGGACACAGACCAGAAGAGACCTTTAAGCATAGTTGACTCACAGGGGCTGAATGATGGAATTGATTCTTTGCCATAAAACAAATAGTGAATGACGCAAGTTGCTGAACTTGGTGATTGTTTAGCACTTATTTTAGTAGCAGCCAAAATATTTCATTTGCATTAACATTTTGGATCTATTTCTCCATATTCTGCTTCTGCATTTACAGTATCTGCCACTTTTACTCCTTTAAGGGGTTCAACATGTTTGTGACCCAGACATACAAAAACTGTCAGACAAGAACAAGATGACATGCAAGGTAAACTGAATCGTTACTATTTACTTTTGTTTATTTTAAAGCTGATAATCATCAAGAGCTTGAGCGTTTTTCCTCATCTGAGCAGAAACTTAAGTCCAGCAACAGATAGACCATCCACTTATGATGCAATGACAGCTTTCCTTTGGGGCTTAACACTTCAAACATCATGAAATCAAGGTAATGACCCACAATATGTTCAAGATCAAATTCAGATTAACTTCAGAGATTTGACAGCTTGATCAGAATATGTTCCATATATTCCACCAGTAAAATGGGATGTGACAGCGTTCAAACAAAACAAACACCCCAAAAATTGGCCATGAAGACAGGATAACGACAGGTCAGTCTAGAGCGATCCCAGGTTCTACTGTAAAGAATAAGGCTGGTGATTTTCTATATTTTCACATCACCAGGGTGGTCATCTGATTGGCTTGCACCTGCGGACTTGTGGGCCAAACCTATATAGGCTGGCCTTCTTGTTCAGCTCTGTCTCTTTTGTCCATTATTGTGTTTGGCATCAAAGCCAACTTAAACATAATAATGGACACAATTTTCCCCTTACCCGTATTTAAGACCGCATTGATAAGGTAAGAACAGCTTGTGATGTGCTAAAGCTAGATTTGCTTAAAGGCTACTGGCAAGTACCTTTGACACAGAGCTGATATCTCCACCTTTGCCGCTCCCGACAGCTTCATTTCTTCCTTTCTTTCAGTACACTGTGATGCTGTTTGGCATGAGTAACACCCATGCCATCTTTCAGCAGCTCATGTGGAAAGTGTTGTCTGGTGTGGCTAACTGTGAGTTCTATTTAGATGACGTAGCAGTGTATTCACCTGACTGGGAGAACCGCATGAACACTGGCCATTTTCCAGGGCCTTGAAAATGCTTCATTGACCCTGAACCTTAGTAAGTGTGAGTTTGCAAAGGCCTCCATCATTTATCTTGGCAAGGAAGAAGGTCAAGGACAGGTTCGCCCCCTCGGAGCCAAGAACAGTGCTGTTGCTGAGCACCCAGCTCCCACCACATAACATCAGCTGTGCCGTTTCCTAGGGTTAGCAGGTTGCTATAAAGCATTGTCATAACTTTCGCTGCCATTGTTTCTTCTATGACTGACCTTGTCATCCTGCTAAGGAGGTGGTGTGGAACTCCAGATGTCAGCAAGCCTTCCAAGCTGTAAAGCCTTCCTTGTGCACCTCACCAGTTCTTGCTGCACCCAAGCTTGAGGTGGATAAAGTATATATTATAAGGCCTTTTGTCTCTCCAGAAGGAGCTGTGTGAAATCAGATAAATTGCCTTAAGTGATGAATCGGTGTTGGTTGGAGCTGAAGACTACAAGTCTTTGTGAGGTTACCAGACCTCTGTAGGCTGCTCCTTATCTCTGCTGGAGACTACTAGCAGCTCCAGGCTACATTAGCTAGTGTAACACACCAATCCCCAACTGAACTGCTGGTGGTTGAGTTGCATTGTGGGTGAGCCAGGTTTTGACAAGGGAAAAAAATGACTAAAAAGGATATCTCTGACTCTGCTGCATTAATTCTTTTAATCTTTTTTGGTAATTGTCCATGTCCAACAATGTTATAGGAGTGCAACACTTGGTGAAGTACTTTCACAAAAGACTTTGTCTGAATCACTCAACACCATTACTTTAATAGCCTCATAAGACCATGACTGAAAAGGGCTTTTAACACAAGCATAGAAAAGCAAGTGAGTAGCAGTAACCATAGAGAGGAAGCAGGTTTGAAGTGGAGGCAAAAAGAAGAATCAATGATTTGTTTGTTTAGATGTACACTAATATGCCACTATTATTGCGAATATGACAATATTGCAAATTTGGTATGGGTCATGTAAACAGCATATTCTATTTGGATATTCTGAATTAGACCTTATTCTGAATGTAGCTTTTTCTGATTAAGTAGGATATGGTGATACTATTCTGGTTTTAGGAGCGTTTTTTTTTTTTTTACAGCAATTTACTGTAAACAAACCAACTAGCCAACAAATTTGCAAGTCTGGGATAGAGATGCATGACGAGATGTTTGTGTAATGCACTCCTGCATAGGCAAAATGACATATGAGAGTGGAGAGCTGTTCAGGGTGGGCTGGAAAAACAGAGCGTGCCTTCTCCACAACAGCAACAGAGGGGATCAGTTATTTTCCTGACATGCAGCCATGGACTGACACTGACGACTCAGTGTGATGCACCAAAAACACTCAGCAGTGTAGTAAACATCATGGGACAACCTCAGTACTGGATGTGCCTGTAACTATAAATCTATAATATCAGTCATATCAATATAACTTATAAATATCAGGCAGCAGTTCACTAATGTTTTTCACCTCTGTGGTTTTTTGAGATCTTGTGATTCCCCTTCCCACCAGAGCAGAGGGAAACCCCTAAAACCCTTTACATGTAAACGGGAATATTAGTGGAATATTCATTTTCATTAGCCTTGTAAATAGCTTAGTACGAATATTGTCTTTTTTGGAATAAGGACACCTTTTTCCTATGGTGATATAAGGAGCTGTGATTCAGGTGGAGTTTACAGACATGACTTTAAGATGGAATAATTATGATCTGGCAGCTGAAAGCCAAAGTCAGAGGCATAAATGTGTCACTTGGTAGGGATGAGGATTGCATGCATAGTGTCCAGGCCATGAGTGTCCCGGATAAGGGTGCAGGACAGGTGCCTAGAAGTACTCAGGTGGGGAACTCAACCCTCCCATCAGGAACCTGGAGAAGACATGGGGGAAGTGGAGGGCTTTGAAACGCAGAGCATACTGTAAGTGAACTTCAGACTACATTCCACACAGTACAAATCAAACTATAACAAATAGTGTTATTCTTCTCAAGGTTATACCTGACAGCACATATCTTCCTAGATACAGTGTCTTAAGACTGAATATCTTCACTCTGATCTAACCGTATGCAACTTTCAATAAAGCATTAAGGATGAAACCTACTAAAAAGATCATCTGGTGTTCTAAATTATTTGTTTCACCTCCCAATTTCTAGCTTAGACAGCGGGGGGAATTTTACCTCTGGGAGACAGACGTTTAATGTTTTTGGAAATACAAAGGCATTTTAAACCATATCTGCTGCAGGCTGGATAGAATTTTAATAAGCATACTGAAAAGAAACAGGACATAATGTGCTAGTTTAAAAATACTAATATGAAATTTGTGTTCATCTCTTTAAGGGATAGGTCACTCCTTTTTACATGGTGGGTAGAAAATGATAGAAACAGCATGACTTAAGGTCATTGAGCTACACCAAAGCAAATGACTCAACATGTAAAATCAATAAACATATAGTAAAGTAACACCATCAGTGACTGAGGGTACCATCACAGATGTTATTTTTATGCTCATTCTTTCCTGAGCCATGTACTTCTGCTGTACTATATTCAATGAGACACTTACATAATTATGGTACTTAAGTATAATTTAATTCCCACCCTCATTTAGTTAAATGAAGTCATTTACCAAAATCTTCATCTTTTGCTGTTTTCTTTTTAATGATTTGTGATTTCTACCAGGCAAGATGTACCAGCCAAGTGGCACACTAATGCAAAACTCAGTAGCTGAAATTGAATTTTAAAATTTGTGTAGGTGTACTTTGAAATACATACAAATATTATGTTCAATATTTAGTTTCAAGGCAAACTGTACTAATCACTATTTTAAACATAGATAACTGTGTAATGTTAAAGGTGGGTTTTCTCATGTCTAGATAACATCCAGATGTGATTGAATGCAATTTAGCTGTTTAGTTGACACAAAATCAATTTAGCCAGATAGTTATGAGTTAATAATCCATATACTTAAAAATTTCAATCCAACCCTTCATGCATTTCAGATGCATTTTGGGGGCATCTGACAGCTAACTAACCCAAGACACGTGTGGCTAAGTGTAAAGAAGGTCTCAGATATTGCCTTCAGGAGTTGGTGGAGAAAAACAGAGCTAAAAGGAGAATGAAAATTGACTTACATTTATCAAAAGGCCAGAAACACAACTGAATGAATGAATGCTAATATCACTGCCTGCTTGATGTTTAAATAGGCAACTGTCACCTTAGAAGTTCCTGCTGTCGATATGGTAGCAACAGCTTGTTGCAGTGCCCCCAAGTGGCCAAAAACATATTAATGCAGCTTTAAATTTTATAATTGGGTCACACACATTGGGTGAAGCAAATCAAAAAACATAAAAATGAAGAATTTGAAAATTTTGGCGCAGGGTGACATTTAAGGTGGCTCAACTGTACTGCTTCATGAGAAGCTAGCAAACAGTGTGGTTATGCTTTTGGCGACAACAATGCTGTTTTCAATTATGCTTTTCTGTCTGGAAGAAATGGCATCCACTTTATCTTTGACTTAGTTCCATATACAAAGTCATGCAGAAGGTGACTTTTTATTATCTGCTTCATCTAACAAACATGTATTATGTCTTTACCTGCATCACATACATCTACTGTCTGTACTGTACATGTCTGTATGATCCTGAGTTGTTTAGTCTGAATTTGTTCACTACTGTCCATTTCCTACAAAACCCTGAAACAACAGTCAGGATTTTTTGGAATGATTTGACCAGGAGACAAATTTGGAGGTGCTTCACTGTGGTAAAAGCTCCAGTCGGCATTATGTAACACATCTTTAAAGTCCCAGTCCGCTATCTGCCAGGTTTCTGCAGGGAGGGGAACGCACGCTTTACACACACACACAAGCACAGTTTGCTGTGATGGCCAACATATCAGCCCACACTGCTTCTTTCTCTGAGCTCTAGCCCAGGTTTAAAATAGCTCTGCTCCCTCTCAGGTCTTTACCATGATATTTGTGATAGTCTTATATAATCGGCACCTCCTGATCTTCTCTTCCTCCTCATCCTAGTGCTTGTATCCCATTCTGCCTGCCTATATCTGTTTCTCTCACTCTGTCCTCCATAGCTTTGACAGAGGGAGTAAGAGAAAATTGTCAGAGTAATTTTCATGGCAGATTTTTTTGTCTGCTCCAGCCCAGACAGGTTGGCAAACATAAAAATGTGTTTTGTTACTGCTTTTGTCATGTGGTGACTGAGCTTTAAAAATGCCTTAAATGTAAAAGATGACGTCAATATGCTAATTGGCCCAATTTGACTCATCCCACATGTACCAAAGACCTTGTTTATTTTGTGACAACTTCATCTCTTGGTATCCCCAACAAAAGAGACGTACTATACATTGACATATATTATTTGATCATTTGTGTATCTCAACTCAGCCTGGCAGATTTCATGATACATGTAGGCAGCACGAGTAGGTAAATATCTCCTATAACTCATGATGATAATAAGAAGCCAGAATAAAAGCTGGCAAGTGTGTGTGTGTGTGTGTGTGTGTGTGCGTGTGTGTTAGCTGTAGCTCCCTTCGTCCTTCTCTCTTCACACATGCATTGCATACAAACAGCGAGCCCCCACACAGCACACACACACACACATAGACGATAACAAAAACCAGCAGCCACTCATACACCCACGCATACACACCCACACACTGTCAAACTCACGACAACACAAAGGAGAAAGGCACCTAACAAAGGGAGAGGCACAGAGAAACACTTATGGACAGAGTACGCTCGTATACTGACAGTCCCTCTGTTAACATAAATATGTATGATGATCACTCAAAGAATGAAGACAGGCCTACATTTAATTATTTGCTGTCTTCTCCCATCAGTAGGTGAATTAAAATGTGGGCACTTTGTTAATGGTCACTGCAGATACAGAAAGCCATCAACGTCTGGTCAGTGGGAAGATAAAGTGCTGTGTTTTTATGACACTACGTGGTGGTGTTGTGGCATTTTCACTTGGCACGTGCAGCTTTTATACTCATTTGTTCCCATTTGATATTGTGATAATTGCCCATGAATATGACTGCGTATGAACAGAAAAAAAAACAAGCTATCATGTTCAGAAAACCTGCCCTGGATGATCAGGCAATGTAATGCAGCCACCCACCTGCTCAGACCAGCCAGAAGCACCTGGTATAAAGCAAAGTGCTGTTTTGTACTGGCTTGATGAACAGATCATGAACAGATCCTCCCACTAGCTACAGTATTTCAGTGAGACAGTTCTCTCCAGAAAAACAACAGTATCAGTCATTTCTTCAAGGGATCTATGACGATCTATGACAATGAAAACGCTGATCTCTTGTAGCTGTGTGACTGTTTTGCCCCAAATGCGAAGGCACAAGTAGTGTGATCAGTGCATGGTGCTGACGCATGAGGGTCATTATTGGTATTTGATGCTATTTTTCTTGTATTATCATGAAAGGGACATCTAAAACATTTAGTTATTTTGGTTATATACAGTATATTTCAGCATTTACTAAACAAAATGAATAAAATGGCAGATAAGGACAGGTGCTCACAGCCTGGTGCATTTTCATCGTCCCTTTTATGTCTGTCAGCAGGAGCAGCTAAGAACAAAATAGACAATATATATATACTGTATACAGTAAATATGTACACATCCTCTTCAGTGTTTAAGAAGAGTTTAACTGATGTCCGACTGGCCTTCAGCTTTTCAAATGACATCCATGGGTCAGACACATCCTCTCCCAGACTCACCATCTGGTCTCCTTTTTAAGGAACCACCCACACCATCTGGGGCTCCTATGCCATGACTGGCCTAAAAAAAGTGCCAGCTGGCTTCTTTAAACCTTTGGTGGAATGCCTTTGTGGCCAATAGGTAGAAACTGCCCTTTTGTTTGTAAGGGTTAGCCGGCCCATTGCTGAAAAAATTCAGCCGGTCCACATCTGGAAACATTTTTTTTCACCATCTTCAGCACAGGAACCATGTGTGCCCAGATAGCATGAGGGTCATGGTACTTGGATGATGAGATAGAGCAGAAGGTAATTGGCTCCCTTTTTCTGTAGCTGCTGTCTCACCAACTTTAGCCTGTTGATGAGACCCTTTTGAAATGCGCCAGCTGTATGCCCAGGTTGTATTTGCATGTGTAATTCTTGCTGAAGTCCACAAGTATTAAGCACTGGTCGGATGCCAGATTTTCATTAAGATGTCAGTAGTTCCATATAGCCATCTAATGTTGAATATGTGCTTTCTGACCTCAAAGAGGCCTTCATGAAGTTGACTGTTGTTCTGTTTCACCTCTTTTTCCTCTTTTTCTTTGAGTCTTTGGATTTCAGATCACACATCTAACATCTAACATTCCCTTGATGTTTGCACTGGATCTAATTCCACAATGGTAAAGGACATGTGCAGTGAATTGTAAATTTTCATGCATCTTTCATTGGCAGGTTTCACAATCTGCATCTGCAATCTGCACCCAAAATGGTCTGAATGCACAGAAGGGGGAGTAGGACACAGAGTGCTGGTCTGGAGCACCAGAGCAAGGAATGTCTTCTACAGGTTTGTGAAGGTTTCAGATAGCAATTGTTTCTTCTTTTTTATTTTTTTTATCAGTCTTTATCTCCAGTTGTCTGTTTTCGACCAGTAATCATTCGACTGAGTCCGCGACTTGTTGCATGTTTTGAAACGTCACCCTATTCACCTTCTTCCTCTGGAAAAGAATGGAAATCACCTTCTAAATTTGGCGGAGTGGCACTGATTAATTTGACTTGTCTGTACTACTAGTCTGTACTTCCTTACAAAATTGCCAAGCACTACTCTGGTAATCAGCTACCTTTCTCTCTCTTTTCTTGCATTTTACTGTATTACATCTTTTATATCCACTGTTTGAAAGAGGAGTGTTCTCTTGGTTTTTGAATCCACACACTGATGCTTCAGCAACCCAGCAACTACTGAATAGGGAGAGTTGAAGATTGCTCTCTGTCTCACACATCTTTTTTAAAAAAAAAACAACAACTTCTTGTTCTTGCACCATTCCTTTTCATTGTTTGATTGATTTGTTTATTTGAGTGTCCTGCACCTTTTCTGGTGTTCAGCCCATATGGGTTTACAAGACATTGATCAATAACCAGCATGACCTCATAACAAATCATAATGTACAGTTCCACAATTTCAAGAGGAGCACATTTCAAATACATTCTGTATACATAATGGAAATGTCCTCTTATGATGGATGGATGAAGTCATACTGGAATATAATGTATACACTGTACTGATCAAGTTAATACCTCTGTAACTTTTGCAGATTTAAGGACGGGTTTGATTATAGATTTATACCACACAGATGGAATAATACCATTCTAAAACAATTCCTCCACACCAACAGCTTTATTTGCTTTAGCTTTATCTACCACTTTCTGTACCTCCTCTAGTGATCTCATTATTCAGCCTTTGATTTTGGCAAAGTGCTGTATTTACTCATCCCATTTTCAAGCTCACATTTTACTTTACAAATTTCATTAAAGAATCAAACATTAAATAAAGGCGAGCTATTGCATGCATACAAATAACTGTAATCTGTTTGCCACTTATTCAATATTTCAAAAGAAAAAAAAAAGAAAAGAATATTCACCATTTTCCATTAAGATCTCTGTTGGAATCAACTTGCTCTTTTATGGCCCTAATTTACTTATTTCCCTCCAAAATTGCTGTGGACTACAGAATTGTAAATGTTCTGACAGGAGAGTCTGTCCTCTAAAAACATCTCCTGAAAAACCTCAGCCTTCTGTCAAAATTAGATTGACATTTATATTCACTTTTTTTGGGATCCTTCACTTGCTCTGGTCCTTACACTAAAGAAACGTTTCCCTGCTAAGCACAAGTCAACATATAACTTGTTTAATTTGTCCATCTAATATAGTCGCTGTATTCTGTAGTGCTTCTTAAACACATCCTGTTTTACTGCAGAATATGTATCCATTTCTTTATACATAAGGTCACAAAATTAGTCATAACATTGATCAGCCTTCTCCTGTGTTTTCAGGCCATTGTCCAATCAATCTATGACCTCAAGAAGAGCTTTATGGCATATATCAGAAGGAACAAAATAAACAGGAAAATTTCTCTTTTGCCTTTTCACTTGTTGCTGAGAGCCTGAGATAGTACGGTTAAGAAAGAATTCTCCTGTTTGAAATCGTTGACACAGCACTGAATGGTCACAAGGTCTACTATGATTATCAATCAAAGTCATAACTACAGATCCAACCCTTTCTACAAGACCAGAGGGTGTTTAAACTTTAAATTCAAGACAGGTTTTCAGGTCAACATGTGGTGTCACAGTGTAGTCTACAACAGCTTTACAGCTTTATAGAAATACAAGTGAAGTTATCAATTTCTGGACTCAACCTTCCATTAAGCACACAGCATTTGGAGTCTTTTAAAACCTTAAGTAAAGGCCTGTCCATGTTTATTTACATCTCTGTCCAATACAACTAGCCTATACCAATATTATCTTTTAAGTCTGCAATATGACTATTCATGTCACCTCTAATATAGCCAGAGTCTACATCATTGGAGTACATCAGTTCCAACAAATGGCTAAAAAGTAGATCTGTATTCCGACCCCATGTTGAGGATAAATAGTCATAAATTATGATTTAAGAATATTGTGACATCCAGTGTTCAGAATGTAAACAGAGAATTCCATCATATGCTTTATGTTCTCCTCATACCGGCTCGTCCCCAATGAGTTTCCTGTGGGGGTGCGCTTGACCAGTTGACCACCCCCAACTAGGTAAAAACTCCTTCGGGAGGTTCTCTATGGACACTCCTGAAATTAAAATCCAGCAGCTGTTCTGCATGCCATTTCACCAATGACATAAAAACTCATGGAAATGATCACCATCCTTAAGTTTTGCTCTTTTCTGGAGCACAGGCACTTTCTCCTGGACTGACCATATTTCAATCTTAATCAACCCTGGTTGGGTCCTGTTGCCTGGATACTTTCCACAGCAACAGGACAGGGTATCAGGTCACAGACAAGGCCTTCATTCAACAGATCTTTCACTTTAGTCATCAAATCCTCATGATCTTCGTATGGTAAACCCATTATATCAGCGTGGTATGTTGATCAAATCATTTCCTCTGGATAGCTTTTTCAGCAATTTTCAACTCAGTCAATTCCATTCTAGAGCTCAGATGCCCACTTCAAGCTCCACATTCAATCACTATCCTTTGGCTGTTCTTTCTACCTCGTTTTTCAAGATATCTTGGCTTGGCTGCTCCAGCAATCTATACAGACTGTCAGTTTTATTGTTGACTCTCTTTTCCACTGTGTTTTGCATTATGCAACTTCAGTCCATTCATTAATGCAGAGATGCCGCTTTTCTCAAAGCCAGCATCTTTTGACTTGCTTAAATGGGGACAATTCAAACCTCAAAATAAGTACTCAGGCTTTGCCAGATAGTTTGATGAATGCAAATCTGGCAACAGCATTTCACAAGTTATTTGTAAATTTGCAGAGACAATAGAGAGACAAAGAGTACTCATGCCACCATCTTGCCATCCTATCCTACTCTCCTATCAATTTCATCCATTTCAAGTTGTGCTCTCAGTCTCAATTTCATGACAGTTTCCTCTTTGTGTTTCTTGATTGGGCTTTAATTTAAAGGCACTCCTAAAATACAAGAAGTGCAGTAATAGTTATTCTACATACAGGGTTTTGCTATAGGTATATCTTACTAATTGGCATTAAAAACACATGTCAAATCCATTACAAAATCAATTTGAGGATAGCCTAACATTTTACTTTGAGACTTAGGTTCACTGTCTAGGTTTACAGGTCGAGTGTACTCTTGCGGCAATCTCACTTCATTTTTCTTTTTCTCTGTTTGAAACTCTCTATGTCTTCCTTGAGGTCCTTAGAGTGATGGCCTGTGTGTCAACAGTGTTGAACCTTTTTGAAATTCTGAAAGATTCAAAATCCCATTTACATCATTTGAATTATTCAGCTCAGAAAGATGTAATTTGTTTGATTGAAAAACATCCCTCTGTTTTCAGACACTCCATCCCGCACTACTGTGCTCTCATATTGATGTTGGTGATCATCCCCCAATGAAACAGCACGCTTACTGTGTTAATCTTGCTAAATGTGCTCTGTTTCCGCAGGACCTCTGCTCACCTATATACTGAAAAATAGTTTAGTTGTCCCCAGCTCCAGTGCATGCAGTTCTCCATGTCTGCTCATACCCAAACCTGATGAAATGCCACATTTTTGTTTTCCTCTGCCCCAAATGGAGGAGATGTGGACAGGGTTGGTTCAGAACATATTCATCACCAAATCTGACCTATTAAAGGGTTATTGGCAAGTCCCTTTATGTCACAAATGTGTTTACAGGGCAGACAGGTGGAGGACCCAAATGCAGACTAGACAGACAGATAGAACGAGGGGGTTCTAATGCCCAAAACACAGAAAAACAGCCTTACCAGGTCATAATGAGAATCAGTCCAAATCTGCTGTTCCGCATACAATCAGAAAATACTGCCGAGAATCAGAAAAACTGCCCTGGCAAAAAAAATGCATGAAGAATACATGAAGAGGAGGAGTTACACACACAGTGACTCAGCTCAGTTAATGTAATACAGGTAAATATTCCCATGGTTACATGAGTAGCTGGTCAATGGTGGAGAATAGAGTTCCCAGTGTTCTCTGTAATAATTTTGGAAAAGTAATTCTCTCTTGCCAGACGTATTGCTTTGTTAAAGACAGCTATGGCGTCTTTATTACAGTGATCTGTGAGCCTAGTTTTCCTCCATTTTCTTTCAGCTGCCCGACAGATTCTCTTGATCTCATTAATACTGTTATTGTTTAACCATAAGCAGATTCTGTCGGTCGACCTCTTTTTAACTTTTAGTGGAGCAGCAGTATTTAAAGCAGATGAGAATGTACTGTTGAAATTTTCAACCATGTCATTTAAAGAGCAGTCATAACTGTATGACTCAAATGAACTCATGATATTAGAAAACATTTTTTCAGCTTGTCATCTAGGAATCTCTCATCTAGGAACCAAAACTTCCCTTTTAGTCTTTGTTAAGATTAGGTTGGCATTAAAAAAAAACAATGATGGTCTGATAATTCAAGTATTGAAACATTATCAATGTTTAACCCTTTTTAATTAATACATCTAGAGTGGTACCATGCTGATGAGTGGCTTCATTTACATGTTGGGTGAGCTCAAAACTGTCCAGTAGATTTACAACCTCCATAGCTTTGGAGTCATTCTTTTTATTCAAGGTACTCATCAAGGATTAACCATCATATCTAACTCTGAGAACTCCTGTAGGAATAGTGATGAATGTCCTTGTGGTCGATATAATGTAATACTAAGTACTGCTTTGAGTTCAAAAGCAGAGTTCAACCAATGTTAATTCACCAAAGTCAAAATCCACTGCACACAAACTGTGTCGAGAAGATGGCTGCAATCCCACCTCCTTTCCTGTTTAGTCTGACTGACTGATAGAAATTATAGTTTGTGAGGACAAGCCTCTATCAGTGTTGCTACACCAGTAGTGCCGTTTGGCCAGGTCTCAACTAAAAATATACGATGCAAAATCTTTTCAGTCATCACATCATTAACCAAGAAGAATTTGTTAGTCAATGATCTGATTGAAACGATCAGCTGTTTATATTTAGCCATATTATGCTAGCTATGTAGAGATGTCACAGAGTAATGGTGTCCTTACCAGTGGATGAAATCACACTTCTTCTGTGTGTGTTGTTATCCGAACTTCTCTAGTCTTTGTTATGGTAGTTGCACCAGCCTTGTGTGCATTTTAGTTCCTGTGAGTCCCTCCGTGTCCTCCTCATCTGTTTCCAAGATGGCGGCTGCATCACAAACTTTCTCAAATTACAGCTAAACAGTATGCTAAAATATGTTTCTAAAAGCATTTGAGGCTCAATCTTGATCCGTATTTGATCAGCTCTGCCTAGTTTGACAGTTTGATCTGAGTTTTATGAGTCGTAAGCTTTCTTTTTTTCCAACTTTATTGAGTAAACGACACACGTTTGTTTTGGTCTGAGATGTTGGTGCTATAGTGCGACATCTAGTGGCTGAATGTCATGTATTGCAAGTTTAAGATCACCAGTATGTTTAATGAAGTGGCATGGCGTCATCTCTTGTGGACACCTGAGTGGTGATGAATTCAGTTGGTGAGTGTGGTGTGGTGGAGAGGAGGGAGGGAGGGGGGTCGTTGGGTCCTTGATTGCAGGAGAGCATTCAGACACATTCTTGTTTGTTTTTAGCATCCCAAGGGCATGACGTAGATTGGTGCTAAGGAGTCTGGATTCAATGATGTTTGGATGAATCCCATCAGGTTTAAAGAGGTCTTTACAGTTCCAGAAAAACATTGAAATTGTCAATAAACTTTATCCCATGGGTGACGCACACTGATGTCAGTCATGTATTCAGGCCAAGGAGTCTGCTAAAAGATTCAGTTCCTTTCCCAAAACTTGGTATTGTTCCAGAAATGTATAAATGTTGCAGTTGACAGCCACTCAGTTTTTCCAGTAGCAGGGAAAAGTCTTTTTTCAGGATCTGAGTCAGTTTTCATTCGCAGAATGTCGATAGATCCAGTGTGTATAATAATGTTCATATCACTTGGATGTGTAGAGATGATAGTTGGCAACATCTCTGTTAGCTCCCTGACGGATTTGTTATCCACAGTCAGATTTTCAGTCTTTGTTATTTTTACATGCTCGGTTATAGAGTCTACAATCAGAATAGTGTTGTTCAGGCGCAAAGTTAGCAGCGTTCTGGTTCTCGACCTAGCAGTCATTCTTAGGCTATTTCTTAGGTTTTGGTTAGTCTTAATGCTAGTGATGTGATTAGCTTGCTTGTGTTCAGCATCGTTAGTATTAGTCAGAGGATCGTACCTTTTATGCAATGAAAGTTTGGGTGGTCGAGTAAGTAATGAGTTTAGGATAGAAAGTAAGAGATCTAAGTAAACAAAATGCTGATTCTGTCTAATTCTTTATATATACAAAAAAAACCCTGAAACAAAAGAGCAAAAATTTTAATGTCAGTGGGTGTATTTTAACTCCCTGAACATAATAATAATAAAAAAGAATAATATAACTCTAGGGCATCTATTCAGAATAGCTGTTAGTTTGGACATTTTAAAAAACTGTTCCTGTGGAGTTAAGTGGAGGAAAAATAATGACCTCTACTTACAGCCTGTATTGATCGAAAACCCCATCAGTCCCTGCAGACATATTATGGTTGCTTTGCAATAAAGAGTTATTACTGCCTTTGTATGAGGAGACCGACAAAAATGTACAATAGAAAGGCCCATACATTTATATTTAACCTGAAGTCTTCTTTGAAATCAGAAATCAGTCATCTTTCTCAGAGTGCATTCATCCTGAAAAGTTTCTTCAAATTACTTTAAGAATTACAGTAAATCTGGTCTTATATTACAGACTGAGTGACAAACAGACTGTGTCATCTGGCCCAATAAATCACCACAGTCCCCCTGGTGACTGTGGAACTGGCACAAGGATTAACTATTCATAATGGTAGTCTCTCTCCCTCTCTCTTTCTCTCTGGCCTTATTCAAAGTGTTCTAATTAATCAGCCTTAAATAGATGGACAGACCTACATTACTGACACAACTCCTCATACACCATGTACTATTCAATACACAGATGGCACTACAGGCTGTGTGTGTGTGTGTGTGTGTGTGTGTGTGTGTGTGTGTGTGTGTGTGTGTGTGTGTGTGTGTGTGTGTGTGTGAGAGAGAGAGAGAGAGATTGAAGAGTGTAATCATAAACAAAGATATATAAGTGGAATTCTTGTGACCATAGTTGGGCAACAAAGTTGTGTGTCACTGATGCATTACAGCTATGTATTCCTAGTAATGAGTAATCAAATATACTGCTCCATTTGTGATATCAGTGAAATCACAATTTCCCCTAAAAATATCACAGTACATAATAATAAATAATAATAGTATTTTTTATAATTAACCCTTCTAAGTGTGAGATTACAGTCGAAATTTCCAAATGACAAGGAAGTTTTAGGTTTCTTAGTTTAATCTAAACAAATGAATCTCTTACATTATCATTTTGTGAAAGGTAAATTTCAGGTTATAACAATTTTGATCTTATTTTTATAGCTTTAGCCATCATTTCTATCAGTTATGATAACATCGTACTCACCAAAGTAATTACTCACATCTGGAAACACTTTCCTAACAAGGTCCCACAGGTCAAGAAACTTAAGGGAGTCAGTCAGGTTATCCAAACCACTTTATTTAGATGTGAAACTGAAAGTGAGCATACTTGAAACGTTGCTAATCAGAATCAGAATCACTGCATCAGAATAATCTATACGTACATTTATGGTGAGTGTGGTAGATTCAAGGGTAGGTTTGGGTTTTTTCAAGTCAGTCTTAATGCAGTATTGGTGTGCCAATATGTACATGAATGAAAATGGGCCTTGGCCCATATAGAAATTCCTCTCTTCATACTGGCCTTGCAGCTATTCTCTTGGAATGCGACCACACTACAACAAATGGAGGACAAAATCTATAGCCCTCATTCCGTGCAAAAATGCATTCCTAAATTCTGCTGAAGTTAAAGTGAGACTTCAGCAGTGCTTTGCTGAGCTGTTGGAGTGGGATAAATTGTGATAGTGTCATGGAAGTCTGTTGACGTTATCTGGCTTTTACTACTGAAAACATGCTCAGACAAAATTTCAAGCGATTATTGCAGGTTTGAACAATCTTCTCTGTTTTGGTGTGTGTATGATATCCCAGAGCTGAGTTCTTGTTGTGCTCCAGACCTCAAATTGCTCTTGCCTCTGCGCCTAACACATGGATTATGGTTTGCATCTGTGTTTATCAGGTATGTTCTGAAAGAAACAAGCGATGGGCAAATGTGTTCCAGAGATGAGAGTTGTGGCTGCAGCTGTCAAACGGACATAAATACACTGAGTTCAATTAGAATCTGAACTGAACATACAGACACACTCGGTGTGCCCATTGCTAGCTAGCTTACAGCTAATGTACAGTTGATATTTTGGCTGTTTGGGACAAATGAACACAAATGATCCAGTGGTCAAATACATGCAAATGAAGCAAGTTTGCAAATTTGCTTTGCATTCTGGCTGAACACACCTTTATAATGTAGTTGCATTCCAAGAGAACAGCTTCATGGTCAGTATGGAGAGTAGGTATTGTTGCAGCGACCAAGACCCATTTCCATGTACATAATGACACATCAGTATTATATTAAGACATCTTGCAAAAAACCTGAACCTATCTTTTAATGTTGAATCAGGAAGTCAGACTCTAAACGGTTTGGTTAACCTGGGGTTTTTTCTTATAACCAATAGGAATCAATAATGAATGGAGGAGGAGGGGGAGGGGTCACCGTCACTACAAGCAACCCCTTTCACATTACACACAGTCATTTGATCTACTGTCAATATAAAACATATTGATTAGTGCAGCTTTAAGCTTTGTTCTTCTTAGTATCTTATTAACCCAGGCCCAGTGTAATAAGACTGAGACAACAGCAAACAGACCACAGTGCATCACAATTCCATCAAGTTTAGTCTTTATTTGTACATTAATGCATTTCAACAAGGCTTGGAAATACGGCACACAATAAGATTTCACATAAATCGTCTTTTTCCACTGAGAATCTCTCTCAGGTCTTAGTTCTTAATCACCAATAAGCTTTAACAGTGATCAGCGTTTATATGAACAGCAAAATATTACGCATATGGCCTGATGTTACTGGATTTTTAGAAAATTCAGTGAAGGATGTGTAAAGTAATTTATCCTTAATATATCACAGTGAAACTAGATGTCTTGCCACAGTTTAATGCGAGCAAAAACCAAAGATTGTTTTATTGATAAAAACAGTACATCCAAATATCTGGCTCATCATCTCACTTGATCCAATTTGTGTTTGAAGATTTTCTCAGACAAACATCCTTTCCAATTAGATAATATGTCAGTCCAACACTAAAAAGCAGGTTTTCAAATGCTACACAGCATACTGTAGGGCCAAATGTTTTATATATATTAGAATAAATCCCACACAGGTTACATTTAATGAACAGTGTCATGTAAACAGCCTTTTCAGAATGAGACGTCAGCCAGAAGGTAGGGTCAGTGTGACGAAAGTGTGTGTAAAAATAGGCAGTGTGGACCCACAGACAGTTTGTCCAGGTAGTATGTATAAATGCCATGTCCCTGCCCCATTTCTGCCACAAGAAACAATTGGTTTCAAATAAAAAGCACAGCATACATATCACATTGAGAACCAGCAGAGCTGGCAGAGAATCACCAAGTAAAACTGCCTGAAGCCCAACTGTGGAGCTGCAGGGGAAAACTGGCTCTGCTAAACTTGATTTATAGCCATATCCCAATAAAGTCTTTCTTATGGAATAAAAGAGGATAAAATATAAGATAGCATCAGTGAAAATCATGTCTCTCATAACACTTACACCTGCTCCATGTCTTCATATTGCTCATATGTGAAACGTGGGTGGAATGTGTCCAAACTACGTGTAATACCACAATGTGAGCTTGGCCACTTCCAAATAAAAGCTAAATCTGTCATGTTTTTAAAAGATATGCTCCCTGATTTTAATACTGTACTCCCAGATCCCACAACACACGGCTGGATTACTAACAAAGCAAGCACCTGACCCGTGGCCCCAGATCCCCAGGGACCACAAAAGTTCCAGGCTCATTGTATGTCAAATGTTTTTGGTAATTTTCTTTTGGTAATTGCAAATTTGTTGGAACCACTAAAGTATGATATCAAATAAGGCATGTCCTGCTTTAGTAACTTATCTTGTGATCCAAACTAGTTTCAATACATCAGGTATTTTAGTTTATACCATGGTCACTGAGAATTCTCCATTTAGATTGTCTAGTAGGTGTGGATTAACTTCTACTAACTGAGGCCTGCAGGGTCTGACGGGTGGCTAAAAGGGAAAGGAAAGAGGAAATGTGGAGATATGAAGGTATTAGTAAACAAGTGAGAAGGAAAGAGAGACTGCAAACAGCTAACCTGTCTGTCTGTGTTTATGTGACAGAGAATGAAGGAGCGAGAGGCAACAGCCAGTGAATGTGTGTATGAGAGAGAGAGAGAACTATGTCTCTATTCGTTTAGCTTGTGTATGTTAGAGGGGAACTCCACTGATTTGAAAAAGTTGTATAAAGCCTTGTGGGAGGTTCAAAAAGTCTGATAAATTGCCCCCAGTGCCTTGACTTGAGTGAGCGTCAGTTGGGGTTGAAGACTACAATGAAAAGGAGAAAAATTGTTGGGGTGTGGAGTTAAAGGAGCACAAGTTTTGCACACCTGTAGATCGACAGGTGCGTCAGAGATGAACATGGGCCGAGTATAGTAGAGCAGAGAACTCCCGCATGCTGTCTTCTTCACTTGCAGTTAGAAACTTAAGTAGGAGTGCAATGTTAATATGTGGCTTACTTAAGACTTGAAAGTCACAGTAAAACAAGTTACAGTGTCTTTGTACCTATTTTACTCAAATCCTACACATTTGATTGGACCACTAGTGAGTGGGAGTGGCTTAGCAAATACAGCCCAGTATGGAGCTGCAAAGGGAAATAAAGCTTCTCTTCCAATTTAACATTTTCAACAAAATTTCAGTACAATATTTCATGATATTTAAAACTGAAAGTGAGATTAAACATTAGTTATTTAAGCACTGGTATGTTTGATTTGATTACATGTGGTATTTTGTTGCCGTGTGACCATGGTATGTGGAACAATACCTTCCAAGTTGTGCATTCCATGATTGTATTATATTGTGTTTACATAGTACATATTCCTTAATAAATTTGTGTTAAATCAAACCACAAAATAACTGACACACAAAAAACCTTGGGCCAGGTAGTATAATTCCAGCACAGGAGTATAGAGTGGCTTCTTAACATTTACTTCCCAAGACATTCAAACTGTCAAATACAAAGACCTGCAGCTTTAAAAAATACAGATGGCTAATGAAGCACTTTATTCCTCTGTGGGTGTACTTGTACATCTGTGCTCGAAATAAAAGCATGAGACAGAAATCCATCACTGACCATCATCACCAAGAGTTAAGAGCATTTCAATGTCCATAATGGCAGTTAAAGCTGCACAAGGCAATCATTTTTATTATGATTTTTTTTCTTTTTTTCTTTTTTTCTTTAGCTTAAAAAAAATACTCATCTTAATCCATCTGTCTCAATCAAGAAATATAACTCAAGCATCCCCACAGTGGATTCACCCTCCAAATTAGATTCTAGTGTCATCACCTACACCTCTACACACACGCTAATAACTAAACTGACTTGGAAGTTGTCAGAATTCAAACAGTTACTTTTCGTTTCCCCAATTTAAAATTCAAGTGCAAATAGCACGACTAAACCTAGCAGTCCATTTGCCTGTCAGGCCGTGACTTCCCACACAGCCTTTCATAACAACATCATTCTTATAACAAAAATTATTATTGTGCAACTGACAGTATTTTCCCTTTGTCACATTTGTAGTAGAATAAACAAGTCTGATAGCACTGTGCTCTCTTTAAAGGTGCTACCAGTATCATTTTTAAGAGCAGTAAGTTATTTCCATATGCATTATGAGACATTGGTATAATTAACAACAAGACCACTGCTGGGATGATTGGCAGCACTACCTGCCTCCACACTACATTTTCCATGTGCCACCACATTGTGTGACTTGGATTTGGAGGGAAATCTTCTGGATTGCTTTGCTCTCCGTGCAAACAGAGCTAAAGCTGTCAAATTTTCTCACTCTGACAAATGGTGGAGAGGAGTGAGAGGCAAATGGAAAAAAAAATGTTTATCCTCTTCAGTAAAGCCAAAGATGCCAGGCCACAAAGGGGATTATGGGAGATGAAGTCTTTGTTTTGAGAAACACTAGCACTAAAATACCACTTGTGTGAGACAAAGGCTTATCAATCATATCAACTGTGGTCTCATTGATTAGCCATTGGCAATAATTGCCAAGCTATCTCTAATGATAAAGTGATGCTTTAAAAATGTACCATATAGAACCTCTAAAGGAGCGTAAAACTGCATTTACAATTAGTATTTGACTGTATAAATAAAATTGAACTTAAGTCATTATTATACACATCACTCAGGCAACACTTTCCACATGTGAAACATAGAATATAGCATGAATCTGTAAGCATATTGCTCAATTATTACATTCACAATTTCAAATCTAATTGATAAATAAAACATTTAAATCAAATGTTATTACTATATCCTTCCATTATTTGTTCAGTTTTGCACATTCCTCACATAATATATATCACTCTATGATCATCTCAATGTTCCAAAATATATTATTAACACACTGGTAAATACACTGTAAAGTTGGATGTGATTATAAAATACATTGTACACTGTAAAGTTCAACTTCAGTCGGTTTTTAAAAGTCAATTTTTAAAGTACATACATAAGAGCAAGAGTTAATGTGAGGCATAATATGGTGGAATGAAGTGTAATCTGATATATGAAAAGGCCTGAGAGACATTTACATTAGGATGTTAGTTGTTGGAGTCCTGCAGAAATTCTTCCTCTCCAACTATAATCAATTTTTATTTGTTATAGTAATTGAATTCCAACATCGTAATAATGTTTGATGTAGGTGACCAAGCCAAATTATTGAGAATACCTGTTATGTGAATTCTGTTTTAGGGTGGATTTATCTTGCAGTTGTGTTTGTCCTGTACAGTACATTCAATAGAATAAAAAATCCACAGAACTATTAATTATTTAGATAGAGAATAATGTGTACATGTAACCAATAGACCAACCCTGTGTTCCAAAAGCTGACTGTTGATAAAACCTATTAGGAATGACACTGTGCATATCTTACCTAAATGTGGCTGTATTTCCACATAATCTCAACCTGAAGGTTTCTGTTAAGCCTGAGTCTCACACTGTCTCAAATTTTAACTGATTATATACGATAAGCTAAGAAAACATGACAATTAACTAGTCTTTTATGCAGCCTTTACAAGGTCATAAGAAGGCAATGGCAGCAGCTAGATGCAAATTTCAAAATTTACAGGAAAAAAAGCTGTAGTTGTTCACAACATTAGTTTCTACAGAACAAACTGAAGATCTACCTTTCTGCAACCACCTCATCTTCAGATGTTGGAAAGCTCCTCCCAAAAGATTGGACACCAACCATTTCCCTTTAAATCAGCCAGATGACGATGATGACGGTGATGATGATGAAGATGATGAAGATGAAGGGGAGGGTCTATGAGTCTCACCTCCTCCCAGTTCTGTGAACCTCACCAATGATGATGATGTCACTTCCTTCTCTTTCTCCTTTCTGCTTCCTGTGCAAACTGACCTCTGGGCCGGTTTAAACTGCCATGTAACCTTCTTTGTTGTTGATGACTGCTCCACTGTTGACTGTTGCTTCACTGTCGTAGTGACAGACTGAGTTGCCATAGGAATGGCTGGTGTCGCTGGCATACTGGTGGTAACCCCGGTAACATTCCTCGCTTTGCCATTGTTGTTTCTGTCCTGTTCTGTGAAGAGCTCGCTCAGCACTTCAGGTTCAGTGGTTTCTCCGAACAAGTCCCAGCCCTGTTCAGCAGGCAGCCGCCTGGGTCGCGCTATGCCAGCAGATTTGGTGCCAGCAGCAGAGATTCTAGAGGAGCGACTGGGATCAGAGTCAGAAAGATCTGAGTCCCAATCGCTGTCTCCTGCCACCGAGCCACAACCCAATACTGACAGGTCAACAGGGCCAGAGCCTGAACTCTCAGAGTCCGACTCCCTGGAAAAAATGACAGACAAAAAAGTAAAATATTGTACCACATCAATATTGTGCTGCAGTCACCAAAGTTGGCATTTACAGCCAATTACACTATATTTTAAATGTATATATTTATATATTTTCTTCATAATATTTCTCTAGTATCTTCACTCTGATATATATTTAAATAGCACTTTTACACTGTTTTTAAAAATGTTGCAGAAATCAGAACTCAAGAGACAATCGATCTTATTATCACCAGAAATTACAAAGTGATAATTGGTGCTAAACAAACACAGAAGGGAAGAATACACACTTTCATTTAAAATAATCTATGTTTGTAATGGAAATTAGATTTTTTTTAAAAATGATGGCTATGAATTGATGCATGTCTCAGCATGGAAATGAAATTGCAAAAATGGCTGAACAGGAAGCCTCCACCATCCAATATCCCCAGTCTGAGCCTGCAATTCAGTATACTTCTAACAAAGTGCTTTGTTGGATTGTTGAAGAGTGTCCCTTCCTTTGTAAGTCCCTTCTCCCACACCTTTGTGATATCAGAATTAGGGAGACTGCGTTCAAACTTTTTGTAACCTTTTGAAATTGATAATCCAGTTCTAAAAAGAATTTGAACTTCCCTCTCAAGCTCTTGTTATTATTATTCTTCACACAGCTCCTCCAGTTCCGTCACATTTTATATGCCCACTGAATGTCCCTCTCCATGGCCTCCCTGAAATCCTCCCACATCCTAGTTTTTGCTTCTGCAACCACAGAATCTACAGTTATTCTTGCCTCCCTTCTTGTGTGTCTCCTTCTTCTGCTTCCTTCACCACTGATGTTCACCAATGGGTTCTTTGGTTGCTACCAAGACAGGCATCAGTGACCTTCTGGTCACAACCTGAGCACCTACCATCACAATGCAGACTTTGAACATTTCTCACTTCTTTCTATTCTTCGATTCTATGTCACCTCCAGTTCCTCCAGTATGTAGGAACAATTTATCTGGGGTTGGGAACTGAAAACCTTGTTGTCAGGGGCACGACTTTGTCAGCTCACCTGAGTGGAGGTAAAATGGAATGTGAGATTGACAGATGGATTGGTGCCGAGTCAGCAGTAATGCAGCCATACGCCATACTGGACTGTCCTGGTGAAGAGGGAGCTGAGCCTGAAGGCAAAGCTTTCAATTTACTGGTTTATTTGTGTTCCACCCCTCACCTATAATCATGAGCTTTGGGGAATGACCGGAATAATAACAACGTCAATACAAGTGAAATTAATTTCCTTTTGAAATAGGATAAGGAGCCAAGAGCCTACCAGAAGAAGCTCAGATCAGACCCTCTACTCTTTCACATTGAAAGAAGTCAGTTGAGGGGGGTTGGGCATCTGATTCAGATGCTTCCTGTATGCCTCCATGTTGAGGAGATCCAAGCAGACTCAGAACATGCTCAACGGATTATATGATCCATCTGGCCAGCAAATGCCTCAAGATCCCCAAGGGGAGATGAAGGACATGGCTCTAGAGAAAGACGTCATAAGTAAGTAGCAGATGAATACATTGGTGGATCCAAATGGATGGATGGATGGATGAATGCATTGCTAAATCAACAAAATTGCTGTGAAATGGTCTTTTACCATAGGTATTTCTTTGATCCACCTTGAATTACAAACAATGAAACACAATGGAGCAACATTAAACATACAAAAATGAACATACCTGCCACTGTAGGGTGAAGTTCCCTCAGGGCCCAGAAGGAGGCAGTCTGGAGCAGCCAGGTAGACAAAGCTGTCGGTGCACAAAAAGTCTCCTTCTTCTAGTTTTTGGGGGGCAAGGTGAGTCAACTTGGCATCCTGGTCCCTATTTGACTGTTCCAAGTGTGTTTTCCTGCTATCCAAGTGTTGCCGTATACTGTCTTGTTTTGTGTCATGGGTGGACATTTCCAAAACTGTGGGGTTTTCTCCATGGGAGCCAGGTCTTGCAGACACAGCGAGGTAAACAAAGCTGTCTGATTGGACAAAGGGATCTAAGTCACCACAGTCCAGTCCTGAGCTTCTGATTGGTTTCTGATTAGGATCTAGAAGATGTTTGATTGGCTGGTTAGAGGGAGACAGAGGAAGAGGGGAGTCAGTTCCCATTAGGGTTACTTTTTTCCTGGGTAGCATATCCTCACTTTGTGGGGCATTTGTATCTGTATGGTCCAGAGGGGTCTTGATGATTGAAACCACTCCCACTGTTTTATCATCTTTCCTTCCATACCCATCTTTCCCTGTCACTTCCTCTACCCCCATCGTTCCACACACGTCCACCTCTCTTTCGCCATCTCCATCGATGTCATCATGTGAGGAGCTGTTGAGGAGCGAGGGGTAGCACCACTGTAGCTCTGCACTCTCTTCCCTCCCCCATTCCTTTAATGCCCCATCGTCCCCGTCTTTCTCCAGTGACGTACTGCTGCTGCCTAGATCAGAGCCACTGATTGGCTGGTCACTGTCAGAGCCTGCCTCCTCCTGGCTCTGATTGGATAAGGAGAGAAAGACGCCACTGGAATCTGACTCCAGCGTTAGGTTGGAGTCTGGAGAGCTGTCCTCTTTAGTGGAGCTAGAAAAAAGACAAGACAGCCAAATTACTACATCCCCATGTGTCCGCTTAGCTGTAACTCCTAATGCCCTCTCTGTATGATTGGGTACTACTAACACCATCAAATTTATCATAACCTACTTTTTCAGATCAAGGCCATTGATCTGTTTTTTGTCTCACAGTCCGACAGGGCACTTCTATTTTTTCATGGTCTTAATATGAAAGCTTGCACAGATGTCTTGGGTGATGGACACATCATTATGAATGAATTAGCTCTTTAATTTGGCTGAGGTCATGGGAAGGTTTGGTTTATGTCTTCATTCATTAGCCAAGAACAACACACATTCTCACAGCCATTTGATTGTTATAATGATTTAATACAGACAGGTCCAGGAAAGGGCACTTTGATACTTTGGTTAATTTCACATCTACTTTATTTGGGGTGTATCAAAAGAACCACAGTTCATCCTGACAGGTGTGATTTGCTGATACCTGGGTCCACTTCATTTGAATGGTATGATTGAATAACAGAGATCTTCTAACTGAACCTTCTAGTGGTTTATTGCTGTGAGTTTACTGATTCTCCTGACTAAAAGCATTAATTGTTAGAGTTATTATAGAATTATAGAGACTGTAGGGTGTGGATTGTGAGAAACTTGAATAATGTAAAAGACAGAAAACATACACAGCTCAATTTTAATAATGAGATCATTAAAAAGAGATTATGAGGTGAAAAGATAATCAGGTACCACTTTCTGATAAGGCATTGTTTATAAATGTGTTATAAGATGTAACTAATAGCTGCATCAATGGTGAACACATCATTTACCAACACTTCATAGATCGGTTATTAATAAGAACCAATTTTTGTTTTCCAGGTTGTGAAAAACCATTTGGTTGGTGTTTATTTGGCTTTTTATTTAGTAATAATGCAGCTACAAATGTTATAAGTTGTAAATAAATGGATTTTAGTCCAGATTCTCTGAAGCCCTTTTCCAGAAAGTAAGTAGTCCCACAGTCCACCCAAAGGTTGTTCTTCTCTAATAGCTTATAACTGTTCTATAAAGCATTAGTAAATGACTGAATAACCATTGATAAACCAATTAGATACAACTTATAAACAACAAAGTGCTTTTCATGGTTAAAACATTTAAGTACTACAATTAAGCAGTAAAATCATACTAAAATAAAACAGAATAAAATGACCCTAGTATAATATACAAAAATAATTAAAATAAAAATGAAAAACAATAAAACAACAATAGTGATAAAATGGATGAGACATGAGAAATGAAACAGCATGATATCAATTAAATAAATGCTTTTTAAAAAAAGGAAAGTTTTGAGAAGTGATTTAAAAGATGTCACTGATTCTGCAAGCCTCAGATCTTCAGGCAGAGAGTTCCAGAGCTGAGAGACCTTGACTGCAAAAGTCTTGTCACCTTTAGTCTTTAGCAGTGAGTTAGGGACAGCCAGAAGTGCCCTGACTAAAGATCTGAGGCTGCACTCTGGGTTCTAGGGGAGTAATAACTCAGCAATGTAGCTGGGCGCTAAGCCATGAAATGCTTTAAAGGTAGTTGAAATAGGGTTCTCCACGCATCTTCCAGCAAAATGCAGCTGAATCAGTTGCTTCTCAGCTCAAGGACAGTAAATTTCCAGAGGAAAAAGGGGACTGGAGCACATCGATTAATTCACATCAGAGCAGTGTCAAAACTGAAGTCTGTTTGCTCAATTAAAGGCCTTGAATTAACCCAGTAAAATCTTAAAATCAATTCTAACTGATTGGTAACCAGTGACGAGAGGCTAAAACAGGAATGATATGATCTTGTCTTCTAGTATTTGTTAAAAGTCATGCAGATGCGTTTTGCACCAGCTGAAGTCGTGAGATTGTTTTTTTTTGTTTGTTTGGCTTAACCATGAATATAATTAACTACAATAATCCAACCAATATGATAAGAAAGCATGTATGACCTTCTCAAGATTAGTTTGAGAGAGAGAACACTTGATTTTTGAGATAATCCCCTGTTGATAAAAACATGAATGAACAACTTTTGTAACTTGCTTTTCAAACATGAGGTCACACGCAGATTTCTGGCTGCAGATTTTGCATTTGTAGACAGGAAGCCAAAATGTTTCCGTAAAATTTGTTTTACTTGTTTTAAAAATGACAATAAAGAGCAATGTAACTATTTATACTCAGTAATTTGTGAGATTTAAGACTTTGCCTTGATTTTGGCGACTGACCAGAGTTCATTGTATTTTTGGCTCATTACTACTATGTCGCTGTTCAACCTAGTTACACAGCAGTTCATGAAATAGTCACAAAATGTAATCTATAGATTTGTACATGGATTGGTTTTATGTTTTATGTCAGTTGGGATTCAGGAGCACAGAAGATGTATTGTTTTTTCTCATTTGTTTTTTTTTTTTTTTTTAAATTATAACCACTACATTACTCAATGTTTAATCACACAATTTTATCCTTGTTTCTATTTCTTTATTTTAATTTTATCAGACATGTAATTCATTCAAAATATCCAAATTTCCTAATAAAGTCATACATTGAGTAAACTTACCCCAAAACCCAGTAAATAGCAATGTAGAGTATAGTACAACATTATGTTTTTGAATTGAACTGAAGATCTAATGGTATTGTGACCCTGTGTATTTATAACTCACTCCAAATGTGACTTTGATCAGATCTTATTCATATCTTGGCTGAATTCACTCCTGAATTATGTCGTCTGCTTTACTTAATCACACAGGATGTATATCAATATCAGGTAGAGAAGAGTTCACAGTCAGTGCCAATATCATCTTTGACTTACCATGTGCCAACAGTGGAAGTCCCAGCAGTAGATTTGGTTGACCAGTCCACAGGAGGTCTGTCTGTGTCTGTAGATGGTAACCCCATAACGTTGAGCTCCAAACTGACCTGGGATCTGCTTCCTACTCCTGGAAAACCGAGCACAGACTCAATTAAACAAGAGAAATAATCAATACAATACTGTTCAATCCCCTTATGACCAAGCCTTTATCAATGCTTGTAGTAATCTAGTGGCTGTTGTAAAAATTTGTTCATTGCAGTAGCTGAAGCCTCTACAGGATTAGAAAGCTGATGTCACACATAAGTTTCCAAGAGGCTGTTTTTGTTAATTACAAGAGCTTTTACAAGAGATTTTCATTAGGCCATAAGAATTTTGAATATGAACACATTAGCCAGTCTCAGTCTCGACTCTGACCTCATTACTCAACAGCATCTTAAGGCTAAGATGATTGTAGCGTCTATATTGGGATGCTGAGGTGTTATTGAAAAGTGTCTTTATGTATCCAATTAATATTATGTCGTTTTCATCATCAGTATTGTATCTTTACTAGACTTGTGTTACCCTTTTAATAATCTCTATATAAAATAACATACATGACGAAATTAATTGTGTCCACTGAAATGAATGTTGAACTATGAAATATTTAGAGAGCCTGGCGTCTGAAGTAATAAAGAAAGGTGAGACAAAACAAAACCTGGATTGCCTTGATACTTCCAAAAATCTCTTGAGTCTTGACATGTTCTCAGGGAAAGCTCACATAGAAAGTGATTTATTTGTCATAAATTCTTTTTTTAGGTGACTTTTTCTCAATATCATGATTAACCATGTTTTAGAGATTCAGGTTTCTGTGATCCCGTCAGAGGTTCTCCCTTACCTGCCTTGTTATTCCTTTCTCAAGTTATAGTACAGCACTGTCCTGATATTAATGAGGAGAAAATACTGGAAAACAACATCTATGTCTGGCAACTGATTAATATATCCGTTCAGAACAATGAACAGTTGCACTTTACTGGCACTAACTCACCACCTGTTATTTTGGTCCATGTGTAATGAAATAGTTCACAGCCAAGATCCAAGCCAAACTCTCAGACAGTCACAAACAATACAGAGCAACTGCTGTTCAGTGGATACAGTATAATAATGTTACGGGTTTAGTCACATGATGTAACAACAATGTTTGCAAAAATGTGAATGAACGGGTTTCACTGCAAATGTTACATCCATTAAAAAAAGAAGGCTGTTCATTGTTGCAAAGGCCAACAATACATTATTACTTTACTAACATTATAACATGTTAGTAGCTTAAAAGCCTTTATTTTTACTTTATTTAGTAATATAGTGAACCTTGCACCTCAAGTATAAATGCTAAGACTTCTCAAATGTCAACTGCCCTGGGGCCCAAGACCTCCAGGGCCTTCCAAATCTCCAAATGCATCTTTCTTCTGCATATCAGTTGGTTTTTGGTAACTTGGGTAATTGCACCTTTTTAAAGACTGTACAAATTTGTACCACTAATGTCACTAAAGTAAAATATCAATTAAGGTGGGCCCTGCAGAAGAAATGTACTATTTGGTTTTTTTGCTCAATGGTCTATTTTGCCAACTGTTTAAATTACAACATCTAAATCAAGAACACCTAATTTACACATAGAAATATGGGGCATTATTATTTTAGCAAATTAGTCTAGCCTATGGGAAAATAATTAAGCTGTAGTGTAGTCTGTACTTGGGAACTTGGTTAAGACAAGGAATACACAATGCTCAGAGGGCAGGAGGTGGGAGAAGAGGTAGGGGGGTTAATGGGACCTAACAGAAAATTTCTTGCCCTGAGGGCCTCATAACAATTTAATTTGGCCACAGTTGAGGGATTTACAGGAGACATAATTCTATTATAAATTTGAAGTCTCCAAGCATAAGCCAAGATAACCCTGATGACATCACTATGACATGACATTTTTTAAACATGACAAAGCTCTGCCAGAACCACAGAGATTATACAACTGTTTTCATAGGTGAGTCCATGACATGTAAACTGACCTTCATGTGTAAAATCAAGAGAGACTCTTTAGCAATGTAAGTTACATCACCCAAGGATACTATTTTTTTTTTCAGGTATATGAAGGAAAAAATCCGGAAGAGAGAAAACAAAACAGGAAAGACAACTAATATCTACCTGTCAAGAGAGCAGCTTTCTCTCGCTGTGGCCCAGGGTGTGTTTGGTACATGTCTGCTCTTTCCCTCTGTGGCTCCAGCAGTGTTTGGTATAAATCCTGGGTGTCCCTGTGGGGCTGAGACAGGTCTAGGTGCTCCAGGTCAGAGTCGAGCTCCCTGGCTCTCCTCTCTAACTCTGTCAGGCTTAGCTCCGAGGCTGCCGAGGAAGGGGGATGGGAGCCCCCAAAGCCCACTGGGGGACGGAGGAGAGGCCAACGTTGTAGGGAGCCTGAAAAGGAATCTGTATCACCCCCACCTCCTGCTCCTGCTCCCCCTTTCTCCCAGCCATCATCCCACAATGTGTTGACCATCTCCAGCACAGCATCCCAACTCTCCACCCCCTGTTCCTCTCCATATGTTCCTCCTTCTCCTCCCTCCACCTCACCTTCTTCATTCTTTAATTTAACCACTGCCTCCTCCATCTCTTGTGCATGCTGTTCTTGTATTACATCCTTAATATTAATATCTATGTTTTCCACCATTTCACACTTAATTTCCACATTCTTGTCCTTTTTCACTTCCTTGATTTTGTTTCTGTTTTCATGGACTTTTTCTTCAATCCTTCTCTCAAACATTTCTTGTTTGGTTTCTTCCACCAGTCCCTCATCAACAACAATCATCTCTTTTTCCTTACCCACTTTCTCCTCCATTTTGTCTTTCTCTATTTTCCTCTCCTTCTCTCTCTTCTCTTCCTTATGCTTCCTCTCCTCCCTTGCAGTCTTCTCCTTACTTTGCTCTCCTTGTTTCTCCCTGCTCCTGGATCTCTTGGGTTCTTCCTGATCTCTGCAGACCCTCCAATGCTCCAAGTTCTGCTCCTTCAGGGAAGCTCTGCCCACCAAATTGGCTCCCTGTCCTGGATCATGATGGGAGGGCTCTTTAAGTGAGCATCGTCCCACGATACTTGTAGAGTCCATTGCGTTTGATAACGGGTTCTCTGAGAAGTGGCCTTGACGGGGATGGAGGTGGGAATGTGGGCGCCTCTTCTCCAACGCTGAGAGGACAGAGGGGAGAGGGGGGAGGATAGGGAGGTTGTGGAGTGCCCCACCCTGCCGAACAGTCCTCTTTCTGACGATGATTCGACGAGGCCAGGTGGACTCGATACCCTCAGTGGGGCCTGTTGAGTCAAGGTCTCCAAGCCCTCTGCTAAGCCGAGGGCTGACCATTCCTGGTCCCAGCCCTGTGGCCGTGCCAGGTCGGGTCCTGGAGCTGGACTTGGATGATTTGGACTTCTGGGATCTGGAACCTTTATCTATGTGGCCAGACACAATTTTATCAATGTCCAAAGGCTTTTTCTCATCCTGATCCGCAGGGGCAGTTTCAGTTTCAGTTTTATCCTCAGCCCCAGCTCTTATCTGAGCTTTATCTGTAGTCTTGGTGCTGTTCTGGGTTTCACGGACAAGCCCAGTCTCAGTGTTACTGAGACTGGGCTTGTCTGGGCAGTGAGACTGAGTCCTTGTGTCATTACTCAACCCACTGTCTAGTACTTCCTCAGGCTCAGATGTTCGAGCAATCTCAACTTCTGTCTTGACTTTAGGTTCTACCCTGGACTCTAATGCTGAAGCAAACTCATTATTAACTTTAGCTACACCTTTAGTTTCTGTTCCAGTCCTGTTCTCTACCGGTCTTGAACTAGCTCTAGCCTCAATCCCTGCTTCCATTTCTGGCTTCATCCCCAGACCAGATCCCACTCCAATCACAACTTTTTCTTCAGGTACCACCCTGTTCTCGATGTCAGTCACAGTTGACGAAATAGCCTCAGCAATAGGTTCTGGTTTAGCCATACCTCTTGCAGTTTTTTCTCCACTCCTTGACCCTCCCCTGTGTCCCTCCTTATTCACAGCAGGAGCCACATTTTCTATCTGCATCCCAGATTGCACTTTTCCTTCCAAATCCCGTCCTCCTGCTCTTGTTTTCACCTGGGAGCCCATTCTTGTTTCACACCCATTTTTTATGCTAGCTCTGGAATTATCATATTTGTTCCAACTTTCAGCTCTGTTTTGTTCTTGTATCGCAGCCCTAATTTCAGCCTCCGACATGTTTACCATTCCAGCTTCACTAACTAGCCTTGGTCCACAACCAGTTTTGCTGTCAATTAACACCAAACCGACACTCCCATTGTCAAATTTAGAAACTATACCCCCACCAACAGATTCAGGGCCTACCTTTGACCCTGCTCTATTCCTACCCACAGCGCCAGTGCCCATTCTTGGGGCAGCACTTGGGGAGGGTGAAGGTGAAGGCTGGGGGAGCAGCAGGGGAGTTGTGTCTAGAACTTGGTCAGACTCTAAAAAGACAGAGTCTCTGTCTGAACGCAGAGGAACTGGTCGGCCATACCCGAAGGTCCCAAAAGTTGATGTTTCCCTCCTCTCCCTTTCTCTTGCTCTCTCTCTCTCCAGCCTTCCCCTCTCTCTCTCTCTTTCCCACTCTCGCTGTGCCCAACCTCTCTCCATCTCCCTCTCTCTTTCCCTCTCCCACTCCCTCTCTCTCTCACTCCGACCCCATCCTCCTCGATCCCTGAGGTCCTGTTCGAGGTCATGAGCAGACAGTTGGACCAGTGGGGCTCGGTAGGGGGACCGTCTAAGCTCTTGGGGTGGGGACAGCCTGAGGCTCTGGGTTTGGGAGTAATGCCTCGGCTGGATGACGTGTGGAGGAGAACAACGCAAACTCTGACTCTGACTGGGGCGAGGTTTGGCAGGTGAGAAAAAGACTGGGGTATGGTAACCTGAGGAGAGAGGTGAACCAGAGAAGGGGGAAATGAGGGGAGAGGTAAGAGAGGAGGTCTGGCCCCCAGGGGGAGGGTAGTGCCCCGGATTCAGATATCCCCCACCTCTGTCCATCATTTCAGTTGTAGTAAGCTCCAAACACTCCATGTGTTTCGGAGGTGTCAAAACTTTCCAGGAATGTCTGCCATCTCTGCTCTTTGTGCTGTCTCCATGGTGATGATGATGGTGATGGTGGTGTTTCTTCGATGATGATGAGGATACTCCTGGCGCTGAGAACGAGGAAACAGAGGGAGAAACTGATCGGGTGAAACGTCCTGGTGAGTGGCATCCACCACCATCTGCATCCTGAGCCTCCAGTTTCAGTGAATCATAGATGGCCCTTTCATCCAGACGGCGCACAAACGAGGGGTTTGGTGTTAATGAGCGAGGCTGTGTATCAAACATGTCAGCTGGGGACCTGCTAACCCTGAGGGAGCCACTTGCAGAGTAGCTGAAACTCCCTTCGCCTCCATCATCTCGCCGTATGGACCCTCCGTGGTGGTGGTGGTGGTGATGGCTGTCTATTTGTTGATTGATGCACATAGTATCGTAGATGGAACGCTGGGGTACGTAGCCGTCTCCGTATCCCCCCTCCATTCCCCCATCGCGCCGTCCCACTCCCCCATCCCCAGCTCCATGTTTCTCCAGGCAGCAGGAGCTCTTCCTGAAACACCCGGGACGGCTAAGAGGCTTGCCCATGACAGGTCGGATGGCTGACGGTGGGAGGGGTTGGTGGGAGGCACGTGTGAAGCTTGAAGCGTGAATTGTGAAGTCGGTAACGTCACTAAATTTGAAGAATGTTGCTTTTAGAAAATGCAAGACACGCAGCAGTTGGCTTTGGCAGAGCCATGGAAAAATAAAACAAATGGAGAAATGTCAAATTCAGAATTCCTGTTGAACCATAATCCCTATGTTTTAATGAGCAGTAAGGACAATCTCACGATAAAAGTACTGCAGTGCTGCAAAACAATAATTTTGTCAAAAGCTCCATGGCATCAAAACAACATATGTCCAAATGAACTTTAGAAATGGAATCCTACTTCAAGAAATATTCCACCCAGACTTTTGAGAGGAAGAAAAAAGAAAAGACAAAATACATCCAGTTTCTTATGTCCACAGGGTTACTGTTCTTAGCTCATCTTCTCTCCCACTCTCTTCCCTGGCATGACTGCATTTGTATTTATTCTGATTGTATATTGTTTTGGCTGTCTGTTCAGAGCCAATTAAGTCTTTATCCAGTGGAGCGTTTGTCAGTCAGACACAGAGTGACAGAAAGACCGAGCCAAGTAGATGGAGGATTGAATCCAGTCAAAGCTTCTCCTCTCCTTCTGGCTGTGTTTGTTGCTTACCGTCATCTCTCTGTGGAAACAAAGCAAACAAAAAAGATATGAACAGAAGACGGCTTGAAGAAATCTCTCCAGAAATATAAAATTAAGACATTAGTTAATAATCTTTGCTATAGTTGCATGTCCAATTAAAGGAGCGCTCCACTGTTAAACGCAAGTGTTCTTGCCAAAAAGAGTGTGAGTGGGGCTCTATAGGGAACTTTCTAAAGTCGGAGAAAATAACCTCAATGACATCATTGGTTATTTCAGATTACACTTGAGATTTAAAATCTTTGAACGGAGAGCCTGTTTTAAAAACGTGAGATGTGAGGTTCGAAAGAAATGCATTATGGGAATTGTAGGCTCCAGTGTTTCTGGAGCTTGACCCATACTGAGTACTAAACCTCAAGATATTGCAGCCTCTACTGCTTCAATTGTGTCTATTATTTAAGTGTCCCAACTTAATAAAAGTATGATTCTAAATAGTTGAAGTGCCTCTTAAATTTCAATCCAACAGTGTGCACAGAGCATTTTACAAACAATTGAGAGAAAAAGAAGCCCACAGCTATCGCAATGATAGAGGACATTTCTTCAGTCAATTGATTATAACATTAGAATCACTAATATTAAATTATCCACCCAAGTCAAACATCACCAACCCAAGGTATCCATCAGTAAGTCATCAGTAATAATGAGAAGAGAAATCCTCTACAGCCATTAGGCGAACCATTTGAATTTGTTGTTTTTAAACCTTCTTTGACACCAGTTTCTCAAAATGTCTCCAATTTTTTTTAATTTAGAAGTCAAGACATTACTTCTAAACACCGTCAGTACACATGCACTATATGTACAACTATGTGGTTGAACATTGATCTAAGAACTACAGTCTAGTCCTAGATGGCTAATCCTTTGGTTAATGTTGAATATAAGTTATATCTTAGAACATACAACATACCAGTAGTCTTTACCACCTAGAAACTGAAAAAATCTTCACAGCCAAGGCAACAGAACCTAAAATCATCTTATGTAGGATACTTTGTTCTTTTCATTCCAAAAACAGGTTGAACATAGGTAGAAATTATATCTTAGAAGATAATACATACCAACAGTCTTCATAACCTAAAGGGTTAAAAACTGTTCACAACAAGACAACAGAATATAAAAGCCTAAAATGTAACATCACTTCAAATACGTAGAACTTTTCGATTTAAATAAACTTAACACTGAAGCCCTAGTAGGCTAATCCCTTTTGGTCAGTTTTGTAGAAGTTATATCCTAGAACATACAACATACCAATAGTTCTCAGATGGAAAACTCCTCACAGCTGAAACAACAAAAGATGAAAATCTCAAATGTACTTAATTTTTTTCTTGCTAGGAAAGACTAAATACTAAGCTAAAGGTTCCACACCTTGTTGGCTAATCCTTCTGATCAATTCTGTAGAAGTTATATCTTAGAACATTTGACATACCAACAGTTCTCAATATCCAAAAGGTAAAAAAAAACAAAAACCTCTTCACCGCCAAGATAACAAAAGATAACAACTCAGCAAGCAGTCTGAAGTTGGAAAGATGTTAATGCGACAGCCTGCGCCAAACAGCCTTAAAGTCTCAAGCAAATTTGGTGCCAAAAATAAAGTTGAGATGACGTCAATATTCCTTCAAAGCTGTTCCCTCCATCAATATAAGAAATCACAATCTGAAATGGTAATATACCACAGAATGACTGTGAATTCAGGTTTGATGTTGATGTTCCTGCCTTTACCAATTTGCCAAATGGGTACATCCACCAACTAACTCCAGCTTTGTGGGAGATAACAACAATGCTTAATGTTTCGATTAGCTCTAAACATTAGCTTAGAAGAAGTCACCAACATTGCCACAGAACTAACAGAAGTGTAGCACCCACCACACGTATTGAGAAATCTGTTAACCTCAAGGCAACACTGGATAAATTCACCACACTTCAGTTCAGAAGGGAAAAAAAAGTTAAGAGGAAATATAATCATTTACTAATGCAAAAACTCTTTAGAGTCGCTCTCTTTCTCACAGAAAGAAAAGAACAGATTGACGTTCAAATACTAAAAAAACATGTTGAGAAAGCTTTTCACATACTGTAAGTCCTGAAATATCCATACTAATATCCATCTACAATGTAATATTAAAGATTCTAACTGTCTAATTTGCATGTATTTAGTGATGTCTTCTTCACAAATTAGTTAAGCTCCATCAAAGGAGCCTATTGATAGTTGAGAATCATTCCTAGTCTCTATTGCCCTTTCTCTATCTATTCAGTGTGCCTCCAAGCATCCTCTCTCCTTCTCTCTCCTTCATCACTGCCGCTGCCACCTGCTCTATTTTCCTTCGATCAATAGAAAAGCCAGAACCTTATCTACATAGTCACAGTCATTAAAAGGCATCAGTCAATCCAGTCCATCGATCTCAGTCCCATTCTGGTAATGTGTTGTCATTCTGCCTCAAATCAGCATCCTCATTTGTTTTCCTTACCGGCATCTCTGTCCCTGTCGTTTCTCTCTCTCTCTCTCTCTCTCTCTCTCTAACACTCTCTCTCTCCCTCTTTCTTTATCTCTGCCGTTTTTCTCTTTTTCTGTCGCTTGTCTCCCTCCTCTCTCTCTCTCACTCTCTCCGCTGTGAATCATGCCTTCTGTCAGAGCAAGGTTTTTTTTTTTGACAAGCGCTCTCTCTCTCTCTGCCAACCAACACACCAACGCAAACCCTCCTCCTCCTCCTCCTCCTCCTCTCCCTTTCACTCTCTCTCCCTTATAATTTTTCTTCTCCTCAATTCAGACTCTCTCTACCTCTCACTCCCTCCCTCCCTCCCTCTCTCTCTCTCTCTCGCTCTCTCACTCTCTCTCTCTCTCCCTCCCATTTACACTCCACACAGCTTCAGGGCTTTAAGAGCTTTGGAGCTGCAAAGAGACCAACTTCTTCTCTCCATCTGCCTCTTTTTTTTTCTCTCTTCCTCCATCTCTCACCCGTCATCTCTCTATCTTATTGCTGTCTTTCTCTCTCCCCCATTCTCTCATTCCCCTCTAGATTTAGTTTGACCTGAGTGGGTTACCCTTGGGAAATCATCACCACCAGACGTTTCAGAAATGAGGTAACGAAGGAGAAGAGAAAGAAGGACACATCTCTTTCTATCTATCTATCTATCTATCTATCTATCTATCTATCTATCTATCTATCTATCTATCTATCTATCTATCCCACATATCTATGTTTCAGTCTCCCACACACTCTTTTCTTCTCGGGCTCTCTCCATCCCTCTTGTAGCCCTCTCAGTTTGCCCTCTACCTCCCACTCTTCACCTCAGCGTTAATGCAACACGCATCACTGTGGAGGCGGCAGGGAGAGTGAGAGAGACAGAGAAAGAAAGCGCAACAATGAATACTCGCATACTGTATAGTGCAGTTTGAAAGCATCGGCAGCAGCAACATCATTCGACTATATAGAGCTGCGTGCACATGGAAAACACCGAGTCTATTTTTTTTTTTAAATCATTAAAAGATGTTAAACCATGATCAGCAGCATCATATTGTGTCTTTTTTTTGCTCCTTTCTATCTGAGTGATATAACAGCTCTAGAGTGATATAACAGCACATCACTGTCTCTAGTGTACAGACAGTCATGTTTTTTTATGTTTGTGTGGAAATCAATAGAAAAGGAAGAGCTTGGTCGTTCGTATGATCAGCAGCAGCAGCAGCAGCAGCAGCAGCAGCAATCACCATATTTGGACACAGAAATCGGTGCCACCTACGAGAAACACAACTTCATTCAAGGAAGAAGATGTCACAAGTGCTGCTGCCCACATTGTTTGATTGACAAGTTGTTATTCACCAAGGCTGCACAGTCCTCTAATGCATCATTCAGTCTTAATAATAGAAAATGATACTTAGAAATTTCTCATCTGCATTTGGATCCAGATCTGCGTCAAAATTAGAGACCACTCAGACCAGAACAGGATTTATGAGGCCATGTCAATATTTAAGAGTTGCAAGAGGGTGCAATTGCACAACAATGTTGAAGCGTTATGACAGTAAATGTCAAATGGCACTCAGTACAGAACACAGGTTTCTTGTCCAAGAAAACTGGAGATCATTTCTGCTTCCCAAGGACTTCCCAACATTGTAGAATGCTACCTTTTAAAAATATTAGAAACATTTCATTTTTTTATTGCATTTAGAAAAAGTACAACATTTAAATGCAATATAGAAATTTCATTCATTTCATTAAGAAGGAACATTCTATAATGGCGTGATCCCTTGGAACAAATAAATTAATTTTTTTGTTTTTTTCCGTGTCATCCCATATGTCACATAATGAGGTTTAGACTGGAAGACATCTGCAGCAGAAGTGGCGGGAAAAAGATTCTAAATACTGAAGAAATTTTGTTTCGTGGGAATAGGACTCAATCAAAACAGGCCAAAACATAAAATGGCCATATGGTGACATCATTTCATCTACATCTGCTTCTAAATCCATGGTCCATATCCTAACTGGACAATATCTATGGAATGTCAATGAAATCCCAAGTTTAAAAAATATATATATATATATATATATATACTGCTAAGTGAGAGACAAACAGACCAATGGGACTAAAATAAAATAAGCCTTTCCATGGGGGTGATGACCAATTAGAATGAATTGATTTGATTTATTGATTGGGACAGTGTGCAGTTTTTAAACATTAAAGATGCACTGCACCGGAGTTAGCTCAAAGCTAAACTACATCTGCAGTCCCCACAATCAAAACAGCACAACAACAAACAGCACAAAGCAAAAACCACACAGAACACACCACACAAAATACAAATCTGCACACAGCAGCACATCACATACACCCACAATGTCAGCTAAAAATGAATAATGTAAACTTGTCAAATTGAAAGCAAGACTACCTGCGCTAATGAGAAGACACACTGAGTTTAGACTCACTGGTCACACAGCTGATTGGTCTTTAGTATCTATCTATATCTATCTATCTATCTCTATATATTTTTTCCAAAGCAAAACCAAAACTGATGATGATGGAGCTGACAGACAGAGTCAAACATAATAATAATAATTTTCATCCTCTCTTGAATCAATTATTCCAGCAAGACACACCAGACTCACTCAATATAATAACAGTGGATACAGTTATATGACATGACAATAAACAAGGAGCTAAGCTAGTAAGCCTGCACTATGTAATATAAGTGGTTGACTATACGCTAAGGTGGCTCAGTCAATATGCATTGAAATGAGTTCAATAACATCTAAATAAACAATGAAAAACGGTGAGAATATAATGTTATTTCTGAAGGTCACGGGTTTCGATTGCACGCCGTACCATTCACCACTGTCTTGTTAAAACTGGGCCAATCGTTTCCAAGACATTTGGTGCGACTGACAGATACTAAGACTGACTCACGCTCCCCTTTCTTGTGCTTGTTCTTATATATATGAGCTCAAGTGGTGTTGATTCAGTGAGTATGTGTGTGTGTTGGAGAGAAAGAGACTGGAGACAGAGCGAGGCAAGCAGAGACAGGAGAAAGATCTCACAGTCAACACGGTAAAAAAAAAAAAGATATATATTTTTTTATTTTCTGAAAAACAGCCTGGAAATGTGTGGCTCAATTTATTCAGACTGCACCGCCTGGTGTGTCCATACTGAACAGCTGAGTGTGTTGTGTTTGATAAGACCAACAGCTGTGAGCGCATGAAGCCTGACAGTAGTTAACTTTAAACTTCTGTTTATGTTCCTTCGTGTTTCCCAGCGTCTTACTCGCTAATGAGGGTAAAAGTTTGACCTTCATAATATTCTAAGGCCACGAGCTTCAAACTTGTGATCCAAAGCTACAAACACAGGACTGGTGGCTGGCCTCCGTCTGCAGGACAGGGTCAGGAGTTTAGGGATTTAACAAGACCTTGGTGCTGAGCTGCTGCAGTTGCACATCCAGACAAAGCTGACGTGGATGGACATGACTGCTTTGAAAAGTTCACATTTTCCTTCCCTGGTCACTGGGAAAGTCTATAATGAATTTAAATGATTAAAAGCAACAATGTTCCTGTTACTTTTTTTTTAACATAATTCTTCCAACAAGTCTAATCGACACACACACGGTAATTATGTGACTCTGCCTCACAAAATGACCTGAGTGTTTTCTGCTCCACAGCCCTGTGCTCAAGGTTTGATTAAATTTAGGTAAGTGAAACTACTTAGGGAAATATTATGATCGTGTGTGAGACACAGGATGTCACGGCGGCTTCAGGTGTTCAACTCGGTTGCTTTGCACGCCCAACCGACCTCGTCCCCAGGGAAGCCTTGAACATGACTAATGCTGCTGTTTTTCATTGCAACGTTAGCTTTTAGTTCAGCACGGCAAACCCTCAGTTTCACAGAGCTGCAAGCACATCTGTAGACTCTTAGTCTTGTTTAATATACTGGATAACATTTTTTTTTTATACCTGGACTTCATTAGGCCTTTACAGCATATGGTTCATCTTTCTGTGTAAAATTTTAACCTCAGCATCAGACTGAAATCAGAGTTTTCAGTGGTGCACGTAAAGCATTTCATAGGATATGTTAAACGGCTACATTATATTCATGTGCATCATATGTCTGTGTGAGAGATAAATAACCTGTGGTGCCTTGCATCTTTAACATCTCCGTCAGAACCTAGCCTCATGCCGCACGAACAGACAGCTGCTCTGCTCGTTTATCGCCCCTCATTTATTGTCATCAGTAAGAAATGTCGACATTCAAATCCCACAGCCAGCTCCTGGTAAACAAATGAATCACCTAAACCAAATGCTCAATCTCTATTTCCACAAAAACAGAAAACGACTGCTGACGGCTGAGTTCAGAGCTCATGAATGATAAAACGCTGGTCGGAAACATTTCAGAAGCACCACAGTAGGCTTCTGGCACTCCATATGGTGGCCTGTAACTGACACAAATACAACGAATCACATTATCATAGTAGGCGCAGTGAACTCGCCAAGGAGAGCAGGAATCCGATAGAAAAAGTCTAATGAAATATAGAACTGCACTATGTGTCATGTGAACAGAGTCGCTCGTTGTGATGAACTCACAGAGAATTATCACCGACTACTCTGCACTTCATCGCAGCCGTACGGAGCATTTGAATCTCTTTTAGTTTGTTGGTTTTGTTTTCCAGCCCAGAAACTCTGCTCTCTTCGACCTCGTTTCAGTGAAGAAAAAAAAAAAAAAAAAAAAAGCTCTGCTAAACACACTGTACAGTACCTGCTCAGCACCAAACAGCAGTCACACAGTCAGCGACTAGCTGGGGAACATCATGGAACACTAAGCAGCTGAAGAGACACATTTTTTTTTCACAGGAGTAAAAACAGAACTAAAAAAGGAGAGTAAATATTGGACTTACATTTGTCAGGCAGCCAGAAACAAACAAATACCAACGTTTCTTGTCTGCCAGATATTTAAATTAGTAATTCAGTTTGTTCCACAGCCACTGAGTGTCCAAAATCTAACAAATGCAAGCTTTAATCATGACAGTCAAGCTTTGGTTGGGTGATGAATGAGTTCGCTGCAACATTAGAACCTACACAGGTGCTATGAGGCAGCCTAGGTGGGCATTTCTGCCTACAACTGTGACCACAGAGAATTTCACACGCCGCATTTGTTCAACATACGCCTTCATCCACCATTTGATCCAAGTTCTGACTCTCCATCCCTCCCAGTGGCATGATAAATGATGTCATAGTGTGTAGAAAGGCTCTGATCATGTTCTATGGTATATAATAAGTGTTTGTTCCTCTACACAAGACCAACCACCATGTCTACCGACGCTGTCGCTGTGCTGGGTGATGCTCTGTATCACAGCTCCCTCCAGTGGTGGCTCACTGCAGGTGAAACCATGTGAACGCAACTTCACACCTAATCGTCACATTCGGTTGAACAGAGTGACAGGGAGGGTCTGCACATTGAGAACTTGTATGATCACAAGTGTTTGCACAGGAAGCAGGTTGCACAGTCATCACGCTTAGCTGCGTTTTTTGAATGCATGTGTGTGTTATTGACCACATATGCTTATCCATGCTCAACCATCTGTAGGTTTTAAAAAATGTGATCAGAGAGCTCAAACAACAAGGGGGGGGGGTGGGGGTTGGGGGGGTTAATTTGCTTGTGAGCCTCAGTTTGGAAATAAAAATGCATAAACTGAGTTGTGAACTACGAGGCATATAAACTGACTAAAAAGACACACTGACCTTTAGACTGCACTCGTGCAAACTATGTTAGAGTTTAACTGTTGTGGGTTTCTAACCTATTTCGCGCCAACTTACACGTCATCTTTAGTTTTAACTGCTTTCATGCCGCTGAACCTACAAACATCCAGTCTTTTCTCCAGATTGAAAGTCTTTTCAGAGTGGAAACGCCTCTGAAATCACAGGGACACTAAGACTTCACACTAAAAGCCGCACCCCGATATATCAGTCCAACTCTACTCTCAACTATGATCTATCTGGATGAGGCCAGAACAAAATCCCCTCTGTCACAACAGAGAAATGAGGTTATAAATGAGAGATGAGATAAGCAAAAGAGAGGAAGTGATGAAGACTAGAACTGAAAACAGTGAGATGTAATGTAAAAGCAAAACGGGGGAGGTGGGAGAAGGTAGGAAGAGGAGAAAAGTGGGGAGCGGGGGGGGGGAGAAAAGCTTGCGGGGAAACATGAAGTTGTACATTCCACAGTTTGAGTGGGGGAGCATCTGGAAATCTTTAAAGGAGAGAGGAGGGGACTAGGAGGGAGAGGAGGAGGAGGCTATAGGAGCATCTGCTGAATATTTAGGCCACACATAAGGGATGTGAGCAGAGGGGTTGTGTTTCTATGAGGTTTGCATATGCAAAACATGAGCAAAAATAAGATTTCATTTTGAAATATTTGTTGGCTTTATTGCTCACAAGTGCAACACATCTAGACGGGACCCTCAGCAGTTGAATAAGAGAGCAGGATTGCATGAGACAGAAGTTGTAAGACAGTATTTCACAGACAAAAAAAAGAAAAGAAAAAAGACAGAGTGAGAGAGAGAGAGAGACAGAAAGAGAGAGAGCGGGGGAAGTCTGACCAAAGTGTTCGGCCTCTTCCTGCCTGACGAACAGCTCAGGAAGTTAAGGCAGACACAGAGGGTAGGGCTGACACACAGAAAGATCTTTTCCCTTTGCCTTCAGGTTTTCCTTATTCAGTCCTGCTCCGATCAACAAGGGGAAGAAAAGAGGGAGTAGGGGGAGGGTGGGGAGCAGAGAGGAGGTGGAGTTTTTTCGATGGAGCTGAGAGAGAGACAGAGTGACAGAGAGCAGTCGAACACTCAATCTGTGGAAATATGATGGAAGCCAGCGTCGTTTCCCAGGACGCAGGGTGAGTTTGGGACCGTGGAGCTGGGTGAAAATACAGTGCAGGGACTGTATTCTGTCGAGGCAGCGGAGTGTTGTAACTGTCATGGAGGGGAGGGGGAGCCCGGGGGTCGAAAGTCAGACAGCAAGAGCAGGAAAAACAGATGTAATGACTCACTGACTAATATATAGGTCAGTGGCTACTCAGAGTTTTTGAACCATCAGATGTCGATGTTTGTTTGATCCTGCTTGTAGAGAAGAAAGCGAGCTGTTGAAAGTTGCCACTGAGCACTTGGAAAAAAAAGCTTATTACACCTTTATAAGGAATGATAAAGTATGTTAACTTTTAAATGTACAAGTGTTTGAATGTCAGATGAAAACTTCAGTTTCTACAGTCTAACTACCTCGATTTTCATAACTTCCAGCTGTGTTTTGGTGACGGTGCAGATCAAAATGTGATTGAGGATTCCTTTGGGAATGAGGGAGAGTCATTCTTACTTGGTGAACTTGGTTGAACTTAAGTTGATGCTAAACCTGAATACTAAGAATTAGTTTGGGTTTTATTGCTCTGTATGGTTGAGGCTTACAATCATTTTCTCCCTTATAGACAAGGTTATGAGATTAAAACTAAATAAAAGATGAGTTTTAAGCTGGTGCCGTGAATATGTTGCTATTCCTTGTACTTGTGTTAGGCTTTGATTATCCTAAAGGTCATGCTGGGCCGTGCAAGCAGTTGATGTGCTGTCTACCAGGCTGCTGAGAAATCTCACACCACACATTTAGGACTGAAAGACTTTGAAACTACGTAACCATGACGTGTTTTTACTTCTTTAACTATCATAACAGGGAGTAGATATGAGTGCGTGATGTTTCCAAATGGCAAAAAATCTAATAGAGTATGTTCCAGCGTGTCTGTGCGTGTCTGTGCTGACTGTTTCACTTACCGATGCATTTTCCTTCAACTTTAAAATCCAGCTGACCCAACAGTTATTCAACCCCTTTCCTGTGGGCAAGCATGACATGTTTGACACAAACAGGAATTTGGGGTGTGCGCTGCAGTCTTGTGATTTCCTCAGTTTTGCAGAATATTTATTTGAAGTTCAAATGACCTCATTCAACACTGGATTCTAAGTGGCTTTAAACACTGATTCAGTGATTTCATTTACAACTGGTGTAAACATGCATTTTTAAAAAAAAGGACAAATGTGATGCTGACTTAGAACTTTTAAAGGATCAACTGTTTCTGGAAAGACACATTATGAATATTTGGGTTTTTTTTTTAAATATATAGATTTTCAATACTCTGAACAATTCAAACCACATTCCGCTCCATTGTATCAGGATGGAAACGGAAATCTCTGAGACAGATATATCAAAATGTGGACAAATAAAACCAAACTGCATGACTAGATTCCACCAGAGGTACGAGAAAAACATCTGTGTTACGGGAATCTGTTTGAACATACTTCTCATGTCATCCATTCCAAATAAGAAAGTAAAAAGCCAGTCAAAATCAAGTAAGTAAGTCAGTATTAAAAGTATTGCAAATGTTTCTGTAGCGACTGCAAACTGACATTTGAACTGACACAGTATTAAACTCAATATCAACGGGCTGGTGGCACTTTCTCTACAAACACAACAGAGACCAAAGACATAAACCATGGTGTCATATCTCTGAGCTATTTGAAGTCAAAAACCAGCCGACCACAAGAGGAGTGTTCTCTCTCATCTGAAGGCAAAGTAGATTTACCTCGTCGCTACAGCGTTTGGCTTTTTAGCATGGAGTTTCTGAACCATCAATATGACATCACATCCTCCTATTCCTGTCAATGTTGAGGACATCTTTTCCTGTTGCTACATGACATCACCACTTCTTTTTACAATGCGCTCTCTTCTCCCTTCCCGGTGTGAGGTGATCGTTTTGCAGAGAAAACATGCAGACAACAGACAAAACAGCTAGCTATATTAGCTAGCAGCTCAAATGCTTTCTGAGTAGTTCATGCTAAGGATAAGGCTGTTTTTTTTCTTATTGTTAAATCTTATGAAAGGACCAAAACCAACAAAAAATGTATATAACTAACTAACTAACTAACTAAGTGCCACATTGTTGCCCTGGCTGACATGTTCCTTTATCGCCTTGAATGAATGAAATTTATTTTGAGTCGATTCCACACACTGTTCTGCTGCCATAAACAGCCTAATAGCTAATATGAATTAATCAGCTGCTGGAAATAGTCCCTAACAAATGCACTATATTTGACTAATCTTAGCTAAACACTGCGGTGCCCAGCCGTTTCAGGAATTACCCTGCCTCTCTTTGAAATTACATTACATACAGTATTTGTGACTCATATTTAGTTACTACGAAAATCAACATATTTATGTTAACAGTGTCTCAGTTAACGATAACTTAATGAGAGAGGTGTTGCTTGTAGTGACAAACCCACAGAATTACCATAACTCTGCAGTTGTCCGAAGCTCTACGCAGTGTTTTAGCATCTTTTAACTTGGTTTGGTTTTACAGTCCAACACTTCACTGCCACTTCACTTCAATCTAATGTCTCTCACCTCTTCCAGCAGCAGCATAAGGCTGTTTTTAGTGAACAAGCTTTGTTAAACCCACTGTACACTACCTGTAATGCACCAAACAGCAGACAGACAATGTCAGCGACTAGCTAGTGAACATAGTGGATCAACAGCCAGATATTTCCCACAGAAGTTAGTGGAGACAAAAAAAGAGCTAAAAGGAGAGTAAATATTAAACTTACATTTGTGGCAACTGTTAACATGTTCACAACTATTTTATAAGGTGATATATGTTGGTGTTGTGTTTACAGCTCAGTTTGCTGCTGTAAACACGACGTCGACCAAGTGGCCAAAAACTTTTGAATGCAGCGTTAAAGATTTCCTTCTTCAGTAGGAAACAGTGGGTTTGGAAATGAGCGCCACAGACAATGTTAGAGAAGTAGGGAAGTACTGAGAGACTAACTCATTTTTCATTTTGCACTTTAAGCTTCAGTCCAAGATGGCACGCTTCAAGAACAGACTCTCTTTCTGTATTGCGCCACAAAAGAACCTCTGTCTTTACAAAACAATCTTGCAGACTCCGAAAGCTAGCCGGTTGGTGCTAATCTCAATGGAAACAATGATTCACAGTAATCATACACATGATGTGTTGCTAAACACATGCTTTACACAGAATAAACTTTAATCCCAGTCAGTATCTGTGGAGTCACAGAATATGAGTCAAGTTCTGGTGACCAGATGCTTGTTTCTTGAGGCTGAAGTTGAAGTTGAAGCAGATATAAACAAATCTCTCTACATGTTATTTCCATCCCTGACCCTTAGCCTTTTCTGTTTCCTTTACAGCCACACAACCCCTCTGACAGGAGCACTCGATACTTCAACCACCCCCTCTCCTGACTCCATCCCTCCATCTTCTCCCCTTTCACCACGTTCCCTGCCCTCTTCCAACCCTCCCGCCCGACCGCGTCGACCTAAACCGCCTCCTCCTAGCTTGAAGTCCTCCCAGCTACCTTCTCGACCTCCTCTACCTCCATCCACACCTCCGTCTCTCCCTCCTCCTCTCCCTCCTGCCTCCAAGCCTCTCTCTTCCAACCCTCCTCCTGCTTCTGTTCCTCCGACTCTTCCCTTCAGCCCTCCCCCATCTCTTCCTCCCCCTATCTCCCCTACTCCTGTCTCCCCTCCTCCTTTGCTTCCTCTCCAGCTTACTCCCACTTTTACTCCTCCTCCTCTTCCTCCACCTTTATCACCAACAACCCCATCCTCCTCCTGTTCCTCACCTACCCCCCCAAATGTCATCCCTCCATCCTCTCCAACACCTTCACTGCTGAGCCCTATAGATCGGCTGGTGGGGAGCGCACCAGTATGGCAGCCCAAAGGACTCAGTCAAGACCAAACCACTAACATTATTGGAAAAGAGACAGCTGGGGTGAGAAATACACATACACCTTTAACATACATCTTTGAATTACACTTTTGTTTATGGATCTGTAAGTTGCTGATAATTTCCATACACGTTTCCTGTCAATGAGTTTAGTGAAAAGTCCTGCCGTAAATACCCAAGTAGGTGTAGGTTTTGATTTATGTTTCAGTGCTGGATTCCTCCCAGTGATATCACCAGTCAACCCAGTGCCAACCCAGAGTTGTATTCAAATTCTTTCCTTTACTTTGTCATATGAGTGACAGTGGGTTGATCCGAGCAGAGGGTTTACAGTGAAGACAGCTTTGCTAGGTGTGTAACTGAAAAAGAGACTTGCTTCCTGTCGTCTTCGCTCTCAACATCCCAACATGTGGTTACATTTTTCAGGAGTCACATGTCAGCTATGGCCGTAGCTCATGGCATAGCCACGGAACCTACGCACACAAGTTCACGAGTAAAAATTCATGTTAAAGCTCACTATTCGACACATAGTGTCTTGTTTGCTTAATTGGCTCACAAATAGAAAGAAAAAACAATCATTTGTGGTATTAGAGTTAGTTACATGCTGGAACTTCCTGACATTAAGTCATCGCAGTGCGGTTTCTAGGCAACCAGCGGTGACTGCGCAGAAGTACTGGGCAGATGGATACTAAACACGTTTGTTCATCAATTCAGTTTCAATTCCCTTTTATAACCACAGAGCTAAACTGGTGAAATCTGATTCCGGTACAGTGTGTAACAGCTCACTCTAGTCACTACACAGATGAGAAGGACACACCCACGATCCCATCAGATGGGTAGTTAACACTTCACATATTTACACAACACAAGTTAGATACATATTGACTAGAGGGGCATGCGTAGTTATACCATACCATACATCATGTGATAAACACTGGGGTATAAAAGTGTTGGTAGACAGATTTTAAACTTTGGACAGAACCAGCAGTTCCTCCAGTTTTTATGCTCTAGCATATAAGCTAAGCGAATCACCTCCTGGCTTCAGCTCTGTTCTAACAGGAGAGCTGTGCCCATTTTGTAAGTCTCTTTATACTGTAGGTGTAGGGAAGTGTGAACTATGACAAAGTCAGAGGGAGTTGCACAAAGTCTAATAAACTGTCCATTCAGACTGAAGATTGCAAATTTGAAAATTTGAAGTCTTTCGGGCCACATTAGCCGCTTTGAATGTTGAATCATGTGCTCGCCTTTGGACAAATGTTTTAACTTTTGCGTGTTTAGCTGATCTGCTGTGCTCAAATTAAAAGACCTTACATTAGCAATTAATTATAAGTCTGCCAACTTGACACTGTCTTTATTTGGTCTATAGACGCTCTCAAATGACATAGTCCTCTCCAGGAGCTTTCCTATAGAGTACATTTACAGTTACATATCCTTTCCTTTATAGAAAATAATAGAATACTACGGTTTACAAACTCGATTTCGAAAACCTGATTCAGCATTTTACTGTACATGTTGTCATACTGACCTCAGAGTTGTCACCTCTCATAATGACATTTGCAGGCGTTCCTGGTTCACAGCACAGAGGACAAGGGCATGATGCTGTCAGTACGGCTGCCTGAAGAACAGGGGATGTCACCTGTACACAACCTGATGGTCAAACAGTACAAGACATGTAGGTGCTACACTGACCAAAACAGATTACTGTAATGCTGCTAATGCTGGTGTAATACCTGCACATAGCAGATATACATCTATGGCTCTGCACAGACAGCATGGTATATTAGTTGGTCATTTATTGTGAAATTGTTTCCTGTCTCAGTTCTTCACTTAGACGGTTCCTCTCTGGTTTTCGATGACATCTTCAAAATGATCTCCTTCTACTGTGTCAGCAGGTAACACACATATATACACGTACATACATGTATATATATATATATATATATATACACATTTCAGTATATGTACAGTATGCACAGACACACACAGATTGATGTTATACAGTAGCATGTGCACACATTGAAAAACACGACTAATAAATACAGATATGCATAGTTACATGCACAAAAACACTCGTGCATATATAGTACAGTACACATAAACAAGCACTCACGCTGTGTATGTTCACACACACCATAGAAATATTATCTCACTTACTCACTTGTGTTTGCTCTTAACGTCGGCTTTTTTATTGTTGAATCCACCAATCAGAGACATCCTGGCTATCCCACTGAGGTTACCTCTGGCCATTACCACGGCAACCAAGAGAGAGGAGCTGGAGGTCATCTCTGCTATGGGTGCAGGTAGATAAATCTGCATACCATCAGTGCACTGATGTCGGGACGTTGCTGTAGGAAAGGACAGGATACAGTCATGAAAAATAGACTACAAAGAAAACACAGAAAACGGACACATTAGTGAGACTGCTGGCACTATTAGCAGTAATGTATGAAGGAATGTACCCTGTAAAAACACAGACCATATGAATATACTGTATAACAAAAAGGGAAGCAGATATGCATCACATTTAAGTGTCTTCACTGACATAAAAACCCTCATTGATCATTGTGAAATATTTACTCTATGTGTTAATAGCTGTTCCGACTAGCCACTCTTGAAGGTGGAGGGAACATGCTACATCATTCACATGGGGATAAACAACATGCATTTTCAGTCAGTCTTCCTTACAGGTATTCCTGGGGTTGCACTTGTTTGTACCCACAACAAATGACAGTTGTGTAGTTCCTTTCCTTCTCACTTCTGTGATTGCTGTGTGTGAAGCGGGTGACATTGGCAGATTGTCAGCTCTAGAAATGGTATCGTCAGAAAGTGTTGTGACTTAAAGGCTATTCGACAATCTGATAAGCATTTCATCTGAACCATACTGACCTCTTAATACTTAATGAGTCCCTTCCCCTCCATTAAGAGATTTGCTTAATTGCTTTCCTGTCAATAGTTAGATGAGAAGATAGATGCCAATCTCATGTGTGGAGCTAAGGCCAGGAGGCAATTGGGGGAAGTAGTTATCCTGGCAGACCAGCGTCTTTAAAGCTCAGTAATGAACATGTTATATGTCAGCTGTGACTTTCTCCAGAAAGTCACTGTGCTTGGTTGTTCATAAAACCATGACCAGTCATTTTTCTATTTCTTTTTGGGCATGCATTAACCAAACAAATTAGAATATAAGCTTTAGAGATGTTGGTATGTGTGTTTTAGGAACTTTGGTGAGAACCTTGCGAGCTACTTCTCCTTTCTTTTAGTCTTTGCTAAGTCTTTGCTATGCTAAGCTAGGCTCATGGCCTGTTGGCTTGAGCTCCATGCCTTTCAACTCTCCAAGAAAACTGTCCCTGATCCCAGTTAGAAAACAAGTGTGTTATCCAAATCATCAAACTATTCCTTTAATTAAAGTCCTCTATCGTGTCTTTAAATAAGCAATAAGTCATTAAAGAATGTTGTCATGTGATCATATGATGCGAGACAAACAATTACAAGAAAACCAGAAAATAATGAAAAACATGTGAAAAGAAAAGGTGAGTTCAATGCAACTCTTTCAACACTGATTGCATGTGTTGCAGATTTCTGGACGTCCGATTTGAACCAGCAGACAAAGAGCCAGGACCCGGTTTCAGATCAGAACCACAGCAGTCTGTACCTGTACGTCAACCCAGTTACTGTGGAGGAGCCCAACATAGACCTGAAACCCTCCCCCATCTCCAAACTTGAAATCATCACCCCTCAAAACATCAGCTCTTCCCTGCAGAATGGAGGGACCGCACAGCAAGTCACCCCAGAGGTCAAAGGTCAGACTAAGACCACGTCCAACCAGGAAATTAAATACAAGAGACCCCCACCACGACCCCCAAGCCTGGGCTCAGGCTCAGGCTCAGGCTCAGGCTCAGGCTCTGGCTCTGGCTCTGGCTCTGGCTCCGGAATGGGCCTGCTCTTCTCATCTCCACCCTCTGTTCATAATTCATCCTCAGCTGACAAAAAAGAGGAAGGAAAAGGAGGAGTTGGGGAGAGAGAAGAGAGGAAGTTACTATCAACATCACCTCCTCCGTCAAGGCCTCCTGTCCCACAGCAGAGCCGAGCCGCTCCCCCTCTGCCTCCTGCTCCTCTCCATCGCACCTCCTCCAGGAAAAGTACTGACCGAGAGGGAGGAGAAGGGACAGAGAGAGAGAAGGGACAAAAACCTGCAAAGAAGACTGAGAAAGAGGGGGTAGGAGAGAGAGGAGAAGAAATAACAGGAAGTAAACCAGCGCTGCTGGCTGAGGGTGCTGAAGCAGAGAACAGTAGCCAAAATCAAGAAGAAGAGGTGAAAAAGGAGGGAGAAAAGGCAGAGGAGAAAGAAGATGAGAAGGAGGAAAAAGAGGTGAGAATGGATAAAGAGGAGGACAAACAAAAATCCAGCTCCCAGTGTCAGCCGTTGGGAAAGAAACCGTCCCGTCCAGTCCCTCCACCAAGGAGGAAACCAAGCACTCCAGGCTCACCTGTGTGCCCCAACCCGGCTGGTTTAATCAATCAGAGCGCTGGAATTAGAGCAGCCCCTCCCTCCCCAGCACGGCGTCCAGATGTGTCACTGTACTCTCCTCAGGGAGGCGCCGCGCTGGGAACAGACCCCGACTCCTGCTCGACCAGCAGCACGGAGGAAGAAGGAGAGCAGAACCAGGAGCAGGAGCAAAACCACAGGTAGGTCCGGAAGGATTGACTGGAGCAGGTTTCTAAATCATGACGAAACAGTGGGAGGATATCTGTGGGTCAGAGATGAGATCATGTTTGTTGTAGCAGTAGATTTTATTCAGTTCAGTGGAGAAAAGATTCATGTGCTGTCAGTACATAAAGAGGAAGAGGGGTACCAGAATAGGCACTTGTGGCTCACCAAATATAGCAGAGGATGACACAGAGAGAGCAAGACAGAACATAACGTTAGATCGACGAGAGCTGAAACAGTCAAAGCAGTGCAGCATTTACTGCTAAACTTTTTTTTGACATTTACAACATTACTAAAAGTCGAACGCACACATTTGGCCCCGTAAAGCTGACAAAAAAAATGTGATAAATGTCAATACTGGAAAGTTTGGCCTGAATGTGACGCTGGAAAGAAAATCAAGAGTTTATCCTCTAGTAAGCAAGCCAGCGAGATTTTTTTTTTATCTCACTCTGAGTCAGTCTCAGAATGATGCCAGAGGAAAGGTCATTATGATCATTTACTAATTAGATTCTGTAAAAGGAACTCAGCAGACACGCTGCCTGCACCAGGGTTTTTCAGCACGGTCGAGTGAACCGAGTGGAGATGGATTATGGTTAATACAGTCGTACACAGAGTCTCACCCTGATTGTGCAACTCCTGACCTTGTGTGCAAGATAACAGCTTTAGTGTGGTGTTTGGGTTTAAAAAAAATAATAAAGTCGAAACAATCAGAGTTGTCAAGATTTCAATACAAGCTAGAACAGAGGAGCAAGTGCATTCTCAGGATACTCAGATAGCACAGATACATTGTCAAGAACACGTATTTTAGGCTTGTAGTGGCCTATCAGGAAGTACAAGATTGCCTGTTGCTTACTGATAACACAAATATAGAGGAGAGGAACTCTACACAAAGATCGAATCATCAAAACCTTCTCAGCCATGCAGAAGTGTTTCTCTATATGACACCGTGGCTGGACTTCAGAATCAATTGGTGCCACTATGTAAATTCAAAGGAAATTCACACAAGTCACAAGTTTTGCTTCACAGAAAGTGTCTATCTTTGTTCCTCAAGTGTCACGTGTCTAAGGAAATTGTGTCATCCAGTGCAAGGAGAAGGTTAGAAAATAAAGACTTGCTGTGCATTTCTTCCCAGTCGTCCAGCAGAGAGCCGCAGCCCCAGAGTACCAGTAAAGCGAACCTCCACTACGGTTATGTTGGACCGAGCCCGCTACCGCCTTTCCACCGTCCTCACCAGCCTCATCAGCCACGACCGCCGCCTCACGCAACGCATCGTGGAGATGGCTAGGGACCCCCTGACTTATTTTGGTAACCTGGTGAGTATGCTAAACCTTTCAGAAATATCTGTTTTTTGGTTTTGATCAGATAAGAACATCAACCACACAGTTGATAAAGGTTAGTAAAAATGGAATCAAGTTTAGTTTTCATGTTTGGCATTTAGGTGAAAGAACACCGCGCATTCACCCTGGAGACCATGTCCAACCACGCCACCTCCACTGAGCTGTTACAGGAGATAAGACAGATGATGACACAATTGAAGAGTTACCTGCTGCAGAGTACTGAGCTGCAAGCCATGCTGGAGCCGCAACATCAGTATACACAAGACAAACTAGGTAACTTTACAGCTATCTTTAAACCGTGAGGCTTTCAGCTCAATTCTTGCCGTCTTGGATTTTTTACTGGGGGTTGTAGAAATGTAGTCTTTCTTTGTACATTTTACTTTTTTATTCTGTGATCAAGTAAACTTTTGTGTTAATACGTTTTTTTTTTTCTTCATTTAAAATGTGGATGGTTAGACTTGCGACTTCAATAAAATTCTGGGGGGAGGGGGGGAACTGAATGCATAGAATTTTCCTTTACGTTTTACATTATGAAAGATAAAAATTGTTACATTGAAAACAGCACTTGCTCATAGTAATGAATTTACAGAAGATTGTGCCAGTGTCCTTACAGTCCTTCTTTGTTCTACTGAACTTTCAAGCCTCATTTATCAAAGCTTTTTGGTTTTATGGTACATTTACTTTACAGTTCAGTCTCACCGTTCTCATCATTCTCATTGCTTGCAGCTTTCATCAGGAAAACTCTGATAAACTTACTATACTCTAGCTGCCCAGCAACAAATGGCAGATAAGGTTAGCAACTAGGATGGAGACAAAGTTAAACAGCTTGGCATTTTTCTCAGGAGTTGGCGGAGACCAAAACAAAACAAAGCATATTACACAAGTGAAACACAACTCTGGATGAACTCTAATGTTGCTCTGTTTCTGCTGGATGTGTGTAGAAAACAGGAAATTGTGTGTTAGTCATATATGTTAACAGCTTGTTCTGGTGCTAAAAAAAGTTATTTTATACTTTATGCATGTGTGTGTCCATGCAGAGAGCATAGTAGAAGCAGCGTTATGTAAGAGTGTACTGAAGCCGCTGAGGGAGCCAATTTACCAGAGTCTGGTGAAACTGCACGAGAACAACAACAGCTTGAAACAACTGGCACAGAACCAGGTACGACAGGCCATTTGTACTGTAGCAGTGATGATGATAGCAGTTGAAAGTACTAACAGTGTTATTTTATCATTAGAAGTATCCTGCAGCTGTCAGAGTCTTTCCACAGTGAAGTTATATTAATAGCAGTAGCATATGTGATGCTAATGGTGTGTGTGTGTTGTTTGTTGTGTGTACCAGTCTGCTGTTCTAGGCAGCACCACCACAGCATTAGGAGTAACCACTGCTGTCCCTGAGGCCTCTGCTATGGAGAGGATCAGCATCAAACTGAGTAATCTCCATTTGGAGTATTCTCCTCAGAAAAAGATCGAGCTGCTGCTCAAGGCCTGCAAGATCATCTATGACTCCATGTCTGTCAGCTCACCAGGTCAGGACCCATTATACTCTTTTAACCTCTGACACTGTCCCAAAAAAATTCATGAATTTAAAGCCTGAGTGTATAACTTTTGCATTAATAAATAATAACAATCCCGCTCTTACAATGAAAAATCTGAATACATAAGCAATAAAAGACACCCTCGTCCAATTCAATACACTCAGGGGTTTTACTTTTTGTTATTTTGATTCAGTGGGCATCATGTGACCTGCAGTTCCAGCTGTGGCCACCGTGCCAAAATCGCCTTTCTGCTCAGCACTGATCTTGGGGACCTCATTGTGGTCCCGTTCAGCTTGAACTCAGTCAGGTTGATCGTAATGTCTTTAAAGCAACTGACTCGAGAGAATCTTGAGAAATGACAGAAAATTCTATCCTGTGATTACATAAAATGATATAAAGTAGCAATTAGAAAACTTCAGAGTGATTTCAAGATGGTTTTATCACAATTTAGAAATTAACGAACCACCGCCCAACCTGAAGAAATTCAGATGACTGAAGATTTTCTACCCTGAAATTCTGGGAGAAGCTATTTACGGCTCAACATTTCTGCCTCCTCAAAACCAAGTCTAACATTAAAGCAGATACCATGTGAAGTACAAACAGGGGCAGATAGACACTAATTTAAACAGATTACATAACACAACTAATTGTATAAACTCTGGAGTTTACCGTCAGAATGTTTGTATGTCTGTGTGTGTGTGTGTGTGTGTGTTTAGGGCGGACCCATGGTGCTGATGACTTCCTGCCTGTAATGATGTACGTCCTGGCTAGATCCAATCTGACCAACTTGCAGCTGGATGTGGAATATATGATGGAGCTGATGGACCCAGCACTAACACTAGGAGAAGGTACAAGCACACATACACACCCAGGCATGCAGTTATAACCCCAGAGAATACTTCAACTGTAGGAAACAGTATTTAATGTTCATATATGTATGTATGTGTGTGTGTGTTTGTGTGTGTTTTTAGGTTCCTATTATCTAACAACCACCTACGGGGCCTTAGAGCACATTAAGACTTTTGACCAGCAGAGGTCAGCAACACGGCAGCTCAGCAGAGAGGTTCAGGACTCCATCCACCGCTGGGAGAGACGACGCACGCTCAACCAGGAGCGCATGGCTCAAGGATCTATCCGGGTACACAGACACACACACACACACACACACACACACACACACACACACACAGACACACAGACACACAGACACACAGAAAACATCATCAGCAACCCAACTCTGCATGTGATCTATAAAAGTGCGACTGGCTCTCGTATGTCGTAGATGCTGCCACTCCTGGTATGCATCATGGCTTGAAAGTGATCACAGTACAAATGAAATGAGAAAAGACGTTGACAGTAGAATGCAAATTATTACATTACAAAACAAAATGATTAAAGTGGTCAGAAACATGACACCAATAGGACGTTGAGGACAGGCTTCTGGTCTGCTCGATGTGTAAATATTTTCCCTAATGCATTCTTTATAAAGTGAGAATATGTCAATGTTGTATTTTCAGCCTCCATGTAACCCAAAAACTCAGGTTTAAAAGATATAATTCAGCTAATTATGGGAAATAAATTCAGTCTATAATCACAAAAATTCAAAAATGTATTCAAGTGCATAATTATATAGCGTTAAGTTGTCATATTCCTGCCACCAAAATAGAAAAGCATATTATTTTGGTTATCATGATGTAATTCTTGTGTGTATGTGCTTTTTTTTTTTTTAGGACTTCCTGACAGTATGCTGTCCTGAGATTGGAAAAAACCCTAAAACTCTGGGTGTCCTCCCCACCACCACGATGGAACAGCTAGCTGAACAGTGTGCTGCGCGCTTTGAACAAGGTCAGCTCTGTCACATGTTTATTGTCAGCACTGGGTTTTTAGACTTAAATGAACTGCTACTATATGTATAAACTACAATTCACTTCAATGTTTTGATCAAAAGCAAATTTTTTTTATAGCTTTACTTTCACATTTAAAGTAATGTTTTAACGGTTTTAAAGGAGTACTCCAGTGATTTAGCACTGCACGCCCCCTACTGGAGGAAAACTTGTTTATTTATTTTTTTGTTCATTCCTCTAACTACTCTTATTCTAATTTGAAATGATTTGTAAAGCCTGCATAATTAAAAATAATTAAAAGTCACAACAATTGAATGTCTCAGTAATAATGGAGAGTAAAGGGATAGAAGTAAGTTCACCTAAATAGGTTTTACTAGTGAATATTGCTTTGTGCCTTTACTGTTTCCAGCATATTGTGATGTTTTACCACAGGTTTATTTAGCAGTATACTGGATAAACATGCTGACTATCATTGAGTTTGTATATTTTTTGCCATGATATTAAATTCTTTTAGCCACGTTCAAATTTTAGTCCAGAGCAGTGCCACTCAAGGGCAGAATCAATATATGTATGTATGTTCTTTATCAGTTCCAAAATTTGTACAATGGAGACCTTGTATGTTAAACCTAGAATTCTTGTACAGTAACTCAAATTTATCTCTGCTAGGGTTTTTGTTTGGTATCAACATGACATGAGTTATTAATCTTAATACACGTTCTAATTTCTAGAAATAAGTAGTATATAAGTTTGCTGGTGTCAAAAGTGTCTTTGTACTAGGTGGTGATAGTGTGACACCACTATTATAATATCATTACTACATTATTATAATTCTCTGGGTAAAATCATGTTTCTTTCCCCCCCAGACTCCTACATTCTCAGTGTGTATATGGATGACGTTCACCAGACCCTGGCCCCTACAGAGCTGGCCCTCAGTGTTAAGAGCAGCTTGCAACCAGGAGCCTACTGCTTTGTCTATCACCCTATCGACCAACCCGTCCACCAGCCCGTCCGCAGCTGCCCCACTGACCCGCCTCCGGCTCCACCTACAGATATCTGTTTCCAAGATGACATAGCAGCTGCTGATACTGTGGAGCCAGAAGCGGAAGAGGAGAGCCTGATTAGCTTGTAACTGCTCCAGGAACACAGTGGCAGCTGCTGTATCACTATGGTAACTACATCACTGTGGTGACAGCGTAATCATGGTGACTGCATCAGCAAAGCACTGATTCAAAAGGAGAGGGGGGGGGAAACATTTAGGAATGTGTTTTACTCTCAGGTCTCTTGAAACATTGATGTAATTGAGACTTAAAGGAAGGCAGAAAAAAATATAGAAGTGATCTGATCTTCTCTGTGCCTTTGGATAAACAGTCCACATCAGTCTGATCAGGTTCATATCAAACTACAGTAGACTATAGTATGGCTCTCTTCTTTTTTTTTTATGAATTTAATACAAGCTTGAGTCTCAGATTGATATGATGCTATGCATATTACCAAAGAGAACAATAACTAACTCAAACAAGACATAAAAGTATCATTTTGTATCTCAACACGGGGTCTGGTACCCCAGAGGTTGGAGGGGGATGTGGTTTTATAGAATGTAAAAGTACATATAATTCTACCATGCACATGTATGATCATGTTTATATTGTTTATACTCTATGATCTGTCTCTGATTACTTGGGTTCAGTATTATTGTGACAGGATGAAAATGTAATATCTGTAATTCCACAGCATTTCAATCAGAATTACTTTGAGAAGAATAGCTGCTACAACATGTTTTGAGGGGAAAGGCCATTGTGTGTGTATGTGCGTGTGTGTGTGTGTGTGTATGTATGTGCGTATTTTGTATTTAAAGCACAAGTAATAGTAGCAGCTATATGGACCAAAAATTTCACTTTCATTCCAATATCCTAAGTAAGCATTAAGACATTTCATTCCACATTTTGTCTTTTATATACTGGATCTGATCTGTATTGTAAATAAAGTTGCTTGTTACAATTTACCAATGCTGTTTCTATTTGTGTGGACATTTCTTAACTAAAGAGGTTGCAGTGCTTAACTTCTCGCACAGAGCTGATTGGTGAACTGCTGTGGCTTTCAGTGGTCTCACTTTTTTTTTTTTTAACTGGGGGAGGTTTGTTCTTTTCTGAACTTTGAGTGAAGCTGAGTTAAGTTTATGATATTTCACTGCCATGCTTGAGTGGTGATGATAAAAATAGCATGCATGGCTCCCCACGCTCTGGCTATACCGGGCAAGCTACAGTAACCATTAACTCCCTATCCAACCCAGCCCGGTTGGCAGTGGTCAGTCACAATAGCTCCTGCAGCTTCTTTCTACTGTTCTTACTTTCCCTTCACATTTAGTTCACCATCAAACATCATGTCATGCAATAAAAAGTTATTGAAAAGGGAAACAAAGCTCTCTGAGCTATCAAGCTTGCTAACTGTCGGTGAGCAAACATGTTAGCATGTTAGCTTAGCTCGGACACTAAGAGGACAATAACTTTGGGAGATATCCACTCTATTTGGCTAAATAAGATTGCTGAAGTCTCATTTTAGCTTCAGTTGAATGTTTTGGGGTTTTTTTTGTGCAGACTGAGCACTGTGGATTTTGGCTGGCATCATTTATATTGGAAGTGCAGAGCGGATCTCTTCACAGCCAGTTATGGACAGCACCAAAAACTACTTTAATGTACATATGGTTTGCCAACTGTATAACCAAGACTTATCAATTTATTAACCATTTATTAGCATATTAGTAACAGTTATAACTCTATTATTGCCATAAAAAGAGGACGAACACCAATAAATCGATTGGCCTTACGTAAGTGGTACCAAAAACAAACAAAATAAATCACAGAAGTAAAATTATGAGACTGGTGCAAGAATACAGGGGAACAAAACAGAAAGCAAGAAACAGGGGAAAGGATGACAGCTAATCAGTGAAAAAAGCTACAACTGTAGGCTATTTTTTTTCTGTCTGCAACACTGTGAAAAGACAGCTTTTTCATCTACAAAGGACACTTTTGTCTGGAGGGAAGCTGTTTGACATGAGTCCTCATTGCTATTCTCTTTCCAACATATTGATACAGAAGGAATAATTATGCTATTTACTGCACACATGTTTAAAATGTAAACAAATACTAGCTGGCTGTGAGCTAATAAGAATATGTGTCTCTTCAGTAGGATAATTCAGGTTTATTTCAACTTGTTTTAAGGTTGTTAGCCATTATTTCTGTCAGTTCAGTATGGAGGCCCATATTCACCAATGTGATGAAAAAAAATCCTATAAGTCATTATAATGAGAAACTTTTTTCAGAATAATGACTCAGGCTGTCAAAATAATGAGAGAAGCTTTCTCAAAATATTGACTTAATATCTCATATCTTGGCACAATATCAGTATATAAGTTATGCACATATGCCAGTTTTCAGACTTCTATGCCAAAGTACACAATCTCTACTGGACTATTATGGAATATCATATATTTGTCTTCACACAGTGTCAGCTGTGGGCCGGGGAAGGTGAGGGGGGGGGGGTTGTAGTGCAGTTTCAGCCCTTGGGTGTGCTACTGTCAATTTGAAGAGCGAAAGGCTAAAACTGGGACAGGATCTGTGGAGCGCATCATAGAACGAGTGCCTCAGACCTCAACATCATAATTAGTGACTCACTTTTTATATAAGCTACATATACAGTATATAACCTGCATGTTTCAGTACCTTTTACATTCATATCAACATCAAGCCATGACGCATTACAGAACATTGTATTACTCATGTGGTGTTATAGATTTGAGAAAAAAAAGTAAAGCATCACATGTTAGGATTGACAGGGGTATTAGTATTACAATCCAAATTCATAGCTCTTCTTGCTCAAACTTCTCTTTCTAAATCATAGTTCTTAAATCATAGTTGTGTATATAGGATGGATGTATGATGATAGCCTACAATAACTTTCCTTGTAATGCACACGGGATGGATGACCTAAGTGACTTCTTGAAATTGAGAAATATTCCTGAGGAAAAAATAGAGATCCTGAAGCATGAGAAGGAACTTGATTGTAAAAGCACAATATTTCATATGCACTATACTATACTTTTCACATACAACTTTCTTGTATTACTGTTTTATTAGACTCAAGATATCTAAATTGCTCTTTTTCTTTTTTAAACAATTCCGTTGTCCATGTTTAGAGTGATGTCAGCTGATGACAGATGAAGACTTTGCTATAATATGGTGATCGCTTGGCAGTGTTAGGATTTTGTAGGTGGAAGAAAAACAACCACAACAAAACTCACAAATCAGGTTTTTGAGAGCCTGAAAACAAAATTGGCCAAAAGAAAACCGTGTGATGAAGGAGGTAGCGACACAAACCAAATCAGGAAAAAATGCTCTGAAAAGAATGAGAAAAATAGAAATAGGGTAGATGCATAATGATAATGGAAAAAGAAGCTTTCAAGCAAGTGAGAGAAAAACGACAAACATTTCAAAGGATGCTGAGAAAAGGGATTTGATACAAGAAGCAACTGGCCTGTTCTTTCCAGATGGGAGAGATAATCAGGGGCCTTAACAGATTTTGAGTTAGATCTCAGAGATTATCAAGAGGTGACAGTTGAGACTGTAATCACAGTTGGATAATTGTGCACTGACATGAAACTCACTCTTCTTAGGTTTTATTTGACCACACAGAGAAGAAAAAAAAGACAGTCCACACAATCACAGCACAGTTTGGCTCCATTTTTGGATAGACAAGAAAACTCTCAGAATCAGTCTTCCACTTCTCTCTCAGTGTTGCTACAGCCCTGCCATCTGCTGCATTTGAAACAGTCAGCCTGGAAGGGATTTTTCTTGGAAAGACTACAAATGATGACAATTTTGACTTTTCACTATATTCCACCGAGGGTGGGAGTCAGGATGTTTTTGAGAGCAGCAGTTATTGTTTTGTAGTTTGTTGTTTTTATGGGAGACTTTTCTGAAAATGAGCAACAGAATTTGAATACACTGCATGTTTCACCACAAACCACACTCTCTCCAGTGAGAGAGTGAAGTGAACATTGGTTGTTCACAGAGGGCAGATACTGCCAGAGCCCATAGCACATTTCTGTGATGATGGACTTAAAGAGGTCATATACAAGCTAGGAGTAAGAGGGCAGGTGCTGGGCTGAAAGTGCCCAGATAAACAGCTTGCACAGGGCTCCAATGTCCACTTATAATTTATTGCACCAAGGTCATGTTTCGAGCATTACAGCTCTTCATCAGACTCAAGTGACACTTGAGTGTCACTGCAGTGTGCGAGCTGCTTATCTGTGTTTTTGGACTTGAAGAGGTTGACAGTAAAATCCAGCTTGTACTGCCAGATGGAACACCTGAGATGACGATGGAGGAGTTGTGAGAATCTCTCACAGAATTCTGAAATGAATTCTATGACCAATGCACAACAGGAAATGCTTTTAAAGTGCAGTTCCTAAGGCATGATTTTGGCCAGCAGCAGTGGGAGAGTGTAGGCCGAATAATTGCTTTTGGATGGGTGAGGGAGAAATATCCTCCTGTTAAAATCACGCCTGTCATATTAGAGCAAGCTTTCCTGGGATATGTGAAGAGCGATGTAGTGGAAAATTTCCTCAAATACATGCCTGAATCTGAGTGTACAGTGTTTGAATCATGGCAATCAGATTTTAACAGTGTGGACCAAGAGGAATTGATTGCCATCCTAGATAACCACAGCTGCAGAAGGATACTAACAGCCAGCAATCTCAATGAAATCCACCAGAGGCTTGCTCACAAAAGGCTTTTCAAGAGCCAGCCTATGTAATCAAACAATAGGCAAAAATACTCAGCACTGCCAGGCACAACCTTACAACAGTATACAAAACCCTGCAACCAACTGTGAGAAAGGTTGTGAAGACCTTCACCTTCCCAGAGACAATGAATGTCCACCAGAAGGAAATTCAGAAGTACCTAACCACATGCTTGAGGAGCGCTTATACACATCTGCGTGACCCACATGTGTGGCTGTGTGCTGGAGCTGTCAGTCCATTATGACATCTATCTGACTGCAGCTCTAAGATGAACAGGGTGTTGGAGTCTAATGTGTGAATAATAGACATAATCTAATACAGTCAAAGAAGTATGTATGTGTTTATGCTATTCACACACAATTTTGATGTAAAATCTTATTTCCTTGCATAATGTCAGTGACTAAGCATCCTCATTTAAAACCTTGCATAAGATTGAAATAGTTCAACAGATAGCTCTAACCCAATAACCCTAACCCAATAATGACAATGCATTCCTGGTTATTATCTAGATAATAAGATAACACCATAGGACATAATAGCATCATGCTAGTGGAGCTCAATGAGGGCAAACATGTATGATTAAATAACTGTCAACATTTTTAAGTAAAGAATCTTGTCTATCAAGATCAATGAAAACAAAGTTTTTAGCTATTTTTGTTTGCTATTGAGCTAAGCTATTATTATGTAAAGTTAATACTACTAAAGTAACATTTTGGTTGGCATTAGTTAGTGTCACTTAAGGTTAAGTCTTAATCACAATGTAAAGGACATCTATGGCAGACTGACCATTGTAAGATCTTTTGAACTAATACATGCCTAAAGTAAGTTTAGTCGTGGTGTAAACATCAAATAATGTTCATGAGGAGAAGAATTAGCATTTCTACAATTGCTGAAGTGTTCTCTTGTTCTGGGAGAATAAAAACAAGTGACAAAAAGAGCACTATGGCACAAATCACTTGCTTATCTGTTATAGAAGGTTCAAGTCTCAGGGTTAGTCATTCAAAACAACCATCTTGTCCATGAATCTCGAAACTAAATCATCAGACATATTCATTTACAAACCAAACCTACTGCATCGTCATCATCATCATCATTTTCTTATTAGCGTATACAGTACATTTGTTCTTACACAATTTAGATACCAAACAATCTTGTTTGTTGATACATAAAGGCAAGAAGCTGTCACGTAATATTTCGTCTCCACCAAAACTGGTTCCTTTGTAACTTCTCTCCATGGTCCGGAAGCTTAGTTTGACATTATTAATGCACTGTTTTCATTGCCGTTGTCCTGGGAAGTGATTTTTTATCCCAGTGGGAGCCATGTGTACAGATATCTGGCAGTTGGTTAGTTAGTTGATTGACTGTTTTGCCTTATTTGACACTAGTTTTGTGGGAGGGAGGCCAGCTTTTTTTTCCTCCTTACATACCTTACTTCCTTTGGAACATACTGTATGTATGTATGTGTACCAAAGGCCATGTCACATAAGCCTATAGTAAGTGACTGGAAAGCATAACTCTGGCAATTTTACAGCTACCCTGCACTGCAAAGTTCAGCCCTTCGAACCTGGCTGCTCACCACTTCACTATCTACTAGAGATCACACAACAATGAACTGTATTAATGGTCCATGCTGATGTCAAGGGGGTCAACAAGCTTTAACATACATTATCTAATTTGTAATTTTCACACCAGTTAAAAAACCACCATACACCATAATTCACTCAAATTTCTCTAGAATTTGATTGTTGTTTAAATGTAATATCTGACTGATTAACACATAAACCAATGATTCCAATTGGAAGATGAGGGCAGAGATGGGAGTTGACGGTGTTTCCGATGAGCACAGTGGTATTGTGAGGTGGTTCAAGCTTTCAGCCTAATGCTTGTTATCCTCTGCAGAGGATAACAGATAGTATGTTGCAGAGGCATTGTTAAGGTCAGATGCTTCCTGTCCGCAGGTCATTATTTCCAAAAAGGTCCATAATGAGGTCCTTAAATGGTAACAAGCTTTCTGTATGCCAACACACTGAGCAGTCTCCACCATTTCAACCTTTGTCTTGTTTCCTCTGCAGTGGTCACCCACGTGTAGAAATTGTTTGATGATCCAGGGGTAAAATATCAAATACACACAGGTGGGGTTTTTTTATCATGTCTTCTAAAGCTGATGTTTGGAGATGGAAGATTTCTCCATACTGACATACTAACAAGGTGACGAATGATGGCTTCCACTGAAATAAGTCTCAATTCTAAATAATTTGAGATGCCATTGGGTGAAACAAATAAGCCAGGGAGATGTTAACTTTGCGGTACTGTTGGGTGTCAGATCTAAGAATTTCTTTGGTCAATGAATGTTTTATCCAAGAGAATGGAAAGTAAACTGAAGTGGAAAATGTGACATGATGGAAATGTTTTCTACTAGAGCTGCAATAAACAGTTTTTGTTTGTTCAATGATTCCAATAGGGATGGTGTTTAGCTCATGGGTTAGATTAAGAATGGGGATATCATCTTTCTGTGCCAAAGTTGGAAACATGGCAAGAGAAAAATAGCCATAAAAATGCAAGAAGTTGTTGTAACTTGACTTACAGAAGTAGCTCTTAAATTATATTTAAGAACTATATTTTAGAACTAAATTATATTTAAGAACTACAGACATATTTCTTATTAACACAGTCCTTAGCTTTTAAGCTGCAGTTACCAACACAAGACTGTTCACTTTATCTCTCAATGCCCCTGCTCCCAGAGGCTTAGAGAGTAAAGGAGCATTCCTAATATTTCTACAAAGAACTTTTTTTTATTCCTTTTCATAATAAAATAAGACAAAGAGTGTGGGTGCGGCCTGGTGACTCCATAGTTCTGCACATGTGGGCAATGACAGAGAAAACCCGGAGGAGGTTGATCAGGAGGTACAGCCTGCTTCATCTGTACCACAGTGGTGCTTTGTTATTGGACTTCTGTCACCATGTTTGAGTATTAGGTGGTTCATAATTGTACCTGATACCAGAACACTTAAGGCCAGGGAACAATGATAAACTTTGGAGTTAAGTCATCAGATCTGCAGCCATATGTCTTGGACACTTGGGTAAAGAGAGGAGCAGAGCTGTTAACTGATCAACACCTGGTGGTGAGTTGGATTAGGTCGTGGGAGAGTCTAGTAAACTGAGACAGGTATTGATGGATGGATGGATGGATAAATGGTCATAAACCAAAGTCTTAGACAAATTCAAATTTTGATCTTCTCTTTAAGGTTATTCAGCTTTTGCCTTTAGGAGAACATAAATATGCGTACCAAATTTCATGGCAAACCATTCAATAGTTGTTGAGACATTTCACTCAAAACCACAAAGAACTTCATGGTGATGCTACAGGAAAAGTCACAAAATCACCAAAGGATTTCTACCAAATTTTGTATGAATCCACCCAGTAGCTATTTAGCTATTTCACAAGACAAGTGAAACCTTTGACCTGCTGAGAACTTTGGATATCTGTACCAAATTTCATGTCACACTATGCAACAGTTGGTCAGTTGTTGTCAAGACATACTGCTAGTTTAGCGGTAAAACATTACCAGTTCATTTAAAAGTCACTTTATTATCTTGTTAAAGCAAAAAAAACATGATTAATTGTTTTTTTAAAACAACAAGATTAATGAGATTAATGAGATGTTTGGTGGTGTGAAGACTAATTATTAAATATCTTAGAATTTAAAGGCAATTTCACCTCATTTTATTTTGTCTTAATATTCAATAGTAAACATCAGGTTCAATTATTTTTACAAGTCCATGTAAGAGACCAATGCCTTTGTCTTGGAAAGAAACACCCAATGTGCTTTATCTGCCACAGGATATGAATGAACACGTACAGACTCACATATATATAGGCACTATAATGATTTTCAGTAATAAGATGTTGCACTCTCTACGACAGCACCATGACTAAGTGTCTTTGAAACCGGACACTAACAAGCTAACAGCACTTCCACTAGGGCCATCCTCTTGCACGGTGAACTCAAAGTTGGTTTGATCTGGAGAAGGGTGTGCATGCTTGTGTATATGTGTGGGTTGGATAGGGGGATGGGGGGGTTAAAGCACTCCAGTCCAGAGTATATAAATATGTCAGACAACAGACTGATAGTTTTCAACCACCATAGACCAGCACACAGCTACTTACATAGGCAGCCAGCAGTTCGAACATAAAAAATCACAAGTGGAAATACAACTTTTTATCCAAACTTGCTTTTGTTTAAAGGAGACAAGAGTAGAGGTAGCTGAAGTAGCTGACAGCAGAAAGTCTTCTAACAGCTGACCTTTGACCTACAAGGTCCTACTTTGAGGGACTGAAGAGCAGGTAAATAACCAACTATCAGCCATACTAATAACTAAAATCTTGTAACCAAAACCTTTGCATGAGGCTAATTTTATTTTAAGCTAAATAGCAAAAAAAAAAAAAAAAAAAAAAAACACAATTATGGCATTGATTGCAAGAATTTGGCTCCAGTTGAGCAGTTAAGCAGAAAAGTTTGTTTTTAAAGTTTGGCAAAAGGGAAAAAATGATTTGTGCAAAATGTTTTTATAATATTAATAATAATAATTGCAATGAAGTTGACATTTAGAGTTGTCAAGTTATGTGAATTTTAGTCAGGCAGTACATGGAGAGAGCATCAAATGGATCATATAGATATTTCTATGATATGTTTTAAACCTATTGAATTTACTTTGTATAATATACATATTTATTACAAACAGAAACATATCAATCTTACAAACAATATTCTCTTGTGGAATGAGCCAAACAAAATCTGTTCTAATGTAAAGAATCCTTTTTGTCCATCCAAGTATGGATGTAGTATGTCAAAGTATGTGGTAGCAATTAGCCTGGTCACATTGAGACTGTAATATTAGGGTCATGACCTGGTCTTTTTCTACATAAATGAGTGTTGCTTTTATATTTTGACTGAGATCATTTTTGCAGTGCTGAGTGAAAAGCATTATTCAAGCCAGTGTTGATTTAAGATCCTTGATCATATAGTTTTATGAGCTGAGTGTGTGCTCACAACTACAATCCTTGGCAGCACTTTGCTTGGTAATAGGTTGAGTTTTAGTTTGTAGAAATGAAGCACATTTAAAGGTGCCAAGAATTGAATGATATTTGCTGGGTAATGCACCAACATGGCAAAAATAAAAGAATAAGGTGATATGATCCATCATTTCACAGCCATATTGTAAATGCTTACCATGTTGTGTTGTTTTAGGTTCACTTTTGGATAGGTGTCTGGTTATTCAAAAGAATATAATTATGGTTTACATTATTATTTAGTTAATAAGTACTTATGAATTTATTTAAAACATTACTGGTATTTTCATAAAGAATTATTATGAATTAGGCTTTTATAATAGTTAAAGTCAGGCTTAACATGTCAAAGTTATCAATAGAATAAAATAAAATGAATTACACGAGCACAAACATAATCTCAAATGCCAGTCCATCAGAGTGAAAGGCACTGGATCACTGCATGCAAACTCATGCAAACTGCAGTTTTTTGATTATTGATTATTCATAATCATGAGGTTGCAACTGGAAGACCAAAGTTGTAAGTGACACTGAGAAAACAACAAGAAAATCATTTTGAAAGATGGATTCCAGCAGTTTATGTTATGTTGGTTTGAGGATTATGAAGCTAACGTATGTTTGTACTGCTGTCATAGATGTCTCTTTTTTGTTTAAAAAAAAAACATTTTAGGATGTCTGAGCTGCCTGCTATCCCCCGTACAGCCTTCCTACTGCTTTGCATTTTGGGTATGACCTTGGTGACATCTGGCTTTCCTCAGCCTCGACTACCTCTCAGGTAGATTAATGAATTAACTACCTCAATTACCTCACTGAAAGATATTCATCTCTTCTTACAATGATTTACTTATTTAGATATTTCTACATAACGGTACTTAATGTGGTAAATGTAAAATATATATTTACACATATTAAATTACATATATAATATTTTCTGTATTTTTATTTCTCTATCATTATTTTGTAGCATCATAGTGAATTATTACGTGTCATCTTATCTGATTCCAGTAGTCCTGATGATTCAGAGGAGCCTAAACGAGACGACTGGGATGTTGTCTTCCCCTCCATCTCTTTACGTGATTGGAGCATCCAAATGATGTCTGCACCCAGCCTCAGAGCGGCAGCCAATAGCAAGACAGGATTGATGAGGGAGGCGTGGCTCTTTGCCCCAGAGAGAGCAGAGGCAAGGTAACTACATAGGGAGTGAAAATGCTACTGTAGTATGAAGTCCTACTCAAATTAAACACAGTATTTTTTCTTATAACATCTATTTTGTTTTAGATATTTACAATATCAAACTGTCAATTCTTTGTTTAGGCCAACATCTGTTAGAAAACCAAACTCTGCTTTCATATCCTCTGGCAAAAGGTTGGAACTTTTTATGTAATGAAGATTTCATTTAAAGGGTCAGTTAACAAAAAAACAAACCAAAACTACCAACTAACTGCATGGCTGCATGGTAGTTTTTCCCAAATTTTGTTGAGACACCTTATAAAATTCTAAGATCTCTATTAGACCCTTGCCACAGTTTGTATACGGCTGTAAGTTGCATATAAGTATGTACATACTTTTACATACGAGTACAATATATTGTTTCGTTTAGAGAGCCCTTAAAACACTTCAGTATTTCATAAAAACGGATAAGATTAGCAAAAATCTGTAAAGAATAAAATTATTTTTTTTATTCTTTCTCTTCTTATCTGATGACTTCCTCAGACTTGGGAACCACTGCTATGGGTAAATGTACTGAATGTATTTGTAGTGATGCTAGTGGTATAGCTAGCTCTGGGGATGGCAGTGTTAGTCTGTCAGGTGTCAAAATCCTGTACAGACAATCATGATTCCCAGAAGATGAAGCCTATTAACTTTAGTGATACTCTGACTTTTCCTCTAGCACCACCATGACATTGACATTTGTGGCTTTGACTAAGATATCTTAGAAACTATTGGATGAACTGCCATCAAATTTGGTAGGTATCCATGGTGCCAAGAGGCTGAAACCTAATGACTTTGGTGATCACCTAACTTTTCATGTAGCGCCACCAGCAATAGCAAACTAATGACATTACCATCAGCCTATGCTGTTCTTACACTATGCGTTTAAATCAAATTAGCAAATGTTAATATGCTAACGCACTTAATTAAGATGGTGACATGGTAAACATTATACCTGCTAAAGTTAGCATTAAGGTCAAAGCACTGCTGTATCTGAATACATCCTCTCGTTGCTGCTAGCACTGCTGTGGACTCTTTTGTTATGATTTGGATAAACTGAAATTTTGGGATTTATGATGCTAATCCTTCAATAAAACATGCAGAACATTTTAAGGAAGTAAAGAGTGCACTTCGTATGACTTTCAAGTGTCATGAAGTTTGAAGTTTGCTCATACAGCAATAAATTCAGTTCACATTAAAAAACAAACAAACTAGATCTGAGTTGTATGTTCTTCAAATCCAGGCATATGTAGTGTAAGTGTTGAACTCTGGTACCTGGATGGTTTCCTGGTTACTGTCAGACTGAGTGATGTCATTGGTGTGTGTATCTCTAGCGTGGAGAGGGCGTGGCCTGCTGAGTGGACCTCTCAGGATGCGGGCATGGCGAAGAGGAACATGGTGGTGGCTGATGATGCTGCTTTCAGAGAGAAGAGTAAGCTGCTCACCTCCATGGAGAGACAGAAGTGGCTCAACTCCTACATGCAGAAACTACTGGTGGTTAAATCTTCATGATAACTTAGTCCAGCCAGAAAATCAAACCACTATCTGCACCCTACACTTCCACCAGGCCTTTTAAAAAGGGATACACCGAGTCTCTGGATGATTGCTCAGTCGGTTCAACTGATGACACAAGAAGATACTGTAGACATATAAAGTCATGAACACCTGCTGTATTCATAGTGCTTAAGTCTAGCCTCTGAAATAAAAACTATTTCTAGTTCTAATGTATTTATTGTTGCAATTTTATTCCTTTATACAGACTAAAAAATACACGTCCTGCTCAAAACTGTAATTAAGTTTTAGATTTTCAAAAGATGGTTAAATGAATAAATCAGAGTTTTTCTGTGTGTGTTGAACATAGACACATCTGGTCCTGCTGAAAATAATTTGGTGTTATTCATTTTGATGAAAAAATAAAGATGCAAATGATGTTTTTGACACCTGCAGCCTGTGTTTGACTTCATACAATTACTGTAATGAAAGCTGACATAAATAGTATTGTTTGCACTTCCATGTAATTAACACTAAGATGTTCACACCTCCATCTGTATATTTTTGCATTCATTGATTTCAGGCAAAAGCAGCGTAGCAGCAAAATGCTTTAGTGGACTTTTGTCCATATTAGTATATTTCTGAACACGTCCATCACAAAACTATTAGACATGTTCTATGCTGTCTGAGGACCAAAGAAGAACAAAGATATAGGTAATATTTTAATAAACCAGATTCATATCATATATGTTTATGTTTTAAACAACTGTAAAAAAAAGTCATGTGGTCGGATGCCCAAGTCCTTATCATCTTGACAAAACTGTCTCATTCATATTGCACAAGTTACTTATCGAGTAAAAAAGGAAGGTCTACGGTGGTATCAACACCACTTCATCCAGCCTGCTGCTTATCTCCTGCAGTTGCATTTTGTTGGCCAGTCTCTGTCTGTCCCTCCTCTCCAGCAGTCTGGCCTCTGTGTGAAGAAGCAGCTGTGCAGCCTGAGACGCTGACAGCTCGTCTGGATCCTCGGCCCTGCCGCGGAGCCCCTCTGCCGGGCGGCTGCTGTGTCTGACTGGCCTCTCAGCATGGAGCCTGGCTCGATAGGACTGGGAGAGGAGGAGGGGCAGGGAGGGGAGAGAAGAGAGAAGAGGGTGGAGGGAGGAGTTGTCTGATCCACCCTGCAACCTTTCTCCTCCTTCTCCTCCTCTGTGTTCAGCATCCCTTCTGCCTCTCCTCTGTCCTTTCTGGGACATTAGATGAGAGGGATTTAGGCACAAAGATTCAACTATCACTACAAACAAGAACACTACTAGCACCCAACCCTCCTCACTTGTAACCAGTGGAGGTTTGTGCTGTGATATAATTTCTTGCCATCTGTAATAATACACTGGTTATCTTTGGGTTTTGGACTGTTGGTCAGACAAAACAAGTAATCTGATGACATCACTTTTGGCTCCTGGAGATTGGATGGGGATCTGTCATTATTGTCTGACATTGTATTGACTACATAATTACTTGAGAAAATAATCTGCAGATTAATTGATGATGAAAATAATTAGTTGCTGTCCTACATTACTGCGTTGGTGATTTACTTCACACATGTGCCATCTAATATCAAGCAAACTTAATTTTGTTGAGCCATTCATGTAGCCAAAAATCACAAAACACAAATATATAGGACACATTTTACAATCGGTACTTTATACTGTATAACACCCTCTATCTCTAGACACCAATAGAGGGACTATACTATAGATATATCAAGTAAGCAATGACTTGGTATTTTTAGGCAGGCTTTTGTTTCTATTAAAAAGAATAGCTCAACATGCTGGGCAAAAGTAAAGATGAGAGGATCAATACCACTGTCTGGTAGCAGCCTAGCTTAGCATGGAGAATGGAAACAGCTAGTGTGGCTCTGCCCAAAGTGAAAAAAGTAAAAGGTTTCAACATATGCTAGAAAGTACCTTTTTCTCTCTGCTTAACAATGTGTGAAAATAATCCTTTGACATGCAGAAATCTCTTGTTTTTAGCTACAGGCACTTTGTCAGTGTTTCAGCCTTTGGTTGCACATGATGGTGTCAGGTGTTTTCCCCTCCTGTGGACGTGGGTTTCAGGGTGCGAGACGTTGCGCTACATGTTTCATTTTCTTCAGACTAAATATTACTCAGTGAATCAATATACAATATAGATATTTCAACTACATTTGTCCACATATGAGACAATTATGAAATAATCTTTGTGGGAAGAACACCTTGAGTGTGTCTGTGTGTGTTACCAACCTGTGATGTGGGCAGTCTCAACAGCATGTCCTCCAATTTCTCTAAACCCCGGTTTCCGTGGTGACAAACTGCTGCTCTCCGATCCGTTGTATGTGTAGGCCTCTCAACAACAGGATCTTTCAGATGGCAATCCACTACACTATCCTACAAGCATACACACACACACACTGTTGTATTAGACTATGTCTAAATGCATGGATGTGTTAATAACAACATACAGATGGTCAACTGACCTTGGAGTCAACAGTGGCTCAATTCATGTGAATCATTAATGAGAAGTCTTTGTAATCACTGCTGTGTGGAATGGTTTCCTCTGTGTGTGTGTGTGTGTGTGTGTTATTCACCATCCAGGTCCAGAAGACTTTCTCCACATGTTTCCAGTTCAGATATGCTTCGAGGAGGTCACAGAGCTCCCGCATACGAGCAGAATCCTAGAACACACACAGACACACACACACGTTGTACTCACAGATGAAATATTGACACTTTGCATTCTTTATTTCTTTATCTCAAACAACAATATACAACTTCAACTAAAAAAGAAACAGAATACCAAAATGATTCTGTGGCCTGAAAGCAAACTAAACAAATGTTTAACACTCAGTAGTAAACAGATGGTCCTACACACACACACACACACACTTACTTCTTTTAACACTGTAGAGCTTTGATCAGAGGAGGATGCAGAGGAGGGGAGGCTGGCAGAAAAAACCTGAGAAACATATTGATTTCTTGGTTCAACTTAAGTCAAAAAGTATTTTTAATTATGGACTTAACTTGAATATTTTTGTGGTAAACATCTCTGTGGTATATCTTAATTAATTAATCTCATTTAGCAAAAAGAAGTCTAGTGTGCACCTCACCTTCAATGTCAATTGCAATCATCCTGCACTTGAGTACACTCCAAAACATAGAACAATCAAAGACTAGCAAATATGGTATGTAGTATATAGTAGTCTGTGTCTCTTAGTTTGTGAAACTGTAAAAAAAAATACTGTTAATTTCCACATTTCTTTCTGAAAAAAAGAAGGGATCAAATGCAGCAGAACCACAGATATCATATTTTTTAGTCCATGCACTCTTCTTCCTTATCAAAACCTGGCGCCTACATCACCCACAATCTAACCCTAACCCACCATCTTTACACATATTGATGTGTTAAATCAGTGGAATTTCCCTTGAAGCAAGTTAGAAACAGGGGAATTCCTCACAGTATGAAGCAACAAAGCTCGCTCTTCCTGCATGGACAGCAGCGTCCGCTCCTGATGTCTCAAACAGCCAATGAGCCACTGGAGTCTCCTAAGAGAAGCAGAGTCTAACTGGACCTCATGAGAAATCTGAGGCGTCACCTGAAACACACCAAAGATGACAGATTCTACTGAATTAGGATTATCACTAGACATGCTTCCGTTACATATAGCAGCATGGTGTCAGTGGTACCAGTGGTCCTTACATGTGTAGGTGGGAGTAATGTTTTGTCCAGTTGCTGCACTCGTTGAGTCAGCAGTTTCTCCAGCGTTCCCGTAGCGAGCAGCCAGCCCAACGCCAGGAGGAGATCTCTGCTGGAGAACCCCCCCTCCTCCCCTCCTTCTCCTCCCCCCCTCGCATACATCCAGTCAGCGTGGTAGCCAGTCTGCCACAGTCCTGCAGCCACCAGCTTCCTGTGTTCAGAGGCTGCACGCAGACAGAGGAAAAAACACTCAGCCTACAGTCCACCTAACTATTTTTATCCCTGCAAGCGAGAGCACAGCGCTCTCAGTATGTACAGTAATGTTGGGAAGTTGATTCACTTTGTTTTGCTAAAAACACAGGAAAAATCCTTCCAAGCCAAGAAGGCAATCAGTGGAATTAAATAAGGTTACATATGAAAGCTCATAAGATAAAAGGGTTAGATCTAGAAAAACACAGTGTCACTGACCCTCTGTTAGCTGTGCGCTGGCTTCAGAGGCTCCAGTTGTCTGAAAGATGTTGGCGAGCAGCTGCCACAACTGATCCTCCTGGAAAACAGCAGAGAGCAGAAACATGACTAACATGATACATTACGACTATATCATGTGCATGTTTTTAGTTTGCCAGTTATTTCTGTTTGACTATAGCTCAGCTTCCCTTTTACCTCCATTTTTCTGTAATTACTTTTAAGGAAGATACTCTGAACATTCAAAGTAAACATGCACGTTTTTCACTATTTCAGAAGGAATTACACATAATGAGATGAATAAAATAAAATCTCTACCCATAGAAGTGTCTATGATACATTCTATTTCTCATTCAAGTGACGTTTGAACAAGAGCTGCAACAATTAGTCGATTAATGGATAAGTCAATCAACAGAAAATGAACTATTCTGATAATCAATTTAATTTTTTGGGTCATTTTTAAAGAAAAAGTGCCAATTTTTTCTGATTCCAAGTCTTAAATGTAAATATTTGATAGTTTCTTTAGTCTTCTATGATAGTAAACTGAATATTTTTGAGATGAGGACTGTTGGTCCAGACAAAACAAGACATTTGAAGATGTCATCATGGGCTCAATCGATCAATTGAGAAGATAATCGACAGGTGAATTGATAATGAATAGAATTGTTAGTTGCGGTGCTATATTTCACATGACAAATGTATATGTGTGAAGTCTCAATAATTCTCCATTTTCTCTCCTACTCTCGCTGATTGTATGTAGCAGATTGATTTAGGGTATAAAAAAAATAAGTTCTGTATATTTGTAAAGATATTCTCTCTACAACTGTGAAGTATGTTTTATGTTTCCCAGTAAAAAGCATGTCCATCTGATCCATATGACATTTTTTATGCCAGTGTCAAATATTAGTACTTAAAATGACCACAATTCTTATTTTTTAATATGACATAACTTCACTTTTACCTCCATGGCATTGTTGTTTTACCCTTTCTTCCTGTTTTTTTTTTTTTTTTTTTTCCATAAACAGCTTTATTGAAACAAGTTCACTGCAGCTTGTCTGAACAACTGGAGTTTATCATCACAAACACGCCAGGGAGACTAAAGGGACTCGGGAGACTAAACAATACATGTTTCCAAAGTGATGTAAAGTGAGGGGAGATATGATAGAAAGTCATAACAATTTACTCCACAGTTGTTTTGCATGTGGACAGAACCTAAATAAATGTAGCAGCGTTTCTCTGAGCTGCCCCTTCGTCTTGTTTTGTCCCATCTGATTCTGCAGTAAGGCAACTTTCATGTACATTTCATTTTATTTATTAAACTGGTTTAACCAGAATACAATACAATCCCAGTCTGACTTGTTTGACAATTTTGTACCAGCAAATCATTATGATATTAGCCAGTGTGCTGAACTTACCACCTCGACTTCACCACCAAATTTCGCCCGTCTGAAGGTCTCCGGAGCGGGGACAGCATGGAGGCCGGTGGCCGCTAGCAGTCTACAAAGAGCTGCAATCACCTGCTTCACCTCCACACTCACAGCCGCTTTATTGCGCTGCATTACAACCAACCCGCAACTAAACTCAGCCAACTGTTGTCTACTTTAGTACCCTAAAACACCGTCAGTGACATTTCTACCGCTCTGAAGTTGAAGCTGTTGATATTTCGCGGCGAAGACAACAACTTCCGGGTTTCAGGCCGTTGCCAAGGAAGCGAATGGAAGGAACAGCGATTGACATCTACACTGACCAATTATATTGTGCTTCTGCAAAACGCATTAAACGTATAAAAAGTGTTTTATATGCGATGATATTGCTGTATGGGGGCTCACACAATGACGCAGGAAATTAATACATAATAAATGACACGAATTCAATAATGAGAAGAAAATAAACTTAAACTTTGAGGCAACTCCTTCAGACAGAATGTAACATGTGAATTACAAAAAATTCTTCTGTCAGAATTAATTACTCATTTACCAATTATGTTACCAAATTAATAATATAACTAGTATGTTATTACTCATAAGACACTATGTTCCAATAATAGTATTTATTTCAATTATCAAAATCATTTATAAAACATAAACATGTCACAACCGTATGTACAAACATTTCTAAAATAACTTAAAACTTCACTTCAAAAATCACGTTGACAGTGGTAATGAATTAAGACGTGCTACATGCATTAACCTTGGTATCAGATCTTTAAGAACAGGAGCAGTTGATTAATATCTGCCCTTCAAACAATGAACATTACAGCTTATTACAATGCAAATTCTTATTAAGATCTGAATGTTATAAAGTTAAGCAATATTCTACATGACCAGATTGTCAAGAAAATGATAACCAACACAGTACCAAACAGAGCTGTGAATATACTTGGTTCAGTGACTCCACAGTCATGCTACAGTGCTTTGTACAGTATATGGTTATGGTCCCTTCATGTTCCATTACAAGAATGCCAGATGCAAACTTTAAACGTACTTCTGTTCCCTTACTACCTGAGAAGTCAGACTCTCATTTCAGCTATTTCCTTAATTCTGATAACAACTGGAAAAAACAGAGTTTGCTGTCAATGTACCGTGGCAGGATGCAACTACTTGCTGGATTTTTCTTTTGTGGTTAAAATTAAAATGTATCACTCATACAAATACGCAATTGCATAAAGCTAACCAAGAGTAACCACAGATATAAATTCACAACATCTTGCGGGTTTCAAACAAGTTGTGAACACTTGTGAGTCACTTTTTGTGTTGTGTCATTGCTTCATTCAGTGTGATGTAAATATATCGCAACCCAGCTAATCTTTAGCACAGTGGCCATCTCTCCATGGTGATGCTATGGGGGGAAAGATAGTCTTAGGTATTTACAGCCACCTCATCAAACTCTGGTCCAAACAAATGTTTCTGCTCACTGGTGAGTGCACTACACTGTGCTTAAGGTCATGCTAGAAGAAGGATGCATATACAATGAAGGATGTTCTATGAGACACAATGTAAATTTGTAAAACACTGAGTGGTTTTGGCTCCCGAATGGTACCATATCACCAATTTCAGTCAATTTGTATTAACTTCAATATCCTTCATAGTTTGACAGTAAAAAAAAAAACAAAAAAACAGTTGTAAATAGCATTAGGAAATGTGGTCACGTAGTCACACTTCTGGTCTGAAACCCACCAGGCCTGCAGTATTTTTAGTCAGTTTAACTGGCTTCTTCAACTCTTACACACTATGTGTACTTTGTTATGTTGTGCTTGTTAATCTAACACAGGATTGTGTTGCTGTAAAAATATTTTATATAAAGAAAAGCCACAGGCAAAAACTATAGAAAACTTTTAAAAAAAGAGAGGACTCTTGGGGAAAGGGGTTGTAGTTCTGCAGACAGTCATGTTTCTCAGCTGTCTTTGTCTCCTTCATCCTCTTCCTGTTTGATGACTGGGGTTCCTGGAAACAACAAAAACAACAGATCAATTATATCAGCAAAGCAAGGACTAAATGAACATTATCCACCTGCCTTAGAAGTGAAGAATAGACTTAATGCTGATTTCAAAGAGGAAAAGACTCGAGGAAAGATATGATAATCTGCAGAGACACTCTTACCATCTAGTTTCTTCAGATTGGGTAGTCTTTTAGAGGCTTCATCCATCCACGTTCCCTCAGACGAATACTTCTCCTCTAGAGGGTTTCCAACAAACACCAGGTCTGCGAGGCACGGCAGGTCTGCTAGCCTCACAAACTCTCCTGCACAACACAGATGTTATATAAAAGGATTTCAGCACCAATTCGTGTTCTATGAATAAACACAGAACATTGCGGTAATTAGCTGCCACTGTTTCGGTTGTGTTGACTAGATGCGTGACTGTGGCTCACCCCATTCTTTGACCAGGTTGTTGGACATGTAGAGGACTTTCAGGTTCTTCATGCACTGGATTCCCTTCAGCTTCTCTATCAGGTTATAAGAGATCCACAACTCTTCTAATGTGTCTCCTACTGCCTCCTGCATGACACACACACACACATACAAAACAATACACATACAAAGCATGTGTTTAGCATGTGTTAACGTTTCTGAAACTCCTATTATTTAGAAAGTGGTGAGCAGGAAAGATCATGGCTGACCCCTGACACCCCAGATATAAACGTTTTGATATGCTCCCCTCAACCCCTCAAATCTTATATTTGTACATGATCTACCAATGCTTGTCACATTAATGCAACTTGTATTATTATTATATTATTGATTCCACATTTCATATGTTTACTCCTTCTCCTACTTTGAATGTTTCATTTAATTCTCTTCGATTAAAATTTTTTTCTCACTAGAGAATATATTCTACATTTTTTTCCTTTCTTATATTATTTAAGATGAATTCATTTTGTATATATTTTTGACTGTTATGCACAACACCAGGGCAAATTCCTTGTATGTGCAAACCTACTTGGCAATAAACCAGTTTTTGATTCTGTACTTTGAAAGAAAAGAAGACAGAAAGAATGAAAGACTGTTTCATGTGTACATATAACTCACCAGCCCAGTGAGCGCTTTGATGTTATTTCTTCCTAGTGACAGTATCCTCAGGTTCTCTGGAAGGACACAATAGAAAACCACATCAAACCCTAAACAGTGTGTTTGTGTGTGGCTACACTGTATTCATGCAGTAAGTACTCACTCAGGCCATTAAGGTTGGTTATTTTCTCAATGCAGTTTGTGGACAGAGACAGCTTCCTGTGAAGGATGCAGTATAAATCACATATCAGGTATTTAGAAGGAAATATACTAATCTGGTTCAAAACATACAGTGAATCACTAAACACAATTTCTGCATTAGCTGCTAAGCTGCTTTAACATAATGCTCTTGACAGATGTGCAACTGAAAATTCCCTTGATATGCTGCTTAGACTGAACTGGTTTCTCTGAAGAACCGTCTGCAGTCTTTTACTGCTGTGGTGTCTATTATGTTTATACTGTAAGCAATTATGCATATTAGAGGCAGCTGGCTGAACGCTAACTTATAATTAGATTTGACAGTGAAGAGTAAACCGATGTGTACGTAGTTATTTTGGTTCACTAAAAGATGAAAGGATTTATTCGCAATTCAGGCAATTATGCTGTTGCTGATTGTGTGATTATTTCTGTGAAACAAACATTGAAGTGTCATCACTCTGGAAATACAGACACAATACAGACTATGATTTAAAAAAAAGCAATAAAAATACCTTTTTGTTAAATGTTAATTCTGTTTCTGTGGAATTTACCAAGGCTGGCAAAATGTCAAGAATCTTTTCCTGCCAGTTCGGGGAGAAAAAGTAGCTCCTATGTTTCTCTGCTATGATGCATATGCAGGACTTTTGATCAATTTAAGGCAGAAACGATTAATTGATTATAAATAATTGGCGCATTGATGTAAATAAAGCTGAACCCCTGATACATATGACATTATTTCTTTAGAAGAAAAATTGGCCTTATTCATCTTAAGAGTATGCAAGTTAATAAGCGCAAAAAAGGTTGTACGCACCATCCATTTTAGGAGAAGTATAAAGATGTATTTCCCTAGACCCTCAAAAGAGTAGAAAAGAATTGCACACAGGAGGAAAAGTGATCTATACAAACTTTAGTTGTTTTGACAAATTCTAGCAACGCTCAAAATGAGCCAGATTGTTTCAAACATTTTGCATTAGATTAACAAAATATAATACAGTGCCAAATACTCATCTATAACAGCTGGCCTACTACTATACCTTCTACATGCTGGAGATTCCTCTTGTCCTACTTTTTTCATGCTGAATCAGTTCAAATTTGTAGCTTTTCCAGAAAACACATCACAGCTTTATACTGGATGAAACGGTATGGTTACGTTTTAATCAAGACACATTTGTGTGTCTGTCTTGAAAATGTATTTTTCAGTGGAAAGAATGTACCTTTGAACAACAACACATCCACTAAATGATCTAAACAAGGCTAATCTCATGGTTTAACATGCCTTCAACAGTACTGCGCAAAAGTTTTAGGCATTTTAGATGTTTAGATTCTTATCCATTATGCAATAACATCAGGAAGGCATCTGATTGGTCCCAGATTTGTTCTGCAACATGACAACACTCTCAAACATCCAGCCAGAGTTCTAAAGAACTATCTTGAGCAAGAAGACCAAGGAACAGGTCAGGACTTCATGGGAAACCTAAACCCCCACAACTTTATCTCAGGAGGAAGCAGACCATTTGGAGACTCATACTACATTAACTGAACTCAAGGAGGCCATCTTTGGTATGAAAAGAGGAAAGTCTCCGTCTGATTTTACTCAACTTTCTCAATATTCAACTTGGACAATACATATGATTCCTGCAATTAAAAAGGATTCCTTTCTTGGTCAACATGGCTTTGCTTGCAGTCTTAACTAAACCAAGTAACTTTATGTGGTAGCTATGTTTATTTTATGTGCTGAAGTGAAGGCATATGCTTTTAAAGCCTCGGCCTCCAGGATCGAGACACATATGACCAAACTGGTTTTATAAAGTCCCGTCTGGCAGAAGACAACATTCACAATAATCTTTTCAAGAGATATTAAAACACCCTGTGCTGTATTGTCACTTGATGCAGAAAAAGCCTTTGATCAGCTTGAGTGGCAGTACCTATGGGAGTTCCTTGAGAAGTTTGGCTTTGATCAGGGCTTCATTAAGCTGGTACTTTGTACAAATCCTTCAGCCACGGTGACAGCCAACATCTTATCTACCCCAGTCTTCATCTCTAGAGTGCCATGGCTATCCTCTCTCTCCTCTTCTATTTTTTTCTTCTCTAAAACATCTAGCCCAAAGTATAAGACAATATCCCCTTATTGAACCCAACATTTTTGGCAACACATACCATTCTCTGTCCTTATTTGCAGATGATATACTACTATATACCAGTAACACCCTCTCCTCAATTCCTCCCATTTAGTTCATTCAATTTAGTTCACTCTCTGGATATAAGATCAATTGGCTCAAGGCCCAACAAATGCCTCTTAATCTGTCCTTAAGCCCATCTACACTCCCAACTCAAGTTGCAGTGGTTAAATCTTTCAGTATCTAGGCATTGATATCCATCCCTCTTTACAATCTTGTGGAAACCAACACAAGAGAACCTTGCTCACCCTCTTTGGTTACAGGACCTTATTAAATCTGCTTTGCCTCTTAAACTTGCTAAATGTCAGCTTGGTCCAGTTATGTCCTTTTTTTACTGTCAACATGATGGTTATACTCATAGTCCCAAATTTAATTAATTCAATCTTATTACAGGACGAGTCCACTTTGGTCTTCAAAAACTGTTGATAATTTGTCAGATGTATGGGATGATAAAGGAATGAGGTCATTTAATGATTTGTGCTCTGTGTATAATGTTTTTCATTTTTCTTTTACCTTCAGCTCAGGTTAGCAATGAGAACTTATGTGGCCTCAGCGCGTGTAGCTTTAACGACTCAAGAGGCTAGAGGCTTAGCATGTAGGATATAATTACTAGAGTAGTGATCTTGGCTATTCTGTTTGCTGATCAACAGTCTGGGATAATCTAGACTGTGCTGCCACAAACTGATGAGCTTTAAATTTCTACATAGAATGTATGTCACTCCCAGGAAGCTCCATGTGATGAAGCTCAAATCCTCTCCTGACTGCAGGCTCTGCTCTGTTGGGGACTCAGAGTCTTTTCTGCAAATGTGTTGGAATTGTCCAGGGATAGTGTATTTCTGGAAACAGTATCTACAACCTTATCTGATCTACTTGATATTAATAATTAATATTGTCCAAAGCTGCTCCTATTGAATGATACCTCCTCTTATCTCACTCATTTCATCAGACGCTTGCACTTTGTTGGTCTGACAGCGGCAAAAAAAATGCTAGCCGTACGTAGGCTGCCTCCTCATTCTCTCTCCTGTAATCACTGGCTACAATCTTATTGGACATAGTATATATGGAGATGTCAGAAGCGAGAGAGTTTTTTTTTTCTTTTCTTCTTAAATTTCTTCATTTTGATCTACTAAGATCAATTGTAATGTAGTAGTTTAGGTTTCTTCTGTTTATTGAATTTTGTATGAAGTTAATTGGCAAATAAAGACTATTATTGAAGCATCCTCACTTTATTTTAAATGCCTAAAACTTTTTCACAGTACTGTATACCTTCAAATAACTTCCAACTACACACTCAACATATCAACCTCTGTGTAATCATAACTTATTTAATTAAGCAATTCAACTACAGGACTCACTCGCATTTGGTGAGTGTGGAGAGAGAAGCATCCATCTTCTCTATAGAAGGAACCTGACCGTACAGTTTTATGGCTGTGGCCTCGCTCGCCTTCTCCCCTGACTTTTCCTCCTGCACACACACACACACACACACACACAGATCAAAAGATGCAATTAACTATTGTCTAGTTCATTGATGGATTGAACTTCAAGTCACAAAATTCTACATACTTATATGAACAGCTAATACAGTTGTTATATCACACAGAACAAGGGCTGCAACTAAAAATGATTTTCATGATCAATTAATCTGCCAATTTTTGTCTTGATTTATCGTTTAGTCTATAAAATGTCAGACAAAAGTGAAAAATGCCTGTTGTAACTTTCCACAGACCACTGTGATGCCTTCAGATGTCGTGTTTTATCTTACCAACAGTCCAAAAACCCCAAAATATTCAATACAAAAACGGTGGTGCAGCTCTACACAGAACTCTATGTCTGCATGACACTCACCCATTTGGCCAGTGCTTCTCTCACTGTCGTTGCTTTGGCCTGAAGACATAAAAGGACATTCAGTTAGACAAAGAGAAGCTGAATTATCATGTGATGACAAAATAGCAGACAGGCAGACAACAGTCCCACATTGAACACACATCTTTACTATGCTACATGTGTTGTGAACATTTTGTATAGTTCTTATTTGAGGAATTTGGCTAGTGTTAACCAGAGTGACTTCATGGACAGTCGAATATATTTCTCTTTTTACTCAACACAACATAGTTTTAGGAGTAACGGCATAACAGAAACGTCCAGAAGCGTTTCGAACAGAGCAAATATCATCCAGTTATTCAGTAACGCTAACTGACATGTAGCTAATTAAAGTTAGCCCATGTTAGCTCACAGCTACAGCAACGTCGTATGTAACGTCGACTAAGCTACCAGACACGAAGTCAGCGCATGTTCTGATAGCTGGTTACAGTAAGGACCGTATAAATGAACTGAGAAAAGCTGAAAAGAACAACGAAAAAAAGAGTCGACAACACGAACACTCACCATGTTGATGGTCTGCTCCGGTTGCTATGGCATTGACAGGCAGCCTACAAGCTGCGCATGCGCGGTATCACTGTGATGGGGTTTGTTTGACCCAGTAAAAATACATTTTTAATTGCAGATGAAGAAGATATCGGTACTTCTGTTACTAGGCTACTGCAACTATTAGTCTATACCCTCAATCAATTAGTGGTTTGGTTCAATCGTCAATTGGTGTGGTGTGCTTACGCTCTGAGGGACACCTAGCACCTACTAAGGTGGGGGTCTGTCATGCATGCTGCACAATTAGGAAAAATACCATTCTTAAATAATGCCCCTTCAAATGAAAACATGCTACTAGTATGCACCACTCCTAGGTTTGTGTCTGCCTTCATGAATAATGAATATGATGGTTAATGAATAGATTATATCAATTAGACTTATTATTTGGAATATATTGCTGCCGTGGCTGTGATAAAATATTTGTTATTTCATGTTTCAGTGTTTTAAACTTTGACTCCTCATTGTTTCATATCTGGATCTTCTGCTGTCCTGACAAACTGACAGCCAAGGTTTCAGTTACTTCCTTGATTTTCAGTACCTGTAAATTGATAGTGATTTAATTTCATTTCAACACAATGTGCAGTGATTGTGAACACATTTTGATTCAGATATCGACAAACAACAATTAGTGTGTGTGTGTGTGTGTGTGTGTGTGTGTGTGTGTGTGTGCTTTGCTGCAGCTGATACCCCATTATAAAACATTGCAATACTGCCCTCCAGTGATAAAAGTATGGTATTGCAGTAGTCTGTTGACAGCAAGCTTTGACTCTGACCTTGAATCAACTGTGGAGATTTCTTTCCATTTCATTAAAATATTATTCCACTTAACTCTTAATATACTTGAAAGATAATAGTAACAATACAGTGATGAACTTCTTAAATACAAACATCATTATGGCAAAAATATAATACTATATAATCAATGAAATTATATCATAAGTCCTAAAACATGTCTCAGGGGATCTTTAAAGTCTCTGTGTAGAAATTGATCATTTCTAAATTTGGTGGCCTTCCTGTAGCAGTATCAAAAAAGACACTGAGGTGGATGTGGTAGACACCAATGCACACAAATAACACTCCACCCCACAGTTCCAACCCAGGGACACTGAGATGACAGTGCCGAAAATACAACACGCACACCAGTTTTCACTGGGATTATCTCAGTTTTCTACATATAATCATCTATGTAATATATGTGAAATATGTATACCAGCAAGCATTTCACAATGGAATATTTTTTGTTGCTTTCTCTCCAATATGACACTGAGATTGAAGCAATGCTAAAGGTAGCTCACTACATGCTTGCAATGAAGAGTCACCACATCCAGATGATAGTTCTAAAAATAACTCTGACCTTTTAAACTACTATACATTCAACAAGAACCTATATTCTAATACTGAACCTTATCTAGTGTATAATCTATCTGCAATATGGCCTCCATTAAAGCAATAAATCTGACCATGTCATTGTGTTCACAAAGGGAGTATCTTTGTTTTACATCTTGTTGCAGTTCCTCAAATAATGATAATCCTATATATTTGTGTGAGAGTGACCTACATGCCACTATAAGCCCCAACAGGCTTGTGAATCATGCTAAATGATGGGAGTCATTGACCTTCAAAGACCTAAGAAGAGAAGGAAAGAAACAGTTTGGAGTCATATAGTCTTTCATTTCATTTTTGTGCATTATCTATATATTATGAATGATATGGGCAGTTGAAGGAAAGAAGTGGAAGAAGTGAGCTCACCATGGCCAGCAAGCTCGTGCAAGTGGTGTACAGTGTCACCAACCCAAACACACAGCTCACAATACATCCACTGCAACTCTATAGCTGATACCGGTCTCAGGCACATTGTTGTGTACAGCGTCAACATGTTTCGTGACGAATACGTCTAAACAAACTGAAGGGGAGAGATCTATTATCTTGATTGATTGGCGGTCATTTCAGGTGCACAGTAGGCCCACTTGTTAATTTGGAACTGATTACATTTGGTAGATTTTGGAAACTCTGGCGTTTTTCCATTCACCCCAGTCAGTGTACACTGCAATAACTGCACAGTGTCTGTCACAGCTGCTAAATAACATCCTTTTCCTTTTCCCCATTTGGATGGAGCCTTAATTAAATGACCAGGAAGTGGATTTAGATGGAGTGGCAGAGAGGCTCTTTAACCAGGAACGTGACTTGAAACTGAAACCTCAGGTTTAGGTTTGCAGCACACACCAGCCATTTCCTGCTCTGAAGATCTTGTCCTATATATCCACTGTGGCAGATCGGATACCCTTTGTGGTGAATATTTCACAGGAGGATTCATGTGGGAGGGCATGTATGGGATAGGCCTACTGCCACGGGTGAATGAAATGCACCAAAGTTTACAATCTACGACATTAAAGGAATAGCTAAATATTTTGTGAGAACACATATTTAATTCTTTACAAGAGCTAGATGAGAAGATTAATCTCAAAAATTGCATGTTTGCATGTGAACTACAGAGCTGGATGTTTAGCCATGGTTACCCTGGCTTAGCGTGAAGACTGGAAGCAGGGGAACAGCTAGCCCAGTCTGATTGTTTCTGGGGGAATTACAGCTGGGCACAGTGACTGTTAGCAGCCTCCTGGAGTCTTGCTGTCACAGTTTGAAGACCAAAACCAAATTTTGGTTGGCAACCTGTGATAGATTCACAGACACCATCAAACAAGACACGACATGTTAATCAGTAAACATGAGTACAGTGTTGGCAGCTGTACTTTGGACAGATCCAGGCTAGCTGTTGTCCCCTACTTCCAGTCTTCATGGACTGCACTCATATAGTGTTTTTCTAGTCTTATCAACCACTCAAAGTGCTCTACACTATTCACCCATTCACATGCATTCATACACTGATGGCAGATGCTGCCATGCAAGGTGCCCACCGGCTCATCAGGAGTGACACAGTGCTTCCTATCCAAAGCATCCCACAATGTCTCTATGCTCACCCATTCACACACACACCAAGGGCCCCATTACCATGGGGGTAATTTGGGGTTCAGTATCTTTGATATGCAGACTGGAGGAGCTGGGGATCATATCAACGACCTTCTGATTAGTGGACGACCGGCTCTACCACCTGAGCCGCCCTCATGTGACTCCACCTACATACTTAACACAGACATTAGACTAATATCATTGTTGGCAAACAAAATACACTGTCCAAAGTAAAACCTGAACCTAAACTGGTTCTTTCATTGTGATCAGATTTCAAACATGTACAGCATGTGTCATGCCATATTATTTTAACAACAGCAGCTGAATAAGATTATTGGATTAAAATTGATAGTGTATTTCCAAAAATGTTTAACTGTTCATTTAAGTGTTAGATTAATTTGAAAATCACAAGAATAGGGGAAAGGGATGGCTGTTATAAGTGCTATTACTGCATAAGGTGCACGGCCATGCAGCCAAGAAGGACTGTTGCATTTAAAGATTTTGTAAGTGTATAAATATGTGTGAAATTATTCTATTGACTTGGGAATAGGCCCATATGTAAATAAAAATGCAATATGTAAAGTTTTTCAGTGCCATTACTGCTGTGATGTCTAACTATGGCTATTCTGTTCACTTCATTCTCATTTTTGTAATCTTTTGCAGTATGGGGATTACACTTTTCACATATAGTTTCTGTTTTGATGCCTAATGGAAAATAATGTATGATGTGCATGATGTGCATAGGGCAAAATAGAACTAACAAATTGCGCCCAGGATAGGACCCGTGGCCATCATTATCAGTTCATGCCAGCAAACAGTTGTCCAGGGTGGGAACTCAAAGTCATCTAACTGTCAAGGACTGACCTCTCCAAAGATATCAGCATTTTAAACTGATACAAAAGACTTAAAAATGGTTTCAGTCCTTACAGGTAACCTACAAAGGGTAGTGTTACAGATCGAGTGACTGCTCAGGGTTTTGTGTGTGTGTGTGGTTGTGTGTGTGGTGTGGGTGGTGCCTTGAAGACACAGGCAGGCAGTATAAAAGAAAGTTGACAGCCAAACGGGTCCATGTATGATGGATCAGTTTGCTTGACAGAAGATGCAACAAGCTGTTGAAGATATGAAAGATTCACAGACAGCTGGTCACAACAAGCAGGATCGGTCAGATTTAAAGGGGAGCAGAAGGTCCGGAGGATGGGGATTGAATGTTACTGAAAGGAAAAGTCAGTGCTTGGAGATCAGCGTCCGACGGATTGACAGGCCAACGAGATCATCCATTAATCTCCAAGCAACTGCAAAATCTGCCAACCTTGCACACATCCTGACCAGGTCAAAACCTTTCATCAGTCGAACTAAACCAAGACAGACTCAGACTGTTGCACCTCACAGCAACATCCCTCTGCCACCTATCAGGGGATCAAGAAGCATCTCTGGCAAAGTGGAACGCACTGCTGCTCTACCAATAGACAGGAAGGAGTCAGCTAAACCAAAAGGATATAACAGCCATTTACCAACCGGTAACGTGATGAAAAACACTGTGTTTCACATGATAGTTACACAGTGTGGGAAGACAAATCAGGAGTCTAAGAAATATAATCAAATCAGTGTTGCTCTTGCAGAAGGAGACAAAGCAGCCGTCCGGGATTCGGAGGCTACCTGCAGACTGATTAAACAGACTTTTGATGCTCAGCCAGATGCATCATTGACTCGAGCACCAGTGGACCCTCCAGTGCGACAAAAGAAAAATGACGCGAGTGATCCCGGTGCCAATGACAGCAGTGCGATGATGCCAGTCAGGGTTAAACATGATGCCAGTCTCTGTGAAGCAAGGCAACAAAGAGATTTCTGCTCCGATGACTCAGCTATTGAAACAGAATCTGGGGCTTCTGAGGACAAAGGTCGTCCAGAGAGGCTGAAGGAAGACAGTGATGATGAGTACTACACAGATCAGAGAATCACAGAATGGGTCCTTAAAGTCAACTCTAGCTTTTTCTCAACAGGAAGTGATGAGATGAAGAGTTCAAAACCTGCAGAGGAGCAAGATGTGGCGACCATAAAGATCATCTACACTGGAGACTAAGCTTATATAATATTAGAGTCGTTATTTCCACTTATGGCTTATGTTGGGTCTTTCGACCATATCTCACTGTCTTCCTCATGGAGTTTGCTCAGTTTCGTGAAAAAAACTAGTAGGTGCACCTTGAGTTAAGATCTTTTTGTCAACTTTTTCCAAGGTCAAGAATGAACTTTCACATTCAAGTATATTTATTGATGCATTAATGAGATATTAATGAGAGAATAAAATCAGAATGTAAAAACTTTCACATACAGTATATGCAAATGTTTTTAAATAACTGTAAATCTATCTGTATAACTTAGTTATAACTTTTGATGTGAGCTAATTGGAAGACTTTAATGTGGTCTCTGCAATGTTCTATATAAATATTAATTTCATGTCATCAAAGTGTTTTCAGAAGGCAAAGCGAATTTTAGAGGTGGTTTAATTGCACATAAAGTCAATACAAAAACGTGAGTGGAGGTGAACAGCTGCAAGTTTTCCTCGGATGAAGCGTGTCTATGTGAGAGTTCTAGTTTTTGGTGATTTGTGAGATCAGTCATGCTGTGGATATTTTGAGTGATGGTCAGCATCTTCAGTGGAGAAAAGCGCATACAAGACTTTGACGTCTTAAAGCTGAAAGTGTTTATTGAAAGCACTTGACCAAGTGCGGTGAGAACCAAGACAGCAAACACCAGAGTGTTCTGCTCCGGTGCTGTCTCTTTCCCTTCTGAGCCCTGAAAGTCTGAGACTAGTCCTTAACCCAAGCAGCGATATTAATCTAATTGGTTCATCAGTTTGAAATCATAAATCTGTGACCTCTAGTTACGTTGTTTCTCAGGTCTCTGTCTTGTTTCATCTGGCAATGGCCTGCATTCTGGCCTTGGTTTGCCAGTTAGGCTCCTGCTTATCAACCATGCATGCCTGTATGTTCTGTTTGAGAAGACAGAGGGTACAGCTTGACCTCTCTAACTCTGTCACCCTTTACTTATGGAAATTTCCATAACAAGTCAGAGTCTGAACTGGAACCAAACACAGTACTGACACACTCCACATGCACCAGTCAGCGATTCCTGCACACTCAATATATTGGCTGTTTTGGGAAAATACACTGCAAAAACACTCCAGTGGTTTGGTATGGTCTGAGCACATCTTTTACGGGATGGGTCCACCAACACCTTTTTCCTGAGGCCAGGAATTGCCAGGAATTGTTTGCAATGGGAGTGCCGTCTGTTTACACTAAGCTACAAACGCCAGCAGAGGGACAAAGTCCTGAATCTTGTTTCTCCATGTCAGACCAGATGCCCAGTCTGTAAGATGAAGACCTATTTAAACTGTAGCATTAATGCATTTGCTATCCAGATTGCATTTGGAGATCAAATAGTTAAATCTACTAATATTTTATATTCACATGATTTGAAAAATCAAGAAGAAATAGTCTGTGTTTGATGGGCATTAGATGTATTTTTGTCAGTGTATATATTACCTGTTACACCAAAGCTGGCTGCAGGGCTTGGGGCTTGGCAGGGACCTACAGGGCACCCATGGGACTGTGGCCAGTACTTGTCTTGTTTTTGCTGCCCTGTTTTTAACTCTGATGGGCAGAGTGGGGGCAATGACTGTCAGTTCATTAACCTAAATGTTGCACAGTCCTGCCCCAGGTATCAAGTATATCACACAGGACACCTACTGCGATGTAGACTGGTTATTTCATTATGTAGGCCTAAAAAAACAATCCCCATTCATATTGAGAACAACAGACCAATATCTGCTGGAGTGCTATAAGATCCTCTTTTGTTTTGACTTACTGAATTTTCATTTGAAATTGTTCCATTAACAATAAAACTTTGTACATATTAAGAAGAGAGGGGCTCTTCAGACAGCAAAAAGGGAACATTGGCAAAGCAGAGAGGATCTTTGGGAGGCACTTGGGCTCACCACAGGAGCACATGGACTGGCCAGAGAGGCTTTCAGGCTGACCAGAAGGGAACATGGACAACCCAGAGTGACACTTAGGCAGACCAAAGAGTAATGGGCCAGTGTGAGGAACACTTGGGCCAACAAGAGACACTTAGGCTGAGCAGAGGGGTGCTTGCAATGATGAGAGGGGCACTTCACCCAACAAGAGGAACACTTGATACAAATCACAGGGGCACAGAGGCCAACCAGACCAGAGGGGACATGGCTGAGCAGACCAGAAAGGAGCTAGGTGGACAACAGGAGCACTTAGTGAGTTAGCACAGACTGACCACAGGCGTACCAGAGAAACATTTAGGCCGAGAAAGGCACATGATCTGTTAGTTAAATGGTAAAATATACAGTAGTCTTCAGTTTGAATATGGGGGGCCACAATGGATAATGGTTTGCTAAGATTCAAATACTTTGAACTATGTAAATACACTTATGGAGCCAAACAAGAGTAGCTGTTTAAGTTCACTTAGGTGGTAAACCTCTCTGAGCATCAACTAAATAACTTTGAACTATTTTTAACATTATAATTTCTGCCTTAATAACAGCACAAAAGGAGACAATATAATAATTAAAATCCAGTAAAAGATTCTTCATCATATTGTTACAAATATCCTATCATTGCACTACATATATACTACTACTATATATACTCACACACACATATATATAGAATATATTTATGCATACAAGGAATTTCAATATTTATTAATATAAAACTAGACATCATAAACAGACACATATCCACAAATGGCAAAAATACTCTATTTATGTATCCACTTTCATTATAATTCATTAGCACTTCAGTTCACATAGTATTCTATTCATGGAGTTCCAAAAGGAGGATGAGTGTCAGAGAAAGAGTATCCAGACTCTTTACATGCTTGTTTAGCAATTATTTTTGGTAGTGCTGATCAAAGTATTTAGTGTTAAACTCAGCAGGCTGATTTTACAGCCAGAAGCCATCTTCTGTCACGCATCCATCATATGACACATACTGTGGTTCCTCCTCTCAAGGCACATGACACCACTCTGTCTCCCAGCTCCATCTCACCCCAGGGTGGGTTTTGGAGAGCAGATGACCCCTGTGTCCTCCTTTGTTTGTGATATTTCACTTGGCTTGAAAATACGAAATATTTTCATGAGGGCTCAATAAAATAGCTGAAGATTTTCAAACTAAGGCTTTAAATATGAAAAGAATAAAAGGTGGTGGTGACTGACCATGCAATTAATAACCATAACCTCCTGTCACATGTCCATGTGTGTGTGTGTGTGTGTGTGTGTGTGTGTGTGTGTCAGGGTCAGGGGTAAAAATTAGTTGTTGACCCCCATTGACTCCTCCTTCTTCCCACTTTATCTATATTGCATCCTGTTACGTTAGCATAAAGTCAGCATGAACATTACCTTCTGCTGGTTTGAGGTACAGTATGTCAGTTCATTTGTCATATTTTGATTAAATAGATGTGCATTAAAGCTGCTATAATCAATATTTTAACAATGGATCAAATGACTTTGTGAACATGAAAGGGATCAATCATTGTGAACCCACAGAGAGTACTCACCTGACTCCTCAATTTCTGTCAGCTCCTCCGATTGCTTTAGCATCTTTCAGCTCTTTGTTTTGGCTTTCTGACTGTGTGGAAACACACAATCTTGTCTCCATTCCTTCAGAGGACGTTGACATTGACTTACACTAATTTCCTTATTCTAACTACAACCATAACTACTATTTGCCTAACCCTAAACCTTAATCTAACCTTAACCTAATGCTAAACTAACGTTAACTTTAAACCAAGTCTTCACCCTAAAATTAATGATTTATGTTAAGGGAACTTACGTTTTGTCCCCATAAGAGAGGGGAGTCCCCATAATACGAGGAATACCTGGACCACATACACACGCGCGCGCGCACGCACGCACACACACAGGCAGCCACACACACAATTTCTATGTATGTGCCGTCACAGTGCAGACAGAGGTTGTAAACATGGCGGCGGACGGGATGGTGCTCACCAACCACGACCATCAGACTCGAGTGGGGATCCTGACGGGTGAGGAGAGTGTTTGATAAAATGCGATAAAATGCTTCTTCATGGTGCACCTATGTGCTGTTTCGCCGTCGATTGCCTGTGCACGTCGGTGTCACGATACGAGCTGTCTTCGCTGCAGAGCTAGCTAGCGTTAGCCAGCATGCTAACCGGTCATTGGTGTAACGCTAGCGGGCTGCATTTGGACATACCGGACAGATACGGAGTATGTTCGTCTGTACCGGAGTCTGTAGCGTTTATTGACATGTAAGTGAGTGACTGTCATATTCAGTGTTGTACTACTATAGTGAAATATTTTAATCAGCGTCAAGTGAGACAGAAGGCACAAGACCGCCCGGCGAATACTTTCAAAATTAGAGCGCTTTTCCCCGCCGAGCACGAACTGCAACGAACAGCCGCTTTTATTCTGAAGTCAAAACACGCTCTTCCTGTCCAATTCTGCTGTTTGTTGCGAACTTGACAAAAGGGAAGGTTATATATATTTTCTAGCGGTGCAGCGTTACCGAGCCTACATCAGCTGCATTATTCATGTCCCTTTGCAGATCCGATGTGTTGGCCGCTATTGAGGGAGCTTTCCGCTGACATCTGTTTTATGGTTATTTGGTCAGCCAGTCCATTTGAGCCTAATGTTTGTGGGGTTTTTTTTTTTTTTGCAACGCAGAAACGTAGATGTGTGAATCATAAATCGTGCGTTTGGTTGGAAGGCGCGGCGCAGCCACAGATGAAACCTGTGCTGCAGGTTTGTTTCAGCAGCTTCGCTAATGAGCTCAGCTGATGTCGATCGGCTGTGAGTCGTGCACGGGAGAACTGGGACCAGTATACAGTCACCAGTAGCACCGCTGCCTCCTCGTCAAGGCGGGGAGAGACGTGAGAGTAATGCTGAAAAAGAGGATGCGTGCCAGCAGCTGGCATCTAACAGCAGCTCACCCTGCTGTCCTTCCAGCTGACAACCACAACCTCCTGTCACATGTTAACGCACGTTCCCTACCCATGCATGCGGTGTGTGAGTGTGTGTGTGTTGTCTTGTTTTACATATCTAACCATGGGGAAGACATTTTGACTGAGCAGATGGGTCAAGTGTAGGGTCAGATATGGGTTTAGGATCAAAAATTGACCAAATATGGAGGATGGTTTTATTAGTGCTGCTGCCCAGTGTCTGTTATTCAGATTGTTGGATCAGTGTTAGAGAAGCCAAGGATGTGAGATTCAGATTACTGGGCAGAAGGAGCCTGATATTATCCACAACATCTCCCAGATGTACCATATTAAACTGCAATACATCAAACAAACGTCAATTTAAGGTCTGCGTTGGAGAGGCAAGGATCAGGCTGCAGATATTTTATGCTTTTTTTTTTTTTTTTTTTCTTGGCAACAAATTCCATGAATAGACTAAAGCCAACAATGAACTGTTGTCCAAAGACTATTAAAAACACATCAGTGAGTCACACTGTTGCACTGGCTGACATGTTCTATCATTATCATGAACACACACACTGTAGGTTTTTTTTTTTTTTTTTTAGTCAGTCACACACACACACACACACACACACACACCGTCCTGCTGCAGTAAATACTCACTAGAGCACCAAATGTGTTTTAATCAGCAGCTGAAAATGACAACAAATGTACGACTTCTTCCTGTTTGAGTATCGTTTGCTAAAAACTAAAGACGAGCGTCTTCAGGAGGAACACAAGAACTTCAAAAATTTGGATCTGTTGCAAAAAAAAAAAAAAAAGTTTTGAACCTGTTTCCTAGTGTGCAATTCTGTTTCCTGTCCAGGTAGTTTTTTTTTTTTTTTTTTTTTTTTGAGGATTCTGGAAATCTCTTTAATCTCTCTTTAAGTGTTGTTCCATTAGCTCCTGTGTTTTTGAATGGAAATACAGTGGAGGCACAGACTGGTGAAAAGCTTGAGAATGAGAGTTAAAAACCAAAAGTGATTGACGTACACTGTCGATTTCAATCTTTTCATTGGATTTATGCGGCTCAGGTCATGTTAATTGATTCATTATATTACCAGGTTGTTATTATTATATACAGTTGGAAAGTACTGACATAAACGTCAATAGTCATGTACTTAATAAATAGTTGTAGGCCTTATTATCTGCAGACACACTGTCTAAAGACGAGACTGTCCAGAGGTGTCGCTCGTGTTCCAGCAAGTCTGTAATGATTTACTGTCATTGGATAATTAGCTCTTAAATATATGACTAGAATATAGGAAATGCAGTATCCATTTATGGGGATTAGTATTTTGTTGTAAATCATGAACACATTTGATTTGCATACAGAACTCCAACTGATGGTTTTCTTTGGGTTAGATGCAGATAAAATGCTTCACAACAGTTACATAATGTCTCATTATCCAAATTTGAGATTATATATCTGTTGGTGACATTTGTAATCTCAGTTTTTTGGAGAGGTGAAATCTGTCACAACTGCATATTGATGTCCTAATTTGCCAACTTACAGGCATCACTTTCTATTTAATCTAGAGCTGTTTGTATTTGTGCAAGATGGGGCTTTGAATGTGGTTTTTATTGTGTCAGACAACAAAAAAAAACAAACTTTAGGGGTTAAAGTCTGTCTGATGATGCAAGTCAGTGTTTCCCCTGGAATTGTTTTCAGGCCCGGTGGTACGCACCCAAAAAAAAAAACCCCTAAAGAGACGTGGCGCTCACTTCATGTCAAGAGTTTCCCAGACAAAGACACGGAGGTTGACTCACGTTTCAGAACAGTACCGCACACAGGCTCCACAAACACAAACGAATGGATATTTGGTGTTATTTTTGGCATTAAAGGAAAGATTGTGTACAGTTACAGAGGAAACACACCGCAGGTCTAAAGAGCAGGAGATAAAAGAGAAACGCTCATGTTTGCTTTTAGGTGTGTAAAATGAAAGCATAAAGATGCATTTTAACAATATCTGGGCTTTGACCTGGTAACAGAGGAACGTGTCTCTCCTGAGAACAAACTGCAACCAACCTTCACCCAAATAACCAAAGTTAGACAGATAGCCTGACTGATCTCTGTATATATTTTTGTCCATGGAGCCGGTGTGCCAAGGCTTCAAAATAAACCACATTCTCATATATTCACGTGTCAGGAGACTGCAGTGACAGGCAGCAGTGTCTGCAGATGCTTCACTAGTCTTAACATGTCGTCAAATGCGCTTCATTAAAAAATGATATATTTAAATGTGCAAGGCAGACCTTTAAAACCTATGATACACAGTCTCTGTAGGAACTATGGAAACGTGTTTAATCCAGCAATGAGAGATTGATTTTTCTATCATTATGTGATCAGTTAAACTACACCAGAGATGTTTCACTATGAGGTTTTTGTCACTACTTACTTCTTGACAGATGACACATATATAAATGACACGTTACTGTACTGAAGCACCGCAGCAGTTCTGTAACCTGAACCTCTCTCTCTCCTTCAGTCAGTGACAGTTGTTACAAGAACTTGGCTGAGGACAGGAGTGGAGTCAACCTGAAGGACCTGGTCCATGATCCCTCACTGTGAGTCTACACCACCCACCCACACACACACACGCTGATAAGTACACTCACACACACACACACTATACAACTGTATCTCTGTCACCTCCTGCAGGCTGGGAGGAGTCATCGCAGCCTACAAGATCGTTCCAGATGAGATCGATGAAATCAAGGTACGTGTCTCTCTGCTTGAAGTCCGGACCAGCGGCCTCATCACTCAGTCTGTCAGACACACAGCACACAGCTCTCGCACTTTGCCGCTGGCTTTCAGAGATTGTTTTGATCTGGCGTCATAAAAGATGACACACTCGATGACCGAGATAAAAGTTCTGATGCAACAACACTGATTACTAGACAGCGGCTCGCAACTCGTGCACTAGGCAGGAACCATCCATCTGCCTAGAGTATTCCTGGTGAGGAGGGTTTCTGATGTAGTCGTTAACTTTGTGTGTGTTTAACTTTGTGTACAGGAAACTCTTTTGGACTGGTGTGATGAACAGGAGCTGAATCTCATTCTCACCACTGGAGGAACTGGATTTGCACCACGAGATGTTACACCTGAGGTAAACTCACACAGAGCTGCTGCAAAACCTCATCAAAGAAAAAAAAAAAACTCATAACAATGTTAAGCAGAAAATTTGAGACTAAACAAGCGAATCATGTCTGAAAGTTAACTGACAAAACTGAACTGTTACTGTTATGTAATATCATCGAGGCTCATTCTTACAGCCAATGGGAACCAATTCATTGGCATGGCCGATAGTACAGTATTAGCTCATTTTAGCCTATCACAGGTAGTTGTGTCAGTATACTGGATACGTCTGCCAGTGAGTGTCGACAAGTTCATTTTTTTTAACTGAAAATGTCCCACTTATTACATGAATTGATCACATTTTTTTAGTAACCAGGTTTAAGGGATCCTCATCAAAAATGTGTCAGTGTCATGCGTTTGTCTTAAAAAGAAATCTCAGTATGTTTATATATAATATTCTTAGTTATCTTTAACTCAGCACTGACAGGATAAACTGGTTAGAAAAAATGAATTGATGATACACTTAATTATATTTAATACAAGGGCGTAGGTTTGATTGTGAGGAGGTAATGAAGTGAGGGATTCATCAACTTAAAAAAGCCTTTAAAGTATTTAAATGGTATTTTCTGGATTTCTGTATGGCTGTATTATTATAGCAAATAACACATTTCAATGACACTGGTCATTTAAAAATCCAAACTAGAATTTCACTACTATCAGAGCACAATTCCTTATCTTAAAGATGCGATATACAACATTCTGCCCCACTAGATGTAAGACTAGCATCAGCATCTCACACCAAAACAAATGTGAGTGCGTTTACTCATTAAAGTTAGGGAAAGCAAAGAAAGTGGCATCTGATCAGAAAGCTCACAAAACTCAGATCAAACTGTCAAACTAGGCAGTGCTGATGTGATATGGGTCAACGTTCTGTCACTGCATTGCCTATTTCTGGCCTCAGATGTTTTCAGAGACGTAGTTTAGTGGACGTGTTTAGCTGTAATATGAGAAACTTTGTGACCCGGCCGCAATGATGAAGGCGGACACAGGGAAGGACAGGGAGGGACTCACGTGCACTAACATGCACGTGTGACTAGACCGACTTCCAAAACAAAGAACAGAGAAGCTCAGATAACAACACACACACACACACACAGAGAGTGTGACTCCATTCACTGCTCAGGACATCACTACTTCACTGTATCTTTACATAGCAAAGAGCTGCTTGCTGACATCTAGTGGGACTGAATGTCATATATTGTATCTTTAACATCATCAGTAGTTTCATGAAAGGTGTTGTATTTGAACTCTTACTTTAGGCACTGCTGTCCTTCACTGCCTCAGATTTTTTTTCTTTTACTCAAAAAAACATGCAAAGAAGATGTCACTACTTTTTCCATTCCTTTCCCAACAACCTCCACCATCGTCTCTGTGGACATTTTAGCTTGAGAGGCAAAACTCAGGGCAAAAAACAACCCACTGACAGGACAGTTTGGCAGCCTAAAGGAGCCTATAAACATTTTCTCATCTGGATTTTGGCAGCCAGACAGTAAGAGGACACTGTCTGGAGAGATATCAGTCAGGGGGACAAAAATAGGATTTTGAGAAGTAAGGTGCATTCAGTCCTTGGTGGAAATTACACTCCTTATAAAACAATAAACATTACTATAATTTAATGCAAAGTGTTATTGTTTATAGCAGGAGTCCTCATTTAGAACTGTTTGTGAGGAAGAAATGTTTTAAAAGCATGATCTTAATGAGTGCTGGTGTTTGTGTTGCAGGCCACCAGAGAGGTGATAGAGCGAGAGGCTCCGGGTATGGCTCTGGCCATGCTGATGGGATCGCTCAACGTTACACCATTGGGCATGCTGTCCAGGTGAACACTTGTTCTCACTACTCTGTTTACTGTCAGTCAGTGAGCCATGCTGTCAAAACCAGGAGGCTCACTACTAATCTGCTAATCTGTTTTATTCGAACCAGATTAGTGTGTGTGTGTTATCCTATCCTCTCCTACTTTAACCTGATTTCTGCTGCATTGTTTCCAGGCCAGTGTGTGGCATCCGTGGTAAAACTCTGATCATCAACCTGCCAGGGAGCAAGAAGGGCTCTCAGGTAGGATTCTTTTCACTCTGATGTTCTAGACGTACTCTGCTGCAGTGGACCGGTCCTTACTGATGTGATGCAGATCTTACTATGAGGATCTATAACAGCTCCAGATAGAGTCACATGACTCGAAAAATTGTCACTTCACTCGGCAAAACGCTTAGTTGTACTGTTACTCATTTGTTGCTCTTACAGTTACTATGTTTTGAAGATTCTAAATGACATTAAATGGGATGAAGAGCACACAATGACTTGTTTGAGACTCGGAAGACCAAGTTTAAGACTTGGACTTGTCTGGGGAGTTGAAAAGTTTTAGCATTTAAGTTCCAAAACTTGAGACTTAAGTAAAGTCATTTCTTTGTCCCACCTCTCTATTCAGGATATATTTTTGCTCTTGTACATAATACTCCAATTTTAGGCAGTCAAAAGCAATTTCATTGTAATTTAACTACAATGATGTAGTAATGTAGCGCTTCATCATAGCTATGTGGAAGGTATTGCCACACAAAAAAGTGTGTAGTGCCATTTTAAATGGATGTTAACAAATTATACAAGATCTTTATTGATTTTTTTTTTTTGTCCACTTCAAGGCAGCAGAACAAGCAGAAAACATTTGACATTTCATCACCTTTTTATACAATTGTTATGACAAAGGTGCTGGCTAGTAAGTTGCCTATTTACACCTCAGTAACCACGGAGCAACATTAACATTCATTTAGGAGTCGTCTTTTTTTATCCACATTGCAAATGTAAGTCCCGATATTCACTCTCCTTTTTAGCTCTGGTTTGGTCTCCACTGTGGGTTTATGAGCTAAAAGCTCATAGCTGCTGCTGCTGGTGGAAATGAGATCAATGAGAACCAAAACAATGAGCTAAAAGAGGCTGAAAAGCTGCTTTTTTAGCTGAGATGAGCTACAGAGTTGGTGGTAATTCTCTTCACATTACACCCAGTCTATTGTTAATAAATCCAATTAGCGCAGCTTTAAAGTGAAACAACTCCAAATGAATGCTAATGTGGCTCAGAATGTGGATGGATGTGTAAATAGGCACCTGTTTGCTGACATAAAAGGTTACAATAAGTCAATCTTGTGTGTTTGAAGCTTGTGCTGCTGCAACCAAGTGGTTAACAAAAATATAATGAATGCTACACAATGAAATTAAAATGAAGTATGGTCACATTTTCTTCTTTTTTTTGTCATTCTTTCTTCACGCCAAGTATCTGACTTGATACAATGATGAAATAGCTTTACAACACTCTGCACTCTCATCACAGAATTATATAGTCGACGTCTTCAAAGCGCTCTTGTCGTTTTTCTGCAGGAGTGTTTTCAGTTCATCCTGCCCGCTCTGCCCCACGCCATCGACCTGCTGCGAGAGGCCATGGTCCGGGTCAAATCCACGCACGCCGCCCTGGAGCAGCTGCCCTCCCCTTCCCCTCTGATGGCCAACACGCACGCCAACACGCTCAGCAACACGCACACCATGGAGCGCGGCACCCAGTGCGAGGAAGAGGAGGACGAGGAGGAGGAGGACAGGAGGAGAGGCCGACATGCGCACAACCACCACCACCACCAGCATGGCTCCTCCCACATCACCGCAGCTGCTATCGCTGCCAAGGTAACCGGTCGACGGGGACGCACCAGCACCGGGACCAGTGCTGCTGCTGCTGCTGCTGCTGCTGCTGGAAAGTCGATTGATGAAACTTTAATGATCCCTGTGGGGAAATTGGGTCATTGCAGCAGCAGGATACTGTACTATAAGACAACTGCTGCTCATATACTATAAGCTGCTGCAGCACTCCAATCCAAAACCACATATTAGCAGTTAAACCACGGCTCCAGCATAGACCCCATTTACACTTTACATTAACACCTGATCTGTATATAGAAAATGGAGAAAAAAAAAAGCATGTTAACACACATATTATCAGATCAGCCGGACCACATCTGGAGGTGATCTGACTCGCATTGTGATCAGAACTCAGCCAGGTGGAAACGTAACATGTTGTGCTCCAAAAAAATCTGCCCAACAAGTTGAAAGGTCACCTAACTTCCTGTCAAAAAGTCCTTCCTCAGCGAAGTAGAGCCTCGACGCTCTCCGGGGGGGGGGCCGCTATGAAGTGCGAGACACGGCTTTGATTGCTTTCTTATAAGTAACGTGTGAGTTCTGCAGGAGAGCAGCCTGCAGATACCCTCGGCTGTCTGGCTCCGTCGCTATACCAGCCTTGCAAGAGTTGCAAAGTGCTGAGCAGCTGCTGGTCCTGGAAGTGTTTGTTCCCTGTTCTGCGTTTTAAATTTTTTTTTTTTGTATGATATCCTCAATGTTACTGGATGTAGACACAAGGGACTCTACTGGATCATGAAACAGTCCTATAGGTTTATGTTATGGCCACCAGTTAGAACGAGGAGAGTAGGAATTTCTGGTGCATGGAGAGGGAGAGAAGTCTGAAGGTGTCGAGACTCCAGCAACACTAAGAACAACTTAAACAGAAAATCATTTCCAAAGCTGAAAAAATATAAAAGATAACCAGCAGCAATGAGGTACACCGAGATTATTCAATTACAAATGATTCCATTGGGCCAGATTTTACAACCAGGAAATAGAAGTTTTAATCTCCTCTCTCCAACTCACACTCATGTTTCCACCGTTGACTTCCTGCAACAACTCAACTGTTCCCAGATTTCAGAGCAAGGCTTCTTCTTCTTCTTCTTGATTGAGCGAAACATAAAGATAAAGTTTTATTTCTCTGTATGGTCCTTTCCATAATGCTGTCAGACACTTACAATACCAATCTGAGCCTGTCAGTGGCAAAAACAAACACCTTTAGTGGACTGACGGGGTGTAATCGAGTTGGGGCAGGTGTGTGTGGTGTTGCCATACGTAGCTGTCCAACATGGCCGACCCGTTGCTGTGCATGCACGACTCTTTTCCCCCGGTTGACTCAGATCCTGTAGTGTGTGAGACTTTTATACCTGCAGAGGCACACAAAATAGTTCCTCACACTTTTCCAACTCTGTTGAGATTGATCACAGTGCGGGCAGGATCAAGATAACAACTATGATTATTAATACCAGGTGTGAATACAAAGGCCTCTCGGTCAGATTGAATTATCCACATGACATATTGGGATACAGATTGTGTGTGTATACTGGTGGGAGATGGGGTCTTCACTCACACAAGCCTATGTGAAACACTTGATTGGCCGAACCATGTACATATACACTTTAATTAAATCACTAGAATCCAGAGTTTAGAACAGAATAGAATGAATCCATGGAGCAGCTGGTATTTCATTAAAATGTCAACTTTTTATCACTTCATCATTGAGCTAGATGGAAACCGTCCATTTCATGTCATTCACCTGTCTATGCCGACATGCGTCTGTGTGTGTGTGTGTTTCTGTGTTTGTGTTTGTGTGTGCTTGTGCTTGTGCGTACCTGCATGCATGTGTACGTGTCCATCAGACGAGCCATGCTGTGGTCATGGCTAAGGGGGGTCCCTACCTGCCCGGCAACACACCTGCACCCCCCACTCATTTCACCTGTTCCTGTACCCATGACCAGCAGGTGAGACACTCACACACACACACACACACACCCCCTTTCCTCTCCTGTCATTGGTCAGCTCATCATGTCTGTCAGTCACACACACTGCTGGGGCTCTGTTCTTCATATATGGATAACTGAATATTCATGATTTGATTGTGGAGGCTTAGTTTCTTCAGCTCTTTTGAAAGTGAAACTCTGGTGGAGCCATTTGTAGAATGCTAAAATATACATTAAACAAAATTATTACATTATAATAAATTATTACTTAAAAACAGCCAATAGAAATAATAGAAAACATGAGATTTAATGATGGAAAATTGTCATTAAAGTTGCACCCACAGAGATTGTTTAGCTCCTTTCAGCTCATTGTTTTGGTTTTCAGCCTGTAACTTTACTGTTTACACTGGAAATACAGAGTAGTCCAGCAAAAAAACCAGTACCAGTGTCGATTGTGGTTTAACCCTGAACTCATATCATCCGAGAAAAAAAACAAATGAATCCTCCTAACTGCTAGCTAGCTAGCTAGGCAGGTTAGCTAGTTGAGCGTTGATACATATCTGGCTAGCATCATGTTGCTTGATGTGTTCCAACCATGTATGAAAAACTGGGCCCTGAAATGTTGAATCTATGGTAACGTTGGTGGTAGAAAGCAGCAGTTTGTAGGTGTGATGGCTATTTACTTTACAGAAAAAAAAAGTTTGTGCATCTTTTTAAAATAATTCTATCATTTATTTGATAAATGGTCCTGCTGGTCAACTTGGCGATTCAGTGACGAGAACGTTGACATCAAAAACACGCATTAAGTGTGTGCGTGTGTGTGTGTGTGTGTGTGTGTGTGTGTGTGTGTGTGTGTGTGTGTGTGTGTGTGTGTGTGTGTGTGCGCGCTTGTATGTTGTGTATTGTGTGTGTGTGTGTGTGTGTGTGTGTGTGTGTGTGTGTGTGTGTGTAGATCCCGGACTCGATCATTTCTCGAGGCGTTCAGGTGCTTCCTCGAGATTCGGCCTCTTTAAGCTCCACCCCTTCCGAGTCACCGCGGGCAACACAGGCGACCTCCCGCCTTTCCACCGCCTCATGCCCGACACCCAAGGTACACACAAACATTCACACATGCACACACACGGACAACTAATTTAAAAAAAAAAAGAAAAAAAGACAACAGGTGGCCTTTTGTCTGAAATTTGAAGTTCCTTGCATGTGCTTATTAAAACTCATAAAGCATGCCAAGATACTGTTTGTAGCGTGGTGGAAAGCAGCTCCCATTTTTCAAAAAAAAAACCAAAACAAGACCAGTTCTTGCATGATTGGAGTTTTTGTCTATGTCTTCTATTTCCCAACCTTTTCAGTCCCTTTAAACCATCTCCCCAATGTTTTTATCACTTCTTTCTAAAAACGAGTGCTGTGTAAAATATAACGTACTCCCAGGAAAGAAAGAGGTTGCCAATTTAAAACCATAATCCTGTCTCAGTTTGGCTCTCAGATGACTATATCAATATGAAGTCAGATGTCAGCATCCTGATTCAACCTCGCAAAAACATGACTGTCGGCCTCTCGCTCGCAGTGATGGATCACCTTTTTTACTTGATGAACTAAAAAAAAAGTCTCGGGACTTGTGTGCTGTTTGGAATTGAATGGGAGTGAATGAGACTGTGAGACATGGCAAAACTGAAATATGAAGTATCTTCAGTTATCAGTGTGCAAATCAAGTAATGATCGTCCCAGTTAATGCATGTCATGGAAATGGGGAAAAAAAAAAATAAAAATGCAAAAACTCAAATTGTGTTGGAATGGTCTCAAAGGTTGTGTTTAAACGGCAGGGCCTTTGATTCTAGTTTCCCTTCTTTACATCAGTATGTTTGATCATATTTTAGTCAGAAGCCTCCCTGTTAACTGATGTGTTCCTCTTTTTAATAAGCTGTTTATGCTGTTTCCAGTTAAACTTTCTTATCACATTTACTTCTTCTTAAATTCTTAGTATGATGTACATTTCCACGTAAAGGAACTCACACACTACAGAAACACATCATGATTAGCACTCTGCTGCTCTTCATTTCTCTTTTTTTTCCCCCATTGTTTACTTCTAGTTGCCTCAATTTTGATTTTTTTTTTAAATAGCTGTTAAGCTACTGTCAGTGAAATACAACACTTCCAGCACAGATGTTTCACATTTCTGTTGCACAAAGGGCGTAATCACTTCTGGTCTTTGTCAACTTAATTTGAAGTAAGGAAGGTGGACACTGGGCATGTCCAGCCAAGAGTACCTGTGCAGGACAAAAGCAGCATCTCATGGAGAAGTAGTAATTCACATTTTACAATCTCCCAAAAAATGAAAAAAAATAAATATTTTTTTTTGAACAGACAGCAGTGCAGAGAGACGGGAGGTAGAGAGATGGTTATGACATGCAACAAAGTTCTGCAGCCAGAATGAAACCACCAACTTATGTAGTATGTCTCTTACCCAGTGACTACCAGTGAGCAGCAAAAAAAAAAAAACCCCACCTCGACCAGCATAGTCTTCATCAGGGAGTATTTAGGAGCTTGCAAAGATCATCAGTGTGCAGACTACCTCTCCTTTTCCTCTGTAGGCTTTTCATTTGAAACATGCAGGAATTGTTGATCATTGAATGATGAAAAAAAAAACGGCTAACAAGTGGAAGCAATGGGGAATATAGAAAGTAAGAGCAGCAAAAGTGGTGAGCATGAGCCTGTTGTTGAATAAATGCTGTGGAAATGTACATTAATCAGGTCATTCCACCTTTCCTCAATGTATCCTACCTGGCCTTTTTATTAGCCATCACCCTTTTATTTGTTCTTGCTGGCTATTTTATATGAGAATTTACAGTATTCATTTTGTTCAACGGCAGTTTACTTTCAAATCAAGACCAAGACACAACCTGAGGAAAAAGTCTGGAAGAGCAGAGTGTTGGAGGATACCGCATGATGATTTTTAAATGAACCTATCCATCATAGCACACCTGTGTAACTGTTGGCAAATTTGGATACGTAAGAGCTTTTGAATTGATTTTAATAATGCGACAAAACACTCTTTTTAAAATGTAATCAGCAAATATGATATATGAAGAAAGTAAAATGTCATCACAGGCTTTACAAACTGTTTTTGATCAAGCTGTGTTATGAGGAACCTCCGTCATCGCAGAGAACACTCATCAGACGTGATTAGAGAACAGAAAGTCAGCTGTATCCCTGTACCGATTCCTCTTTTGACTTTCTAATAATTCTATTATTAGACAGAGCTGCTGCTTGAACATCACAGCTGTAAATTGTTGTATTTTACGTCTCCATGTCCTGTGTATTCCACACTATATTAATAGATAATATCAACATGAAATCCATTGCCAGACCGTCCTGTTATGAAGGAGAGGTGTTTGAATCTTTCCGTGCGTACATTTGCATCAAACAATGACCAAATATAGAAACATCTGTCTGTCTCTCTGCAGGTTCAGTCACGATGTGGCAGTAATGAGAACATTCTGAGAGCCAGTAAGTTCAGTGTGTGTGTGTGTGTGTGTGTGTGTGTGTGTGTGCAAGCGCATGTGTGTGTGTGTGTCTCATTAACATGTCAGCGTTGCAAAAGAAACTTACATCACTGTGGCAAATCTTAAAACTTTACGGTGTCATTTATAGTCGCACATCTACCTTTTACTGACACTCGTTCACTTTAATTTTGTGTGTGTGTGTGTGTGTGTGTGTGTGTGTGTGTGTGTGTGTGTGTGTGTGTGTGTGTGTGTATAGGCCACAGTGCAGTGGACATCAGCAAAGTGGCACGCCGTCATCGCATGTCCCCGTTCCCATTGACGTCAATGGACAAAGCCTTCATCACTGTTCTGGAGATGACACCTATTCTGGGAATTGAAGTCATTAACTACAGAGGTGAGTCTTCAGACGTGTGTGTGTGTGTCTGTCTTCCATTTGACTTTGTTGTTTAGTGTTATTTTAGACACAGAAAAAAAATAATAGTATATTGGCTCCCAAGCGATCAGCCACACACACACACACACATATCGTCATTATAATTGTGTGTCTGAGTGTTGGTTGTTAAAACGTGTTCAGCACTAAACTGAACCGCTCTCCTCTTCAGACGGTTTGGGTCGAGTGCTCGCTCAGGACATCTATGCCAAAGACAACCTTCCTCCGTTCCCCGCCTCCGTTAAAGATGGCTACGCTGTACGAGGTGAGACCCACTAATGCTGTCTTAATATTATACAACACCAGGTTAACATGATGTTAGAGACATGGATGTGAAATAGTGTGCAGACGCCATCGAAGGCGACTCAGCTAACATGCGTTTATTTATTGTCAACACTGAACGAATTAAAGATGAAATGCTTTCACACTGTATTTAAACTTCTCTCTTGGCCGCCACTGAATTATAATAATAAAAAAACAACAAGAGAGATGATATCCATAGTTAACTTGACTAACATCATTATCATTGACCTGTAGCTGCTGACGGCCCAGGAGATCGCTTCATCATGGGAGAATCACAGGCTGGACAACAGGTCAGCTCTAATACACTAACACTACTGTAATGGTAGAGTCTTCAATTTAACACCATTAGTGGCACTTTTACTGCTGATATCAACTGCTACAGTAGAAGCACTCTACTTGCTGTACCACTAATACTATAACACTAATGTTATAGATTGAATCATTGTGACGTTGCGCTAACAACAACATTCACTTCTAGTTAAGTTGTTTGCTTCTTTACTTCGCTCCATGCCATTAAATTGTATATACATGACATAGGGGGTTTTCTACCTGGAAGTTATTGTAAACAAACATTGCGATCGCTTCTGTACTGTGAAGCTCATTTTAATGGTACAGGCGCAACAACAGCACAACAGGGTAGGTGTCGGACACACACTTTGTGGGCGTCTCTAAGCACACTTGCTATTTTGTGTGCAGCAGTGCAAAGTTTAAAAAAAAAAAAAAAAAAAAAAAAAAAAGCTGGGTGAAGTGGAATATCAGATGGAAGGTGCGGTGATTAATACATACAGTCTAAGCCAGTCACATTGCTGCTTTTCATATCTCTGAACCAGCTGTGCCAATCACAGTGAAGCTTGCGAGAAGCTCAACAAACAGACTTCTCCAGGAAATCATATTGTTAATATCTGTACAGTGTATATACTTAACTCTACTATTACCTCTGAAGCACAGTTACTGAAAAGCTTTTGTTCTGGAGGCTCCTGACAAGACTTTGTGTGTGTGTATGTGTGTGCAGCCCACCCATACAGTGATGCCGGGTCAGGTGATGAGGGTGACGACTGGGGCTCCCATTCCTTGTGGAGCCGATGCTGTGGTCCAAGTGGAAGACACCGAGCTACTGAGGGAGTCTGAAGATGTAAGTGCGCCACATCAGGATGCCATTACTGGTATGGTGATATGGTGATATTCACTGTCTTGCGTGTTTCAGGGCACAGAAGAGTTGGAGGTGAGGATTATGGTCCAGGCCCGGCCCGGACAGGACATCAGGTAAAAAAAAAAAAAATACAAACCAAAAGACCCAATATGCTAATGGGACTAAGTGAGAGCTACTCGCTAACAAAGATGCATTAACAAAATCCACCAGTTAATTATGAGTGTATCATGTTTGTGTGTGTGTGCACAGGCCAATAGGTCATGACATCAGGCGAGGGGAGTGTGTGTTGGCTAAAGGAACACATATGGGCCCGTCAGAGATCGGCCTGCTGGCTACAGTGGGAGTGACTGAGGTCAGCGTGCACAAGTTCCCCGTGGTGGCTGTCATGTCCACTGGAAACGAGGTACACATAAAACACACATAATAAGATGCAAAGACACATTTTTGCTCTTGCAGTTTTTGGTTTGTCCCCGAATCAAGATGTCACCTGAGTTCATCATCTGTGTGTGTGTGTTTGTACGTGTAGCTGTTGAATCCAGAGGACGACCTGAACCCAGGGAAGATCAGAGATTCCAATCGTTCCACCCTGCTGGCCACCATCCAGGAACATGGATACCCCACCATCAACCTGGGCATTGTTGGAGACAAGTAGGAGCATTTTAGCTTAACAGAAGACAACTGCTGCCCCCTGTTGACTTTTTGTCTCATGACACAAACATGACATGAGTTTTTACTGTGTTTAAAAAGTTGTGGGATTTGCAAGAGACAGATTAAGTTAATGTTAAACCTTAAGATTCCGGGACGACCCCAGTGATCATCAGGGTTATTTTCATACTTGGGGGGGAAAAGCTCCTCCACAGCCCAAGAAAAACAGCCAGTCCTTTTCACAGGTTTAGCAGTAGTTCATATGACTAGTAAAGTGAGTTTGATGTGATTGTGCTTGCAGCCCTGATGACCTGCTGTCAGCTCTGCATGAGGGAATCAGTCGTGCTGATGTCATCATCACCTCAGGGGGTGTGTCCATGGGAGAGAAGGTAACTCCCTGACCTCTGACCCATCTCCTCTAACCAACAAAAAGAATTCCTTGAAATGTATTCTGATCTTTTAATAAGGAAGCAGTCAAATCATCATCCTTTTCACAACACTAATATGTCCCAACTTTGTATCATCCAGGTTTGATTTTCTTTACCAGAGATCATTTGAAAGCAGTTCTGTGTCACAGTCAGCTGAGGTTCAGTTTTGTGATATTATTGCTCTCCACCTCTCTCTGTGTTTTGTTTCTATCAGGACTACCTAAAGCAGGTGCTGGACATTGACCTTCATGCTCAGATCCACTTTGGACGAGTCTTTATGAAGCCAGGGTGAGATGTGGGGAGGTTCTTTCTAATTGAGCCTTGATAAGAAATAAACTGAACTCAGTCACATTAACCACACTGCTGCTGGTGCCACTGCTAATATTACTGTAATTACTTTTTATGCTTTATGATTAGAGATATGCTATTTATTTATTCTGGTAGCAGTGCAACTACTACTATTAGTGATGATTGTAGTACTATTATGGATGCTAGCACTGCCTCTAATAAAAATAATCATCTATGTTTTTCTGTCCCTCAGTCTTCCTACTACCTTTGCCACAGTTGACATTGATGGAGCACGGAAACTCATCTTTGCTCTGCCAGGTACTGTATTTGTCTGTAAATATGTGTGTGTGTGTGTGTGTGTTTGGTGGGTGGGCGATATGAGTGTTGTCAGTAAGTGTTTATCTCCTTGTTCTCTGTAGGGCTGTGAGATATGACGATACATATTGTGATGGATAGAAAAACATCTATCGTTTCATATTATGTGCTATCGTTTATTTTGTCGTGTCACAAATCACACTCATTTGGAGTCCGTCCATCTTTTGCACACATCACATTCATGAAGCAAAGGTTTTATTGCACTTACAGTAATGTAATGAATGTAGCTGTTATCAACTCGAGGACCGCTCCTGGTTCACTGTTTCTCCTCTGCTCCGCTGTGTGTGCAGCACATATGGAGGGCTGAGCCCCACCCCTGAACCACAGAGAGCAGAGGAGAATAGCATGGGGGTTGGTGGATGGGAGGGTGGTGGTGGGCTACATGGACCAGAAACTGTTTATTCATTGAATTCACAGAAAATGTGCTATATCTATATAAGTATCTTTTAACGAGGTAATAACATGACCTATATCGGGATATGAGATTTTGGTCATATCACACAGCCCTAGTTGTCTGATCCGCTGGACCCTCTGTGCAACACCCTGCTGCTTTGTCCTACCAGTATATTCAGTGCTTCTTTGGCTCAACATCCACCAGCGTTGTAGGTGTTGTGGACATGTTTTCCCCCTCAAGTATTTGAGATCGGATGACTTTAGAAATTGTTAAATTAATGTTTCTAATATAATAATATACAGCACCAGTCAGAAGTTTGGACACATTTTCATTCAAGTTAATGGAAAGATGCGTCCAAACTGTTGACTGGTGTTTTAATCTAGAAACAAAAGTTGCTTTTCTGTATGTTTGTAGCTGTATTTAACTCAGCCTGATAGAGTCACTTATCTGCTATTGTAGAAGTGTAAAATAGTTGCAGTTGTGGTAAGCACAATGTGAGGTATGAATATAGAGCTTCAGAATCTCCCTATTTAGAGTGACTTTAGCATCAGTGGTTTTAGCTATAGCCCACAAGTAATAACATTAGAGTTAGCTTGTTGTCCTTTGTTATCATTAGTAGCTAACCTATTTCTGTGACAGCACTGAAATGAGTTCTACAGAACAGGGTGGACATAAAGAGATTTTTTTTTATAAAGATAATATTATATATAGTGAATATGGAAGTAAAAACAGTAACTACATATTGAGAATGTATTGAACAGCTAACCAGCTAGCAATTAACAACTAGCTAACAAGCTAATATTACATCTGGGTTTAAAGCCTTTTCAACAACATTTTATTGTTCAGTATTGCTATTAAATGTCATTGAGTTAGAGTTCTGGATAGTTACTGATAGCACAGCGATTAGGACATAGCAGCCAAAGCAGATGATTACATCTTAGTTTGGCAAACATTAACATGTGTAGCAATGTGAAACTGTGCCTCCTTTTTTTTTTAAAGAAAAAAGATGCATGCATGACATCTCTGACTAGGATGATTGATCTGAGGCCATGTTCCCATCACTGATGTTCAACTCCACCTCAGCATTAGAACTGTAGATGGGACTAAATTGAGCTTGGAAGAAACATTCTCACAGCAGGGGACAACTAGACCTCCAGGATTCTGACAATTTGACTTCCTTGAACCAGACATCAGTCAGTTCAGTCTGTAAATGAATGGCTCACCCCAGTTTCAGCTTACCATAGTGAGGGCAACATAGGCCTTTCCTCTTTTCTTTTTTTTTTTTTTTTCCCTCTAGCCCTGGACCTCACTGTGTCTGTGCTCGTCTTGTGTGTCTGAACTCTTAGCTGTCCTCGTCCTTGGTGTGTATGGTTTGTTTATAGTGCTGTAAGAGTAATATACAGTATTTGCTTGCTAAATCACTGGGCTGATACTTAATAAAAATCAAGCATTGGTCAGTAAGTAGCTTCAGCATCCAAAAAGAACCAAGATTTCTCTTTTTATTCAAACATTATTTGGCCTGGCCTTTAAAACCTGTTTCTCTCTCTCTTCCTTTTAAAGGAACAGTAAGACATTTTGGGGAAATACACTTTTCTTTCTTGCCAAGAATTAGATGAAAAGATCAACTCAGTGTTGAAGACTAGAAACACGGGTACACAGCTCACCTGGCTCTGTCCACAGTCTGCCCACCAACACGTCTAAAGCTCACTCATGAACACTCACTCATTACCGGGATATATGCGCAGTAACTTCCTGGAGAGCAAAGATTTCAGGTCATTGCACCCAGCCACGAAATAGCACATAAACCCTGTGAAACCGCAACTTGTTTTTACTTTTTTCGTTTTAGTACAGATTAAACAAACCAGATATAACTTTTAATGAGTGAGCTTTAGAGTTGCTAGTAGGCAGATCAGAGCCACACTAGCTGTTTTCCCCCTGTTTCTAGTCTTAGCGCTGTGCTAATCCACAAGGTTCTCCTGGCACCAGCTTTGGGTTGATGACCAGCGTTGATCAACTCCAGGCGAGAAGGCACATTCCCCCAACATGTTGCACTAATTGTTTTTTTTCACCCTTGATACCATAACTCTCCATCATTTTCCAGCATTCACATAAATTCAAACCAAATTCAGTTTTAAAAGCACCTAATAGATGTTTTTTTTTCAACATATTGTCACTTAAAGGTGCCCTGTGCAGTTTGCGCTTACGTTCAGTGTTACTCACCAAAAACTCAGTGTTTATCCTTGAGGCCTAACAAACGTGTTTAGCGCATTCCCTTCTTCATAAAACATTTGCAAAGCCAATATTTGATCTTTTTTTTTAAATCCCGCATTGTTTACATCCATGTTTACTTAGCTTGCAGTCCTCTTCTTTCCCTGTCTTTGCTGGTGGCTTGCAGTGTTTCTGGGAGCATTGCTCTACCTTGTTACTAGTTGTCAAAAACTCCAGGGGAGGGTACTGGAAAGGAAACACACACTGGCCGTGTTGCTTTTTTATTAACTGGGAAAACGGGACAGTGATGCATCCTGATCTGTCAAGACACCGCCGGTATGTCGGCTCGCATCGGAAAAAACACTGCCGGTGTGTGTGTTCCCCTCCACTCTTTGTTAGACACGCAGGACTTTAAGTGACATTCAGACACATTGTTGCTGTTAGGACCAAATTATATGAAGGGAAAATGATGGAGAGGGATACAGTTCAGGTCAAAAAATGGGTAGGAATCTTCTTTGGAGAGTCCTTTTTAGTGTTTGGTATGCAGCGCTGTCAAAATTTAAGATATTGAATAACAGCAAAATTGCTTGTCATCTTATTAGTCTAAAAATATCATTCGCTTAAAAAAAAAGCCCATATACAGTAGAACCCCCCAGTCTCTCTTTAACCAAAGCACAGCAGCTCTTTGCTGTTTTCAAACTGCTGCTGTTCCACTGTTGTTTTCAGTGCGACAGTCAGTAATGTTGTCATGGTCATGGTAAAAGGAAGCCCACAGTATAGCGTGTGCTCTGTGGCCTTGTGATTTTTGGGAGTGTGTTGCTCTTTGCTCCAGTCTAGTGCTGTGTATGTATTGCTGTTGTTATTAAAGGAAACTTCAGCTTCAGAGAGACTGGGCCCTCCCTGCTGGAGGCCATAGCCCCGAGTGAGACCGAGGCCAGACAGCCACTAACCCCTGCACCTAGAGGAAGTAGGTCCTGAAACCGAACCCCAGAATGACCCGTAAATGACCTCTGTCTGTGCAGATCCCCATTCATACTGCCTGGAAGAAAAAAAAAAAAAAACATCTTAACTTTGACTCTCAGACGGCTTCTAAAAATGACCTTTTAACCCCCAAAAGTGTTTGACCGGACATGCTGTACAGAGCATGTTAATGAACTGTCGCGTCAAACACTTTACTTTGCATTTTACCTAAACCTTTGACAGCCCTGTTAGACCGTCACCAGATATATATCAGTAATTACAGTTAACCTTGTTAATCAGTTACTGTTAAACTGACTGTAAAGTTGTATAATAGTGTGACAACAGAAACTAGAATAGAATGACAGTTGTAAATTGGGTTTTGAGCAGCTCTAAGATGAGCAAAAACAAATACCCATGTTCCAGCAGTTCTACTACTGTAGCTGCTGAGTGTTTATAGTGGAACTGCATTTATTGACAGAACGAATTGGATACATTAAGTCCCTTTACAAATGACCACTATATGACCTCTAAAACCCACAGAAATGACTCCCCTGCTTCAAAAATCCTCTTGACTTTTTCCAGAGGAGTTTAGTCCTGACCTTTAACCCACAAACATCCCCTACATAACCTGATAGCCCTACAACCCAAATCACACTACCTGCATTATAAGTAGATCCTAATCTTCTCACAAATCCTTTCTCACTCTGCCTGAATGTTGGTCGAAAACCTCCAACCCTAATTGACCCCCCCTAGATGTCCTCTAGCCCCACAACGTCCCTCTTTGCCCTGCCTCTACCAGTATGTCTACAAAACCCTGACCCTGAACCCTGAAGTGACCCTAAATTAACTAACCGATGACCACAAATGGTTAACATTTTACCTTCCAGACCAAAATGCAACCTCCTGGAATGTTGTTGAATATTCATGCGGATTCTTGTTTGACCAGTTATTACGGTTCCTGTTTGTCCTGGTTCTGCTCCTCATTAGCCATCATAGAAGAAGAAGAAGAAATACTTTATTGATCCCTGTGGAGAAATTGATCCTGTGCATTTGACCCAACCTATACACACACACACAAACACACACACACTAGGAGCAGCCGCAGTGCAGCACCCAGGGTAATGACCTCACCCTCTGACCCTCAGTCACCCATGTTGCTACCTGCTTATCCAGAACCCATTTAATGCTGCACTGTAGTCAAGTGAACATGGCTGACATCATGACCAACTGCCTTCTTGTTGTCATGATAATAGAAATGTATGAGAAGTGACAAGTATTAGAAATATTTTTTTCATCTCAAACATCTCTAATATGTCATATTTTATAGAAATTTTCCATTGAAAATGAATGTTTTAATTGTACCATCACAATATCCGTGGTTGTACAGCTTTGCATGTTTTTACTTTTCCAATTTGAACCCACCTCCTGACAGATGTTGAACCAAACGATCACCTGTCTTAACATACAACATACAACATAACAACATCTGGTCCACACAACATGTTGTTCTAGCCTTAGTGTGCGGTTATTCTCTCTTCTACGTAGGACAATGTCATAGCCATACCAATTTTTTTTTGTCGAAAGCTTCTCTGAGCTTCTTTTAAGTTTTTGTTTCTTTTAATAAATCAGTAGAAGAAGAGACATTTTCAACATAAACGCTACCTGTCGATGTAGCATTACCACTGCATTCACTCACCTGAAGGCTCATCTTGTGGCATGTTATTGCATTGGCCTAAAGATGTGATGACTTGTTCCCAGCCTTCCTCCTCTGTTCTCCTCATTATTTCATTTGCTGTTTGTGTTATGACTAAAATATAGATTAGTGCTTGAGCAGATGGAAGCTGCGAATCTTGAGAAAATTGAAGCTCCGTATAGATTATTATGGAAACTGATTTTTCCCTCCTTCCTTCAACGTGTTGCACACACTACGTAGCTTTTACCGTTCAAATATCAAACTGCCCCTCACCCTCTCACCCCCCCACCCCCCTCACCCCCCAGTATCCTGACAAATCAATCAACAACTATGTGACCATCCTGAAGATATTTCTAACAATTCTCATAGAACAAAATCATTGCATAAATCTCTCCAAGACGTTACAAGAGATGTCTTCATTTGTAGTCAAAGCAGACAGCGAGGTCTCTAGTGTTTGTTATGACTATAACATCAAGATAAATGTATTCACCGAGTGCAATAAAACACACAGTGATGTGTCAGGGATACATTGGTGCAAAGAGATGTCAGCAGCTAACACAGGCATGTACAGCGACACGTTAAACGCAAATGGAGACGCTGATATTAGTGCAGACACTCTGCACTGTATGTATGCACCAATATCAATTGTATCAATCATCTACTTATCATCTGACTGTATAGTCAGTGGTTTGCAGGTGTTTTCATCTGAGTAACGCAGCATTGTGTTTTTTTTTTTTTTTTTTTTTAGGGAATCCAGTGTCTGCAGTGGTGACGTGTAATCTGTTTGTGATTCCTGCTCTGAGGAAGATGCAAGGCATTCTGGATCCCAGACCTACAATTATTAAAGCTAGGGTAACACACACATACACACACACACACACACACACACACACACAGAGAGTGAGAGAGAAAATATCACTAACTACCACAAACCACAAATAAACTCTTCAGGTTGATATAAAAATGAGCAGCAGTGGTGTATTAAGTGTTGGGATCATCCTTCATTCTGGGGATTGGTGCTATTCTATCCAAGGGAGCACAGTTCAGAACACAAGTTCTTTCACCCAGAACAGAGTAGTTTGTTATGAATAGTCCTATCAGGCTATCTAGAATTCTTTTGACACAGTACACACACACACACTGTGTTTACATATGGAGACCATCCTTCAACTAGATGCCCAAACAGCTTGGGATGTCTTTGACTAACACAGTTCATCTCTATCAGCTCCAGGGTTGATGCTCAGCAGCTGACTCTGACAGCTCACTGTGAAGAGGCGTAAAATGAAGTAGAATCTCCCTACAGGGGATTAATAATGTATCACATAATTACATCACACTAAATACCTGAAAAAGAAAAAGACTTTTTGAAAAAATAATCCAAACGGCACATGCACAAGCACATGTTCCAGTGTGGCCGCTCTAATAACCGGGCTAACATGTCCACTTCTACATAACATATACACACTAGTGTGTCTGTGATGTGTTCAAGGTTTCAAAAGACTAACTAACCATTACTTTAAAATAATAATGCATAATACTTTAGAATATGTAATGACTCTTAAAGAGATGAGTCGTTCTGGACAATAGAAAATTCATATAGAGTGTGTTTATGTGCATTTTTCAGCTTTCCTGTGATGTGAAGCTGGATCCCAGACCAGAGTACCACCGCTGTATTCTCACCTGGCATCACCAGGAGCCACTGCCCTGGGCACAAAGCACAGGTACACACACACACACACACACACACACACATACACACACATAGTGTAGTACACCAGTCGCCACAGAAAAATAAACAGAAATGCATTGTTAAATCATGAATCATCAAGTTACCACACATATTAGTGAAGAGTGATTTGAAATAGCTGACAGAATTTTTTTTTTTTCTTCACCATCATTAAAGACATGTTATGTATCTTTTGGCAGAATGATTCAATAAATCCAGTTAATCAAGAACAACATAGTAAATACAAGCCACCAGACTGATGGTCCTCATTAACTCATATTATACACACATTTCCTGGACAGTATTTGATCAACTGCAAAATTATAGCAGATGGCTCTAATACGTTTGACATCAGTCATCAGTCACCAGCCTATCAGTCTACACATCAGATCAAGTATCAGAAATCTGAACTGTAGCTCACATTACAACAGGCTCCAGCTTTTCAGTTTTTCAGTTTTCAGTTCAGGCTTCCAATCGGGATCATGTCACCATATAAAGTCAAGTTCATTTTATTTGTATAGCCTAATGTCACTAATCATGAATTTGCCTCAGGGAGCTTTACAGTCTGTACAACAATACAACACTGAGTCCCTCCCTCTCTCTCTCCAGGTAACCAGGTATCCAGCAGGCTCATGTCAATGCGTAGCGCCAACGGCCTGCTGATGTTACCTCCTAAAACAGAGCAGTACGTGGAGCTGCACAAGGGAGAGGTTGTGGACGTCATGGTCATCGGACGGCTATGATGCAGGTACTCCATGCTGTAATCTCCCTTTTTATTTATGTCACCTGCCGTCACACATTTTTTACACCCAGCGAAGAAGACACGAAACGCAAAACGCATCCAACTGCAAAAAAAACCAAAACAACCAAAATGTTTTGTTTTTTTTCCTCAGACTTCAATGTCACTCGCTACCGATTACCATGGCAGTGCCAGGACTTCCTGTCTGGACAGGAAACGGGCGGGGGCAGGAAGTGATGCATGTCTACCTGGTCGCCATTAGCTGTGATGTCATATGCAACAGCCAATCGGAGCCAGCGGAGGCTGAATCCTCATTGGTCTGCTCTGAGGAGATCACTGTATTTCAATGGAGAAAAAATGTGAAAAAAATATATAAAATATGAGATTTATTCTGTAATATTATTATTATTATTACTATCCTGATGATAATGATTATTAATATTCTTAATTAATATTCTATTTATTATTATTATCATGGTTCTGATTGAATATTATCATCTTAGTAGTAATCATGCCCTCTTCTCTCCTGTTCATTTGCTTTGTGCGTTCAACATTTTTCCCTGGTAGTTATAGAGATATAGAGACTCTTTCCCTTCCTTCCTCCACTCCTGTCCTTTTTTCCCCCCTTTCTCTTCTTCTTTTCTGCTATTGCATCCTCTACCCAGATATAGAAACTCCTTAATAACCCCTCCCTGCAGTATCACTACATCTCCTCCTGCCACACACTGATCCTAACATCAGGCTTTGACAGATATATGAACTGAAGGCTGATTTAATTTTTTTTTTTTTTTGGTTGAAGCTGCTGATATAGTTTGTGCCAGTACAGTAAATATGACTTTTTTTTTTTGCAGAAAAAAATAGGAAAAAAAATACAAGGATTCTTATTTGTTTCTTTGTTCTTGTTTTTTTTTTGTCAAGATATAACAGCATTCAGACCATACTGAGACACTAAAAGCTCATCATGACTCTCAATGAAAGCCATGAAACTCTTCGAGGTGGGTCAGAGGCTCAGCGTTTAAAGCAGCGTGAAGCAGGACTCATTGAGTTAAATCCTTCCTCACGTCACTGGAATGATTTTATCTCCTCCAACATCAAATATAAACATAGTCATAATGATAAATACATTATCTATGAGCTGTAGTCATGTGGGCAATGCTGACTGGCTGATATTCAGTATAACCCTTAACCCTGCATTCAAGTGGTGATTTACACAAGTTTAAAGTGTACACCATAAAGTGACAGTACTAAATAAAATATTTAAATAGTATTGAATTCCCTGTAGTGTTTATATTTTAAAAGGCACTCCGCTGCTTTTAAACATGGAGTTTAGGTTACTTGTCATATAGAGTGCTACTTAGACTGTGGGGGGAAAAAAATCCTCTGTGGCTCTAAAGTTCACCTTTTTTTAAGATCACTTTCATATTTTGCTTTAAAAATAACCCCGATGATGCCGTTAAAGGGCCCCTGTGGAGTTTTCTTATGAACAAAAGTTATGTTTACATTCAGTGTTATGCGCCAATGTGTATTGTGTGAATCCTCGAGGACTGACAGATGTTTTGAATGCATTTCATGCGTCACATTTGCGAAGCCAATTTTTTGTAACATTTTTGAAAGCTGTTTATATCCGTGTTTACTAGTTAGCAGTCTTATTCCCTGCCTTTGTTGGAGTATTGCTGTGTTTCTTGGCGCGTTATCGCCGAGTAGTGTAACTACCATAAATAGTGCGACTGTGTGTCCTCCGCGTACATGTGCATGGACATCCTCACATGCCACAAAAACAGAGGATCCGCTCTTAAAAAATACTAAAAAAAAAAAAAAAAAAAAACTGCACAGGGTACCTTTTTAAGTTGCATTATGGGAAATGTAGGATCCAGTGTGTTTTTGAGGTTTGACCCCTACAAAGGACTAAAAGTCGGGATAGCTCGACCCTTGTAGCTTTGATTTTAACCATTCTTTTTTTAATATGTCTCATGTTGTCCTCCCAACTTTGTGGAAGTCCCTTACTAAATCACTGCAGTGGACCTTTAAAACTCTCAAGTAGCCAAACATGAATTAGAACCTTATATCTAGTTGACAGCCAGTCAGAAAGGCAGGCTTCTTATTGGCCAATCAGGCCCCTCCATCTTTTTTTTTTTTCTTTTCTCATTTTTGCCTATAAATCACACGAACAGGAACAAAAGCGCTGCTTTAATGAGTTGTGACATACTGTATTCCCAACTCAGAGAAAACTCCGACCCGACCCACTTGAAAGCAGGGTGTCACATTCAGGTGCTCGTAAACTACACAACTGGTGAATTTCTACCATGACAGTGTTAAGGTGCTTGTAAAAGTCAAAAACGTCTGAGTCATTTGACTGCTTTTCTCTCAATGTACTGTATGTAGTCCGAGCAACACTGAGAAAACATGGATTAATGTGATATTTGGCCTGCTGTTTCATAAATGTTTGATATTTAGCCCACTACAAGCTCAGTTTACTTCTAACATTAACAGAATAGTTGGCTGCAGTGTCTTGCTGACCTTTAAATTGTTTACTAATTAACAAGGACCATTCAAATGCATCATATGCAATCTGTGAGACCCCTGCATTCACCAGAACACCATACCTTAACTCCCATAGCTCCTCTGATTCTTCCTTATCAGTGTGATCAGTGCCAAACAAGCCCCACATGGTCAAAGGTCTAATGCTGCATTCAAGTCATATTGGAATAACTGGTACATAGCTCTGGTACTTGTTTGAATTTAATGGTACTTAAACACACCAAGATGACTGATGTGTTTCGTAGGTGTCTGTTGCTGCTGATGATTCTTCTCGTTTTTGTTAACCTGAGAAATATGAAGTGGATATTATTTTCAGAGGAGAAGCTCTTATCTACCACCCTTCTGTATGACATGAAGGCAGCACTAGTCAGTGTTTTTGAGCTTTGACCCTTCTCCCGAAAAGGCTGACGCAGTCTTCCTCCTCCCCTCCTCTCCTCTCTCTCTCCCTCTTCATCTTCCTCTTTTCCTCCCCACCTCCTTTCACACTTGCATGCCCATAACGGGGGGGGCGTGTCTTTCTCTTTGGGCAGGTCTGATTCCAGGCTGGAGACCAGGGTGCAGCACCTGGGCGGGACTTCTGACCTGGCTAAATGTTTAGTTTCTGCCAGTTTTTGATGTGATCATTGGTGTGTAAGAAGAGTTTTCAAAAGTCTAGGCTCTGGTACCAACACCGTCTTCTCATTTATTCTTCTAGCTCCGAGGTCAGAAACTTCCCAGTTACCTCAAATGCACCATGTATCTATCGGTGCCTTGTGCTGTGTTCATATCATGCAGGGCAAAGTGGAAGAATGGGAGTGTTTGGAAGACAGTTACGTGTTAAATTCACTGGAAGGACTACATCTAAATTAGATTAAAAAAAAAAAAAGTCAAATTAAAACACTTACCACATGTTTTTGGCAGCTTGTATTTACGGTAAATCCCTAATGACATGAACACAGCATCAGAGCACTTCCTGGCACCTGCCCAAGGAGGACTAATCAAACCCAGATAGATTCATTTGAGTAAGAAGAAGCAGGTTATTGATAAACTGCCTTTGTACTGAGTGATTCGTAACACTGGACTAAACTCAGTGTCACACTGCACACACTATAAACTATGACCAGCACTTGTAATGAAGCAATGACACAGCATTCTACTACTACTGTATAAAATATAATGAAAAGGATGTTTTTTTCTGTAATGATATTATTGAAACTGAAGATGAATTAATAAAAATAATCCTGATTATTCTGTACTTTCTGTTTGGACAAACTCCTTTTTCTCAAATCACCTGCGATAACCTGACAAAAATATTGATCAATGATCTCTAAAGGTTTCATTCAAAAGGGAAAGCAGTAGTAGATGGTGAGAAGAGAGTTGCATGATGATCACTGGAGACATGTTGACAGAAGGATTTTTAGCAGATTAGATGGTCTATACTGCGATCTGATTTTGCTGCAGCTGTATGCAATTACTTCAGATATATTTCATATTAATAACTGCAGCGAACCTGGATATGACTTCCATGCAAGAAAGGATTCTCAGATTTATCCAAACATGTTATTCCTTCATTTTTTAAAAATCAAATAATTAGAACATAGTTTCTTCTTTTTTTAAAATGTTGCATCTATTTCATAAGATTACTCTTTACTTTAATAGGACACTTCAACAAGAGAACAGATGAGTTTCCTTTTTTTTTATTCACTAAATTAGCTCTCGTTTTTCATATTGTGTTATAAAGACACATGTTGTATGGCTTCATGTTGACAAAAGGAGGTACATCTGGGATTCACACTCAATTGAAATCATCAACCATGATCAAACAGGCCTTTAAAAAACATTACATCTGTTCTCAAGAACAATGTGTGTCTGTTGCTATGCTTTGAGTATTGTAAGATCTGTTGTTTAATCAAAAGGTGTTTCTCCTGTTCTGAACATTTAGTATACAATAACCTATTAAAAAAAGTTTTCTGCACAAATGAAATATCAAACCCAGATATAGCTTTTTATTCTGTTTTCATAACCCCCCATATACATGTAGACATGGAATCCAGTACAGTAATGACAATGACACAGGGCATCAATAATACTATACAGTAGATATCAATATTAAAAAGATCTTTTTGTTGTTTTAAACGCTGCAGGTTTTAAACAGACCCTTAAATTACCCTTATATATCCAAAACTACCACTAGTACACTTATAGTTCCATAAAGAATTAATATAATGATTCAAGAGTTGTTTTGAACAGTTTTAGATTTTCATAAGCATGTTGGGAAATTTACAAAATAAAATATTTAAATGTAATAAATCAAAAGATGAAGTGAGCTATACATTTCAGATGCTTTTCATTGTTTCTCTTCATCTTTGTTGTTAATTTTGTCTCCCTTGGATAATATTATATTATCAATGCATTTATATTATTATTTTACTTTTATTAAGCAGCAGTATTAAACAATATATTGTAAAGCTTACAGTGGTCAAACCTTTTAATAGCTTTTTTATTTGTACATTCAGAGAAGGAAATGTATTGTTTGAAGGTTTTTTCAGTCAGTTCTGAATTTAGATTTGCGAATATATAATTTGATCAAAAATAGCAAACTAATTAATTCAATAGAACTGTGAGCAGACATTCATCTCGTGTCATAACAATACATTTTTCCACAGTGCTGTAAAGTGAGGCTAGATGTGTTCAGAAGCAGAACCAAAACAAATTGTCTGCGCTGCCCACTGCTTTATATTATGATACCACTGTAGTGTTCGCTATGCAACATTCCGCCGATGAAGCAACGTGTTTGATTGGTTCAGACGAGATTCCTTTCATCCCAGTAACCAATCACCGTCAATGTTTCATGTGGTCTCCTCCCGCTGTGTGGCGTTGGAAATGACAGTCTGAGAGGAGGAGGAGGAGGAGGAAGGAGAGGTCCGCCGCTGCTGTGTCGGACAAACGAGCAACAAGCTTGTCAGAGTGAAACTGAGAATTAGAAAAACTAAAACCTAAACTACGACTGGTTGGATTAAAACTAACAGTAAACCAACAGTTAACAGTTGAGCAGCTAAAGGAGCAGGCGGGCGGCGCAGAGACACAGTGAGTATTTTAATGTTGTCGGTCTGAAGTGGCTTTGTTATCAACAGGTGCTCTAGCTAGTTAGCGGCTAACACTAGCCTGATAACGTTAAGTAAAATAAACACACACTCACCATGTAAAGTGAAGCTTGTGAGGGTGGCTTCTCGCCAGACTGATAGAAAAGGTTCACTGCAGTAAAGGTAGTTTATTTCCACTGAACATGTAGCTTATTAGCTTCTAGCTCAGCTACTTCTGTGTTACTTTGATACTGGCTAAACAAAACAGTCACTTCTCTTAGGGAGTTACCTAGCTAGCTGTCAAATACAGAAAGAAACTCTAACTTACAATGTTAGATAAAGTGAAGTTACATTTTGACATTATGTGAATGGTTTACAATTATAACAGAGGACAGTGTTTGGTTTGCGTGTGTAGTTTTCAGCCCGTCGCTTTAGAAAATGTTACAGTATTTAAATCATTGTATTACTATCTTTACATCGCTGTTACATAGGATGCTAGCTTTGTAAATGACAACCAGTTTCCTGCTTGGTATATATGGTCGATTTCAACACTACCAGACGCTAAAGTCCTCCTGAATAAGACTAAAGACTGTTTTAGATTGAGTATAAATATAAACTGCAATGCTTACCCGCAGTTAAATCTTGTTTTACCTGCTGTGTAACTATGTTGTAAAAGGACAAAATATGTTCAGCTACATTTTTTTCACATGAAATAACCTTCACTCTTATCTCTGTAAGAGAACAGTATGTATTGTTCGTGCCAATATAACATGAGACCAGTTCTCCTGAACGCAGCATTAATGGCAGTTCTGTGTGTGTGTGTGTGTGTGTGTGTGTGCGCGCGCGCGCGCGTGTGCATGTGTGTTTGTGTGTTTTACATCCAATACAAACTGTAAACTGGCGACGTTTAGCAAAATGTGACCGTATCACACAGCAGGTGACTGAGTTTCTTTTGAAGCGACGTTCAGGTAAAAAGCCTATGTTGTGTTTTGTGGAGGATGTGAAGGAGGATACAGCTGAAGAGATACAGCATAAAGATGGAGGAGGAGAAAGGCAAACATGTTACCCAACTAAACTAACCAACTAATGACTGTATTATCAGTCACAACCCACTGTGTTGAAAGCAGTGAAATCAGCTAATGTCAGGGAGTGTTTCTCTCTCTCTCTCTGTCTGCAGTGCCATGCTGAGTGTCTGACTCCTGTCAGAGCGGATTTGATGATAACACTGTTCTTGCTTTGGCTGTTCATCTGACACATTGTCACGGTTTAAGTGCTGGTAAAGCCAGGTTCTGTGCTACGTCTGGGGGGGGGGGAGCTTACATTCTCTTCCCCCCTTTACACAAGCTTTGGAAAGAAACAAATTTAACAGAATAATCACTTCCTCAGTCAGTGACAGTCCTGCTCTGTTAGATGAGGGTATGAACATGGATGTAGTCATAATGTTGTTGGTCAGCAGTTACTAGGTGCTGATAGGATTCAGTGGAAATGCAAACAAGTACTATATATATGTACGCTGCCAAGTGAAAGACAACACAACACAACACTAAACAGACTCTAAGAGGATCTGTTGACTTTATCCACTTAAACGCAGGTATTGTAGAGAGTTGTTTATAATCTTTATAATCCATTGGATTCAGGGAACAAACAGTTAACGTCTAGTAGATTTAGAGAGTTGTTCAAATGTTATTTCCATTGACTACATTGTAGTGCAGAATGGGTTGTTTTGGATAGCAGGTCTTGAGTTTGAATTCCAGGTTGCTGTTTTTAAATGTTGCGTTCTTTGCTGATGACATTAGAAAGTGACTAATACTGAAAAAAATCCTCATGAAACTGGACTTGGTCACATGTCAAACCTGTCTTGCATGCTTTTGTTGCTAGAGCTTTTGGAGGTGGGTGGTTGCCTTTTGTTGGATGTTGGGCAGTGGGGAGGCAGACGGTAGACAAGGCGGTGAGAGAGAGAGAAAGAGATGGGTATGAAATGCAACAAGGGTCCCCGGCTGGAACTGAACCAGGACTTTGTGATTGTGTGGCATGCACAGTAAACATTTAAACCATGGTGCTCGGCTAGAGGGTTTTTTTTTGTGTGTGTTTTTATAACACACAGTTCAGAACTCCACATTTTGTAGATGTTGGTTTAAAGCTGTGTGATGACATAGTGTGGTTGATATGAGTGTTTTGTATGTTGTTGCGTGTGTCTCTGTATGGAAATGAAGCTCAGAAGGTGGGGTTTTTCTGTTACTGAATGCTGACATAAATATTAATGGTTAGAATGTCACAGACAGGTTGGGACTTGTAGTTGACTAACAAATCAAGCTAATTAAATGAATGACTTGAAAAATACAGACATGTAAAGGGAGTTTCCTTTTCAACAGTAGCTAAAAAAGCCTTTTTCATGTGTCATATACCAAGTTTTTACTGTTAAAATGAACAGTTGATTGATTCTCTGGTGTTGCAAACTGATGAAAGTAGGAAGAGGTTTTCAGCTATGTTGAGGGAACATGTAGGGAACAAACTGAAGGTCGCTTCCCTCCGTTAATAAGCTGTGTTACAGGCTGCAGGTGCATGCTGTTCATCAGTCTAAAGCTGGCTGTAAATGGAAGACACTGAGTGAATACCCCGATGCTCTAAAACTCTAAAGTGACCTTTACATAGGCTCTACTCCCAGGTATGAGGTCACATCACCATGGTGACGGGGTCACGGCTGACTTTTTTACGGACCCACGTACTAGAGCGAGCTAGTGAAGCAGAGAGGTGAGGACGGGCAGCGCTGGGCCACAGGCCAGCCTAATACAGAAGTCCTCTGTTCTCTGGAATGCTCTCTCTCTCGCTCTCACTCTCTCTCTCTCACTCAGGCTCCATGACCTGATTGGGACCCAAAGTGAAGCTGCAGCCAAAATCAAAATGTGTCACCAAATCAGAGTTGGACTGACGATCAGGCTGTGGTCGGTCTAACAAATTTGGTTTCAGTGTGTCAGTGTGTGAAACCTGCTCAAACTATGGATGGTATGGTGACGTCTTCTTAAGGAGCTGCTGCTTATTCTGGCGTTCAGTAGAGTTGAAACATCCAGAGAAACATTTGTCTTGTCATTATTATAAATGTACGGAATGTTAGCTGCATAACCACGTCAGAGATCATACAGTATCATACTTCTGAAAGATGTGATGGACAAAAATCTGAAAAACCACTACTTCATCACTGAAACCTTTCCCGCTCTTTTTTCCCACTTTAATCTGTATTTATCTTTTCTAACTCAGTACATCATAATCACCATAAAAGAGTTTCAAGGAAACCAAGTTTATGTCTGTATCCTCCCCTCTCTCTCTGTCTCTCTCTGTCTCTCTCTCTCTCTCTCTCTTTCTCTCACTCTCTGTCTCTCGCTCTGTCTCGCTCTCTCTTTTTGGCTTTTTTCGCTTTGTCTGGTACAGGGTGGTACAGCCCTTTTGAGAATATGTGTGTGTGCGTCTGTGTGTGTGTACTCTTGAACACAAGATAAGAGTCGGCTCTGCTTCTGCTCCCAATGACATTGACAGCACACGCACACACACAGCTTTACTCCCTCTTTGGGTCACATGATGCTGTTTTGATTAGTTGCAGGTAACACTGCAAACCGATGAGTGTTCTCATAATCCAGTAATAGCCCCCCCCCCTCCCCCTCAATTAATCATTGGATCTTTGTGATTGTGAAAACTGCTCATCACAAGAAGATAAGTGTGAACCCCAAGAAAAAGAAGCAAATATTTACATTTAAGAAGCTGAGGCCATCAAACTACATGTTGCACTGTACTGTACACACTCTTTCTCTCTCTCTCTCTCTCTCTCTGCCATGCTCTCTTGACCAGAGCTGCAGGAGTAGACATAACAAGCTGAATATTCAGAAGCTGTGTTTAAACCCTTCTGTTGTACTGTTGTTGTTGTTGTTGTTGTTGCTGTGCTTCAGTCAGGACTGAGGTTAATGTGTTAAGTTTGTGCTCATCATCCAGATTGTCCCCTCTGCCTTCTATTCTACCTGCTGGTGTAGTTAACATCTCGCAGGCTTTCATTCTTCCACTGCATTAAAGGAACACATTCCACAGTGAGATAATCCTCAACAGTAACCATCAAGCCTGGAGTTTACATATCAGTCCCGCATGACGTTACGCTCTGCTTCCTGTCACTCAGCTCACACCCACAGGAGGAAATGGACGTCTCCTCTAGTAAATAACAGGCTCATCACAATACCACACGGCTCTACTCACCGTCCTTTTGAGTCGGACGTCAGAAAATGTGTCAATTATTAACTTTTGAAAAAGAAAATCAGACTCTGCATGTCTGTTTGAGCTCCTCATCCTGACACCAGTAATTCATGGCAGCTTGATGATATTAAGATTAAAAAACAAACCCACAATGCAACACTCTGTATAGCAGCTAATGTTAACACCAGCACCCTCCGCATTCAAAAAGAATATGTTATAACAAATGTTTTGTCCCACAAAAGTGACTAAAACAATTAATGGTTTATTAAAATAGTTACAGATTAATATTCATAGATGTGGGCTTGAACATTACTAATGACAAACATTGCAACTCATATTGGAATGTTAGCTAGAGATAAGAAGCTGTAATGAGGTTTTAACTCTTGACACTGATGATGTTTATAATCTCCTGCACTTTTAAAGTTTTTTTTTAATTCTAACTGGCCCTGAATGCAGTAAACATATCTGCAGTTAGACTCGTGTTGTGGTGACTCTGATAGCTCACAGAGATGAACTTTAGCTTGTATCACTCAAGAGTTCACCACATTCTCAGCTCAATGTCAGAAGAGTTTTTTGTTTCTCATCGTTTTGCCTTGAACTGTTGCCTCAGCAAGACACACACGCATACACACACACACACATTCATGCACACACACCGGGGGGTAAAGCTGTGGCGGCAGATGGTGTTATGTTTGTGCTGGAAGGGGTGGGGTGGGGAGGGGGCGGCGGGGGTGATCCTCATGTTAGGTTCTAGCTTATCAACCTTGTGTGTGTGTGTGTGTTTGTTTTTTTTCCGCAGCGTGCAGGTCTAGCAGGTCAACAGATGAAAGCTTATTTAACTAAGACACTAGTGTGAGGGCAGGGATCCAGTAGGAAACAGCTGCAGGTCTTCATCAGACATAATACTGGCTTTTCCAGCCCAACCGGGCGTCTAAAAACCAAACCCCGCCTCATCCTTTCCCCTGCATCTACAACACAGTCAGCCTCAAACACTGATTCAAAGACAGCCTTCAGTCACACTATGGATCAGTACTCAAAGTAGGTCACGCTCCTGTTCTCGCCTGCTTCCCACATGATTAGAGTGACAGTGTGTTTTAATGAGGATGACTCTGAAGAGAAAATACCGTCCATTCATTTAGATTGGCTGAGCGGCTCCATTTATATGTATAGAGTGTACTGTTCTTAATAAGGGTTCAGCTCTGCAGCCACACAACAGCATCATTAATCAATATGTCTTTGTAGATGTCATTCAGGTCATTTCACTCGTTTTGTGTATAATACACACACACACACACACAGTTGAAAATGCTGTATCACTACATTTTGACACCACCGCTTTATGTAAAGTAGTGTTTCAGGCAGCCAATCAGACGCCGTTTAGCTTTGATGAGATGTGTCAGTGTGAGGTGTACAGCAGACATAGCTCCACCATTCTGTTGTCATGTTAATGTCATTTGTGTTGATTTCAGACCCTGACCAGGTTACTCAGGTAACGGCTCATGTCCACGTCATAAATGAGATCTCATATCCTAGCTATAGACTGAAGATGCTGGTTACTGTGATATGGAAACAGCCTCTAACCTCAGGCTCACACAGTACTATGGACACATTTAAATGTCAGCCTGGAAAATGAAAGCTGTCTGTGTCATCAGATTCTTTGTCAGCGTTCTCACGAGCATGGCTCCGTGGAATCTAAAGGTTTCTGAAAAACTAAAGCAATGGTACACATCGAAAGGCTCTGCACACTCTTCACACAGGTGTTTACAATTACTACAGCTGATTAGACCTTTTCACCAGGAAGTTGACTTGGACCTTGCTGAGGTCACACAACCCTGTAACATCATAAAGATACAACTGAGAGCCAGGGAGATGTCCATGAAACACATGCTGTGCCCCAACTATGCACTACATGCTAATCTTTAGAGTACACAGTTCTGCAGTTAATATACAAGAATTTCACCGTCAATTATAAAATAATGACGTCTGTGGCCCTGCAACTTTAAGAAGCCACTGCTAATTAAAGTTAGCAAAGAGGAGCCAGGTTGTTTGTTTTACAACGTCTCCTCGGAAGCGTTTTACTGCCTTAAATGATCAATGTAATTGTTTTGCAGCTGGGTGCAGCACCACCTTCCTTTGGACATTTCATAACAGGACAATAGTCCACATCAACAGCAAGCCAAAAACTCAGCGTTCTTTAGTCTGTATACATGTGCTTTTCACTATACTTACTTTCTCCACGTCTCCATTGCGAACACTACATTCTATAAATCTGCTTCCAATCAGTAACGTAGTGTGGAATTATCCACACAGTCCTGAGGATAGATATTATCAGCCAGAGTGAGTGAAAACACCTGTGTGAGTGAACCATTGCATGTGTACGTGTGCTGTTTATTTTAACAAGACTTCAGGGCTGAAAGTTGATGCATCAGTTTAGTCAGCCGACCGCCAATTAACAGTCAACAGTTTTGATAGATTAATCATGCTAAACGTGCTGCTTCCTGCCTCTTTAATGTGAGCATCAGCTTGTTTTATTGCACGTATTTTGACTTGTCAAAGCAGGAAAAGCACAGATGTTCTTCATTAAATGAATGATGATCATAATTCATTTTATTATTTGTACCGTTGCTTTTCCTACAGTGACATGTCAAAATGTCTGCTGTGAAAATGAACTGCTTGCTGCTTCTCTCAGTTTTCTCATTGGAATTGAATATCGTTGAATTTTAAAATGTTAGTTGAACAAAACAAGACGTTTGAAGATGTTACCTGAGGTCAAACGTATTTCTTGCTTGTAACACTGCTGGAATTTTCTGGTTTTTTTGGACATTGTTCCACAACTTTGTTTAAATTTTTGGTGGGAGTTCTTTTTAAATGTAACTTGAGTTTCAGAGTATTAAAGCATTAAACGTCTTGTTCTTTTTTTCCCTTTATCTCAGTTAACTGCAGGTTACCAGTTCATTCATGTTAACAGAGACTCTCATAGCAGATTTTAAAGCCTCATGTCTTCAATTTAAAATGAAAGAGGTGTCAACCAGAGTATAGTCAGTAGCTGTTTTGCTCCTAACATGTAAACATTACCAGTGGTTATAATCACATGCTTTTCCAGGCTGTTTGCCTCCTTTTTTTAGCAGCCAGTAATCCATCAGGATGATTTCCAGTGGTCTGTTTTCCTTGCTCGAGGTCTTCTGAATGAGTTTCAGCCTTGTTTTTTATCCCCACTGTGTTTTGTATTCCTCATAGTGCTGGTAGCAGCTTAATGTTTGTTGTTGTAGGAGGAAGGCTAGCCTTCCAGAGGAGCTGCTTAAATCCTCCTGCTCTTACCTCAGCTCACTGATGTCTGCATATCAGACCACTTGACTACTCAGACTGTCGGCCCTTTATCGCTCTTAAATGGCTCCACTGGCTCTCAGACAGAAAACCTTATCAAAGGCGTGTTTTGCTTTCATTCACCTGCTGCTTGTTCTAATGTGTGTCTTTTTAGTTTTTGTCTCGTTTTTTTCCTCTTAAACTCATAGAAACTTGAAATTTCCAGACAGACGAGACGTCCGAGCATTTGTAGACAGAAGAGTATTGTTTTTAATTATTGAAGCAACCAGTAACTCATTTGTAATTTTGAATTCTCTATTTCTCAAACTAAAAACATGTGATGTATTCAGTGTTTTTCTTATGATTAAAATCATTTTGGATTGAAGATTCTGATCACAGAGCAGTAAAACTTCTTTCAAACTAAAATTGATATCATTAATAACATACAGAGGTAATCTGACAAGCATATGACAAGTGAATAGTCTGGACTGGGAGACCCATTTTTAATAGTCAAAGTCAAATATTCCAGCCTGTTTAATGAAAGCAATATGAAGGTAAAACTAGTGAATTTCCGGAGGATTGTGATGTGATTATGCTGCTGTCCTGCTAGATTGGACAGACATGTCTGTCTCACTGGACTTGACTTGAGGCATTCACAATACATTCTGTTGGGAAAGCTGGCTGTTTCTACTGATATTTAGAGGCAATATGATTACAAAGGAAATGACAATAATGTCTAATTGTAGTTTTATGTTCATTTTCCTTCACTGTTATCTCATTCATTTGTTGTGAGTGCTTTTGGGTTTTTTTTGTAAGTGTAAAGACACTGTTGGTGTCTGAATTTCATACATGTAAAGTTCAGATGTGATGTGGAGTTTGAGCTTCATGTAGGAGGATGATGTTCCACACATGATGTTAAATTGATAAAGATAATAGAGCTCTTGTGTGGGAATTAGTGTTAGCAGAGGAAAAAGTGGGATCCCCATTTACCCACATCCCGTTTTGTCACAGTGATAATAGTGCACTACAGTTCAAGGCTTCAAGGTGATCAGTTTAAACATACTGAAATAATGCAAGCCTAGTGTGTTTTGGTTGTTCAAACACACACACACACACACTCGCTCTCACACACTCCCTTCCCCCATCAGTGGAATTTTGTTCCCAGGGCTGCCTGGCATTCCTCACTGCTGCATCATGGGACCTCTGCTGTGTGTGTGTGTGTGTGTGTGTGTGTGTGTGTACAGTCCTGCTGCTGGTAAGAGATAACATATCAAACATGGTGTTGTTATTGTGGCATTGAAAGATAAAACATCTCTGCATTCATCTCTACCTTGCTTGTCCACTCTGTCCCTCCCTCTATTTTCTCATCCATCCAATCTACCCTCCCTCCACCTCCCTACATAGTGGTGTGTGTGTGTGTGTGTGTGGTGTGTGTATGAGGCAGGGGGACCACCCTGCTGCTGACAAAGCCGTTGTCATGGTTATGCATGGAAAGTAGGGGGCTGTCATGACGTTGTCGCTGAAAATAACTGAAGAGAGAGCGGTAGAGATGACTGAGTAAGAGAGAAAGTGAGCGTGTTTCCATTCATGTTGTGCTGTTAAACTAGTTGGTCGGTCAGCGAAGCAATTAATCCAATGAGTCGGGCAGTAAACCGCTCAGTTAAACAGCAGACCAGTTACTCAGTGACCCAAGCAGTTTCTTATTTGCTACACAAGTAGGTCACTACACGGTTTAGTCAGTTTATAAACCAGTTACTACACCATTCAGACAGTAAATCAGCCACATGTTAGGAGCTTGTTGCTGGTTTACCAGTTTGGCAGCCATTAAGGTATAATGCTGGATTTTAATTTCATAGCTTCGGCCATCAATTCTATCATAATTAAATGTACTGAACATAACACAGAACAGGACTTACACCCAGCCCACCCAGCTATATTTGCTTAAAAGAAAAACTAATGACTCATAACGACACATAAAATGCAATTTCTGAAGAAACAGAAGTGTGAATGCTGGCTGTGGAAAGGCTGATGCTAAACTGGCTTTCATTTGGATGAAGGAGCAGCTAAAGGAGTATGAATGAGTTGGAAAAGTGGGAATGGGTCTAAATAGTATGAATGGGATTTAAAAGTTGAATAAAACTCCTAATGTATGAAAGATGTGGAACTTGTAAGGTTTGAATGGAGTATGAATTAGTAGATAGAAGTTGAAAATGTAGAAAAAGAAGCAGAAGCAGCATGAATAGTTGGAAAAAGTGGGGAAGGGATGAAGGATGCAAAATATAGAATAAGCAATGAAAGAAGCTCAAATTGGAGTTTTAGAGCGAAAACTCAAATGAAGTCAAATTAAGTGTACTGAGATACTGTACTGACGTTTCTTTAGTTGTCTTTGATGGAATAAAGATAAAACAGTAGCTGAGGTCTAAACACTGACAAGAGTTGAACTATAAGCACTTTTATTTTGAAAAATAGTCCATAGTTTCTGGTTAACATACAGCGATCAAGCAGGGGTTTTATTTTGAAAAACAAGGCTCATCTTGAGCTTCCTGTTAAGATACCGTTATTGTCTGGGACTTTTATTTTGAAAGACTAGGTCCATCCCTGGTTCCCTGTTAACATACATTGACCAGTAGGGGCTTTTATTTTGAAAAGTCTGTATCATCCTGAGAGAGAGAGAATCACAGGTGTGTCAGTCTTTGTCCAAAGACTGAGTCATAGGTTGCTATGGAGCCCTGTGGCAGGGGTGTGACAAGCACACATGTTCATATCCTGTGCCCTAAGCCAAGATTAGTCATCAAACAATTTCTTAGAGCTCAAAAAATCACATCAAAAAAATCTGTGAACTGAGACTTCACTTCACTTTTAATGGAATTAGAATGTTGAATAAAAGCCTGAATGTATGAAAGATGTGGAACATTTCAAAGTATGCATGCAGTTTGTAGCTGAATGGAGCAAAAAATGCCAGAAAACATTACTATTTTGGAAAGTATGAAAGGTATGAATGAGATAAGAAATAGTGCACCTGTCCTAATTGAGCTGAATGTTTTGATTTGTGAATGAAGTTTCTACACTGAAGAATGTGGAAGGAACTGAGTTGCAAAAGAAGCAGGCTGAAGCTTAATACATATGTAGAATACTGCTTTCCAGCATTCACACCAATAATAACAGAATAAAATAGAGGTTCAGTTCAGAGTCTTGGCAAAAATAAATGGAATGGTTCTCAAATCCTCTGGAACTTTTTAGTACAAATCATAAGTCAGCTTGTCCAGTGGCATTTCTGTCAGTAACAATAACATTACTGTGAGGGCTTTGTCTGTTTAGTTATGATTATTGAACAAAACAATATACAACAACATGAAATGAAAGTGATGTTAGAACAGCAATCCCTGTGGAAAACATGATGGAAATGTGATATTTCTGTTTCATGTATTGATTTGAGGAGCATTGCAGTCTCTTCATCACTTCACACACATCTGATGTTTATGTCTCCTCAGTGGACATTTCATTTTTTCTTTAGGTGCACATAAAAACAGCAAAGATATTACTTTTAGATAAATAAGCATTCAAGAACTGTTCCCAGTGTTCAAAGTGAATATGTCTCAATGTGGTGGAAAATACAACACGACTTCTATATGGTTGTCATCAAGGATCAGTGTTGGGGCTCTAGAAAGGCTACCACTTCCTGTTGTACTGTACAGACTTAACTAGAACAATACTCTTTCACAATCAAAGGTAATTGATCAGTTAATTATGGGCCTCCTTTTCCTTCCAACGCATGAGAAAAATCTTTTAGGCTGTGATTAAACTGTAAGAGAGTCTGCGATACGAGTCAACTTTAATGTGTGTAAAGTATGTTGATGGAATGTCAGGATGCAAAAATGGCACCAGTCAGACTCCAGTAATGACATCATTTTCCTGCTCTCTCTCTCTCTCTCTCTCTACAGGTGAAGGTATCATGGCTTCCATGTTTACTGAGCTACCCTCCTAGACTCCCCCTGATATATAGATACACATACCTGCACGCCTCTTTGAGCCATACAAACACACACACACACTTTTAGCTCTTGGTGTGTGTGTGTGTGTGGGTGTGAGGGATGACAACCTCTCATCTAAACGGCCATGTTGCTGGAGAGGGAGGAGGAGGAGGAGGAGGAGGAGATGAAGAGCTGAGGGGAGGCCAACAGCATCGTGAAATGGCCGTGGACTGTCCGGGAGAGCTGGGGAGCCGGACGCTGCCCGTCCGACGATCCGCACAGTTGGAGAGGATACGACAGCACCAGGTATATATACACACACGCACACACACTTGTCACATGAACACTGTTTAAACTTATTTCACTTATATAGCTGCAACAAACACATTTCTCTATGAAATACCATCAAAAACAAGCAGAATGGAACACATTGCTGTACAGAGTCACATGACAGGTGAGTACACTACAGTATGTCACAATCACTACCCAGTGTCAGCATGGTCTGCATATCTTTGCACTTGCTGCTTTCACAAGAGCATGGAGTGTTACTAAACACTTCACTTTACAATCTACTACTTAATTACATTTGTTGTATATTCCTGTTATAGTTTCTAGTGACTTTCAACATTAAGAAATGCACATAAAATATGTAATCACTTTATACAATATGATGCATCATTAGATTTTAAACTCCACTAAACTAATATGAACAGTGAAAACTAGCTTTACCTCGACCACATACAAAATTACAATATGGATTAAACATTAATGTATGAGTCATATTATAACATGTAATAAAACACTGACAGGCGCCATCTTGCCTTTTTACTTTGATGTCATTAGTACGTTTTTATGATAAGTCTTTTGTTAAAATAACACAAGTGCAGGACTTTTACTTTGAAGTGCACTATTTGTAGCTGTTTCTATTTGTACCATTCTGCACAATATCAGCCTAATAATGGTCTGACCTGACAGATGTGAGCTGGCAGGTACTAAAGTGAGCACCACTAAAATAACTGCTTGTTTTAGTGGAAGACAACACCCTTCAGCCTTCTCTCACCAAAGTTGTACAGTTTCTACTTGTTGATGTTCCACACACATCTGTAAACACAGTGAAGCAAAAGGTGAACCTGTAACCATGTAACTGTGTCAGCAGCATTTCACAGAATGAATCCCACCTTTTGGCTTCGACAACAGCACCCTCTATACACACACACACACACACACACACACACACACACGTATGCTGCTCAACCACACACTCTTTCACCAGCTGGGAAGGAAAAAAAAAGTTCACATTCAATTGATGAAACCATGTTTACATATGTAAACGTCCTGAATAGTAAAATCAGTCCTTCCCTTCCTCCTTCACTCAACCAGTGAAAGACATCAAGCTACGATTGGTCAGGGTCCAACATGTGACCACAAGTTACAGCAAGAAGTTATGACTCTATTAACTCTTAATTTTACACAGCGATCAGCTCAAAAGACAAAACATAAAGTCCTTTTCCTCAGAGACATTTTGGCTTCTCACAGTAGGCAAAGCAAAGCTGTGAATAATAAAGTGATGGTTGCTTCATTCTCAGGGTTCTGGTATGCTGGCTCACTGTTCCACTGTCATGACCCACTGGGACACTTGAACAGAACAAAGCTATTGTTAATATTAGTAACACTTGTACTTGTCTTACTATGACAAGTCAAAAAAAAGAAGAGTCTGTTATAATAATATTAATTACAAGGCTTTAATGAAACATGCGTGCGTGTGTGTGTGTGTGTATTAATCAGGAGGACCTTCGTCGTCGTAGAGAGGAGGAGGGGCGGCAGATGGACCTGAACGCTTCGCTCAGACTCAAGAAACTCTCCCAGAATCCCCACATCGGCATCGACAACCCCACATTCCTGCAGGACACATACACACCACAGCAGCCGCCGCTCGGCAGCCAACACACACAAGCACTGTTGGGTAAAACATACGCACACACACACAGGCGCACACACACAGCTGAGATGAAAGAATAAAGAGAATAGATATGATATGGATGTTTAAAAGTTGGAACAGAAATGAACTGAGAGATGATTTAGGTTGGAGAAGAGGAAGTGAAGGGATGGAGAGAGAAAGCTGGGAGGGAAAGGAATGTAAGGAAGACATGTGTGTGTACCGTCAGGGAGGGAATTCCTCAGGGAGGGAGAGCAGGACATGAGAGGCTCTTGAGGGCGACTTAATTAAAACTTTGTTAGGGACGGTGATGTTGACACACACACACACACACACACATACACACAAACACACCCAAGTCTTGACTACTAAATGAAATGCCACCTCGTTACACACGCATTAATCTGAAGCCAGGACAAGCAATGCTGCCTTCATCCTCTCATCATTAGATTTTCATCATTAGTTTTTTTAAAATTTTTTTAGTCTCATCTCTTGTGTTGGATTTGCAAAACTCAGGATTCCTGTCAAAGGTCACTGACGGTGACTGCATGTGTGTTTCTTGCAGAGTTGGAGGAGCTGCTGCTGTCACTGAAGCAGGTCCGGGGCTGTCTGTCCGACCAGCAGAGTCAGAATGACATAGAGCTGGTTCTTGCACTACTAAACAAGGTAATAGAAAAGGAATTAGAGGAAGGGGGGAAAAAGCCTCGGGTCAATACGAACAGTAATTGTGGTATTTTTTTTTTCAAGACTTTATGACGTCTGAGGTAGAATGGAGAGTGTCTGGGCTGACAACGCAAAATTTCCACAGTGGAATGAAGGTTCAGTGTGGGGAGTGTACAGTAACACAGCTCAAGTGTTTGTGGAATTAAAGCTACTGACAGGCACACTTATCTGCCAGTATTACTCTTAAAATTTGATGTTTCTATATCCAAAGATAACTTATTTATTGATTCTCACCAAAACTTTGTACCGTTTGTTAGAGTCAACGTTTGAACACAGGAACTTTTCCAGGAACCTTTTTATGAACGGCAAAATTTAAAAGGAACTCGGTTATCATTTTGGTTTTGGCACCAATATTGTTGCAGTTGTTTGGCTGAGTTGTCATTTTGATACTGAGAAGGTAACCCAAAAACTGTCAAGTTAGTTTTGACCTGCTCTTAGTCCACACTAAGCTAACATTTAGGGTGTAATTGTGCTGTTTACCTCTTGGTCATTCTAATAGAGTGATAAAATCCTTTCTCTCAGTATTATAAACAGCTGTGTGAAGTGTTTTGACAAATAATAAACCTTTAAACTCACTCAGCTGATACTCCAACCAGCCTTTCTGCACCATATTTCATTACAATACACCCCCACCAACACAACTATTTGCATTGTCTAACACAGTACTGGTTGTGATCTGAACTTCCAGTATCAGGCTGTTTCCCACTGCTCACCAGACCGTGGCTGTAATGCACAATTTTGTTGTTGTTGTTTTTTTGTTTTTTTTCTAGAATGTACATAGAGATCTTTACAATCACACTAACTCATTTTCAGACTCAGTCAGCTTAGTGTGGTCATGATTTGAAATCTTTGTGATGGTGGTAGTTCATCTTCTTCATGTTCAGTGGCAGCGTTTCTTTGTCTGTTCAGTCACGGTTGGTTAGTTATCAATGCTTCTGCTAACTACCCGCTTCTTCTGTTTTTTCCAAGTGAACTGCAAACGATCAAAACAAGTTTTTCTGAGAAAGACCGAGTGGACGCTGGCTGTTTAAAAAAAAAAAAAAAATGCAAAAAGCTCTCATAGATAGAATATCAACTAAACAGTTTTATTTTATCAGTCTGATAAATAGTAACAAAAGCAAAGTAACAAAACAAAAACAATTTCACTATTTAATAATATTTTAACTGCATTTAAAATGATGTAAAAGGAACATGTTGGTATGCTTCATGTGACTCTAAATGCTTGTGTCCTTTCTCTCGTCTAGTCTGACTTCCAGTCAGCGCTGAAGATCCATAATGCCGTGGCCACCAGCATGCACCGACCCTCTCCTCCGTACCCACACACACACCAGGCCCTGCAGATGGCAATGGAGGTAACCTGTGCTTGTCCACATTAATACAACTTTACATTCCATTTAATCCTTATATGCCTTGTTTTAAAGTACCGGAGCACACACACACATACACACAGGTGTTTGTTTAGGTCACTTTTGGGGACATTACTTAGACTTACATTCATTTCCTGGAGACTTAGTATAACCCTAAACATAACCAGCACTTACCTAATCCTAACCTCAACCACTGACCCAAGCTTTTTCCAAGTTAAGGACATGGCTTTTGTCCCCAGTTGGACAAGCCATCCCCAATTAACTGGTCTTCATTCTGAAATTTGTCCCTGAAAGTAGCCTATGACAGACACACACACACACACAGTGAAAGCTAAGGTCAGTGAGTGTGTAATAACAAGGAGGTTGGAAACAGAGCAGCTCTGTTCAGCATCAATTAGAGCTGAAACACAAGTGCTTTACAGTATGTGCGTGTACACAGATATATGCATTTGGTAAAGAATAAGATGGGTTTGATTGTTTTTTGTTTTTTTTTAGCCGGCTGATGGTGAAAGCCATCAGTAAACCAGGTCAAGTGAAGGCCAATATTCAGGATGCTGGTACAATCAGTGCTGCGATTCTTCTCTTGCCACAGTGTTGAGTTGGCGAGCTGTCAGAGCTATTCATGGCTCATTTCAGTGGAATCTCATTATTTCTGCTTCATGTCGGCATCTCCGCCCCCTGCCCTGCATTTGGCTTTAAAAAAGCAAAGCTTAGTTCATACTGTACTCCTAAAAACATGTTCCTTATTCTTTGTGAATGAGGTGGAAAGGAAATGATGAAAATGAAAACCATCACAGTGGGCAGGACGATATGAAGAACTCAAAATGCCTTCAGTTGATGTCAAGCGAACAACTTCTCTCCTTATAGTTTTGGACATTTTTCCCAGATATTTCTCTCTAATACGCTTTTTTATTTGAAAGTGGCAGAAAATGCAGTTTATCATTTCGAGTCTGCCACACTATGACCATCCTCTCCTCCATCTCTACTGTTATTCTGTGTTGCAACTCGTCTCTTAGTGATAGTCATTTGAAAAGCGCTCTCCTTTCTCTGTCTTCAAACAACAGTCGGAAGCCTAAAATGAACATTGCAACATGTTTTTCTTACTGTAATCATTCCTCCTGTTCATACTGATGATTAGAAGATAAACAGACATGGTGGGGGTCTGGTTGAGGCCACTTCTGTCAGCCACATACACTCCTCACACAGGGCAGGTTTAGTTTATTGATTACATTGATTCTTCCACCGGTTAAACCCTACTGTCAAGCCAAACACACTCTGACAAACAAACCTCTGAACTAACCGTCAGGAGGGAAACGGACAACAAATGCGGAAACAAGACCCGGAGTCTCTAGATGATGCACCACCGCAGCTCTGCAGCTCACACAGGCTGTGTGGCTACTCTAATCTGTTAACATGGGCGCCGAAATGAAAAGCAGGAAGTTGCGTGTCCCAGGCGTTAGACCTTACCACATGCTCCTGGAATTGTAGTTTCACTAGTCCCTTTTTGTCTTTTGTCTTTACCGCCCTCCTTACATTGTAGGCTGCTGCTTTACAGCTCTCCATGTTTCCAGTCTGGAGTCTTAAGGTTCAGGCTGCAGTGTGTGTGTGTATTTATGGCATCCCGGATGGTTCCTGGTAATCCATTCTGGTTTCTGGTTGTGGAATGATTTCACTGTAGTTTTTGGGTACAGTTGCTTCTTTTGTTTTACAAATGAAATCCAGCACAGACTCAGTGAATCCATTGATGTCATCTGTGACGTCAATGCTGGTGTCCTGGAACATGCTCCAGACTGCGTCATGTAGTGCAGACCATAGGGTGGCCTTTGATTGGCCCGAACATTTCCTGACCTCTCGCGTCACTGCGTCTCTGGGGACGTGTGTTGTAATTACAATGTAAGTGACGGCGGCCAAAACCCACAGTCCTCCTTCTGTGCAAAAATATGTTTAAAAGTTTATCTGAAGCTAATATGAAGCTTCAACGTCCAAATGAGTCAAATCGAGTAGATATCTTTCAATGTTTCAGTCTTTTTGTGCCAAAGTCCCTCTTTTTGTTAATATACTTCCACCTGCAGCTCAACATGGAAACACAAAGAGGAGAATTTGATGCTAAAAAGACTGTAAATGTGTCAGATATCCACTTGATATGACTAAACGAGACTGCTGAAGCTGAATAGAAGCTTCACACACACTTTAAAATGCATTTTTGCATAAAATAACTGTGAACACTGGATTTTGCCTCCATCACTTCCATCGAAAGCACATTTGAAGGGAATCTTTTAATCTCCAGCATGAACAGGAGGAATGATCAGAGCGAGTGAAACCTCTCTCACTGTTCATACGGACACCTGACAAAAACACATCCTTTAATGTGATAATATACTATGATAATATTTCTCATCACCGTTTCAGGTCAGGAACGTCATCCAGTCGAGTCAGAACAAAGAAGGACTGGAACTCCACAGCCTGCTGTCAGACACACACATCCAGGTAGAGACAGTCACACACCTTTTTTTAAAGCCATCATTTAACTGTCACTGCTTCCATCCTGTGGCTGAATTGTGTGTGTGTGTGTGTGTGTTTTGCAGTCATTGCTTCTGGCACATGACAGCATAGCAGAGACAGAAATGCAGCCTGAACCACTGCCCTCCCAGGGAGAGACGCTGACCCAGTGGGGAGGAGAGACTGTGAAGATCGTTCGCATAGAGAAGGCCCAAGATATACCACTGGTGACACAAATACTACACACACACACACACACACACACTCATGCACTAAAGGCTGATATCACTCAAATCAAGGTCAAAGACAGTTATAGAAAACTGACACCCTACCCAACTTGTAGTCTGTATGTTTTCCTGCAGGTGCTCCAGTTTCCTCACATTACATTGATTAGGTTAGATATGAATAGTGGTCAGTTTGTGTGCGTCATCACTGGCAGCCTGTCTACATGTTCATCTATCTACCTCTTGCCTAATCTGAGCTGAGATCAGCTTCCTGCATTAGATAAGTGGGTCTATCTAGAAAACAACTCAATTGTTTGAGAAAGTGCAGCTGGGTGCAGATGATGAAGAGCTGGTACGTTTAAAAAAAAAAAAATCACCCTGTCAGCCATATGAGCTCATTTTAGCTCCAGTCAACACAGTACAGAAGAAAACAAAGCCAATGCTGTTGGAAGATAGTTCCAGCTTCAAAGGAAACATGAGCATTTAGTTCCATCAGCGGAAACACGATCATGTCATACAATACGAGTGCTTTGCCAACAGAGGAAAGTGCAAAAACACACACACATGTACTTCACACACACACATCTTCAACATCAACATCAATAAAACAGTCCACGTGGGTCCAACATCTGCCTGTGTGTCTGTTTCCTGTAGGGAGCGACTGTTCGTAACGAGATGGACAGCGTTGTGATCAGTCGCATTGTTCGAGGAGGAGCAGCTGAACGCAGCGGACTTTTATCAGAAGGAGATGAAATATTGGAGATAAACGGCATAGAGATCAGAGGGAAAGATGTCAACCAAGTCTTTGATATTCTTGTAAGTATACCCATGTGCACATGTGTTGAACACAGTTCTTTGGTGTGTGTGTATGTGTGTGTGTAGATTGATCAAAGTAACATAGAATAATGAGAGGAATCAGTTTGTTTTTTCATTTACATAACCATCTTATTTGCCGATCAGAATTGCTGACATGAATTTTTAGTCCTTTTAAATGTTCCACTAAAGTTTAACTGTTAAAAATCTAAATGGTAACTCCATCCTACTCAGAAGTAGTTTTTGTTTTAACACACACAGATAGGATGGGAATCAGTGGAATATTTGACTCTGTGTTGACTGTTTTTCTCTCTCTCTTTTCTGTGTGTGTGTGTGTGTGTGTGTGTGTGTGTGTGTGTGTGTGTGTGTGTTTCAGGCGGACATGCACGGCCTCCTGACCTTTGTGCTCATCCCCAGCACTCAGAGCAAACCTCCTCCCGTCAAAGAGTCAGTGGTGAGTGTCGAGTCCTCAGCCAGACTAGAATGAGCAGAAGACTGGAGACTGGCTGCCTTTGGTTGGCAAATGCTGATTTGTTTGTTTGCATTTTATTGTATTGATAGTGATGATACAATTAAACATAGTTCCATTACAGAGCATGGAGCTGATGTGCTGCACAGAGAGGTTATAGATGATGTTCACTTTCAACTTTTGTCCCCACAGCTTTCACTAACATAAAACCACAACACACTACAGATATGGACGTACTATAAAATACACATCCACATAAAATAAATCAATAAAATATCTTCTGATATAAAATGAACCATGAATGTAATCTAACCTAGTCTCATGGATCTATCCTTCTTCCTCTGCTCTTCTTCTTTCACTCTTTTTTAGGTACACGTGAAGGCACATTTCGACTATGACCCATCAGATGACCCCTACGTGCCGTGCAGAGAGCTGGGCTTGTCCTTCCAGAAAGGAGACATCCTCCACATCATCAGCCAGTCAGACCCCAACTGGTGGCAGGCTTACAGGGATGGAGACGAGGATAACCAGCCTCTTGCTGGACTGGTACCAGGTACTACATGAGGAGAATTAGTCAAATGCAAAAGGATAGATGGTTATGTAATGGCTACTCTGCATTGCAAAGCACAGCGGCTGTTCGATGTTTCTCATATTCTCCTCTCTTTTTTTCCCACAGGGAAGAGTTTCCAGCAGCAGAGAGAAGCCATGAAACAGACCATAGAAGAAGACAAGGAGCCTGAGAAATCTGGTTAGTTCCTGTGAAGAACTAGTTAAAAGTTAGAGTTTAAGGAAAATGTAGGAGTTTGTTGGTCTCCAATTTTACAGTTTCTGACTTTACAGGACACAACTTGACCTGCAAATACAGCAGTAGTGTTCTTTTAGCGTTCTGGTCTTGGGATTGTTTTGTGTTTTAAAGCATCTGTCTCTCTCTTTGCAGGGAAGCTGTGGTGTGCAAAGAAGAACAAGAGGAAGAGAAAGAAGCTGTACAACCCTCACAAGAATGATGGTACGACCCGTCTTTCACCAAACGTCATCAAATATAATCAAAAGGCCAGATTCCATGTACATATAACCGCTGAGAGGTTTAGTCAGGCATCTCCATGGAGGTGGAGTCATACATGACAACCAGGAGAAAGACAGTCTAATATGTGATAAACACCACAGTCATCAGCATATTGATTGATACGAATGATTGATTGATTTTCTAATATACACCACATCATGTCATTTGTAACTGATTGAAAGAAATACTCACCAGTTAACAGCTTTTCCTTCTCACCAGATTATAAAATTCTCTTTTCTCTTTCCGTTGGCCCAGATATGGATTCCGATGAGATTCTCACCTATGAGGAGATGGCTCTGTACCATCAGCCGGCCAATAGGAAGCGGCCGATCGCACTGATCGGTCCGACCAGCTGCGGGCAGGCGGAGCTCAGGCAGAGACTGCTCAACAACCAGCCAGAACGCTTTGCTGGAGCTGTGCCACGTAAGACTTCAACACACACACACACACACACAGTGTACACATTGTTTCATGTGTTTGTGGATATACTAACTTGTGATCGTGTGTGTGTGTGTGTGTGTGTGTGTTGTAGATACCACACGGAGCCGTAGAGAAGGCGAGCTGAGTGGTCGAGACTACCACTTTGTGTCTCGTCAGACGTTTGAAGCGGAGCAGTCAGCTGGTAGGATTTCATCTTACTGTGTGACGTCCTTCAGTTTGTGTCAGATGTTGCTAGCTGCATGGCCCACAACTTAAGCCCAGACTGAAACATCTCAACAACTATTTAGATGGATTAACATGAAATTTCCCTACAAACATTCATGTTCTCCAGACCTGGTGATCTTCTCACTTTTCCTCTAGCGCCACCATGAGGTTGACATTCGTAGTTCAGACTGAAACATCTCAACAACCATTGAATGGATTGCCATGAAATTCACAACAGATATTAAAGGAATATATTCTAACCACTTAAAGGATCAGACTGGTGATTTTCTATGTTTTTTTTATTATCACCAAATATCATATGCAGAAACAAACCAACAATGAAGTGATCCTACTTTCAAGTGTGTATCCGTACCTGATAGATCTTGTTCCTCTGTGCCGTAGACACCATTGTCCTAAAATAAAAACACATCAGTGAGTCACAGCGCTGCACTGTGCGACATGTTCCTGCGTCCTGAAGGCAACGGCTACCAGAGTTAGTTTAAACACAGCTTAATAACAGTAATAACAGGACTGTCAGGAGAGAGGCTCCTTGTACAGCAGACGCCTCTGACTGTGTGTGAGCAGGAGTGCAGTTCACTTTACAGCTTTGCTACATAAAACAGCCTCTTGACTTTCTACTATATTTCTCAGAGAGCTTGAGTTGCTGGTGTTTTCCAGGTGAATGATAGTAGCTAGAAAGCCTCAGTGTCATTACTGATAAATATGTTGATAAGTACAGAGTGAGGCAGTGATGTTGATTGGTTTATCAGCCCATGTAGAGTCCACATGGTCAGCAAGAGGAACATAGACAATGTGCAGTGTGACAGGTGAGGTGGAGAGGATGGTTCAGACTGGGATGAGTTTAAAAAAAAAAAAAAAAAAAAGTGTATACACAACAAGTCATTATTTGGACATCCAGTTGTGTGATTTGTGTGATACACTAGTGTTGACATTTTAGATCCAGCCCTGTCTCAGTGTGTATTAATGATTCCATATCAACAACCAGGTGGCACCAATGACATATTTCCTCTTCTGGTTTTTCTCAGGGAAGCTGATAGAGTCTGGCGAGTTTGAGAAGAACCTGTATGGGACCAGTACAGACTCTGTGAGACAGGTCATCAACACTGGCAAAATCTGTGTGCTCTGTCTACACACACAGGTTTGTATAACACACACACATACACACACACAAAAGGATTAGTAGTGACAAAGTGACAAAGTGACAAAGTGAGCAGAGATAATGTTCAAAACCCCAGTTACAGTTTGTATATTACAACATTGTATTGTCAGAACATTTATTATAGGAAGGTGATGGTGGATTCTTAATTATATATATGTGTGTGTGTGTGTATACAGGCTCTAAAGGTGCTCAGGAGTTCAGACCTGAAACCTTACATCATCTTCATAGCTCCGCCCTCCCAGGAAAGACTGAGAGCCCTGCTGGCTAAAGACAGCAAGAACCCCAAGGTACTGGTCTAACTGTCTCCACTGTCTGTTTACACACAGACAAAGATAAATATCACTGTTGTTGACATCTTTAAAAATGTCTTTCAAATCTGCTTCAATAGTGTGTGTGTGTGTTTTTTTTTTTTTGTGTGTGTGTGTGTTGTGAACAGCCCGAGGAGCTGCGTGACATCATCGAGAAAGCTCGGGAGATGGAGCAGAGCTGCGGTCACCTGTTTGACGCCATCATCGTCAACACAGACCAGGACAAAGCCTACACAGAGCTGCTACGACTCATCAACAAACTGGACACTGAACCCCAGTGGGTGCCCTGCTCCTGGCTGCGCTGAACACACACACATACACACACACACACACACACATACACACACACACACACACCATTCATAGAGTAGACATACAGATCCCACACTTTGTGTTTTTTACTCAGTGCTGCTGTGGTGAGAGTTGCAACAGAATATTAAAGCTACTGTTAGAAAAAACTAAGCCAAGTTTTAAGAGAAAACACAATATAACAAGATAAAGTTCATATTTTACAAGAGAGATTTAAATATTATTAAAATCATTGATAATAATAATTATAATAAGACAAAGTTATAATTTTATGAGAAAAAGTTAATTGTATGAGGAAAGTCACAATATAACAATTTAGATTGATTGTATACATTTGTGACTTTATAAGAAAATGTCATAATATAAGAAGGATTAAGTTAATAAAGTCAACATAAGATGTCATTTTACTTGACATTTGTAATTAAAATGTAAAATTTAGAGTATGACGTCATAATTTCACTAAAAAAGTCACAATGTGTCAAGAAGAACAGTAATTAATTATGAAAAAAAGGTTGTTATTTTCAGAAGAAAATGTCACATACATGTGGATAGATTAGATGAGGATTACCTTTACACCTGCTGCTCCAGATGTGGTCTGTCCAATCACATTCTGATCACAATGCATTCTGAGTGCATTTATTATAATTTATTACACTTTATCTTGTGATATTCTGATCCTTTCTCAGAAAACTATGACTTTATTGTTCTATTTTCATGACCTTGTGATACTGTGACTTGTTCTCTCGTAAAAACTGGAATCTCGACGTACGACATTTTATTCTTAAAATAACCTTTTTCTTGTAATACTTCATCTCAAAATATTACAACTTTCTACTCTTAAAATTAAAATTATATTCTTGTAATTTTATGACTTGTAAAACTATGACTTAATTCTGTGACTTAAATTATAACATTTTATTTTGAAAATAACTTTGTGGTCATACTGGGACTTAATTCTGAAAATCTTTCTTATAAAATTACAAGTTAATCTTATAATATTGAATGTTTTGGCTCATATAACCACAACTTTATTTCTGTAATATCTTCCTGTAAAATTACAATTTCATCATTGAAATATTATGACGAGTGTATCAAAATTATGACTATTTTTCACAACACTGTAACCTTTTCTCAAAGTATATCAACTTTTTACAGTAAATCTCAGTCTTCAGTTTTTCCTAACAGTGGCTTTAATAGTTGGTGATAATGATACATAGATAAAATAGAAACATGTAGATTGACTATCATGAAAGGGAGGAAGTCCTCAACAAACACTAAAGTGATTGTGGATTGTGCCTAACTGATCCATGATGCTTCTTCAGCAAAGACATTTTTATGATTTCTGTCATCATCACAATTCCTGATGAGACCAAAACATGGACCTGGAATACTGAGATTTGTTTGTTTTTATGTTGTCTTTTATGATGTATCCTTTGACTAAATCCTGTGATCATTTCAACCATTACGATTAAAAAAAAATCTATTTAAATTATGACCGTAAAAGTCATTTTTAGTTCTTGCAGTGCAGAAAATTAATGTAAACATCTGATATTGAATTCAACCTACATGTGTTTTTTTGTTTGTTTTTTTGGAGGGGGGGGGGGGGGGGGGGGGGGGGTTCTTTCTTTTTATTTTGTTTTTTTTTCATAAATAATTGACTTATGATGTGGCCTCTTGTAGGGAGCAAATGTGAAAATCACTGTGCTGAGATCTCTTAACACACAAACTCACACATACACACACTGACATTTAATACAAATTAGTACAAAAATCCACACTGAGCCACAACATCTATCGCTATGATGAGCACACACACACTGAAACAGTGCAGCTGCTCACTGTCCTCTGTACTGAGGAGTCCAGCGATTGATGCCCTGAAGCTGCAGCCTTCTAGACACTGACTGACTGACTGACTGACTGACTGACTGACTGACTGTTTGAACAGCTGGTTTCTGACTGGCTTGCCTGTTAAAAATGCACACTATTGCAATACACACTAAAAAAACAAAAGACACAGCACTTGATATCTCTTTTACTGGCTGATTGTTTTATTTACTGCCTGTTTTGACTCTTTCTGTCCTGTCTGATCACATGTTTAGTAGAAATGACCTCTGAGCCTGAACCCTGAGGGGCGAGCGGGTAAAGAGAACGTGAAAGTTGTAGTTTTTAGTTCCTGATCGGCACATGATGCTGAATTTATTATATATTTAGTGTGCGTGTGTGCGCGTGCGTGTGTGTGTGTGTGTGTGCGCTTGGGTATACATGAGTGGACAAGTATGTGTATGTGTGTGTGTGTGTGTGTGTGTGTGTGCCTGTCTTTGAAGACAGTGAAGTATTATTATGACCTGAAGTAGACCTGACACCATATCACTGTTATCACTGTGTAGAGCATTTATATATTTGTAATATTGAAAATAGATTTATGAAGTCCAGAATGCACCAATAGCATTGCAGGTTTCACCCCCCTTGCCTCCCTGCCATTGGTCCAGGAGGAAGAGGGGGGGTGGTGGCTAAGTGGAATTAACTGTATTGAATGTAAAGTTAATTGATACCACTTCCTGTTTATCTGACATCACTTCTTCCTGAGAAAATCTACTTTTTTTTTTTTTGTATGAATATTCACAATGAATGAATAAATAAATAGATGATTGATAGAAAATGACCTGACTGCTGTTTCCATCTTCTCTTTTCTCACATTTTTCTTGTTGATTCCCAACAACCACATCTCATCATCATCGTCGTCATCATCAACCACACATTCAACCACATCTCAGGGTCTTCATTAGTGCATGGTGCTGGCTCAGGAGTCCTCTAAGATTTCATCCATACATCACATGTTGACATCTAAAGCAGTTCCATCCACTGATGAAAACCCTCAAATATGGTTGAAAGCTTTGAGAAACTTAGCAAAGTGGATCTTTGAGTTGAGAATATTCTGTCACTCATACACTTCCTGAGATGAAGAAGGAACTTCCACCAGCACTGTGTTCTTCTTCATTGGTAGTAACACTGTTCGGTCACATTTTTCATATATACAGTACATGTTCACCTTCACCCAGTGTGTGTTTAAATTCATTATTCAGTATTATTTTATTACATAATAGTTCACACCAGCAATGTTATGTTGCACTTACATAGCGTTAGGGGACTCACAAGAGACTCATTTAAAAAAGAACAGTGAAAATAGAAGCAGTGGTTTAGATATCCTGACTTTTAGTAACCAGTACCATGCCCCTGCTTTACTCCTACACCTCCCATAATGCAGTCTTTCAAAATCTCTGCAACCAGTTTGTGATTGAAGCTGTGATAAAAAATAATTCTTTAAAACCCGAGATAAAATGACTCAACACTGGACTCATTTTCTCCCACTTTAAAAGCTTCTTCACCGCCACAAAAGACATTACAAAGCTGACTCCACAGAATTAGTAGCACTCCCCGTTCGACTTTTGACTCATGACTTTGACATGAAAAATGGATGCAGCGCTCCTTAAAGCGATGTCGAAACAAACAGGGGATAATTATTAGGATTTAAGAATTAAAGGAGAGTTGTTCCCTGAATCCAGCCAAGTCTGTGGAGTAGACGGCATCAACTCCTACATTCGGTCTCAGTCTCCAACAGGAACATGTAGACATTCAAAACTCTGACAGAACTGAACCCCCTGTGTGTTCAATGCTGCGTGTATTGGAGCCTCCTGTTGGTTTTGTTTTTTATCACCTCTGACCATTTTAAAGCTTCAGTAATTGTTGTTTAGTTGCCAACACTGCCACATGCTGCCACCATTCAATAAACCTTTTCACAGCATTTTATTTATTGGCAAGTCATAGACGGAAAAGCAGAGCTGTAATTAATAAGATTAATGATGGCTGCATTCCATTTAGGTCTTCCAGTTCCAGGGTCCGGCTTACTGGCTGACTCTACCGGGACATTTCATTTGGATTGTTAATGTTATTAGTAACACCTGTGTTTTTCCTGCTGTTACAAACCCAAAGGCCTGTAATGTCACAGATGACTGGACACACACAGCACTTCAGTCTTAAAACTTTATTTGAATGGAATCATACTTTTGTATACTGCCACAATTCTTTTCATTCTTTTTATATAATTGATGTTTTTGTAATGCATTATTATCACCACTTTTATAATTACTACTCTGATGTCATTACTGCTAGTAGTTTAGTCAGAAATATATATTTTTTAAAGTTTGAAGGATTATAGCTATTAGTTACTATTGCTATGAATATTCTCATTATCACTACTACTGTCTATTTTATTTATGAATATATGTAGGCCTTATAGCTGTAAAAGGCATATTGGGGTAAGTAGGTGGTGACATTGGGTCTATGTTGATAATTTGCTGCTGTAAATATCCTGACTTTTAGTAACCAGTACCATGCTCCTGCTTTACTCCTGCACCTCCCATAATGCAGTCTGTCAAAACTCTCTGCAACCATTTTGTGATTGAAGCTGTGATTAAAAAAAAAATGATTCTTTAAGCTCAAGATAAAATCACTCAACACTGGATTCATTTTCTCAGATTTAAAAAAGATTCTTCACTGCCACAGAAGACATTATGAAGCAGTTTCCACAGAATTAGTAGCACTCCCCGTTTGACCTTTGACTTATGACTGGCGCACTGACACACTGGTTTCTATGTTGATAATTTCCTGAATTTGAAGGGGTTTGTATTTCCTGTTATGAAGGCTTAGGACTGAGATGTTTACACGTCACCGTTCAATGAGAACAAATGTAGGTATTTCATTATAACATGTGAATGGAATATGAGTATTTTCAAAACCATTTATGTACGTCCATGTGCCCCCATCAAATGAAACAAAAAAATGGTCACAGTGGTGTCTGTGGTAAATGTAGTAACACCAAGAGACCACAGGTTGGTGCTGTCATCCAGACTATTGATGCCATGTGTATTCTTTAAAGTGGAACAATGTCCACTGCCATGCTGCATCTCACTCAGCTCCACTGCTTCAGGGAAAAAAAACAGTTTTCCAGTAACCCAAAGTTAAAGTCACACACTGAGGCATTCCTCAGATTTGGCAACTTTTGTGCTTGCTACATGTATGGTCTGGTTGTTATACGGTGATGCAAACCTTTACTGTTTCCTGTCTGATCATGCCATATCAAAAGGAGATTCTGGAGTTGAGTCTTCCAGAGAAATGACCCAGACTCCACCCTTCACTCCTCCACATGTAATGCAGCCAAAATGCACTGGGATCAGCATCAAAACACCTGACTTCACTTCCCAGTTAAATTCCTCTCTAAAGGTCAGTTAACTTGGACTGAGCCAGAGGAACGTTTGCAATAACACTTCACTCTTCAAGGTAGACAGCAGCCTTCATAAAAAAACTTCATAAAATAATAATCCCATAGTAAAATACCATAACCTGCTAAAGTACAACTTTATCAATGTTTTCTGATTTATTGGTGCAACTTCCTCAGCTGTTGTATTTCATGTCATCGGTTACAACTAGTTTGCATTTGGCCTTTGTGCCCTCATGATCTGAGCTGGTCTTTGCTTTCCTTTCAACCTGTTTTAAGAGCGATCAGAGAGTGTTGAGGCAAAGCAAGATGATTACCCCCCAATACCCATCTGTATGGGCTAACGGAAATATTTCAAACACTTGTAAACAATAGGAATAACAAAGATGTATTTCTGGGCCTATTTCGTTGTTTTGTCATTCATTTATTTTTGAAACACTTTCAAACATAATTTAAAAATATGTTTTCATATGCAGTTTGATAAAAGACATTGTTACAGAAACATATAGACTACATAAATGTTAGCTTTAAGCTGATGACCTCCTGTCGGTAAGGTGAAAGGCAAATAAACTACACACCTGGTTAGCCAACTTTAATGTTTAATTCATATTTAATGTACAACACATTTGCCTAATTAGCTTATATAGTGGCTAATTGTTGTATTGTGAAATAACATAGTTGGGAAATTAACATCCTAATAGGGTAACTTAAAAAAGCACAGACCAACTAGGGCTATATGAATATGACAGTGTTTATACGTTACAAGAGAGATACTTTGTCCTGCAGCACCTGCCAATAGACTAGCATCATGGTTTGTTATGATTATTTTTTGTATCTGCCCTTAAAAGCTCAGTTCTAAAGACAATGCTAAAACAATAAGAAAAAGATCAACTTTACAAGACGATTTATTCATAACCTTACTAAATTGCGTGCAATGGCCGCATTACCTAGCTGACAAACATTCACTAAACTACCTAAAAACTGTATTTTGGAATCCACTTGCTAGGACGGGAATTATCTTGCTCCATTTAAACTCTTTGATTGTTTGATTTTGTATGACGGTGACGTCAGCCTCAGAGAAACGCTACCAAATTGCAGGGCTGTAATTGGTTAAATTATTGCAAAGGGCGGGAATCACACTTCGTGCAGTAGCGGATTGGTCAGTACGCCTGTCAGTCAACCCCCCACTCCTGCCTCTGGTTTCACAGTCAGGTTGATGTAGAGACGGAGAGGAGAGAGAGAGAGAGGTGAAAGAGACATGGAGATGTAGCAGAAAACAACAGAAACAACTCTTTTAACTGTTTTTTTCAAGTCTGCATTTTACTTTTTTCCACTCCGTTTATTTTTTTTGTCTTATTTTCACAGCGGTTTCGCTGCTTTACGGTCCGAGTCGTTGTATCCTTGGCAACGTGAACAACTGTCCTGCGAAGTTTGGATCAAGTGTTTTTACCTTCAGCCGGGACACAAACTGGATAATTTACCCGCTCCAACTGTCTGGAACTCACTCCGGGGTGCACGTGGGCGCTGTTGGAAGTTTTTCGAACAGTTTTTGTCCATTTTAAACTTGTTTTTTTTTTTTTTTTTTTTTTTAAACCCGGTGTTTTAGAGAAACGGGGCAGCGCGAGACAATAGTGAGAGGGGGAGAGAGGGAGAGAGAGAGAAAGCTCGTGCGGGGGGGATCGATGCCTCGCGGGGGCTTTGTTCTGTCCGGTGTGGAGACCTACCGCGAGCCTGCTGCGGATATCGATTGATTGATTGATCGGAAGCCATTCGAGCAGTCATGGATGTGACTGTGTCCGAGTTATTGGCCTCTTTCATGGAGTCACCGCTCGTGGTCTGGGTGAGTGGGAGCTGTTAGTTAATTGAAAAATGTCTGTAAATGTACGTAAATTGAGAAAGATAATAGAGCAGAAAACAACTAATTAACTAATAGAAAGAAAGCACTTTGACCCCTAATGTATAATTCTATAATAAGCTTCTCTTCTGCACCATTAGTGTTATCATTAGTGTTGCTTCTGTGTTACACTGAAGTGAGAGGGGACATATTTCTCAATGTTGAAGCCTTATTTTGAAATTTTTTTTTTGATGGTGTGTTTGGGACTTTCCACATTTAATTCTCACATTTCTGTTTCTTCTGCTTCACTGATTGCATCTACTGCACTGCAGTTCATCATCTGCTGCTGTTTCATCACTTCTTGACACTAAAATGTTGATGTTATTTAAGGATCTGTCAACCCGGATCTGCTTAACTGTGTATCCTGATGATATAATGCATGTGTTCTATTGAGTGAAAAAGAGTGAAAGTGCTATAAACAGTCATTTGCCACTGAGTGCTGTGAGTCTTGACTGTTTTCTTCTGATCCAGCACAGCTTCAAGCAGTGACTGTGATTGTAAAGCTCCTGAAATTATTAGAATGCATTTGTGTTTCATGCACTTTTATCACAGTGTTATGTTTGTTTTACAGGTAGTTTGAAATCTCTAACAGACTTTGTTATAGATAAGAGTTTGTGTGGGCCGTGTTAAAGTTCCTGCAGGCCAGCCCAGACTATGACACCCAGCAGAGCAGTCAACAGGTTGTTAACGCTGCGGTTCTTCCTGTTTCCCTGTGACCTCACATCCTGTTGACCTGACCGGTCAGCCACCTATTTTTCCCGTCTTTGTTGGACACAGATGAACACAATTAACTTGGCCACACAGTAGAAAAGGCGACACAGGGCAACTTTCACCTTTTTCAAAAACTTTCTTTTCTTCCTAACGTTGGTGGGTTAGAGAAATGGGCTGGAGACCAGAAGGTCACCAGTACAGTCTCTGGACCGGATTTGATCCTTGGACTGGATTTTTGGAATATATCTGGGTGGGGAAAATGAAAGAGCATTGCTTGCCTTCAGCAAGGCCCTTAATCCTCTAGTGCTCCAGTGGAGCTGCTCAGTGGCCAGCCGATCAGACTGTGGTTGCACTGGGCAGCTTCCAGCTGTGCAACTGTGTGAGTTCGAGCAGGGCGTTTCTTGCTCTCAGCAAAACCTCTCTGAATAAGTGAAAACTTGAAAAAATCTAATGTGCCATCTTTAATGGCAGTAATGTTCATTTGCACAGACCATCAAAGCTGCAACCAGGCAGCAGTTATCTGCAGCATGAAGGTGCAGCAGCCTCTCACTGTATCTCTCTACAAATACAAAGTCACTATTTTCCTCTCTAGAGGTCACATAATGGCTCATTTCACTTTTTCTAATACATGTCTTGGGGTGACACAGATTTTTTTTTTTTTTGTGCTCTACACAACTTTGAGCACACTAAACATTTATTTTAATGAAAGATGGATCTGATGTTTTCTCTTCTGATACTGATTCAAGTCCAGCTCAGAGTAAGTGCTGATAGCAGGTACTCTGACATTTGTTAGATGCCAGTATTCAGAACATGCTGGGATATTTTTTTTATCTTGGGTAACATGAGGTCAGAGATTGCTGCGCTGCCAGTGGAATCAGTTTAGTTTAGTTTGGTTTATTAGTTTATTTAACGGGGGCCAAACACAACACGGCCGTTGGGTCAGAGTTAGCTATAAAGCTACTTTACATCTGCTGTCCCTGAGCAGGAAAATCTCACTGGATTTAACACTGACATTGACAAAGACGCTGTCTTTAATGTGGATCTGTCACATCTGACTGACGTTAGATCCACTTAGCTGAGTCAGTATCAGCAAAAATACGGATGGGAAAGGTGCACCCCTAATGTTTACCCTAGTTTTTTTTTTTAAAAGGATTTAGCTTTTTAGTTCATTGTGATCGAAAGATAAAGACAAGAAACATGAGGAGAGACAGTGAGGGGTATCACCTGCAGCAAAAGCCCCTGGACTGACTCAAATCTGGGACATTGTGGTTTTATGGCTGAAGAAGCCTTCTGACTGACATGGTCTCCAGATGGCCAGCATCTTCTTCATTTTGAAAACACACATTGTCACTATTCAGCCTTTAAGGTTGCCTCCACAGCAGGGCCGTGTGATATGAAAGTATTTTATCGTGTGGCGATATATGACTGGTGGAAGTCATGCTCTATGGGTGCATTGGGTCTCTAGAGCGTGTGCACTATGACTGCATCTGGGTAATTTCTTTACAGTGGGAAGTGGCTTTTTTGGCTTCATGCAGCACCGAGCCCTCCAACACTGCTGAAGCACAGTTGATTTAATAGTAACCTTTGTCCCCGCCAACCTGAAAAGTCAACAACAACAACAGCAGCAGCCAGATGAGCAGTACATGACTAGAAACGTCATTCTCTAGACATGAAGGATATCACCAGCATGATGTGTGTAGGTGTGATGAAGTGTCTCCTCTCTCTCTCTCTCTCTCTCTTTGTCTGCGTCTAGGTGCGAACGTTGGGTCCGTTGGGTTCATGTGACGACGTGGGCTCAGAGGAGCGGGTCAACATGTTCATGGAGCTGGTGAACGGCGTCTTCCTACACAAGATCATGACACACATGTAGGTAGCTCAATTAAAAAAAAAAAAAAAAAAAAAAAAAAGTGAGAGTTCCATGTTTTTACACCATGAGTCAGTCAGAAAAATCCTTTGTTGTGTATTTTAGTGTTTTTTAGGACCTGTGAATAAGCGGTAAGCAAGTTAATCCAGTGTTTCCTGTGTGTGCCTTTTTTGTAAGTGTGTTTCCGCAACCACATCCTGAACTGGCTGGTTTCAGGTTGTAAGCGTCACAACCAGATGTGCTGCTCAAAATCTGCAGCAAGTAATACTGCGTTTGAAGATGGAGTGTGAGTTTTTACCAATGACAGCCCCTACAGTTAGAGCTGAGCTCAGTCAGACTGCACTGAGACTAACAGGCAGGTGTGTAAGCAGGCAGGTAAGACTGTGCAGCAGCAGATAGAGACCGGACCTGCAGATATAAGGCTTTGTTCAATCTGTGCAGCTCTAAGAGAAAAAGCTGCCACTGCAACACTAACTGACAAACAGGACCTCAGTGCTAGATTCTCACTATTATACAGTAAATGAGTTGTAATCAGATACATCAAGCTTTGACTATTGAGACAATACTTGTAGGTAGGAACGTATTGTTTAATTCTTACCGGAGTGGAAAAGCTTCTTAAAGCATTTGGACCACAGGACACTAATACAGCCCTCATCATCATAACAATAATAATCATGAAACATGCCTACATGTGTGGAATCTAAATCTGACTGTGTGACCCATCCAGAGATCCCTCTGTCCCCAATCACACCACATGTTCATATGTTAGTTATTGTCTTCAGAAAACAATGATAATCATGCTATTGTTCTCCACACACTGAATGTAGGCTGGGCTGACTGGGGGGGTGATTAGGACTTGGTAGGGGTTTATGAAAAAGTGGGTTAGAGAGGAGGAGGCCACGATGGAAGAGCTGTGAGTAATATTAAAGGCAGTTGGCAAATCAGTCAGTCAGAGAAGCAGTCAGCTGTTAAATCAGTCGGTCTGTAAAGCCGTTATTGTTTCAGACCTCTTTTATTGACCATAAAAGTGCAAAATAAATGTTTTAGTTTTCAGTAAATAAAACAGAACTAGGGAAAAGTCTGCGGCTGAAGATGTGTAGTGTGAAACTTTAGAATTAGCTGACACTCTGAGACAGGCTGAAGTTGTGGTGAAAATACAGTTACTGAAAGGAGCTGAAATGACAGTAAAAATGAAACCAATGAAACAAGTCGGCATCTTGTTCATTTGAGTGTCAGCACACAGTGAAGTTCTATCATTTGAGGCAAAAGTGCTGCAAGCTTTTGAAATATGGAAATGTAAGTAAAACTTTAGTAGTCGACGTGCGAGCGCTGAAAGCAGTTGAAGTGCATTGTGTATGAAAAGTGGACGCTGTGGAAGTTAGAGGATGGGAACAAGTTAACTCATGAACAAAGGAGAGATGAAAGCAGTGGAAAAGCCGCCTCACGTCTTAAGAACTGAAAGCAACTCAATCAACATGTGAAGAGAAGGAGATGAAAGCAGTTGAAGTGTCAGTAATTGGATATTTTCCTCTCATCCTAAAGTACAAGAATGACACTAACAGTTACAAAGGACTGCTAAATCTAATATATCTCTTGGTGACTTCCTGTTTACATAGTTGATTGGACAGCACTACACATTCTAGCAGCTGATTTTAAGATGGACATATAAATGTGTTGATGGATTTAGGAATAGCTGGTACAGCACACTCCAGCAGCTCAGATGGTGAGAGGCGAGCCTACCAATAAGACGGGCTGTCTTAATGTCTTAAAAGTCCCTTCACTGGTTTACATTTGCAATAGTTTAATTAGAGGTGAACGAGCTCCGACATCAAACTGACGTCATAGTAGGTCAGTCAGACAGTGCCCCCCCCCCCCTCCCCTGTTCATATGCAGATGAGTCTGGCACAGGACGACATGTGAACATGTGTGGATGTGAACATAAATCCTTCTCCAGCACAATAGTTACTCTGCACTTGGGATGTGTGTGTGTGTGTGTGTGTGTGTGTGTAAATCTTTGTCTTAAATAGCCACTAATAACATCAATCTAAGTGCTTCTTTTTCTGGGGTGTGTGTGTGTGTGTTTGCCTCCGTAGTGACCCCAGCCCAACCAATCAGAGGCTGAACAAGAATGTGAACAACGATATGGCGCTTCGCCTTCACAACCTGACCGTTCTCACCAGACACATCAGGACGTACTACCAGGTATGCACACAAACTACGGCAACATTCATGGGTCAAACTGCTCAACAACAGCCAAGCAACAATCCACACCGACATGACTTTATATTCAGTAGTTATATCCCAGAACCACACATGCTTCTGTCTTTTTAGCCCTGCAAAAGAGTGTCAACAACTAGTTTGACTCTCACTAATCCCTTTATAGACTGCTAATCAGTTGCTTCATGCTCATTTGTAAATGACTCCTGTAGTATTTTATTGTTAGACAATTCATAGTCTGTCTCCTTCTGTCGGACATGTTATTGTGTTTGCATCCTCAGCTGATTTGCTTTGCCTGGGAGGGTCATCATCATTGTCATGTGTATGTCTTGTGACATGTCAAACTTCAACAGGCCCTTCAGGCAAACACACACAACAACACATACATACACATCCCTAAATCAAATCAGTGTGTGTGTGTGTGTGTGTCAGTCACGGATGTATTGATTGATGATGGTATACATCAGTATAGATCAACTTTGAACTCACTGGCTAATCATCTTTTCGTATACTTGCTTAACAACTAATATTCTGCAGTGATCAATATTACCAGGAAGCCCATCAGTGTGCAGGATTTTATGCCTTTGAATGATTTAGTTAGATTTTCTCAAGGACACTTTACTAACTTGGTCCAAAAGGGAATGATCAAACATGATGCTTTCTACTAAGCGAACAATGTAAGGATTGAAACAACAAAGAAATAACACCCTTAGTGCACCGGTGATGAAGGCCGTTGCCACAGGAAGACGTAAGAAGATAAGTCAGTGTTCAGTGACACATCTCGAAACTTGTCTTATGCTACAAAAGTCACCTACTCCACTCTGACTGGTCTCATTGTGGCCTTTTTAAGTGGAGCTGTAATTCAAGAAGGTTATGTGAAGAGGCTTGATGCTCCAGTAACATAATAACTGGTCTGTAGAAATACTTACTCAGTAGGGCAATAGAATTTTCCTTGAAGAAGAAACATGATTGTTTTTATATTTTTTAAATAAAAAAAAAACAGCTTTTGCGTTGCATTTTAAGAGCTGAGAAGTCTGCTAACAGCTTACTTCAATACATTTGATGTACTTTATGTAAGTTTCTGCTTTATATTACTGATGACTTTGATTTCACATCGTTGGTCCTAAAAAAAAGAAAAAAAAAAATCCTCGTCTAATATAATTCTGAAAGTCATCATACACAAAGTCAAGGAAGAAATGAGTCGTTTTGGGTTCGGGTTTTTTCCCTATTTGTCAGAAATCTAAGCCTCTCAGTCCTCTGTCTGTTGATGTGGGGAAACTAGAGGCAGACTATTTGGTGATAGTCCTGCCAAAACTATGATATATGAGCTGTAGCTGTTAAACGTTTGGTCAAAATGTGACTGGGCCATACTGAGCAGGAGGAGGAACAGCAGAGAAGTAGATGATGGCATGGAGGATTGGTTTGAAGTTTTTTTGTTTTTTTTTCTCCACTGCAAAAACATGTTATTGAATCCATTGTTACTGCTGTGAATCCAGGCTGAAGGTTTCCATAGAGCCTTAAGTTACCACCTAATATTCTCAAGTTTGATACGGTTCAATACTTCCTTACTCCATCCTTCAAATTCAGGAGGTGAAGCCTGTTTCCTTTGTAGGGAAACAGTGAAAGCACAGGTCATTTCCAGTGTGACAAGAGGATTAACACTCTCATAGGGTGTTAAGAAAGTGTTAAGTTTTGTGTTTTTTTTTTTTTTTTTAAAGCTGGATTTTAGTTGGAGTGTCTCAGTGGCCTGTCTGTTTACTGTTACTTTCCATAAGTGGAAAAACTCGTCATGTAGATCAGACACGTAGAATTTTATTGTACTGAACTTTGCTTTAAAAAAAAAAACAGCAGTGTTGTCAAAACCAGGCAGTGAGTGCTTAGTTTTTCCATGTGTATTAATGCCAAACCCAGTGATGTAATGTGACCATCCTCTCAAAGCTAATTACAGCTGTTGGCCAGAAGCATAAATCCTGCATGCATGCGTGCGTGTGTGTGTGTGTGTGTGTGTGTGTGCATCAACATTTAGTATAAATCGGTGATAAGGAGCTCAGATGCAGTTGATTTGGCTGAGCTGCAGTCATGTTCTGCTGACACACACACTTCCTCTAAGCTGTAAGCCCACACAGTGCTGGGAGTTTATTGCTTTCATGTAGTTGTTGAACGTGGTTGTTGGTGATTTTTAATTTCTAGGAAGATTATTTGATAGCGTTTCCATGTAAAAATGTGTGTTAGTTGGTAGTTAATGTTGTACACAGTGAGCTAAATAAACACTGTGGGCTTTATTTAACAGCTTCAGATGGACGCTCAGATTCATCACACTCTATTTTCTCACCTGTTGCACTATTCTTATCGATACATACTGTCTATTTAATGCCTTGGGTGCATGGCTCCACCCAACCTCAGCCAGTCTAATCAGCCAGAATAAATGAAAACACATCTACACAGCTGCCTTTTAAAACGCAGCGTTGCCCATTAATCCAGTTTATTGCTGCAGAAGTAACCCACCCAACTCCTTGTTCTAAGCCCGTACATACATAGAGGTAGAGGCAGACAGGTGTTTTCACTTTTCTCTAATTGGACCTCCTCTCAGGACTGTTTGTACTTCGGCATAACGATGTTTTTTCCAGGATAGCGCCGCCCAGCTTCATCCGGAGTTAAGTTCTAATCAGACAGTGAGTGAAAACCTCTGTGTGGGTGTTCAGGGCCTTTAAAATACAACTTTGAGGAAAATTCTGCATCACATCATTCTTATTCAGGTGGTTAGCAGGAGTCTGAACAGTAAATGATCATCTATCTATTCACTAAACTGCAGCTACACTGCAGAACTGTCATTGTCATTCTTGACCTCAGACATCTGAGTTGAGACTATATTGTCACACATACTAGTTTTCTCTGGAGTGTTCAACCACATTATCATTGTCTTGGTCTGAAGACAAGTTGGTAATCATGCTTGGTGCACGTCTGATCTCATAAACCAATTCTTCTTCGCTGCTCAAAAACAGCAGCAACCACCGTGTGCAGCTAATGCAACTACTCATTTTAGAGTGGCGAAGAAGAATTGATCTCAGATAAATAGTGTAACGTTAGCAGTCAGCAATTTGACAGTATTTTAGACTGGAAAGTCCCACCAGTGAAAAGGCAACGTGTATGCAAGGCTTTAGTTTTGAGGGGTGGCAGCTTCAACACCAGCAATCTTACATGTCAATCATATCACATCCATACAGGGTCAGTAGGACACAGCTAATGTTAATGTTTTTTTTAAAGCATTGATATTGGATCAGTAGTTGATATCTGCCGATATACAAGTTCAGATATCAGATTCAGTATTGGGAAGGAAAAAAATGGTATTTAAACATCTTAATCATGAATGTATATCATACACACATGCAGGTCAGACACAATAAAGACCACATCTGCTGCTCACTCTGTGTGGCTGTGTGTGTATACACTCTGTGAAGTGGGTCATTCTGGGTAGTATGGGGTTAATCTGTCCATGATGGTTAATCTCTAACCACAGTCAAATACCCTGGCCTCACACACACACTCAGCCACACACACACACGTGCATGTACATACCTTATAGTATAATTTTAAGTCAGTGAGTTATGAACCTTAGAATGTGACTTAGTTTAGATCAAAACACACACACACACACCACATACAACTCCCCCCACCACACACACACACCCTATACCCAGCTGTTCATACGGCACTAGGCGTTGGCTTTCTCCTAATTAGATGATGTCCCAGCAGACACAGAGGCTGGTCCAGTGAATCCTCCCAGTCTCCCCAGTGACAAAGCGCTAACCGTGTGTGTGTGTGTGTGTGTGAGAGAGAGAAGGGGGGGGGGGGGGGGGGGGGGTTGTCTGTCACTTGCCTTCTGTTCCCTCTCTATTGTACAGAGAACAGTAACCTGATATCACAAGCTCTGAATAATTCTGAGCTATTTCCACTCTTGTTTTCCATCCAACTGGTCCGACAAGTGCTGAAACAATCAGCTGATCAGCTGATCAGTTTATCAACAGGAAAATTAATCAACTATTTAAACAGCAAAAATAACATTTGCTGGTTGCAGCTTCTTGAATGTGAGGATTTGCTTCTTTTCTTAGTTTAACATCACTATGAATTTGAACAGCGCTGCAACTAGCAATCATTTTCACTATTGATTAATTGATTGATTTATTAATAGTTTAATCAGAAAATAATTGAAGTCAGAACCTAGTGATATTCTGTTTTCTATCACATTAAACAAAGAAAAACTTGCATTTGAGAAGCTGGAACAACAATGACTGAAACTATGAAACTATTCATTGATCATCTAAATATTGTAGTTGCTAATTATTATTATAATTTTTCTGTCTATTGACTAATTAATGTATCCACTAAAGAAAGGAATGCCTGTATGTCCTTCACGTATCTCTTGAACTGTTCTGATGGACTCCACACTTGGTGGAAGTGTTGCTGGGAAACAAAAGGAGTGCGGTGTTGAATTTGGGGCAGTTTGGACACACAATACATTTAATTTTAATAAACTTTTGAAGAAAGCAGTCATCGGCGAGCCGCTCTGCTCTGTGAAGGGGCCAGGACGGAGCTTCAGGGCTCTGCTGACTGACTCCATCATGTCAGGGAGAGAGCTGTGACACGAGTCAGAGAACAGCGCTCTAAAAAGAGAGTGAAAACAGAGCTTTGATTCAAGAATGGACACTCTTCCTTGTGTCTAGACAGAAAGTGTAGCATTAGCAGCATGTTTAGTAGATCATCAGCAGCAGCAGCGAGTGACTAAACAGGAGGCATTCAGGTACATTGTTACGTGTAGGTCACCCACATTTTGGAAGAGTCCCCATACACAACAACTGTAGTTATGCGCATAAATAAAGGAAAAGTTTCCACAGGCAGTTTGAAACCAGTTTGTCTCACGTGCTCAGAGACTGTGTTGATTCTGTAGTGTCGTTACAGTCAAAGCACAAATCTTTTGAGCAAACGTATCATGAGCAGCACGTTTAGCAGATCAGCAGCAGCAAACGAACTGTTGCATTCAAGTACAGGGTTGAGTGTAGCTTACCCGCAAACATACCCACTCAAATCTGAACTGAAGGCACAGAATATAGAAACTCCTACAGTCAGGGACGTGCCCCCCCTTACCTAGACAAAAACATCTGACTGAAGACTGAAGACCAGCCCAGCAAAAATGACCACACTGCTGAACACAAGCCATCTGTGAAACCAGCTGCTTGCCGTCAAGATGAAAGGGAGAAACCCCAACCTGTGGAGGAAGAAAAGAGAGAAACACCCCCAGCCTGTGAACCCTTGGAGGAAAAACTTCCAATAGGGGATCAACCTGGTGTACTGCCAGGCACTTGACAAGGCTGATAATCATGCCCAACTTAGAAGATATTTTAAATAGGCTCAGATGAGACAGCGGTTGGGCAAAGTTGTTCATTCTAAAGGGCCCCAATTCATTGAGAGTGACAGGACACTGCCAAGCATCCTTCAGAGAACACCTGAGGAGCCAGAACCAGAAACACACACAGCTCCAGAGCTCCAAGCCTTCCACATCACCTGTGGAGTGAGAGCCTCAGCACAGCACCTCACCTCAGTCCAAAGACCCAGTGTGGAGGCCAACCAGGCTCTCCTCCAGATCCCTGAACTTGTGCTTCAGCGGATCACAGGAGAAAAGGAGGAACAGATCTCCAAAACTGGTCGAGGAGAAAGAAGCCTTGCTCAGAGAGGTCGAGCAATTGAAATAATGGCTGGACACACAAACAAAGGAGGCAAATGTTCAGCACAGATTTATTATGGTTGTGCTTTCCAAACAGAGACAGACCAAAAGGGAAGCTTCACATAAAATCAGACAATTAGAGAAAGCTCCGGAAGCTGATAAGGAACAGTGGAAAGAGCTGAGGATGATATTGGCCCAGCTGATGGAGGGGAGGGGGGGGGGACTTACAGAATTGAGGCGACCCTGGTCCAGGCAAACAAAAGACACCAGCGGGAGGAGGACGGGTCCTCGTCTCCTGGCCAAGCAATGGGATGAAACCTCCAGTTTAATAGAAGCACTGAACCAGGCTAAGGAAGACCTCGAGAACGAGAAGCGCCATGGAAGGAGGAAAAAACCTTTTGTCCTGGAGTCTCTCAATAACAAGAAGACGACAGTTGAGGAGAAAGACGGAGCCAGCAGCCGCTTGATGATCTGATGTGGAGAGGCAGACGGAGGAGATCGCAGCCCAGGAAGAAGAGCTCCTCCACGCTACACCTCCCACCACCACACCACCCAACCTCATCATGCACTGAAAATATATCAATTGCATGCATTTCATATATGTATGCATTTCCTTATTCCTATGATCTGAGTGTATATATGTTAGTGCATATCTCCACACATACACACACACAGAAACACCCCTTACTTTGACACTTTGACATTAAATGAATCATAAATATAAATGTTTTTGTACATATTTTTCAATACAGTTAAAGATTTCAAGTTATGGAAAATGATGTTGTAAACATGAAACACATCATGGCATTCATCAGAAAAACCTTTGTGCAAACTGTTTTTATATTTGCTGATGTTTTTTCTGGAATTAAGAGTTTGTCCTCAAGAACACTGCCTTTTTTACTTCTAAACATCTAGTTAACCAAATATTTTTTTTTTCTGGTCATCAGATAAAATGAGTTATTTTAAGACTGGGGATCTGGTAACTCGTTCCAATTCCCATGATTTTTTGACTCGTTCCATGATAAATCATGCTCATTGTTAATGGAAAAAAAAAAAAGAATATTAGTTGCAGCCCGTCTTCTGAAGCCTCACATTACTATTAAAGGAGAAACCAGAGGACACATATTCTTTGCTTTTTTAGTGTTTGCAAACAACACTTATCAAAACAAGCTCTTTTATTTATTTTATAAATAAATGAAACATGTCTGGAAATGAGTCATTTTTTGGAGAGTGCACTCAAGAGTCACAAAGCCTCACAGTACAGGCCAGCTGATAAGAAAAGGCAGGCAGGACTTTATTCATCACAACTTAGTTTTTTTTTTTAGAGTTGAGTGTCTGTAATCTTTCCACAGTGTTCAACAGTGTATAACAGCATAACAGCATTGTGAAACTCCGGCTCTTGTGAAAGACATTGTCTTGTGTAGTAAGTTGAGCATAATTTCTCCCCTCCCGCTCTCCTTCGCTCGCCCCTTTCCCCTCTCACTTTACCCCTCCTTGGTTGCCGTGGGAACTGCAGAACAAAGACTCGAGCCTACATGGGATGTTTTGAACTCCATATCCTCTGGCCTACTTTGTACACAAAACACACACCCTAGTAAGGTGGACTGTAATATCCAGTGTATGGACACTGACCCTGGTCACACTCATTAACAGTGTTTTATTGCCTCAACTAAGTATCAGGAAGGACCGCTGCTGACTGTGTGTGTTTATGTGTTTATGAGTTGGAGGGGTGAGGCTTGACCATGAGGTTACAAGAGAATGTAGGGTTATCTTTTGGTTTGATCAAACTCGGGGTTTTCTGTTTGAGTGTGTGTGTGTACATATGCGTCATCACCTCTTTTGAGTGGTAGAGGGCAACAACCGGCTCACAGAGGAGAGACAGAGCACTAATGTTCCCTGTGTCAAGAGAAGAAAAGAAAGAAAGGAAAGAAGAGGAGTTACTATGGAGGAAGGAATGAGCCTTCACTTTGTCTTCACGTTTCTGTCCGACTTCCTTTTGAAAACCGGGAGCCGTCTCAACAGTTCACTAACTGTTTCCCAGCACTACGGTATATACTCAGGATTTCTGTCGTTCAGCCTGAAAAGACCGTGGCAAGCATTCGCTCTGCTCATCCACAAACTAGTCTTTTCAAGAACCGCTGAGTTATTTTTAGCAGGAGGTCTTTGAATATTTAAGGTCGTCCGCTAATCGGAAGATCGGAGGTTCGATTCCCGGCTCCTCCGGTCCACATGCCGATGCGTCCTTGGGCAAGATACTGAATGTGTGTGAATGGTTAGTTTCCTCTGGAGGGCAGGTTGGGACCTGGCATGGTAGCCCCTGTAACCATTCAGTGTATGAATGTGTGTGAATGTGATTCATAGTGTAAAAGGTGTTTATACAAGAACAGTCCATTTACCATCTAATGCATGGACGGATTTGTATGAAAATAAAGTGATGAATTCCTTTCATTAGATTCTTCAAAATGCAATATGTTGGTTATACTGTAGCTGACAGTAAATCATTTATATCATGTATTTCACAGAATGTTTCATAAAGTGCAGTACTACTTTTTGTCTGTTCATCATTGAGATTCAACCACATTTGTAATTTGGGCTGCAACTAATAATTATTTTCATTATCAATTAATCTGACAATTATTTCCTCATTTAATTGATTAGTGGTTTGGTCTGTGTGATGTCAAAAAATGTTGATCACTGTTTCCCAAAGAACAAGGATGCCCTCCAATGTCTTCTGTCCCGACCAACAGTCCACGACTCAAAGATGTTTGCTGTCATAGAGCACTAAAGAAATTAGAAAATATTCACATTTGAAAGCTGGAAGAATTTGGACATTTAAAAAAACTAAATGTTGGTGTATATGAGTGACCCTGAGTAATAGTGGTCCAATGTGTTGATAGCAGAGCTGAATTCTTGAACATATTATGCAAGTGCAGCCAGATTTAGACAACGTGCACATAGAAATGAGAGCAGTCTTCAGAGAGTGATAGTATTTAACACTCTCTCCTTTTACAGAGCCCTGATGTTCTCAGGATTTTTCATCACTGTGTATTTTGAAACAGATCCTGAGAATAAAAGCTTTGAATAATAAATGGAGCTGTCTAGTAGGAATGACTACATGCTTACAGACAAAAAAGGGATAAGAAGAAAGAGGAAAGCTGTGACAAGGGTCTCAGTCCAGAGTGAAAGTGAGGTTGTCACAGTTGAACAGTCTGTGTCTTAGATCGCAGGGTCACCAGGATGCCTGACAGCAGTGAAAGTTTACTGTTATTAACATGTTTCCAGCAGCTTTTCATATTCAGCGTGTCATAAGTTGTTATCCCACTATAAAGTACTACAAGTGCTTTCTGGTCAGAGAGCTTAGCGTGTGCCTGTAAAGCCTATTGGAACAGTTAATGTGACACACACACACACAGCACCAGTCAAAAGTTTGACTTGAGTTAACCAAGATCAACTTTTCAACATATGAAAAGCAGCTTGTTCAGAGGAGAGGAGCAGGATGGGAGGATGGGAGGATGGGAGGATGAGAGGATGGGAGGATGAGAGGATGGGAGTTGGATTCTAAAGTGGTCGAAGTGGAGAGAAAGTTGTGGAGCTCAGCAGCTCAGTTAAAGTCAGATCTCCTGTTAGCTGTCACCATTTTATTGATCTGGGATTAGAAATGTGAGCCCAGTGTGTTAGTGGGCCATGGATTTAGGCCTTTTGTGTGTGTGTGTGTGTGTGTCTAAATGGGTCAGTGTAGCAGCACATATTGATCTCTTGTCAGTTTTAAGTGTTAGATCCTGCTGGTGATTTTGCTGCAGGAGAATATCCATAGATCTGAGCTAGCAATAATACACACACACACACACACACACACACACACATTCCTGGTGAAGGATAAAGAGTTCACATTGTGTTAGTGATCAGTTTATGTAGACTGAAAAATAAAACATGCATCAAAATCATCCTTTTGAAGTGGATGAGAGTACAGTAAATGAGAAGAGAAACATATTTAATGTTGACAGTATGAAACAGCTGACGACTATTATATGTATGTTGATGTATTATTATTATTATTATTATAATGATGTAATGTTGTTGAAGTCTGTCTGTCAAACAACCAGCTAGTAAACTCCAGCCACGTCATGCATTAATTAACCGCATCATCAAGTTTGTTTGCAGATGTGATACTGGTGATGTAAAGAGTTTGCATGAATTGAGATTCACACCTTTTTTTTTTTTTTTTTTTTTTTTTTGAATGACGTCGTCTTCTTAACAGCAACAGTTAAAGACGATCCTCTGGGAAAGACCCGTTCTCCATCTCGTCCATTGTTTTGTCATTTACGAGTGCCTCTTTACTACCATTAAGTGCAGACAAACCTCCTGTGCATCCTGTGACCTTGTGGCCCTTTTCTCACTGATATGTTTTCCTCAGGAGAGCCTTCTTTTGCAGCAGCACCTTTTTAGCATCTGTGTTCCATTACACTCTCATGTTGTGCAGCCTCCACTGACAAAGCTGTCAAAGCCACACACACACCCACACACACACACATGCCGCCTGGGCTAGTGTGGCACACCTAAGGCTATAGCATGACTAAAGTCAACAGCGGTAACATGGTTCCAGTTGTCGCAAGCTTGAAATAATCTTCATTGTTGACATTTACGATCCCCAGAGGATAGGCCTCGGTGGTAGAAGTGTGTGAGCTAGTAAACATGGATGTAAACAAAGCAGGAATTAAAACTAGTTTTAAGATCAGTTTGACAAATGTTTTAAGAGGAAGGAAACGCCTTTACATGCAAACATCACTTCTGTTTGTTTACAAGAAAACTCCACAGGGCATCTTTAATGGCAGGTACCTTTTTTTTTATAAAACTAATGACCGGCATTCACTTGTCAATATTAGCATTTAAGCTAACACACGACTGAGCCTGTTTGTTGAGTCCAGCTTAGATTAAAAAGATTCCCACCAAGTCTGACCTTGTAGAGTTGAGTCTGACAAACATGCTGGTGCCCTCCTTTTTTACACCACATGTTACACTTTTTTGTCCCACTCGTGCAAAGAATTGAATGACTTCACTCTCGCTCGCTTTATGAGAGTATCTTCAGTCTTTAGTTGATGGCTTTCTTTGACATCATCTGTCATGTTTGTGTATGAAAACAAACTTCATGTCAATACTTCCAGACTCACCACAGGGCTCAGCTGAAGTCTTGCTCTACCTTAAAGACATTTGGTAGTCAGCTCACATGTTTTATTCACACCGCACAGTGTGTGTGTGTGTGTGTGTGTGTGTGAGAGAGAGATAGAGATAGAGGGGGGAGACTGGTTGGGTATCCCCTTACCTGCTGGTGTATAGGCCGGTGTAACAGTATCTGCAGGTATTACACTACCTGGACGTTGCCCCTGCAGCTCGGCTCAGTTGTAACGCTTGTGTAAATTGATAGTGCATTTATTTGCCCGGTTAGCAGGTGACACTGTAGATCAGAGAGATGCCTCTACCTCATGACTAAATACCAACGTTATTACAGCTCATATGTGGACTTTGGGAAGGTGTGTATGGGACAGTGTGCAGGTGTGTTTGTGTGTGAGAGAGAGAGAGCATAATTCCAGCCCGCCCTTCCCTGCTGACAGTCACTTCCCTTCATCTGAAACACTCAGAGTCAGCACACACACACACACACACTCCTCACCTCCATCAGTCCATTTCCCTTCTCCCTCAGCCAGAGGTAATCATCATGTCACCTCCCATGTGTCCTTCTCTCTAAACCTTAATGTCTTCCTATGTGACCTTAATCCCCTCATGTTTCCTCATCTCCAAAACAACGACACATGTTTTGGATGAAGACACAGCACCTCTGCCTCTCCGGTGCATTTTTTTTTTTTATTTTGTTTTTGTTTTTGTCTGCATCTTGCATAAACATAAAATGTTGATTTTTTTTTTTTTTTTTTTCTTGTCTGGTCTGGACAATCAGGTGTGTTTTGGGAGGCAGGAGGAGAGGATATTCTGGAATGGAAAATATTCCCTCCTAGTGGGCTGTTTCTTTCCTGAGTCGCACACACGCACACACACACACACTCACACACTCTCTTTGTCGACAGCGGTGTGTTTCCTGTTGGCTGCTCGCCTATGCACACATGCACACACACACACACACACATAAAAACACGTAGGCACACATGTCTGGGTCAGTTGGGAAGCTTGGACTTTGATTCATTTCTACAAAATGTGATTCGATCAACGCTGAGCAGCTCTCATAAAAACAACAACATCATCTGCAGATATTGTGACTGCATCTAATCAGTAGAGGAGCAGCCGTTAGATAAAACCCTCCACTTATCAAATAGTTTAGTAGCTGAATAAATCCTGGCCAGTAACAATTAAGATAACATATCTTACTCAAAAGCCTTTTAATAACTCAAGTCTTCCCTCCACCCCCTCCCTCTCTCCTCTCCTCTGCTCTGTTACAGGACACATTGCAGCAGTTAATAGTCATGCCCCTTCCAAACATTCTCTGCATTGCCAAGGATCCCATATCAGGTAACACACACACACACACACACACTCCCCTCCACATATCACACACCCTGTTGTTGACCAAGCCCATATAGTTCCACTACCCTCATTCAAACATTATTAACATCAGTCAGCTTTTCCAGTGTAAAGAGCTGCTGACGATTAAACAGTGTAAGCAGGGTAGTTGATCAACAGTGAGATTTTTTTTTTTTTATTCTCTGCACCATGTTTTTTTTTTTTTATATATATTTGGTGATGTTTGTCAGTTGTAACAAACACATGAATATAAGGCTGCTAAGAACAGCGAGCAACATCTGTGTCCTTATATCTGTATTCTTTCCTTTTTTTTAGTAGATCAATCCTCACATCCTTGTTTTAATTTGTGTGACCTAAGCTGTCATTGCAGCAGAAGTTGCACTGTATAGTTTTGTCTGACATTTTAACTGATCTGAACATCGAGTTGCATAAGTTACTGTAACACTGCCTGAGGTGTAATGTCGCTCTTCTGCGTGACTTTTACTCTTGTTGTGCCTTTGTAGTTTTACACCCACACACTAACACTGTTAATTCACTGCTTACATTTAAAGCACTTTTGTTATCTCTGTTCCAAAAAAAAGTGTTGCAAAAAAAAAAAAAAAAAAATCTGCATATATTTTGTCCCCCCCCCCCTCCCACACAGCTAAGAGCATGGAGGAGCTGAAAAGACTTTTGTTGCTGGTACTAGGCTGTGCTGTCCAGGTAACACATATTCACACGCACACACACACACACACACACGCCCAAACACGGGAGCTTACTGTACCACCCAGTCCGTCCCAGGAAGTGTGTTAGCGTCTGTTTAGTTTTGCATGTCTGAGCACAGCTGTTCAATGTGCCTACTGTGGTGCAGGGTGGGACTGGAAGTGAGTGTGACGGCGGGATTAAAAAAAAAAAAACAATGGTTTACGACCGTAAACAGCCAACAGGTTTACGCTTCTACACAATGAAAACGTAGCAAACACGAACAAGTTGGTGTAAGATTTAAGAGCCTCGCTCAAAGGCGCTGGAACTGTTGTTCCAATATTTGTATAAGAAAATGAGGTGAAGAACAAATTCATGATGTTGACCTAAACTAGACTAGAAAGCAGTTTATTCTGAAAAAACACTTTCAGTTATGGAATATAGGAGGATTTAAGATTGAGTCAGATGTGGTGAGTTAAGAGTTAATTGGGTTACCTGTAGAAATGAAAGAGGGAGGGGCTAGTCATGTGGGAGGTGGGGGCACAGGTGGTTTCCCTCTTTGTCTGCTCAACGCTTTTCATTTTTTTTTGTGTGTGTGTGTGTGTGTCTCATTTCCACCACTCCCAAGCTTCTGTCTCAACCCACCAAACAGTTTTTCATCTTACCTCCTCTTGCTTTCCTTTTGCCCACAGCTGCTCTGTTTCACCTTTCCTCACTCTCTCCTTCCTAACTTCCCTCCCTCTCTCTCTCTGTCTCTCTCTCCCTCTCTCTCCCCTCCTTTTGTCTCGCTCCCTACCTGTTCTTGTTCTACTGGTTCTAGGAAAGAGGAAGGTCATGAGGGAGGGATGAATTGAAAGACAGACAGAGGGAGAGAGTGAGGGAGCGAGGGGTAGATGGAGCCATATGAAAATGCTGTTGACAAAATAACTTTCTTCACTCCAGCAACAGTCAAATAAACATGTGCCAAATAAACTCACATTTTACATCACACTACTTCTTTCCCATAATCCTGTTCTGCTGACATCAGTGTAATGTTAAAATACAGATACCAATCATTTTTTTGTGACCTTTTTTAATTTCCTCCTCTCTCTGTGTGTGTGTGTTTGTGTGTGTGTGTGTGTGTGTGCGTGCTCAGTGTGAGCGTAAGGAGGAGATGATAGAGAAGATCAAGCTGCTGGATATTGAGACGCAGGCAGCCATCGTCTCTCACATCCAGGAGGTGAGTGGAGCACAGTGCTGGTACAACCTACGAATGAACACGATCAACATCCTAAAACATTGAACTATGATCTGAACTGAAAAGACTAAAAGTGAAAATTTGACAAAACAATCTTGACTCAGGATACTCAAGACAAGATAACTTGAGTACCTTGCTAGCTTTTCTGGCGCTGTGAACCGCATCCTGTGGTCTGAGTTTGTTTAGATGTAATAGAGATTGCTTATTTACCACAACATGACCCAAATATGGAACTTCTATCTTATGATACCAGTTGATTATATAGTGTGGCACTGATATATATATAAATTCATGAACTAATAATTGTCCCTATTAGTCTTCTATCATTTTTGGCCAGTAGGACCATGAGAAATGTATTCAGTTGCATTCTGTGTGCACCTCTCTGTCCTCTTCCTCACTGCTGTGTAGGAGAGTCATCATCACTGATCTGTTGTGTTTGTTTATGGTGTATGGTGTGTTTTGGTGGAGTTCAGAACATTTGGTTTGTGTTGGTGGGTTTCCTGCGCGCCGTGGCAGCTTAACATCCTCTTCCTGTTCACCTGTGATCTTGATACGTGGGTTGATGTTATTGATGGATGAAGCTGTCCACCAGACCCCCTACCGATACTGAAACCAGATTTTCCTTATACAAGTTAACGTGGGGGAGATGTGTGACCTCATGGCTGGTCCTGCAGTTTGTTCCATACTTAGCTCAGAAACACCATCTGCACATGAAGACTGTGACACATTGATTGAAAACTGTGTAAAAAGACATGATGCTTTTGTCATCAGCTGACAAAGATCAGAGGACAATAACAGCTCGGTTGACGGTAATGATCTATTTTAAAGAGGGAGCATTGTGAATGTGAGTTAGTAAAGCTCCTTCCTATTTTCACAAAGCTTGTTTATTTATTTTAAAGCAGCCAGCAGGTTAATGATGTCACCATGCTAGTTAACTACTGCACCAGCGTTATTCACACTCATAGGAGTTCATTATTCTAACTTCCTGTTAAGATCCCGAGGTTTCCAAATATGTCCAACAAGTCAAGCTGAGTTACAGGGTAATGAGTGTAAACATGCAGGTCAACTGTCCCGTCTGCTAACAGCTCTGCCTCTAATATTTTACTCATAGACATAAACTGCTAGAATGAACATATAAAGAGTAGCTAACATACTGCATATACACATACACACATGCTGCCACTACATGACATGTGTGTATCCTAACTGTTGTGGACATTTGTGTCACATATTTTGTGTGTGTGTTGCTGCAGGTGACTCATAACCAGATGAATGTTCTGGACCTGTCCTGGATGGAGGAAGGAGCAGATCTCACACAGGACGAGCTGGAACCTTTGTCCCGCAGCATGGCCGTGTCGCTACGGCAACTGATTGACCAGAGAGACAAGGCCAGTGAGGTACTGAGACTCCACAACAACCGCTGCTCCAATAAACGTTTTATTAAACCTGCAGTGCAGAACTTTTACATAGAAATGAACGTCAGTGACATCCAAGCCAAACGACTTCACACAATGCCGATCCAGTTTATCACCGCCAGATAAATCTCTCTCTACTTTCACAGTATGCAGAGTTTTTCAGTCCGGTGTTGGGTTTGACACTCACATGCTGGCCAGATGAATGCATACTGAGAATGCTATTCGAGCAGAGCATGCGCATGTTAGATAACTTCCAGTTAGCTCTCTGCTAACTGGAATGGGGATAAAATAATTGAATCGTATGGCTTTAAAAATGTTATTGCACATATAGTTTGGTCACATGTGTTTCATGATTGATATCAAAGGATAATATATGATATGTCATAATGCAGATTTGTGATGTTGTGATGATGTTTCCGGCTATAACACACTGTTCTGTTGAATTGTTGAGAGCTAAATGTAAGCATAATAAGGCCTAATCCTAAACAGAATACACACACTGTTTGATTTAGGACAAAGTCAATTTAACAAAACTCCTATACCTTCCAGGTGATTGTGGATCTGACCCAGGAGAGGGACTACCTGTCCAGTCAACAGCCCCAGGAAGGGTGCAGGTCCCTGGGCATGAGCAGCCCAGAGCGTGGGCAGACTTCTGGAGGCGTGGCGCTGAATAACGGAGGATCGGCCGTGACCGTGGCCGGACTGACCAAAGAGGAGAAACAGCATCTGTCTGTGGAGCTAGCCGATACCAAGGCCAAACTCCGCAGATACAGACAAGAACTGTGAGTTCTTTTACAACCCACTGCGGACTAGAAAAAAAGATAGAAACTGATCTAATAATTTGTTGTAAAAATAATGTTTCATGGCAAACAAATCTGCCAGTGTGACTGAAGCCGCAGCTCACTGTGTACTGTTCAGAGTGGACCAAAACGTTTCTGTGGGTATTACTGGTTAAAGGCTGAACTGTGGTGATACAAGCTGCAGCTGGAAGTCATTATAAAACCAACTTGGCTTATTATGCTGTCTAGTTCTGATAAATCTACAGTATAATCACATAGAAGATCCATCTATTTGGGGATTACCTATAAACACTGAGTGCACACACAGCAACTGAAAGTCATTTTGTTCAACACACTGTCTAGATTTGTTTGCTTAGATATATGAAAACAAAGTCTTCAGCGCTCTTCTCCAACCTTATTATGTTCAGTCGTCAAACTCTTCAATCGATGTCAACTTATCCAGGCATTACCAGGGTGTGGGGGCCAATTATACAACATAATGACGGATTGTAACATTTTTAATTGAAACTGACTTGTAATTTGTGTGTGTGTGTGTGTGTGTGTGTGTGTGTGTGTGTGTGTGTGTGTGCGTGCCAGGGAGGAGAAAACAGAGCAGCTGATGGATTCAAAACACGAAGTGGAGCGTCAGGATCAGGAGTTACAGAGACTGAAACAAGAGGTCAGAACTGCTTCATCATCAGTAATGTCACTTGTGTTTCGCTACTGTGGTTTATCAGAGGAAATGATTGGAATGATGAAGCAGAAAAGCAGACCGGACTGCTTGGTGTTTAGTCTAGACGGTTCTTTAATACTGACTGTATCTCAATACTCTTTTATTGATCAGTTAAATACCAAAATACACTCTAGAAGAAGTGTTAGCATATCCAAACAAAAAAGCTGAAATAGTTTTGATGTTAAATTGAGAGATGTTTCACTGTGATTTCTGTGAACAGTCATTCTTGTGGAAATCAGCAGATGTAAATCCTGAGTCTGCACTTTCTTTTTAGTTCCAAAACTGTTTGCATTTCATTCAAAAACCTTAAATTAGTGATAAAATTAATAGTAATTAGTAGTTAGGCTTAGGTTAGACTTAGGGAACAAATGAAAATGAAAAGGCATTCATGTTTGTGTGTGTGTGTGTGTGTGTGTGGTTCAGAACCAGTCGCTGTCTTGTGAGGCTCGTTCGGTGCGAGCGTACCGGGACGAGGTCGACTCGCTGAGAGAGAGAGCGGCCCGGGTGGACCGACTGGAGACTGAACTGACCAGATGTAAAGAAAAGCTCAATGACGTTCACTTCTACAAGAGCAGAGTGGAGGTACACACACATCAGTATACACACTCAACCATCATTGTTATCACACTACAGGACTGTGGACATTATGACAGACTAATATATATCCTATCCCAGACATGTTCAGACATGTTATTGCACAGCTTTTCATGTTTGTGGTATATTTTTATATTGTACATATTTTTCATTATCTGTATGTTATTATCTACTTTAAGGCATGATCATAAAGGTGATTGATGGACTCTTATATGCATGAATATATGCTTAGGGTTGTTCATAAATTCAGCTGATAGAGGAGAAACAAATGCACCATGAAGCCAGACCAACCTGGCAGCTGCCAGTGGCAGTCCTCTCAAAATGTGTGTGTGTGTGTGTGTGTGTGTGTGTGTGTTCGTTTGTGTGGTCATTCAGGAGCTTCGTGAGGACAACCTGACTCTGATGGAGACAAAGGTGTTGTTGGAGGAGCAGCTGTCCGCCTCCAGAGGGCGCTGTGATAAACTGCACACGCTCGAGAAAGACAACCTGTTACTACGAGCTAAAATACACGACCTGGAAATGGTATTACACGTCTATCATGTCATATATTAATATATTTACTTTTCAATATCAACTATTTATTCCAAGACAGAATGTTATGTAGATTCTGTTTCTAAAGGCATTTCCTGTTCAAAAGACAAAAGTTCTGAGGGAGACTCAAGCAGACTACCACCTACTGTACCTAAAGAGCCACATGGACGTGTGAGACATTACTGTTTGCTAATCTACTGTGTGTGTGTGTGTGTGTGTGTGTGTGTGTGTGTGTGCGTGTGTGTGTTGTGCAGGAGAGGGACAACGAGCGTCGGAGGTTGGAGGAGCTGGTGGAAGAGAACATGCTGCTGGAGATCGGACAGAAACAGAGTATGAATGAGTCAGCTCATCTGGGCTGGGAGCTGGAACAGCTGACCAAGAACCATGACAACACTAACACCGAGAGTAAGGCGCCCACTTATTAGCTTTTCTGCTCTGTTTATTCTATTGTCTTCTATCCGTGTGTGTCCCAACTGATGTATTTCTGCGCTGCAGCTCGGAAGTCGTTGGTCCATGAGCTGAACGAGTGCGTTTCCAGTCGGGTGTTGAAGCTAGAGAAGGAGAACCGGGAGCTGCAGGCCTCTATAGAGAGACTGAAAGAGGAGAATCACCTCATGCAGGAGAAGCAGCTCCACACTCAGGAGCTCGACAGGGAGAACCAGGGTCTCAGCAAGAAGGTAAGACGCCTGAATGCACTAAAGCTATTTGTACAAAGAAGAAAAAAAAAAACACAATATAGATTTGAATTGTTACAGAGAAGAAACACTTTGTCTTGTTTGTTTGTTAGTTGGAGCGTCTCCAGGGCTTATTGGACCAAGAGCGACTGACCAATCAGGACATGGAGTCTCTCGGAGAGGAAATACTGAAGGAAAAACAGACTCTGGAGAGAGATATGCACGCTCTGAGGGCAGAGAAAGACCGACAGGTAGAAAACACACACACACACACACACACTCACTCTAATTATAAGAGACACAACTGCGTTCTTTGCTGATGCCTTCCTCCGCTTGTACCGTCCAACCAGATCTCAGAGTTGGAGAGTGAGAAGCAGCACCTGTCCGATGCGGTGGCGTCCCTCCGTGAGCGCGCTCAGTCTAACAGCGAGGCGAGGGTTCGCGAGGTGGAGGCGGAGAACCGCCTCATGCACCAGAACATCACTGACGCTAGCTCCCGATTGGCCAGCTTGGAAATTCAACTCAAACAAGCCAGTGAGGAAGCGGAGAGGCTGAGGGAGAGGGCGGGACGGTGCGAGGAGGTGGAGAGGGAGGCTGCCAGATTGGAGAGGAGCAGGGAAGCTCTAAACAGAGAGGTAATCCACAACTTTTTATTTATGATGCACACTTCATGGCAAAAGAAAAGTTACTGTATAAGTCACGCTTCTCTATTTGGCCTCCAGGTGGCGTCTCTGCGCGCGTGCAGCGAGCGGTCAGAGGCTCTAGAGAAGCAGGTGTTCACCCTGGAGCAGGAGGTGCACAGGCTGAAGCGAGAGGCGGAGGAGGCGCAGCGGGAGCTCCAGCGACTGGGGACGCAAGAATCGGAGAACGGCTTGCTGTCGAAGGAAAACCTTGACCTCCGCTGCTCCCTGGAAAACCTGCGCTCCTCGTCCGCCCGCCTGGCCACCCTGCAGGAGGAACACAAGGAGGCGCAGAAAGAGACGCAGGAGCTGCAGAGGAAACTGGAGGAGGCGAGAGAGGAGGCGCAAGGAGAGAGGAAGAGGGCCGAGAGGCTGGAGCTGAACGCAGCCGCTCTGAACCAGGAGAAGCATCGTTTAGAGGAAGAACTAGAGAAGAGCAAAGAGGAGAGGGAAGAGGTAGAGAGAGAGAGGCAGGAGACGCAGAGCAGAGAAGAGGAACTGAAGAGGGAAGTGGAAGAACTGAAGGAGGAGCGGAAGAGGAGGGAGGACGGCGACGAGGAGAGGAGGAAGCTCCAACTGGACCTCGAGCAGTCGGAGAAGGGCAGGAAGCACCTGGAGAAGGAGAGCTGGAGGATGAGAACGCTGCTTGAGGGGAAAGAAACAGAGCTGGAGGAGAAGGTCAGGCACCTGGCTACGGTGGAGAAGGGGGGTGTGACTCTGAGTAAGGAAGTGGATAGGCTGAAGGAGGTGGCAGTCAAAGCCAAGGAGTTGGAGAGGGAGAACAAGGAGCTACAGAAACAGGCGACCATCGACAAGAGAACTTTAGCTACACTGAGAGAGGTGAGAGGTCATCAGCTGTACTATAAATACAATCATCCCCTGTCATATTAGGCAAATGAGACTAACTGCTTTACATTCAATGTTTAATATTATACTCATACTAATACCAGCATACACTCATACTACCCTGGTATGCCTTCTATCAGCTGTATGGAAGCGTAGATGTGTGTATAGATTTCTGTAGTTGTGTAACATGGAGCGTTTTGTGTTCAGGATTTGGTGTCAGAGAAGCTGAGTGTTCAGCAGCAGAGTGTCGAGTTAGAGAGACTCAATGAAGAGCTGGAGAAGATCGGACTGAACAGAGAGAAACTACTGCAGCAAGAGCACACACTGGAGGACAGGTAGCGTCATCTCACATGTCCCATTCCAGGGTTACTGGTCAGGTTTACATGATTTTATATCCACAACTTATTTAGAATGTAGGAATTCACTTATTTCCTTTTTTTGTGTGTGTGTACGTCAGCAGGTACAGGCTGCTGGAGTCCCGGCTGGAGGAAACGGTCCAACAGACGATGAAGATTAAAGAGGAGAAAATCTCCAGTCTGGAAAAGAAACTGGAAGAGAGCAACACACAGAGCACTACGCTACGAGCTGAGCTGGCCACTGTAAGCATGTCAACTCTTACTACAACTACTCTGTTGGTGTTTTTATCCAAGTGAAGATACAGAGCTGTCTTTCCTCACAGCTTTTCAGTGAGGGAAATGAATGCGATCAAAAGATTGGTTACGTACCAAGTTTTGTTTTTTTTCTGCCGTAGGCTCGTCAGACAGTGTCTAACCTGCGTCAGCAACAAGAGGAAGAAAACCACTCCCACTCAGGGAGTGACGGGGGTCGCGGCTCAGCCACCGCTGAGCTGCTCCGCCTCAAAGATCATCTCATTGATGTAGAGAAGAACGTAAGACCTGTATAAAAACAAAACATTAACAATATTTACCCACATTGAATGTATTATATTAAATGTTTTCTATCTATCTCATGTGTCTCAGCATGTGCTGTACTAACTAATATATATATTAGTTCATTTGAAATACTGAATTTTAACTGTAGTGTATTTTTTAGCTTGTCTTCCAGTTTCTCCTACACTGATCAATAGTGTTTAATCTCTTCAGTTACTGGAGCAGCAATCTCAGGAATGACTCTTTATATATGTATTTTCTAATCAAATGTTTGGATGAGTGTTGGGTTAGTAAATATTTTGGTGTCACTGTTTTGTCCAGAATGCCTCCCTACAGACAGAGAGCAGTTTATTAAAGGAGCAGCTTAAACAGCTGGAAAACCAGAACACTTCTCTCAACAACCAGATGCTGGCGCTGCAGCGGCACACCACCACCCTGCAGGAACACAACTCAGCCTTACACACACAGACCGCTAAACTACAGGTATACACCATATCACTCACACACATTGTTGTTTTGTCAAAATGGTGGGAATAACATTTTTTGTAATGTTTTTTTTTGCCCTGATGATGTAAAAAAAAAAAAAAAATCAATTTATAGTGGATCTCACCGCGTCTTTCTTTCACAGGTGGAGAACTCCACACTGTCGTCCCAGAGCGCATCTCTCATGGCCCAGAACGCTGTGCTGCAGGGCCAAGTCACCGCCTTGGAGACGGAAGTAGAGTCGTGGCAGCGGCAGCGCGAGGAGGCGTGGCGAGCCAGAGAAAGCGTGCTCAGCGACCACGAACGCTTGCTGAACGTCCACGAGAGGCAAGCGCACGAGTACGAGCAGCTCATCAGTCAGCATGCTGGGCTGAAAAGCAAGCAGAGGGCGCTAGAGAGCGAATACAGGACGCTGCACAGCAAGTAAGTTTATAACATCCTAAGCCTACTGACACCGTAGAGCGCCAAAACACTGTGAGGTCAACATAATGAGCTCAGTATGGTGTTTTTGTTGAATGTTACTCATCTTTCACTGTGGTTAAGATTGTGTGTTAGCTCGGGTGACAAAGAGTGTGCACTGCAGGTTTGTGAACTACTGTACAGAATAATGACTGTAAAAAAAAAATAATGTGTATACACAGGTGGCTGTGTATGTAGCCACCGTGATGTCACCCATTGATTTGTGAACTCCTGTTTTGAAACCTTGACTTTGGCATTTTGACCGTCACTCGTCATTTGGGAGTATTGAAGCCAGAAGAGCCATATTTGGATGAGAGAGTGGAGCTGACCCTGATGTTAGCTGCTAACTTGGCTAGCACAGTGCATTTACAGTCTATGTGTCACTGTGATAATGCTGATGCTGATTTTTCACTAATGAAAAACAGACTTAAAACCATTAAAACAAAATATACTGAACATCAGACTTCTTCGAGGGTCTTCTAATACAATCAACTGTGAACAAGACTTTTTTTATTTATTTATTTATTTTTTTAGGCCAATTTGGAGTTGCGCCATGGTTACACTGCCTAACTAATGTCGTTGTCATGGTAGCAACTTGTCAATCACAACGTAATCATGCCCTGAAGCATATCCTATTTATTATCTATTGTACTCTAAATGAAACCATCATTTACAAAATGAACATCATGATGTATTGAAGGAGACTTGAAACTAGTGATCTCTAGTGACTCATTAGTGTTTACTGATGTAATAAATCAAGTGAGAAGTAAAGTCATTTTTCTCATAGACTTCTATACAATCAGACTTCTTTTTAGAGCCAGTGGTGTCGCCCCCTGCTGGCCATTTAGAGAGAATGCCGGTTTAAGTCACCTCTGCTTTGGCTTCACTTGTCAGACCTGGAGCTACCTGCTCGGACTTCAACAGAACTCTCATAGATCACACTGAATGTAAAGACGTGCACGGAGTCACACGAAAACACAAACAATCTGTTCACACTTTTGCTTTGTTCATTATCGACGTCTCATATCCACGCTGTATTGTATCAGCACCAGTAGGTCACAGTCTTATTGATCAGTGACCGGAACATCAACCAACACACCACCACCACCACCATACAACCACAGCTTCACACTCAATTTGCTCGAATGATTTTTGCCATCTTGTTTCCAGAGTGTGTTTTTTGATGTCATGCCAGAGTTGATACAGAGGATCAACCTTCCACATTGCTTTTCTCGCTTGTAATGAAAGAGAACTTGTTGGGTTTGAATATAGATTCACATTGTTGTTCCACCTGCCTGACTAGACTTATTTGTTAATTAAATATGAGTCGACTGTGAACTCGTTTCCCCACAGTGGAAACAGGACTGTAAATGTTTCACTAGCTCAAGAACTGAAAACTCTTCTCTCATGCTGATCTGCTCTTTGTTGGCACTTCCTCAAACACTGATATTAAATCAGCAGGATCTGACACTAAACTAATGTGTTACATATTTTGAGAGATTTATGAACCTTGTTATTCACACTTCTCTGCTCACCTTTTCACACTAGCATGTGGGCGGACTGTGCAGGTGTAGAACAGTAAAAAAATAAATAAATAAATCCTCAGTTGCGTGGTATCAAAGGTGTATGACAGTGTGACTTGTTCACCTTGTAAAAAAATCGACACTCACACAGGAAATGTCTGTCGATCGCATAGGAATAAACTCTTTTGCACCATCTGTCTGTCTTTCTGCAGGCATTGCATTTTGCTGCAGCAGAAGGAGAAATGGGAGGAAGAGGAAGGGCGTGGTCAGAAGGAGAAGGAGGAGCTAAACCAGGAGATCCAGAAGAATCGGCTACTGCAGCAAGAGAACCTGCAGCTAAAAACAGAAGTGGACAGGTAGATAAACACCATCACACTGTGGCAGAAGGATGCTTTGTTGACATTACCAGATTTTACTACAAGTAAGCCAATGAAACCTTTATGCATTGGATGTTAAGACTATTAGAAATTACTCACAATATCAACAATATGGAGGAACATAGAATATTTGTTTTGCAGCCTTCAACCTTTCTATTGGACAGTCGTAGAGTCAAAGAAGAATTGCACTTAACCCGAACCCAATAAAAAATCCTTAATGTCAAATGTCATAGATGCATATCAGAATAAGAGTAGTTCATTCATTTTCTAGTAACAAAATCAAAACTATGTTGTATTTTATTAGAAAAACAATCCATACTCTGTTTATTAGCTCCATTGACTAGAAATGCAACATTTGGGATCAGTTACACCTCAGAGACGGTCGTGAAAGACTTTATCAGGCATCTGGGTTTCTTTTCCTCTCTGCTTTGGCAGCAGAAACAGTCTGACACATTACCTTTTAGCTTTTTTTTCATTATCGGTCAAAAAAGAAAAAAATATTCACTAAAGTCAAGTCAGTTTTATTTATATAGTGCCAAATCAAAACAGAAGTTATCTCAGGGCACTTTTCATGTAAAGCAGGTGGAGACTGTGCTCTTCACACTATTATCTACACCCGACATTTCCCCCATGAGCACATGAGTACATGTAGCTGGATCAGTAATCACAGAGTTAACACAGCCAGTTGATAATGATAAGAATACCTGTTATCCAGGATCACCAGTGTTAGTCACTTGACTTTCTCATATCTGTACCAATAATCTTCCTGAATTCTTTCATGTTCACCCTCAAGGTTGACGGAGAGCCAATCACAACAATCGGAGCAATGTGAGGGCTTCCAGCAGCGCATGAATGAACTCAAGAGCTCATTAAGCTCCTCCCAGCTCGAAGCGAATCGATGGATGGCACGATATGACGCGCTGATGGAGCAACACCAGGGCCTGGATCTAACCATGACCAAACTAGACAACCACTGTGAGGTAAGCATGTGGAAAAATAACATTTACTAACTACTAACTCAGTCTCTATTGTTGGAATGACAAATCATTCTAAACTGTACCATTGTCCTTACCCGACTCCTGTTTGTGTGTTTAGCTGTTGAGTCGACTGAAAGGGAACCTAGAAGAAGAAAACCACCACCTCCTGAGTCAGATCAACCTGCTGAGTCAGCAGAACCACACTCTGCTGGAGAGAAGCATGGAGAGCAAAGAGCTCTATCACCAGGAACAGAAACTATACATGTAACTACCTGCGCACCAGTGTGACATACTGTCCAACACTAGTAACAGAAAGTATAAACATAGCCACCCTTAATGTAATTATCTATAACATAGAAATGTTTATATGTTAAAACTCATGATGAAGGAAGGCGAATGACAGTTTGTTTTTCCGTCTTTGTCTCGACATCAGTGACAAGCTGAACGCTCTCCGTCGTCAGAAAGAGAAACTAGAGGAGAAGATCATGGACCAGTACAAGTTCTACGACCCCACACCTAAAAAGTAACGCTCTTATCAACAACTTTCATGTTTTGTTTTGGGTTTTTTTTAGCTAAAATATGGAATAGTTGTGTTGTACTGCAGTTTACAGTATGAACTTCACGACAGATATACAATAAGTGTCGCTGTGTGTCGTCAGGAGGAGTCAGTGGTCCGGAGCCAAAGCTTTAGCCAAACTGATCAAACCGAGGAAAGAGAGCAGCAGGGAGAGAGGAGGGGGCGACCGAGACAAGGAAGGGAGCAAAGAGAAAGAACGAGCCAAGGCCCCGGACATCCCTCTCCCTGCCCCGCCTCCCCTCCTCCCCCCCGAAACCCCGCCCCCACTCCCACAGAGGACGGGAGGTGACTCCCAAGACGGCAGCCATGCCCACAGTAACCATAACAACCACACCACCAGCCCCAGCCTGGGACCCCAGAGTCCAGCGCTGACGCCCATCAGCCGAGGTAAACACTGTCTCACACACATACAAAAAAAAATGACAAACCCCCCTCTTTATACAGCATTAATTACTAAGAGATGAGTAGATTGCTGATTTTCATTCCAGGATTCTGTGGTTTCTTCTTTGTGGCGTCAAATTAAGTGTATGCGTCAAAAATACACATACAGCATTTATCAGATACATATTTTCCTGATATGTTGGTTCCAAAAGTCACAAAGCTGGGAAAAAAAAAACCCATCTTTGGATCAGAGGCACCTCCCTGTCTGCTCCTCTGGAGGGCGCTGTCGACTATCATATGACTGACTGACAGTTTGACTGACAGCAGCTTTACACCTCTGTTTCTTCCACTGTATCTGTTCTCTACTGTTCCCACCAGGCTGCTTCAACAGCAGGAATACTAACAGTTCTTAGAAGTGTAACTGAACCTTTAAGTAGGTTGTTATATACTAATATAGATTGATGTGTTTTCACCTGATGCTTTTTATCACATAGACATCAAGTGTGTGCAGCGGTTTAAATGAAAGGATGAGGCTGTTAACAATGAACTTGATCCTACTTAGAAGTATTATGTGTGTATGTTAAGCCTAATATATCTTATTCCTCTGCGCTGTAGACTTCTGTGGTCCAAAAACTATTAAAAACATATCAGTGAGTCACACCGCTGCGCTGGGGGACATGTTTCGTCGTCCCTGAAGAGCATGGTCACTGTATGCTTGTATGGAAACGGCTCCGAAGAGTAATAGCAGTAATAAAATAGTACCCCTCAGGAATGAGCTTTCCTAGTATGGCAGACACCACTGAGCATGTGCAGGAACGCGGCGCAGTATACAGAGCTTCACTAGCTTCTCGTGCTGCATCTCACAACCTCTTGACTTTGTACCGTTAAGTTATTCGAGAAATGTATAATGTCATACAAAGTCTAGAGGTTGTGATATGTAGCACGAGAAGCTAGTGAAGCTGTAAACAGAACCACGCTTCTGCACGTGCGACTTCTTCTCCTGAGGGTCACGATGCTGTCCCTGTTATTAGTCTATGGAGCCGTTTCTAAACAAACTACGGTAATCACTCTCTTTCATGGATGAAGTCAGATGTGTTTTTAATAGTTTCTGGACAACAACAGGCCATAAAATTAGCACCAGACACCAAACAAATGCCGGTCAAATATGCAAGTGGCTGCTTGCACACTCGCCAGTCCAAAAAAAAAAAAGTAATGATAAATCTACTGAGTGGCTGGTAAGATGTTAACATTGACTAGCCGTTTGGCTGGTGGACAAAAAAAGTTCATTTGGGAGCTTGTCTGTGGCACAGAGGAACACTACGGATCAGGCGTACTAGTGTAGGGTGAGTTCACTGTTGGTTTGTTTCTGCACATGAGATTTGTTGACAATAAGAAAAACCTAGAAGATTCTCAGTCTTATCCTTCAAGCTCCAGATCTAGATTCACTATCTTTGTTGCATGTTTGTAAGAAGTAATGTACAAGCACATTTTTTAAAAAAAAACAAAAAAACAACAGAATTAACATTTTTCAATTACCACACATTAAAATAAAATTCAAAATGAGAGGAGAAAAAAAAAGAAAAACCATGTAATCTTGTAATCTAGAACATGAACATCATGCTTTTTGTCTTCATTCTAACTCTAACTGTTGACAGTGATGGTTTATGCAATGCAATTAGATTTAATCCCGAGATTTTTACACTCCCTTCTAGACATCCTGCCAAAAACAACCAAACATCAATAAAAATAAAGTTTGGGGCTTTTCTTGGCTTGTCCTGATGTTTGGGATGTCACTGGATGTCACATATTTAGTTTAGGGACAATTAGTCAATGACGACAGCTAGAAAGGAACGGAATGCTGGCAGGCTTTTGGGATGACTTTGAACAATCTGAGATGGCAACAGGAATTCCTCCCAGATTGCTGTCGTCGTTTCACATCGTCAGCCAGTTATATTCGTGTGTCAACGCAGTACATCAAATATAGTGAAACTGCAGCAAAAAAAAAAAAAAAAAGTCAAAAAACATTGAAAATATTTGATTCAGAGGGACAGATAATCCCAAAACTCTCTCTGCCAGATTTATTCTGAGAGAGTGAGAAGGGTTTTTAGGATGAAATGAATGGATGTTGTCCATTAAACAGTGATCTGCTGGGTACATAACAACACAAGACCTTTAGCATATGGTAACCTAAATGAGAGCAAATATCAGGCAGCTTTAGGCAGCTTATTTTCTCCTGGTGAGCATCCAACCCTGTAGTTGTCTGTATCTGCTACAGCAGTAGTTCCCAGACTTGGGAAGAGGCCCCAAACAAATCTAAGGGGTCATGAGATTAGTGTTGCGGTAGGAAACAAAAGCTGCACAAAAATCTGTTTATTTTTGCTTTTTTTTGCTATTTTTTGTCACTGTATAGTTAAGCACTGTAGTATAGTTCAATTAGCTTCAGATAAAATTGCTCACAATTCAAGTCATAAAAACCATGAATGAGAAGCACTTTACATTGCAGTCGACAGATACATATTTCACTTCCTTCTTTTTCCTGGTGGTAGAAATGGATTCTAATGCATGATCCTAACTCTTTATTTCTGTGGGGGTTTCTGGTATTATGGCTCTTTTCTTCAAGGTCATTCTACTCACGACTGAGCTCAATTCACTCCTAGTTCAACAAGTGGCATGTGGAAGTTTCCATACTGAGAAGAGAAATTGAAACATTAATAATTAATGATGCTAGTTGCTACACTCTGTAGCCACATAGGTGTTGTTTGTCCCCGTAACTTCTTTAAGTCTGTTAAGTCATTTTATGTCATCACTTTGATTACATGTGAGTTGAGATCAGTCTGGATTCTAATGCATGATTTTACTTAACAATACTGTTCAGTTGTTTAATTCTAACGGGTTCTCTTGCATGTTATCTGTTCAATAACGTCTTAACCAACTATTTTCTTTTTATTTACTCACTTGTCATTCTTTTTATCGTTTCTCTACCTCTCTCCATCTCTCTCTCTGTTTCTCTCCCTCTCAGCTCCTCCTCCTCCTCCTGCCCAGAAACGCTTCTCTTTTCTCCGCAGTAAAAGTCAAGACAAGCTCCTTCTTTCCTCCTCCTCCTCCTCTTCCTCCTCTTCCACCTCCCCCACCTCCCATTCTTCCACCCGCCCCTCCCTCTCTCTCACCAGACGACTACGATTCTGGTCTTCCTCTGACATCAGAGCTGACGTCATGGCTAGCCAACCAATCTCAGCCAATGGAGTATTCTAACACCCTCCTCCTCATCATCACCCTTTAACCATACATATCATCACCATCATCATCATCATCATCATTGTCAGCCCCCATCTGACACTCACACCTACTGTGTGACTATTTTACACATATTTTACACATATATTTCACACACACACACACACACACACACACACACACACAGACATCATGAACACTAACACAGGCACATATTGCACACTCCTCGAGCACACAGATAAACACACAACACAACACACACACAAACAGGTGCATGTTGCGGTTGTGAGCCAGCCAGTGTTACTAGTAAGTAGTGTGTGTAGAGATGGTTTATGTGTGTGAGAGTGTGCGCACATGCTCCTGTTTCCCAGCACAGCCAGCTTGCTCGCATATATATCTGCATGTCCCTGAAGAGTTGTTTGTTTTGACTGGTATCTGTTTAAATATCTATATGTTTGAAAGTGTGTGTGTGTGTGTGGTCACCTCCCTTAATGTTTGCAGTCTGCCCAGTGTGTGTGTGTGTGTGTGTGTGTCAGTGAGGACTGATGACTCTTATAAGAGCAGATCTCATTTCAGTGGTGTTGGTGTCTGGACTCGTTTGAGGGTAGATGTGTTCTCTTGATTCCCGCCGCAGGGACAGGTCACCACAGCAACCAACCACTACAAACTTGTCACCTACCATCTCTTTGTCAAGCTTGTCTCTCTGGCTCGCCATAACCTTTTCACCTGTCCATCCTCCCTCTGAAATATCAGATTTTCAAGCTTACTCGGGTTCTCCAACAAAATCTTTTCTGCTGATCTGATATGAAGATCTTTTAAAGCAAGATAACAGTCAAGACGTCGACACAGTTTTCCTCTTTCAAATGAAAACTTCAATTCACCAGCATTAAAACGCACCTTTTGCTAGATTTAGTGCATGTGGTTATTTGCTGTAGCAATACTCTGCTGGCACAGCCTCATGTGCTCTGGTATGATCAGTAGGGAGATTAAATAAGCCATTATGTACATGGTTATTTCCACTTGTGGCTTCAATGGTTGCTGTGCAGCAAACCTTACTGTACTTAGTCTCACCTCAAATCAGGAAACCAGTAACTAATTGGGACTAACCGAGACAACATAGGTATTACATAAAGTTAGTGTTGTGGCCAAAAGAGCACAAGAATGAATCACAAGACTGCTGGAGTGCATTGTATACAGCTCCATTCAGACGTCATAAGTGCCTCCATCTAAACCACACACTAAGAAGACATTCATAGATGCCCCTTATAACTCTTATTAAAGATAATAACACTCTTTAAATTGGTACTTGTTATTGCCAACAACAAGCTGACTGGTGCAGCTTTTAATACCGGAAAAGCCCAGATATTTTTCTGTAGAACTCTGATGACAACACACAGTTTTTTATTGAGCACATTCATGTTCACACCTCCACTGACGTAGTATTCGGTTGACTCACTGCGAGAGACAGACGGAGGATGTTGGCGGACCCCCCTGTTCCGTGACACTGGTTAATAAAATCCAGTCATAATATCCGATTAGAATCAGACACAAACACTGATTAGTAACAGATAGTGATGTGTAAACTTCAAGCCTGCTGGAATCAATGAACAGATTCCTAACGTCCCGCTTTGCTCTCTTGTCTCTTATTATTAACTCATCACACACACATCCCAGTGTTTTATCCTCGCATTCTTGCAGCACTGCGCTTCCTGTGCTTGTTTGTGTTATGGTTCCACTGTGACATACAGGTCCAGATGGCTCAACAACATTGTGATTGGTCTGCAGGTTTGCCTGACAGGGGCCGAGGCGTTTATCGCAGCAGTACTCCAGGAGGCAGCAGTGAGAGTGTAAATGGAGAAGATGGACTGAGACAAGGTAATTAATACATGAATGACTATTAACAATAGTAATGACTGGTAGTAGTGACTCCTCATAGGGGAAATGTATTCATTTACTGATTAGATTAGTAAATGAAATGAATGGTGTTCATCATTTCCACATTTTGAGATGATATCATGCAAATTATCAGTTATAGCGGAAAAGTGAGCTCGGTCTGGAAGCATTTAATATTTCATTCGGCCTCATCTAGCTGATGCTGTATCTGATGACTTTCGTGTTGCCAGTGGCCGCTGTTCCTTTTTTATACTTCTTCTTTTCAAAACAAAATTAAGACCGTGAGAAAGAGGAGAGAGTCTACTTTGTAGAGCGTAGTAGTGTAGAGGAAACAGGAACTTTGACAAGAAGTGTAGATAAAAGAAAAAAAAAGGTGTAACATTGCAATTTTCTGTGCAATTTGCACAAATTATTCTGTACTAACAATTTTCTCCATGCAGAGTAACCTCTCAGTGTTTGTTTGTTTCTTTGTTTTTTAAATCCCAGGTCAGACTCACAAAGCTCTGAGCTCCACTCCGAGCCATCACTCATCATCACTGGGCCTAACCAACAACTCCAGCTCCAGACTGGGTCAAACCCCCAGCCGCAGGCCCAGAGGTGAGGCTCAGCTCAGCTCAGGGCCACTTATCACTCATCAATACATTAGCCCTTAACAGAATTTGGTCATGAGTGTTGACTGGATTTACAACAATGCTTACAAATTTTTTAGGTCTATTATTTGATGAAGACTCTCGCCTCAATACTTCCGACCCCATGTTTGGTCAGCACGGCAACACGGGAGGTCGCCCGGGGTCAGCCGACTTCAGCCACAACACCTCCAGCTCCAACTCACCCGTCAACTGCAGAGGTACAGGTTGCAGATTGAGTCACTACATCTAGTTCATAACAGATTGCCGTTATTGTGTAGGTATAGGAAATAATATGACTCATTACTTTGTGGTTCATTTGGAATAACAGGTAGCGTGAGCAGTGCTAGCCACCAACAACAGAGCAGCACCCACACAAAGTTCAACTTAAACAACAGAGAACCAAATGGGGCAAATGACCTTTTAAGAAGTGTAATGAGATACTAAACCCCAAATTGCTCCTGATGGTTGTGCCATCAGTGTGTGAGTGTGTATGAATGACACATTCAGTGTATGAATGTGATTCATAATGGAAAAAAAAAAGTGCTTTGAGTGGTTGGAAGACTAGAAAGGCGTGATACAAGTCCATTTACCATTTAATGATCAAACTCTCCAGTAAAAAGCATCCGAGACACTTGGGAACAATAAACAGTCTCTTCAGTGTTTTTAATCAGATGGCACTCAACTTCTTACTCTCTCTTAGACGCATCGGATCGTCAGGGCCGCTCAGCCAGCCTGTCTAGCGACGACGTCACGGGCCCCAACCAATCACAGCAGTCCTTGTCACGTAGTTCCACCCTCCCGTACGACCACACACCCCAGAGGGCCCAACCGCAGCAGGGAGGCGGGGTTAGGAACAGAACCCGCACTTCCTCACCCGGAAGTGAGATGGTGACGCTGGAGGAGTTTCTACAAGAGAGCAACAAAAAGTCACCTCCAGTGGTAAGACATATCGCTCTATATATTTAAATAGTTGTTTCTAATGGTAACAAATATAAGCATACACATACATCCCTGCAAACATTGAGATACATGCAAATAAAGCTTTATTTTACTGTAGATACAATAAAAAAAAATCCATGACATGTGGGTTTCCTTATTTATTTCCTTATTCCAACACTGCCCATATGTACTTAGCTCCTCTGCTCTGGCGTTCAGAGCCGTTAATGTGATTATGTGAGTATAGCCTCAATCACCAACTCACTTACTCGCATAAACACTTACTCTCAGCCAAACACAGTCGGCGTTCCCATGGATCATTGACTTTGTGAGGAGGAATATTCTGCACAGGTTGAGTCAGAAAAGATAAAACATGATATGTGGAAGAATTCAAAATGAGTCACCTTTTTTTAAAAGGAAAGAATAAATCAGAAGGAATTCAGTTAAGTTTTTAGGCCTTTTTAAGACACGGATGTTTTTATTTCAGCTTTACGGTGGAAACCACGCTGTTCACACAAATACAACTACCAAATTCCTTTTATTGTGTTACACATTACTGATTTAGATTTAAACTGTCTGAAGCTAATGGGCTGATTATGGAGCACTTAGTGAACAACACCACCCAGTGTAATGGATATCTGCTTAAACACAATCATAATCAAACCTCATGTGTCTAGAAAGGACATTTCTGTCTCTTAAGTTTCAGCCGCAGAGAACATTCAAGGACAGACTGTTTGACTATTTTCAAAAATGGGTAGGAAAAGACTAAATAGTTTTCATGTTCATTCACTGCTTGTGGAGGAAAAACAGTCACGGAACCAATAGATGTGCTCATTTAAACAGATCTTTACCCATCACTTCTTCTCATTATTAGAGTCTTTAAATGTTTTCTCTAAATTCTTTCCCTCTCTGCTTTGAGCTCGTTACTACAGCATGAAACCAGTATTACTGCTAAAAGCTCTGAACATTCATACATTCATACAACAGGCTTTGCATTTAAACACCTCGTTAAATGTCGCGAGTTTAAACTAAGTTGACATATGACATTACGCGACTTGTGAATGGACAATGCATCCTCACAGTGAGAACGCTGTATGAGTTTCAGGGTCAGTTCCTCTTATTCGGGGACTTTGTGTGACCTAATGACTTTGAACTTGTTTCACCTTTCAGCCTGCCTTTCACATTAGATAAATCTGTTAGTGACACATGTTACCACTGACCAGATCACACATCTGGCTCATGAAGCGATGTTATGACATGAGCAACAAACACTCATCTTCTAGTCATAGTCTAATTTAATGATAGTACTTCCTATCACTTCTAATCCGTGTCTCTTGAGGCCAAATCCTACCCACAAATCCACTGTTTCGTTCCAGCCCGTTGTCCACGTTGACGGAGCCAGATGTGAAATCAGCGTGAGAATCCTTAAAAGACACTGAATGTCTCACTTTGTGTCTGTCAGTCTGTCTAAACAAATCTCCTACAACACCCATAATAAATCGTCCTGATAATCCTGCAGAGAGGGAGAGGACTTGTTGCATCTGAGACATACTCACATGAAATATAACATTCAGATAAAGATGTCTGATGAATCATTATAGTGAGTAAATGTGATAAACATGGATTCCTGCACTGACATCAAAGGTTTCTGTTTCAGTATCAAACTGATGTCAGGCTTTTTTATTTTTTTGCACAGACACATTCATTCTAACACAGGGCTCAGAGTTGTCAGGCACCATGTGTGCTATCAGACATAAGAAACAGTTTGAAATGCATATCATGCTTCATTCACTACACTGTACACATTCCTGGACAACTTTTAAGGCTCACAAACCTTTTCTTGCTTCAGTCCCTGCTGTCAGAAATAATAGTTTTCATTACATTTCATCACAAATGCATAACAAGAAGACAGAGGATTAATAAATGTCAAATATGAATGTGGTAGAGATATGAAGGCCGTGCCTTAGCGAGTATGATGGTCCAAGCTGAGGCTATGCTATGTAGCCATACTGGGCTAACTGGGCTGTGACACATGTCGGTAAAGAAGTGTGTTCTGACTAAACAAGAATCACTTCCCTGTTTGGCTTTCACTTGTAAAATCTGCGTGAGCTAAATGTAATGTGTTGTTTGTGTTTTTTGTTGGTTAGGTGTCCACAGGAAGCAGAGAGGACTTGATGACTGACTATTTCACCAGAAGCCCCGCCCCCTCAGCGCCCTCCGGTAGAGACCAGGTCACGCCCACCAGCTATGTCACGCCTACTGTACAACCATCCAACCAGAGGCCAGGCCAGAGCGTGAAGCCATCGCCCCGCCAGCCTGTTGGTCAGTCCCCAGCCTCAAGCCAGCCCGCCACTCAGAGAACCAACCAATCACTGAGCAGGGCGTTCAGCCTGGCCTCTGTTGATTTGCTACGCTCCAATGGGCCAGACACTTTCCGTGGAAACGAAGGCTCCCCTGGCCAGTCGGACGTGGTGGTTCGGCGGCAAGGAGGAGGGGCTAACGGGAGAGAGCGGCCGCTCTCGGCTCGCCTGGTTGGTCCCACCAATCAGCACGGAGACGGCGGCTTCCTGAACCCGCCCATTCACCACTCGTCTTCTCTCAACCTGCAGACGGAGAGACACGCAGAGAGAGAGAGAGGGAGGACTCCCACCTCTCGGAACGGCCCCTCCTCATCCTCCTCCTACCATCAGCGTGGAGAAGTCGCCATGGTAACTCCCGTCAGGGCCGTGCCCGCCACCCGGTTAGAAGCGACCTCTGAACATGGGGAGGGATTAAGAGATGGGCGGTCAGGTGACTCCTCCCACTTAAAGAAAGACGGAGAGAAAGCCAGGTGCGGCTCCGTCGAACGCCCTAAAAGCACGCCGGCTTCCCCTGACCCCAACAACGACCCCCAGACCGTGTGGTATGAGTACGGCTGTGTGTAAACACCACAAGTCTGCGGATGTGGCTGCGTCTAAAGTTGGCAAGTCAGCACTGATCACCGGAGCCTTATGGGCCGAGTCCAAACCCAAGTAATCAGCCCGCTCAGTCTACGCTCTTTGTATTGTGGATGAATATCGTGGCTCTCACATCTGTGTAGTCAAAGCTTTGCTCAAACATCAACTGGAAGTCCGTCTTAATCCTTGGACACAGCCACATAAACATCCCTGCATGAAGGAGTTGACTTTGTATTTTTTGTTGATGATCAACCAAGCCTGATTCCACACCATCTCCTGCCAATATCAGTCTCACATCAGCCTCGTCAGACCTCAGCTGCTGGTTGTTCACTGCCAATTTTGCATCATGAGCGAAATTCCTGCAGTGCTGCTGCAACGTCAGATCACTCGATCACCTCAATCACTGATGGTCTTTTGTTTTTGTTTTTGAATATTTAGACTTGAACATTGCAACACTACATGGTGAGATGCTGGAATGTATTGAGCTCTGCTGTGTTTACTGTGGGTCCAGCACACACAGCCTGAAGCCACCAAAGGAGTTGTTTTTAAAAAAAAAAAAAAAAGAGTGATCATTTTAACACATACAAGATTGAAGAATAGGAGCTGACGTGTCTCACATTGAACTATACATAACACTTTAAAGCCTGCACAGTTGTGGACCAGAACACTAGAGACGGGCTTTTGTCTATGAGCTGGAACTCTTTGACCGCTGACTGACACGCTGTCTGGCCCGTTTACCTGGATATCACCCGATCTGCCCGACCATCTGAAGTGAAGGTGACCAGACGCACTAGAGCGACCCGAATGTATCTCCCACCTCCTCTCTCCTGCTTCCCTCTGCTGTCTGGAACAAACACTGGAAACCATGAGAGTGGAGGAGGGAGGAGGGAGGAGGAAGGGGTGAGGGTGGGGAAGAGGGGAGGGGGGGAGGGAGGGATTCAGGCAAAGAGAGAATGTGAGGGAGCAGAGGATGTAGAGACAGAGAGAGAGAGACAGAGAGAGCGAGTGAGAATAAACAGAGGGATGCTGGGATGGAGAGAGGGATAGATAAACAGGATAGAGATGAAGGGGGGCTCCTCCCAGTTAAATTACAGTCTTTCTCCCTCCATCTTTAGATTCTGTCCCAGCATGCAACACTCTGACACTTTACTGGAAACGTTGTTCGGCCCGAGCCAACACTAGTTTCACTCACACACACACACACACACACACACATTTATTTAATGATATATACAGACACACAAGCATTGTCCTTGAAGGGGGTTGGTTGCGGCTTTCCTAACCATTGAGCTGGACTTAATTCACACACATACACACACACACACACACACACACACTTACTGCTGGGTCAACCACTGTGTTTTGGTAGGGTGTACTGCTGCACGCTAAGTTAGCCAGACAGTTGTAAGCACTGCACAGCAGAGAGAGAGAAAGAGAGAGAGAGAGAGAGAGAGAGAGAGAGAGAGAGACTGTTTGCATGCAATGAATTAGCTTTAGCAATAGTTTTCTAGTTGGTGAAAACACGTCATGTAGTGAGAACCAAATCATCCAAATGTCTCCACTCATCTATGACTCTGACGCACCATGATAACATTTCACACAGTCATATGCTTTCACTGGTTAACAGACGTTTAGCAGGTGAGTTAGTATGACTTGACTTGTAGCAGATAAAGTCCTCCGTCATGGTGTGTGACATTTTTATCAATGATAAGATATTAGCTAAATGCTGACAGCTGTGTTTCAGTGGTGAGTGTCTGTCGCTCAGATGATCTGACACACTTAACACACCTGTAAGATCAACGATTGTTATGCAAGTCATCAGTCAAAACACTGAATATCTGAATATTATATCAGCCATTCTGTTCATAAAGAAATCAAATATGATTACTTTTTTTTTTTGAACTGCTTAATTTGACTAACTAGAAATTCAACCTGACCTCCAGTGACTCATTACCCACAAGTCAAACACCATCATAGAGAATATAAATACACACACACACACACACACACACAGGGACAGTCATTATAAGAGCACGTTATTGGTTTGGGTCTGCACATGAGATTTGTTACCAATATATGAAACATTGATCTTCTGATGCTAGTGAGCCAGTATGAGTGTGTTGTCAGCTGTGAGTGCACTGGAGACATGTGGATGATTTTACCGTGAGTGTTCTCACCGCTGGACGATGACCAATGAGAGGATTTACAAATACTTGACGCATTTACAAATATTTAGTGTATTTTCAAATCCTTGCTGTATTTGAAAAGAAGAAGAAGAAGAAGAAGAAGAGGAGGAGGTGATGAGGGAGTTATGATCCCTCAGAGACAGATGGACTGGCCTTATGTCTGTACTGCTGTTTGTATATAGAAACCTGTCCTCTCAGCATTAGATACAACCGACGGCAAAGACACAAACATTCCTTTAAAAAAGAAAAAAAAAGAAAAAAAAAAGCACTAGATGGCTGAAGATGAGGAGGAGGAGGAAGTGAACACTGGAGTCATGAAAATGAAGATTTGGCATCCATCATTAACCTTTCTGCTCACCTTTTTTTTTTTTTAACAAAAAGCACATGCCGATATGCAACCAGCTAAATTATTTTACCTGTAACATTTGTACATGACCTTAGATTTTTATAAACTGGTAAATGTTTAGAAGACTTGGGATACTTTTTAAAAAAAAAAAAATTATACCATGAAAATGTATGTTGATACCAAAAAAAACCCACAAATCTAATCTAGATGAATTCCTGTAAACGGATCAAACTGTGTGATTCAACTGTAAAACTTCAGTCTGTGTAGATATTTGGTCCTTGAAGTGGTTGTAGCAGTGACGTCATGTTAGCAGATGAAGCGAGAGGATGCGAAACACTGGAGGTCGATGCTGTCAGTAGTGCTGCAGCCGTTCTGTTTACCTGTTTTTATGTTTGTTGCCTTTGTTTACTGTACGTCCGCACTTAAGGCATCTCTCCTTTTATTAGTTCCCATAATGCTTCAGGATATTTCACTGTATGTATACGTGTGTTTGTCACTTTCAGTTTGCTGATGTCTGAAGAAAAAAAGAATTCCCAGAAGCTATTTTTTTTCTTTTATTGAAACACACACATGCGCATCTCACATTATTACTATGTTATTGGCCTTCTGAAATGTGTGTGAACTGTTTGCGTCTCATCTACCTGTGTGTCTGCTTGTATGTGTGTGTGTGTGTGTGTGTGTCTTCCTGCTTTGTCTCCTCCCTGTGCGTCAGTCTCTGTTGTTTCAGGACCGCAGACAGCTGCAGTGCAACTCTGCGTCAGATGAGAGAAGTGAAAGCAGGAGGTGAAATGGAGCTGGCGTCACTGACGTTTCCTGCTATAACTGGAAATACTGCTACTGTAGCTCACTTTATTACTGCTGTGATGTGACGACTAGATTGATTCAGTAGATACTGAGGCTGATGTTATCACACCCAAAAGCTTTTTGGTAATAAAGATTTTTTAAAACTTGATCTGCAGCTCTTTTTCTGGCGTCTTTCTCTCCGTCATGCGTTTGTCAGAAATGTCTACTGAAGAGTCGAGAGGTTTAAAACGAGCCTGACGATACATGATCAGGAGACTCTTTGGCGAGTGACAGGAGGAAGATCACAGGTGGAAATAATCACATGAATGATGGAGAGCCATCGTTAATGATATTAGTGACATATGTGCTTTATTTGATGTGATAAACGCATGTTATCAGCTGATAGGATCAGTGTGTATGTGTGCTGGCAGATATGCAAAACAGTCGCAGCAATCAACAGCAATAATTGTTTATTGGCACCATTTGACTTAAAAATGTCTCATTTAGTTTTTATTTGTGGAGTAAAATAAATTGCAGCCATGTGCACTGTTCAAAACGCACTTGAACTCATATTTACTGTTTATCACAGCTGAAACAATTGGTTAGTTAACTGACAGGAAATTAATCAGCTGGTTTTTTGAAGGTTGATTTTCTAAGCAAAACAACAAAAATTCAGCTTCCGGCATCTTAAATATGAATATTGTGAGTTTTTAGTTTTAGACTATTAACCATAAAAACAGGAATATGTCACTTTGGGCTCTGGGAAGATGTGCAGAGCATTTTTAATGTCTTACACCTCATAGTGCAAACAATGAATCAAGGAAATAATCACCAGATTAAACAATAATGAAAACAATCATTAGCTCTTAAGTTCATTGTTCAACTCAGAAATAAATGTTTGTGAATGTATTGTTATTGGATTGTTATTATTATCAATCAACATTATATTATCAAATATTCCATATAGATTGAACTAGTCAGGAGTTTGTAGTTCTGAGAGGATCCTGTAAGATGCAGCAAATCAAAGTGTCAACATGACTAAAACCTCGACTGAACCTCGACCAAAGTATGACCCTTAAACCCTTGAACGGCAAGTTTCTGTTACGCAACATCAAATTTCTTAACAGAGAAACCGCAGTTCAAACCATGAACTAAATGTTCAGGAGTCATTTAAGAAAACACCTGTTCAGTTATTTACATATGAAACTTGTTATTTTGAAGTTAGTTTTCAGTAGCGTTACATCACTGCATCACTCCTCCACACTTCTATTGATCGCACACTTTAAATTCAGTCCTGTAAACCACACCTTGGAAATGTAAAACCCTATGAGCGCTGTGACGGAAGATGGTCATGATGTCATCATTGATCTTTATTGAGGTCAGATGTTAAACGTTCACAAACAGACACACGATGTGGTGGAATATTCAACCAGAGGGAGTGTGACAGAAGACAAGAAAGTGATATTCTCAACACGAGGGGAAGCACCTTTTCACAATGTGTGTGACCTTATGTGTCACTGGTGGGAAACTGATCTTTTAAAATCTTGGTGACACCGACACACACTTCCCATTTACACGATTACTCACTATGAATGTTAGTTAAATACAACTGTGGTAGTAAAAATAAATCTTAACATATTATATACATACACCATGTGGTTATACTGAATGTCTAATTTTTTTCCCCTGGGAATTTAGGGCACTTGGTGGGTATTTATAGACTTTTGAGTAATTTTAGACTTAGTATGTCTACATTTTGATTAATATAAAGCTGCACTAACTAGTATTTTATATTAACATTTTTTATCTTAACTGGCTATAAATGTGAAAGGGATCGCACAAAGAGACAAACCTACACAGAAGGTTCAGTCTTGCTGCTGCATAAGTGTAATGAATTCACTCCGCAAGAGAAGCTCTTATTCCTACTTGAGAACTCTTATTTCATGGAGGCAAACATGTCCCACCTGTTTATTTGAATCCAGTTCTGTTTTGGTTTGAGTTAGAAACATTGGAGGATACTTGTGTTTTTAAGTAATATAAATGGTATTGTTATTCAGGACAGGCAAAAATGATTCATTAAAGCCCAAACACCAGACTGCTTACAGAGCACAAATGTTATTTTAGTTTGAAATTTCCACAAACAAGCGATTTCTCAACTTTAATACCGTTAGAGAGAACATCTGGACCTGCAGTCTTTAGGATTAATCTGATAACTTATTGGAAAAATACAATTTACAACAAGTCAAACATGAGAAAAAAAAAGTGTGATGCATTATGTTCATAAAAGAACACGGAAGGAAGACGACTCTATATCTTATCGTCTCTGTATCTTTGAGAACCTTCGCCTGGCTGTAATCACACTACTCCAGAAGAATGCTGAAGTTACTCTATGTTGGCTGAGTGCGTAAATAGTTGTGAAATAAGGTAGTTGCACACACGTTTCCATGATACAATAAATATTTGAACAGTTTCCTAATGTTTCAACATAACAGTCTTCATTAGCTGAGAGTCTAGAATACATCCTCATCAACACACACAGTATTAGAGAGACAGAGCAAATACTATTAGAAGGAAAAAACACACAGCCCTGTCTCTGACTGGGTTCCTAAAGAGGAAGTAGATTTAGAATAAATATATTAGAAAAACATTTTATTAGAAAAAACAAACTAAATCTTGAACAAACAATTTTATACAGAGAAAACAGAGATTGTTTTTTACAGGGAGATGGGAGGACACCTAGATATCTATATAGACGATACTCTACTATAGATGATAAACTCTATACAGAGTCAAAGAAAGGGTTTTAAATCAAAGCCAACATTTAGGCCATTAGGGACAAGGGTGTTTAAGGAATGGATCTAAAAAGTCTCTCTTTTCAACAATCTGTCAAAGTCACCCCTCTATGCCCATGTGCCAGAAATTACACGACCAACCTCAGTGAAGTGTGTGCCAGGATAGCTGATGTTTTTACATCTATAAGATGTTTTTACATCTTATAGATTCTACTATATGCACCTGACAGGCACCCTTAGTTTTGCCCACATAGTATTAGCCACATGGACATGAGGTTATATAAATAACATCCTTTGTGGTGCAAGAAGTTACCCTCTCAATAGGGCAATGTAGCAGAATGCTCCAGAAATCTACAAGATACTCAGGTGATGCTACCTCCCGGTTCAAAGTCATCGTCTCATCTCGAAGGTTCTCTGAACTATTTTACTAAGCAGGAGTACAAGCTTTAAATGGCACAGCACCCTACCATTCCTGTTTATTACACTCTCACATAGTGTCGCCCACTGACTCTCTCACCTCTGCTATTTCCACTTATGTTGATTATTTTATCAGACCTCTGGCTGATCAGCTTCCTTCTTTTGTTAAAGACACAGGTCATATGATTTCTATCTTGGTGTCCATAGACCTCCTCCCTGCAGACTGCATATTAGTAACATTAGGTGCAGAAGCACTGTACACAAACATTTCCCATGAAGGAGGCATTCAACACTTTTTATTATCACATAATATTTACTCGAGTCCTTCAAATCACTGCATTACTACTCTTGTTGAGGCCTACCCTTACTACCCTTACCACCCTTACTACCCTTACCACCCTTACTACCCTTACCACCCTTACCACCCTTACCACCCTTACCACCCTTACTACCCTTACCACCCTTACCACCCTTACCACCAATTGTTTTCTCTGTATAAAACATGTTTTTTTTTATTTGTTTGTTTTTTCTATATAAAATGTTTATCTAATATATTTATTCTAAATCTTCTTCTGAGATATAATGTCCATCCTTTGAGGTCTCCTCTTTAGGAACACAGTCAGAGTCAGGGCTGTTTGGTTTTTCCTTCTAATAGTACTTGCTGTCTCTCTAATACTTATGTGTGTTGATGAGGATGTATTCTAGACTCTCAGCTGTTTTGTCATATTTGTATTGGAGATGTTTTTGTTTTGATACACTGTATAACCTAAGATCAAATCAAATATGTCATGCTTCTCTGATGTGATTTTTATTTGGCTTGTGAATCAAGTACTTTTCTCCTCTGTCAAATGTGATAGAGGACACTCCTTCCTACGGTAGAGCACACCTGTGTCCTGTCTCCTATATAATGTCTGTTCAGCTGTTGGTCCCTCATTAACCTGATGAAGACTGTCATGTTTAAACTTTGGTAAATTATTCAAATATTTTTTTTTTTGCATCATGGCTACAAGTGTGTGTCTACCTTACTTCACACCTGGTCAGCATCTCTCCAACACTGGGGTTCCTTCCTTTCTCTCATCCTGGATGTGTAACTAGGCAACTATTTGTTAACACATCCACCTTAAGTTTTTAAAAAGTGATGTTTACAGCTTTATGTGCTGCCCACCAAGTGGCCATAAACAACAACAAAAAACAGTGAATGCAGCTTTTAAAAAAAAGTAGAAAAAAATACCAGTCAGACTGGTACTTTATACAGGCCTGTATGAACATTTAACAGTAAATAATCCAAATAACTGAAACAAAAAAGATATTCATGTTTGTTGTCTAGTCAAATTCTTTTTTTTTTTTATTTGGAACAGGAAGCTCGAAATTTCCATGAGGCTGAAGATGATTTTTCATTTTACCCGATCAGTTTCACACGTGAGAAACATACGCATTTGCGTGTGTGTGTGTGCGTGTGCGTATATGTGTGTGCGCCAGGAAGAGAGACAGACCGCGCGGAGAGAGAGAGAGAGCGGCCAGTTTGATGCAGACCTTCAGACCGGAGAGAAGTGGTAAGAAGTCATCTTCCTTAAATTTGTAAAGCAGTGTTTGTTTGAACTTGACTTGATGTCAGCAGAGTCTCGTTGTGTTTCTGCCTCCGCGGATCAATTAAACAGAGTTGTGTTGTTAGTAGTTTATCAGAGACAGTCACTGATTTTACGCAGCTACAGTTGAAGTGATTCCTTTTCAATTTGGATTGTTATGGATGAAACGTTAAAGCGATGAAACATTAAAAGGCACATTCTTAAGTGTTCTTTTGTAAAGTGAGACGTGGTGAGACACTAGGACATGTTTAATGCCTGTACAGGCTCTTTAGTCCTAAGTTATTAATATTTTATCGGAACTATTAAGTCCCGTCAGTTAGCAGGCTGCCGTTGGGGAGAGTGTGTAACACTGTCCATCACTGACTGGACTTCATTAATGATATGGCTCGAGAAGCTGAAGGAGAAAAAGCCGCAGCGGCTGCATATTCGGTGCATTTATATGGCAGTTCTTATTTTCGCTTGTTGATAGATGGGAGAGCTTCATGTAATATTCATAGAGGCTTACCACTGACTGATGAAGCAGAGCGGGAGTGGTCCTAGATGTTAGGAACCTCATTTTCACCTGTTGTGCTGTGTTCATTTCACCCAAGTTAACCCACATCAAACTAGAAGTATACAACACAAATCTAATTTTAAAAATCTGGCAATTTTAGTTCATTATAAACTTCTATTGAGCTCAGGTTCTTATCATGATATTCTAGGAATATAATGCTGTTGCCATTAGATCTAGGAATACAAAAACTTTACATTTTATCCTCACAGATACTCTGTGTTGATTTGGAGAATATTCAGTGTGCCGCCATGATAATGAGGAAGGGTATGCTTCACACATGTCATGGCTGCAAGCCAGAGATGATTGCGGGTTAACCTCAGTAGCTCTGCCTGCTTCACTCTCTCACTCACTCACTCTCTCTCTCACTCACTCACTCACTCACTCACTCACTCTCACTCACTCAGGATGACTTATTTGAGTGATCTGAGGCTGAACACAAATATGCTTTTTAGTTTATGTTTGCTGGATTCTCAGAAGGCAGGAGCAGTAAGTTAGTAACTGATTAAACAAATAGATGACTGGTCCCCCTTAAAGGGTCACCTCATCTCAAGTACAAAACAAGCATATACACGTGGTGCACAGCCATGCAGTTTTATTGGCTGTGATTTTGGGATCTCCCCTGCAGAGATTTTTGCTGTAATTCTAATACAATGAACATGAATGGAATTTAGTTTGCAGTGCTCAAAGTATTAATTAATTTGGGTATATAGACCTGACTTCTGGGGGGCTGTTGAAATACTGAACCCTACTCAACCCTTTTAAATGCAGACTTCCCTTTTTTCAGTTGCATATTCACACACCCAGCAGACACAGAGCAACATAAGCATTCGTTCACAGCACAGTTGTGTTTCTGTCCACCTGATGAATATAAATCTCATGGTCTCTCTCCTTTACTTTGTTTTGGTTTCCATAAACTCCTAAAGGAAGTATCTGGCTGTTTTCCTGCTAAATGCTCCACTTAGCCCATTAGCTAATTTTGTCTGTCTGCTCTTCAGTGTTTGGCAGATAGTGTTCAGACCATTTTCATTAAAAACAGCTGCCTGATGGTGCTGTTGGAGACAAATCCAATGAGAGGGGTAAGAGACCTTCATTAGTAAAGGTCCAGACTGTAAAGCAATGAGCTGAAAGACACTAAAATGCTCTGCAGAGCTGAGAGGCACTGTAGAGTTGCATGATAATTCTCTGTGGGCTCATCACTATGAGAGACACCGTTCACATTATACAGTCATTTGATCGATTATTAATATAAAAATATTGATAAGTGCAGCTTTAAGGTTGTATCAGCTTGTTACATCTCTTCAGTGAAGCTATATGATTGAACTTGAATGCTGTTCCTTAGAAACATTCATTTAAATAAATAATTTAACTTAAGCTCACTTACTATATTTTGTGGGGCTTTCAATCACATTAGACAGAGTAGTAGTCAGGTACACACATGACTACTCAATCACATGCGTAGTCATGTGCACATCAATAAAACCTCAAGTGGGACAGGTGCTGGATATGAAAAACAACTAAACTAGATACAGGAGAACCTGCACACTGAATTAGAACTCTCAACTTTTGACCAACTACAGACTGAGAACTCCAGAAACAGCTAGTAAGTGGACCTTGTGTGAAGCTCAAATCAAAGACTCCATGTTTTTACATCATCCTCCCCCCATTTGGTATCTTTGGAAACTTTGAGAGCCCCACTAGAATTTAAAATAAAGTTCTTTGGGTTTGAACAAAATGACTCCACAACATGAATTTGCAATGACTGACCAACTGGTGGGCCACTGCATTTTAATATTAATTTGAGTCTTTCCAGGAAACTGTTTACTTGCCTGGCTCTTGTTGTTGTTGTTGTCTGGCTTGTTCAGTCTACCTTATGTTACAATAACTCAAGAAGTGCAATGCAAAATTAACCTACTGTCAATACGATCTTTCTATTTTCTGTATGTAAGACTTGACAACATAAAGAGAAAGCAAACTATAGTTAGATTATAGAAAACAGCACCAACCAGATCACACCTCAGACTGCAGCAGCTCACCTCCAACCATACAAATAATTGTTGTTCACAGTATAATAACTTTTGATTTGTTCTCTTCCTGGATAATTCAGGCACCCTTTATTAAAATCTCCTTATAGCCTGCCCTTGGATCCAGGCCCAGACACTGGGCACCAGTTGGACAGTGTAGTGTGGTCCTTTGTGTGCACTAACCTCATTCATCCATGAAAAGGCCATCTCAGTGCCCTGCAGACATTAGCAAAAAGGCAGAAAAAGCCAACCCATTAGTTATATCAGTGGCTTTACATACAGAATCCAGCGCTAAAATCTAGTGCTAAAAATGGAGAATAACGACTGCCAGGAGCCCCCAAGAAGGTCTAGGGGCCTAAAAGGGGGTTCAGTGTCCCTAAAGGAGGTGCCTGGTTTTTAGAGTCTCTAGAAGGACCCTTAATGATGGAATTGGGTCTTTAAGAGTCTTTCTAGGGACTCTGATCCCATGGCCACATTTGGGTTCAGTGGTCCTAAGAGAGTCCCTAGATGGTCCCCAAAAGACCCAGTCCCATCATCAAAGGGGTCCAGAGTATCTGGAGTACATGAACTCAGTTCTAACATCGAGGTTCATTTTAGAGATCCCCTGGAGCTCCTCAGAGGGACAATGAAACCCCCTTGAGGACCCCTTGGATCTTCATCATGATTTTAAGGTTTCAGTGGTCCTGGCATAGAGGTACTCAGGGGGTTTCAGTGGAGGACTGAGGACTTCATCAGGCCACAAAGGAAGCCCTGAGTCATGGTAAAGGCCTCCTAGGATTCCCTAAAAAGACCCTGGATGATCTTGAACCTTAGAAAGACTCTCAAAGACTGAAATCCATTATCTAGGGTTCTTCTAGAGACCGCTTAAAACCCCTTGAAACGTCCACCAGGCTCACAAGGCCTCAAGGCCCCTTGAACCCCCTTGAGAACCCCTGGGACCTGAGACCAAGGGCATGAGGTGGTCCTAATGCCCTGGTACTAGTCCCAAGTGTCTTAATGTGTCTTCAGAGGTGGATAGTTCTCCATTAGGACCACAAGGTCCACAGGTCCTTTTAGAGTCCCAGGGGACCTTGAGTAGGTCTCTGGGCTTTTTGTGGGGATCATGGGGACTTCATTTAACACCTTCATGTAATATTTAATTATATACAGTAAAGATTTAATTAAGATGAAGTGTCAAACACTGTCAGCTATGCTAATCACATTTGCTGCATCCTCCCAGTGCTAACAGATAACAGTCTATTTCAATATTAATTCAACAGCAACACAACTCCCATATGGTGCATTAGACGAAAATATTTGGGAAATCCTGCTATGGACCTGGACTAAGTGCTTCTTTTGCTTGCTCATCACTCAGGATACTAAAATATTATGATCCAAATCTGGCTTATGTAAAGCTCATATCTTTTTTAGAATAACCTCAATAGACTTTCATCCTCATTAGAACACTACAGATAAGATTGTCTGGGTTCTGATGTATGGAAGGAGCAAGGATACTGAGGCATGTGTGTACACCCTATCACATTTACTGCTGCTTGACATCATCAACTTACAAAGTATCGTATTTATTGTCATATATTGGGATATTTAGAAGCAGATGATGCATATAAATAATGTATTCAGTTTTCTCCTTTCAATGGATGCCTTATTGCTGTGATATGGCTGTAGGTAATCACTTTGAGAAAAGCTGGATTGCCAAGTGGGCTAAGAAAGCATGGTTTGTGGTAATTTGATTAGTTGTGCATTTGTTAGTGACTATGCACCACTAAATTGCAATATGACCTGAAACGGAATTGACAAGACCTTTTAAACAAGTCCTGCTTCATTACTCAGTCTTGTGGCCCTGCACTGTAAAAGGGTCCCGTGTTAACTAGTTTCAATACTTTAATAATGTAAGCTTATATTGTGTTCACATTGTAAATATTCCTATATAAATCTGTTTAAAGAGGCACTCCACAGATTTTACACTTTGAGTTCAGTTTACTCACCATAGTGAATACTACTTTAAAGAGCGTGGTCTAGACTTGCTCCATGTAAAAGTGCCCTGAGATGACTTTATGTTGTGATTTGGCGCTATATAAATAAAATTGAATTGAATTGAATTGAATTACTCAATCTGTGAAAACAGAACACAGTGTTCTGTAGCTCTGGAGGAAGGGTGTGGGTGTTATTGTGGTATTGTCAGTGTCATCCACACGTGTCACTATTTTTGTGGCCATTATCTGTTGCTATTTTTTTTTTAACAATGTAGCTAGCTGGACATATGATGTCATAATTCTTAATCCCACTTGCAGATCTCCGATTGGTTGTTTGTTTATCCCACCGGCAGAAATAGTGAACACATGGTGGTTAATCAGAAGTTGCTTTCATACATCATTTAATACATCACTCTCTATGAGGCAAGACAAGAAAGGACTCTTTGATACGTGTATATTGTTTCTCAATTGGGCAATTATCTTGTCATTGTCAAGTCATTTTAAAAGGTTCATATTCGTCCTCTGCTTTTTGCCTCATTATTTTGCTTTAAATGTGCCCATTCTTTGTCAGATCCACACCAAAGAAATCCAGAGTTGCATACAAGTTTTCCCCATTAAGTAGCATTTAATAAGTTTCTGTAGTTGTGTAAAGAAAGCAGAGTGATTTCACTCATGTAGATTGGTACTTATGATTTTAAACACAGATGACATCTTTCTCATTCAATCACAACACAAGCTTTTAATTAAACTTATAGTAACAACATTATATATATACCTTTTATTAAGAGTTCCATGTATAGAAACTCAAAACCCAAAGAAAATATATCACAGTGCTGTTTTGTGGGCAGGTAATCTCTGGGAAATGCAATGCAAAAACACCATAGCAATTAGCACTCAGTGGTAAAAGAGGAGAGGAAAAACCATAGAAGCTTTTACAGACCACCACCTACTGATTACTGGCAGGGACAAACCATATCACAGCTGTCTGCACCAGTAGATTATTGTGATGTTAGTGATCCAGTTTTAGCTCCACAATTATATTCACTGTCAGTTTTGAATTGTTTTCAGTCCAGGGTTTTAGACTGATAACAAAACCGTATACTTCAAGATGAAGTCTAGCTGTAGCTGTTGGTTTCAGCACATTTTTAACAAAACTAGCGATGCTGCTCTAAAGACGGCAATGTTGGACAGCCAGTCTGCCACTTTGGTAGCTTAAAATGAAATATCTCTATAGGCCTATTGATGGATTGCCATGGAATTTTGTACAAATATTCATGAAGTAGGAATCCCTTTATTTGTCTTTTCATTTAGTGTCATCATCAGGTCAAAATTTTCATCATCATTTCGCACATCTCTTATCCAGTGCACCATGCTTTATTCACATAAATGCTTTCAGCTGTCTTGCCTTGGTGGATAAAAACATTACCTGTGACATATCAATATGTTAACACTGTCATTGTGAACATGTTAGCAAGCTCATGTTAGCATTCAGCTCAAAGCACCACTGTTTCTAAGTGAGTTCCTAGCATGGCTGTAGATTCTACTCTTGCTAATATCTTCCAATGTGATAGCACATCAAATATGAGATATGAGTTGCATGGTCAAAATATTGTTTGAGAGTTGTTAAATGTTGCATCTGTGAAGTTCAGAAAGGAAACATAAGTAATTTGATACTTTTGTAGTGTGGAAATATATGGAAATTAGCTTACTGGCACAAAACATTAGCTTACAGTGGCCAGAGTCCTAACATTAATTAACATTAATTAATTAATTAGCTATCAAAAATCTCATCAGTGGAAGCCTAATGTCTTTTAGGAACTTGCAATAATAATAATAATAATGATAATAATAATAATAATAATAATAATAATAGTAAACACTCCTTTGTACATCCTTGTCTGTATCAAAGAGGCAAACTGAGTAATGCATTGATGTTATTCAGAGTGGCGGTTTCACCAGCCTTAGAGGCAGTCATCTGGCTGCAATGGTGAGCACTGCTGAATGAACACACTTCTCAAACAACCAAGCGAAGGGGGTGCGTGGAGATAACGTAGCATGCATCAAATCATATTTTATGTTATCTGAGAAGTCTGATCTCTCTGAGCTGCCAGGAAAAAAAAATCAGTTGATTTACCTTTACACTAAGCCATAAAAAGAATGAATCCAGATGAGTGTATTGATTGTTCACGTCATGAAGTGGAGGGAAATCTGATTAAGCCTGTGTGCTCCAGATCTGATCATTGCTTTGTGATACACTAATAGTAAGTAGCCTGATGAGGGATGAGATTATGCCAAAACAGTTATGTGGCATGAATCTTTAAATGTGTTACTATCGTCAGTGATAATGACAATAATATCAAGCATTTTATTAAGAATGGTTCATTTCCCACAAGTGTTAGAGTGTTCACGGGACAGACCAGCAGTGAGTATTCACCACCCAACATGTGTTACATTAGAAGTGAACAAGCGTTACATGATTGATATGACACAGGTTGGTGATATGGTAAGATATATGTAAGCCTTCTCTCATACGTAAACAATGACTCATATCTGTTGGAGAGCAAAGAGGGAGATTGTAAATCTACAAGACAAGAAGCTGATTTACAACCTGCTGGAAAAAATGAAGATTTCCCTGGAGGAGAGGAAGCAGGAAACATTTCATCTCTTGGATTTCTTTTAGTCATGAAGGATCATGAAGTGATAATAGAAAAAAAGACAGTGTTTAATCGCTAACCATACCTAATCTCAAACCACTAACCATACCTAATCTCAAACCGCTAATCAGAATTACTCATAATTTATGCATGATTTGAACAGACACTGTGATAATACTGTGTGCCCAGACATAAACAGGGAACATGGGGAGAGTACCCACCCACTAGATCACAGGGAAACCATCACTTTAGCAACAGCTGTAATCAATATTTTTTGTAATAATTTGTAATGTGAGAGGTGCTATACATAGTGATGAACCTACAGAGAATTATCAGCAACTCTGCAGATCCCCTCAATTTTATGGAACTTCATAGAGAGTCTCAGCTCATTCCATACCTGTCTGGCTTCCTGTTGTGGTTCACTCTTTCGGTTCTTGTTATTGTTTTTGACCACAGCAACTAAAGTGCAGAGCAAGAATTATATCACAGCCAAACGGCCAATACTGCGGAGGCAGTATTGTAATTGTAATGTAATTCCCCTTCTGAAATGAGCTACCCACATGGCCAGTTTGGCATGCCCTGTTTTGAATTGGCCATTGTGGCTATAAAAGAAAGTTGTGAATTTCCTCATTTAAAACTGTGATGCAGCAAATAAACAGACTCAATGTTTCCGTTTTATCATTTCCGTGGCTAGTACTTTATAATAGCAATCAGTAGTAAGTAATTTATAGACAGTAGTTAATGGTGAACTAATCATAAACAAAACATTTATATACCTTTGTAAATTATTTATTAAAACTATGACTTTGACTTGGAAGTCCTTGACTGACTGACTGACGAAGTCTTGCCACCACAGTTGTGTGTTTTCAGACATTGTAAGACTCTCTGAGCCTGTGACAAGCAACAATGCAAACACTGACACTGACACATGTGCAGCAGTTCAGGATCAAGCAAGTCTGGAGAGAGCCTGATCTTGAGCCGCCAGGGCAGCTGATTTACCATAATAACTCAATTAATAATCACTATGCTTATTATGCCGACTATAGAGAGCTGTATTTATTTTTATTTTTATTTTGTCATATAAAAGTATGCTGGGGCACTCTGTTGGCCACGGGGCCCTATGCCACCACAAAGCTCACTTATTAGCTCAGCCTGTTCTGCATATTCTATGAAATCTGATTGAAGTCCAACAATGTGTCTAAAGCAACAACCAAAAAAAGTGCCATGGCCATGCTGGTCTGCAGCCATCCGACCAGTTAAACCAACATGGCCATGCTGGTCTGAAACCATCTGACCAGTTACACCAGCACTACCAACCTGGCTGCTTACCTCTCAACCAGCTACACAAAATTGGTCTACCAGCTGATCACCAGTTAAAGCAGCTTGAAAAAGTTGGCCCACCAGGGATTTGGATTTTACAGCAGGGGCAGTATAGATGTCGGAAGATGCTTTTGACTTGTTTTTACTCAGCATGAATTTATTTCCTCTGTGGCAGAATAAACAACAATGTTACACAAGCTGGACTAATGACTACCTAACTTTTAGTGCTGACTGACTCTAACACACTCACTATAAACAGACTTTAAGACACTTGCTAGCCTAGCAACATTAATGCTAGTAACAACCGGTAATGCTAATTGTTGATTGTATACTGTTTTCATACAATTATCACTTATTGTTATTGCACCATTGGTTTTGGCCTTAATGTCCTACATTTTGGCCGCGTTGCCCCACACTGATAGATAACTTTGCCTTTTTTTAGGGCAGTGAAAATTCCTGCCTCGGTTTGTGTCTGTCCACCATGAGTGTATCATAAATCAAACGTGGCCACCAGGTGAATAAATCAAATACAGTCTTGGTAGATAGACTGGGAGACAGCAGGGAGACAGGCCCAGGCCCCAGCAACAGGAAGGGAGGGATATCTTCTCACTAAGTTTACTTGAAAGAAGGGTTTTTTTTATGGTTGTTGGTTATCTTGTTGACTTGGATGTTGTCCACAAAAAGGATTGTGGTGGCTGACTGTGGTGTGTGCTTTGTTGGGCCTGCAGTAAAGTCCACAGTAGATGTAAAAGCAACCCTCTCCACAAGCAAGAAATTAAATGTTTTAGCGCCATATGTAATAAGAAAGTGTGAACAGGTTAGGCAGGGGCTAGTTTCTTATTTCTATATAATCATACATTATGACAGGGTGGCACTGTGGGGTATTGTTACTCCTGCAGGCTTGCTACTCATGATGGAGTGTGAACACACCGGTTTGATATGAATCATATAACTGAAGCAGGACAAGGACCATGTAACTAAATCATTATGATGAGCTCACCATGGCGCCTGAGACCAATGACTAAAGACATTTCTCATCAGCTTGTGTTGTTACTTAACTCCCCATTCCAGGAATTCAGGCATAATTGATACTCTGAAGAGATCTGGCAAACTAAAATACCAAGCATGTGGTTTGCTTCCATGTCTACAAGTGCAAGTAACAAAAAGTGATGCTCTGATGTAGAGTGATCTACTAACATCATGTGATTTTATTGCTTTAACATTTGTCTGTCAGTATGAGGTCACAGTGTGAGTTATAAATTATTACATCACTTCATTATATTCTAAAAGACATAATCAAAATTATGAAATTACAAAGAGTGCATATTTTAATAACTTAAAAAGTGTCTCAGCCAATCAAAACCAGTGGTATCAGTTCTATGAAAGAAGACTGATATAATTATAATCAGATTCAGTTATATAATGGGAATGAGGATAATGATGGTGATGATGTTATTGTTGAAGGTAAAGGTGAGAGCAGCGTGACAGAGTTAGATGGACGGCTGTGGTATTAGTCTGTTGCCTGTAGCGGACAGGACCCTCATTAGTGCCTGATTTACAACTTCTGCTGTTGCCACGGTTACCTCTGATTGTAGAGTAGCAATGGTGTTCCAGCAGCCTCAGGGAAATAAGTTAAGGTACTGATCACAGGGTAATTTGTTAACTTATTGATCCTAGTGTCAAGAGCATTGATTAAGTTGAGAGTTATGCTCAGAGACTGGTTTGTTTACTGGGAGAACTGGACCCCTGTACAGAGATAGGGCATATCACACTGTGGCCGTCATGCTTGGGCCACCTACCTCTGTATTTACTATTCATCACTGGCTATAAAATGTATAAATAATATTCACAATGTGTGGACACTGCTGATGTGAGGCTCATGGCGATTATTAGACAGGAAGTCAAAACAGACAGACAAATCTAACCAACACCAACAGTCACCAACAGTTGAAAGTATAGGTAACAGACAAATAACTCTTGCTAGAACACTAGCAAATGATACAAACCTATCACTTGACAAGAAGTATAGGACGATTCTGCAAACCCATGTTGACTGCCAATTTTAAAAAAAAATTCCAATGGCAACAATTTCAAAATTCTTTATACAATACATGCACAGCTATTCTAAGGTTAAGGAAAGATCATGAGTATGGTTAAAAAAAGTGAATATATATTTCAGGTCTGTGGCGAAACGCAAAAGTTTGATGCCAATGCACCACCTCTAAACCTTTTCTTTCCACCTCACCACATAGGACAGACTAGCATTGATCTTGGTTGTAATTTCTAAGGATACTGGGCTGTATGATCTGACAAAGTCTAAGAGAAAAGACTGAGATTGTCTCATCCAATGCTTGGACACAGTCCTGGACATGTCCAGTTGAAACCAATGGACACAATGAGGAGTCCATGCTTGTCTGTACAAGGCTAATGAGTAAATACAGCGCAATTTTGTAGGCAGGTGATTACATACACACAAGAGTAGAGACAATCTAAAGATGCCTATTCTCAACTGAAAGAAAACACTGTGAATATTCCCTGGTAGCCAGGCAACTGTGTTTATGTATATTTGCTCTGGATCATATATTGCTACCAGATTAGACGAGGGATTTGTGGGCGCAGAATAAGCTCTAGCTAGCAATTTACTTGGGCTAACTGTGGGCTAACACCAAAAACTGGCCCAATTCTGGCTTCTTTTATCATGAGTTTGGCAACCATGGATGCCGGGTTTAGGCCGCTGTGAGTGGGTGATAACTAGATCTGGAAAGGGTCATATTCTTTCTGCAGTTAACATAACTTGTAATGAGAGAACAAAACTGTGGAAATTTAAAACTTATTGCTGAACTTTGTTTTCAATTCAATTCAATTTTATTTATATAGCGCCAAATCACAACATAAAGTCATCTCAGGGCACTTTTACATGGAGCAGGTCTATTTTCTATCATTCAAGCTACATGTGAACTCTATTGTAAAAATATCTTTGAACAGTGGAACTGTACTTCACAACATTTAAAAGCACTTAAATACTGAAGTAACCAGCATGACAAACTCACCAATAGTCTGTTATCAATGGATCAATGATCAGCAAGTGTCTGTCTCTGCTCTGGGCTGTCGCCAACACATCTCCCAACATGTGCTTTCTCTTGTACTTCAGTCTTTATAGGAACAATGTGAAAAGGGTCAGGAGGAATCTCTATAGTCAGGACATGTTTGTTCAAAGTTAGTTCCTGGTTATTTCTGGGTGAGGAGTGAGGTTTGGAGCTGAGGTTACGAGTGGGGTTACAGAGTCAGTATTAAGATAGACTTAGGGTTTGGGTTTAAAGTTAGGCTGAAATTTGGGTTAGATCTGAGGATTGTTTGTGCAGCTTAGGGTTAGGTCTGCTGTGAGAAAAATTATTCTCTGAATTAAAGATAGAAAGAAATACACGAGTATAGGGAAAATTTTCTGTTCTGGCGACTGAAATGACAATCCATTTGACTTTAAAGCTGCTATAATCAATATTTTTAACAATAGATCAAATGACTCTGTATAATTTGGAAGGGATCGCTCATAGTGATGAGCCCACAGAGAAATATCACAGATCCTGGAATATCTTTCAGATCATTGTTTTGGTTTTACAGAAAGTTAGCAACTAGCTGGTGAACATAGTAGAACATTTATCAGCTAAAGAGAAAAATATTTGTTCTCATAAGTTGCTGGAGACCAAAACAGAGCAAAAAGCAGAGTAAATATTTGACTTAAATTCACTCCAAATAAATGCTAATGTTACTCCATGTCTGTTGGATGTGTAAAAAGGCAACAGTTTTACTGATATGTGAGTTTCCTGAAGTATACAACTCTTCACCAACAGGAAGCATACACATCAATTTAAAAACTGCTTAGGGCCAATAAACAACATTTCAGGCAAAGCATTGAATTTGTACTTGTATCAGCTGACTAGCATCAGCTGTTTCATTTATGCTTCACAATAAGCAGCTCATCCACAGCTGTGTATACTCATGAAGTTGTACAGCACGGCCATTACAAGCTGACACTTCTCCCTCTGCTGATACCTTCACATTCAGCACTGTTTGCTGATGGAGCTCCCTCCACCACCCTAACCTCTTCCTTTTGTAATAAACATTTTGTATTGTTGACTTTACTGAGGTTAAATGTTCACGTGCGTAAAACGTAGGGTCAGTCATTGTATTCCTTTTCCGCTAGATGCCTCAGGACACACATTTTGAGAAACAGAAAAAAGGTTCAGGGATTTCCAGGGCCCAGTAGAGCCATGACGTAATGGCATATTGATGTGATAAGACAATATGGTTGTTTTTCATTTTACCTTTGTACATTGAAAGAATCATCTGCCCACCACCATATACATAACACACACACACACACACACACACACACACACACACACACACACACACACACACACACATTAACCTGCATCCAATCCAAAATAAACTTGTGTGATTGAATTACTTTAGTAAATCCACATCTTACAGCTGCGCAGTGAGCACTGTCTGTTACAGACTGGTAGTTTGTTGCTGGGGGTCAGAACAAAAGGCCAGTAACTATCCTGGCCACTTGAAAAATTAGTTTGCTGAGAGCAGCGTGAACAGTACAGTACTTAAGATATTAAGGAGCACCCCTAAAGCTATTGTTATGGATGACATCTATGCCTTTATACTGATCCAGAGTTCCTCCAAAGAATACACAATATTACTCTGTGTTATGTAAGGTAGAAATCCAGACTGCTGCTGAAAATGAAGCTTATTTTGATTGGTCTGTTTGCACAACCTATTTCTTGGTCAACTATTAACAAAATATAAAAGTTAATATCACTTATATTCTGCAGACAAGTTATTATCTTGTGCATGTAAACATCTACTGTACGTTTTATTGGTCTTGACCTCAAAAAATGTTGATGCCTTAAGCTGTGTGCCTGCATCTGCATCACACCAGTGTGATGCCCCCCTTGATATATCAAGTAATAGCATTTGGGGAAAAATCATTGTCAGTTACACTAAAAGAGAAAAATAAAATATTTTATTTTATATTTTATTTTGTTACCAAGGCAAGTCATCCTGCTGAGCTGTCAGTCTAGCTGTCCCCAAACATTAGGTACAGCTTGGTTATAATCAACATTTACCAGTTTATCTTCATGTAATTTAGACTTTCCTGGTAAGGCATACATTTTATTGAGGAACTCCTTGTGCAGTGTTTGCTAATATGACTCACTTGGATAAAAAGGATAAATTGAGATAGCACAGATAGTAAACATGGTCCATAGCTGGTTCCTGGAAACACAGTTGCTGTGAGAGAGTTAAAGTGTAATGCCTTTACTTTCATTTTGATTACTACACCTCACTTAATTAAGCCTGGCTGCTCATTAATGATGAGTGATTTAGATGAAGAGTGAGAAAAGAAAGTGATGTCCTGTTTGGGACTGTTCAACTTCAAATGGAACTGCATGCTGGACTGTTGGTTGTGTTACCTTTGTATTGCCCAGCTTATAAGTCAAGTGTTTTTTTTTTCAAAGACAGAGAAGGAGTAGATGTAATTTAAATACTTTTGACCAGGTAATTTCTTGTCTAAGAACATGTCTGGACAGGATTAAAATTGAATTTGGAGAAAAGACCACACTTGAATTGGATAGGTACTCAGTGTTAATCAAACTGATTTTACAAATTATACAAACATTTAGTCTAGGTGTGAGATATTTGTTTTTGCTGGTTATAAGGACATTAGTGTGTCAACCAGATGACTGATGTTATGTTATGTTGGCTGTGGTTAGACATTTTTAAAAATCTGATTGGATGTACAATCACACATGGTCAACATGTGAAGGTGCAGGTGTGGAGACCTGATATCCTTTTCAACAGAGGAAATATCACAATTTCTACTTTCAAATGTATTCAAGTCACAATAACATGGGTTAGCTTGACTCTTAAGGAATGTACAGTACAGTACATCCAGTTGTTCCTCAATCTGACTGCGGTTTATTTAGGAAGACGAGAGAGACAGAAAGTCTTACAGAAGGGAAGATGGAGAGAGAGAGAGAGAGAGAGAGAGAGAGAGAGAGAGAGAGAGAGAAAGAGAAAGATAGATGATACTTGTGGCTTATGTGTGTTGTGTTAAAGTGGCTCTAAATTGTTTCATAGTATGTTATTATGGAGCCATTCTGAAGATGTTGGGATGCCAAAGCGAAGAAATATAGTGTAGGTTATACTCAGAGGCTTCACTGTCCATTGACTCTGAGTTACGCTTGAGCTGGAACTCACAGGAAGGAAGCAAGGCTGCATTTAGATGCTATTCATAAATCTTGCTCTTTTTCATTGACTGTTTTATTCTAACAGCATCACTACAAAACAAATACTTTGACATTTTATGTACATTTATACAATGGCACTGACTACTATCCCTGTGCCTGAAAGAAAGAGAAGGAAAAATCCAGAATCACAATCTTAAAGCCATTACTTTTTAAGGATTATAAAACAAAATAACAAATTTAAAAAAAAATGCCACAGTGACTTTCTGCTGAATTGTTCAAATGTTAGTTTTCTGTTGCTGGCATAAGAGAAGCAGAGCAAACAGAGGGTTGGGTGACCAAATGCACATGCAAAACTCTGAACTATGTTTCAACCAAATTAGATGTAAGGAAAGCACAGTGTATAGCCTGAGGTTGTTGATTTTCAAAATGACCGTGAACTATGTGCACTATTTGGTTTATGCTTGTAGACATGTGTCAAAGTTTATTGTGATTTTGTTCTGTGCAAAATTGAGTGCAGCCAATGGAGCAAAGGCGAGTTGCTTGTTTGTCCCACTGTATCTACATTTAAGTACCAGTAGGAATAATAAAGTAAAATGTATTATAGGTATGTAACTATGATATGTACAATATTAATGATATCCTATATACAAAATGTGCAGTATGAGTGAGTACAGCTTTGTGAGTAATATAATTATAATTTGTACAGTATGGACAGAACCAATCAATGTGTATGTACAGTAGAATGACTGTGATGAATGCAAACAATAGCAAGTATTTAATATAAACTGTAAAAAGAAGCCACTATGCAATGTGGTCAGAGTTGTTAAATACACATCCTGGGTAGTGCAGCTGTGTCACAGAAACAGTATTAGTATGGTATAGTTTAGCTGACTTTTCAGAGTGGCTGAAGAAGAAAAGCTTTTGTTGTAAGCTTGCAGAGATAAGATGGAATTTTCTTGCAGAATGGCTTTATGAATAAAAATATACCAGTGACTCACTTGACGTATAGACAGTGAGGGACAGACAAGTCTGGAATACAGAGCATGTGTGAGAGATTTTAATGTAGTAACAAACCTCTGCTTCTGTGATAAACAGAATCCAACACTTGGATATATTGTGAGAAAACCTTAACTTCTATCTCAGTTTCTCCAAAAGGTTTTCAACATGTTGCTTTAAAATAAAGACATTAATGGCGCCAGGTAACAGGTAACAACTTGTGTTGTCTTCCCCTGAGTTGTAACAATATCCACAGTCTGTAGACATCTTCTGATGGTAGCACTGAATTCGTTTTGTCGGCAGAAGATTGTAAAGTATGAACTGAGTAAAAATATCCACATCTGTAAGTGATAAAACCACATCATCTGCATAACAGTGAGAATTTCAGCCCAAACAAACATATATATACATATAAACTATTTATATAGAAAGAAAATGAAAGTGGACCTAGCGCAGAAGCTAAAATACAGCCAGTTATGATATGAGCCTTTTAACTTTCACACACACTTTTGTTCCTACCTGAGAGATAATTAGCAAACCTATCGATTAACAGGTAAATAAATAAAGCTGCACAGCTGTGCTTCTTGTCTGAGACTACAATAATATAATTTGAAATATTCTCTGCAGCAGTAGAGTAATATTAAGCTTTATAAATACAAACTGATACTCTGACAAAGTTGCATTATTAGATAAAAACCAGCAGATCATTCACATTTGAGAAATATATGTAAGCTCTCACGGTTACAACAGTACGTCAAACACCTGATTAAATCAACATGTGAGCTTCCTTTTGTTATCTTGTGATCATGCTGCTTGAGTTTTGGTTATTACACCCGCTACCACTAACATAATGATACGGTATAGATGCAGGATGGCTCTGTTGTAATAATGCAGGCTAGGTGAAGGGTGCTGCAGCTCTCTGTAGCACCAATTCAGATTTTAGCCAGAAGGCAACCATCAGGTCTGGCTGTCTGGAGATTAAACATCAGTATTCTACTGCTGTAATCTAACCACTGTATATGGATCATATCCTATAGAGGTGAATCTGGTCTCTGTGCTCTGTTCATATAGAGTCAAGTCAGCATTCATTCCTAACTTTATTTCCCTTGTTGAATTATGTTGACCTTGACCTTTCTAATCATTGCTTCTATTTGTGTCATAATATGAGGCTTTTTCTTTGTTCTTAATATAAGTCTAAGTTTGGATGATGCAATTTTTGTAATTTATTGTTTTATAGTGGGAGCTTGCAAAAGCCATTTCACAGTACATGCATCTCTAATTTAAAAAATCTAATTATGCAAAAGATTTTATAGACCTCAGCACATGTATGACAACATGTTGAGAATGGATGTGTCATCTGTGTGTCCAGTAAGGGACAGCCTGGTTTGTATGTCACTGCTCGTGAACATGCTAGTAACAGCAAATGAAGCAAATACATAACTGACTCAGCTAATTGACAGACACTGACAAGATCACCAGTAGCAGGATGCAGTTGTGGTTTCAAAAGGAAGTCAGTGTGTTACTGCACTTCAGATCGCCACAGTCTCACAGAGGAGAGTTTAAATTAAGCTGACCTAAGTAAATATTGTTACATGATTGTATAAAATAATTCAGGCAAGTCAGCTTTTTTGCCATGCTAGCAGCATGACTGCTGACGGGCTGTCATTTCACCTGTTCCGGACTAGATCATCTGAAAAACTATCAGATAGATTGCCATGACATTTGGTGCAACCATTCATGGTGACCAGAGGATGAATCCTACTGACTTTGTTGATACCTTCCTTGAGGGCCTTTCCTATCAGGTCAAAATTTGTTTGTCCAACACTTTGGTTTATGACCAATGCAAATGTTAGTATGTTAACACATTAAACTAAGATGGTGAACATGGTTGAACATTTTACCTGTTAGCATGTTAACCTTGTTATTATAAGCATGTTAACATGTTGATATTAGCATTTAGCTCAAAGCACTACTGTGCTTTAAGGAGCCAACACACTCTATCAGAACTGCTTGTCGGATCATAGAGTAACTTCGGAAACTCCCTCACCACACCTTTGATGGGGATTGGGGCTGCATTTGTGTAACTTTCTGAAATATACATTCACACCCACTTCATGCTGATATTGGTCAGCTGTGCAGAGATGAGAAAGGAGGTATGGCTTGAACTTCTCTCTCTAGCTCTCTTTTTGCAATCTTTACACAATTATTTCTGTCACGTTTCAGGCGAACAAGTGCTTTGCAATAGGTGTTTTCCAGGAGAGACTATTATCCCTGTTTATCCCCTGCCTCCCCATGACAGCTAGCTTTTCACTTTGCTTTTGAATGTGGTCATTCTGAACAACTATTCTTATTTCTTCTGTGTTCCAGAGTGGCTGAACTAAAGTGGACTGCCTTATCGGAGAAGACAAATCTCAACCAGATGAAACAAGCTTAAACCACTACTGAGCACTCCAGCTAACATGAAGATTGATTTGTGGTTGGGAGCTGTTATGCCTTGTATGAGAACATTAATGTGTGCATTTTTAAGGTGAAGTAGTGTGTGAGAAAGTTAGGCACAAACATGTTCAAGATGTCTGAGAGCATTAACTGCACCATCAACCATGAAATCCACCAGTACCTCTTCTCCTGTGTGTATATCCTCGTACTGTTGGTAAGTGTGTGTGTGTGTGTGTGTGGGGGGGGGGGGGGGGGGGGGTTTCTTGAATGCCTAAAAAACGTTTGAGGTGTTTGAATATTTTATAAAAGTGCATAGCCAACAGGAAAAAGTATGTTTTGAGGTTGGTGTGACACAGAAAACTGTCATGTCTGTCATGAGAACAGAATTATGCAGCATTGACACTTGTTGACACATCGCTCAGTTGTTCAAAGAGAAAAGTGCTGCACGAGCAGTCCTATGTAGCATCAATAAGACTAGGTTTATCATACCCACGTAAAGAATCCAAACAACTCTTTTGGTATACCTAATTTTGCAGGTGGACATTTTTGAGTTGATGAGTTGTGACTCTGTGGTTCGCAGTGTTACCTTATAGAAAGAAGGTCATGAAGTCAACCATATGAGGCCTTTCTGCACGAGGTTCTCACTGTGTATTTTTGGCTTTCCTCTTGCAGCCCTGTTTCCTCCAACAGTACAAAGGTGAAATGTAGAGTCTAAATTGCCCTTAGCCATGAATCTAAGTTTGAATGTGTCTGTTTATGTCTCACAATTTACATCAAATGCTGGTGTTCAGTTTAAGTGAAGGAAGTGTGTGTCCTTTATTTAGCAAGATGGAAAGTAAGGATATAAATTCACTGGTTGACAGTTTGTGTAGTATTAGTACCAGAGTTCACCACACATCAAAGAACTGTGATTACCATTGCATTTTGTATTTACCATAACCACAATCTTTCCCCAAGCTTTGCCTAACTATATCTTAACCATACTTGCCATAAACTTGCTGTATTTCCCTTACCCTAACTATGCCATAGTCACCATGTGGAGAACATGTGCTTTGGTAATCAAGTAATTAAAAGTAGTCAAGTGCTGAAGAAAAATTCCTGGAGACAGAGAATCAAAATAATCACATATACTGATCTTCTCGATTCTAGATTGGTGTTCCCTCCAACCTGTACTCTCTGTACCATGCTACACTGCAGTTGAAGCAAAAGAATGAGCTGGGAGTATACTTAATGAACCTCACTGTGTCTGATCTGTTATACCTGGCATCATTACCACTGTGGCTCCAGTACTTCTTTCAGGTAAACTAAAACCACCCCTTCATTGTATCATACGTGACGGAAAATTCCAATTAACAATACACATATTCCCCAAACACACCTGTGTATTTCAGTTAAGACACAGCACTGTCATGCAGCTCACTGAGCTATAAACCATGATGTATATGTGAATAAAAAAGTGTTTTTGGTGATCTACAATAGTCCAACACTGGAGGCTCATTTGTTAACTTTTGGAAATGTTCTGTCATCACATTAAGTGCTGTCATTCCAGCTGTATGTTTGCTTCGATTCAGTCTCTCATTTTCTTTTATCCATGTTTTTACCAGCTTATTGTCTTGTTTCTTTTACCTACAGTGTAGTTTCATGTACAGTATGTGTGTTGTTCTTTCAGGATGATAATTGGAGTCATAGGGAATGGTTGTGTCAGCTGTGTGGCTTCCTTCTCTATGAGAACATCTACATCAGCATTGGTTTCCTGTGCTGTATCAGTCTGGATCGCTATCTGGCTGTGGTCCATCCTTTAAGGTAATTCGGATACATTATCATGAGAATGCACACACATGGCAAACTTATCACCACTGTTCCTCCATGTGGATACAGTCTCATCTATATTCTCACTTGGGTTGAAAATCACCACTGAGCTGAGTCGATTCTCTAAAATTCTCCCCCAAACAGAAATTGTCCAATCATAACTTAGCAACCATTAGCAGGCACAATAGGCCTGTCAAATGCATGATATCATGTTACAGAGTCAAAGGAGGAGTTACAAGATTTTAACTTTTAATTTTCAGAAAAACACCATGGGACAGTATTTCCAATCAACTCATGGAGCTAATGTTAGCTTAATTAGTAAAGTGCTATATGATATATCTAGTTAAGCACAGAATTAAAAAAAACTGTAAAACTTATTTTTAGTTCACCGATTATTCATTCATTTTTGTTTTGTCATGTTTATTTTTAAAGGCTATTTAGCCTAATTTGCCTGTTGCCTTTCTCTGTTTTCATGAAGGAACATCTGGAGAGAAATATATATTTGCATTATGATGTTATGAATCAAAAAAAGCTTTAATGGTAACCTCAAGTTCCTTATTCACACATTGTAGAAATGCCTAAATTAATAATTGATTAGGTGAAATTGTGCCGTTGACTTTGTCATATATCGATTTTGTGAAAATCACCCATAAGTGCGGTGGTTGCTTATTGCTATTATTATGACTTCCTATTGACTGTATACTAATATCACACCACCACAATATGCAAATATTTCCTTTTAATACCCATTTTCAGTGTCAGTTTAAACTGATTTATACTGACGGTCAGGCAAAGTTATCAGTGTTCTCAGAGAGACCTTAGATTATAAATCGATAGGACTTGAGGCATTCCTTTGTGAAGACAATACCTTAATACAATGACAGTGGTTTCAGATATATAGTAATCCTTGGCGGTTCTAGTGTTAACTTAGGTTTTTCATCCTTCTCTGCAGGTTCACCTCTCTGCGCTCTATGAAAGCAGCGTGGCTTGTAAGTGCCATCATCTGGCTAAAGGAGATTGCAGTAGGTGTGGTTTTCTTCCACCATAGAGTAGTGAGCAAAGACAAGAGAAACCAATCAGTGTGCTTCGAGCACTACCCCATGCAGGACTGGGAGCATCCAGTCAACTACTACCGCTTCACTATTGGCTTCATGTTCCCGCTGGCCATTCTATTGGTAAGAAAACTGCTTTTGAAATATAATTTTTCAAATTTGATCAAAAAACTATTCATGCAATGACATTTTACTGCATTTTAATTACATTTAAAATTGATCAGTTGTTACTATTCTGAACACATTTTTCATTCAGAACAAATGTTAGATCTGGAGTTACTAGAGAAGATATAAGGGTTGTTTAAGAGGGGGAGAAGATGGGGGGAGATTAGTCAATGGAAGCAGAGTTATACGAGGTTGGGTTTTTGAGGCTTGCAATTGTCTTTTTTTTGTGCAGATCAGTTACCTGTGTGTCCTTCGTGCTGTGGGTCGGAGTGCAGGGACCCAGCCGGATCAGAAGATGAGGATCAGGCAGTTAGTCAGCAGTACCATCCTCATCTTCCTCGTCTGCTTCTCCCCATACCACATCCTCCTTTTAGTTCGCACCGTCCTGGAGCGGGACTGCCCATTCATTACAGGTGCAGTTTATTTTCTACAAAGTAATCCTGGCAATATTAATAAAAACTGCTTTGTCATACCACATATCCTGTATTCTTATTTCACAGGAATATTTAACTACTACCACCTGTCGTTGTTGCTGACCACTCTGAACTGCGTGGCCGACCCCGCTCTCTACTGCTTTGTCAGTGAAAGTGCACGCCATGGCCTGTACAGGGCCATAATCCAACCTGCTTCCAAGATACTTTGTTGTTGCCTTCGCCGTGGCAAAGCGAGTCCCGCCATCCCCGGTACGGATTCCCATGAAGTCGCCACTGATGAGAACAACGGCCAGCCGACGGTGACGCTGCTCACACACTCCAGCACACTCATCAGTTTAAAAACAGACACCACCAGCAAAAATAGTATTTTAAGCACACAGACTGATGAAAAAACCATCATACCTTTAACTTTGCAAAACAACAGACACTTGGGTAAATGTGAAGACAGAGATGGAAAGCCCAGCTTTGTGATTGGAATGGAAGATATGAGCTTAAAGACAGAGAAGATTGAAGAGACTGAGGAGTATCAGTTAAAATGATCTAAGGCTCAATCAGGACCTGTGCTAGCAGAGGCTTCAGGGTAGCGGGAATAAGCCAGAGGACAAGCCTCCCAGACTGAGCTAAAGCATCCTGAGCATGACTGGAGACCGAACGCACAAGAGATCAGTCACAACTAGATTGCCTGTGAGACTCAATCTGGCAGTGACCATGATAAGAGCCTGCTGCCCACCCAGCTGTGTTTACATTGTATGTCATTGGCATTTGAGCAAAAGCATTTTCTTTACGCACCCACGTGATTTCGCTGAGCTCCGGATACAGTGTCAGAGCTTAACATGAGTCAGACATTCACTTTGACACTGTAAATGCCCTGTTTACGTTTCAGCAGTCTGTAGACACGTGCACAAATTGGAGACTTGAGATTGAGAAAAGGGCATTGTCCATCAGGTATTCATATTGCAGGAAATATCCACCTTGTGAAGCCGAACTTTTGTAGGAGGAAAACTTGCCAGTATTCCTTTCACTGATAATTTGATTTAACAGTAGGCTGAAAAGCAGAGTTTGACTGCTCTCTCTGGCTGAAAGTTTCAAGCCTGTTTCATGTGCGGTCAGAAACGTGCTTTGTCGCAGCTGTAACCACACCCAACAGTGATGCCACAATGTACAGACACACCTCACTGAAGCAGCATCACATTAAGACCTGTAAGAAGCTGCAACCTACTCTTTTATTATATTTGTAATAATCTCTAATATTCATAATGAATCAGTTTATCTTCTGAGCTGATCCATTCAACAGTTTTTTCACACACAACCTAAAAGTATCGCAATTACAATACTTTGACAATAACTTTATCCTGTGAGGTAAAATGAACAGCACAGGGCATTCAGTGTGAGAACAAATGCAAGTAACACTTTACTTGAAGTGGCGCATACACGTGTTACATTTTACCACATCGTGAGTGCATGGTGAGCTATTTTTATTTCTTTTCAGTGCATGAACCCAATGTGCTAAATTAGATCGTTGAACAGTTATGGTGCAGCTGTAAAATGACTGTCATTATAAATGTATGCATTTGTTGATGTTTGATGACTTGTCTGATGATAAAATGTTTCTTTGTCTCTAACTGGCTTACTTACCGTGTTTATCATACATCATAATGCACCTGTGCAAGCACCAATGTTACCCAAACCTACCTAACTCTAGTATTACTAACCCATTATCTAAAGTAGTGGGTTGTCCATGCTATGAAAATTCAGATTACAACAATAATGATTAGGATATCAATCAATTATTTTCCAACTATTGAATTAATGAGCAACTATTTTGATTAATCATTTGAAAAAAAAAAAAAGTCCAGCTTCTCAAATGTGAATATCTTCTGGTTTATTTTAAACTATTAAATTGTTGGTTGGGATAAAAGAAGACATTTAAGACATTTCAAGGACCAAACAACTTATCGATTAATCTAGAAAATAATGGACTCCTTAATCAATAATGAAAATAATTGTTAGTTGCAGCCATAATTCAGATTAAGACACAAATCTGCTCCCAACCTTCTTCAGTGTTTTGTTCAGCATAATGTAAATTCCAGGGACTGAGACTTAACATACTGCAGGTTTTGTAGCTTTAACTTTAAAGTGAGACTAAGTAACTTTTTCTGTATTCAAATGACAGATAAGGGACAATGGTGATTGACAAAATGTAATGTGACAGTGGCATAAGCAGAGGACCAGTGTACTGAATTGAACAAGGGTATCTTTTATTACTTATCACCAAAACATTTCATTTGTTAGAAGAGGATTGTTATTTCTTCTTTCTATAGTTACATAGTCTTGCTTTAAACAGTCATTTCTTAATCATTGGACTAGACTAGACTAGAAAATGAGTTTTATACTTTAATACCTTATATTTGTTTTTTGTTTTTTTTAAAAAAGGTGTTATTATTTATTGTCCTTTTTTTTTTTTTTTTTTTTTTAAATGTTTGAAAAATACATACTATTTTGTATACAAGCAAATGTCTTGGGTGACTTTAAGTGACCATGTTGGTGTCAGGTGTTAATATAGTTAATCAGTTGATATGCATGTAAGTGACAGGCTTTAAAAAGGGAGTCTGTGGTCTTTAATATTGGCATGCATAGGCTCTGCCTGCTCTGTCCAGGTCTGCTTCTGTACTATAAGAGGTTAAATATCAAGGGAAACTATCTCCAATGTTTACATGTTGCTATTTGCATGCATGGGAATGGCACTATATTGTTATGGTCTTGATTTATTATTGTAAAGAATCTGTAACTCCATTTATTATTGAACAATAACATCATGTTCACAACTTCTGTTGTAATAGATCCTCGACATTATCGTCAAAACTTTGTTATGAAGGCGTATCAAGTTAGAACTTCCTTTAAAAAAAAAAAAAAAAAACAACTAACATATGACCATAATGTTGTGGTCAAAATTTAGTTCAATAATCATAACATGGTCAAAACCTTAGTTATGTAAATGTTATGGAAGTATGAAATTGTGATCAAAAATTGAAATATTGTCTTAATATAACAATATAGTCAAATTATGTTATTATGGTTAAATTTCAAAGATATGAATGAATTATAAATGAATGTTGAAAAATGCAAGTGTTACAGAAATATAATATTACATCAAACTTCAGTTGTTATATCTTGACATTGACAAATGTGATAAAGAATATTTTTTATAAAGGACAACTTCTCTTGTTTTCCATGTTTTTGTAATAGTGGTTGTGTGTGTGGTGACTGTGCCGAGCCATGCAGTAGCAGGGCAGGATGTGTGTGTCTATGAGGCTGTTTGTGGTTTCACTCTGATGTTACCTCTCTGCTGTTGTCAGGAACAGGAATTTCTTTCTTTAACTTCTGATGATGATTCGTTCGATAAGTAGAAACACTATCAACATTTTCTGCGAAATATACTACAGAGAATGAAATGACAACATAGAGCAAAAACAACATATATGCTGTTTTCTAAAATCACCCCCTATTCACTGAAAAATACACTTTACTATTTTGAGTGCCTGAACTGCACACTACTTTCACCCCACAATGTGATGTGGCACATTCAATAGACTTTACAATTCACAGTGATGTGACATGATGAAATAAAATAATGATGATCCATTACTGCTCAGTATAGAGTAAACTGTTGAGTGTTATATAGGGAGAGAGGGAGTGATTTCTAACACAGCTGTTATAAGTGTACTGGTGTAATGTTAATCACGGGACTAAGCTCATTTGATTTTATAAAAACAGGAAATCAAACCAACCTCATTAGTACTTCTTCTGTAACTACTACTTCCTGAATACAGTTAAGTTTTTCAGTACTTTCATTTAAAATGAATTTTTAATAGCTCCTCTGTTTTTGCACTTTGAGGACTTGGTGAAGGGATGTGATGTTATGGTTGGCTGGATGCGATTTATTGTTGTTTCTTGGCTTCAGGAGATTAATAAGTTGGTTGTCAGGTGAATCAGGAGCTGAGAATCAATATGACTGTGTGAAAATGAAAGTGTTGTTTGTGTGTCATTGTATTTGTTTTTCTAACAGAATCCTTCCTCTGGATGCACTTATGATGTTCTGTGTGTGTGTGTGTGTGTGTGTGTGTGTGTGTGTGTGTGAACAGAAGCTCTGGAGTAAAGCAGAATGTTTGTGTGTGAAGATGTTTGTGTATTATGACGGAGGCAGAATATGCGTATGTGTGTGAGAGTGTGTGTATTAATCTTGGCAGTATCAGCTGTTACTGTCGTCCAGCAGGAAGTCACATTAAACTTGGGTCATTGTGAGGTCAAAGGTCACAGTTGAAAAGGAAATGAGAAGAACAGCAAGACACAACAGCAGCAGAGAGGGAGAAGTGTCTTGAAACAGGCATCTTTTGGCTTTACATCATAAAATATTTACTAGATTTACTTCTTTTCCTAAGAAAGCTGCTTCCAGTCTGTTAGGACCAAATAGAGGCAGAACTGAGAGAGACTTGGCATCGAGGACTAGCCATACTGTAATAGCAATAGCCAGCAGTGAAACATTTAACAGGATATGAGCAAGAAAAGATAGTTTTGATCTTTAGGGTTTTTTTGGAGCTTAAAATAACAGCAGATTACTTATTTCCATAGCCGATGGCATCAAAAATGACATCGAAAGGGGAAATTACTATTATTAAAAGGCATTCATTGTTTGTGCTTTCTTTCCTTTAACACTCTAATGTCACACTCATATCACCAAATAAAGGCATAAAGTATGACACATTTATGGTCTTATCAACTGCAGACTATAAAGTACACACCAGCAGCAGATTTAAATGAACATAAACAAGTAAGCTAATGTCAGGTCCATGCTGAACTTGTAGGTTCATTCTTGTCCTTGGAAATAATAGTTCTACTAACTTGAAGATCCATTCACTAGATTTCAGCTACATAATTTGGCCTAAAAGTAAAAATCTGACTGAAAGCTCCAGAAGAAACTTAGTGAGTGGACATTGGATTTATGATTTTTTGTCAAAGCGCACTTATAGATTTTTTCTCATGCACTAAAGACATGCTACTTGAGTGGATTAAAACTTGATACTTGTAACACTTCGGTGTCAGTCAGAGATTGACAACTAGGTTTAAGTAGTTGTGCTTTTCTTTGTAATTCACTGCTTTGTGACTATGACAATTGCATTAATGTCGCGAAAGCAGTTGCAGCAGAAAGGAAGAGACGCAAAGCATGGAAATGTATCTATGAATGAATATATATGTACAGTATCAGTTCAAGTATGGAGTTTGGACACACTTTCCCACTACCTTGAATGAGAAAGTGTGTCCAAGCATTTGACTGGTATTGTATGTTTAAGTCACCTAACTAGGATATAATCTTTTAGTAAACTTTCCCCACACATCACTGTCAAGAATTCCTGCTGGATGTCCTCCTCAACAAGAATGCTTGACACAGCCTGAACTTCAATGCCGGTCCACCAATCATAAAATTGCCTCTGTGGCTCCTTAATGATTAACATTTTTATTTTAAATTTAATCAGGTGATCGCATTGAGATTTACATCTGTTTTCCAAGAGAGACCTGAGAACAAGAAACACCCATAAAACAAGAACACAATCAGCAGACAGAAACAACACAACTACACAATAAATTTGGAAGTAATGAAAACAGTTAAAACAATCATAAAAAAAAACATCAGCTAATAAGGCAATAATAAGGGGACAATGACTGAAACTGCAGCTTTTATCATGCTGTGACTCAGGCAAAAAACCGGATGCTTGTGGGTGTAGTTTAGTGAATCAATAAAGGCAAACACCACACAGTCAAATCTGCTTTTCTGCTCTTTTTAAAATAATTTATTCTGATAAAACACGCTAACAAAAGTTGTAAATTGACCGATGATTCTAGGATTTTTTGCTCAGAAAGGAAGTTTAGATATTGGACAGAAGTTGTTGGGATCAGAGACACCACCACTTTTGTGTAAGGGTACTACTAATGCGCTTTTCCATGAAGCTGGAATCATGCCTGGTAAAAAGGCTTGGTTAAAAATATGTGCTACATGTGGACAGATTAAGGGGGCACTTAGATTAAGAAGATTTGGGACATGATTATCTGCACCAGTGTTTGTGCATGCTTTTAACCTAAGCAGAGCTTTGTGAACATCTGCACTGCTTACTAAACTAAAAAAAAAAAGTGCAGTCAGAAGAAGCTGAGGCATTGGAGACTCCCCTTGTTGGATAGATAGGGTACTTGACCACAGTTGCATCTGCAGACATATTAAAGGGGACCTATTGTGCTGATTTCCAGCTCTATATTTTTATTCTGGGACCACACTAGAGTGACTTTGCATGATTCACATTTCAAAAAAACTTCTTATTTATCTTATACTGGTCCTTTATACCTCCCCTCAGTTCAGCCTCTGTCTCAACAAGCAGTCTTAGCTCCTGTCTCTTTAAGGCCCCCCTCCCAATGCGCCCTCTGTTCTGATTGGCCAGATTCCTGTAAGCCTGCCAAAGGGTAGCTGTATCAGAGCTGTGTTAAATTACTGCTGATGAAAACCCAACATTTTAGCCTTACTGCTTCTTATTAAAAGCTTTTAAATGACTAAATAACAGGAGGCTCTTATTGTGGAGAATTTACAGTTTTTTTTACAGTTCCACAAATTTTCTTACTTTTTGTGCTAAGTTTATATGACTAAAATAAGGGAAAGTCCCCTTTAAATAAAACAGAGGAAATGGTGATTAATAGCTTTAACCACAGATGATCTATGGAACTATGATCAAAGAGATTTGTGGTTGAAATATGAGCATGATAGAGAATGATACAGTGTTTCAGATTTTAATGAACTATCAAGAGCAGAGAGAGGTCACTGATGATAATTTGATTTAGCCTTCCTAATCATAATGGATGTTTCTTTGTTGCCTAAAAGTTAACCAGTCCTCAGGGTTTGTCTCTGTTGTGGACAGCACTGGAGAGTTGTGGGGAGAACCAAGGACTGTATCTGTTTTTAATATTATGTTTTTCATAAGGGGCATGTGTGTCAGCAACAATATTAAAAGACTGAGAAAAGTTTTCCAGTGACATGGCAGGATAAGTAATAGAGAAGAATATTACCAATGTCAGAGATGGACAAGTCATTCAAAAAATACTGAAGATGAAAATGATTGTAATTTCTTATGGTGATAATTTGAAATTGAGATTTAGCAAATTTAGCGTTTCTGACACAGGAGACAGGACAGTGATCACTAATGTCAAGGGCAAAAACTCTAGAAGCAGGTTAAGTGTTTGGTCTCCTAGTAAGTATGATATGAAATATTGTGGAGTTAAGAGGATTTTTGACATTTGGTCTGGCAGGTTTATCTGTGAGCTGAAAAAGATTAAAAGTTCTGTATGTAGGAATCAGAAATTCCTTCTCAGTAGTGACATCTGTGGCTGTTAAATGAGCTGCAGTCAACATCCTGGTGCTCGCACTTGCATGCTCGTGGTGTGAGACTATTGCAGGTGTGTCTTTTTCCTCACTTACACTTCTCATAATCACATGAAAGATCTCTCAGCAAAGCATAAACAAACACTCACAGAGGCTTCTGCTGCACTGTGGCCAAGTGACTGGCGAGAGCCAATCTGCTCCACCCAACTCACACAAATATGTGTTAATCAACCACCTGAACCTGACCTGACCTGAAAACTGACAACTTTTTTTTTTACCAGCTGTGTTTACTAAATAACGGTAGGTGTTTAGTAAACATAGTAGCTCAGCGAGCTATGGTCAGAAGCAACATGCTGTGTTTTTTTTTGTGAAATGTGTGCTTATTATGACCTTTAGACTACCAACAGGAAAAACAAAAGGGGTAAGCTATGTCCTGCTATCGCTCTGGAGCTTCTTTTCTGCTCCTTTGTTAAGGAAATAATGTTTTAGCCGTGTGTACTCAGGAGTGGGTGACCTGTCAGGGGTGTTTTGTTATAAATGTGTTGTGGTTGATGGAGGCGGCTAGCCGTCTCATTAGCTGGAAAGCTAATATCTGCAGGGTGTTGCTAGTCAACTAGAACTGTTTTTGTTGTGTTGTTGTGTGGCTATGCTGGTTGTTTGGTGATGTTAGCAGGAGAGAGGCAAGACACTCGGGAGCACGCAAAAATGTCACCTCTGTTGGATTCTTGTGGAAGATCCAGCACGGGTCCTTCACATAGAAACACATTCTGTTACAGACAACTGAGAAAGTTGGGAAAGTCTTGTTTTTTACATTAAATTACTACCCGTTCTCTCATTGGTAATAAAAAAAACATTGATACATGTAAATTGCTTCACATTTCTACATATGGAACCTTTAAGTTCCAGGCACTGTTCATTTAATTTAGAGTCATTCCAGGTTAAGATCCCCCATTCTTAACTCAAAGGAGGTGTACAGTGACCAGAGATTTGCAATATCCTTCAAAGCATCAAAATGTGCTGGGAGGAGGAGAAGTCCAACATAATATATTTGTATTACTTGAACTTAGAGGAAAGGTTTGTGAAGCAAAACAGTTTTGCATGTTGCTGTTGCAAGTTTTTTTTTTTTTTTTTTTTTTAAATAGTGGTTTTAAAATGCTGGAGAAAAGGCTAACATATCTGACCAATGAACGACATACGGTGCTGCCATGGCTACCTTAGTAGTGCCTGAGCCATCGGAAAACACTTCCAGCAGTGGGGACTTTTTGGGGAGCAGGAACAATGGGCCAAGAAATAAATTCAGACTGTTTCCTGTGGGGGGGAAGGTGTGAATGTGAAGGATTGGCTCAACATGTATCGCACATAAAATCATTTATAAAGTTCTTGAAAACAGAGTTTGATGTTCATTTGTCATTTTAGTTTTGATAGTTAGTATTGATATTTATATCCAACTTATATTTCCCAAAATGTTGAACTCTTAGGTCTGAGCAGTCTTAAGGTTCTAGCCAGTAAAATTTTGCAAGTAAATACACTCAATTCCATATTTCCAGACTTACAAGCTGCGAGTGCAAATATCATATCTTTGTAATATGTTTTATTACTGTGTTTACATACCAATGTGATGAAATGTTAAATGATATATATCATCATTTGCTTTGCTGTTGGCACACATGATACTGGTTTTTTTTTATTTTGTGTCTGACTCAGGTTGGCAAATAGAGGTACGTACTGAGTGCCAAATTTAAATGTGCGTAGAATGGAAACCACACAAATCAACACTGTGCAGGTCAGGATGTGGCGTGAAACCTACTTTGTGTGTTAGCACTTTGATAGACAGGTGATTTTTCCATGTCTTTTCACCCAGTGTGTCCTCGTACAATCACCACACTGGGAGTCTGAGTCAGAAGATGCATGGATGCGGGGAGGGAAGACTGACAAATCTTAACACTAGCTGGTTTTTTTTAATCCCATTTCCTCTCACGGAACACTAAATATACACGCAAGACCATTTAGCCTTCTAACCAGAGTCTGATTAGTTACTGTTACTGCAGTTATACACCCACAGTCTAGAAATCCAGTAACTAGGCAAACGTGATGTTTTTGAGAAAGCGGCTCCTCAATCTCCATCTGGGAAACCAACCTCAGCTGTTTACACCTCACGCTTTCCTGCCTCTCCCTCTCTGTGGTTCCCTCTTTGCTTTTGGGTTCTTTCCAAATGTCATAAACCTATAGAGCAAGGAGCTGGTGAAGAATGGTAAGATAGTAGTTTGTCCATTTAAAGCTCATTTTCTTGTTACTTTACCAAACTCTGTGCAGAATAACTGTCACTAAAGTCTTATCTTAAAAACAACAGAGAAGAAAGGACTGAGGAAAAATAAATAACTAAATAAATACATAAAGTAAAAAAAGACAAAGGTTACATTAGTTAGAGTATTGAGACAATAGGGAGGCACTTATATTGGTTATTCATATGGTTTTTATGGTTTAATTTTTCCATTAGAAAATATTGCCAATGTACTGAGAGGAATTATTCTTGTACAAGAATGATACACTTACATCATGATGCATATATAAAGTAAATACATAAAGCTCATTGATGAAGCTCAAAGTATATAGCAAGCCAAAAGGTCATCATAATGAAAAGAAAAGATGAGGAATATATATTTTTTTTGTGATTACAAAAAGCAACTTCCACATATTTTGTAATTATGGAATTAACAGGATACAGATTAGGCGTTTCCCATTAGGGGTCAACCTGCGGTGAGATAACTAACTGGTAGTGTGTCAAACGTGCTTACGCAACACGCTTCCAATACAGTTCCATTCAGAGGGCACCAGCAGCAGCTTTCACCATACAGTGCAGTGAGTGACTCAGTGTTGTTATATAATTTAACTGATGCTTCTGCTCCTGTAAACCTTTAGTCATGTTATCTGTAATTTAAAGTAATCCATTACAGCGTACATACAGCCATGAACTCAGATTAAACATAAACACTGAGCAGAGGATAAAAGATATTATATTCGCATAGATTCAGCTTGAGATTTGACAGTTAAAGCGTTTACTGTGATAACACACCGCAGTAGCGGCATAATGTTATGCATTGACTCGCTTTTCCGCTGCTGCCATTCCATCATCTTGTGTATTGATTTCAGTCAAGAAAGGAAACAGTGAATGCAGCTGAGAGACTTCACCTTCAAAAACGGGTGGTAAATAAATGGACAACATCACAGTGAAGCCAGATGAGAATATCAGTGTATACACTAAGACAGTCATTTATGTACTGACCCAGAAAAATGATCAGAAGACTGTGACACTCATCTAAAGCTCAACTATAATAATGACATATTCTGATTGTCCATAAGAGCTAAATGTAATATTCTTCTGGAAAACCGTTTTACTCACCTGACCTCAACCCTAATATCTCAGCAGCTGCAGTGTTCATTACAGGTGGAGTCTACTGTTACTACTGACACAAGGAAGTTCATTCGGGAGGACAGATCAGATCAATTTTTATCAAACTGGATTAACTTTTGGTTGTCAAGCACAGAGCACAGTCATATAATAAATGTAATGATTTCTAGAAATATTCCTAACTCCTGCACAGCCACTCGTGCTCCTTCTGAAAAGACACTGAGAAAAGAAATAACTGTTTGGCCAAAAGTCTGAAACTACAGATTTAATGTAAGTTATGACTGTAATGTTCATGCTTTCTGAAGCTCAATATTAGTCTGTTCACTGTTTCAGTTCATGTTTCTGCGGTCATAACCATGATGCACTGACAGCAGATACAAACTAACCACAGACAACAACTGTCAGAACCAGATCATTGGCTATTTTGATTCAGAATGGTCAGCAAACAAGACTCACGCTGTGTCCCACTTCCACACTGCACACGTACTGATTGTATGCAGTACACATACTGTTTTTTTGCAGATAGAAATCAACATACCACATGGTTTCATACAAGCAGGAAATGATGCAATACATGCGCTGTGTGACTATACTACACGCTCAAAACTGGCTTATAGTGTTTCGTATGCATTTGGGACTCAGCATAAGAGGCTAAAGCCATGCTAACAGCTCTGAAGCCAGCATGGCTGGCAGTTCTAGGTGCTAGATGCTAACGCCAGCATGCTAACATGCTCCTAACATTGCTGATGTTTAGTAGGTATAATGTTCAGCATCTTATTTTAGCACTAAACACAAAGCACAGCTGATGTTGCTGCAAATGCCATTAAATTCATCAGGTATGTATAAAAATCAAAGTGTTGGACAAATTGTTATTATTTTTGACACGTTAGGCTATGCTTTTATTATAGCAACAGTAGAGAGATGGAAGGAAGCAAAGGGAGAGAAAGATGGAGAATGACATGCAACAGGTTCACTGTTGGAATCAAGCCAAAGACGTTGCAGTTATATGCATGCGTGTTAAGAAGCAGGCTACCAGAACACAATATTTTAATTTGACCATACAAATGCTAGATAAAAAAAAATCATCATCATCAAAGTTATTATAATTCATCTTGAGGGGGACATGAATGTCTAGATCACATGTTGTAGCCATCTATAGTACTAAAAAGCCCTAAAAAGCCAAATTACCTCAATGTCATAGTGCCGCTAGAAGTTAAGTCAGAGGATCAACAAAGTCAGTAGGATTCATCCTCTGGGGAACACGAATGTTTGTATGAACTTTTATGTCAATCCATCAAATAGTTGTTGAGATATTTCTGGACCAAAGTGGTGAACAGACAAACTGACAGGCTGACTCTGCCAGCTGTGCTGCTAGCATGGCTAAAAACAAACAAAACAACATTTATTAGACACGCTTCATGTCGGTGGCAATACTGTTTATATAAATTACATTCAATCAGGACAAATATAATAATAAACATTTTACAACAATGTTTAATCATTACTGAAAGTCTGAATACATAAACAAATTCAAAACCAAATCATCTCATAAACAGCTGCATCATAAGCATCCATCTCATTGAATCACGCTGTAACTTCCAGTAGTAATCTTTGTTTTTCTGAATAATTGCTCATTTTCATCATAATGTGCGACAGATATTGCAGTTTCTTCTCTTGGGGGTGAAATGTTTGCTTTTAAGAACTGACACAATGCCAAATAAGCATTCTTTAGTTTTTCTAACACTGAAAAATTGCTCATAAGATCAAAGGTTACAGACTTTACAGTCTTATTGGAACACAGACCATATATTAAATCATTAAAAACTAAAAGGCACAACAGTTTAGGGCACTGTAGATGACGGTTACCAAAGGAGAAAAAAAAACAGCTGATTATACAATTGTGTTTGGGTACCAGACAGTCTCAGTATTCTGAAAATGCTAAAACAGAAGTGTGTTTGGGGTTGTGTGTTGGAATGCGAGTTATCCAGACTGATTCATTTCAGCATGCAGAGCCTATTGTCAGATTTATACATGTGAAGACGAAGGTCACATATTCATGAGAATTTTAAGTTAGGATCCAAACTGTTAAGCAGTGTGTGGAATGTGTTCAGTTCAGCAGTATCTCTGCCTCCACATCCATCATCAGTGTATTCTGAACATGTCTTGATATTGTTAAGTTGCATTTTTGTCAGTATTCAGGAGAAACTCTGCAGTTTAAGTTCACTGTCATGCATCCATCTCTAGTGTTTAATACTAGAGAGATAAAGTGAAGGCTGAAATCACTGTGTGGACTTTTAAAGTGCATCAACATGTTGCATTTTTTTTGCTGTAATGTTCAGTCGTGCTGCTGCTGTTCCTGAGGATGCTTCACAGAGAAATGCATTGTTGTGTGGTGGGTAAATGAAGCCTTTCACACACTTTCATTTGTACTTTTTGAAATACTGGGACCTCAACTTAGTTATGCAAACATAATTTCACATTATTGGTAACATCCTTCTCTTTTTCTAATTGCATTATGGCCTTATCGTCATTCCTTTAGCTGTGCCCTCATTGTGGGAAACATCCATTGAGAATTGATGGAGTCCAGCATAGAGAGCTTAGATGATGACATGAATCGTCACAAACTCCTGAACCTCAAGAGGTGCTCTGTAAACTACATGTTGTAGATACTTAGTATAATTAGAACAGTTCTCCATGGTATATTTCTGATTTTTTGGATAGATCAGGAAAAATGTGATGATTCCAAAACAGGCAGCATGTTTTTTCCAGTTTGATCTCTGGCAGCAAAGTCCAATAGCAGCCTAGCGAGCCTAGTGTGTTCATCCAACATATATATATAAATAATGTGCACACTCTACCCGGAAAAGAAGAATGTGTGTTTAAATTGTGCGCTCCTAACACATAATTCAGACCAGGCCTGTACATGTTTTTTTTTTTTAAAGCAAGCTGTGGGTGATATGACAGATGGAGATAGAAATATAAGGAAAGGGTGAGCGGTGGTAGTGAGAACAATCAGATAAATAAAACAGACGAATCACTGACATGAGGCTGATTGAGTGCCTGGCTACTGTGCATCCATTTATGGCTGACTTTCGGAGTGGAAATTTTTTTTTATTTTTGAATATTTCTATTCTTGTCGATATCAAAATAGTATCAGAGTTCTGATCTGTTCATTACTGAGGCAGTAAAGCACCCCACAGAGGAAAGAGAGATAGCTTTACTTGAATCTACTTTGCTTTGTAACTGGTGGTCATGGAAAAAAAGGGGTAAACGGTAACCAAGGCAGCATCTAAAATCACTCACGGTCTCACATGCACCCACACACAGACACAGACACACACACACAGCTCTATTTTTATTCTCTTACTTCCTTTGCAATCTGAATGGACAGGAAACAAACTTTCACCCCCTGGCACATTGATAATTTGTGCGTGTGTGTGTGTCTGCTTCAGTGTGTTTCTCTGGCATGTGTTAAATGAACTTCAGTCATCTTACTGATTAGTATTAAGGTTGTGTTAACACTCTCTCTACAGATGGAGAATTGTCCCGCTTGTAAAAACATTAGCGTGAACGGTCATTAAGGGTTACAAGTGGCCGAGCCTACAGTGACCTCCACTAGTCTGGTTATGATGTCTGAGTGTGTGGGGTGAAAGGTCAAACCATCCACTTCCATGGCCAGATGACCAGTTTTCCCACTTCGAATCCCAAAACGCACCAGAGTGGACAGTATAGACTCCTCCTAGAGGAGAGAGAGAGAGAGGGAGAGAGGGAGAGAGGGAGAGAAGGAGAGAGGGAGAGAGGGAGAGACGGAGAGAAGGAGAGAGGGAGAGTGTGAGTCAGCAGAAAAACACATGAACCCCAATGTGAATGAAGAGGAAGTCAGAAAGCACCAGCAATTCCTGAAAAGAGAGACTGTTCAGAAAATGTGTGTTGTGTGTGTGTGTGTGTCACCTTGTCCACAGATGGCAGGTTAGCAGTCCAGTCCCGGAGCTTTTCTTGGGGGGATACGTGTTCCAGTCCCAGTCCTTTCTTTAGGTATCGCTGGTGGGAGGGGCAGGTGTGGAGCAGGTAGAGCCCACAGGCCACAGCATATCCTCCCCAGTTAGACACTCCTGCAGGAGGGAGGGAGGAGGTCAGAGTGGGAGAACACAGGCCCCGTTTACACCCGGCTGGCATTAACATGCGCTTTGGGTGATCTGATCACGAGTGGACAGCATTGTGGACACATTGAGATCCGATTGCTCAGACCGCATTTGGAAGTGGTCTTGGCCACATGTGACCACATTTCATTTCAACAGTGTGAAGGCAATGTGTCCTGAGCCACATTGAAGGACCGCCTACTCAACTGACGTCCTCTGTTTTCAAGCAGACTAGGCACAGGAAATGCATTGCTGCCTCCTGGTCTGTGAGCCCTCCGTCCAAAGCTGTTCAACTTGTTTGATGTGAAGATAAACAATACCATAATTCCCCCCCGCCCCTTTTTTCATGTGAATGAAAAATATTAAATTCACCTCCTTTTTTCCCCTGTTTTCCTTGTAAACCAAAGAAAATAACTTTTTGTTTGTCTGTTTAAAAAAATATGGGTTTTAATTTTGCTGCGCTGCTCGACATAATGGTGCTGAGGATTTATCAGGAGGATGGCTGCTTTACTCCAAACAGTATGAAACCGGACTGTGTGTAACAGCTGATCGACTGGATGGAACATTAATTACCATTAGATCCTGACCGATCCTGTTGGCACATCAGAGATTTGAATGTTCAAAGTTACACTGCTGTGTCTTGTGTGTAAACGTGCACAGCGTCTCTCAATGTAGAGACACAGCTGCGGGGAGATCGCTGCATATAACTCTGTATTTGTTATATGTTCAGATGTGGCACTAGAGCAAATCAAAAGGACAGGCATTTTTATTTTTGTGAGGCGGCACACAATAAATTGTATATTTGTTCATCCTGTTATGAGACAAGTTGAACACAGCTTTGGGCTGGGAGGTTACAAACAACAACATGTTTGGTCTTTGCAAATGGAAATGATGTATGTGGTTGTTTTCATTTAGAACAGGGAGGTTGCATGTGATCAAAAGCAAGATGCATGTGGAGATGTGATAACGCGAGGTGTGAACAGGGCCACAGATATTAAAGAGACTAACGAATCATAACCTCTGCTGAAAAGTTAAGCATTCTTAAGGCTCCTCATGTGACATGATCAGTGTCATCATCCAGCAATTAACATGTATTTCAGCATAACAATCGTGCAGACGTTTTGTGTAGTAAATAGCAGGAAATAGTGATAAGTTAGGTATAGGATAAGTTAAGTTTTAGTACTTGGTTCCTTTTTCAACCCAAACTTAATCATAATAACAAGCAAAGTGATATTAGATGTAGAGTAACTGGCATAGTTTGGTTGGAATGATAAAATGTTCTTCACAGACACAGTCAGGTGAGTTAGGAGCTTGAATGTTCCCATTCTCACACTGCAAGTAGTTTCATCATGTCTGTGTATCAGGGAAGAATACATCACTGTGTCAGAAAGATGCGTGTATTCATGCTTATTTCCTCTTCTTCACTTCTCCATTCCTGCAGATGAGATGACTAAACAGTTAAAAGCATGAGCAGATGACTTTTTGATCACTTTTGGCCCCTGATGTGGACTTTCCTAGACTATAGACAGCAATGCTGGAGAAACCCCCCCACTACTAGTTTCACTTCTCTCATAGTGTGTGTTCTCTGGAAAGCCTAATACGCAGTGTGTGTATGATTGTTAACTAACATACCAGCAGTGATGGCGTAGTCAGCAGGAACAACGCAGGCTATGAGACTCCCCTTTGGCATCAGGCTCCTCACCTTCTCTTTCAGTTTACCCATCCCCAACTCATTACCACCATCACCGATTCCTACAGAGGGACGGAGAACCACCTTTCTCTTTTCATTCAACTTCAAATACATCATTCTAAATAAGACCTATTATTTGATTTCAAGTGCAACAGGAGAATAAAGCCAATGAAAAATGCCTATAAATTGAAAGATTCAATTAACTATAAAAAGTGTCTTTCTGGATGCTTCCAGAGTACTTCACACATGTTTATATAATTACCAGTTTTATGCATGTTAAAGACAAAGCCAGAGAAATGTCAAGGCAATGGCACAACACCTCGGGAACCAGTGCTGTGTTTCATCTCTCCAGCTGCATTAAAGCAGAATTTAAATCATTATAAGAGATGTATTTCTAATCCCACAGACAGGTGGAGAAGGACTGTAGAAAGTCTGCATGAGCTGTACTTATGTGTCTGGGACATAACCTTTATTGAGGTAGGTGATATTGTATTGTATTTTATTGTATTTACCGGGACAATGTACAGTTCTAAACATAAATGTTAACGTTTGATGTATTACACCAGAGTTATTTTTATCTGCAGTCCCTTACAAATAAAACATATAACAGGAGATGGCAGTTATTAGTTCATTTTATTTTTCAGATTTTCGACAGCACTGGTCATGTTTGTCATGTTTAGTCTTCATTTCAATGTCTAGGACATCATTTCGTTTAGGATGTAAATTTTCTCTTATTTTCCACAGGTGTGTATCCAACATCCTAACGATATAATAAATCAATATGTATATAAAAAGGAAAATCGGAGAACGAATAATAACAAACAAAGAAAAAAAAACAAGAGAAAGTGGGTTTAAGAGGACACTGAACATGAAACACAAGACTATGAATTAAAAAAAGAGAAAATGTATACAGTTTCAATATTAAACTATTGAGCAAAGTAATATTAATAACTAATATTACTATCTAACTTTGCCTAATGGAGACTATTTGTCTGCTGCAGCATTATTTTAAAACAGTATCATGTGATTTGAATGATGATTTAAACATCTATTGTCTGTCTTAATTCTGTTCTGCAGTGTTTAAATCAAGTTTTCATGAAGATAAAACAGTTTTTTTTTTTGACATGACTGTTGGAATTTTGCTTACAACTTGCTTTTCTAAGCCGCAGCAGTAACAGACTACACGTGCAGTGTGTGTTGAATACCTGTAGTAGTAATTCCCGCTATGTCTTTGGCAGCAATAAACAGGTCATCAATTGGATCCACCAGATGTTTGATGTTTACTGCTCTCATATTGTAGTAATTTCCATCTTCAGCTCGTCCACTGCGCTCTATCGCCACAAGGTGGTCATACCTGGTATTAAACATCATAAACACATGATAATTTAATAATCTATAGATATGATGCGTTTTTTTTGTTTTTTTTTTTTTTTTTTTTTACATATTCTTATAATAAAATGACTCCTGGCCTGTTGCATTGACACCACCTGCTTGTCTGCCTGTCTGGTATATTTAGGAACAGTCTCCGTGGCAGGAGACACACTACTGCACCAAAATCAATAGTTTGTGAAAATAGTACTGAACATTACAAACTCACTTAGTGACACCTCCCAGGAGCATCCAGTATAACAGAGTGCAACTGAATACTGACTCAATAAAAATGGAGACTGAAGATTTGTCTTTCAATGTGTCCTGTGTGTTTTTATGGTCTAAATTGTTGCTGATTTCTGTTTAGATGTGTTTGTAGAACATGTATATGTGTGGAATAATCAAGGAGGAGGAGCACCTTGTGGCCCCAGAGATGTGATGGCACTACCAAACCCTCCATTATCTGTATATGTAGTGTGTTGTCAGCCTCCCTGCTGACACATATCATAGGTCAGCTGACCTGGGCTTTCTGGGGTCTCCATGGTGACACAGAAAGTTCAATGCAGAGTCTGGGCCGCTGTCTTCAAAGGTGACCAGTGGAATTGTGGTTTTCAGCACACCTGAGGGTGGAATTACGGATGTATTGTCATTCTATTTAAAAACAACACTAACTGTGTTGAAGAGCAGTGAAGCAGCATAATGACATTCTTTCAGTGGTGTTAGCAGCTCCTGCGTGCAGGCTCAACTTATTTTTTCACAGCAGGTTTCCCGGACTTGAATTAAAACCCTTTCCCACCTGTCCTAACAGCTTCATCAATGATGGCCTGGTTCATCTCCAGGGCTCTCCTGTCCGTCACCATCGTCACCTGCTTCCCCAGGGACAGCAGCATGGTTGCCATGGCAATGGCTCCAGGTGGGCCGTCTGTCTCGTCAGGAGGGCTAAAAGAAACAAACAGTGTTTTATGTTTTCCAGGGACGGGCTCAGATCCAAAGTGATGTGTGACACTGTGTTCTGTTTTCTGACAGACTTGCTGCTTTTTTCTCTGCTGCTGCAGATGCAACACATCTCAATGTTTATGGTTCCCCATGAGGTGCTGCATCTGATCTCCCCTGCTCTCACTTTTGACTAGAGTAAAGATAAGTTCTGCTCTATCAGACTGATACATAGCAGAACACTGGTGCCAAACAAGTCACATACTGAATAATTAACTATGTACCAAAGCTTTTCAGCAATGTATATTGAGCTGTAGACTTGAAAGTGTGAATGGATTATGGTTACGTGTTGTGACAGACATTCTTTTAAACCGGAGACAGAGAGTTTCAGAAGAACTGGATAACAATGAGTAATTACACCTTTGTGTGAAGGGTATGTGTGCATGTGCATGTACCTGTGCATGTAGTGTGTGGGGAAGCCAGTTGTTATGGCGACAGAGGAGGAGTGGGAGAGTGCCAGGCAGGAGCGTAGAAGTTCATCCTGAACAAATAAAGCTCTGATCCCTCGTTGACCTGTTGGACAGAGTGACAAACTCAAATCCATCTCCTGACAACCTGGTGCTCACCTCAAGATGACACCAGTCTTTTGTTCCAAGAAGAGACAGGACCAACCAACCCTCCATTATCTCTTCATACCATATAATAACCATAAAGACCCTCAGAATGTGAGTTTAAGGGTGAGAAACTCTTCTGTAGTTGGACACCATAAAACAATTTCACTACATTTTTTTTGGTGATGTTTTTAACACATTTTCTTACATCCTCCCTTTGACTTTAGATTTCCTGGCTTTATAATTTACTAGTTAACATAAGCTATTTTATATCAAATTATATTGTTTTATAATGGCTGTTTCTGCACTTCTACCAGCTAAAGCAGCAGAGAAGTCGTTTTCTAAATTGCAACCCCAGCAGCTCCATTAGTGCCAGTTCAATCAATTTTATTGAAGTTATGACTGATATACTGTTTCATGCCTAAATGTAATTGCGACAAGTGCAGTATAAGCAAGAATATTGACACAATATTTAGGCACTGCATAGCGTACTTTAGGAATGCTGCCAGGTATTCCATCACACCCCTCATATCTGTTTTCATCTCCACCCTCCTTCTCACATACTCCTGTATCATTTCTTTCACTCCCTGGATTTGATGGCTTTTACTCTACAAGATGCCTTAAATCAATTTCTATAAATTTGTGGATGCTGAACTAGATGTGATCTAGTTAACCTGTATTCAGCCTTTATAAGCAGTATATAAAACATATATAAGCGCATTTTAAATGTTTATTAAAGGTAGAGTCAGTGATTCTGGAAGAGGATTGTTCAAACACTTTTAGTCAAATTCCGCAAATGTTTCCTCATGTTCTGCTAGCTGTCTGTTCTGTGTTGACACACAACCCTGGATCTGTTACTAGGAAGCAAACAAAGTGGCTAAGCTGTCCAGGAGCTTGCAGCAGACAGAGGGCTGCTTCTGTGGACAGAGATGCTAAACGCAGGTCGGGTGAGAAGTGTGGAGGCAGCAGAGAGGTGGAGAGTCTGGATGGACTGTTGTGCCCGCATGGGGCATTTTTTTCGTCTGTTCATGATAATGTGTGAGAGGAACAGAAGTAACTACAGCTGACGCATCACTCTGGATTCTGCCATATTTCTCTTTTGGTCGTTACCTTGATAATGCACGTCCAGAATCTGAGGCACGGAGCTTCAGAAGGAGCACGAAGGGAGGAGTGTATCTGATTTGATGTTTAGTTCAAATATCAATAATCTTAATCCAGAATGAATCTACCTTTAATGCTCAAGTAGGTAGAAGACCTCTGGATGTTATATCATTTAAACAAGGCTCCACTGCAAATAAATGTGCTTTAATTTTGTCCATGTATTTTAAAGCACAGATGCAAAAAAGGGCTCTGGTTGATCATCTGCTAATCAGATCTGGCTAAAAATGTTCACACCAAGCTGTTTGGGCACTTGCTTTCCATTCAGTTTTATGAGGATCACAGAATACCTCACATGGGTACTGACAAGTACGGGTCATGAGGGACAGATGAGTGGTTTCAGGGGCATTACCCTGTTGGGTAATTAATCTGAATACATGTAGAATGCAGCCTATTATTTCACTGCTGAAAATGTGAAGACACAGCTGCTGCACCAAACATTTCACATGTGAACCCAAATGAGAAAAGCAATGGAACAAGCAATAAACTGCTTTTCGACCAACAAGTAATGGATCTGCACCCGAGTGGTTAACCAAGTACCTGGGTCCTCTCCAATAATCGTCTCCAGCTGCCTGATCTTTGCCACGGCCTTCTGAGATGCCAGGCTGTACAACAAGGGATTGTGGGATACAAGGAAGCAGAGGGGGGTCAGCTCAGGACAGAAGTCTGTGGCTAGAGGGTCCACGCTGTCAGAGGGAGGAGTTACGGGGGAGGAAGGAGGAGAGTCTGGGAGGTCAGTCAGGAACATACAGCCTGGTGAGTGACTGAATGCCAAAGAAGGCTCTGGAAAGAGACAGAACATAATGCTGGTTAAATCACTCCATTAGACTTTTAGATTCTTGAAAATAGCTCAATTTGGACCTGACTGTCTGAGTTATATAGGAATGTTGAAGTTAACCGTATGTCAGATAAAAAGTAGTCGCTCAAATGTCAACCATGGGGTCTAAACTGGTTCAAACAAATTACAGTAGCTGCTGTAATTATTACAAAGTGACACCACAATTAGATAATCATAATGCTCACTGCTGCTGAGTATTGCCTCTATAGCAGTCACTCCACAGGCCCAGAAGACTGTGACATCCCCAGGCTGCAGCTCAACTGGCTCCCCATAGTCTGGTCTGGACAGGTCCTGTATGCCTAGCAGAGCTACACACACACAGATCACACCAACCTTTACATGTACTGCTGAGTTAAAGTGATTATCCTGGATACACTATATGTGTGTGTGTGTGTTTACCAGGGTCTCCTATGTGTACAGGAGCTCCATGTGCTAATGGATTGAGGTGAGTAACCTCCACTGCTGCATCCAGCAGGCTAGCTGGAACAGGACGCATAGTGACCACTAGAGGGCAGCTGAACGCTCCTGCTGGAATACAGGGAACTGCAGTCTGCACAAACACACGCATGTAAGTATTGTAGAGTGCAATATACAGCCAATGAAATGCTGATCACAAGTGACAAAGACAATGAAGCCAAGACATGAAAAGTGCTCTGTTGTCCAAATGCTTAAAGAGACATTTACATTTATTCATTTAGCAGATTCACAACATTGTGACACATCTAACATTTGCCCAAGATCCACAAGTACTTGACTGAGCTTTATACATACAATACATCAATGCACTCGACCTTTGTTTTTATTTTTTGTGAATCACAGCAGTGTGAGATCATCCCTCATCATGCTCTATAATGCTACTTTAACAACATGAGCATCTGTTTGTGGTCCATTAAACCCAGTCCTACTGTAGCTACCTGCAGTTATTGTATATCCCATCATTTTTCTTTCCAAAGCAGATACATCAAAGCAAGAAGGAGGGGGGAAAAGAGGCATGAGGTAAAAGCTACAGTTCAGCTCCACTTTCTAATTCATGATCATCATAACCAAGGTGTTGTAATTCATTTGCTAAACAAACAAGACCTTAGAAAACATTTGCACAATACCCTGTACATGCTGATGTTTCTGCCCTGCTCCACATTCCTGACAGGGACTCCAGCTTTCTTCAGTTTGCCTTCAAAGCCAAAACTGCAGCCCAGATAGAAACACACCATGTCTGACCACTGGTCATGATGCACGGCTGGCTGCTCTGATGCAGTCCTGGAACTGAATAACAAGGAGAGGTAAAGCTGGTAGGATCACAAAGTCAAGTCAATAGATGTTAATTTCTGTATAATGAATAATAACTGTTGAACATGCAGGGGTCAGAGTCGGGTCTACTGAACAGGCCAACTCATAAAAAAATGAGTGAATACACAGAATTGGAATTAGGGATAATTTTTTTCAGAATGTTATATCCCATTAGTTATCTTGTTTAAGCTCTGCACTCCACAGCCCTCTCTATCTCTATGTGTCTGAACTGCATCAAACTGCTTTCTGTGCAGTCTGTCTGTGTTTGTTACGCTACCTTGGTTGAGTGCTGTAATTCTGCAGACTGGATACTGTTTTCACCAGGCGACCCTCCTGATACACACAGTACTGAGAGATATCTGTCCTGAAGACACAGAAAAACACAAATACAAAAATCATAAGGCATGTTGAGGTGTCTTGCTTACTTTACATATACACTTTTTTCCCCATAACTTAAAATCTATCTCACTGAGAGAAAATCACTGGGATCATTTTTATGTAGAGCAACATGAGGGATGGCTGGGGTGCAACAGCCCTGAATTTCATAATGATGTTGACAAAGAAACTGTATTGAATGTGGAGATAGATAATATAGAAAATCACCAGCCTTACCCTTTAAGTAAAAAGCTACCCTGCACTTTAATCTGCACGGAGCAGTGTGCAGAGTGGTGTATTGCAAGGGTTATCTTAAGATGTATGTGTAACTGGTTTATCTTTACAGCACAGAAGTTTAGAGGAAAGGTGCTCCATGCATATTGGTAAAAAAATCTAATGAATGCATAAACGCACTCCAGCGAGAGAGGTCATAAAAGTGAACTAAAACTGAGTTAATGTGAAACCTGCAGACATTTGTTTGTACAGAGGTGAATGATTCTAATCTCTTTAGAAAATCATCCACCACAAGAAGGAATGAACAGAAACAGATTTACTTTAGGCTCCTTAAAATTAATTGATTAATTAATTATTAATTGGTTACGTCATGTGATGAAAAAAATAACAACAAAATGTAAAAGTATAATTGCAGTTTATGGGATGCTTGCTCAGTGTGTTGTGTATGTATAGGTATGTGTTACCTTATGTCAGCAAATCTAGCCAGAGGTAAACAAGACGTCTCTCCTGATTGGCTGCGATAAAGGAGTGGCAGGGGGGCGGGATTACTCCGACAGAAGGCCTCAAAGTCATTGGCCAGATGATTGGGCAGGATGACTATGTTAGCCTGCTGGTATCCTGACACACAAACACACACATAGATATTAAAATACTAGATACTTCAAATGAAAGCATCATCACAAGAACACTTCCATATTTTAAGACATATAAAACTACTCTGCTTCGAGTAACAATCTGCGTTCTGCTATGCTTTTTCCACAAAAAGTTCCATTATGTAGTTAAAACGTTCTAAAACTTGGACCTACTCATTCACTCTTATTGAAAATTCCAGAATCTGTCAATATGCAAATATTGTTAATTTCAAAAGTCTAACTGCTGGACAGATGTCTCCTCAGTGTTCTCAGTGTTTGTGCAATCGAGGCTTCAGGTTTGCACATCATATATAGTAGGCTGTACAGCATAAGTTGCATATTTGACCATGATTAGCTTCCAAACTACTTGTGATGTCACAAATCATGCTAGTGCGCACAAGTCTTTAACCCAGATATAAAACAAGTACAAAGAAACTTTCCTGCATCAGCAGATGAATGTGAAAACAAACTCTGCACATCATTCATCACAGTGAAGCTCAAACATCCAAGTGAAGGAGCAAGAAGAAAAACACATTTGAGTAGAGGGAGACTTTAAAAACTGGTTTTACATCATTTTCAGTCAGTTTCAGTCTACTGCTACAAACAATGTGCATGGTTCTGGTATCACCTGCAGCAATTCAGCCCTATTTTGACTGCACAAGCGTAACGACAAGTGCGGTGTGGTAGGTTTTAGGTGCACAGGTCTCCAGGTGCACCTTCTATTTTGGTTCATGTATGTGCAGCAGTGAAGGTGATTATGAAACACTCTCTCAGCCAGTCACTTTACTGCTCTCATAGTTCTGAAACACTTGTGGCAATCACAATTAAATGTGATAATGTCAGCTCAACATACAGAAAGCTTTTCTTCAGGAAATGTCTGGACAGTTCAGAGCATCACGACATGAACACATATCACCATAAATCAAAGACAGATGGGTTAGTTTTTTCTTCATCAGTTAGTTACTATAATAATGACAGAAAATGAAAAAAAACATTGGATCAGACAGTATTTCAGTAATAATTATAATATATGTCACCTTGTACATGGTCATGGTTAAGCAATTAATGTTACACAACAGCATTTACACTGCAATGTGTTTCAATGACAAAACATGAAACGCTACTTTTGCCAAAGGGAAGCTGTGAAAGAGGCTACGATGAGCTCACAACAGCAGATTATCAAGTTATAACCAACCAGTCTGATGTGTGTTGACGTGTGTGTGGTTATACTGTAGCAGCCTGGTGACATCAGGTGATTTAATGAGGGTAAACAGTGAACGGTCGTGCATAACGGCACTGTGCTCTAATCAGAGGCAGCAGATTTATCAACATATCAGTCCTGCTTCCTTCAGATGCTGCAGAGCTTTAATGAACAGAAGCTTTTCATACAGTATAAAGCAGCTGTGGACAGCAGATACTCAAAGAATCACCATTAATGCAGACTGATTTATTGACTTTCCTGCTTTAACCACATTAAATATTATTTTCTTTGCCAATTTAGGTTGGAGAATGTTTAATTGCACTAACTTAATCTGTTATTGCAGCACGTTTGCAACAAGTATTTTGTTTGAGAGAACAGAAGGGACTGAAGCACACTGATTAATTTACAGCCTTTAATTGTGCAAACAGACTAATACTTCATGAGTCTGAGTGGAGAAAGACAAAGGTCTTCATCTGACTCTGATGAAGACACAGTAGTGTTGAAACATTAGTCTGATTGCACAATTAAAGGCTGTGAATTGATCCGTGTGCTGCAGTCCCTTCTGTTCTCTGGAAGGCTGTTGTCCTCAGACTGAGAAGCACCTGATTCAACTGCATTTTGCTGGAGAATTTAATGGAGAACCCTGCAACCTCCAAGTATTTAGTTTGATCTCGTTGATAAAATCACAGCAGCAGCAGCAGCAGCACATTGATGCTGCGTCAGAAACAGACATGGTTCTGAGACGTCTGTTTTCAGGGCCACATTTATGACCGCGTTTCAACCAAAATACAACTGTCTTTGCGCTGCTTCATTAGAATGAACCTCCCATCTGTCCGCGCCGGCGATCTTTTCTGGTCACCAAAATACCACATAGACGCACAAAATAGGTTTCAAGGTCAGGAGAACACCAAATAGTTGGAGTGCTGCTTGCACTGGTCGTTACGGCCCTCTGGTTCTTACCGTTAGCTAATCCAGTCGTGGTGCTTATTCTGTAATCTTCCTGTCTGATCAACAGCCTCAATTCAGCAGGACTCAGAGAATTCAAAGGATCCGACTGCTCCATCACAGAACACACACACTTTTGTAACCTACTGTGACTACTACTATTCCACTCTCGGGACAAACTGCTGCAACCCTATAAGGTTCTAGCCCCTGGTCCAAAGCAGAGTCATGGACACAGGGGGTTGTATCAATACAAACTGCAGTGACTGACTGTTATAGACCAGCTACAGCAACAGGTGACTATAGTGGTGGAGGAGAACTTTGTTAAACATTCATATCAAATACTTAGATGGAGCAGTTACACGTCACTGATGATATAACCGGGTCAAATTCTGTCGAAGGCTCTGTCCTGTTTCTTACATGTTTCACTAGGGTTAATGTTCTCTTGAAGAAGAGATGGATGTGGTTAATCTTTGGAAAATGGAGCAGTAAAGAGAGGACTATTAACAGAGAGGAATATCTGCAGAGATGAAAGTGTTAAAAGTTTGACAGACACAAATACATAGACAGAAATAAAGCTTTATGAGACAATTAGAGAGAGACAATACAGACTTTGAGTCTGGCTTTCCAAATCCCTCACATACAGTATCATAACCACTCTCCTTCTTCCTCTCTTTTGACTTTCCTGTCTGTAAAATCACTTTTTAAGGCAATAAAGCAGCAATGAAGATGAAATGTAAGGGGACAGTGCAGATAGGTGAAAGAATATGTAAACTAGAACTCTGCTGCTGCCCTGTGGCTCAGCAGTGGTACTGCTCTGTGACCTCCACTGCTCAACGGATATTCCACTGTAAAAATGGCTTTCAGCTGAGGTCCTCATAACACATGTTCTGGGATCAAAACCTGAACCCTGTGGACGACCTGCTCTACCTCCTGAGCCACATACAAAGGGAAATTCTATTTCTATTTGTATGTGTGTGTGTTTTACCTGAGTCCATAGCAGACATAGAGATGCTCCTAAAGTATCTGAAGGAACATCTCACAGCTCTGACAGCAGTCAGCATGCTTCACCTAAAAAGCACAAACACACACACACACACACACACACAAACAGAATTTGTTATCAAAGTTGTAAATTGTTCTGTACTTCAAAATTCAAAAGAGAACTTACTGGCTAAGCCAAGGCAATCTGCTATTCCACATCATCCATGTGGTTTTATTTTCTGTCTCTTTTTCCACAGGCAAAACAAACAAACAAACAAACAAACACTGGAGAGCAAAGCAGAACATAGAGTGGCAGTTACTAGTCAATTTGTATTCCAAACTTAGGATGAGACTGTCAAATCAAACTTTGAACCACTCTTTCATTCAAAGCAAACAAACATATGACTGACCTACAAATGATGATGCTGCACTTTCATGAGGACGCTCATGAAATTTACGCTCCCTCTTTTTAGGAAACTGTTTGACTTCAGTGAGACAGTGACTCCAGTGAAAGTAGTGAGTTCAGTCTGTCGCTGGTTAAAACTGCTACTTTAGTTCAGTACAAAAGGCCTTTGCAGGCACTGTTTATGAGGTTATCACTTCATGATCGTTTCTGCGGTCACATGCTGTGTAACATGGCTAAGCTGATGATAGTGCCTTCAATCAGCAAGGGAAGCTGCACAGCTAAAAGCTACTTGGTCAGTGACATAGCTTAAAGATGCTGTATTAAAGGTTTGTCTGTAGAAACACTGGACACCTCTACACCTCTAATGCACTCACTCATGAGTATTCAAACCACATTTTCAAGAGATGGATGGAGTTGTTGAAAGTGAGGAAAATCTTAAAAAGTATTCTCACTGTGCTTTTTGTCAGCAAGAAACAACATTTCATGTGACATAAAGTGAAGGCTACACAACAACAACAACGACAACAACATATGACTTGAGTTCTGTGCTCAGCAAAGTTCATTACTTGGAATATCTGGAAAAGTTGACCACAGAGTTCTTTATTCTCTTTCACGTAACTGGATGTGATCAGACTTAGAAGTGTGGATCAAACATCTTGAAGTCATCTGTGGATGCAAAGATGCCTTGATTAGGTCAGAAAATACCAAACAGCAAAGAGCAATTGAAGCACACTGCAGTGGTCCCAATGCAAATATAAAGAGGAGCCAGGTGTGGGTTCACCTGTGATTGTAACAAAACTCCAAATGTCTTTCATGTTGATAAAACTAAAATAAAACCAACAGCAATGGAGTAGTGTGTTCTGCAGTTAGTACAGATGATGTGTAGAAAGTGCCACTCTGACCTCAACAAACACCGGAGATAGATATACTGTTCATTCACCCAACAGTTCATTGACAACAGTTAGCTTAGCCTACCAAAGCATCTGTACAACTCACAATATTTGCACTAATTTACAGTACAGAGTAGTTAGCAAAAAGCTTTACATCTGGTATGCTACTACAGCTGTGTTATGTGATTCCAGCATTTTACAAAGTCACTGGTTGTGACGCAGTTGTTTGATTTGTTTGTTTTACAACAACGGTCAAGTCGGACACGACTTCGGAAGTTACAGTCAAGCCAGCCGCAACGTTACTTCCTTCTGCGATACACTTGTGCATATACTTTTTTTTTTTTTTTTTTTTTTAATTTTGGAATCAAATCCTAATATTATTAATCGACTGTAAAGTAAGTGGCATTTGGAAATGAAAGCGACAGTAAACTGATAAACTGTTCAGTGCCTCCAAGTGGAAACACCTCATTACTGTAATAGCGAAAGTGTTTTTTTGGTGACTTTTGAAGGTGGCTCGCTGCCTTGTAACTGGTTCATATTTACAGCTATTGTTTATTCGTATACTTACCTTTCTGTCTGTTATGTCAACGTTCTTTTAGAGAGTTAAAATCCATGTGCAGTCCAAACATGAACGTATAAACATCCCAAAGAGCCGATAATATGAATACTGTTTATACTTACACTGCCTACTGATAGGAACAGACTTCCGGTAACCCTCCATAATAAGAGCCTAATATTGCCGAACTATAAAGGACGGGTTCACAATTTTCAAGTGTGTCTTAGAACAACAGGTGTCCATATATGTAATCATTCATTCTTCTTCAAATGTGCTTTCAGTGTAAGTGATAAGGGACAAAATCCACACAGTGTGTCATTTTGTGCAAAAATGCATTTAAAATTTGATGTGAAGCTTCTAGGGCAAGGACAGTAGTCTGAGTTAGTCTGAGTTAGTCATATCAAGTGGATATCGGACACATTCACAGTCTTTGTAGCATCAAATTCCCTCTTTGTGTTTCCTCACACAGTGTTTCCTTGTTGACCTGTGGTGGAAATATATTAACAAAAAGAGGAACATTGGCACTAAAAAGACTGTAACATTGAAAGATATCTATCTGAAGAATCATATTAGCTTAAGATAAACTTTTACAACTTTTACATTTTTGCATAGAAAGAGGACTGTAAAATTTATGTCCGAAATCACATACATTCTAAGTGCATTATGAAGGGATCTTCTGATGGTCAGTGTTAGAATGACCTATTGCGGCTGGAGTACGCAGTGAAAAAGAGGATCAGGAGAAGTCGGTCCAGTGCACCATATTTTTAGTTTATTTGCAAAAACGGTCAAATGACAAAACAAAATGAACCAGCAACAACAAGGACAGGTGGAAAATGGCGCCTTTTATCCTTTGTGCCCGGCATTGCTTATTGGAAAGCTCCATCCACAGGTGTACTTAAAATAGATTATCTCTGTATTTAACATTAAAGACAATTTATTTTTCACCCATAATCTCCATGCTTCACTCAGAAAAGAAAATATTTACAAACATGAACAAACCCAAAAGTAAACCCAAAATACACATATTCTAACCTACTACCAAAAAGTACTACCCCCTCTTCCTGTCCCCACTTGGTCTCTCCCGGGAACCTTTAAAATGGTGTTCCACCCCTGGGGACTCTTTTGGCTGAACACCTGGAGCAGACACAAGACAGGTAAGAGAAAAACCACTTATGCACATTCACGCCTTACTTTAACTTAGCACTTGTTTAAAACACAGTCATGTTGTTGCCTACACATTTCAAACAAACAATTTAACAGATCTACACATTTATTCTTTCCCTCCTGTCACCCCTCCAGGACCTCTGCCGTACTCCTGTGACAGAAGACATCCTCTCAATCAAATAAGGTTTTCAATATAAATGTGCAAAATATAAATGTGCAAATATGCAATGTGCAAATGGCAATAAAGTGCTTTCATTAAAAGTGTCGTGAAACATGAAAACAAAGACATATTAAAACATCTGTTCAAACATAATTTACAAATGTTTCAGAGTTTCCAGGTTTTAGTTTAGCCTCTTAAGGACTGAGCTGAAGGAGAACTGCACACAGACTTGTTTGTTTCATCAGCTTCTTCTTTATTTAAACAGCATTGTTTAATGTTTCGACTTACATCTTCATAAAGGACCAAACAGGAATCCTGAGTTGAAAACCGCTTTTTATATATCCAAACATCACACGGCATCCTGTAGGATAATCACATCATTTGGGAATCAAGCTATCATCTGTCACCTGCATTGCCACCTGTGTTTGCCTTACATGTTATGGCACCATCTTGTGGTTAAATTAAACACATCAATCTGGCCAAAAAACCCCAAAAATCTAAATCCTATATAATTTCCAACAAATTGTATCAACACTACCTTGCTACAGGAGAAGTTAGATCATGTTTCCTAATAGTGCCTTTTTGTTCTGAAATATGAATTTTCAATTATCATTCTGTCTTTCCCACAAACATCAAGGACTGACCCACATATTGTTATATGTGGTCATATGACCTCTTGCATTGCTCTTGCATCTGTTCAGGTTTCATGATATCTGGAGGTGCTTGTCTGTCACATAACAATTACTTTGCTGTGATGTCTGGAATCTGCAGCCGACAAACCTTGGTACATACTTTAAAAATATATATCAGTTCCCCTCTTATCTACATAATACACCCCTTTATTTACCAATTCAAATATAATAATGTCATTTGGTTGGTTGGTTTTTAGAACTTTTTGTTTTAACACAACACACAGTTTCATTAAAGTGAAAAACAAACATAAAATATCAACTGCAGCACATGAGCATGACATGGATCTATATAATCAATATACACTCCTGTGTTTTGGTGGTGTGGCTACCCTTTTTGTTTACCTTTTTATCACAGCTAGTTCCTTTAATGTACAACTAAAGTACACAGAAGAACCCCGGTGTGCAGTTTTACAAAGTGCACGAGACTACCCTACTTACGATTAGGAAATTTAAAAATGGATGTAAGAAGTGCAAATGAAATGTTTTCAGGTATTCTTTCTTTCCTGTATTGCATGTGGTCTTAGTATGAGATAATAATCTATAGTGCAGACGTGACTTGTTGCTTTTGTATGGTATTGATATAGATGCTGTGTGGCAGGGTCTGATAGGCAGGCGACCTTTCACATTTGTTGCTCAAGGATTCTAGGAAGCTATTTCGACAAGTCCGTCAAGGTCATCAAGGTCCAGCAATAAAAAACAAAACAAAACAAAATCATGACCAACAACAGGACTGATAAAACCATTTATTTGTCTTTTGTGATGGGCTAGCACAGGGGATGAAACTCATAACTGATCAGCGCAAACAAAAAAACTTTTGTCAGCTGCGTGTGCAAATAAACAAAACACTGTGAACTGCACATCCTGGCCTATTTAATCTGCCGTTAAATCATCAGACAGTCTAGGTCTGCCTGAGTAAAACATTACAAATGGAAAAAATGTCATACTGAAAGAGCTCCATCTCCAGCAGCAGCATCTACCAAAGCTCATATACTTTCTTGACCCATCACTGTGATTCTCATATCCTGGTATTATTAACCAAAACATAAATTGTCTTGTTACAGCACCACAACCTGATTGATAACCAGTAATCTGGACTGGTCTGGAGACACCTAGACCTATTTATCCAACAGTAACCTCAGAGTCAGAGTTTGAACTTTGAACCAGCCTCCCAGGCTTTGCTGTGTTGGTACCTCTGGTACTTAGCAGGGCTGGGAAGAGGGACTTTATAAAAGATCCAGGTAGAAGTGTTAGTGTATTAGTCAAGACTGAGAGGACTGAGGAACACAGAGGAAACCATTTCTTTCTTTAGCCCCATGATGGGTTACAAGTTGTGTCTGTTGCTGCTACTGAGCAGCTCGGCATTGGCTCGTAAGTAGCAATCCATTTAGATTTAAATTGAGAATATATATATATATATATAGAGAGAGAAAAAGTCTAAATGACATAATATTTTGTAATCATTTGTTGTTTAGAACACATGTTGACTTGTCACAGCATGTAGAAAGTGTATTTAATAACACTGATGATGCTGCATTCTTTTTAAGCATGCCAGTTCCACAGTCTTGTTATTTTGCACTCACTGTCATTGGTTACTGGATGTGTGTAAAAGGAACAGAACCATAATTATTGTTATAAGTTGCACCCGTGCTTTTCCTACTAAAGGCCTATTATTCTTATTTGTGTACCATCAGCAGTCATCAAGGCTATTATCATTATTACTCTTACATACACAGAGTGCATTGTTAGAACTGAATACAGTAGGGAGATTTAGCAGTAGATATAGAATATATATCTCATCAGCAGGAGTTCATTGTAAGTCACATTATGGATGAAACAAAGTGTTTGGCACTAATGTGAAAAGACGTTTTGCTCATTGCCCCAAGCACTGAATGGTTTAGGGCCAAAATACATATCTGATCTACTGCTACATTATGCACCATCTGGACCTCTCAGGTGGAGAAGCAGCTTTCAGTTTTTATGCACCACATATCTGGAACAAATTCTCAGAAAACCGTAGGTCTGCTGCAAGTCTCAGTTCCTTCAAATTGTAGCTCAAGACTGCCCTGTTTGCTGCTGCCTTTGATTAAACCACATTAAGGGTTAATATTTTACACTGCACTGTTATTTTTATTCTGTTCTTTTATCTGTTTTACTTCCTTTTTAGCTTCTATTTTTTAAAAATGTTTCTTTCAAATGTAACACTTTTAATTGTTTTTATATGTCTTTTTACTTGTCTTGCTTTTATATTCTGTGTCAATGCCTTTTATGATCAATGTAAAGCACTTTGAATTGCCTTCTGCTGGTATTGTGCATGTGCATCACCAGTGGGAAACTTGAGAGGAGCAGAGTCATTGTTGATGTGATTAGTGACATCTGTGCTTTTCCTACAATGACAAGTCAAAATGTCTGCTGTGAAAAAGCATTAGGGCATGTAAATGAAACAGAGTCATAATTAACATTATTAGTAACAACTGTAAATCCTTGATTAAAACAGCATAAACATTCAACATGTATATTTCTAATAATATTTTGTGGATTTATCACCTATTTTTATTTCTAATAACCTTATGCTTATTCATTTCTCATATGATCCCTCACTTTTTTTTTTTTTGCTTTCCAGAGCAAGACAATGACAATAATGAGCAAACTTCAACATGTCTGTGTAAGTTGCTATCCACACACCAGTTACATTCACATGAAAATATCCACAACTTAAAACTTCATCAAAAGATGTCAGAAGATGACTTTTCTGAAGATTGTAGTTGAGTAGTTTTCATTTATAAATGAAAAAAATAAGAACAATGCAAAAAGCTTCTATTATATGTTTTTAAGAATGGATAAAAATCCAAATTGATGCAACCGCAAAATTTTGGACTTTGGCAGATACAGTGTGTGTACCTGGAAAGAGCCGAGTGTGTATGTGCATAGGGTAGATAGAGGGGGCTAGAACTGGTAACAGATCGATGGTGGCTCTGCTAAACTAATAAACCCATGACCTGTTTTCTGGAGATAGCAGTAGAAACTGATGGACTTTGTGCTGTTTACCATTCAGTACAATAGCTGTTGTTCACTTAGAAATATAATTTAGCCACCACTTGGTCCAAAGGTCTGCTGCAGAGAGATGATGTGGAACCTTGACTGTAAACTCATGATGTAGGAGAACGATTCTATAGGTTTAATATAGGAACACACAAAGGCTCTAAAATGATTTGATCAGCCGTTAGAGTTCTGCACTGAGGGGACAAAGATCTCAGAAAGTCAATGTAACCATGTGATACTATTGTTTCATTGCAGTGACATCCAGATTCAAGGCCTATAAAAAATATGTCTACCAGTACACCACAGAGAGCAGGAATGGTGTAGTGGGCGCTGCCAACTTGAGGAACGGCCCCAAAGTCTCTTGTCAGGTACACGACCTTTAATGCGTCCCACTTTGTCAGTTCACTTGATTACAAAATGTTCTTGTCTGCTCCTTCCCTGTTCCTCACACTGACCCTGATTCTACTGTCACATATCTATAGGTTGAGATCGAAGTCCCCCAGGCATGTAGATTCATCATGCACACCAGGGAGTGTGCTCTCAGTGAAGTGTCTGTCATGGATCCTCAAGGCCAGCCGGTGTACAGGCAGGCCCCTGGTTCTGAGGCCTTCCAGGCTGCCATGGAAAAGTTAGTAAAAAACATTCTTCGTACAATCTGATACAATGACATGACGTCTCTGATGTAAGGCAAAAAAAAAAAAACAAACAAACAGATTTTTAGATCTTAAGTAAAGTAAAGAAAACTTTAAACTCAATACAGTCTCTGTTAGCTGTTCCAAAGTCTATTTTATAAAAAGGAGCCCTGGTGCAACAGAAAGTTAACCAAATCTGATTTTTCCATTTATATATGACACAAATCAGTTTTATTAATGATGAATGAGAACAGTAAACAATAAATAGAATGGACTTTAAATGTTTCTGGTATGAACGTGGCCTGAGCCTAGTTAAACAGCTGATCTTGTTTAATGTGAAATATTCCGGAATGGTCTGGCTGCTCTTAATCCAGGAACTCGCTGAGGTTTAGTGTGGAAAAGGTCACCAGCGTCCAGTTGTATCCAGAGGTGGACGAACCGGTCAACATCCTCAACATTAAGAGGGGAATCATCTCAGCCCTCATGGTGCCATTCATGGAGGATGAACAGACCAATCACATGGTCAGTATCTGCCTGGTCATGCTCTTTTGATTTAAATATATTTATTATCTAGAAGGCCAAATCCCTCATTTGCTGTTTTCACTTTCCAGAGCACAGTGCATGGCCAATGTTTAACAGACTACACGGTGAATGCCAGAAGGGACATTGCCACAGACGTGACCCTGACTAGAGATCTGTCGCAGTGTGACATGTTCCATGGCAGAAAACAGATCAACAGCCCCATAGCACTGCTGCAAAATCTGGTGAGACATCAGTACCTGCCTCTTAGTGACCTTAATATTACTGTGCAATGGATGTAAAATATGACACCCAGTCAAAAGAGAGAATGCTTTCAGGTGAATTCAACTCAGACAATGAGACACTTTATTGGCCTCTGGAGGGACTGCCTCTCTTTGCTTTCTCCTATATACACAGAAGTCAAAGGTCAAGATCAGGACAAAAAAAAGACCTCTTTCAGTAGGTGCACATGTGGAGTAGACTCATAGGTAATCAGAGAATTTAGGAGAGGGGAAGGTGGGAATATACCTCTTGAAATTGCTGGAGAACAGTTGAAAATGTGAAAGAGTTTGGGCACTATAATCTCCACTAACATTGAATAGCAAAGCAGTGTTTACAAAATCTTAAAGCAGAGATGATATTTTTTGTATAATTTGGAGTTTCAAAGGGTCCTGTGGTCCTGTTTTATGCGCCTTATGAATGCACTGAGGCCACTCTCGTCCATTCGCTCTGATTTATAAAGTTTGACTTCACTAAAAGACTTCTCAGTCAGCATCTGTCCTCTTTGAAGAGATGCCCCTTGGGGGGAAGTATAGACAGCTCTTCAGTGGTTCAAAAGAAGTATATTCCCTGTGGCTGTTCAACTCTCGAATTTTAAACCTATTACATTTTATGGTACATTTAGTTTTTAGTCCTTGGTATTCTTTACCAGGTATTTATGGTATTTTTGCACATTATATCTCAAGTCTTTTTGAGAGCACTTTTTTCCTGCAATTTTTCCTGTTACATGAAAGTAGGCTATACATTAACATAAAAAACATTTTGACATTTTTATTTCAGCATCGCCCCATGTCTAAGCTGATCACAAGCACCCAAGACTGCAACTACCAGTTTGACAATAAAGGAAAGCACATCACAACAGCCATGTGCACAGAAAAACACATCTATTTGCCCTTCTCCCATGAGTAAGACATCATCTGAGAACATCTTCAAAATGTGTATATATAAAGTACACTGCTATGTCTTTTGCATCACCTTCTAATCTGCCTTGCAGGGATAATGGGATTTCATCTGTGGTAACCCAGGATCTCAGCTATCAAAGCTCCAAAAGGCTCAACAACAGAGTATTTGGTAAATTATAATTTCAAGCATGTCTGCTGATCCTGATATGTATAATTTTAGTTCACAATTCTTATTGGGAAATGCAAAAATGGAATGCTAATTTTGTATTGCTACAGATGTGAATCTCAGACAAAGCAAGCCACTCCACTTTGAAGATCCTGATGATAAAGCTCCAGTCCAGACAAAGGACGCTGCTCTGAACACCCTGCAGGACCTCATGGCTTTGGCAGGTACAGACCAGGGTCAGAAGAGGACCAGTCTTTTCCATAAGCTTGTGTCCAGCCTACGTGCCCTAAGGAATGAGACCCTGAGCCAGACAGTCACTGAGATGCTGGATAGGTCTGTCTGGCTCACCTGGCAGGCCCTGTTGCAGTGTGGAACCCCAGAGTGCACCAGCGCCATCCTCCAGTCTATTAGGACCATTGATGGGGTATCACTAGAGGTGGATGCTCTTGTCTATGGGCTGAGTCTCCAGGCTAATCCTGATGCTGCACGGGTCCGAGACATGCTCAGCATGGCTCAGTATAAACAAAGCAAAGCAATTATGTATGCACTGGCCAACACAGTCAAAAAGTAAGTAAAATAAAAATTTTGCTGTTTAAAAAACAGAGATTTATGGTTATCAGACATCTTTTTTTTAATGTTACAAAGCTGAAATGTAGAAGATGTGCTGAGGTTAATGCCTGATTTTGACCAACTGTGTAACTGTAACTGCCACAGGTGACCATTAGAGGTAGACATTCTCAAATGTATACTTTTAACACATTTTTTTTTTTATCTTAACCAAAGAATATTATTATATCTTGTCTACAGGTTCCATAGAGGAGAGATTACTCCAGAGGTCACAGATGTGTCAAAGTTCATGGAAACACTCTTAAATGACTGCTCAGGAGAAACTGACCTTGACTCTGACTTTCCAATTGACCCTGAAGAGATGTCCTTCCTTGTATTGAGGGTACTGATAATCATTCAAGCATCTCACAACCTGTTTTGTTGTTAGTTCTCTGTCTCATTGTTGCAGTGCCCCATATTAATACTTTTTTCCCAATCTACAGGTTGTTGGTGTCATGGGTGAAGCCATGCAAGCAGTCAGCCCTGGCCTGATTTCCTCTATTTTGAGGTGTGCTAAGAGAACTGACATTCCATTATCAAACCAAAAGTCTGCCATACAGGCCTTTAGGTTGATGGACATCGACGATGAGGTATAGTAACACACACACACACACACACACACACACACACACACACAGATACACACACAGATATAGCATAAATTACTGAAACTTGAATATTGTGAAAATGTACAATATGCACATTTTTATACATATACTCTTGGGCTGACCCTAAGCACTGGTCACAACAAGCCAACTTGACTTTATCATTTGGTTGATCACAGGTCAGAAACGTCCTCATGGAGGTGTACCAGGATGCTCAGAGCCCTGTTGAGAAACGTATAGCAGCCTATCTGATTCTGATGAAGAATCCAAACCAAGCCTTTGTGAGGGACATTGTAAACACGTTGGAGAATGTGAAGGATGAGCAGGTCAAGAGCTTTGTGGTCTCCCACCTGAAAAACATCCAAAACTCCAACGAGCCACAAATAGAACAGTGAGTAATAGCACAGCAATAATTAGTAAGCTATTAGAATAAAGGACCTAGTTTGTTAACAGACATTAATTTTATTAACAGCTTTTTAGAACATTTAGTGTCTGCTTTCATTCTATAAAATAATACAAAATTACCAAAAACTTACTATATAAATATAATGCTACTGTACACTACCAACTCTGCACCAAACAGATAGAGTTAGCAATTAGCTGGTGAACATGGCAGAGCATTTAGCGGCTAAAGAGACATATATTTCTCTCAGGAGTTGATGTAGACCAGAGCAGTGCTAAAAGCATGTAAGGGAGTATTGCACTTAATTTCTTTAGTGGTGGTAAGTGACTGCTAATGTTTCTATGTTTCTACTGGATGTGTACATGGGCACATGTTAACCAGCGATTTAATGAGGTGATAAGATGTTATCATTGTGGGTTTTCTTGTTAGGAGTTCTTCTGCCCCCAAGTGACCAAAAATCAATCAATGCATTCCTTTTAATATTAGGGAAATTAATTGAAGCCAAAGTAGAAGCATGTACATTGGGTAAAGACAATGGTGTGCCCACAACCTCTTTTGAATTTAAGAGAAAATATAAATATTGTTGTTTTGGCACTGTGTAATCTCACTAAAACCTTTATTCTCCTTATCAAAGACTCAGGGAGTACATTGAGTCAGCCTTGAAAGACCAGCTGGCACTCACAAACATGATCTTTGATGGTGTGTCACGCAACTACAAGATAGACTCTCCCTTGGGTTCAGTGCAGAGCAACTTCATCTTCGATGCCACTAACACCTTACCCAAGGAGGTGATGTTGGAGACCACTTTAAAGGTTTTTGACTACAACCATAACATCTTTGAGGTATGTTTTCAATAGCATAATTCTTAGGTGTGGTGATGACACACAAGTTAGCCTTGTTAAGAGTTTTAAACATCTACAATTTCCCCCATCAAGATTGGTGTTGAGGGAACAGGATTTGAACCAACAATTGACGCTCTTTTTGGAGAAAGGGGTTTCTTCCCCGAATCCGTTTCCAAAGCCATGTACTGGGCAGGTGACAAATCTCAGATGCTCAAGGATGTTTTGGAGAGAATCACACCCAACACAAACAGAATGAGGAGACAGAGACAGGTGACACAATTTTTGGATTTCTCAATACATATTGTGCTTGTTTATGCTGCCTTCTCCAACTTGTAAAACTGCATTTACTCAATATGAAAGCAGCTATGAAATTACTTGGATATATTGTTGTTGCCTACAACAGCTTCATTGCTCATGCATTGCCAGGAACTAATATATATATATGTTGATAATATCTCTCCAGGATTTTTTGAGAGATATCACAGACAGTGTCCAGAGGCTGATGGGTGACATTCATTCCTCTCCTGCCCCTGAAGCAACTGCCTATTTCCGGCTTCTGGGAAATGAGATAGGATACATGAAGACCAGTGAAATGAGAGAAATGGCTAGCACTCTATTCATGTACTACCACTATTTCATCAGGATTCTGCCCAGCCAGGTCAGATCTATTGTTTCCTGACATGAACACTTCAAGAGAAAGAAAAACTCCAAAACTTGTGTTCTTCTAATTTAGTTTGAGATTAAAAACTACAAATCTAATCCTAACTACCTGTAACTGACAATCCTCCTCTAACACATTTGATTTACACTGGTAAATTTATTTAAAACAATTTAGGTTTCATGGGTAACAGTTTAGATTAACAGTAGTTAGTTCAAAATTGACTCAGCCACAACTCTTTGGTGTGGATTTAAGATTATGGCTCAGATTACTGATAAAGAAGAAACAAGACCACTAGTCAACCATGCTAGTGGCTCTGTGCGGCTGCACTTAGCTGAATGCTAATGTCAGCATGCTGACATGATTACAATGGGAATGCAAACATGATGATGTAGATAATGTTTACAATGCATGTTAGCATGGTAACATTTACTAATTAGCATTAAAGACAAAGCTCAGCTGAGACTAACACAAATGTCATTCATATTGGACAGACTGAAATTTTGACCTCATGGTGACAAGTGAGGAAACATCAGGGGATCATAAAGTCATCCATAAATATCTGCACAAAATTTCATGGCAATCCAACAGTTGTCGAGATATTTCACTTTACATTAAGTTATAATGTTCATGAATAGATTATGCCTCACAACCATCTTTTGTATCCTCTTCTTCGTCTGACTTTATAGTTGTTTGCATTTCCTCAATTTCATAGATTCATATAACCTGTTTATTTTATTTCCAACAGGCCTTTTTGTCATTGATATCTAGCACTGATCATGACATTTTTGCCCACTACATCTTCATGGAGAATGCCTTTTCATTACCTACTGCCTCTGGCTTCCCTCTGAAGTTCTCACTGGCTGGAGTGTTTGCCCCTGGTGCAAAAGGAGGCATGACTTTCACTTCCAACATGGTAAGCTAGCTTCTCTTCATCTTATTTTACATGTATTTTACAATAAAGTTGTAGCTACTGTCATTTTACGCATAGGGCCCCATGTTTCCAGCCCATGTGAATTATTGCTTAAGGCTTTATTTTTTTCTTTTGCATCCTTCTCTGTGCAGGGTGCCCTGTCCTTTATGCCTTCCATTGGATTAGAATTCATCACCCAAATGGGTGTGCACATTCCAGATTATGTGGACGCTGGGCTTCAGATGCACACTAATATGTACCATGAGAGTTCTCTCAACGCTAGGGTCAACATCAACAGAAACAAGATCAAACTGTCCATCCCTGCTCCTAAGTCAAACACTCAGTTGTTCAGTGTTAGGTTAGTGGCACATGTCTCATATGACGCAAATCTCTTTCCAAAATGACATATGACATGAGTACAATATTGCAAGTGTCATGTTGTACTCTCTCATCACTTCATAAATCTTCTCTCTATTTGGAATACAGCAACAAGGTGCTGTCAGTCTCCTCTGGTCAAACAAAAATAGTGCCATCTTTGGTGGAGGACCGGACTGATTCAACTGACTGCCAGCCGCTATTCAGTGGTCTAAAACTCTGCACCATAGTCCGTTACTCCAATGCAACCTCTATGGACCAGGCCCCTTATTACCCTCTGACAGGAGAAACTATGTAAGGAGAAGCCACATTAGAACATCTAAGTTGAAACCCACTGATGGAATGTGATGATGTTTGGTTTTAGTATTGTCTATTTGGTTAGCTATCATGCATATGTTTAAATAATCAATATTTTAGCATAATGCAATACTCTGTGATTTACCTAACCAGATAATGCAGATTTTATGAAACCTGTGTTGTTTTTGTAGGTTTGCAGTTGAAATCCAGCCCACAGGGGAAATTTCAGAGTACACTGTCACCATGACCAGTGAAACACTCCGAGAGGGTAAAGAGGGTCGTCATAAAGTAGATTCTCTGAAGCTAACCCTGAAGGCTGAAGGTACTGTTATAAGATATTATTTGTATGTTAGTGCTCATGTAAATTTGAACAAGCCGGCTAAATATCCCAAGACATTACATCCACATTGGACCTGAAATTAATTTAGCCTTTTCATTAACTGTAGCCACAATTTTTCTGAAACCTTTACCCTACCCTAGTTGCCATGCACAGATATTATAGGATGCAAATGTTAAGAGCATGTCATGCCAAGGTTGTTAGGCATGTATTTGGAACTGTTCAGAGTCTAGAATGAATTAATGTGTTCCACAAGATTGTCTATAATTATGCCTGCATACATGGTGTAACAGGGTAAAGAAGACAAAATGTACATTTATTAGGTGCACATATCACTAACGACATTGATATGGGCACCTGTGCTAATAGATCTAGAGGCAATCAGTTGCCACTGTAACATAGATAAACACTGACTAATTAGTTTAATTTCTGATTTTACTAGGTGATGACTCAACAGAGGCTACAGCATCTCTGAAATACAATCGCAATAAGAATATTCTCACCACTGAGGTTGTCATCCCTGACTATGATGTGGAAGCTGGCATCAAGCTGGCTGTAACTGACAGTAATGCTAAAGGAATGAAAATGCGAGGCATCACCATTGATATCACCAACAGGAACATCCCGCAGCTGACTCTGGTTGGACGCACAAGGTACATGCTGTAGTTCTAAAATTGAGCCTTAATTTTTTCCTAATGATAGATAACGCCAAAGTTTCAGCTGTGCTGCTTAGTTTCTTAAACATTCCTGGAAATGAGGAACATGAATAAACTGAGACACAATCCAAACAGAGTTACAGTATTTTCAACCTACATGTACTTTTAAATGTAGACTTGAAATGATGAAGGACGCCATGCTGCAACTCCAGATGGTCATTCCCTCTTTAAAAACTGATGCCTCGGTCACTGCAACCCTGAGGAAGGATGAAGATATGCTCATGGACTTAAAGACAGTCATTAACCTCCCTGAGACATCCTACCAACAGAAAACCTCTCTTAAATATGGTAACCATTATCCATCTCTTATGACTTCAGCATAGAAGACAGATTCAAAAGATCTATTAATTTGTATATTTGTTGGAACATTTCTCTTAAAAGATGCTGACAAGTTTGAGGTGGAACTAAAATCAGACCTGAATTCAGAGATTCAGAAACTGATACCAAATGTAGAGGATCGTCACAGGCAGCTGCAACAATTCATCGATGATATCCTGGACCAGAAAGTGGCAAAAACTGACATGAAACTACGTCACATAGTCACCAAAGGAATTGAGGTAACTTAAACATTTGACAGCATATTTATTACTTGTGTCAAGAAGCTTGTGTTTTCAGTCTCATTATTTCTGTGTTAGTTAGCATGATGATGTGCAAGAATATCTAAATTTTAGTTAGCTCATGAGCCAAAGATGAACTGATTATTTTTTGGTGTGGATAGTGTCATGATCAGTTTATGACATTAATGCCATGATTCTTGAGAAGTTTCTGCAGTTATTGCCAAATTTAGATGAAACCTGCATATATCAACACTTAAATAACTTTGTATTTGTAGCTTTGTCTTCAGGTATTGAAGCTGAAGACAAAGCTCGATATATCATGTTGCTATACAACATGATTTATCGAAATGGCTTTATCTCAGTGGCCAACTCATTGAGAAATTTGCACTGTAAATTTATTTGACAGAAATAGATGTTCCACAAAAATCGCCATTTTTGTTTATCACTGCATATTTTGATTCTAGATCTGGATCCAGCTGCATATTAAAGACATATACCTCTCTCTGAGTGCTTTCAAGCTCAGTTTTAGTTTAAAGTGAGATTTAATTCATCTTTTTGTCACCCTCTAGGCAGGTAATATTTGGCTGGACAAACTGACAGCAAGTGTCCCCAGTCTTGCAAACCTACGAAATAAGAGAAGTCTTTCAGATCTCACCTTGCCATCCCTGCCTGAGAAATTGTTCCTGGAGTCGTAAGTGTTTAATATAGAATTTTATAACATTAATTTAACAGAAACTCTAACTCAACATTCAGCTATACTAGTTGTTCTGGCCTCTGGTTCCCTATGCAGTACAGTTGTTTTAATATTATTTCAGGTGCAAAGTTTGAAAGTGGAATGATATTGATTATCCTTTTTTTTTTTTTTTTTTTACAACAGTGACAGCTTGTTCCGATACCAGTTCAACAAGGACAAGATGGCCATCTCACTTCCTCTGCCACTGGGAGGCAAAAAGTCAAAAGACCTGAACATTCCCACCACTCTGTCTACTCCTCTCATAGATTTACCAGCGATAGGCCTATATATCCCTGCTAAAAACGTTCCACTGCCACCATTCACTATACCACCTTCTTTGGATTTCACGGTACCCCTTCTCGGTCTCGCTGAGGCATCCACCAAGATCAACAGCAACATCTATAGCTGGGAGGGTTCCATCTCTGGGGGCAACAACACTGTTGATGTCCCAAACTACATTGCACAGTACAAGGTCATGGCCCAGTCACCTTTCAACCTACTGTCATACAAGCTTGAAGGTAACTTTCTTGTTAAAACACCATTCTTAATAGTTAAAGAAAAATTGCTTTGGCTTATGTTTTTCAAATCAGGAACATTGGCATGAATTCTAAGATTAAGACTTGATGTATCTATTTCCACTAGTTGATCAAAATGTTCTCTACTATAAAATTAAACTTATGCTACATCTTTCTCTGTGCTATTGCTGAGTACTACATGTGTAACATATATATTCTTTCTGTCTGTTTAAAGGAACCGGGATGATATCAGGAAGAGCTGATGATACTCTCAAGTATGTTGTGAATAATTCATTCAGCCATAGCCTCATTGAGACAAGTTTCAATGAGGCTGTGGTCTTAGAAACCTCACAGGTGATGAACAAAATCAATGCTAGAGCCAACTACAAGATTGAAGCCTCTAGTCCACTGGGCTTCCATGCCTCTCTCTACACCTCTACTCAGTCAACTTCCTCTCTAGATTCAGGTGAAGTTACAGGAGATGGCACCTTGGACGGAACACTTAAAATAGGTTCATTGTATACTAATACCTCCTACACCCTCAGCTACAACCTGCATCCATTTGAAAGACAAGGGAGAGGAGAGTCCACCCTGCGCTTCGACTCTCCATTCATTCAAGCTCAAAACATGATCCATGGAGTCTACGCAAACTCAGAGTTGAATGTTGTTTCCAAAACAAATGTGCAGAATGACATCCTCAGGCATGTAGCAGAGCTCAAGTATAAAGATGCACAATTGACCCTAAAGTGCAATGCTGTTGCCACAGCAATGGGTAAATCACTCAATAACAAAGTTGAGCTTGGTGTGTCCAGCCATATGGCCATCCTCAGAATTGAGTCACAGGCAGATGATGAAACAAATAGGGCATACTCAGTTATCTCAGGCTCCCTGGATTCAAATGGACTTGAGGTAAACTCAGAGGGTTCCCTCACCTTTGACACAGGTCGTGGATTGCACAAAGCGTCTGTTATGGTCGGCAGAAATGGTCTGACTACAAGTGGAACTAACAACATTCAGTGCAGCCCTTTGACATTTGAGAATATTTTCAATGGTGCCATAGACAACAATGGAGCATCCCTGTCTTCCAAGACCAAAGCAATGGCTGATGAAAGTAGAGGAGAGCTGAACATAGAGGGTAAAATCACAGCTGCAGAAGCCTCTTTATATGGTGTCTTTAAGGGCAATGCATACGATGCAACCACAACAAACAATATGAATATTGTATTGAACAGAAGGGCTTTGACCTTCACTAGCAATAACATGGGAACACTAAAGGAAATGAAAACAGAAAATAGCCACACATTGACCCTGACTCTATGGACCCTAGCCCTCCGCTCCAACACTGACAGCTTCATATGTGAAGATATTCACTATAAACAAGACACCAAAGTTGATATGAAGCCATTTGTCATGTCATTAGATATGACAAATGACTTCAAGTTTTATGATGTCAGTTTGAACAATGAAGGCCACATGAAGCTTGAGCCAATTAAGGTGCACCTGAGTGGAAGTATGAAGGGAGCATATGGGGAAGGACACAACATCAAACATACCTATGAAATCAACTACAATGATATGGCTGGAACAATGAAATGCAGCACTTCTGGAAATGTATTTGAGGCCCAGCTTAGTCACAACTGTGAACTTGAGTTTGCTGGACTTTCCTCCAAGTCAAACTGTGAGGCACGAATAAATTCTAAGCCTCTACGTTTTGACAGCACCATACGCACCATGGCATTGCCTTTTAGCCTCACTGTTGATGCCCTTGTCAACAGTGATGGAGAAATTCATCTATATGGGAAGCACACTGGGCAACTCTACAGTAGGTTGCTGGTTGAAGCTGAGCCCTTAGCTCTTGCATACTCACATGACAGCCGTGTGTCAACCACACATATGCTTCCAAGTGGGGAGTCATCCACTCATTTAGATAACAAATTTGATGGCCTCCTGATACCAAGTGACCAATCTCTCACCTGGAAGATAAAATCTAAGCTGAACAACCATGCTTATAACCAGGACATCAGTACTTACAATAATCCTGAGAAGATTGGATTTGAGTTTTCAGGAGTAATGTTGACAGATATTTTCAGCAAGTTGAGCAGAGACAAGAGATCAGTACCAGACATACAAGAGTTCAGTACGGCTGGTTTCCTCAAGTATGACAAGAACAGTGACTGTCATATCATTGAAATCCCATTCATTGAGAGCTTTCCTGTTGCCTTTCAACACCTCAAGAATACACTTGTTCAAGCCTTAGAATCACTGCAACAGTTCATTGACAATCTAGATATTACTCAGTTAATCACTGACTTTAGAGCCAGGTTAGATCGGCTACCAAGGCAAGTGAGAGACTTCATACAAGAAATTGACTTGGAGAATAAAGTAAATCAAGTAAAAGTAAAACTTGATTATTTGATAGATGAGTTTTCTATAACAATGGATGACTTGGAGATCGCAATGAACAACTTAAGAAAGAACATGGAAAGTACGGTGATGGACATTGCCAGCAAAATTAGAGACCTCATTCTTACAGTCAAAGACTATGTCCAGGCAGGACACCTTGCTGACAAGATAACAAATATACTTTCACAAATTGGAAATCAGCTAAGTGCATTTAATGAGAAGTATGAAATCAAGCTTTCACTTCTTAAAGCACTTGATGCCATTGAGGACATCATCAGACAGATAGATTTAAAGAAACTCACTGAAAGCAGTGCTGCATGGCTACAAGATCTTGATTCTAAATATGGGATCTTGGAGAAAATCAAAGAAAAACTTTCTGAAATGAAACAGGCCATTGAGAACTTTGAAATCAAAATGTTCCTCCAAAATGTAAAGGACTACCTTCTTTCAATTGACGTGGCCACGTTTGTCGAACAGCTTTCTTATAAAATCCCCTCTTCAGAGATTGAAAGAGTGATTGAATCCATGAATGATGTTATTGTCAACTGGATTGACGAATATGAAATCCCCAACAAACTCAATGCAGTGTATTCCTACATTAGGGATCTACTTTTGAATTATGATATTGATGATAAATTCAAAGAATTAATGGATCAAGTAGTAGTTCTCATCAAGGAATTTCAAATTGAAGAGACTGTGCAGTCAATGGTAGATGCTCTGAGAGATATCAAATTTGAATTTGTTTATGATAAAATGATGCAATTTCTGTACAGTGTAACAAGTCAGCTTAGAGAAATTGACTTTAAGGAAAGCATTGAAAAACTTAATGAACACGTTTCGTCAGTGCTTAAGTCAGTAAAGGAATTTGACTATAATTCATTTGTTGATGAGACCAACAAGAATATTGCTGAACTGACAAACTATATCAACAAGCAGATTAAAACATATGAGATTGTGCAAAAATTTGAGGCTGTTAGGGAGTTTTTGAGGGAGATCCAAAGTGCCATCTTCAAATATTTGCACAAACTCAAAAACACAAAGGTGGCTGATGCGCTAAATGAACTAAAAAATGTGCTTGACACTACAGTTTACAATGACATCAAGTTGAAAGTGCAGGATATCCTTGAAGATATGAAACAAAGAATTCTTGACATGGATATCAGAGATGAAATGTACATTTACCTACAAAGAGCAAGTGACTCCTATACAAATGTAGTTACCTACATTTCTGTTACGTTAAACCAACTATTAGACAAGATCAGCAGAGTGGTGAAGGACAACAAGACTTTCAACCAGATAAAGCAGGCTGTAGATGGAGTTTTGGATGCATTGAAAAAAGCTAAGATTGAAGTTCCCACTTTTACCGTACCTCTTACTGATCTTGTCATTCCTGCATTTACAATCAAGTTAAACCAATTGCAGGAGATCAGCATCCCAGCTCAAATTACGGTCCCTGAGTTCACCATCCTCAACTCCTACACAATCCCTGCCTTGACAATAGACTTTGATGAAATCAAAGCAAAGATAGTTGCAATCATAGATGACATCAGAGAATTTCACATCCAAATGCCTGATCCTGAGGAAATCTTTGGGGACCTGAAAGTTCTTTATTTATCCGAACTACCAGATCTCACCTTTCCTGAAATAACGCTTTCAGAAATCAAATTTCCAGCCATCAACATCCCCAAATTGAATTTGAAGGACTTTGAAATCACAATGCTTCCAATTCCAGAGATCAAATTGCCTGAAGTTCCCAGTGACATTTGTATCCCAGTTTTTGGCAAACTCCATGGAGAATTTAGAGTGAATTCACCACAGTACACTCTTGTAACTATAGGGAAGATTGAGAATTCAACCTCCACACCAAAAAACCCACAGTTTATGGCCACCATTACTTCCCAAGCCAAATCACCTATTGAGCACCTTGAATACACTTTTGAGGCCACTGCTCAGTTGGAGGCTCCCAGAATGAAGAAGCTGCTATTCAAAGAAACTGTGAAAGCTACACATATGGCCCTCTCAATTGATCATGAAGGATCCTTGACACTTGCTGGCTCCTCTGCTGAAGCCTCTGCCAAGACCACTACGAAAGCCACAACTCAAATGTATACAGCAGATTTGGTCAACAACATGGCACTTACACTGAAGAGTGGAATCTCTGCAATCATAGACACAACCTACAACCACAACTTGGACATCCCATCAATGGAAACCTCAAGTCAGGCAACAATGAAACAGAATATGGTAGCTACAATTGAATCTGGCAGAATTACTTTTACAGGGGATACTACTGGTAGTGGAAAATGGTCCATTCAAGACTACTCCGATGAAGGCGCACACAAAAGCAATGTAGAATTCAACATAAATTATAGTACTGCCAAGTTAACTTTTGTAGGGGATACAGACTGTACAGCCTTTAAATTGAAGCAAATGATGACTGCTGAATCAGTAATACTAAGCCATATCACTGTTGAAGCAAGATGTGAAACTGAAGTTCCATCTGTCGCGAAGAGTGTCACAGTTTTAAATGGAGAGGCCCATATTGGGGACTTGAAACTTGCACTAACAGCCTCTCATGATGCTGTTCTCACTGGAACTACGACTGGATCCATGTCCAACTCGTTGGAATTCATGGCCCATCCATTTGATATTGTGCTTGATGTTAAGAATAAAGTAAACTTAAAGATATTCTTTCCACTCAAGCTTACTGGTAAGGTGGATCTCCAACATGACTATGGTGTCATACTCAACTCTGAGAAGCAGCGGGCTTGTTGGTTTGCTTTGGCAAGATTCAATCAATACAAGTACAATCACAACTTCACAGCAGAAAATAATGAAATGAACATCTTCTTCTACTCATTAGCTAATGGAGAGGCTAATCTGGACTTTTTGACTGTTCCTCTCTCTATCCCAGAGATGACTGTACCTTACCTAGAAATCAAAACCCCTGAGATCAGAGACCTCTCTCTGTGGGATCATACTGGATTCAAAACCTTGCTTACTTCTCCTCAACAATCATTTGACATGAACCTAAAACTTCATTACTACAAAAACCCTGATATGCACAGCTTTGAATTATACCTTGAACCAATCTACAATGCAATCAGTGACAATGCCATCATCATCCAGGCTCAATTTGAACAATATCGAGACAAAGTAGTTGTACTTCTAAAAGATTCATACAACCAGGCAAAGTCACAGTACATCAAACACAAAATGGACACTTCTAGCCTGCCACCTAGAATCTTCACTGTCCCTGGATACAAAATACCAATATTGAATATTGAAGTTTCTGCCTTCCAGGCTGAAATGCCTGCCTTTAGCTACATTGTTCCCAAGGAGCTCAGTACACCAAGCTTCAAAGTTCCAGCATTGGGTTTCTCTGTGCCATCCTACACGCTTGTGCTACCATCTTTGGAGTTACCGGTCATCCATGTTCCAGAAACCTTAGGTGAAATAAAGCTGCCCACTTTCACACTACCAGCCATTCAGAACAATATTTTAATTCCAGCCATGGGTAACATAACTTGTGACTTCTCCTTTAAATCCACTGTGATTAATCTAAATGCTAATGCTGGCCTTTACAACCAGTCTGATATTATTGCAAGATTTGGTGCTTCCTCAACATCTGTGTTTGACATTTTTAATGGAAAAATTGATGGTACTACTAGCTTGACCAGGATGAGAGGAATAAAACTGGCCACTACCATATCCCTGGAGCATAAAAATGTGGAAGCAAACCATGAATGTGCTGTTAGTCTCACCAAAAGGAGCATGGAAGCCTCTGTAGGCAATACTGCAAAAATCAGTCTACCATTCCTCAATCTAGAATTGAATCAGGAACTCACTGGAAATACGAAGACCAAACCAAATATCGCCTCCAAGAATAAAATCAAATACATGTTCAGTATTCCTTGGATTGAGTCTGTGGGCAAGGGAAACCTTGATACAAACTGGGCCCTGGAAACACTTTCTTCCTATGTGTCGCTGGAGGCCTCTACCCAGGGGAAGTCAGACATAACTATAATGGACAGTTGTAACTTTGCTGGAGATCTTAAAAATGAAGCCAATTTCTACCTCAATGTCAATGGCCTACGTTCAACTGTCATGACTGACTTCAACTCAAACATTGACAAACTGGAGAAACAAAAACGAAGCTCAAATAATATCTTCCAGTTTGACATGAATAAGAACTTTGCTCTTGAGGTGTCTTTGCAACGTATGTTTGCAACAGTTGATTACACCAGCAATAACAATGTTGATTTGGCTTCTTTCAACACAAATGGGAAGCACACTCTTAAAGGAGAACTAGATGTTGTTCCTTTAACAACCTTCAAGACTACAGTGAACATTGATGCAAGTCAGCCAAGTAGTTTGGGTCATGCTGGACTCCTTCAGAGCATCAATCTTGCCATCAGTTCAGATAAGCAATCTTTCACCTGGAGTGGTAAGGAACAGCTGGCATCTCTCATCCATGCTTGTGATTTACTGGTTTGCAATGATGAATCTGAGGTACGCATGGACTTGACTGGATCAGTGGAAGGCCACCTAGCTTTCTTGAAGTCAATTAAGCTTCCAGTATATCAGAAGACCCTCTGGGACGTGCTCAAGTTTGATCAGGTCACAAATATGGACAACTTACAATTCCTTAACATCTCTTCCAGTGTTGTATATACAAAGACCATGGAGGGCCAGGAGTATGCTATACCATCTAAACTATTTGAAAATGGTGTCACTTTTAGCATCCCTGAGATCAACATTGCTGTGCCTTCTTGGGTAAAAGAAATTCCACGCTCCATTAGGAACGTAGACATGCGATTTGAAAATCCTGATGTCCCTGATCATCTCACTCTTCCTCCTGTAATCTCAGTTCCAGCCTTTAATGTGCCATTTACCAACTTGCACATGGAGCCATTTACATTTGATCCTAAGAACCTTAACGTCCCTAAGATTATCACCACCACAGCCTTTGACATCATGCTGCCTGGCTTACCAGTAATGTCAGTGCCCAGTTACGATATTAACACAGAATATTTCCAGGGAAAAATGTCATTCCTTTCATTTAAGATGCCACAATATGAAATCACAGTATCATCTTTCACCTTACCAAAATCTTTTGACATTGGAGAGCACACCATTAGCCTAAATGAGATCGCAAGTCATATTTCAAACTTTGAACTTCCAACCATCGTGATTCCGGAGCAAAAAATTGAAATCCCTGAAATTGCCCTCCACCTGCCTTCAAGTGTGTTTGTCCCAGCCTTTGGTGCCCTCAGTGCCACTCTGAAGATTTCCTCTCCAATTTATAATGTGTCAACAACTGCAAGCCTGGAAAAGAAGGACTCCAGCCTTGTGACTTCACTGAATTCCATTTGTACTTCTACCATGATCTTCTTGGAATATGACCTTTCTGGTAAGACTGACACACTCTCACATTGCAGAACTTATTCTTTATTTGATAAGAACACTGTGTGTGAATTACTGGATCTAAGATATTGCTATATATGTATAATATTTTATTTTTCGCATGTCCCCTCAGGCAGTGCAACCCTTGAATTTTTTAATGGAGGCATCAGTCTAAATGGGAAGTGCAACTTGATTCATAATGATGTAAATGTCAACTGGCAACATGTTTTTACACAAAACTTGAGGTAAGCATATACAGAATACTTTGTGCTTCTTTAGTCTATCATTAGATTTGAAGTCTAAATTTATTTGCTACATCTCATCTCAATTTCAAAATGAGTAGGTTCTATATATTTGTTTCCGGCATGTTTAAAGTGAATGTATTCACAAACTATTGGACAATCTCACAGGCTTTAAATAATTAGTGAGAACCCCAGGTTAGGAACTCTGATGAAGAAATGAACAAGACTCTTTATCTTAAGTATGAGGTCTGGTAGGCACTGTTGTAAATTTTGATGGTCTTTAGAATGCTGCCATGTTTGATCAAGATAAATCTTGATTTAATATAAATATTGCTTTTCTTTTTTTCAGGACAAAACGTCAAACCCCTGTGGCTGATTACATGTAAGATTTTTAATACTCAAAGGCTGAATTTCTGCATATTTCAGCAGTTCTCAAAAGAGTCCTTACTCAAAAAATGACACGAAATACGTCTACTTACAACTGTTTTGTTTGTTTTAAAGGGCGTCTCGTCATACTCTTAATGTTGATATCACGAGCCCAACGTTTGTTGATGTGAGCTTCCGCTTTGCTTCCCGCAAAGATGGCATTACTGCATCTATGTCTTCTCCGTCATCTGGTTTCCTTGGACTGCATTTTCAGCGGAGATCTCCATCACAACTATATGGAAAACTCTTCAGTCGTTACTTGGTAAGACACTCTTTGAGCTCTTTTATTTGTATATTGCGGTCAACAGCAAACAATTTTAAAAGCTACAGATGGATTGATACCATATATACAGCAACTTGACACTATTTTAACTGTTATTCTCCTTCACTTCTTTCCTCAACTTCAGTCTACCCCTGAGAAGGATACTGATATTTTCACTGCCAAAGCCACACTGAGAAACTCTCAGTTGAACCTACAAACCTCCTGGAATTTGGAAGTCCTTCATGATGTGATTGAGGGAACGAAGGACAGAATTCCTGCTATGACAGACTCTGTGCTCAAGTTCATTAACAAGTATCACACTGCCCACTTTGGCTTTGATCTGAACCGTGGCAGCATGAAGCTGAAAAGCACAGTGTCCAATGTCATTGAGAGAGCCTATCATGAGGCTCCTATGTCTTTCAACTCACTGCAGAATTCAGTCATACACCTCAGTGATCAAGGAAAAGACATGTACATGAGGGCTTCTGACAGCTTGATGTCCATAAGTGTGCAGGACATAATAGACAGGTTAGGTCGTGAGGCTAGACGAATCTTGAAACGTAGTGAAGACAAGATTAATGTTTTACTAGATGCAGTCATAAAGTTCTTGAGCAGCGTTAAATTCACAGTGCCTGGATCCAGAGAGAAACTCACAGGCATGGAGATGTTCCAACAAGCTCGTCGTTCTGTATCAAGAGCCACTGACAGGGCAATCAAAAGGTTTGCCAGCCTTATGGAGAAGATTTCTACATACATCAGGGAAATTGAGTTTATCATCCCTGGAACTGATGTTGTTGTGAATGGAAATGAGATAATGGAAAAACTGAAGTCTTCTTTGAGATCTATATATGATCAGCTAAGAGATTCAGTGCATAGGTGGATTGATTTCCTCAACAAGACAGTTAATGACCACTCCCAAGTAACTGAAGAAAAAGTAAAAAATTTCATCACCTACCTAAAAGATGACAAAGTGAAAATTGCTGCTCAAGTTGATGCCACCTATGCAGAGGTTGTGCAGTCTTCAAAACAATATTTTGGGGAAGCAAGCAGACATGTGGCTGAGTATAAAGACCTTACCAAACTGAAAGTTCAAGAGGCTTATAATTCTATGAGTATGAAACATGTGAATGATGATATCACAGAATTTATCAGTATTATGCAATCACATTTCTATGGAGGACTTAATGAATTCATCGATCTAATGAGACAGGCATCTCAGAGCACAGCACCATACATAAAAGTGAGCAATAAAAAGATGGACATTGAAATTCCTTTACCCTTCATTTGGAAATCTTTCAGTGAATGGCCAATGCAATCCAGACAGTGAAAACACCTCTCTTGATAAATATGGTTTCATTATGGATGACCGAATCTTTATGTTTATGTGAAAAAATTACTTTTTGTTAGATGATGAACTCACATAAATTATATGAGTTATTCTTCTGTGAGATTTTCTTTAAATTTGACAATTTTTACAATTGTGATGTACCAAATTTTGTATGCAAGTTACTGTTTGATGGTATTAAATTAAACAATACCGAATACATATATCTGTTTGTCATACTCTTTCAACATTTCCTTATTAAATCAATAGACCCAATTATTATAAACATACACCATCTCCCAACATATCCAAGGGTGCCACAAAATTCAATGGGTGATAATTGGTTTGTGGAATATTATATATATCAATCAATATATCAATTGTACCTGTAACTCTTTTGGGGGGTCCTGCTTTATTACCCGATCTTTAGGTCCTGCCTTACACAAGAGTCTTGGGTCAAAATCTATCTTTAAGACCTACATTTTTTCCATCTTATTATTTTGTATATATGGTATTACCCCAAATCCTTTGTATATATTACCACACAGCAAACTATGTCTTATTCTAGCAGATAATGCTATACATTCATAAAAAAACAGTCATAAACACTACTGTCTGCTGCACAGGAACAATATATGTAAATTCATAAAATTATGAAATACTAGTTAAAGTGCAAACCGACTTTCCATGGCAACATATCCTCTAGATTCAGTATAGCATGACGTCTACTTTTTGACATTATAGTAAATATAATTTGCTAAAAAGTGAAAACCTTGGGAGTCATTTTATATTTTTTTTCCTCACATCTCAAATATTCTGTAAAAACATAGCCTGAATAAAATTGACCTCTTTCTGAACTCCTGTGATGACACTGTGATGTTGTTCAGTACCTGCACAACATTGTATAATACAGTAAATAATATGTATCTGAATTCACACAGTGTGTTTGGAATGTCATGGTAAAATGATCCCTGTGGTTTACACATGTGTTCCAATCAATCTTTTGTTTATCAAAGATGGCAGTATTACATCTTAGCGATATTGTTAGTATGAAGACAATATACTTGTTTTAAGAGTGACAGGTGGCTACAAAAAAGTATGATTAAGTTCTCTTTGTTCTATGTAGTTATACAACATAGTCATGAGTCATTTTAAAATAAGCCCCATATCTTTATGAACTAAATTTCAGGAATATCCTTTTTGTCCCTGTCAGGTGTGCATTTTAATCACTGAGAGGCTGTCATGACTAAGCCCAGACAAAACAATAGACATATTGTACAGTATGTCTACACCTCACACTGTCTAGAATACTAGAATACACTGCCCCAGTCTTAAGAGCGATGAATACATGATTTTAGTCTCCAATTGCTCTACATAAAAATGTATCAGTATAGCTCTTTTCTAGTGAGGAGCTCAACCTGCTTTCCAGTGGAAGAGATCTTAAAAAATACAAGTTTAGCAAATAAAGTGCACAATAAAAGAGAAAAGGAGAATAAAGAATACATGAAATACACAGGTGAGGCAATTTAAAGGAGAGGTTTGGGTTTTTCTGGTCTTTCAAATCTTTCTTAATACAACGCTCACATATAACATAGTTGTTCTTTGTCCTCTCCACAATAATATTAATTATAATAATAATTATGTTTCTTTTAAACAACAATTGAACAGTTATTGTTCAAATATGTGATATGATTATGATATAACTGTAGTGTTTTATGGTCAAAATAAATGAAACAGGTATGAGAGTATGTGTCACATGCGTTTCTATGTGTTGGTAGATGTGAGGATTTGTTGCTCTGAAATATATGGTAGTAGTGAGAAAACAAATCTTCCGTCCTGCCGCAAGATTTAATTTAAAGTCTTCTAATTTAATTTTTGAAATCCACCACTCATGACTCGCTACTAAATACTACTAAAAGTTCACTTTAACTGCACACATTCCGTGCTTGCAATAATTTAAAGGAATTCATACAGAAAATGTTCTTCCAACTTCTCAGTGACCTTTGTTGTGAGTAAAAAGTCTAAAGAGACTGGCATATGGGTGTTATCAGCACCTTCTGGCTGTATCCTATTAGTCAAAATGTCATGTTTTTTTCTCTCTCCCTCTAATCCCTGGTGAAGATCCTGTCTTTGTCACAGCCTTTTTGCACCTGCAGAAGTTCACCATCTGATCTGACTTTCACTCTTCACTTCAAAACAGAAACCAGTTTCTGCTTCACAAGAACAGTGCACAGTTATTTTGCAAAAGGTCAGTCAAGTAATTCATATGAGACCCCATTCACCTGCTGTAGATCTGCTGCCATCCTCCTCCTGGGAAGATATGTTTTTTTTCATTTATTTAAGTTATTTTCAGGTGTTACTGAGGGGTGTATTTGTATGGAGAAAAGAATACATGGATCTATGTAAAATGCAAAATAGAAATTTAAAAATGGCCGGTTTTTAACATATTGGTACCAAGCAGGTTTAATGCTGACTGAGTTCACCATGTTAGTTTAGCATGTAGGCATGTTAACATTTAATTGGTGAATGTACTAACACAATGATGCACTTGTACGCATACATAGGCTATATACAACACTGTATACTTTAACATTTGATATTGTGTGCACTGTATTTGTTATTCATACTTGAGCCTGTATAGGCTATCTGCATTTATAGTAGGCTCCCATATACTGTAGCCTGAATCAGCGTTTTTCAACCCTGGTCTCAGGGCACTCCTGCCCTGCAGGCTTTAGCTGTTTCCCTCTTCCATCACATCTGATTCAAATGATCAGTTCGCCATCAAGCTCTGCAGAAGCCTCGTAATGACCTATTCATTGAAATAAGGTTTGAGCAGGGAAGAATCTAAACATGTAGGGCAGGGGTGACCCAGGACCAGGATTGCTATGGGGGAGAATGTCTCTAAATAAATTAAAGAGGCACTCAAATTATCCTCAAATCCTAATATACTTTAAAAAGGTTAGGACCAACCATTAAAAACAATAAGCACACATATAATATTCATAGCATCCTCCAGAATGCCCAAGTATTGACATAGCAGCACTACCAGTAAATTATGATTATGTTTATTTATGTAGTCCAAATATGGTAAAGAGACAGTGCTTAAGTCTCTTAATTCACTATATGTCAGTTTATTAGTTATCCTTCCATTACCTTCCCTTCACTTCTGTCCAGTGTATTTATACTCCAGAGCGATAGGGGGCAGTTGTGCAGCTGTGAGGCGGCCGATCGCCGCACCAATCAGCATCCAGCAGCGAGTGAAGTAGGAAGTCCTCGCACTGATCAAACAGGCAAGAGACAGCGATGGAGAGGACGGCGCCTTAATCTTTTACATATTTCAAGAGGTAAAAAACAAAACCAAAAAACACATATCTGGTACAGACGATGCTTGGCAGATACCGTCGGAAACCGAGGTACTACCATTGAAGTTGACGTCACCCAGTATCTTGTTTTAACTAATTTGAACGATTCCCATACCAAACTCTGTTTACAATATATTCACTTTAAGTGTAATCGTATCGACCGAGGAGCATAACTCAAAATTAGAGCCCAGTAAAAATAAATTATAACATTTACCTTGAATTCTTCAGTTCGGTACCGGCGAATTAGCCTTATTTGTTCTAATTACATTCATTTACCTCCTTTAGTAAGCTAACACTATGTTTTGAACCTTCTCCTTTTTAAATTTAAGGCTGTTCAGACTGTATTGGTGGAAACTTGAAGTGGTTTAAATTATTTAAATTTGCTGTTGAGAGGAGTTCCTCACAGAATATGACAGCACAATCACACCACATGCACAGTTCACTGTTTAGTCTTTGACGTGGATGAAATGCATCACCTTTGGACCCTGTTGACACACTCTAACAGCTGTTTGAACCAGCTGTAATAATACATTATTCCATTATTGTAATGCAGTGCAGTGCTTACCATGTCATGGAGTAAATATAATGTGTTCAAAATGTGCATAAAATTGACTTTTATGAATCAAATGATTGAATCATAATTGCTGTTCTGATTCCCCTCTTTGCTTCAAAGCTGTTGAGATGGAAAACATGGTGACAGACTGCAGGGATGAGCCACAAACAGACTTCATCTACTGTTGTGGAGCCATCACAGAGGTTCTTAAATGTGGTTCCCATCAGTTACACTCTGGACACAAGGTGCTTTTTCTCATCATTCCTGGTGAGTTGGACGGATATTTTGTATTAATGACCATATAACTTACATCTTCAGGAGCAATTTGTGTTCCTTTTCATTCATCAATGATGTGAGAGATGAAGGGTACAAATGTGTGAATGGATTTCTAGCTCGGGAAGTTCTGCTATTGTTTAGATTTTGGCAGTCATTGAAGGATTTCTGTGTTCTTATGAATTTGTAGTTGTTTAGACATTGTGAAAAGGGACTCCTATGCAACACTGCTGTTTCTAAATCCATCCCAAACACATATTTGTGTGTGTCTGTGCCTGGGTGTTTACCATAAGATGGGACACTGTACTTGACTTTACTGGACTATACTGGAACGGCACACAACAATTTGACCTTTGACCCTAACTGGAACTACGCATGTGTCAGCGTTGCCTCTGTCCGCCAAAAAGATGTCTTTTTTAAAATTTTGGCCTGTTTCTAACGCACGTTTGGTTTTTGACCGTCTTGTTTTGTTTTTAGCATTTAAGCTAGCCAGCTTCCCCCGGCTCACCGGTTTGTTTTTAGCATTCAAGCTAACGTTAGCAGCCAATAGTGTCTGCAATTTTCAGTGTCAAGCTTCATCTCCTTCAACTCATCTATAATGCATGGCTCTACTCACCTCCCCATCCGGCTGTGTCAGCTGCACCGTCTTTCTGCAAAGATTTCACAGTTGGAAGGTAGAATCTCCACACTTTACCAACTCCACGAAGCTGAGAGGTTCATGGATACCATCATCTTTTATTAACCTCTCTGTTTCAATTTTGCATGTGTCTGTGAAGCACTTTGTAACTGTGTGTTTTAAAAAGTTCCAGAGCTGGATAATCAAACTTGCATAAACAAAGCTTTTGGAAGAATCCAGGTTTTGGAGCAGCGTCCTTACCCTCAGCTGTGTGGGGAAATACAGTATACTTAGTGTTGCATATAATATCTTTCTTAAATTGTGTTATTCTTTTCCACACAGGTAACCCAGGTGTAGTGGGCTTCTACAGAACCTTCATGCAAACTCTTCATAGTATGTTTGGCTACCAACACCCTGTGTGGGCTGTAAGCCATGCTGGCCACTGTGTACCCCCAGACTCCATGGACATGGTGGAAGGTACAGCTTAGTTCTTTACCCTTCAGTTTAATAATGATATAACTGGGGAATTTTTAAGTTAAATTTCACAAAATAAAAGCACAGTATACATTAAATTACAGAAAGACCAAATAAGGTCTTAGTTAGGTTTAATACCGTATATCAATTTGTTTTGTTTTAAGTTATGTCACAGTCCACATCTTTCCAAGCAACCAGATTACAAATGACTATGTCAAACATTTCTTAAATGTTAATAGGGAAACCCAGTTTACTAAATTACTAGTTTGAAATCAAGTTTTAGTTACAATGAACCAACACTAAGCAAATGTTTTGTTCAGTTACTATATATTCAAGTGACTTCTATTTTGCTTCATCTCATGATTAGGACTACTGCCGCCATGCAGTCGTCATGTTTATGTTGTTTCATTCTCTGTGACAGAGAGCGGTGATGTTGGTTATCAGAAGGTTTGCAGTAGAGACGGCTTTTGTTAGATGTATGTTATGGAGAAGAAGGAAAGTAGTGAGACTTTCTTCAACTTCATATTGTCCTCACTATCAATGCTCTCTGCCTGTATCTGGAACATTTAGGAGAACACAAGCATGTCAAGCTGACCAAGCACAGGTCTTGTGGTCACTATGTGGCATCTCAGTTACTGCTGTATCTAGGCTATCAAGGCTACCGATGTATAGGCCCGGTAGCTTAGATTTAACTACATTCCTGGAAGACAATGCTAGTTGAAATAAGAATATTTATTGTACATGAAGGACATGTTTAGAAACTGAGAGTGATCATAAAGACATAACAACATGGAAAACAATATGTGATTTTTGAAAAAAACAGACCATGGTTCATCTTTCCATCAGTGGTTTGTTAAATAAGTTGTACCAGCCCTGTTTCTTTACTGGCTGCAATATACTTATGAAGACATCAGTATGATAACTGAAACACTACCCTGCTTTTTTCTTTATGCGTATTGTATTTTCAGTACTGTATATCTGAACATGTCGGTATAACATGTCTGTATATCTGTATATCTTAATATGTCAACAGTCACAACTTAATTTTTTAGACTTTGTGGACAACCTGTGAATGACTCCAGTGTTACAATGGTAGGTCCTAATTTTTTTATTTTTTTTTTTGTTCAGATGCCTCGTCTGCCACAGACGGAGATGTGTTTGGTCTGAACGGCCAAATTGAACACAAGCTGGCCTTCCTCAGGAAACATGTTCCCAGGGAAACAAAGCTGGTGCTGGTGGGACACTCCATCGGCTGCTACGTTATTTTGGAGATGATGAAGAGAGATCCTGAACTCAAGGCAAGTCACAATTCAAGATTTCTCTTGAGTCATGCGATATCCAGGTTTTATGACTACATACTTTCTTTTTTTTATTACTATTTTGTTCTACTGTTCCAAATCGTTCGTTGCTGTTCACACCTCACACTGTGAAAAGGCCCCCCTGTCTGGCTGTCATGCTCAAAGGAAGCAGATTAAATTACATGGAAAAACTCCCCTTTTTATATTCAAGGGATTTCCACAATTTACAGGTTCTTATCTCAGAATGAATCTTTTACCTCCTACCATATGTCTACTCTTTAATAAGATTTTTTATGACCTCTGGTTACCCGGGATATTCTGAAAATGTGCTTTGTAACCTCTTTGTTTTTTCGTACAGGTTTTGAAGGCTGTCATGCTGTTTCCCACCATTGAGCGCATGGCCCAGACTCCACAGGGGAAGGTCATGACCCCTGTGCTGTGTCACATGCGTTATGTGGCTTACCTGCCCCTCTTCCTGCTCTCTCTGCTGCCAGAGGGATTTAAAAGCAACCTGATCAAACTGGTGTTTGGTGGCATTCGCTCTCTGGACCACACTGTAGTCCAGCCTACTGTAGGCCTACTCAGTGGAGACTGTGCAGGTTAGTCTTTACTACTGTGATGTTTAATGTTTGCTTTTTCTTAAGAATATGTCCTCTCATGCAGGCTTGCATATCAGTGAGCAGCTGGTTGTTAGCTGTAACATTAGTGGTGTTTAGGAGTTTAAATTGTAGAGACACACTGATCTGACTTTAACCTCAGCTCAGGTTGATTCATAGCACGGATCTGCTGCCAGACCTCTTTCTCATATATAAAAGGGAAAGGTATGGTAACATGAGGCCAGAGATTGCGATGGTACGAAAAATGTCAGCTGCCTATTTTGTGATTATAATGTAACCAATGACATATATGAAGTAACAACTTTAATGTCAATAAGGGCAATATCAGTACCCTCAACAAAACTTAGATCAGATTGGTGCTTAGTTGTTTGAGGTCAGTTTGGTGTGTGCATTTATCAGTACACTGATTATATAACTTTCACATATCAGATCAGTGCTACTTAAGATGAGTGGTCTTTTCTCTGGACAAAAAGCGTAAAGTATAGACTGTAACTCAGACACTATGTCTGTGCAGCTTCTGCAGTCAAACCAGTGAAAGCAACATTCCAAGTTTATTTGTTTCAAACAAAACATAAAGTACTGTGTAATTTAATATATCTAGAAAACATGAAACAACGTACTGACCAGTGTGATTTTTTTGTTTTTTTCTCTTTGTAGCCAATGCTATGTACATGGGGGGTCAGGAAATGAGGAAAGTTCTGGAAAGAGACAATGTAACCATTAAGAAAAACCTAGAAAAGGTAAGCAATACCTTCCTATGTAATCTCAGCAGCTACTACATAACATGATGTTTAGGTTTTACTTGTGAAATATTCTTCTCAGCAACACCAGTGAATGTTTCAGTAACCAATGTGTCTGTTAAACATTTCAGCTTATATTTTATTATGGAGCGACAGACCACTGGTGTCCTGTACAATATTATCATGAGATCAAGCAGGACTTCCCAACAGGAGATTTCAGACTCTGTGAAAACGGGTTCCGCCATGCCTTCGTCCTGGATGCAGGGAGAGAAGTTGCCAAAATGGTGGTAGAATGGATCCGGGGAGTTTTGAGGACATGAGTTTTTTTTATCTTCTTTCCATCCTCTGCTCTGCCTGTCCGAGATGAACATGATGTTCAGACCCATGAGAAAGGTTCAGTGGGCCAAAGTTAGAAAGTTTTTTTTATAATCAAAATTCATGAAAATGAAAGCTTATAACTGGAAAAATATTGATTATTAATTTTAATATATAGTATATTTTATTTATATGATTCCATACATTTGTTCAGAATTTGTGCAATAATAAACCCAACTCTGATATGGCAGTTGATATAAAGTGGTTTTACTCAGAAGTGATACCAAATCCAGTTGAACTAACACACAAATGAAAATATGTGAAGTGCAAAGGATTGACTGAAGATGATGTGCTGGACCATGCAAGACTAATCAAATTTTTCAAGAATTTATTCAATTTATTTTTCTCCAAACAGGCCACAGTTGGACAAATATAATGGTCTGATACTTTTGCTTATACTTTTTATAATCCACTGAAACCTGAAATAAACTAAACTAACCGGACTAACTTGGATGAAGCACAGACTTTGTAACTACTCTGCTGTACAATACAGGTATATACTGTGATAACACTTGTTTTCATCTCTCATTTCTCTCCTACCTGTAGCCACTTGAATACACATATAGTATTTTTATATATGTATATATACACATATATATATGTATATATATATGTATACACACACACACATATGTGTATGTAGTATGTCAATACATAAACTACATGAAAATCATTTATAGCATGTTAGCATGTGAAACTCAATACACCACGTTAAACATCAATCATTAGGTTTGCTTGACTCTATCCTATAAAGGGGATACATTTGATCATTTTCTATTAAATCAGCAAAAAAATGTTTGTGACAGTTGAGAATTTGAGAATTGAGAATAAAGTGCACAATAACCTATTATAATATGTTAGATCTTGTATTTTCAGTTTGCTCTGCTGCCCACAAGTGGTCATAAAACCAAAAACAAACAAGAGTAAAGTAATTCAGAGAAAGTTCAGTTTAGGTTTGAATTCCATCAATCTCAAAGTTAAGAGCTTTTTATAAAAAGAAAAAAAAAAGGTGGAGTGGACTATTTTATGATGACATTTTCATATATTGGACAATGGATTTAAAATAAGAAAATAAATAATTGCATTTTGGCTTTATAACAAAAACAAACAAACCCTAAAACCCAGTCCATTTAAGAGCCCATTCAACCAGCTTCCTTTGTGCTACCGACATCCACAGCTCTCCACCACCATGTCCTCATACTGCTTATAGACCACGTTGTTACCTGCGTCAATGTACAAAATGCTGATAGGACTGAGTTTGGAGGGGACGCAGCAGCTCGGTGGACTGATGTCAGGGTCCATGGAGTTCATGAGTGTTTGAATGACAGCGTGGTTGGTGGGCTCCAGGTGGGAGCGCAGTGGGAAGTCACACACCCCGTCGCAGTAGTGTGCTTCGTAGTCCAGGGGGGCGATGATCCAGTCGTCCCAGCCCAGATCTCTGAAGTTCACGTGGAGGGATTTACGGCTGCAGCGGATTCTCTTGCGACCAGTTTTCCCTCCAGTACCACTACCAGCAGCTGCTCCTCGCCCTGTTCCGCCAAATGACCGTTTGGACAGGGCCCTGTGATGCTGCCGCTGGTGCCTCTTTTCATGTTTTGGAGTCCATTTAAAAGGCTTGGGGAGTCTGAATCCACCTGCCTCATTCTTTATCTTCTCCATTACGTGATCTCTGAACAGATTGTCACTTCTATCAGTGTACGAGAAAGTCACCAGCAAAGCTTTTTCCTTCGCAAGCCGAGTGTGACGGTCCAGTCCCAAGAGCAGCGGGTCAGCCACCTCGTTGGTCAGTTCGGACCAGGCCAGGAGGTGGAAGCAAGCCTGCGGTAGTTCTGTTGGATTCCTCTGACGGGCCTTCATGCTGGACCAAACATCAAACACCTCCCACCTGGGGAGACCGCCATCTAAAACCTCCACAGTACGGGAATCCAAAAGCTGTCTGTCAGAGGGAGAGCAGGAGTATAGACGGATGTTGTACAGATTTCCTCCAGTTGTCAGGACAGTCAGGAGGTCTGCTGCAGGTTTCCTGAGAATTCTCAGCTCCGCCTCCACAAGCTCATCGATCCTGGGCAGACTGGACAAGTCAAAGATGTAACGCTGACCGCTCTCCCAAAATGGCTGGTCTGTGGATGAGAGGGGGAACACAGAGGATTTTAGAAATACCAAGGTCAGGAAATTTCTTTAGAAAAACTCCACACATCTCACTAGTCAACAACAACAAAAAAAATCTTCCATGTTCAGTCACTCAGCTGATTAGATGAATTCTAATGGTGAATTATGAATATATTTTTTGCCCGAAAAAGTTTAACTCGTCCTATAGCATGACAGAAATTATATTTGACCTTGTTCATACTGTCGAATGCATTACAAAAAACACAAAATCAATGGAAATCATTTTTCATAATATATTAATCACATAAATCAAAGCAAAAATAGTGTATGCTGTTTTATGTCTTTATAAAATTCAATTCTTTGGGGTTTGGACTGCAGATCATCTATCCACTACAGCCCTGGAAACTGGATGGGCATTTCTCACAGTTTTCTGGCATTTTAAAAACTAAATAAACAGAATTTGAGATAAAATATCTTCTGAGGTAAGACAATATTACTGATCACTGGATGGATAAGATTTGATCCATCTAGACCAAAAAGTCCTTGGAAACACTAAGTGTTCACTTCATATAACTTTATGCTGCGCCAACATGGGATTTTTATGTGTAATATTTGGTTTATTCTGATGACATTATGACGTTAGCAAGAGTGTGGGGAATGCTACACTTTCCTACATGTAATACTATACATCGACTATATCCTAAAGCCTCTACATCAAGCAGCTGAGCCAAGGACCATCGTGTCGGTAAATTCTGTATTTTTTTTTTTTACTGTCATGCTTCAGTTTAAAGAATAACATTGTGTTCATGTTTTTGTATTTCAGTGGTTCCCAACCTTTTTTTTTTTTTTGCTTACAACCCCTTAAAGTTAAGTCTATCCTAATGCTACTCACATATTGCATAGCATGTCCCTGTCTATGAGCTGTTAAGTGATTTAACCGTTGTGATGTTCTCTTCTCAGACTGTTTAATTTGATTAGGTTTACCTAAAAGTGCAGCTGTTTTTAATTGCGTTTGCCTATATTTTGTAAGTCTATATTATTTCTATCCTATATTGTTTTAATAAGATATGGATAAAAGTACCATTATGAAAATTGTACTTTTTAGAATAAAAATAAGTGTCAGATACTGACAAGAAACGTTATGTAATACGGGTAGGTATTTCGCTGTTATTATTTATATTACCTCTCCATAACTTACACCAATAACCTACATGCTGCTCAGAGCCAGAGGATTTCCCACCGAGTTATTAAAAACACAAAACCAGCGCCTTCCTTTCATAAATAATAAACATCCTTTAGGCAAACGTCCTCTAACCTTTTCCTTGGTCCACAAAACTCGTCACTGTGTTTGCAAATCCTGCTCCACGTGAAATATGAATGTCTCTAGGTTGAAGTTTGGAGAGTGTTCGGTATAGAAACATCATGTAGTCGTGGAGAACCATCGAGCTGTTCGTCAACTGATCTTTCCTCCTCATGCTGGTGTCTGTGCGCCGCGGTGAAGCGGACCGCGGGGTTCCCGTACACCCCATACCGACACAGAGCATAAACCACAGGAGAGAAGCTACAGCCCTATCCATCTCATGCGAAGGCAGAGTGAAATGAAAAAGCTACAGGTGAGGCTCTGAACTTTTGCTCGTTATTCGTTGGTTGACAGCAGGTCATCTTCCTATACTTGTAGACTACCTGTACACCAAATTTACAGCGCCCCCCGACAGAGAAACTGCTACTACTACATGTAGTAGGATGCATCATGATTCGAACTCTTAATAAATCCAATCCACAGATACCAGAGCCTACTACATGGATTTGTAGTCTAATAGTTAATTATGTTAACTGATTTATGAATACACAGTTAGGCCATACATGACTAAAAGATAGCCTGTTGTGTTATTATGTTTAGTTTCACCACAGCTGGTCACCTGTTGTGACCAGGTACACTTTAAACTCGTAGTGCTATCAGTATCCGTTTGCAGGGCCAATGTCATATTCTATGAAGTACCACTAACACGTAAGTGTGTTGTGATTTGATTCTAATCATGTATATAAATTAATGTCACAATGAAAAAAAAAAATCATACACCAAAGAACAAAGACTTATGAGTTTAATTTCAACATGTTTTTCAGGCCTAAATCTTCCAAAGTGACGATAGGATCGGTATGTATACAATGTGTTTTCTAAACGGACTGTAAAGCTAGGACTTACAGATTCCAAGAAAAAACTGATTATCCATTCTGGGGATACTGCAAAGGGGAAATCCGAAATCCAGGGAACCTCCAAACCTTTCATTGACTGTGGCCTTTGCTTTATTATTGTTATTATTATTTTTTATCATATCAGGTTGAGTCAGGTTTGAGGATTGTGCCATGACTGTTCGAAGCATTGCACCGGGTCCACTTTTAAGTGGTCGCTGTTATGGGTATCCTTTCGCAGAGGCAATTTCATAGTCTATGAAGTTCTACTGAGACGTGATTATTGCTGGTTGAAAACTTAACCCAATACCCCGCCTGGATGACTTGAAATATAGTCAGCTGTGGCAATTTTTGTTAGTCTCTAAGGAGACTTTTGATTTCTGTCAATGTTAACCTTTCCCTGAGTCTGTTAGTGGTGCTGGTTTGCTCTACTATGAATCGATCCAGCTTTGTTTCCCTATCTTCTTGGAGCAGTTTTTCTCCAGGGAACCAAACTTTGAATCTCTTGTAATCCTGAGGCCTGTGCTACGAAGCGGAATTTGGGCTTAGCGAGGTCGTTTCAGGTTGCTATGATTTCAAAAAGAGGAGCGCAGGACCCGTAAACTTATCTGTAGTTTGTGAGTGAAAATGGTTTGCCAAACATGGAAACGGCAACATCTGTGATCTGCAAAGGGCTTTTTTGAAACTGGCCCCTGCTTTAATAGAACCCAAACATGGAAATTATGGGAATATGGTCTCAAAAAGGAGGTTGTCCAACGTTTCCGAAAGTTCTCCATGCACCCGGGATTGCGATGATATGGGAAAGGCGGAGTCTGTAACGGTCAAGCCAATCACGTGCAACATGAACATGTCATTGGAGAATTGCACCACGGGTGTGGTCAGCGTTGCACCGGGTCCACTTTTAAGTGGGCGCTGTCATGGGTATCCTTTCGCAGAGGCAATTTCATAGTCTATGAAGTTCTACTGAGACGTGATTATTGCTGGTTGAAAACTTAACCCAATACCCCGCCTGGATGACTTGAAATATAGTCAGCTGTGGCAATTTTTGTTAGTCTCTAAGGAGACTTTTAATTTCTGTCAATGTTAACCTTTCCCTGAGTCTGTTAGTGGCGCTGGTTTGCTCTACTATGAATCTATCCGATCCAGCTTTGTTTCCCTATCTTCTTGGAGCGGTTTTTCTCCAGGGAACCAAACTTTGAATCTCTTGTAATCCTGAGGCCTGTGCTACGAAGCGGAATTTGGGCTTAGCGAGGTCGTTTCAGGTTGCTATGATTTCAGAAAGAGGAGCGCAGGACCCGTAAATGTATCTGTAGTTTGTGAGTGAAAATGGTTTGCCAAACAGGGAAACGGCAACATCTGTGATCTGCAAAGGGCTTTTTTGAAACTGGCCCCTGCTTTAATAGAACCCAAACATGGAAATTATGGGAATATGGTCTCAAAAAGGAGGTTGTCCAACGTTTCCGAAAGTTCTCCATGCACCCGGGATTGCGATGATATGGGAAAGGCGGAGTCTGTAACGGTCAAGCCAATCACGTGCAACATGAACATGTCATTGGAGAATTGCACCACGGGTGTGGTCAGCGTTGCACCGGGTCCACTTTTAAGTGGTCGCTGTCATGGGTATCCTTTCGCAGAGGCAATTTCATAGTCTATGAAGTTCTACTGAGACGTGATTATTGCTGGTTGAAAACTTAACCCAATACCCCGCCTGGATGACTTGAAATATAGTCAGCTGTGGCAATTTTTGTTAGTCTCTAAGGAGACTTTTAATTTCTGTCAATGTTAACCTTTCCCTGAGTCTGTTAGTGGCGCTGGTTTGCTCTGCTATGCTTTGTTTCCCTATCTTCCTGGGGCGGTTTTTCTCCAGGGAACCAAACTTTGAATCTCTTGTAATCCTGAGGCCTGTGCTACGAAGCGGAATTTGGGCTTAGCGAGGTCGTTTCAGGTTGCTATGATTTCAAAAAGAGCAGCGCAGGACCCGTAAATGTATCTGTAGTTTGTGAGTGAAAATGGTTTGCCAAACAGGGAAACGGCAACATCTGTGATCTGCAAAGGGCTTTTTTGAAACTGGCCCCTGCTTTAATAGAACCCAAACATGGAAATTATGGGAATATGGTCTCAAAAAGGAGGTTGTCCAACGTTTCCGAAAGTTCTCCATGCACCCGGGATTGCGATGATATGGGAAAGGCGGAGTCTGTAACGGTCAAGCCAATCACGTGCAACATGAACATGTCATTGGAGAATTGCACCACGGGTGTGGTCAGCGTTGCACCGGGTCCACTTTTAAGTGGTCGCTGTCATGGGTATCCTTTCGCAGAGGCAATTTCATAGTCTATGAAGTTCTACTGAGACGTGATTATTGCTGGTTGAAAACTTAACCCAATACCCCGCCTGGATGACTTGAAATATAGTCAGCTGTGGCAATTTTTGTTAGTCTCTAAGGAGACTTTTAATTTCTGTCAATGTTAACCTTTCCCTGAGTCTGTTAGTGGCCCTGGTTTGCTCTGCTATGCTTTGTTTCCCTATCTTCTTGGAGCGGTTTTTCTCCAGGGAACCAAACTTTGAATCTCTTGTAATCCTGAGGCCTGTGCTACGAAGCGGAATTTGGGCTTAGCGAGGTCGTTTCAGGTTGCTATGATTTCAAAAAGAGGAGCGCAGGACCCGTAAATGTATCTGTAGTTTGTGAGTGAAAATGGTTTGCCAAACAGGGAAACGGCAACATCTGTGATCTGCAAAGGGCTTTTTTGAAACTGGCCCCTGCTTTAATAGAACCCAAACATGGAAATTATGGGAATATGGTCTCAAAAAGGAGGTTGTCCAACGTTTCCGAAAGTTCTCCATGCACCCGGGATTGCGATGATATGGGAAAGGCGGAGTCTGTAACGGTCAAGCCAATCACGTGCAACATGAACATGTCATTGGAGAATTGCACCACGGGTGTGGTCAGCGTTGCACCGGGTCCACTTTTAAGTGGTCGCTGTCATGGGTATCCTTTCGCAGAGGCAATTTCATAGTCTATGAAGTTCTACTGAGACGTGATTATTGCTGGTTGAAAACTTAACCCAATACCCCGCCTGGATGACTTGAAATATAGTCAGCTGTGGCAATTTTTGTTAGTCTCTAAGGAGACTTTTAATTTCTGTCAATGTTAACCTTTCCCTGAGTCTTTTAATGGCGCTGGTTTGCTCTGCTATGCTTTGTTTCCCTATCTTCTTGGAGCGGTTTTTCTCCAGGGAACCAAACTTTGAATCTCTTGTAATCCTGAGGCCTGTGCTACGAAGCGGAATTTGGGCTTAGCGAGGTCGTTTCAGGTTGCTATGATTTCAAAAAGAGGAGCGCAGGACCCGTAAATGTATCTGTAGTTTGTGAGTGAAAATGGTTTGCCAAACAGGGAAACTGCAACATCTGTGATCTGCAAAGGGCTTTTTTGAAACTGGCCCCTGCTTTAATAGAACCCAAACATGGAAATTATGGGAATATGGTCTCAAAAAGGAGGTTGTCCAACGTTTCCGAAAGTTCTCCATGCACCCGGGATTGCGATGATATGGGAAAGGCGGAGTCTGTAACGGTCAAGCCAATCACGTGCAACATGAACATGTCATTGGAGAATTGCACCACGGGTGTGGTCAGCGTTGCACCGGGTCCACTTTTAAGTGGTCGCTGTCATGGGTATCCTTTCGCAGAGGCAATTTCATAGTCTATGAAGTTCTACTGAGACGTGATTATTGCTGGTTGAAAACTTAACCCAATACCCCGCCTGGATGACTTGAAATATAGTCAGCTGTGGCAATTTTTGTTAGTCTCTAAGGAGACTTTTAATTTCTGTCAATGTTAACCTTTCCCTGAGTCTGTTAGTGGCGCTGGTTTGCTCTGCTATGCTTTGTTTCCCTATCTTCTTGGAGCGGTTTTTCTCCAGGGAACCAAACTTTGAATCTCTTGTAATCCTGAGGCCTGTGCTACGAAGCGGAATTTGGGCTTAGCGAGGTCGTTTCAGGTTGCTATGATTTCAAAAAGAGGAGCGCAGGACCCGTAAATGTATCTGTAGTTTGTGAGTGAAAATGGTTTGCCAAACAGGGAAACGGCAACATCTGTGATCTGCAAAGGGCTTTTTTGAAACTGGCCCCTGCTTTAATAGAACCCAAACATGGAAATTATGGGAATATGGTCTCAAAAAGGAGGTTGTCCAACGTTTCCGAAAGTTCTCCATGCACCCGGGATTGCGATGATATGGGAAAGGTGGAGTCTGTAACGGTCAAGCCAATCACGTGCAACATGAACATGTCATTGGAGAATTGCACCGCGGGTGTGGTCAGCGTTGCACCGGGTCCACTTTTAAGTGGTCGCTGTCATGGGTATCCTTTCGCAGAGGCAATTTCATAGTCTGTGAAGTTCTACTGAGACGTGATTATTGCTGGTTGAAAACTTAACCCAATACCCCGCCTGGATGACTTGAAATATAGTCAGCTGTGGCAATTTTTGTTAGTCTCTAAGGAGACTTTTAATTTCTGTCAATGTTAACCTTTCCCTGAGTCTGTTAGTGGCGCTGGTTTGCTCTGCTATGCTTTGTTTCCCTATCTTCCTGGGGCGGTTTGTCTCCAGGGAACCAAACTTTGAATCTCTTGTAATCCTGAGGCCTGTGCTACGAAGCGGAATTTGGGCTTAGCGAGGTCGTTTCAGGTTGCTATGATTTCAAAAAGAGCAGCGCAGGACCCGTAAATGTATCTGTAGTTTGTGAGTGAAAATGGTTTGCCAAACAGGGAAACGGCAACATCTGTGATCTGCAAAGGGCTTTTTTGAAACTGGCCCCTGCTTTAATAGAACCCAAACATGGAAATTATGGGAATATGGTCTCAAAAAGGAGGTTGTCCAACGTTTCCGAAAGTTCTCCATGCACCCGGGATTGCGATGATATGGGAAAGGCGGAGTCTGTAACGGTCAAGCCAATCACGTGCAACATGAACATGTCATTGGAGAATTGCACCACGGGTGTGGTCAGCGTTGCACCGGGTCCACTTTTAAGTGGTCGCTGTCATGGGTATCCTTTCGCAGAGGCAATTTCATAGTCTATGAAGTTCTACTGAGACGTGATTATTGCTGGTTGAAAACTTAACCCAATACCCCGCCTGGATGACTCGAAATATAGTTAGCTGTGGCAATTTTTGTTAGTCTCTAAGGAGACTTTTAATTTCTGTCAATGTTAACCTTTCCCTGAGTCTGTTAGTGGCCCTGGTTTGCTCTGCTATGCTTTGTTTCCCTATCTTCTTGGAGCGGTTTTTCTCCAGGGAACCAAACTTTGAATCTCTTGTAATCCTGAGGCCTGTGCTACGAAGCGGAATTTGGGCTTAGCGAGGTCGTTTCAGGTTGCTATGATTTCAAAAAGAGGAGCGCAGGACCCGTAAATGTATCTGTAGTTTGTGAGTGAAAATGGTTTGCCAAACAGGGAAACGGCAACATCTGTGATCTGCAAAGGGCTTTTTTGAAACTGGCCCCTGCTTTAATAGAACCCAAACATGGAAATTATGGGAATATGGTCTCAAAAAGGAGGTTGTCCAACGTTTCCGAAAGTTCTCCATGCACCCGGGATTGCGATGATATGGGAAAGGCGGAGTCTGTAACGGTCAAGCCAATCACGTGCAACATGAACATGTCATTGGAGAATTGCACCACGGGTGTGGTCAGCGTTGCACCGGGTCCACTTTTAAGTGGTCGCTGTCATGGGTATCCTTTCGCAGAGGCAATTTCATAGTCTATGAAGTTCTACTGAGACGTGATTATTGCTGGTTGAAAACTTAACCCAATACCCCGCCTGGATGACTTGAAATATAGTCAGCTGTGGCAATTTTTGTTAGTCTCTAAGGAGACTTTTAATTTCTGTCAATGTTAACCTTTCCCTGAGTCTGTTAGTGGCGCTGGTTTGCCCTGCTATGCTTTGTTTCCCTATCTTCTTGGAGCGGTTTTTCTCCAGGGAACCAAACTTTGAATCTCTTGTAATCCTGAGGCCTGTGCTACGAAGCGGAATTTGGGCTTAGCGAGGTCGTTTCAGGTTGCTATGATTTCAAAAAGAGGAGCGCAGGACCCGTAAATGTATCTGTAGTTTGTGAGTGAAAATGGTTTGCCAAACAGGGAAACGGCAACATCTGTGATCTGCAAAGGGCTTTTTTGAAACTGGCCCCTGCTTTAATAGAACCCAAACATGGAAATTATGGGAATATGGTCTCAAAAAGGAGGTTGTCCAACGTTTCCGAAAGTTCTCCATGCACCCGGGATTGCGATGATATGGGAAAGGTGGAGTCTGTAACGGTCAAGCCAATCACGTGCAACATGAACATGTCATTGGAGAATTGCACCGCGGGTGTGGTCAGCGTTGCACCGGGTCCACTTTTAAGTGGTCGCTGTCATGGGTATCCTTTCGCAGAGGCAATTTCATAGTCTATGAAGTTCTACTGAGACGTGATTATTGCTGGTTGAAAACTTAACCCAATACTCCGCCTGGATGACTTGAAATATAGTCAGCTGTGGCAATTTTTGTTAGTCTCTAAGGAGACTTTTAATTTCTGTCAATGTTAACCTTTCCCTGAGTCTGTTAGTGGCGCTGGTTTGCTCTGCTATGCTTTGTTTCCCTATCTTCCTGGGGCGGTTTTTCTCCAGGGAACCAAACTTTGAATCTCTTGTAATCCTGAGGCCTGTGCTACGAAGCGGAATTTGGGCTTAGCGAGGTCGTTTCAGGTTGCTATGATTTCAAAAAGAGCAGCGCAGGACCCGTAAATGTATCTGTAGTTTGTGAGTGAAAATGGTTTGCCAAACAGGGAAACGGCAACATCTGTGATCTGCAAAGGGCTTTTTTGAAACTGGCCCCTGCTTTAATAGAACCCAAACATGGAAATTATGGGAATATGGTCTCAAAAAGGAGGTTGTCCAACGTTTCCGAAAGTTCTCCATGCACCCGGGATTGCGATGATATGGGAAAGGCGGAGTCTGTAACGGTCAAGCCAATCACGTGCAACATGAACATGTCATTGGAGAATTGCACCACGGGTGTGGTCAGCGTTGCACCGGGTCCACTTTTAAGTGGTCGCTGTCATGGGTATCCTTTCGCAGAGGCAATTTCATAGTCTATGAAGTTCTACTGAGACGTGATTATTGCTGGTTGAAAACTTAACCCAATACCCCGCCTGGATGACTTGAAATATAGTCAGCTGTGGCAATTTTTGTTAGTCTCTAAGGAGACTTTTAATTTCTGTCAATGTTAACCTTTCCCTGAGTCTGTTAGTGGCCCTGGTTTGCTCTGCTATGCTTTGTTTCCCTATCTTCTTGGAGCGGTTTTTCTCCAGGGAACCAAACTTTGAATCTCTTGTAATCCTGAGGCCTGTGCTACGAAGCGGAATTTGGGCTTAGCGAGGTCGTTTCAGGTTGCTATGATTTCAAAAAGAGGAGCGCAGGACCCGTAAATGTATCTGTAGTTTGTGAGTGAAAATGGTTTGCCAAACAGGGAAACGGCAACATCTGTGATCTGCAAAGGGCTTTTTTGAAACTGGCCCCTGCTTTAATAGAACCCAAACATGGAAATTATGGGAATATGGTCTCAAAAAGGAGGTTGTCCAACGTTTCCGAAAGTTCTCCATGCACCCGGGATTGCGATGATATGGGAAAGGCGGAGTCTGTAACGGTCAAGCCAATCACGTGCAACATGAACATGTCATTGGAGAATTGCACCACGGGTGTGGTCAGCGTTGCACCGGGTCCACTTTTAAGTGGTCGCTGTCATGGGTATCCTTTCGCAGAGGCAATTTCATAGTCTATGAAGTTCTACTGAGACGTGATTATTGCTGGTTGAAAACTTAACCCAATACCCCGCCTGGATGACTTGAAATATAGTCAGCTGTGGCAATTTTTGTTAGTCTCTAAGGAGACTTTTAATTTCTGTCAATGTTAACCTTTCCCTGAGTCTGTTAGTGGCGCTGGTTTGCCCTGCTATGCTTTGTTTCCCTATCTTCTTGGAGCGGTTTTTCTCCAGGGAACCAAACTTTGAATCTCTTGTAATCCTGAGGCCTGTGCTACGAAGCGGAATTTGGGCTTAGCGAGGTCGTTTCAGGTTGCTATGATTTCAAAAAGAGGAGCGCAGGACCCGTAAATGTATCTGTAGTTTGTGAGTGAAAATGGTTTGCCAAACAGGGAAACGGCAACATCTGTGATCTGCAAAGGGCTTTTTTGAAACTGGCCCCTGCTTTAATAGAACCCAAACATGGAAATTATGGGAATATGGTCTCAAAAAGGAGGTTGTCCAACGTTTCCGAAAGTTCTCCATGCACCCGGGATTGCGATGATATGGGAAAGGAGGAGTCTGTAACGGTCAAGCCAATCACGTGCAACATGAACATGTCATTGGAGAATTGCACCACGGGTGTGGTCAGCGTTGCACCGGGTCCACTTTTAAGTGGTCGCTGTCATGGGTATCCTTTCGCAGAGGCAATTTCATAGTCTATGAAGTTCTACTGAGACGTGATTATTGCTGGTTGAAAACTTAACCCAATACCCCGCCTGGATGACTTGAAATATAGTCAGCTGTGGCAATTTTTGTTAGTCTCTAAGGAGACTTTTAATTTTTGTCAATGTTAACCTTTCCCTGAGTCTGTTAGTGGCGCTGGTTTGCTCTGCTATGAATCGATCCGATCCAGCTTTGTTTCCCTATCTTCTTGGAACGGTTTTTCTCCAGGGAACCAAACTTTGAGTCTCTTGTAATCCTGAGGCCTGTGCTACGAAGCGGAATTTGGGCTTAGCGAGGTCGTTTCAGGTTGCTATGATTTCAGAAAGAGGAGCGCAGGACCCGTAAATGTATCTGTAGTTTGTGAGTGAAATGGTTTGCCAAACAGGGAAACGGCAACATCTGTGATCTGCAAAGGGCTTTTTTGAAACTGGCCCCTGCTTTAATAGAACCCAAACATGGAAATTATGGGAATATGGTCTCAAAAAGGAGGTTGTCCAACGTTTCCGAAAGTTCTCCATGCACCCGGGATTGCGATGATATGGGAAAGGCGGAGTCTGTAACGGTCAAGCCAATCACGTGCAACATGAACATGTCATTGGAGAATTGCACCACGGGTGTGGTCAGCGTTGCACCGGGTCCACTTTTAAGTGGTCGCTGTCATGGGTATCCTTTCGCAGAGGCAATTTCATAGTCTATGAAGTTCTACTGAGACGTGATTATTGCTGGTTGAAAACTTAACCCAATACCCCGCCTGGATGACTTGAAATATAGTCAGCTGTGGCAATTTTTGTTAGTCTCTAAGGAGACTTTTAATTTCTGTCAATGTTAACCTTTCCCTGAGTCTGTTAGTGGCGCTGGTTTGCTCTGCTATGAATCGATCCGATCCAGCTTTGTTTCCCTATCTTCTTGGAGCGGTTTTTCTCCAGGGAACCAAACTTTGAATCTCTTGTAATCCTGAGGCCTGTGCTACGAAGCGGAATTTGGGTTTAGCGAGGTCGTTTCAGGTTGCTATGATTTCAAAAAGAGCAGCGCAGGACCCGTAAATGTATCTGTAGTTTGTGAGTGAAAATGGTTTGCCAAACAGGGAAACGGCAACATCTGTGATCTGCAAAGGGCTTTTTTGAAACTGGCCCCTGCTTTAATAGAACCCAAACATGGAAATTATGGGAATATGGTCTCAAAAAGGAGGTTGTCCAACGTTTCCGAAAGTTCTCCATGCACCCGGGATTGCGATGATATGGGAAAGGCGGAGTCTGTAACGGTCAAGCCAATCACGTGCAACATGAACATGTCATTGGAGAATTGCACCACGGGTGTGGTCAGCGTTGCACCGGGTCCACTTTTAAGTGGTCGCTGTCATGGGTATCCTTTCGCAGAGGCAATTTCATAGTCTATGAAGTTCTACTGAGACGTGATTATTGCTGGTTGAAAACTTAACCCAATACCCCGCCTGGATGACTTGAAATATAGTCAGCTGTGGCAATTTTTGTTAGTCTCTAAGGAGACTTTTAATTTCTGTCAATGTTAACCTTTCCCTGAGTCTTTTAATGGCGCTGGTTTGCTCTGCTATGCTTTGTTTCCCTATCTTCTTGGAGCGGTTTTTCTCCAGGGAACCAAACTTTGAATCTCTTGTAATCCTGAGGCCTGTGCTACGAAGCGGAATTTGGGCTTAGCGAGGTCGTTTCAGGTTGCTATGATTTCAAAAAGAGGAGCGCAGGACCCGTAAATGTATCTGTAGTTTGTGAGTGAAAATGGTTTGCCAAACAGGGAAACTGCAACATCTGTGATCTGCAAAGGGCTTTTTTGAAACTGGCCCCTGCTTTAATAGAACCCAAACATGGAAATTATGGGAATATGGTCTCAAAAAGGAGGTTGTCCAACGTTTCCGAAAGTTCTCCATGCACCCGGGATTGCGATGATATGGGAAAGGCGGAGTCTGTAACGGTCAAGCCAATCACGTGCAACATGAACATGTCATTGGAGAATTGCACCACGGGTGTGGTCAGCGTTGCACCGGGTCCACTTTTAAGTGGTCGCTGTCATGGGTATCCTTTCGCAGAGGCAATTTCATAGTCTATGAAGTTCTACTGAGACGTGATTATTGCTGGTTGAAAACTTAACCCAATACCCCGCCTGGATGACTTGAAATATAGTCAGCTGTGGCAATTTTTGTTAGTCTCTAAGGAGACTTTTAATTTCTGTCAATGTTAACCTTTCCCTGAGTCTGTTAGTGGCGCTGGTTTGCTCTGCTATGCTTTGTTTCCCTATCTTCTTGGAGCGGTTTTTCTCCAGGGAACCAAACTTTGAATCTCTTGTAATCCTGAGGCCTGTGCTACGAAGCGGAATTTGGGCTTAGCGAGGTCGTTTCAGGTTGCTATGATTTCAAAAAGAGGAGCGCAGGACCCGTAAATGTATCTGTAGTTTGTGAGTGAAAATGGTTTGCCAAACAGGGAAACGGCAACATCTGTGATCTGCAAAGGGCTTTTTTGAAACTGGCCCCTGCTTTAATAGAACCCAAACATGGAAATTATGGGAATATGGTCTCAAAAAGGAGGTTGTCCAACGTTTCCGAAAGTTCTCCATGCACCCGGGATTGCGATGATATGGGAAAGGTGGAGTCTGTAACGGTCAAGCCAATCACGTGCAACATGAACATGTCATTGGAGAATTGCACCGCGGGTGTGGTCAGCGTTGCACCGGGTCCACTTTTAAGTGGTCGCTGTCATGGGTATCCTTTCGCAGAGGCAATTTCATAGTCTGTGAAGTTCTACTGAGACGTGATTATTGCTGGTTGAAAACTTAACCCAATACCCCGCCTGGATGACTTGAAATATAGTCAGCTGTGGCAATTTTTGTTAGTCTCTAAGGAGACTTTTAATTTCTGTCAATGTTAACCTTTCCCTGAGTCTGTTAGTGGCACTGGTTTGCTCTGCTATGCTTTGTTTCCCTATCTTCCTGGGGCGGTTTGTCTCCAGGGAACCAAACTTTGAATCTCTTGTAATCCTGAGGCCTGTGCTACGAAGCGGAATTTGGGCTTAGCGAGGTCGTTTCAGGTTGCTATGATTTCAAAAAGAGCAGCGCAGGACCCGTAAATGTATCTGTAGTTTGTGAGTGAAAATGGTTTGCCAAACAGGGAAACGGCAACATCTGTGATCTGCAAAGGGCTTTTTTGAAACTGGCCCCTGCTTTAATAGAACCCAAACATGGAAATTATGGGAATATGGTCTCAAAAAGGAGGTTGTCCAACGTTTCCGAAAGTTCTCCATGCACCCGGGATTGCGATGATATGGGAAAGGCGGAGTCTGTAACGGTCAAGCCAATCACGTGCAACATGAACATGTCATTGGAGAATTGCACCACGGGTGTGGTCAGCGTTGCACCGGGTCCACTTTTAAGTGGTCGCTGTCATGGGTATCCTTTCGCAGAGGCAATTTCATAGTCTATGAAGTTCTACTGAGACGTGATTATTGCTGGTTGAAAACTTAACCCAATACCCCGCCTGGATGACTCGAAATATAGTTAGCTGTGGCAATTTTTGTTAGTCTCTAAGGAGACTTTTAATTTCTGTCAATGTTAACCTTTCCCTGAGTCTGTTAGTGGCGCTGGTTTGCTCTGCTATGCTTTGTTTCCCTATCTTCTTGGAGCGGTTTTTCTCCAGGGAACCAAACTTTGAATCTCTTGTAATCCTGAGGCCTGTGCTACGAAGCGGAATTTGGGCTTAGCGAGGTCGTTTCAGGTTGCTATGATTTCAAAAAGAGCAGCGCAGGACCCGTAAATGTATCTGTAGTTTGTGAGTGAAAATGGTTTGCCAAACAGGGAAACGGCAACATCTGTGATCTGCAAAGGGCTTTTTTGAAACTGACCCCTGCTTTAATAGAACCCAAACATGGAAATTATGGGAATATGGTCTCAAAAAGGAGGTTGTCCAACGTTTCCGAAAGTTCTCCATGCACCCGGGATTGCGATGATATGGGAAAGGCGGAGTCTGTAACGGTCAAGCCAATCACGTGCAACATGAACATGTCATTGGAGAATTGCACCACGGGTGTGGTCAGCGTTGCACCGGGTCCACTTTTAAGTGGTCGCTGTCATGGGTATCCTTTCGCAGAGGCAATTTCATAGTCTATGAAGTTCTACTGAGACGTGATTATTGCTGGTTGAAAACTTAACCCAATACCCCGCCTGGATGACTTGAAATATAGTCAGCTGTGGCAATTTTTGTTAGTCTCTAAGGAGACTTTTAATTTCTGTCAATGTTAACCTTTCCCTGAGTCTGTTAGTGGCGCTGGTTTGCCCTGCTATGCTTTGTTTCCCTATCTTCTTGGAGCGGTTTTTCTCCAGGGAACCAAACTTTGAATCTCTTGTAATCCTGAGGCCTGTGCTACGAAGCGGAATTTGGGCTTAGCGAGGTCGTTTCAGGTTGCTATGATTTCAAAAAGAGGAGCGCAGGACCCGTAAATGTATCTGTAGTTTGTGAGTGAAAATGGTTTGCCAAACAGGGAAACGGCAACATCTGTGATCTGCAAAGGGCTTTTTTGAAACTGGCCCCTGCTTTAATAGAACCCAAACATGGAAATTATGGGAATATGGTCTCAAAAAGGAGGTTGTCCAACGTTTCCGAAAGTTCTCCATGCACCCGGGATTGCGATGATATGGGAAAGGTGGAGTCTGTAACGGTCAAGCCAATCACGTGCAACATGAACATGTCATTGGAGAATTGCACCGCGGGTGTGGTCAGCGTTGCACCGGGTCCACTTTTAAGTGGTCGCTGTCATGGGTATCCTTTCGCAGAGGCAATTTCATAGTCTATGAAGTTCTACTGAGACGTGATTATTGCTGGTTGAAAACTTAACCCAATACTCCGCCTGGATGACTTGAAATATAGTCAGCTGTGGCAATTTTTGTTAGTCTCTAAGGAGACTTTTAATTTCTGTCAATGTTAACCTTTCCCTGAGTCTGTTAGTGGCGCTGGTTTGCTCTGCTATGCTTTGTTTCCCTATCTTCCTGGGGCGGTTTGTCTCCAGGGAACCAAACTTTGAATCTCTTGTAATCCTGAGGCCTGTGCTACGAAGCGGAATTTGGGCTTAGCGAGGTCGTTTCAGGTTGCTATGATTTCAAAAAGAGCAGCGCAGGACCCGTAAATGTATCTGTAGTTTGTGAGTGAAAATGGTTTGCCAAACAGGGAAACGGCAACATCTGTGATCTGCAAAGGGCTTTTTTGAAACTGGCCCCTGCTTTAATAGAACCCAAACATGGAAATTATGGGAATATGGTCTCAAAAAGGAGGTTGTCCAACGTTTCCGAAAGTTCTCCATGCACCCGGGATTGCGATGATATGGGAAAGGCGGAGTCTGTAACGGTCAAGCCAATCACGTGCAACATGAACATGTCATTGGAGAATTGCACCACGGGTGTGGTCAGCGTTGCACCGGGTCCACTTTTAAGTGGTCGCTGTCATGGGTATCCTTTCGCAGAGGCAATTTCATAGTCTATGAAGTTCTACTGAGACGTGATTATTGCTGGTTGAAAACTTAATCCAATACCCCGCCTGGATGACTTGAAATATAGTCAGCTGTGGCAATTTTTGTTAGTCTCTAAGGAGACTTTTAATTTCTGTCAATGTTAACCTTTCCCTGAGTCTGTTAGTGGCGCTGGTTTGCTCTGCTATGCTTTGTTTCCCTATCTTCTTGGAGCGGTTTTTCTCCAGGGAACCAAACTTTGAATCTCTTGTAATCCTGAGGCCTGTGCTACGAAGCGGAATTTGGGCTTAGCGAGGTCGTTTCAGGTTGCTATGATTTCAAAAAGAGCAGCGCAGGACCCGTAAATGTATCTGTAGTTTGTGAGTGAAAATGGTTTGCCAAACAGGGAAACGGCAACATCTGTGATCTGCAAAGGGCTTTTTTGAAACTGGCCCCTGCTTTAATAGAACCCAAACATGGAAATTATGGGAATATGGTCTCAAAAAGGAGGTTGTCCAACGTTTCCGAAAGTTCTCCATGCACCCGGGATTGCGATGATATGGGAAAGGCGGAGTCTGTAACGGTCAAGCCAATCACGTGCAACATGAACATGTCATTGGAGAATTGCACCGCGGGTGTGGTCAGCGTTGCACCGGGTCCACTTTTAAGTGGTCGCTGTCATGGGTATCCTTTCGCAGAGGCAATTTCATAGTCTATGAAGTTCTACTGAGACGTGATTATTGCTGGTTGAAAACTTAACCCAATACCCCGCCTGGATGACTTGAAATATAGTCAGCTGTGGCAATTTTTGTTAGTCTCTAAGGAGACTTTTAATTTCTGTCAATGTTAACCTTTCCCTGAGTCTGTTAGTGGCGCTGGTTTGCTCTGCTATGCTTTGTTTCCCTATCTTCCTGGGGCGGTTTGTCTCCAGGGAACCAAACTTTGAATCTCTTGTAATCCTGAGGCCTGTGCTACGAAGCGGAATTTGGGCTTAGCGAGGTCGTTTCAGGTTGCTATGATTTCAAAAAGAGCAGCGCAGGACCCGTAAATGTATCTGTAGTTTGTGAGTGAAAATGGTTTGCCAAACAGGGAAACGGCAACATCTGTGATCTGCAAAGGGCTTTTTTGAAACTGGCCCCTGCTTTAATAGAACCCAAACATGGAAATTATGGGAATATGGTCTCAAAAAGGAGGTTGTCCAACGTTTCCGAAAGTTCTCCATGCACCCGGGATTGCGATGATATGGGAAAGGCGGAGTCTGTAACGGTCAAGCCAATCACGTGCAACATGAACATGTCATTGGAGAATTGCACCACGGGTGTGGTCAGCGTTGCACCGGGTCCACTTTTAAGTGGTCGCTGTCATGGGTATCCTTTCGCAGAGGCAATTTCATAGTCTATGAAGTTCTACTGAGACGTGATTATTGCTGGTTGAAAACTTAATCCAATACCCCGCCTGGATGACTTGAAATATAGTCAGCTGTGGCAATTTTTGTTAGTCTCTAAGGAGACTTTTAATTTCTGTCAATGTTAACCTTTCCCTGAGTCTGTTAGTGGCGCTGGTTTGCTCTGCTATGCTTTGTTTCCCTATCTTCTTGGAGCGGTTTTTCTCCAGGGAACCAAACTTTGAATCTCTTGTAATCCTGAGGCCTGTGCTACGAAGCGGAATTTGGGCTTAGCGAGGTCGTTTCAGGTTGCTATGATTTCAAAAAGAGCAGCGCAGGACCCGTAAATGTATCTGTAGTTTGTGAGTGAAAATGGTTTGCCAAACAGGGAAACGGCAACATCTGTGATCTGCAAAGGGCTTTTTTGAAACTGGCCCCTGCTTTAATAGAACCCAAACATGGAAATTATGGGAATATGGTCTCAAAAAGGAGGTTGTCCAACGTTTCCGAAAGTTCTCCATGCACCCGGGATTGCGATGATATGGGAAAGGCGGAGTCTGTAACGGTCAAGCCAATCACGTGCAACATGAACATGTCATTGGAGAATTGCACCACGGGTGTGGTCAGCGTTGCACCGGGTCCACTTTTAAGTGGTCGCTGTCATGGGTATCCTTTCGCAGAGGCAATTTCATAGTCTATGAAGTTCTACTGAGACGTGATTATTGCTGGTTGAAAACTTAACCCAATACCCCGCCTGGATGACTTGAAATATAGTCAGCTGTGGCAATTTTTGTTAGTCTCTAAGGAGACTTTTAATTTCTGTCAATGTTAACCTTTCCCTGAGTCTGTTAGTGGCGCTGGTTTGCTCTGCTATGAATCGATCCGATCCAGCTTTGTTTCCCTATCTTCTTGGAGCGGTTTTTCTCCAGGGAACCAAACTTTGAATCTCTTGTAATCCTGAGGCCTGTGCTACGAAGTGGAATTTGGGCTTAGCGAGGTCGTTTCAGGTTGCTATGATTTCAAAAAGAGGAGCGCAGGACCCGTAAATGTATCTGTAGTTTGTGAGTGAAAATGGTTTGCCAAACAGGGAAACGGCAACATCTGTGATCTGCAAAGGGCTTTTTTGAAACTGGCCCCTGCTTTAATAGAACCCAAACATGGAAATTATGGGAATATGGTCTCAAAAAGGAGGTTGTCCAACGTTTCCGAAAGTTCTCCATGCACCCGGGATTGCGATGATATGGGAAAGGCGGAGTCTGTAACGGTCAAGCCAATCACGTGCAACATGAACATGTCATTGGAGAATTGCACCACGGGTGTGGTCAGCGTTGCACCGGGTCCACTTTTAAGTGGTCGCTGTCATGGGTATCCTTTCGCAGAGGCAATTTCATAGTCTATGAAGTTCTACTGAGACGTGATTATTGCTGGTTGAAAACTTAACCCAATACCCCGCCTGGATGACTTGAAATATAGTCAGCTGTGGCAATTTTTGTTAGTCTCTAAGGAGACTTTTAATTTCTGTCAATGTTAACCTTTCCCTGAGTCTGTTAGTGGCGCTGGTTTGCCCTGCTATGCTTTGTTTCCCTATCTTCTTGGAGCGGTTTTTCTCCAGGGAACCAAACTTTGAATCTCTTGTAATCCTGAGGCCTGTGCTACGAAGTGGAATTTGGGCTTAGCGAGGTCGTTTCAGGTTGCTATGATTTCAAAAAGAGGAGCGCAGGACCCGTAAATGTATCTGTAGTTTGTGAGTGAAAATGGTTTGCCAAACAGGGAAACGGCAACATCTGTGATCTGCAAAGGGCTTTTTTGAAACTGGCCCCTGCTTTAATAGAACCCAAACATGGAAATTATGGGAATATGGTCTCAAAAAGGAGGTTGTCCAACGTTTCCGAAAGTTCTCCATGCACCCGGGATTGCGATGATATGGGAAAGGCGGAGTCTGTAACGGTCAAGCCAATCACGTGCAACATGAACATGTCATTGGAGAATTGCACCACGGGTGTGGTCAGCGTTGCACCGGGTCCACTTTTAAGTGGTCGCTGTCATGGGTATCCTTTCGCAGAGGCAATTTCATAGTCTATGAAGTTCTACTGAGACGTGATTATTGCTGGTTGAAAACTTAACCCAATACCCCGCCTGGATGACTTGAAATATAGTCAGCTGTGGCAATTTTTGTTAGTCTCTAAGGAGACTTTTAATTTCTGTCAATGTTAACCTTTCCCTGAGTCTGTTAGTGGCGCTGGTTTGCTCTGCTATGCTTTGTTTCCCTATCTTCCTGGGGCGGTTTGTCTCCAGGGAACCAAACTTTGAATCTCTTGTAATCCTGAGGCCTGTGCTACGAAGCGGAATTTGGGCTTAGCGAGGTCGTTTCAGGTTGCTATGATTTCAAAAAGAGCAGCGCAGGACCCGTAAATGTATCTGTAGTTTGTGAGTGAAAATGGTTTGCCAAACAGGGAAACGGCAACATCTGTGATCTGCAAAGGGCTTTTTTGAAACTGGCCCCTGCTTTAATAGAACCCAAACATGGAAATTATGGGAATATGGTCTCAAAAAGGAGGTTGTCCAACGTTTCCGAAAGTTCTCCATGCACCCGGGATTGCGATGATATGGGAAAGGCGGAGTCTGTAACGGTCAAGCCAATCACGTGCAACATGAACATGTCATTGGAGAATTGCACCACGGGTGTGGTCAGCGTTGCACCGGGTCCACTTTTAAGTGGTCGCTGTCATGGGTATCCTTTCGCAGAGGCAATTTCATAGTCTATGAAGTTCTACTGAGACGTGATTATTGCTGGTTGAAAACTTAACCCAATACCCCGCCTGGATGACTTGAAATATAGTTAGCTGTGGCAATTTTTGTTAGTCTCTAAGGAGACTTTTAATTTCTGTCAATGTTAACCTTTCCCTGAGTCTGTTAGTGGCCCTGGTTTGCTCTGCTATGCTTTGTTTCCCTATCTTCTTGGAGCGGTTTTTCTCCAGGGAACCAAACTTTGAATCTCTTGTAATCCTGAGGCCTGTGCTACGAAGCGGAATTTGGGCTTAGCGAGGTCGTTTCAGGTTGCTATGATTTCAAAAAGAGCAGCGCAGGACCCGTAAATGTATCTGTAGTTTGTGAGTGAAAATGGTTTGCCAAACAGGGAAACGGCAACATCTGTGATCTGCAAAGGGCTTTTTTGAAACTGGCCCCTGCTTTAATAGAACCCAAACATGGAAATTATGGGAATATGGTCTCAAAAAGGAGGTTGTCCAATGTTTCCGAAAGTTCTCCATGCACCCGGGATTGCGATGATATGGGAAAGGCGGAGTCTGTAACGGTCAAGCCAATCACGTGCAACATGAACATGTCATTGGAGAATTGCACCACGGGTGTGGTCAGCGTTGCACCGGGTCCACTTTTAAGTGGTCGCTGTCATGGGTATCCTTTCGCAGAGGCAATTTCATAGTCTATGAAGTTCTACTGAGACGTGATTATTGCTGGTTGAAAACTTAACCCAATACCCCGCCTGGATGACTTGAAATATAGTCAGCTGTGGCAATTTTTGTTAGTCTCTAAGGAGACTTTTAATTTCTGTCAATGTTAACCTTTCCCTGAGTCTGTTAGTGGCGCTGGTTTGCTCTGCTATGCTTTGTTTCCCTATCTTCTTGGAGCGGTTTTTCTCCAGGGAACCAAACTTTGAATCTCTTGTAATCCTGAGGCCTGTGCTACGAAGCGGAATTTGGGCTTAGCGAGGTCGTTTCAGGTTGCTATGATTTCAAAAAGAGCAGCGCAGGACCCGTAAATGTATCTGTAGTTTGTGAGTGAAAATGGTTTGCCAAACAGGGAAACGGCAACATCTGTGATCTGCAAAGGGCTTTTTTGAAACTGGCCCCTGCTTTAATAGAACCCAAACATGGAAATTATGGGAATATGGTCTCAAAAAGGAGGTTGTCCAACGTTTCCGAAAGTTCTCCATGCACCCGGGATTGCGATGATATGGGAAAGGCGGAGTCTGTAACGGTCAAGCCAATCACGTGCAACATGAACATGTCATTGGAGAATTGCACCACGGGTGTGGTCAGCGTTGCACCGGGTCCACTTTTAAGTGGGCGCTGTCATGGGTATCCTTTCGCAGAGGCAATTTCATAGTCTATGAAGTTCTACTGAGACGTGATTATTGCTGGTTGAAAACTTAACCCAATACCCCGCCTGGATGACTTGAAATATAGTCAGCTGTGGCAATTTTTGTTAGTCTCTAAGGAGACTTTTAATTTCTGTCAATGTTAACCTTTCCCTGAGCCTGTTAGTGGCGCTGGTTTGCTCTGCTATGCTTTGTTTCCCTATCTTCTTGGAGCGGTTTTTCTCCAGGGAACCAAACTTTGAATCTCTTGTAATCCTGAGGCCTGTGCTACGAAGCGGAATTTGGGCTTAGCGAGGTCGTTTCAGGTTGCTATGATTTCAAAAAGAGCAGCGCAGGACCCGTAAATGTATCTGTAGTTTGTGAGTGAAAATGGTTTGCCAAACAGGGAAACGGCAACATCTGTGATCTGCAAAGGGCTTTTTTGAAACTGGCCCCTGCTTTAATAGAACCCAAACATGGAAATTATGGGAATATGGTCTCAAAAAGGAGGTTGTCCAACGTTTCCGAAAGTTCTCCATGCACCCGGGATTGCGATGATATGGGAAAGGCGGAGTCTGTAACGGTCAAGCCAATCACGTGCAACATGAACATGTCATTGGAGAATTGCACCACGGGTGTGGTCAGCGTTGCACCGGGTCCACTTTTAAGTGGTCGCTGTCATGGGTATCCTTTCGCAGAGGCAATTTCATAGTCTATGAAGTTCTACTGAGATGTGATTATTGCTGGTTGAAAACTTAACCCAATACCCCGCCTGGATGACTTGAAATATAGTCAGCTGTGGCAATTTTTGTTAGTCTCTAAGGAGACTTTTAATTTCTGTCAATGTTAACCTTTCCCTGAGTCTGTTAGTGGCGCTGGTTTGCTCTGCTATGCTTTGTTTCCCTATCTTCTTGGAGCGGTTTTTCTCCAGGGAACCAAACTTTGAATCTCTTGTAATCCTGAGGCCTGTGCTACGAAGCGGAATTTGGGCTTAGCGAGGTCGTTTCAGGTTGCTATGATTTCAAAAAGAGGAGCGCAGGACCCGTAAATGTATCTGTAGTTTGTGAGTGAAAATGGTTTGCCAAACAGGGAAACGGCAACATCTGTGATCTGCAAAGGGCTTTTTTGAAACTGGCCCCTGCTTTAATAGAACCCAAACATGGAAATTATGGGAATATGGTCTCAAAAAGGAGGTTGTCCAACGTTTCCGAAAGTTCTCCATGCACCCGGGATTGCGATGATATGGGAAAGGCGGAGTCTGTAACGGTCAAGCCAATCACGTGCAACATGAACATGTCATTGGAGAATTGCACCACGGGTGTGGTCAGCGTTGCACCGGGTCCACTTTTAAGTGGTCGCTGTCATGGGTATCCTTTCGCAGAGGCAATTTCATAGTCTATGAAGTTCTACTGAGACGTGATTATTGCTGGTTGAAAACTTAACCCAATACCCTGCCTGGATGACTTGAAATATAGTCAGCTGTGGCAATTTTTGTTAGTCTCTAAGGAGACTTTTAATTTCTGTCAATGTTAACCTTTCCCTGAGCCTGTTAGTGGCTTTGGTTTGCTCTGCTATGAATCGATCCAGCTTTGTTTCCCTATCTTCTTGGAGCGGTTTTTCTCCAGGGAACCAAACTTTGAATCTCTTGTAATCCTGAGGCCTGTGCTACGAAGCGGAATTTGGGCTTAGCGAGGTCGTTTCAGGTTGCTATGATTTCAAAAAGAGGAGCGCAGGACCCGTAAATGTATCTGTAGTTTGTGAGTGAAAATGGTTTGCCAAACAGGGAAACGGCAACATTTGTGATCTGCAAACGGCTTTTTTGAAACTGGCCCCTGCTTTAATAGAACCCAAAAATGGAAACCTGTTCTTTTAGAATGTAAGGTGATTTCGAAATTTTTGTGAATTGCATTTATTCCTAATTTGTTGCCAATATGAACAGGAGGAATGATTACAGCAAGGAAAACCTCATTCACTGTTCATATGAACACCTGACCTTTGTTTTAAGACAGATTTTTACAACGGTACCAGCAACCTTACGGTAAAAGATTTTTTCCACCAGATGATCACAGGACCACAACCACTTTGACAATAAAAGGTGTTAATTTTCTCTATAGAGCAGTTTTTGAGTGGGTGTGTTTTAGTTTCTTTGCTTCTACCAGTACTTCACTGAAACACCCATATAGTTTTATTTTTCAGCTGATCTTTGATAGGAAGTCAGATTTTATTTATGTACAGGGGGCTGTGGTGAGAGGGAGATGTTTTTAAATAGTGCCAGCAGATGGCAGTGCAAGCTAATGAATTAAATGAGTAACAACTGAAGTGCTTTTGTAGTGTACTTCATTAGGACACCGAAAATCACTATCCTCTTATCTTTTGAGAGGGCAAGAGTTCAACCAAAAAGACCCACAAATACAAGATCTAATCCCACAAATCTAAACTCTACATGCACATGCAAACACAATATGTACACACGGTACATGATTGAGTACTGCTGCAGCTAGAATCTCAACTAAAACAAGAAAAATTGACTATATTATACCAAATCTAGCCTCCCTTTATTGGATTCCTATCCATGTTTGATCAGAATTTAAGGTGCTTCTGCTGACTTATAAAATCCTAAATGGGTATGCACCATCACACCTGTTTGATCTCCTAAACCTTATATTCCATTTCGAGCTCTTTGCTCTTAAAATGCCTTTAATTGATTATTTCATGACCTTGTGCTGCACGGCGGGTCAGTTTTTGTCTAATGAATTTACCAAGTGCTGTCTTGCTAATGAGATTATTGACTATTGCAGCCGTTCTGATAATCATTGCATCTCTCTAACCTTCTGTTTTTTTGTTCCACAAGCACGAGTGTCCAAGCTGTGTGCCGCTCTCTCTTCTCTCCGTCTGTCTCCCTATTTTCTCCTCCTGTCCTCTTATCTCAAGCATCTCTTACTGGACCAGCACCCATCCTGGAACCACTCTGCTTCCCTGGCTGTCAGTGTCATTTCCTGAGGTTTTGGATCCGGTTTAACATCCTGCAGGTGTTCAGTCTCATCTCATGTCTCTCTCTCTCTCTCTGAATGATGTCTTTATCTTTCTCTCTCCTCTGTGAATAATGTCTTTTCTTGTCTATTCTCCCGTGTATGTGAATGGTGTGATGTGAGTCTCCCCTGTGTGGATGTGCAGTCTGTCCTCCTCCCAGGTCTCCATGTTGGTGGAGGTTCTGGTGGCACCTGGAAGCTGCTTGGCGTCCTCTTCACTCCAAAATGGGGAGAAAAATGGAAGAAACCTCAGGAAGTGCAACAGAGGAGGGATCCCTCTCCCAAGATGGACAGACGTGCAACAGATGTTGTGTGTGCAGGTCAGAACAAGAATACAAATTACAGTAATACAGCATGGAAAAGGGTGTGATTAGTGATATTGGGCTATACGAATAAAATGAACTTGACTTAACTTGACATCATGTCATGCACTGCTATCCACAGAGTCAGGTCTGACCTTGAATCATCAGTGTTTGATAGCTCACACTCCAACTTTTCCAGGAAGGAAAAAAATGTCAAGTAGGACTTTTTTTGTGTTCCTTCTCCTTCCTCTCTCCATTTTCACCACTCATTAAAGAAGAGTGATGGCTTCCACAGATGCACACACACACACACACACACACACACACACACACACACACACACACACACACACACACACACACCAGGTACAACAGTTAACCCAGACCACAAACCTGGCAAATATGGGAGCAATTACCTAGAGGCCACAGGGATCGACTCTTTGGTGAGGTCCTCTGAACATACACACATACTGTAGGTACACTCGGGGGGGTTCAACACACTCACACACACAGATACAAACACATGACTGTAGCACACATGAGCAAATATTGACACTGTCCTCATACTCATAGCCCTACTGCTGTAAACTCACCTCAGCAGAGAGCCAAGCATGTCCTCATAAACAGAAATAGAATACCACAATACCACTACTGCATACATTGTCATTCTGAATAAACAAAACGAATATACCACTTAAAAATGTCAGTGCACCCCAAAGGAATGGTGTATTTAGCTAGATAGGACAAATGAGTTTTTAGTGCAAGCAGTTTATCTGACAAACTTGCAAAAATAATATAAGCCCTTCTCTAAGAAAGTGTCACTAATAACATTAACAATGGCTCTGTTCTATCCAAGACTCCCAGTAAGACAGTATGACACTGAGCCAATATGCACAAACCCTGAAACTGAAGCATCATTCATTTGATTATTTACACCTGTGCTTTTCCCATAAAATGTCAGCTGTAAAAAAGGCCTATTGCATATTTAAAAAACAACAACAAAATACATCAACCAATGGCTACTTTGTTGTGCATTTTCAAAAGGAAACAATTAGTGTATTTCCAATTTTTCTACTGTTGCTGCTAGTCTAACTACTTAAGCAACCATATACCTGTGCATAGGCATAGAAAATAAGCCTACAGGAGTATTACTGTAACATTGATATATCATGACCATAATATGTTGTGATGAACATATTGACAAAACAGTAAACAGTAAAACAGACCAATTACATTTCCTATTTCTGGCCACCTGTAAAACATAAGCTCAATATTCGCTGCTTTTTTGACCCATTGATAATAAAGAAAAATTGATTATCCAGCAATGATCATATACTCATTAGCTGGTCAAGGGCCCTCTCAATTCTCTTTGTATCATTGTCTTTGAATATGGTTTCAAGTCCCACTGATGGGCCAAATTCACAACCCCCTCTGTGTGTCCCAGAACAGAATGGAACAAAAACAATTAATCCATGGTAAAAGTCACTGCAGTGAAATGATTTCTGTTAGTTAGCCTTAGCATTAGTTGTCAATGGGGCTATATTTTTCCTCCAGGTTCTTTGTACAGTGATATTGATATTTTTAGGCACATCAAAGACAGGGTAATGTTTAGGCAATGTCAGGGACATAGCATGGATACAGTGTTAGTAACCTGTAGCAGGTAATTATAATATAACACTATGGATTCACACGGTTTCAGGTTTTTGAGGTTCAAGCATTGTGTTACATAGCAATAAGCTTTTATTTTAGACAGTGTAGCTCTCTGATTTTCATCCTAATTATACAGAAAAATATTATACATTATTGAGTCTGTTCCAATATAACAATCTTTCTGAATAGGTTAGACTGCTTGTTTACTCAGAACTTATGGTAGTGATGCTGGAAAACAGATATACACTGGAAAATGATGGCAACATCGAAACAGAGTCATCAGAATAGGATGATCAAGAGAGATTTGAAACCTTATTTTGTATGTGAATGACTGTCTATAGTTAGCCATGGCTAGTCTTTGTTTTGCTATAAAATTTACTTATTTGCACCTGTCAGACTTAGAAAAACACAAATTACTAAAACACATTTGTAAAAGAAAACATTTAAAAAGCATCTGAAAATACACATTATGAGGCTAAGCTATTAAGTAGGCAAATCCACTAATTATATTCAGTCATACAACTACTGTTCATACAGTGTACTGGGAAACACATGCTGTGTTGCTTCCTAACTTCATAAATAGAAAAGTATTGAACACATATTGGTTATGTAGTATGTACAGTCCTTGATGTTGTGGACAGATGATTCCAGGTTTGCAATGAGAACTGACCAGAACAGTGGAAAAGTGTTGTCTAAGTTGTTACTGTAGCCAAGACATGTTCACTTTTTATAGGATATACAGAAAAGAACAACAACAGTAACGGAAGTTGTGTCTCTATGATCACATTGATTCTATACAATCAGCTAAAATATCTATATCTAAAATATCAGCTATTCCCTATTTACTTCTGCAAATCTGTTTTTGTATTATTTTTTGCATGTATCAAAACCAGTTGATCTATGATTTGTTTTAATATAGATAGATAGGTCACTCTCAGTCTAAAATATAAAACTGTCATTATTCGCCGTTATGTCAGTAAAAACTCAATCAGTGAGTTAGCCTCAGCAGGGGTGAATTTTTAATACATTTCAAATAATTGGAGAAATGTTCATTAGACTTCTCTATTTTGCTGGAAACTTCCTCAGGCTTATGTTGAGTATAACCTATGAACAAAGTGTCTGTGTGTGTAGGTGTGTATGCAGGTGTGTAGTAACAATGCAAGTTGCTGTGCCAGTAGGCAGTGAGATGACTCATCAGATTTTCAGAAACTATATTTGACAGTTGTGAAAAAAGTATATATACTGTATGTGTCTGTGTGTCATCAGAAACTCATGTCAGAAGTGCTGAAACTGATATCAATGAAAAAGACGTCAAAATCAGTGTGAAGATTTGTACTTGAGAAACACTCACGCACACACAAACACACAGGTTCTCAGTCAAAAAAGGAAGTGAGGAGGAACTTTCATTTGAAACAGAAACAGTCTCAACATCTGGAAGCTCTTTCACCCCTTGACCCCATCCCCCGCTCCATTCCTTCTCCCTGCCTCCTCCACCTCACTCCAGGTCTTCTAGTCCTGTGTCTGGAAGGAGTTAAGCACATACAACAGCATACATGTGTGTGTGCTTATGTGTATATGCGTGTTGGTATGTGTGTGTGCATACATGTGGATGAACACACACACATGGGCCAGATAGCAGAGAATAGCTAGTGACCTCTAAACACAGAAACCAGGTGGTTATTAATGGTACTGCAGTCCTGAGCAAACAGATCTTTTCAATTCATTTTCAATGGTAGATATCTCTCCAGGCTACTGTATATGAGGTAATGCCAGAGTGTTAACGGACTTAAATGTAATTGGGAAATGTATATAGTATTTAGAGGAATTCAAGAACTTATTCAAGTTGGAGTCATGGGAATGGAAGGCTTCTGATATGGACCTCTGACCTTCAGAACAGAAGGGGTGGGGTTTAGATAGTGATATAGTAATGTATTATTTTGATTATTCATGCATAATTTACAGTATATGTGAGGATAAAGTGGAAGCCTCTTTGTCCTACCATTTTCGCGGCTTGAGGCTTGTGTTCTTTGAACCTGTTGATTGAGGCATCATCTGTGTTCCTGCAGCCGTCGATGTGTTTCCTTAGCGACAACGCACCTAGTTTGACGTGATCAAAAGCTAATACTTCTAAATTCCACTGACAATCTTAAATATCAGTTACTGATTACACCAAAACTCCCACACATCCGACTCGACCTTTGATGATGTATTGCCAACAATTTTGTGTTCACCACTGGCTAATTTTTTATTTAGGTCATCTCTATTTCATCAGTGACCACATGTGAATTGAGGGATGAAAGGTTGTGTTGTGGGTATCAAAATAAAACAATTCATGGCAATTAATTGGGCTTAATACGATTCAGCTGGTTTACATGTTTAAAAAACAAACCGCTATTTATTTTCATTTCTGTTTAATTTAATTTAATTTTTCATTCTCCCGTTAATTTCACAAGCTACTCATTTGCGTCTTGTTCATTTTTAATCTGTGCCAGTACCTGTGAATTTGTATAAAAACTTTTTGCGGGTACCAGACTATATAATGGGTTGTGACAGACTCTGCGATACCTTAATGCCAAATTCTCACATCTACCAAGTATTTACTCAGGACCAGTAGTTTAGTTTGAACTGTCTTTGAGTGACCCCGATAGTCTGACCTATAGGTTAAAGGGCGACAGAGTGGCAGGGTGGTCTGGTAGTTGGAAAACCATCTTGTAACCTAATGACCCCAAGTGTCTGCTTCCAGAAGGTCCAGTGTTGGACAGTGAGCTCCAGCTTAGCTAAGATTACACTGACACAGTGAGTTTTAAGTCTTAATTGTGCAAATTCCCAAGTAATTTTTCAAGCAATGAGAATTTATTTAGACAATGTGTATCCACTGTATCTATAAACTTAACTCCTCCAATCACCGTTCTCTCTCGTGGTTTATGTAAGTGCAGGCCCTGGCCCTTGTCTTGCTTTTGGCAACACATGAAACAGACATCTAATCTGCGTCTTCCAAGGCCTTTCCATTTTAGTGCACTGAAAGCTGTTCACCTGCCTTGTCTTCCTCTTCTGTTCCCTAACCCCTGCTCTTTTCACAAAGCATGCACTGACTTTGAGGTTCTAATCCACTTTCACATCTTTCTTTGTTGTTATTGTGGAAGTTTCATCATGCTGTAGGCATTTATGGGTTTGGATTTTTTTTTTTTTTTTTTTTTTTTACATAAAATGATGAAGGGATAAGTGGTGAAAAATAAATAATGGGAAAAACACTTGGCTTTCCCTAAAACACTCTCAAAGTTATATCTTTACTAATTTTGTTGGTTTATTCTTCTTTGTTGTGATATGTTAGTTATGTATACTGTATTTATGAGCAGGATAGTCTGACTTTGCAACATAAAACACAATCTGCATTCAGTCCTAACCTTTAAATATTCCACTATGCTTAAAGGCACAGTTTGACAAGTTGGGAAATGCACTCATTTCTTTAATGCTGTGAGTTAGATGAGAAGATCAATCTCATGCCTCTATGTTAAATGTGAAGTTACAGCCAGCAGACAATTAGCCTAGCACAGCATTAATAACAAATAACAGAAATGAACACGCCTGGGAGTGGTATCAATTTTGTTCAATTTCTTGTTGCAGAAGTTACTTAAAATGTATTTAATGCCACAACATCAAGGGCAGACATAAAAACAAAAGGGTGGTGTAGCACTCAACAATAGCTAGCTAAAGTACAGCCACAGTTATATTGATAAAGATCCAAGTGTAATTAGTCATTGGATTCTTTAAAATTAGAATGCCTTATGATACCACATCAGTAGCAACATTACACAGTAATGGAGAGAAAATAGTCTACACATGTGAGACTGAGACTCTACATGCAGTCGACTTTACTCAAGAGTGGCCCTGCTGCTGAGCACCTGCTTCTCAAATGTAAAACATTCAAGGGAGAGCTTGACTCTGTAATAAGAAGCTAACATCAACATCAGTAGCTTCAAGGAATAATGTGAACACTATGTACAGCAAACTGTAGCAGCCTCTCACCAATGTAAGTATATAGATATATATGTCATGACGTACAAAATGTGGTCTCAAGGTACAATATTGTTTCCATCACAGAGCAAATCTTCCTCTCAAATATTTCTTAAATAACAAGAAATTATGTCCAACTAATTAGTGTTACATTCAAATAGCAACCATGCTAAAGGACTATATGAATATAATAAATGACAACTACATTCTGAGAGTGTTTAACAACATTGTTATTCTGCTATGAATTTCCTGTGGTGTGTTGTGGGCGGTCCTTGGCCAGAGTACATACACATTTCATTTCAGAGCATAAGGTGTGAAGAATTGTATGTTTAAAGATTTTGGTTTTCAGTGGTTTTAAGAAAAATGGGACTTAATTAGATTTGGACTAAGCCCAAACTAAGAACATATGGTTTCATTATATAAACAAGATTGCTATGGTGAAAAAAACTATACTGCCCAAGAAAAAAATGTCTATGCGTAACCAGTTTAGGTGTGTGATTATGCAGTTACACCTGGAAGTTGCATGCATTGCATTGATAAAAAAAATAATTAAATTTTAAAAAAAAAAATTAGTATGATTAGTATGAGTTCAAAGAAACTGAAAAACAGATTTTCCAAAAGAGGTATTTAAAAAAATAGCCCAACAATAAAAAAAAAAAGTGAAAATAATTTCTTTCATTTGTAGAAAGATCAGATTTAAAGTTCAATAATGTGCCCCAAAAACAGGCCAAAAGTTGTCAAATGTTATCAGACAAGTCAAAATATAACTGGCTGGAAAGCTTATGCTAACAATGGTGACATTAGCTTCCTGGCTTAAATGCTTTAGCTACTGTTACAAGCATGTATACAGTGACACTATGTTATGACAGTATGTATTATAGTATATGGGTTATTAACATTACATGCTAGCTGGTGTAGTTGTATTTATGGTGTAGTGTTTAGTGTTTTCATGTAACTAGCTAGCCACACAGATGTCTTGACCACCACTGATGTTACCCACTCCCACTCTGAACCAATCCCTGCCCTGGACATACATGGACATACTTGAGGAAAATAGGGAAATAATTAACTGTGCTAAGACAAAACTAACATAAAGTTTTAATTTATTTTATTAACTGATTGGAGGTAAAGGAAAGATATTTTTACATTTTATTATAATTACTTAACAAACATTATTGATTGTCAGCCATTACAGCTTATATTTTTGATTTATCTGATTACCTTGTACTACCTTTTGTTGGTTTCACGACTCCATAGAATTTGCAACATATGGATTACATTTATATGTGTGCAAATTCTAATGATAAACATTATATAATGTCTGATTTTAGCTAACTAGTGGCATTGTTCTTCATTATATTCCATATGTGGGCAGAGCACCATCCTTTGGTAGAAATATTGAATTACATACGAGTCTGTCATAGTTGCCAACACGTCCAGCCCTGTACAAAGCATCAAACATGAAGCGGGGCTGCAGGCGCTAAAGAAAAAGCTTTTACACAGTGCTACATTTCTGTAGAAATGTACGCACCATTAAGTGTGTAATTGTTGACAGAATCAAAATGCCAAGGGCTTGACTTTTAAAGCTCAAGTGTTTTCTCAATGTTTAGTTGATAAAACTCCTGTCAGCACTTTTCTTTCAGATGAGTTAGAGAGAGTGAAGTCTAGAGACTAGAGATAGATACTTTTACATTAAAAGCTTTGCCTAGGCACGGAAAGGCAACTTTGGATTGATTCAAAGTGCTGTATTTAAGACGTGGAGACAGCACACAAACTAAGCCTAGAAAGAATGATACTTTCTAGAAACAGATGAGAAGTATGATAATGTTTTTTATCCTCTAATAAGAATCTATTCACAGCCTTCCATTATGTTCAAACATTGATCAATTTTTTTTTTTACAAGCAATAAGCAATCACAAAATAATTAACTGTGTGTCATTTATTTCTTTGAAATATATTTCAAATGTTACACTTTGTTGCATTCTGTAAGTCATACATTGACCAGTCTTCACATGTATGGGTCTAGTGTTGAGAAATCAAGCTAATAGCCAAGAAGGGTTGAATCAGGGATAGCTGGACATCTTGGTTGTAGATGCTTGAAAGTGTTTCACCTCTCATCCAATGGACTTCTTCAGTTCTAACTGACTGCTAAAGCTAGCTGACTGGAGGGGAGTCCAAGGTATTTAACCTCTGTGGGGTCATAATCAAGGTCATTGATACCAATTGGTTCGTTAGTGCTACTGGCTGTTGTGACAACCATCATTGGAGTCACCTGAGGCCAAGTGTAAACGACAGTCGTTAGAGTCATCCTGGCTGTTAGAACGACAAACAACATATGATAATCAATCCTTTTCCACTTACCATAGAGGCACATAAAAGTTACAAACAACTGCAGTTCACATATGCATTGTTTGAATGTTCTTTGTTATGAGTGAAACTGAAAATCCTTGTGCATGCAGGAAACTAAAGGATAGATTTCTTTCCAAGTCACCTGGAACTGATTCAACTTGGTGTCACAATCGGTCCATCTCGCTAGTGTGGAAATAATTCAAACCAACAGATAAAACTACAAGATGTAGCCAAAGTCCATATGTAAAAGATGCAGCTACTCACATCATATTGACAGGCACTGAAGACTTTAATGAGACTGTACTGAGTACAAAGTTCAGCCCGTTTCAATTTGACTGCTGCTGCTACCTTTATAAGGACAGTCCATGCTTCACAGTATATACAGCATTTATTTAGTTAGGCTTGTAAAGTATTTTTCGTTCCTTACAACAATAGATATGAAAAGATAGGCCAATAGTGATCCAGACTTACTGTATGATTCTATCCAAAAATCACTTAATGCAGCTTTAATTTAGCAACGCTCTCTTATAACCTTTGCTTATATGTACTCTTTATAGCTGCACTAATCAATATGTTGATACTGACAATGACGCAAATGACTGTATTGTTAAAGGTGTTGTTTTATCATCTTACTCTACAGTTCCCCTCAGCTATATAGAGAGCTTTATTGTCTTTCAGCCAATGTCTTGGTTTTTACAATCCACAAGTTTACTGTTTTGGTTGAGTCTCAACACTCTCATCAATCTCATTCCTAGCACCAGAAGATAGTGTTCAAGGAAAAAGCTGTTATAAACCCACTGTACACTACATGACCAGAACCAAACAACAGACACAATTAGCAACTAGCTGGTGAACAAAGTGGAACATTTATTAGCTAAAGAGGTGCTGGGTCTGAAATTGCATACTGTACACTACATACCCAATATGTCAGTGTTCAACATACTTTTGTGTGAATAAACATTAGTGTGTATCTTTTCAGATGTCCTGAGCTGTAATTATCACATCACTTCTTGGTTGTATCCATGGTAACCCATACCAACCTCACCTCTACCAGCATCTGCAATACTCATTTGAAAAAATATATTATGCCTGGCAAAGTGATACCACACTTAAATTGAAGCGTTATTGATGTTATGCCAGAGCTGCCTCGGTCACTGTGTGCCGTTGTCTGTTATGTTGTCGTCAGTATTGCATTGCATCGTGGGATATTTATGTCATTGTAGTTACCTGTGCTTGCATATTGCAATTATTTCCCTGTAAATAGTATGCACTTCATGTTCTATTGGTTTCATACTGAGGTTTCAGACATACTAAAAAAAAATCTCACACACTGGTTTTAGCGTAATAAATAGCATGTTAGTATGGAATTTTGCACATAGCTTTGCAGATTTGCCTCAGGAGTTGGTGGAGACTAGTTAGTGTGTCTGGATGTGTATATAGGCAAGGGTTTGTTAACAGGTTAGTCATCACAACAACAGCAAAAGAATGAACAAACAAACAAAAGTCACTTAATGCAGCTTTAAAGTTGTCTTCACTGTAATAGGTTAAATGTTGCTCAAAGCAGGACACTGTGGAAAAAAGGTTGCTACCTTGGATGATGATGAAGAGTTCAATGTATTAGCAACAGGCCTATCATCAATATATATTTCAATATTTATATCTTCTGACCATATAATAAACTCTGTGTTCTCAGTAGCATATATAGTTTAAATATGTTCCCATAAGTGTAAATAAGTATTATATTGGCTATTATTATCATTCTTGGTGTCATAGTAATTGGTATAATTAATATTATTATTATAAATGCTGCTTAGGAGCACTTTTGGTTGCTTCCTAAAGTGTCAGGCAAATACCTAAATTGATTCAAAAAATCAATTAAAAAAAATCATAGCTCTACAGCAACAAAAAACTAAAATGATGCTCGTTCAAATTTTTGGGTTTTGTCTGGTTTTGGCAACTGGCTGATTAAAGTAGTTTACCCTCCCTCCTTTGCGTCATCCAGGGCAAAGGGGGGTTGCTCCTTTTAAGCCAATACTACAAGCTGGATTGCAACTAGAGGAACCGGTGACCGACTCGTTGTCGCTTCAGTGGAGGAGGATCTCCAAACCTTGTGGACGTGGTTCAGTCCGCGCTCAGCGCTCTGGAAACCAGCGGAGACCACTGAGGATTGTCGGCGCATTACGGGGGGGAGTTGAATTGGAAACGTGGACAGTGAGGAACATGTTAACGTCGGTTTAATAGTGTATACTTGTCCATTAAACATACGCATACAATAGAGCGGATAACAGGGATTATATATTAACAGATATCAGTGTGGAGCAGGATGGACTCGCTGAGTTGAAGAAGCGCACGGAGAGGACGCACATGTGTGCCGCTTTCTGATTTATTCTGATCTTTTCTCGCTGATGTGGTTTGAGGTTTTCTATTACATCTGAGGATACTGTCTGGAAGATTTGTTTGTTTCTTTTTTTTTTTTGCCTCTTTGGAAGAAGATCAGCGCAGAGTTTCATTAAAGATGCAGCGGAGGGAAGCGGCGCATCTGTGGTTGCTGGTCCTCACCGTGGTGTCGGTGTCAGTCAGCGGATTTCCCACTAACTTGAAGAGGACTGCAGCCAGAGACAGGAACACTTCTGCGTCGATTATTGAGGTACATTAAACAATTCAACTATTCAAATGCTGCCTAGACTGGAAGCGTCCCAACTAATGAAATCCAATATTAATACATGTATGTGAAAATTAAGTGTTGCTTTATACTTGGAAGTTATTGATTATAGAATAACCACGCATATTCTATTGTTGTTGATCCTGGCATGATCCAATAATAAATCACAACTCTGTGGGATATTCAATGTCTAAACTATACTTGAGTGTTGATGTGGGCGGGTATGATGTAGTGTTATCTGTTCAGTCATGCTAAAGTTTTTTAACAAACTCTGATGGACACGAGCTTAATTATTAAACCTTCTTAACTCAATTGAAACTGCTGTGAAGTGTGTTACCTCTGGTCTGCAGTAATCGTATACTGTGTCATCCAATGATCTGTGTAATGTTGAAACCAGTCCCATCATATTTTTTGGCATCCTTTGATTCACACTCATCTCTTCAACTCCCTGCTCTCTCTTTCTCTCTTGGTGTGCGTGTGCTCCTTCTTGTATGTCTTGCTCTCTTGCATCACCAGACTGTCCCATTTTCACTTTTTTTTGTGTGCAGAATTATTGTTGTCAGGTTTTTACTGCATGTAAAGGGATCAAAGTTCTCGCAGCTCAGAGTCTATGTGGAAGCCTGTAGATTTTTAGATTTGACCATGTTAATCAATGATACGCTTTTTGTTACAAGTCAGCAGCCACTGTTCCCTTTTTTCCTTGTTTTTGTGCCTTCTTCACAAAGACGTCAGTTATATGTAGACTTATCTTTAGACATTCAAAATGCAGAACAGCGCTGAAAAGATGAATCTAGATGGAATTCAACTCCCCACAAATGTTCTCTGTGTCTGATTTTTTTTCATGATGCCTGATTTAGAACTGCAGTGATTAATGGAATAATCAGTAAGTTGCCAAACATTAAATTAATCACTAACTATTTTGATAATAGAATAATTGTTTTGAGTATTTTTTTTAAAAGAAAAAAGTCTAAATTCTCTCATTCCAGCTTCTCAAATGTGAATATTTTCTGGTTTCTTTAGTTTGCTATGACATTTGTCTTTTTCACCATTTTCTGATATATTATGGACCGAAAAATTAATCAGCTAATCAAAAAAAAAAAAAAAAATCAATACATTAACTGCTAATGAAAATAAATGTCACTTGCAGCCCTAGCCCAATTACTGTCAATATGAGAGTTTTGCCTTGAATCCTGTAGGAGAGGCCACAACAGTGCTGACAGGATTATTACATTTGTTGCTCCTTACAATATTTATTTGATAGGAAACAAACAAACAAAAAACTAAGTCAGAATAGGTTTGATTGTTCATAATCAAACACATTCGGAGAAGCCCTGCTTTTTCCACAGGGTGTAGCAGCGTGTGAGACTGTCCCAAGAAGAACGAGAGCATCAGTCATTTCAGAAAAAGCCCAAAAGCGACATATGTTTACATTCAAGTAGCAGAGCCCTTTAGCGGCTGTAATAATTATGACTCTAGTTTGTCTGGAGCAAAGAAGGAAGTAGTGTGATATTGGACTTCTCATTTCCTACTGAGAGTTGGTTTCTCTGAATAATGACTACGGAAGTCCCCCGATCTTAACCAAGTGGTTATTATTGCAAGTCATTCTTGTGCCTAAAACAAAACAATCCTCAGTATCAGATCAGAAAACTGATCCAATAGTAATTTGTAACGGTTTTGGAAAGCACAGACAAATGATGTTGTCCTGCTGATCAGAAAACTTTTCTGTGTGTAGGTCTGATGGGGAGTGAGTGGGGATGTTTGTCTTTTTTTAATTTGGAGGACTTGTTGTTTGCTACAGTAAAAGTATACAATAATTATCAAATAATCAGGAATACCACAGTATTCATTCAGTATAAAAAAAAGAGTTTTAGAAACATTCTGTCACACTGACTTCAGCACACAATGTGTGTTTACATCCACCCTGTTAAGATTCCTTAAAGTAGCACTTATCAATATGTATCAGTATTTACTGATTAGCTTAATCTTACCGCTCTTGTCAATTCTGTTTTGAACCAAAGCTGGACTTTTAGTGAAGAAAGTCTGATAAACCTACTGTACACTACCTGCCAAGTACCAAACAACAGACAAACAAAGTTGGCAACTAACTGGTGAACACAGCAGAGTATTTAACTGCTAAAGAGACCAAACAGAGCGAAAAGGAGAATGAATATTGTACTTGAATTTATCAGCTAGACAGATACACAACTCAGAATGAATGTTAATGCCTGCTGCATATGTAAACAGGCAATAGTTTGCTAGCATGTTAACCATATCATCCTTCCAAGCTCGTAAACAGTGGAAAAAAAAAACCCCAAAGCGCATTAATGCAGCTGTAAGTTATGGATATTATGACATTTAATCGCGCACACCTGCCTGCCAAACGATGGCCATAATAAGTACTTTCTGATGCTTGATCCAAAAAATGCTAAATAAATAAACACGACATACTAATTTAAGAAAGCTATAACTAACTCTAGACAGGCAGCGCGCCCCAGGAGGAGATTAGGGAGCAACATTTCACTGACTGACCTGAATTTGGCTCATAATGTCTCTTGCCATGGGAAAAAGAATTCACTTTCTTACAGAAGTCTTTCCCTTTTCCATTATTGAGTTTGCAGTGTGAAATGTCACATCACTTCCTGTGTATGCTCCATTCTGCTGTAGTAGAGGGGGAAGGGCACAGGTCTTGCATAAATACAGTGTATAAGGTCAGTTTTACAGCATTTTGCCATCATAAATCACTTATGGCAATTTGACATGTCAAGATGCATTCACAGCATACAGCTGATCCATACTGACATTTTGTGTGCAGTTGTTTCTCCGGGCACCACTGGATGCTCTGACGTACATTGTTAATACTATGCAGCAACAGAGGACCTCAGCAGTTCTGGTGGTTGTGAACGACTGCTAAAACATTTGGCATGTCCGCTGTATTTGCTGCAGATAATAACTGATGTAAAGCACTCATACTGTAAGTGCAACCTGCGTGCACCAAATCTCACATTAACCTGCTCAGACAGAGTCTCTCTGTTAAGCCTTATAAATGTGAGTGGCTCCTCCTTTGTCAGTGGAGCTAATGTTAGCGTTAGCACCAGAGAGAGACATTGCGTCTAAGTTGAGTCCGATCACTGTGTCAAGTGGTTGTAATTGTCACATTGTCAGTTTACATAATTGTTAGATATTTGGTGTATTTAAGTTGGTGTGAAAGCTGTTGGTTTACACCACTTAAAATGTGGCTCTTGGTCCACTTCCTAGCAAACTCTGCTGTGGTTTGTTTGTGGTGTAAACAGTGTCATAACCCAGCCAACCACAGGATTTTATGATTGTAGATCTAAAATGTTAGCATTTGACACTAAAAGGCAACAAAGTTTAAATTCTTCCTTGGTCTCGGCTAAATGATGCAAACTATTAAGTGTGAAAGGAACTAAAGAACATCTCTATGATTTGAGTCCTATCCATCAATTTCGTATTATGCTGTTTAATGAGAATTGCAGCCTTTAGGGGCTTTAGTCTTGTTTATTTCAGATTGGCTGCATTCACAGCTCCTTCAGTGCCTGCAGAGTCTTTATAGATGCTGGCTGCCTCAGCCTCAGACGTGAGAGCTAGCTCATCTAGATGCCTGACCAAGTATTAACAGAGTAATGGCACAGGAACTTGACTGAAGGTACCTCCTACTCACTGGAGTTGCATGCAGCTGACCTACAAGAACTTCAATAAATAGTATGCTTTCATGAATGATCTGCAAAGGTCTAAAAAGTATGGAGAAAAGTACACTGATATACTTGATGATGTAAAAAAAAAATCCTGTATTGTGCAGAAAAGTAAACCATGAAGTCAGTGTATCATTATACCCCTCTATATATATAAATACATACATTTCTGTGAATAGGTCTTTTTCTGGCCCCACTTTTCACCGCTCTCTCTCTTCCTTCACTCTGGGCTCTGTGTTTTTATTAAAGCAAGCGGCTGGGTTCATGTTGCTCACAGGGAGCCTTGAAGCCTGACTTGGTCCAGGGTTGCAATATGAACTTGGAGTTTTACACACAAACAGCCACTTTACTTATCCAAACTCTGGAACAGTAATGTGAACAGGGAGATATTGAGTGTGGTTTGGAGGGGGCACATTCATTTAGAAATCACAGGGGACCCAAAGGAGGAGGTGCTACTGCTTTAACCAAATAATCCTGGATGGACAGTCATCCCTTCCACTCCCCCCCCCCCCCCCCCCCAACCCCCCACCCCCCACCCTCCCACCCCAAAAGGCATGCTGAAGCTGATGCCACATTTTGTGGAGGGCGTCAAATTCTTGAGCCAGTTCAAGTTTAAGTTGGGTGCTTTATTGTGGAATAGACTGTGTGGGATGGACGGCTCTCAAATGTCCTGCACCCTAGATGAGGTGAAGATGAAACTGTATATTATAATCTATGTATCAGAATGTATGCTTTGTGTGATGATCGTGTATATGCACTGGATTCTTTGCCTCTGTGGGTTTTTAATGAAGAAACATGAGCTAGTGTTTTCACTGCACACATTTGTGCTAAGCTATAGAGCGCATACATGCAACTCTATATATTGTAAATGCAATATGCATATTCTACATTCTGTATGCACACATATTTAATCTTGCACCTGATGCAGAAAAAACACCAGGAATTTACAAAGTCTCTTTAGCTGTTTTCCAGTATTTTTATTATGCTTAAGAGGAGGGGCTTGGGGACTCTTTTGGACTCTCATGATTCACAAAATGTGACTGACGTGACTAGGATTGGAATTTGGATCCAAATCTAGTTGTGAGTCCATTTATTGAATCCTTAGCTTTTAACAATTATAAGTAACTAAAGTTTTAAAGTCTGTGTAAAGCAATATTAAATATGTGCTGAGTTTATCACGCCACAGAAAAAATTGTAATTAACCACCCAGCCAAATTTGAATGATTGAAAAAATCGCCAAGTATATAAAATTAGGTCTCCAAATCATTGAAAAATAAGCAGTATTTTCTGCTCTGAATCGATGGGGGCCACTGAGGACGCTGAAAGCCCAACTGAACCGCCTCTGAGTCAACAACTCTGATCTGCTCAAATATCAATCAAAGCAATGTACTTCATTGCACTAGTCCAGGCTGGACCACGAGTCATTCTCCCATTAGCTGCTAAGAACCTTTTCGTTTGGTCAGATCGAAGTTGGATCATATTCACACCACAAATGAACTGCTCCAGAATTTGTTTGTGACCGGTCTGAGACTACTTCCTCTAAAGATCTCTCTGCGGTTGTTTTAGTCCACACTAAAACAGATCTGCCCAAACGAATTGTACCAGAGAGGAAAACGAATCCGAGGTCAATTAAACTGGACTAAAACAGAAGGTTTGAAAATATGCTGAGCGTGGTAATTTAGAGTGATGTTTCTTATTCCTCACAAACGACCTTTGTCCGAATACAGACTGGTTTGCAGAGTTGACATAAGCCAGACAGCTCGGACAGCTAAAATTATGACTGAGAATTAATGTTACCTATTACACAACAGATCTAATCTGCCACTGGTGATGTTTGTCATTTTAACTGGCAAAAGCCAGTTTAAGCCTGCTACCTGAATGTTTTCTGCTTTACTCTTTGTTCATGAAAAAAAAAGAACAAGGAAAGATAAAAGGTTCGATAAGACATTCATTAGCCTCGGAGCTTAGCAAATCCTGGTGTTTTGCCAACTGGACAAGATCCAGATCAAAAAATAACTGGCTGTATAGCAGAGCCATAGATGTATTAAGCCAACTGCACCATCCCTTCTGAAGAAAAAGTTCCTGCCTTGTCAGGCCAGGCGGAGCTTGATTGGAACCCAACCCTGAATGTACTGCAAGTTTAAAAATCTTCCCAAGCTCTACTTTACAAGAGACTAAAAATGCTTTGCAGGGTATTTTTGATTGACTAAATAAATGTTTCCAAGTACGACTGTCAGGTTTCTCTGGGAGATCTGCGAGAGGTCAGGGAGAGGGGAAACGTCCACTCACACATCCTCATCTACACAGGAGAACTTAAGTGCACTGGCAAACATGATGATATTCAGCTTGATGTACTCTTTGGGTTTCACATCAAATCATTCATGGCAAAGTGTTTAACAATCTTGCCAAAAACACAGTGAACTGGCAGAGTTATTAGCTCATAGGCAGACAGATGGGAAAATGACTTCTTCCTGTGCTTGGTATGTGTCCATTTAATTGACTCATGACTGTCCTAACCTTTAAATTGATTCCAACTAGACACTAACATTCTCTGGAGAAAAGAAATATCACTTAGAGTAATCAGAAGGGTGATAATTCTCTTCTCTTCTCTTCTCTTCTCTTCTCTTCTCTTCTCTTCTCTTCTCTTCTCTTCTCTTCTCTTCTCTTCTCTTCTCTTCTCTTCTCTTCTCTTCTCCTCTCTTCTCTTCTCTTCTCTTCTCTTCTCCTCTCCTCTCTCAAATAACATTTGCAGCAACATGTGGTTGTTGAACACAGGCCCAGTCAATCAGCCGTAATTGTTCTTTATATTTTCTTTCCTTTTAACACACATACTCACATCACTTAAGTCTCACGCTTCAGTTCATGACTCATATAGAGGGGAAAATCTAAAACAATCCACAGTGACTATTGTGTGTCTGACAGTTTGTTCATGCCGTTACTCAGCTGAGATGTAATCTATGCGAAACCTCATCTTCGTTCTATACGTTACATGCACATTTGAGTCAAGGCAGGATACAAGTGATCAACAGATAGATGTCTCTCTGGGTGATGGTGTAGGATTGCCTTGCAAAGCTAGTTATTAAGTCATTAATTCCGAAAACACACTCTCATTGAGCAGCTACATTGTTAGAAATACAGCAGAGAGTAGCTGGTGTTATGTGTTTAGAGTGCAGCCAAACAAACTTGCAGCATGAGTGGTTTTCTACACATGAGCAGCACTCACTTAAGAAGATTACCTTGCTGAGGAGGTGAAGGTGTGCAGCCTGTCATCTGCAGCTCTTCATCCAAAAATGTTGCAAGTTATCCATGTTTTGTCTTGTAGATGCATTTTTGTTAACTGCTGTCAGTGGTAACTGTAGTAGGAAACATGTAATTACAATAACTCTGATATGATATGAACGCAGCATTATCACAGTAAGGCTGTTATCAATTTGAGAGACTGTGTGATTACATGCTTGCACCAGTAGATCAAACAATACAAGGAAATGCTCACTAGGACATCACACTACACTGGTTTCATAATGTTAGGTAGCACCTTTAACACACTTCTCTATTTCTTAATTTTTTCAATGCGTGTGTGAAGTATGTATGAAAATTAGAAGTTTGAATTCTCTGTCTTTTTCCCCTCTCAGGCAATAGCAGAGAGTCGACATGGAGATGATGAGCAGAGTCTGGAGGAGCTCCAGCAGCAGAACCTGCTGCAGACACTGCCCTCTGGTCCATCTTCCTCCAGGTCCAGAAACCGCTGGTCCCTGCCCCGGCACCAGGGTGTCCTCCCTCCTCCTGAACCCGAGGAGGACTCTGAGCCTTTCATCCTGGACCTGAGGAACTTCCCAGAGCTGGCTAATGCAGACATGAGCTCACAGAACCCCAACATCCAGGTAGACAAAGTGCAAAAGTCAATATTTTATGGACACCTTGTATCATTTGGAGAAGGTTTAGATCACTCTTCTCATAGCATGAAGGGTTCATGTCATCACTGTAGTGCAGATGTTCCAGATTAAGAGACTGATCGCTCTCCTCAGTTTCTCTCCTCTACACTATTTATCTCTCGCTCCCTCCATACATCCCATCGTTCTGTACAGCTGGTTTGAGTCAGGGCAGTGTCTTAAGTTACCATACGCAGGACCTTTAATAGTGAGGTGCTCGAACTTGTTCATGAACCTCAGACATCTACTAAGGTTTACAGAAATAAAATAAAAAGTAAAAATATAAAACATATGAGAGCTGAATGTAAAAGGTCAAAAGGCCCTTTTTCAGTGTGACTGTAAAGTCAAATCCTGGCAGAGTAGACTTAACATAAAGCATGAAGAAACTTCACTTGTGGAGTAGATTTAAGCAAAAATTGTGTTGGACTAGAGGAGGAATTCCAGTCTCTTATCCAGGTATCAAGAATGACGACCTCTTCTTTTGTCTTGTCCTAGCATTCTGTCTTCCTTTGGTATGACACACAGATAAAATTACACTTTGTGTCATGTTGTTTTAACTGGAATTCACTGGTTGTGGCTGTGGAAGATTGGAGCCTGTCCAACACAATGAGATTCATAGTTGAAATCTTATCAGATACAGTGCATGTACAAGTAATGAAATCAAGGGGAAGCTGGTGCTGAACTCCGCTGTCTTCCACGTTAAAAAGAAAAAAGCAAAAATAATCTTACACTATGTGAAACTTTTATGATACCAATGTATTAAAGTAATAAGATACTGCAAAGAAAATTTTATTATAAATAGGAGCAGAGCAGATGGGGGTTATATAACCATACATGTAACGCATACAGGTATGTAAAGCATTAGAAAGAGCATGAATTACTGCATGACTGGTTTGTGCCTAATAAGTGTATATAGATATAGATACACACTATACTCATCTTATTTTAAGTATACTTGTAACCTGATTTGTTATATATTTTGAAGGCTTTTTCATGCTTTTTGACAGTTATTTGATAGACAACAGTAAAGAGGAGAATAAACAGGGTTTTAGAAATACACCTGGCAGCATCATGCAAACCAAAAACCTGGTCACAATGGCACTCTTGCTAGGTCAGGCCTCCTAACATTGTCTCAATTGAATGCCATCAGATCCATGTAAAACACGTGTCTTGTTTTGCCTCGTAAGTGTCCCTTTCTCTCACGTCATTTATTATAAATTATTTAAGGCTTTGAGGGCAAAATAAGTTTTAAAATCTGCCGGAGATGCGGAGGATTAGAAGCCAGAAGCTGTCGTAGCCTTGCCAAACCAACAGTTGTTAATGGATTGATGTTGTACAGTCAGTTTATCTAAAAATGCCTGGATAGGTCCTTTTGATTGTCATTGATGCCATGATACAGACATCACCTCTGGTGGCTATAGCCAATAAACAGAATAAATTCCAAAACATTTGAGAAAAACTGAAGATCTGGCACTCTATTGATCCAAAGTTATTTCATGATACTGTTACAGAGGAATAAGAGGAGAACTACAAAGGAGACAGATGTTTACCTCCTCTGTCTGATCTCTGATATTCATACATCACGTCGGAATCTCCGTCCTCAGCTGCTGCTTTCTCTTTATAAACAGTTGCAGTTGGGAACATGAGTAACCTGGGTTTTGTCTAGACCTGTGTACGTGTGTGTACATCTATGCATGTGTGTGACTGTGTGTGTAAGAGAGAAACAGAGAGATAGTCAACAGAGAGATAGTCAGTACCAGCTATCAGTTCATCTTTCCATCTCACTATACATCTCATCTCTTTCTCTCTGCCCCTTCCCCTGGTGCACAATAACCCTCTTTCATAAAAGGATTGTACACTCTTAATCTGATCTGCAAATAAACATGTGACATCATTTTTTTTCATCAGCTTGTACCAACATGTAAAATTATTATACATCATATACATATTTACATGAAAAAGTATTCTAGAGATGTGCCTTTAATTTATTGAGATATCTAAAAAAAATAAGACATTTTATTAAATAGTTTTTTATAGGATTGAGCAATAAATGAAGTTTAGACAAATCAATAAGCTGATAGTAAGTTTGTTTGTGTTTATTCTCAGGTCCCTAGCTGGTCAAAAACCATTTAATGCAGCTTAAAGGCACCTATAAACAAATGTGAACTTCTTTACTGGTAAATGGTTCATAGTTGGCCAGGACTGTGAACAAACAGGAACCCTCACTACCTCTGGAAAGGTGCATTCTCAGGAATCATGTGGGTCATAATCAGACTGATATGTCAGATACTATTGTTATATGTAGATCAGGGTAGAGTCTGTTTACTGTCGCCACTAGGGGTTTAGCACTGTGACTGACTACACTCTTTTTTTTTTAGGAATTCCTCTGCTTGGCCACTTTACTGAATGTCTAACAAAAGGATTAACACCGAATCATATCTTTAGCTTTGTTCCAAATTCTGTACTAATCTTCAGAACATTATATGTCCTATAAACTAAATGCCATATAGTGAACATCATTTACATTCTGTATTAACACAGAATGATGACGGAGACGAATCAGGCTTTGGAATGACAGTGCCGATTAGACATCACAAAAAGAAAACAAAATATCTCTTAAATGTTGAATTTTTTTTTCCTCTCCAAGATGTTCTAGCTGTCTCAACACCACCCAATTAGTTTTAATGTTTTGCAGCTGTGAGTAGCTGCAAAACAGGCAGCCACTAGGGCAATAGTTAGTAACACTTAAAGTCTCCCCTTTTAACATTTACAAGCTTTATATAAACATGTAATAAATAGTTTATAACAATGCATTAACAATGCTGTAAGCAGATATAAGGGCATTTTAAAGTGTCTATCGATGTATCTTACATATTTTATATTATTACTATTGTCATTCATTATCTGTTCATACAACAGCCTCCACTGATGGCTGCCCACAGGAAGAGTTGTAGTTGCTAAGTAATAAATTCACATTAATAAACACTTATATAACTTTGTATTTGCTTACAACTACATTATAGTGTGGTATAATGTAGGGAAGTGGAATATGTGGTATATGTAAGTGAAGGCACATTGTACAGCATACAGTATATAGTGGCTGTCTTCATTGAGACCCTAATTAAAGGTCAACATTTTGAACTGCAGTTGTGCATTTACTATTTGCAACTAATTAAATACCATTAGTCTCCAATAAGATGAATCTTCTTAGAATGTTTCTCACTGTTGTCTTTCGTCATGACGCCACAATCTTTACTATAATTTTCAGTGAATAGCAAATTGTCATTTCTATATCTGAATGCTTGTGCTCAAGTGCACATTATCGGAGGGTGTTTTGTCCGTATGTAGTACATCAATTACGAACTGTCAACTAATAAAAGTTGATTCTCCTCAAAGTAACATACCAGAAGCTTAAAGGGCTCAGTATACTGAGTTATATGAGGTGTCGTCCGATGAAGTCTAAAGACAAACGCGTTTATAGCTGATCTGAATGTCTGCTAAAGCCTGCCGTCATTGCCTCCTCCAGGCTGCATCCCACTGCCTCTCTGATTGCTCCAGAAGTCTGCGTTTGTAATCTCAACGCAATGAATTATACAAATGGTGATAACAGTGCTGTTTTTTCTCAAAAGAATCCTCGGTGTTGCACTTTGTTGTACACACAAAAAGTGTCAGATGCTATTGTTTGTAGAATGAAAAAAGAACTTGAGAGAAAAATTAAAACCCTAACTTCTTTCACGCCTCGACAATCCAACAAGTGCTTTGTTTGAAAGCACAATAAGGCCATAAAAGTCACCAGCATTTTAATGATGATTGAAGCTACTGATTGTATCTCTAAATTCTCACTGCTTTGATGTTATTCCCATTTTGATTATGTGCAGTTGGAATGTACTGTACTTGCCCTATAGAGGCAGTTGTCGTCATGGCTGTTTAACAGTCATGTGTGAACACATTTTGTTGGATAATTTATGGCAATGAGCTACTTCATAAAATTACAGGGGCAATTTTGCTTGATGATGTTACTGTTGGCTCGTTGCAGTAAACTTTGAGCCACTGAAGCCAGTTATTGAGTGTAGATATATGACATTATACTGTACATTTCCTGCTTGCATGTGCTAAGTGAAAGCGCGTTCATTTGCAGTTTTCCAACCATGTGCAGACATTGTTTTTGTATTTAACCTCCATGTGTCGGTATACACTAAGTACTCTTCTTTCGCTTCTTTCAGGTGACCATCGAGGTGGTGGAGGACACACAGACAGAGACCGAGGTGGAGATAGACTTGGCCAAGGAGAGCCAGCGTAACGACTGGTCAGTGTCATCCTCAGAGTGGGCCAACAGCCACAAGAAGCTGTTCTGGCCACTGTTCTGGGAGTACCCAGAGCAGGCTGAGAACGGGCTGGGAAGGGCCAGCTTGGAGGAACAATCCGAGGAGTATAACTACGATCCAGAGGAGCCCATCCTCAGTGGAGTCGGAGGAGACTGGGGGGGTCACTGGAACAAAGAATGGGACGCCAAGGATAACTATGGTAAGGATCCTAAAACCAAAACATAGCTTTAATTTATACAGTATAAGAGCTGAACAATATAAAATACTAGTATTTACCTTGATAATAACTATTTCTTCAGTTCATGATAATTCCTTTCTTGTGTACACACATCGCCATGTTTCTCCTGAATAATTACATTATGAATAGTTGAAGATTCTGGGATGGACTATGTGTTAATTAGCGTCATTAGTTATTGTCTTTTGTCAGTTTAATTAAACATCTTCAGTTTCCAATGTGGGATCAATAAAGTTGATCTAAACACACATTTAGTCATTAAAACTAGGATTTTTTTTTGTAACCTAATGAGAGCATCACCCATACCATTTAAAGATATTGTTATTGGAGAAACTGCAGGGCTGAAAACAACAGGTTTAAAAAGGTGTATCTTCCTCTGTGATCTGTTGAGGATAAGTATAAGTAAATTATAGAAAAAGACTCACTTATAACTTGAGAACTTGGTTCATCATCATCAAATTTATGACTTCTTCTCCAGTAAATAGTTCACACTTTTACAGCTACATCCATGTCTGTGTGTGAACAGGAAGTGTTAGAAACAAAGGCAATATAATATATCACTGTAATGTAAAAAAAGTTGTTTTTTCTTTCCCAAGAATTGTGATATCACAATTTGAAATTTCATCAGAATTATGTCACAAAACCTATTGATCCTTCTTGACTGATACAGAACACTTAGAATCAGCAAAATGATCAGCAAAACTCATAGCTGCCTTAATGTCAGTATCATTTATATTTGTATGCGTGTTATGAATTTGTGAAACATTATGCCATTATAGTGACCATTAAGCACTACAAACCGCTTTAGATTAAAAATTGCAAAATGTTTACCGTTTTTTCAAGTAAAAATGGACAAATCGCTCAAGCAATAAGTTTTATGTACATTAGGTGTACAAAGGGATGCAATTTCTTTGTTCCAAAATGAAATCTGTAAGTGACACATTGGCTACACAGGAGGGTTCTCTTTCAAAACATATGCAATGGGCAGAAGTAAGTTTAGACGCCTTGAACGTTTGCTTGACAATGTCTATAAAAGAACACTTTGAAAACATTTCAGAGAGCGGATGTATCCTCCACACTCCACGCCCCCAGGACAATAGCGAGATAAGGTTTCTCTGTGATGGCTTTGGGAACTGTAGGGCTTTAAAGCTTGTATAGGAAGGTCTGAGTGTGTGGATGGTGTTGCTTTATCACTGTTGTCTGTGTGTGTGTGTTTGGAAGGTAGGGGTCATATAGGCCAGGGCATGTTGGCAGCAAGCTGTCTGAAGATGTTTTTGTTCTGCTGACTCGTCCATCTGAGCGAGAGAGCTGCACACACTGCGCACGGTTTAATGCGTGTGTATTTACACACACACACACACACGCACCTACATACACACTCTGAGCAAGTACACACTCTGTCTGTATGGCATGACATGATTTATGGTAGGGTCTGTTACTTCAAGGGCCGCTACATAAACATGTCAAACACCACAAACACACACCCACACAGGATACCTGACTCGGAGCCAGTTCCCTGTACTGATTTTGATCAGTGGTGTATATGTAGAAAGAACATAGAAGTCTTACTAACATATAACATCATATGCAAATCAATAAAGATGCACAGTCCAACAAATATGGTAAACATTCAAAGTAGCTACTTACATAGTCTATATGTTTTAGTGGATGATCCAAAAATGATTTGAATTTTACTTCCCCCCCTCCAAAAACTGAGTACAGTGACAACAGCACTATTTAGACACAGAGCTGGACAAATGAGATTTGAGACTTGGAATCAGTTTAAAGGGTTAGTTCACCACATATTTTCTCCATCGCAGTGGTAAGATTTTGCAGACGGCTTAGGATTTAGTTTTAGATTTTGAGATATCTGTTTTTAGTGTCCGTAGCAAAATAACATTTAGCAGCAGCAACATCTATTTTTAGAAACTTTTTAGAGAGAGTTTCTTTGGTCTAAAGTAATATAAATGAAAATATTTGCTGGGAGGTCTGTGGATTATCCAGAGTGATGGTAATTTGGAAATACGGAAAGATAATTCAAAACATCTCTAATATGTAAAAAAAAGAGAGAGAGAGAGAGAAAATATTTGTTGTAATTGGGTGAACTGACCCTTTAAATGATAAATGGACTGTACTTGTATAGCACCTTTCTAGTCTTCCCACCACTTTTACTAAGAATGACATTCACAGGCTGAATGGTTACAGGGGCTACCATGCAAGATCCCAACCTGCCCATTAGAGGAAACTAACCATTCACACACATTCATTCAGGAGCAATTAAAGTAAAGTATCTTGCCCAAGGACACATCAGCATGTAGACTAGAGAAGCTGGGAATGGAACCACCAATCTACCGATTAGTGGATGACCTGCTCTACCTCCTGAGCCACGGCCACCCACACAGAGTCACAAAATGAGACTGGACTTGGCCTTGAAAGCAAAAACATTGACAGGCAGCTTATGTAAGTGTTGCTGAAAAACAGCCACTGTGGCCACAAGTGGCAAGTGTGGAATAATAGTCAATGCTTAGCAACAGTCATTAAAGACTGTCATAAAGTTAGTGGGTAATGTCAGTTACACAGTAATATCTATCTAATATTAGTTAACATTAGCCACCCTAGGCTACTGGTCATACCAGAGCAAGTAAGGCTGGACTGAAAAAGGGTGTGTTTTACTGATTATTAATTGAAATTTAGTTTTGTAAGAGAAAGAATGTCATTTCTTCTTTCAACAATCACTTTAAGTCTCAAGTTTTGAACCACTTAAACCCCAGAACATTAGCAAAAACAGATAAGACAGTGACAACTTTAATACTTTAGTTATTAGGCCTATGTGTCAATAACACTTAATTTCATATACAGCATGTAAAAACCACTGAATACAGCTTTGAATGGAAAATATTCAGATGCTATGTGATTTTAATGATCAGTATTCTTATGAACACTTAGGACTTGACAGATCTGAGAGTTGACTTAGATTTGATCCCAAAAGAACAACTCTGCATGCACACCAAAAAAACACATCTGCTTTTAATGACACTGATGTTGTCAGCCTATAGATAATATCAATATCAGGTGTGTTGTTGGTCTGGTGTGACCTGCCCTGAAGCAGGACACCCCCCTCCATATGTAAAATGAAATTTATTAGTCAAACCTCTCGCATTAAGGCGGGTCTGGAACAGGCCTGCTGTATTAAACCCTAGCAAGTGTTGCATGTCATTAACACCTTTCCTGGTCGTTTTGGGGTCTTTTTTATTCTGCAGAGAACACTCTCTCCTTCAGTCTCTTTTCCTTCTCTCCCTGCTCTCCCCCACTGCAGGCCTCAGGCTCCGATGCCAGCAATCAGCTCAGTATGGCTAACCTTGTGCCAATGCAGACAAGTGAAATTAACGAGGTGAAATAAAAGCAAAGCAAACGAACTGTCCTATTATCACATTCTCCTGTTATCTCCCCTCAAACACTTATCCTTACTGTTGCAGGTATGTTCACGTCAAAAGCTGCGCCATAGGTAACATTGCATAGGCATGTTTAAAAGGCAAGAAAACTGAACATCAATCTGTTACTCATTTAAAGTGACATTTTCATACTGCACACAGCATTGAGGGCATATAGAGCTGATGGCTGGTGATCCCAGGTGTCTATGCATCAAGAAGTAATTGCTACAGATTTCCCAACAACAGCCGTAAATGAAACGAGAACATTTTTATATCAACAATGGCTAGAATGACTACGTGTAATGTGAAAGGAGCTGCTTGTGTTGTGGAATCCACAGAGGATTATCAACAGATCTGCAGTTTCACTCAGCTATAAGGAACGCTTTAGCATCCTTCAGCTCATTGTTTTGGTTTTTACTGATTACAACTTTACTGTTTTGGCTTGCTCTCACTGCTCTCATCAACTGTGTTTCTAGACCCAGCAGACAGCTGTTTTCAGCTGAAAGGCTCCGATAAACTCACTGCACACGAACTGTCCAGCACCAAACAGACAGACACAGATAGTATGGTGGAGCAGCTAGACATTTTAAAGAGCCAGATAATCGCTGGCTCTGAGGCAGAGCTACAAGGAGGTCAGTATTGGACTTGCCTTCTTCAAATTTCCAAGAAACACAAATCCAAATGAATTCTGGATGTTAAGAAGCAAATGTTTGCTAATCTCAACCGTATAAGATGATAATTATCCTTTAATATTTAGTCTGATAAGAATGCTGGAGGCCTTCTTATATTTCCCCATATATGTGGATAACAGATGGATGTATCACGGTCGGGGGATGTGGAGGAGGGAGTGAAGTCACTGTTCTTCATCCAGACAGCCTGTGAGGCATTTCAGTGTCCTGCAGACTGTTTGTGTTGGTGCACACCCCAGCGCTCCAAGTGTCTGAGCTTACAACTGTCTGACTTGCGTACTGCGGTCTGATGACACACACGCGGTCTCATGTGCTCACAGTCCGACTGATTCTTTTCACTCTCATACACAAACGCCAGCTGGCTGTACTTCCCACTTGATCATTAGCGCCATTATGACTTTCCTGAAAAGTATGCAATATATATATATATTGAGTCGCAGTGCATCATTAACTTCTGTGTGGAAACAGGTCTGTGGGGAACAGTTCCAGATCTTTGAAGCAGGGTAAACTTACTGGCATGCATTTCTGCAGCCTAGAGATCAGGTCAGAACAGGTAGCTTACAGTAGATTGTTTTCAAAAGGCTTCATTTTACCTGTCACACCTTTTTTTATAAGGCATTAATACTCTGCATTTCCTTATTAATACATGATCTAACAATGACATTTCAACATCTGATTGCAGAGATTCTTTTCCTATAGTTTGATTTCACCCTAAAAGGGAAGTATGTGTTCAGCTCCTCCTTAAGCTCCACTTGTTGATATAATTTTGGCTCCTAACTCAGTTCGGACTCTTCTGAAAACTGAGTGAAGAGTTTCGCTCGCATACAGCCGTCATCACTCTCACTGCACGAAGACTTTCACTCCTGTTGGCTCCTTCCTTCCCCCTCCTTCTCTTCCTCCTCGGCCTTTTGAAGTTCTCCCCCTCTCTCTCTCCCCTCCTGCAAGCGTTGTTTAAATACAGAGGAGCATGTCTCAGAGGTCCCACGCTGTCGTTACCCGGCTCTTTTCAGCCGCTCCTTAATTGCATAACACACATACACCAGCTGGGCGAGGAATTCACAAGGCTAACTTCAAAGCCCGCTCTTAATATATTACTCCATAGTTTTGCTTTTCTCCCCTCTGCGCTGTCTCCCCTTCATCCATCTTTTTTGGCCTGTGTTTTCCAGAGTACGAGGAGGAGTGGAGCGACTGGGCTCCTTGCAGCGTCACCTGTGGACACGGCACCCAGAAGCGCACCCGTTCGTGCGGCTACGCATGCACAGCAACTGAGTCACGCACATGTGACCTGGATAACTGTGCCGGTAAGCTACATAAACGCTGTGATGTGGCGAGACTGTAAAAACCTGACTTGTGCAACAACTATTAACCACTTTTTAATGAAAGTATTTTAATAGTATGAAAACTTTACTTGCCTCATCAGTCACCAAACACCTAAAAATCACCCTAGTAGCATATCTGACAAGACCAGGGCAACCCAAGCTACACAAAATGCATTCGTTTCACAATAACAGCTCCAAAATTGTTTGGAGGGGATGTTTTTTTTGGCCTGTTCTTTTCTATTGGCTTGCGTCCACGTCACATGTCTGTCCTCTCAAAAAAATAAAAAAAAATAAAATAAAGGTTGACATTCTTTTTACTCTCAGTGGAAAATACAATATTTTAAAAAGGTTTCGGCATTACTTTCATCATTTTGATTGATTTCTAGTGAGAAATGTGCAAATGTGTATTTTATTTTCATAATCTTCAAGGAATGTGTATGATGTTTAGTTTGTCAGTTATTACAAAGATTTTTTTCAGGCTTTCTATTGTTGCTATGGTGGTCGCTGTCGATGAAACCATGTCGTTTCTACATGTTAAAGGCTAGAGTGAAAGTAAAGACCCAGTGTTGTTAAATTCTATCTCAACTAGCATTTTAAGCCTCTCCAACACATGCACCCCTTTTTTAAACTTTGTTGATCTGATGGCAATGCAACATGTCTGAATAAGCGCCCTGAACACTTGCATGTAAAAGTCACACTGGCAATCTTACAAGATTGGACCCCTTAACATCTTTGTTTTCAACATGGCACAACTCTGAACATCCCCCGCCATCACAATAGTCATTAATCTAGGTTTCGACAGCAGAATGAGTTTTTAAAATCAATCAGTGATGAAGCCTGTAAAAGAACAACGCCAACATAGGATGTACTTATGTCTGAATGAAAAAAATATTTGTATGCGTTTGCACAGTCTGTTATAACATAGGCAGCAGATCTAGTAAATTGATGTAATAGATTAAATTTATAAGAGAATCTATTAGAGGGGAGAAAGGGCAGTGAGAGTTGGTTGATTTTAACATGTAATTTGTGTCTGGATACATTATCTGGATAATATCTGGTATTAATAAACACTCTTATTACCAAGATTCTACCCATACTGTGATTGTATCTCGCTATGCAAATTAGCTAGCCAGGCTTGATGGACTTGTCAACAACCAAGGTGTGACCCATAAATACAGGCGCCAAAAACAACCTATAGTTATATTTGAGTGACAGGAGAAATGACATAGTTCAGATGTTGTCAATATAATGTGACTTTCTTTTCTTTGTAAGATCATTTTTGGCTTGTTAGGAGGAGGCAGGTGGATGGCTAGATAAATATTTGGCAGATAGTTGGCAAAAAGTTTGCAAAAGCAGCAGGAGAGCAATGTTTGAGACAATTGACTGGACATTTTTACTGTCTCGTTGGGGCATTTTACTGCATTTTACTGATCATTTAAACCCAAACCATGATCCTTCCCTAACTCTGACCGAGTGGTTTTTGTGCCCAAACCTAACCGATGGCGCTACATGAAACTTAAAATGCATAGACATGACATGCTAAATGTCCTTTTAAAGTGCTATGCTATGTATATGCCATCCCATGAGATCACATTGGCCCACACAGTCATTTTGTGCAAAAATGCATTCAAAAGTTTATCCAAAGCTTATATGGGGCTTCAGCAGTCTGAGTTAGTCATATCAAGTGGATATCTGACACATTTACAGCCTTTTTAGCGTCAAATCCCCTCTTTGTGTTTTCTCAGACAGTGTTTCCCTGTTGAGCTGCGGTTGAAGTACAGAAACAAAAAAAAAAAAGAGACTTTGGCACTAAAAAGAATGCTGACAGATATCTACTTGATTTGCCTCATTTACTCACTGCTGAAGCTTCATATTAGCTTCAGATAAACTTTTAAATACATTTTTTTCCACAGGACTGTGGATTTCGTCCCCATCACTTACATTGTCAGTGCATTATGAAGGGATCTTCTAATGGTCAATATAAACAGGAGGGATGATTACAGCAAGAAAAACATGTTTCAATGTTCATTTGGGCTTCGACTGTTATTTTGAAATAGACTTGAAAAACTGTGAACCCATCCCATTGTTTTCCTTATCCGCATAGAATATCTGAATACAGATTACAAGTTAATGAAAGGTGTAAGTGGAGTACTAAGGCTTCAACAGCAAAAATATATTTTTTAATCCAGCACTGATGGACCCTATGAGAAAAATAAGAACACTGTTCTTCATACCACTCACTACTGCTCTCCATCATTGATATCACTCCCTCTTGCTCACCATGTGCCAAATATCCAATGTCTGAATAAAGCCATAACAAACATTTATGTGACAGGCACCAAAGCCTGAATGAGTAAAAGCCAGCGCTTTAACAGAAAAATGAAATAAGATTTTTCACATACGTCTTGTCTGAAAGGGTTTTATTTAAACTGCTCAGATTTCTTCTTGACAATCATTCATTTGTTTTTGAGAAGCTATGTGTCAAACATATACGTAACTTACATTTTGTTTGTTCATGTGTGCATATGGCTTTTTGATCATTTATAATTAAACAACCTTGAGACGATGTTCTTCTCTCTTCCTCTCTGTCTTATAGACACTGTGATGGCAGTGACCGAGCTGACACCCATCCACATGTCCAACGGCACCAACTCCCTCGAAACAAGTACGTACAGATTGTGTGTGTGTGTATACAGATCAATAGTCAACAGATTGCTCTCCATTCTTTCGATGGGTGTTGGCCTGCAATAATGAAATATTCCGTTCCATTCAGTGGAGGGTTACAAACTCAATCAATCACACTGTGAGTGCCTGGTTTTGATATTTAGAAATCTCCTTTCCCAGCATGCTGAGAGCTGCTCTGCTGAGGCTGTGAAAGACACGATGAAACACTGACCCTGCCTCCCAGAAATGTTTGAATTGCTTTTTAGTTTCCATTTTATTGCTCTCCTGCCACCAAGCACCGGCCAGAGAACGTGATAGTTCTTTTCACTCTGCAAACATAACAAAGGATACAGAGGGAAAGGAGAACACGATATAGTGTCGGACATTTTCCTTCTCAACCCTACATCCACTATAGAAAGCAAATACAGAGAATAGCTTTTAATTTGACCTCAGCCAAAAGCCTTTTTAAACTAGTTTTTCTTTCTAAGCCCGTCTCTCAATCACTCTTTTTATGTTTTAGAACAGCACTGTGGGTTTCAAAGAAAAAAAAAGCTTTTTCAAACTGGCACTCTTCTTTATGGTAATCAAAACAAGTTATATTTTAATGGGTTTCTCTTGTACATTTTGGGCTGTAAATGTTTAACCCTGCAGACTTTTTCACAGGCTTGGGATTGTTTCAAAGTATTAAGCAGCATCTTTCAGCCTGAGCAGTCAAAATAGAGTCATGTCTATTAATGTTGTGGACCGAAGGGACACATGTCTAAGTTGGCCCTTCCTTATCTCTTGTGGACAAGATCGTTTTGTTTTCAGGAGCTGGTTTCACTGAGGAGACAGACCAGAGGTTCAAGGCAGGCCAAAAGCAAACTTTTGTAGCTAATTCTTGTACAGCTAATTCTCTCGCTCTACAATGATCAGGTTTAAGGGAACTCAAAACATACATAATAGCACAGATCTGTAGTAACAAGTCATGTCCCAGTATAGTCATTTGTAGCTATCACAAGATCTGGAATGCAGTCAAGACAGAGTTATGCTAACAATATAAATATTTCTACTCATGAAAATAAATGTGTTCCCTTTATTAACTTTTGGTTCCTCCTCAGTGAATTTTATCTGTCAGTCCCATTAGTATACAACTTCATTTTGGGCTAAATGATCTGAGACCGCAGCTCTGAATTCTGGAGCTTTTAAGCTTAAAACTATAATACAGTCTGATGTGCTGAAATGTTAAATTCTACCTCCCTCACTACTCACTATACCTCCCTGTGCTCTAACCCAGACGTGGACAGCTGTGAGAAGTGGTTAAGCTGCAAGAATGACTTCCTCCAGAAGTACCTACACCAAGTGCTCACAGAGCTCCCCAGCTGCCCCTGCTCCTACCCGTCTGAGGCTGTTTACAGTGCCGTCAACATCCAGGACTCCAAACTTCGCAAGACCTACCGCTGGAGGGATGCGAGTGGGCCCAAAGAACGCCTGGACATCTACAAACCCTCAGCCAGATTCTGCATCCGCTCGATGCTGTCGTATGACAGCACAACATTAGCAGCACAGCACTGCTGCTACGACGATCAGATGAGACTGATAACGCGAGGGAAAGGAGCAGGGGCGCCAAATCTGATCAGTACCGAGTTCTCACCAGAGCTGCATTATAAGGTAGACGTTCTGCCTTGGATCCTGTGCAAGGGAGACTGGAGTCGGTTTCATTTGGTAAGGCCACCTAATAATGGCCTAGACTGCGCTGATAACCCCCCTGAACAAGTGTTTCAGACAGAACTGAAAGAGGCGAGGGAGTACTGACACTGTGGGGTTGTGGAGTCACAACAAGAAGGGAGGATGATAGAGACATACATGGTGGTCAGTAGTTCACCATTTCTCTTATCAGCTTCTCTGAAATACCGCTCAGTCCTGCAGGAGCTCAGAAAAACTCAACTGCTTCGTTAACACAGCATTTCTGTGGTCCATATGCCACGGGAGGACTTCTGTCAGCTGATGTAAAGCTTTGTTGCCACAATCTCATGGCTCTCTGCGTCAATGGACACTTGTAAACTTTTATTTAGAAAAAAAGGGATGTAACTTCCAACGCATCTGAACATACGATTGGAAGACATGAACAACCAAGACTGCTGAATCTTTTTTTTTATACTTATATGTAGAGTATTGGTGCACAGCAACAAAACAAAATCAACGCTGATGTTGACCATTGGAAGGACGATGAAACATACACAGTGTTGTTAAGTATGTTCTGTTTTCAGCTCATCCCTGTCCCTGTATGCTGCTGCTATTCTGCTGGGGATGTGCTGAACTGAGCTGAATGTCTCTGATGGCAGTGGCATGTGTGTGTACAGTATGTGTGTATGTGTGTGTGGTTGGAGGATGAGCTTATTTATTGGCCCCTGTAATATTTTAATCAGATCTAGTGTCCCATGAAAGGAATTCCTGTCATGCTGCTAAACAGGGAATAAAAGTCAAATGGACTATTGGACTATATGTTGCCTACTTGTTCATCTTTACAAAAACTGACAGAATTTTTGCCAGAGCGTGTCTGGAATTTTCTTCCTGTCCACATCTGTCATGTCAGCATATTAACACAATGCATGCTACCACAGCAGAAAAACATATAGTCTGTTTTACGTGCCATAAACTGTGGAGTAACAGTTTCAGGTAAAAACTGTCCTGTGTGAATTAACATCCATGCTGGGAAATATTACATCATTTCTTTGGATAAAAGACTATTTAATTGGCTACAGTATTTGTGCCAAACTAATATGATTACATTCTATGATGTAAACATGTTGAATGTTTCCTGTTGAGATTTTGACCACTAGCAGCGCCACTGAGCAATGTTTTGGGGAGTGGGTCCCTGTTTTATTTGTATTATGCACATGCACAAGGATGAATGTGTTACGTTCCTGCCGTGGGTTTTACAATATTCTACTGATCAACTGTTGGTGGTTGTTAATTTTGTTTAAGACAGGGAAAAAATGTTATTTATTTAACAAGTCTGTTTTAGCAGCCTTTATTGAACACCACTGCCCGTAAGCTTAGAGCATAATGAGCTGTACATCACAAGCTCTACAGAATGAGTCAAGTCCATGGGTAAGTGAAATGGTTGCAGCTAGCTCAAACATATCTTTATCAACAGCAGCAAAGAGGGGTGTATGTTTTAGGACTGATGACTCTATGGGTGACATTGTCAGTCCATCACTTGGGTCCAGACTGAAACATGCCTGGATGGATTGCCATAAAACATTGTGCTGACATTCACTGCCCCCACAGGATGAATCCAAATGACTTTGGTGATGCTCTGACTTTTAATCTAGTGTTTTCACTTATCCACTGAAATATCCTAACATCAATGAGATAGATTGGGGTTAGATTTTGTACAGACATTCATGATTGGCATCTCAACAACTATTAGATGGATTGCCATGAAATGTGGTAATATAATGTGGTCATGTAACAAATCCATGTCCCCCTCTAGATGAATTGTAATAACTTTGGTGATCCCATGACTTTTCATCTAGCACCATCATCATTCGAACAACAGCAAAGTTAGCATCGTCACTGTGAGCATGTTATTATGCTGTTTTTTTTAATTTAGCTGAAAGCACTGCAGTGCCTAAGAACAGTCTCACAGAGATGTCAGCATGGCTATAGACTCTTAATCTTGTTTAAGCACTAGAAAGAGAGGTGTAAAAGTTGTAAAACTAATTATGATAATATAAATTGCCAAAGGGCTAAGTTTGCATTATAGTTATTTTGTGTGCTAGCAATTGAAACATTGTTCAAATTTAAGATCACAAAGGTTTCAAGATCTAACAGCAACGAGTGTAGTAGATATATCTTTGAATATGGAGTGTAAACCACAGGAACATGTTTCACTTTTTCAGAAAGACAGAATAAGAGAGATATTCTATTGAGTAACATTTAGTGCAACAGACTAGACAGGATTGACATCAACACTGAGGCTATTATTAATTCCTGCTGTTTTAGGCCTTTATTCAAATCCCAATATTTTATTTGTGCAGGTATGTCAAAGACAACGTCTGTATTATGTGATCTCTTTCCTCATGGGAAGTGTAAGCCGGTGGGAATCCAGTGCGGGATGATGTCCTGTTGGTTGATGCGGGCTCCTGCCCTGGGGCCTGGCAGGAATTGAAACTCCATGTATGTGAGCAATCACAGAGTCTGAGGGGACAAAAATGTTAGCCATATTTCTGCCTAGGCCTGTCTTAATCTATACAAAAAAACCAAACATTAACTGGGGATTCTGTGCTTCTTGTTAGAAGTGGCTAACTCTTGGCAGGAAAGTTAATAAGCACATTTCCCAAAATGTCATGTTATACATCATAGTGCATTTTGGTGGTATAACAACAGGTAAATGAAGCAGACATCTATGTTTGTAATTCTGGAAACTGATTACAGAGATCCATTATTTATTAGCTATGCATTGCATGGAGTCCTTTCAAAACAATTAATGAATGCACTTTCTAAATAGGACTTCACACTTTCTCTGAATCTGTTGGCTTAAAAACCCTGTGACAATAGTGACAATAATCCTGAGGTCTATGCTGCCTAATAGCAATTGCTTTCCAACCCCTCTGAGTCTATTATCTGCACTCTGTCATCTCCAGTGTGTGGAGCAGCCCTCGGATCAAGGTAACCTAATAAGGTTACCATGTTGATTTAAACTCATCCTCATCCCTTTTGGTATTAGTGCTTGTTTGCACTTGGTTGTTCAATTTCTTCTGCTGAATATCTAACCTGTGTTGAAATATTTTTCTTTCTCCCTGGTTGTTGCATTCCATCAAATGCAAACCTTGAGTGTTCCTTGACACTTGGAGAGAGGCTCTGAAAGACCGGGGTGTGAAGGGAAAGGTGAAAAGTGAGACAGTGTTGATAGAGGAAAATTAGATTGATTGCCGGTGTGTGTGTTTGTGTGTGTGTGTGTGTGTGTGTGGAGGGGGTGGGGGAGGGGGGGGGTCAGAGGAAGAAAGTTGAATTTGATACAGAAACATGAACTTTCGTTGACAAAACTAAATGAAAATGTTCTCATATTTTCACAGTTTTATTTGACAGTAAATGGAAAATTAAATGAAACAGAAGATGGGAAGAAGAATGTGTGAGGAGGAGCCACAGGAAGTTGTCACACCTAAATTGATAGATAGACCCTTGCAGCCCTTCCACCCCTCCCCTTGTGTATGTGTGAGTATGGGGTACTCGACACTGGAGGGGAAACAGGGACTCTCAGTAAACATGCAGAGCTTTTGAAGTTTCCTCCTCCTCCCTCCTTCCCTCCTGCTGTTCTGAGGCCTGTTGCTCAACTATGTTGGGTTAAGACACTGACAGCGTGTTGTTTTAAGAACTTAATCCTGTTGTAGGTTATCAGGGCTTTGATTGATATTGAAGGCCTATTAGAGACAAATGAACACACTGTGCTTTGATGGAAAGTATGGCATTACAGGAAATTTGCTCATCTGCCCACAAAACCTCGGAAACATACAGTACGTTTTTTTTTTCTCTCTTGTTCTCTGTCCATCTGTCAGTCTGTCTCATCATGAGTATGACAGGATACAGGATTTCCCTTCTGGCTGTCAATAGGTTGTCTTTGATTAACATACTTTCAATGACAAAGAAACACGAAAAACATGGTCAAATGTGACTCATACTTACATTATCCCTGCCTCTCTCACATACACAGCACATGGAGGCACGCACACACACTCACATGCAGGTATATCTGCTTACAGTCTGACTTCAGAGATTCCAGTTCATCAGGGTGCCAACCACAAGAAGGCCCAGCAATACTGGAAAACAGCTCTGCTTTTCCTGTTTAAAGGGCGGGTACATTACTTTTTGAGTTTTTGAGGTTTCATCAGCACTCTGGTTCTAACCCACGTCACTGCTTTTTTTGCTAACGGCTGAATGGACGTTTCCATTTGAGAAACCCAGAAAGAAACGCAGGTGGACTTGTCCTTTAAACCAAACACAGATCATACAATTCTGGGAATTCTGAGAAAGTTGTGGAACTGAGTTGAGTGGGAAAATTAAAGCCCATTTCCAGTATGGCTTGAGTTTTATGAGCTTTGTTCTCAGGTCGTCATGTTTTTAGCCTAAAAAAATCAAACTTGTGGGCTTGTTTCTCACATTGTGGTTTGAAAACATTCAGTGTGAATCAGTCCAACCTGACCAGTTACATGTTCGACCATCAGTGAATTATGGGGTTGTTAGATGATGACGTGATCCTTAAAACTAGCCCAGCATGTGTCAGTGTTGTGTTTTAAAGACTATAATGTACAAATTAATAAGTCATGCTCTTAAATTAGTGCCAAGCTGGTGTAGGGGCCCTGCAAGAACTGAATGTACTACTGCTTATTGAAACTGTTAACTTATCACATTCATTACATTTGTCCTTTGTCTCCTCAAGACTCTTTTTTCACAGTTATGATGTAAAATCAGTCAGCAGTGATGTCCAATGCTGCATTGCCTAAGCAAATTAGGTGTAGGCCTATGTACAAAATCTCCAATAATATTGGAATCATGCATTTGAACTGTTGAAACTAACAACAAAATATTGTTGTTGTAACATCATCGACAAATGGTTGATATAGGCTATTTGTCATATTTCAATCTTTTCCGTTTTTGTGCACAAGCCATGCTAGCTTCAGAGCACCAGCACTGTCAGTCTGTTGGTCATCTGAAATATCTCATGAACTCTTGGATGGATTATCATCAATTTATGTGCATATATCATGCATTAATGGTGCCCAGAGGATGAATCCTGATGACTTTGGTGGTCCCCTTGGTATTTTTTGCAAAAGTGTCTCAATAGTTTGGATAGATTGTCATAAAATCTGTTACAGACATTCATGTTACCCTCAAGATAAATCATAATAATTTGGCTAACATCATTGGCTAATGACACTCCCATCCCTCAGCTGTACTTTGTCGAGTGCTAATTAGTAAATATTAGCATGATATTACGCTAAACAAAGATGGTGAACATGGTAAACGTCATACCTGCTAAACATTAGCATTGTCATTCTGAGCGAGTTAGCATGCTGATGTTAGCATTTAGCTCAAAGCACAGCTGTGCCTAAGTACAGCCTCAGAGAGATCCTAGTGTGGCTGTAGAGGCTTTAGGGATTATTTACTAAGGATTTGCGACTGCTTTTTTAGGTGTTTAGTCAAATTGCATTTCTTCTTATTTACTGTAGGACTGCAGTGAGGATTTGCAAAGGTAAAATGGAAGAAAAGCAACACAGCTGAAAGTTGTCGTTAAGAGGTGCAAAAAATATGGGAAGAGGCAGCTGATTTATCACTGCTGACTGACTACTGCCAGATATGAATCAACTGACATGTATTTTTGTTTACTGTGTTTTTGTTACAAACTTCAGTTGTGTAAAATGTTCCTCTCTCCTCCACTTACTGAGTCAGAGTACTGAAGTGCATGCAGGGCTTCTTTTTCTTCCTCCAGAAGAAACCAGCTGCTGACATTCATTCTTGCACAAAATGAAAAACAATCATGATACAATCTGTCACTGTAAACATGGAGTTTTCACTTCTTCTTTGTCATAGTTTCTGTTTTATCCATATTTTACTGGGCCAAGTAGAGCACTGTCATGTCAGTTTTGCATTACATGATGCTCAGCGTCCTATCAATCACCTGACAAAAGAAGAAATGGAAATCTCCTCCAGCAAATAATCCCTTAAAATATGCTGCCACTCAAACATCTACATCAGATTCATGTCTTCTTATTTATCTGTACTCTTCAGGACAGCAGTTCATGTCAAACTAAGTTGATAATGCTCACGTTTGCATTTTCCGAAGCCATGAAAAAAAAAAACAAGCAAATGTTTAAAAATCTCATTAGCATGCATTGCAGAACATTGGGGAAATGTAACTGGGAGGAATAAAGAGATGAAACTAATTTGAAATGAAACCACACAGTTTAGGGTTCAATGCCTTGCTGTTTGGCAGTGTTTAGTACCATAGATATAATACCTGCCTTCCTCCAGTGGCCAACTAACAGCTGGAATCCATCCTCTTGTTGGTGCCAGGAATCAAAACACGCAGCTTTTAATTAATACTCAGCCTTTTAACCTCAATGAGAAGCTGGCACCCTGCAGCATGACCAGCTGACTGGCAACAGTCTGTATCTTATTAGGTTGGATTGGCGATGAGGATGAAGGCCGGCGTAATGGATCCCAGTGTTAGTGCAGGTCATCTTTCAGCTGGCCCAGCTGAGTAAACCCTGGGATTTCTGCGCATTAGCAAGTCCAGGACCCAGCGGCTTGTCTGCTCAGCCTCAGGTTTCATGCAGCATCCCTGCCCTGGGCCGTCACACTGGGTGGGACAAGGAATGTAATGAATGAACAAAATGTTAGGAGACTTTTCTTTCCATAAGTGCACTAATGAGGAGAATCTAGAAAAAAGCCATTAACCCTTATTCATTTCTCTCTTTAAAAAATGCACCAGGTTTTGTCAGTTTACTACAAATTGCATATATGTTAACATACTGTAAGTGTGAACCATTTGTCAAAGCTGTTAGTTTGTCCTTCCAAGCAGTTAACTAATCTAACACAATAAACAAATCCTACAAATTAAAAGAGAAAATATGTCTTCTTATCAGAAGGACAAACATCATTTGTCAGTGCTTTTCAAAATCTCTGAAAAGATGAAATCCATTTTAGGATTTGACAATGCTATGGTGAAGGTTTGCTTAGGATTAGGCACAAATACCACTTGGTTATAGAGTTAGGGAAAGATCATGGTTTGTCCTTTTAAGTACTGCACTTAAGTAATGTTAGACAGACATTGTGGTTTGGGCTAAAATGACTAATTTGTTAAGGAATAAGAGTCATGGTTACATGAACATTGTCTGAAACGCCTCTTTCTGTTTTTCTTGGGAGGACAGTGTCATCACAGTGATCATTATTTCTGATTCTAATGCTGTCAGAAGTTACTGTTACAATTGTATCAAACATGCATAAAATACAATACTTTATAAATATGAAATTTCAACCAGGATGTCCAGTTTAGAGGATCGTCAGAGGCTGGGACATTTCTGGGAGGTATAGAGCAGCAGCAGCAATTTGTTCATCTGTCTGAGCTCTTGCAAGTTAAAAAAAAAAAGTAATGAGCACAAAGCTACAGAATACATGAGACAAGGTATTGTACCAGAAGTGTAGGCCTGCATGTTTTTAAAGGGCCAACGCAGTTCATGAGCAGATGATATAGGCTGGAATTTTTTCCCTCTGCAGCAACACTTCGTCTTGTCTGCAGCAGTTCAGTGGCTAAACTGAACTGCATGATGAAGCTATTTTTTATTTAAATGGTCAGTCCGAACATGGCTTGAAAATTAAGAATATTTGTCTTGTGTTTTTTGCACAAATTTGACCACTGAACAAAATGTTTTAGTGTGCAGATGTTAGCTGTAGCTGTTAGCCCTAGCTAGTAATGTACTCACCAACTGTGTGTCAGCTCAGAATTTGACCAACGTCACCAGGAACTCTCCAGGTTCTCTCCCTTTTCCTGTCATGTATGAATACTTTAGCTTCATTAAGGCCCCAGGATAAACATGATTTTTTTTTACTCACGTTGCAACATTTTGAACTCAATTTGTACCACAGATTAATTTGCATCTACTTTTGCCCAGGTATGTCTTTTTCATTGAGTTTGTAAGCAATCGTCAACAGCAACGTCTAAAATTGAAATTGAATTGCCTTCTTCTCCTTTACAGCCTAGGTATCTGCCACAGTCTACATCACTTTCTTAGCTTGATAGGTTGCTAACTGGCTATTCCCAGTCCATAAGCAGAGATTTGCGTCTAATTTTGAGGCTGAAGTTGGCTCTAAATTCAGGAGTTAAAGAGAAACTCAGTTAAAAATATTTTCCGAGTGTTGTACCATCTGCTATCATCTAACAGGTACAAGCCAAAACCCTGATTGAGATTTGTGAAACCTTAGGGGTAATGAATTGTTTTAACAAATTTCAAACATGATTTAAAATAGTCAACCACAGCAATTTGTTATACGGTTTATAAGTAAACACTTTGAAATCATCCTTTTTTATATTCATATATGGATTGAAGGTTTACCCTGATATTGTGAACTAGAATCTATGAATCACCTTCAGCCTTCAGTTCTAATTGTAATACTTGTTATTGCAAACTTTTACTTCATTGCTTTTTAGCAAATGTAGGTAAATTGTACAAGTGTAGAATGACAGAAAGAAGTTAGTTTGTGCGTTGTGCATGTAGAGACATGAAGAGTCTAGGTGAGTACTCCCAGTCTGTTCTGAGGTAGTGTAGAGGGGGGGAGCTGCTGTAGGCCAGCGTTCAGGGGCAACAGCTAGGAATTTTTCTTTTCACTTGCCCAGTAGTGAGTGTGAGTAATCCAATCTGTGCACGAAGAGCGATATAAAACCAAAGCAAAGCATATAAAAGAGCAAAGCATATAAATTAGACAAACAAAAGTTAGTTTCTCTGATACCAGAGGTGCATAAAAAAACATCTGTTTTAGAGTTCACTTGGTTGCACGGGATAGCATTCTCCATTACACCGCTGGCACCGCATTTCATTGCCAATTTAGCCTTGGCATTAACTTCAGTGCTGTTTCTCAGTTACAAGCTTTGTAAATGTTTACCTTTTAAACTTTAAAACCTGCGACACAGGATTTAGTTTTCTAAGAAACATTTGTTGTTTTTTAGGGAATTTTACTGTGAGGCCCCTTTTATAAAACCAATAAAACATAAAATGTGATATGTATACAGAAATATGTTGCACAGTCATGTCTAGAAATGTTTTTTTTTTTCATTTATTAATTTGAAGAGGTAGTTAAATGTGTTATATTGTAAGTAACATATGCCTTAATTTGTTTTAGGCCTGGTTTGTATATTGATTTTGAACATAATTGTGGGTCTATAACATAAAAGATGTATTGATGAAATTGTAACAGAAGTTGACTAATGTTTTGACTATGTCTCTCTACGGCACCAGATCGTTCCAAATCATTTTGATCAGAGATGTGTCAGAAGGTCTAAAGAAGGCGTAAAGAAATCATCTGAGAATCAGATATTTTGCATTTGACACCATAAAGAAGTTGGCAGTCCATGGAGTTGTGGATGAGATGATACCATTAGGATGGTACAGTATCTGTCAGTTAAGGTAGGGCAGCCAGTTAGCTTCACCATGTTCAGTCTATCAAAACAATCATGGAACACTGAATATTACATATTGTGAACGCTCCCAATTGGAAAAAGTGTGAAGCGCATGTAAGTTGCCCTGGTTTCTGTGTGAAATGGTTGGTCTTCTAGGGTGTCAAATGCTTAGATCTACTTGGGCAGGTGCTGTATAATCTGAGCTGACTGATAATGGTTCATCTGGACTGAATCATGGGTATACTTTTCCCCAAACTCTACATGTATTTGAATTGAAGTAAATGGAAGCTTAATTTGTAACTTCACAACACCTGAAACCTGAGAGGAAATGTTGGGATTATGGGTAACTGAGTTGACTCTTAGTTGAGTTCAGCTATCACTATACTCAAAAGTTGAGAACATGAAATTGTATTCATAGAAAGAATAAATACAATAAATCTTGAAGAGATGAGCGAAGAGATGTTTTCTTAATGTCACAGGATCTTTCTTGTGTGAACACAACATGGAAAGGAAGAGAATTCTTTCTTAAACCAAAGAGAATAAAAGCATATGAGGAGGACAAACGCACCAAAAGGAAATTCTTATAGTAATAAACAGTTAAATACATAAATAAGGTTGTACATCATAAATTAAGACAAATAAAAATAAAATACAAAACCACTTGGAAACTATTCTTGTGTTTAACAACTTTGGATGTGACCTCACTAACTTTGGAGTGGCTGTATTTAATGTATTAGAATTAAAATAGGCATAGATTTACTACTAAGGCAAAATAAGCTGCAGTGGTGGCATCTGCATAAGGTTGTTTTTGCAATGAGCGTTACACACTAAGAGTTTGGATTGGGTTGTAGCCACTATCTAATTAAACTTAACTTGATTATTAGTTTTAGATGATCCCATAATTATCACATGCAGTCCCAGGCCTGAGGTTGAGAAAACATTATTTCCAAACTGTCTTCAGTCTGTTGTCAGTTTTATGTGAAGCACAATATTGTTCACCCCTACAACAACATAACCACCCTCCACAGCAGAGCTGTTTTAAAGAACGCACTACATCAACGTACAGGCCCTCTGTCAAATAAACACAGCAGAGGTGACAGCCACCTCTGGGGTTCAAAAACAGAGGATAACCACAGTGTCAGTGTTTTACACCTCTGATGTTGACTTCAAAGTCTGCAGCAGGGAGGACGTGGGTTTAGGTTCAAGATAACGATACCTGGACAGGCATCTGTTTGGACTGAAAACAAGGCATTGTGGGAACACAAGCAGGGGCGGGGCTTGAGGCATTTGCTTTGCTTCCTGCCGGGCGATACAAAGAAAACACAATGGTGAGAGGTGGTCAACGGGGTTAAGTAACAAAAGATCTGCTCATAAAAACAGAAAAACAAAGAGAGGCATTAGAAAGCAGCTTAATGGCTGTTTGTGTGCTCTGATATAGATGAACTTCTGCTGTGTTGATGTTGGAGTCACCTCTGTAGGCTCACAACATGGGCACAAGAAGATCAGTGACCTCATTTTGTTGCTCTAAATAGAATCATAGTCATTTCACATACATGGAAACTCAGACACCTCAATTACCACTGAAGACTCTCTGAAAATCTCAAAAATGAAATCTGTAAATATTTTGCACGTCCATCCATTAGCCGCACAGCTTATCATTTAAAGGGGTCACAGGGGTGCTGGAACCAATCACAGTTGATATTGGACGAGAGAAAGGGTACACCATGGACATGTCACCAGCCAATCACAGGACTGACACATAGAGAGAAACAACCATTCACACTCACATTCACACCTACAGGCAATCTAGAGTCAGTTAACCTAAACTGCATGTTTTTGGTCTGTGGGAGGAAGCCGGAGCACCCACAGGAAACCCAGGCAGGAATGCCACTAATTTGAATGTAAGGGTTGAACGATTATTCAAACCACTGAAGTTAGTTTTAATTCTAGTAGAGATCCAGAAGTTTCCCAAGATACCCATTATATCAGAATGAATTTTGGAAAATGTGTCAAAAATTATGCAAAATACATCTAAATGTTCCAATTTCCAATGGAACATGCAACATTTAACATCATGTAGCATCAAAGAGTATACTTTGTGTGATACTTTCAGACAGTAAGGAAAGCTAAACTACTCACTTGAAGCAAAAATGAATAAGTCCAATTAACATAATCCAGTCCATATGCAAAGCAAAAGTTCTAATTTATCCAAAGAACAAAAAGAGAGTCCTTAAACAGTCCTTTAAATCACTACACAAACAAATGATACAATAAATATATAGAAACACACAACTGCAGTCTCAACTTTACACAGTAGATCATTTCAGAAAAAGTCCTAACATTTTTAAACTCATTGAAGGAACTTGATAAAGGTAAACATTTTTGGAAATACATTTATTATCTCTGATATAATATTGATGACTCACATAGCTGTGTGTTAAGTATGGAGTTGCAGATGAGACATGGTTAGTTTAGCTCTGTCCAAAGTAAAAGAAAAAGTCTTGTTTGTTAAAGCCATACATATATATATATATATATATATATATATATATATATATATATATATATATATATGGTTTGATGAGGAGTTTGCTGTTGTGTCTTCTTGGCTAAAAATTCAGCATCGTCTTTTTGTCACAGTGAGGTTTCTAGGTCTGCTACCTCTGTGTCTGTCTGTCACATTTCTGTTCGAATAGTTATTTTAAAAAATGAGACTTGTAAGCATGTTAATAAGTGAGCTTTAGAGGTGTTAGTAGGTATATTAATTTGGACAGAGCCTTGCTAGCTGTTCTCCTCTGCTTCTAGTCTTTATACTAAGCTCAGTAATTTCAGTAATATTTATTAAGTCATGATGGCGTATAGTCTGTTTTTTCAACTTGGTTTGAGTGGTCCACTCCATTTTGGAAGTACAGCGAACATTCACTCTGATCATTGTGTATTTCAGACAATCAGAGTGTAAATTGTACAAAGTAGACCTTGGTTTAACTAGACAGCAGATGTGTGTGTGTGTGTGTGATATTCAGCTACTCAAATGTAAGATAATACACCTCTGAATGAGTTGAAAGGTCACTTACTATAAGTTCTAGTGTATTTCACATTGATTTATTGTCACTGGTCTGCCTCTGAAACCTCCAATGTTGCCTTAACAGGACTTGAAAAGCACTTGGGGATATCTCTGTCAGGGAATCCTCCAGGGACTGATGTTAAAAGAGCAAACGAGAGGGAGAAGGCAAAAGGAGAGAAGTGATTACAAAAGGGAGAAAGAGGCAAACAGGAGTTCATCCATTTTCCCCACTGATAAAAACCTTTTGAACTTTGCCTCTGGGGAAAAGGAAGAGAAAGAGAAGGCAGGGATGAAGGAGACGATTACACACACATACACAGACACACTCAGGCATGCGTGTTTTATGGCTGTTGGAGGGGCAGTAAATAGTGGCCTGTTGTGCTGTGTGGATGGACAGCATAGAGACCATGAGACCAGATGTCTGATTTCACAACATACTGCTAACACACATACACACACACACACAGACCTCTCACGGCTTTCATCAAACAGATATGTAGCACTCAATCTGGTGGTTATCTGCAGTTTTTCTCTTCCTGTGTGTGTGTGTCTGTGCATGTATGTAAGGTGCCAGTAACCAGTGCTCATCCTGAACACAGCTCCCTCTCATTCAAGTGCAGATCTGGGTGTGAATTATGCCATTAGCTCAGCCGAGACGTGTTTACTCATGAGCCACTTCCCAGAACTTATCTAATTTATTCCCTGCCTTGCCAAACGCTCTGGCCAGAGCGAACTCAAGCGAATGAAGGCAAGGCATGAAACCAGAGCTTTGAACACAACTGCGTCTGTGTCTTTGGCTCCAACGCGAAGGCCTTGACAGATGTCAAGATTTCTGTGAGCAAATATTTTAAAGGTATTTAGAGCGGTTGAGGGGTCTTAATAGAGGTGCAGTGGATGATGGAGAGAGTTTGTGGAGCTCAAGCAGCCAGTTTTCCTCAGTCATGCTCGGCTGCCATTTACATTACTAATGGTATCTTGGTACAACATGATAACTGCATGTTGTTAATAAATGTAAACTGATAGCTGTCACAGGACCTGTCAAAACCCATGTAAGACCAGGTTCCGTCTGGGATTAAATGGAATATGAGATTTACAAATGTTAAGTGTTTCTCAACATGAACAGAGCAAGCTATCTGCAATCTTTGTTGAAGGTGCACAAGAAGCTCAGGATTAACTGTGTATTAATAGCAGAAAGGCCAAGCTGAGGTCAGCTTACAGATGTTTTCAGTTTTGGAATTGCAATATCTCAGCTTTTGGAATGTCCTTTGACGACTATCCCTATACCATCCTTTCACCAGTTTGTTTCTTACAATATCATACAAGGAATGAATACTCATAAATATCTTTACACCCTTCCTTTGACAGCTGCTTGACTGTTTATTATTCATGTCTGAAAGACTATTCTTATTTGTTGGAAATTTGGTCCATTGCTGATTGTAATCTTGGAATGAGACATGTAACAATTTGAGCACTTGTCCTATAAATGATCTCGGCAAGTCCCTGCCTTCCTCAAAAATTTGATTAACAGCAAAAATCGGGACCTTCTTGCTGAACAGAACACAGATACTACTGATTCTGCAAAACCTTGGATTACCTTCACTGACGTCAACTTCCAATGTCCTTTGATTGATTATTCCCACGATATCCATACATGCCAGCTGCAGTGGTTAAGGGATGTGTGCGTTTAGGCAACTAAAGCCACTTGAGTAAGTAAGGGATGATTTTCGTGGACTGTTGGTAGGAAACACAAACCCTAACAACTGATGTTGAAGTCAAAAAACACTGAACATTGACAATGGGTGTTGATGGTTTACTGCAGAATTGTCTAATATGAATTTAATTCCTAGGTAGATTGCAGCATATGTTGATTATATTCTAAATAGCTATGGATAGGTGATCAGAAAGGTTATATAATGGGAACATACACTACCCCTTGCATTGGCACTGATAGCTACAGTTGGAAGTAAATTGTAAGATACAGAATTGTCTAATATGGATGTAATTCCTATTCAAATAGCAGCAAAACAGCAGAATTGTATCCATTGCCTACGGAGAGCAGTGAAGAAAATGGCCTCTCTCTCTCTCTCTCTCTCTCTCTCTCTCTCTCTCTCTTTCTGTGGTGTTTTTGTTCATTGAGCCCAATTTGTGCACTGGCCCACAGGGAAACCTCCCAGTAATAGTGAGTGCCACTTCATCATTGTTTCATTAGGAATCTTATTTATTTTTACACAACTGTCCATTAAAATCTGTTTTTTAAGGCAAGAATTCTACAATCTGAATTTTGATTGAACTCAGTCTACAAACACTTAAAACACAATTTCTACAAAAGATGAGTCTGTGCCTATATGCTGCACACATTGGATGGTTGACGACTGGTCAAATGGACATAGAATTCAATAAAATGTAAACTTTGATTAGTAATTTGTGAGTAATTTTATCATGCTGTGAACTAATATAGAAATGACCCGCTGCGATTTCAAAACAAAGCGTCTTTTAATTTTGAGGTACAAAATATAACCTGATCCAGTCTCAAGATGATGAGTTCATCACTAATTCATGACTGATGTAGCTTGGAGGGTCAGCTAAGTGTCTGACAAATGTCTGAGCGTGACGCTGGCCATCTGGCTCTCTGTGCGACAGCTCTTGAAATGTAAAGCCCTAAATCCTAATGGCCAGGCGTCGTGAAGCAATTATTAATTTATAAGGGACTCAGCCTGAATGGGGGTTAGACGGAGGAAACATGGCCAAACACATGTAGACCACATTTGATCCACTTGATGTGTGCAGGGAGAAAGGGCTACATGGGGCAGATGTGTGTACAGTCCTCAGACTGAGGATCAAGGATATCAGCTGCCAGACAGGGAGGTCTGTGCCTCAGGGAGCTTCCATTGTATCAGTCCAGAGAAGGCTGTATGGAGGTCTGCTGAGAGGATAGAGGAGAATGTCTTCTTACATGAGTGCCCACTTCAATCAAGAGTCCAAACATAAGTTTATATATATGTTAAAGATCAAGACACATATTTTCCAGTATTATGATCATTTTCATTTTTAAAGCATTAGTTGTTTGTTTTTTCTGACCTAGGCAAACTGAATAAGCTGCAAACATGGATATTATGAAGTTTTTACATCATGTTAGCTAACAGTTGCCATTTATACATCCAGCAGAGACAAAGAAACAAGAAGTCATGCTTCTGTTTGCCAGAAGAATGTACTGTACATCCAATATTCACTCTTCTTTTAGCACTGTTACTGTCTGCTGCTTGGTGCTTAACAGGTAGTGTACAGTGGGTTGTATCCAATGTATATCAGAGCGTTTTCACTGAAAACAGCTGCACACTGAGGATGAACACATGGTTGCTTGCAAAGAAGCTTTAAAAATCTAAAGCTTCATCCAAAGCTCTATTTAATTATGGTGTTCCTCAAGGGTCCATTTTTGGTTCTCATTTGTTTTCAATATACCATGTTGGCCCAAAAAAAAGGCTTTTTGAAGATATAACACACTTTCACAATTGTGCTGGAAAGGGTCCTTAAAATACTATTAATCCAAGGAGAACATAGGGAACTTGATGTTCCTCAATAAGATAAATTAACTTGCATGTCATGAGCATTTCCAAAGCTATTTCTGTATTTGTAGTACATATGTGTATGCTCCAAACTAAAAGGTTGTTTATGAAATGTCTTTACATAGGATTGGCTTTTTTAACTATCTGAGTAACATAATCACAGACATTGGAATTTAGATATTTGTTGACCATTGTGAAACAGACTAGTGTAGGATCTTGATGGTCTGTAATATTTATTTCTGGTTTTGAGTAAAATGGGATCACGATATGGGAGACACCACTGAAGAATGCTGGGATATGGACATGGCAATCAACAGACAAAATGGTCAGTGGGTAAGATCTCTCGACACGTGTATGAGTGTGTGTGCACGTGTATGTGTACTCAGTTCTTATCTGCAGAGCGAGCTCACTAAGCTCCAGTTTTCTTGTGGGCAAGTGTGCGTTAAGCCTACTTCTTACAGCCAACAGAGTTAGCAGATTCTGCCAAGAGTTCCTGATGTCTGTGATTAACTAAGTGTTAACAGTGAATGGGATATATGAGCCAACAGTAACAATCTTGCCTCTCTCTTGTGCTTTCTGTCCAGTAAACTCTTCCACCTTCTGGTACGGTCACAGAGAAGCCCAGCAGCAGCCGTGATTGTTCTGCAGGAGTATGTTATGATGTTGCCACAGTTAAGAGTTGGTATGGACGAAAGCATCTACCAGTAACCGCCCAAACCAAATACTGTGAACCGGGAATGAAGTGCAGGGTGAACCCATCAAAACACACTTTGACACATTTAGGGGTAGACAAAATAATGAAAAAATAAGGTATACACTTCAACTTTGAACGTACATGAGAGTAAAATGAGACACCTAACATAACTCCACAGTTAAGATGCCACATCATTTTTATGGAAACTGCAGGTGCATCTGTCAAAAATATTAAATAATTTTTATAACATTTCAACAATCCAACAATTTCAAACACAGCCAAACCACATCCACAAAGAGAGATTTGCAGTTTCTCATTCTAAAAGAAAATAGTATTATTATTAGCTTTTTAACAAGTGTATCTATTTTCTTCTTTCCAGTGACGGTAATTGTAGTGGATTATTGATGACCGTCTGATTTTTTCTAATTTCAGTGTTTCAGAAATAGTGACTTACTTCCAAAAATGTTAATATATATTATCTGCAAACATTTCTTCCACTGTTTCCCACCCATATTTCTTTCTTACAGAACTCCAATTAACATTTGCAAAATACTAAGAAAAAATTCTGGTGTCTTATAGAGTTCTGGTCCAATTTTAATTTAATTGTGGTGTTCCTCAAGGATCCATTCTTGGCCCTCTGTTTGGCTTCCTTTTGTTCAGGTCCTGCAGAAACATAACAATATACATAAAGGAGTAAACAGTGCATGCATTTATCTTTTCTTACCTGGACTACGGTAATGCACTATACTCTCAAACATCCCTCTTCTGTCTTAATTATTATCCAGTTGACAGTATGAACATTGTACCTCTGTGTTAGCCTCCATGCACTGCTTCCTATGCATGATTCAAAGTCAGGTTTACATCTGATTACCAACTATTTTGTGTGAGAAAAGAAAGATTAAAGTGGTTGCCTAAATTAAAAGTCTTGTATTTAAGGCCAAATTATGCTTTGGCCTCCACAGAAAGCTTGTTCAAGCCCTGGGGACAAATGGTGTCAAATACCGTTAATTGGTATGCAATATATAGCTATTTTGGTAACAGTGTTTGCAATATGGATGCAGTTATGTCAAGTTTGAATCATTTTTCATTAAGTACCCATGTTATTTTGTCTTCCCCTCATAATTCTTAACATAAAGTATGCATCATAGCAAGCAGTAAAAACAGATGAAAGACTGAGAGAACAGGGTCTTTAAAAGGGAAAAGTCATAAATTAATACTTTTCTGGAGCTGTAACTGATTTATGTTTCAGTTGGGGGCTGTATGCCGTGTGATGATCACTGAGTGGCCATCACTGTTTACTTTGGGATTTACTGCAACATCACTTGCTACATGGTGCAGGCCAACAGTACAGCTGCAAGGCACATCAGAAGGGAGCCATAATATCTTTACATACTCCATATACTGTAGCACTTTTCAAGCCAAGAGTAAGAACTTGTTTCCATGAGACAATAAAGTAAAAAAGAAACACCAGATAAGTAAAATTTAAAACTATAAGTATAAATCACACATCACACACAAGACATAAACTGTCTCCATTCAGTAGTTTGTCATGAAAAGATGTGTTGTTTCCTCTCTGGCAGGTTATCCAACCAGGTCCTGAGCAGCTCACAGAGCTCAAAGGCCACTATTTACCAGAAACTAACTGCCACCCTGAGCACACCCCCACCCACATCCACTGCCACTCATACACACTCACAGACACACAGCTAAAACCGCAAACCCCTGCAACACACACACACACACACACACACACACACACACACACACACACACACACACACACTCCTTCAACCACAAGCACCACCACCACACACACACACACACACACACACATTCACATACACAGCTATTTTTGCCAGGCTCAGTGGCTATACAGTAGTAGTGGGTAGACACAGTGCGTTTGTGACTGTGTGAGTAAAACATAAGTTTGTTGCTACACATCTGACTGGCATTAATTACAGTAAGCCAATTCCTATTAAAACCTATATTTAAATCAAAACAAAATTAAAATGAATTTTTCATAAGAAATGAGTATATATGTCAGTGGCGGCTGGTGACTCAAAAAATTGAGAACAAGAAGAAAACCAACCCAAAGCATGATCAATGTTATTTTACACTACTTGGCAACGTAATTTATAAATAACCTGTAGAATTATAACAACCAATATTCAATGTGATACAGGTAATGATCAGTATTGAATACTAGAAAAACTCAACACTAAAAACATCTACAGATCTAAAAGTGCTGGTTCACATCAGAAAGTATTAATATATGTATCAAATACATGACTCACACGCTTTCATCTATATGCACAACATACAAAAAATAGCCAACAAAGCTGACAGTGTTAACGTTGTTGTTATTCCAGTTACCTTTAGTATAGTAAAGTCAGTAAAGTCTTCATCCTACTTACTTTAAGCTTATTACTGAATGTGCGGTTCAGTTTAAAAACAAACAAGACTGAAGACATTCTCACAAGCAAACAGCAGCCAGACCCCCTGAATGCTCATTCACAAATGACACAACATCAACAGGTGACTGAACAACCACTCAATTAAATACTGGATCAATTCCAAATGAATCAGGCTCTTTCCATGTAAGTCCAGACAGCCCATTATAACTCTTCAACAGGCAAATTACCCACAGTACATTATATGATATCTGCTGTATTCTTGTTAAAGAGATAAATTCACTCAGTCACTTACTTAGTGATGTGTTTAAAAGTAATTCACAATGTGCACGCTTTAATTTATTTTCTAATATGCTACTGTATTAATCTATCTATCACTTTGCTGCTTACAGTGGTCGAGAACTGAAGATGAAATTTGGAAACTGTCATTGGACCGACGTAATGTCAACATTGTATTCTGGTTGTTGACTGGTTATGGAGGATGTCCTCCCTTGGAGCATAATTGTACATGTTGTTGGCCAATAACAGATTAGCATGAAAAAAATTAAGTATACTAAACTGATATAAGAGATTCCGTCCTAAGGAGGACAGCAGGAGTCCACCACTCTGCCCCCCACCACCACTTACACATACTGTCCTTTACTGCAGGTGTAGCTGTTGAAGCATTTTAATCAGAATTTCAATAATGGATTTTTTCCAAAGAAGAGAGAAAAAAAATTGATAATCAATGCTTAGATTTGGTAATGGTTTATTGAAACCAATTCTTTTTTGTATTTTGTATCTTGCCTCTCAAAAATGCAGGAGGAGCAACCTCCTCTGTCTCTATGGACGAGCCTCCTCTGATATACACTATTTATGTGGGTTTTTTTTTTTTTTTTTTTTTTTTGACTATAGGTACTTATTTGGTCAAAATTATAATTACCAAAATTTAGAAATTTAAGTTTAATTTTCAGACATTTGTTGTTGAGATTATGATGGACAATGTAGGACACTTAGGTCCCTGAAGTGTTTTTAGTTTACTTTTACTTTAATTAATCAGTGTTGATGTCTTAAGACAAACAACTGTACAATAACTTTACAGTATAAAAGTAACCAAATTATGATTTAAATCATGCAGTATCTCACCAACAAGGCAGGAAACAAACTTTTTTGACACTCTGTGCTAAGAAAACAATTCCCTCTAGTATTAAAGAAGCACAGCAGTTCCATACACAGCCCTGATCTCAATACAACTCTATATTGAAGCCCAGTCACCAGATTAGAAGTCCAATCTCATTCCTAGCTGTGGATATTTGTTTCGGATGATTTTTGGGAAATTGTTTTTGAGAGCTAATCCTGTCCTGCTATACGAACCCACTGGCAAGTACGAGAGAGAAATGGGATAATAGGGACAGAAATACAGCAAATGAGAGGCCATGATGATGTCATAGTCAGACCACTCTGCTTCCACTCGTTGGAAATCGGCTCTACCATAATGTTTTCATTTCCAGAGGATTACTTCAAACATAGTGGGCCCCGGGGCCTCACCTCTCTCCCCTGTGGACGCCGTGAAAGAGGAAGGAAGCCCAGTCCAAGGAGATTATGATGAACTATGACCTGAAGTTAAAGAATCTCAGGTGTTTGGCTTTGTATGTTTGTGTGTGTGTGTATGTGTGTATTTATATGTGTGAATACATTACATTTTCAGGATGCTGACAGTGTAACTGCTTACATGGTCTACATATCTGTGTGTTTTGCCAGCGTATACACAGTTTAGAACACATTTAGATTCTTCAGAAAATGTAGCAAAAGTTTAGTTGAAAGAAAGTACCGTGGGGATGGTGTTTTGGAGATGCCTTAAATACACTGGGTCACGAAAGTACAATTACAAGAACAATTGACAAGGCCTGACTTTTTAAACTGTTTTTTGGCCACAGGGGTAGAACTCCACAAGAAGCTGAACATTGCACCCACATTTAATATATTAGCACCTTATAAAGTTAATATGGCTAACGTGTTACCTTTTTACACATCCAGCACACACAGAGCAACATTAGCATTCTTTTTGACTCGTGTTTCTGGCGACCTAACAAACTTAAGTTCAACATTCACTCTCCTTACAGATCTGTTTTGGTTTTCACCGACTCCTGAGTAGAATTTCTGCCTTGGCTGGTAAATCCTCCAATATGTTCACCCACTAATTGCTAACTCTGTTTGTCTGTGGCTGTTTTGTGCCGGGCAGTGTAGTCAGCTTGTTCTACCCTCAACCAGAGGACACTGGTTCTGATTTTGACTCCTCAACTATAGTTCCTGTCTTCAAGAAAATCTCCACAACCAAAGTAAAAATGTTCAAAAGCTGTTTCGCAATCAAGTCTTTTACATACCAGAATCTGATTAAAAACACAGCAACATTAAGAGAGATGAATTCAAATTAAGAACAGGGACAAAGAAACAGACTTCACTAACTAATTCACTAACATATCTATCATACATTTCCTGTCAAGCCCACCTTATCTGACTGGTATATAGCAACCAACAGGCTCAGTCAACCTTTCAAATTTTGGAAGTCTCAATCTTTTTAAAATCCCTCTATCTTCTGGATCTGTCTGTGGGACAGAGACTCATTAGTGGAAGCTGACCCTCCTTTGCTGTTAGACAACTTGTATTTACCCTCCATTGTGTTCCCGATTGCAGAACTGAGGTCTCCACAGCTGGACCTTGTCTGCTGAAGGTTAACTTATTGTCTAGTGGACTATTTACTTCATAAAACCTTGTTTTCTCAAGAGGTTATCACTGACCCCACACGTTTTCTCAGTCCCTCTGCTCACACACACTAGCTCACCTGACTGTGGAGATGCAGCAGCTACTCAAGTAACACTGCTGAGCTTTTCAACTTTCTGACTTTGTCTTTTGTTCTGGATCTATGAGCCAAAACCCTGAAACCCTGAAATTTTGACCACTTTGTCTAGACTGAAATACAACGGGATCCATGCTGAGTGTCTATGAGCACAAGCATGCTTTCCTGAGCTCTCTCTCTCACACACACACACACATGCTGAGAGCCTGTGCTGTTTATCCTCATTATCTTTGCTTTGAGTTCCTGTGTTTGTCTAGCTTTTACGGCGGTCAAGGGTCAATGGAGTACAACATGCCTGGATGAATAGAGAAACAAGGCTTTTCAATGCTGGCAAGTTTGTAGTTTTCCTGGAAAATGTGAGCAGAGAACGAAGGCTGAGGGATAGAAAGAGGAAAACTGTAGTTTAAGCTAAATGAGAAACAAACGTTTGACATCTGAGGTCTATTAAGGCAGCATGAGGAGGACATAGTGGAGAAGTGTTAGTTTGTGCAGAGTTGACAAAACGTGGAGTCATGCCTTTGCCTCTGTTGATTGAGTTTACCCAGGCTTGTAAAGGGAGCTGATCAAAGACTGGAAATGAAACTAACAGTGAACACAGAACACCACAAAACACGTCAAGGCTTTCATCTTCATTTTGTTACTTGCACAATAACATGTGCGACTGAATGATCAGAATAAATGCATGAACTGAGTACGAAGACAAAAACACGGATTGAGTTGCACGTTGTCGATCATCCGACTTTCATTTCCAAAACAAGTTGGAAGGAGGTAACCAAAAAAGGTTAGCTATTTGATTCTAAAAATACAGTTCAAGTCGGTTAGGAAGCTGCTTTCTTGCTGTGGTTACTTGACTTCCCCGTTAGACTGATGGTTTAAAATTATTCCACGCTGTTCGCACCATTCACAGGAACTCTTTAGAGGGGTATAAGTTGTTTGGTTTGAGTAACCGTAGCTGGTGTTGAGCATTATGTGGCTTCCCTTTGCACTCGGAGGCCTTCACACAGGAAATTGCGACTCCAATTTTAGGATTGCCCATCTGAAGCAGAGGGATCATGTTTGAGGAGTTACCAAAATGGCACTGAAGGTATTAAATTAAAGATAGTAAAACTTTATTTCTGAGATGTTGAGTGAGGAGGAAATGCTTTAACTTGAGATGTAGGTTCATGCCTCAGTTGGCACTTTCTGGTGGGTGTTGGGGATACAAAAGCTGGATGTTGGCACAGGTTGGAGACCCCAAGCTGTGGGAAGATGGTGGGGGTGGGGGGGTGGGAGGGCTTGGTGGACGAGACGAAGGAGACTAAGTGGCTCCCAGCCGGAGCCTCCATCTCTGCTCAATGACCCGATGCTGTCTGTCACCGCGTCACCTCTCCTCCTATTAATAGACGGCTCCTGTCCATGTGGAGAGACGTGTGAATGGAAACGACCACAGTGAAAATGTGTGTGTCAGGCCAAGGGTAAGCTAATATGACATTACAAGCAGAGAGCGACTATCTTGAACTACATCTGACGGCTATTCTTGTTAGCTTCAGTTAGTCATTAAGCTTTCATAGCCCCTTCTCATCATTTTTGTCATAAAAATGTTTTGAATTGTATTTTACTTTTAAACTTTGTATTTGTGATTTGATTGATTTCTCTTTTGGTTCATTTTTACTGCAGTGCCACTGTCACTTTTCACAATAGCACAGTGTCCTGCTGTTTTAGAAAATTACTGAGCTTTTTAAAAATATAATCTATATAGATGTGATCCATTTTTTTAAAAAAAGATTTATGACTCCAAAAGGGACCATTGAGCTTGGGACTGAGAGTCACAGACAGGGTAGAGTAGTATTGAGCAAGAACACATTGTTGATTTAGGTCTTTTATGGGATTTGTTGACAAGAAAAAGAATGTCAGCTTTAATAACATATTTTGTAAAGTAATAACCTTTACAGCTGCACTATCAATATGTTGATTTTAACAATGGACCAAATGACAATACATCATGTGGACAAGTTGCTATTAGAGTTATCACAGACTCTGTAGTTCCCCTCAGTTCTGTAGTGCGTTTTAGTGTCATTAAGCTCATTGTTTTGGATTTTACAGCTCATCGAGCTCATTTTCAGCCACAGCAGGCATCTGTTTTGGGGGGAAAAGCTCTAATAAACCTACTGTACACTGCATGCCCAGTACCAAACAACAATCGAAATCACACTATATCAATAAAACAAAAAGGCAAAACAAGCCAAATATAAATATCAGAAAATAAGTGAAATAACTCAATATGACTAAAACCTGTATGTACTACCGTACATCTTTTGTTTTTCCACAAAAGGAGTGTGGTGTATTATTCTAAATAATATTTGCATGAATAACAGAATACAATATTTTCATTTAGCCTCCACAGTTAGCCATGATAGTGTTTATGCATCTCACACACATTAGGACAGAAAGAACAATAAAGAGTTAACCTGGCTGCTCGATTCTGTTCAATTTGAAGTTTTTTTTTCAATGCTTCTCAGCAGCACTTGACTAAATATCTGGGCAGTACTCCAGGTGTGACAGAATATATGACCAAACAACATCAATCATAACATAAGATGGAACATATGCAGAACATTTCCTTGAAATAGCAATGCCCTTTCACATCATGGAAACTATGTAATCAGTCTGATCAGACCAAGATAATAAATTATCTAATTTGACACCCGGTGATTTGGTCTTAGTGACCCACTCAACTGCTATCCCACCTACAGAGAGATTAATTGCAGTGGTGTTAGTAAGAATACTTCCACCACCAAATACATTACATGTAGTTTTGGCATGTTTAGTAAGATTTGTTCGTTCTCACCCATTTGTCAACATGTAGATTCTCTCTCAGCTCCACTGAAGTTGGTGATGCACAGAACAAAGTTGAGTCATCAGCATATATAACTACATCTGCATTTTTAACAACATATGGTAAAGTGGACCCAAGCGACTCCCTTGTGGAACACCACAAAACATTTTTTTGCTGTCAGAAAAACTGCCATTGAAAAATACTTGCTGTATTCTGCCAGAGAGGTAACTCTTCATCCAAGCAAGAGCTAAGGGGGAAAAACCATAACATTTGAGCTGTGCAATAAGGATACTGTGGTCAATGACATCAAAAGCTGCAGTAAATCCAAGAGCACAACCCCAGCTATTTTCCTGTCATTCATATATGTCATTGATTAATCATGTGCACTAATGCAGTGCTAGTGGAGTGTCCTGGTCTATAAGCATGTTGTGCTTTTGTAAGTAATCCATTTTTACTAAAATAATTTAACATTTGATTAAAAACTATCTTCTCAACTATCTTACTCAACACAAGGAGTAAACTAAGTGGAGCCTGTAAAACCTGCTTTTCCATCTTTGGGTAAGGGTATGATTTTAGACTCCCGCTGAGTAGGCATCTATTAAAAATATGACATATTGGTTTGGAAAGCATCCTAGCTTCAATATTAAAACATGTTCCCTCCAGCTTATCTATACAAGGAGTTGTGTCATCTGAAAAAGTGAGCAACATCTCTTCAACTGTTGGTTACCTTAGCAAATGAAAAACAACAGTGATAAAACAAATGTTTTATCCCTCATAATTCTGTTGCCAATGGTGCATGTTAATTGACCTCATCTAATTGCCTGCAAGATCTTAAGCTGTCTACTTTGTTGATCAAGAATTTAAAGTAATTAACTACATCATATGGCCAGCTGACGTACTGACTTTTTTATTTTTCTGAGAACTGCGTTACTTCTTACACATAGTTTCAAAGTTTTCCATCATTTTTTTCTCATTTACAGAGCTGTGAATTTTTCATTTAAAATATTCTTTCTTTTCCATGTAATTTATCTTTGTAACCTTATTTCTCAGTTTACAGTAAAGACCTTGATGTAAAAAGTGCAGTGATTTATGTGCAGCTACCTCGGCTTTGTCCCTTCTGAAGCATTTAAGATCTCAACTCATCATTAGTCCATGATGCACTACTTCCATTTTTCTACGTGGAGCATGTTCATCCACCAACTTCAATAATTTATCCATTTCAAAGCAATGTTTACATCATTTTCCTGACATACATCAGGCCACTTTAAGTCTTTAACATCATTAACAAATGACAGATTGCAACACCTGCCATAAAAATCAGTTTGTTACATAGTGAACAGTTTTTAGAAAACCAGTCAATATTCATTTCACCAAGAAGGATGATGTCCTTACTTTCATCTGACAATATTTCCACGATTTTGACATATTCTACCCAAATACTTTATAAATACTTGCCCCTAAATGCAAACATTGGAACGGGGCGGCCTATGACAAAAAAACAACTCGGATAGGCTTACAGTATGGAAAGTGAATCTGTAGTCATATTACTTCAATGTCAGTACTCATAAAATCTTTCTGTAGCACAAGTGAAATGTGTTCCTGGACATAAAATGCTGTCTGTCTCTTATATATAACCTATATCCTTTGACAGCCAGCCCAGAATCATCAAAAGTAGTGTCCAGAACAGACTTGGCAGAAATGGAAATATATTTTAATTAGTGTATAATCACCTGAAAATAAGAATGGTTTTGTTTTCGTTACCTTAGAATGAGCCCTTTATATCCACATAGGGAGCGGGTCCTCTTCCATGGAGCCTGCCATTTTGAACGGCTGTGTTTCTACAGTAGCCCAGACTGGACAAGCCAAACACTGGCTCTAGAGAGGTCCTCACGTGTTTTACGGCCACTGTAGGTTGTTCTACATGTTTGGAAGGGGGTGGGAGTGTACTCAGTTTGTTGCAATCTGCAACTGCAAAGAAAAAAGATGTAGTTTTGTTATTTGGACACATAGGACAAACAGCATAAAAATTGAAAAACAAGACAAAATCCTTTTATAAAAAAAAAATTAAACTTTGAATAACTTAAAGCCAATGATTGAGTTTGTCCACCACTGGCTGTGGTGACCAGCTTATCATATTGCTGGCTTTATCACCTCTTTCTCAGGCAAACTCTCAACTAGGGCAACAGCTCTTTCCTCCTCAGTTGCACAGGTTCATTCTTCATTTACATATATATATATATTGTGCCCTTTAATTTCTTGGCAAAAGAACTGATACTGTCTTTAAAGAACAAAAGTTTTACAACAATTTCCCCAAGCTTTCCCCCTCCTGGTAGTGATCAATTCTCTGGGTACAATCAATATCCATATTTATGCAATCTAGTCACAGGTTGAAAGCATTTGTCCAATCTTCTCTGATTCATGCCAGTTCTCTCTTTGATGTGTCTGCAATCACATCAATTAAAATGTTTGTCCTCCTGCACTGACTTTCAGTGCAGTCCATATAGGTAAACATTCCATCTATTTCCTGTTTAGAATTCACTGAATTCATTCTTACAGTGTATGTATGACCTACATGTGTTACCAATGGCATACATGGGGAGACAAACATCCATATAGGACATATAGGTCAAGCATAATCTCGTATGAAATGTGAATGTGCCATTACCAGGCAAGACAAAATACACAAACATTGTCTATTCATATAAAATACAGAGTATAAACTTTGTACATTTAACAACATTCAGACCATTTTTGTCAATCTTTTTCATATAGGAAAGTATGTTAATAACAATAAATATGCCAGGATGTTTTGTAATGAGCATATGTTGTGTTGAAACACACACTCTTTCTCACACACACACTTTGATAGCTCCATGAATAATCAACCCTGACAGGAGGAGGTGAAAATTCCCGGCGTTCCCTGTGGAGCCAGGATGCCACTCCAGCAGACTCGGGCAGAGAAAGGGGTGGGGTGTGAAAGCTAATATTTGGGAGGAGAAAGAAGGACAAGACATGTAGGAGGTTTGGACTCTGGGTGGAGATCCCCTGCAGGGTGAACTTCACATTACTGAGAGCAGCATCTGCAGTCATTTGTTTAAAAAAAGACTCCGCTAAGAATTAAACTTAATAATTGATGGGTAATATAGAAGATGGATATCTAAAGAGTCTAATTAAATTAAATGATTAATAAATTCAATTATAAAGTCAGCCTGTCCAAATGGAGAGCATAGTGACAATACCGAGACATGTTGGAAGGAATAGTGGAAATTTGCTCTGCATCCTACATAAACAAATGATGGCAAAAAAAAAGAAAAAAGAAAAGAATGAATGAGGCAGTCATCTGCTCCCGAGCTCCTGACTGATATCGCAAATCAATCAGGATCATGTTCTGCTGAAAGGAGGCCTCAGAAACAGCGGTGAGAGGAGTTGCTGAGGCTCTGCACCACAAGCCACAGACTCCTCACATGGTTTGTTACATGTTGTGAAGTGAAAACCTCTTAAATCCACTTTTGGTGATCTTCGTGTTTTCACTTCAATTAAAGGATTAGAAGGGTCTTCAGCGGGTTGAAAAGATGTTAAAACCTTTCAAACAGTGCGGGCTCAAGTGAAAAATGGTCACTAGTCCTGCTGAAAACAGGGCTGTTTTTCTTAGCTCCTGGAAAGCTGACATTCTATAGAGAGCACGGTTGTACTGGGAAGCAATGCTTTTCCCTTTCTGTGAGGAATGTAAGCCAGTAGACCACCTGGGTGACAGACTGCAACTGAAGCTGCACATAAATCATTGATAAATAATTCTGTAAAAGCATCTGCTTCTTCTTGTGTCCTTGTGTGGAACACAAAGCGATCATGCATCCAACTGTCCGGCCTTCAATGTGTCCACAACCTAATTTACAAACTGGGCAAAAGGCTGAAGCAGTAGATTTGTAAATCGTGGTGAAACAATACTGACACCCAGTGGTTTATAAGCTAATTGCATCAAATCTGTAACATAAAGTGCTTTAATGTGACTGGGATCCAGTCTTTTAACAACTGTCTATTAACTGATATTGGGTGTTAGACTAACTCTGGTTTGTGCTTCTGATGTATTGTCATTACAGTTGAGTCACAGACAATTGCTAGGTGAGAATGGCACACGTTTGCTTCATTTATAGAGTATGAGGTAAATTTGAGTTGTTAAACTTGCTTTCTGGGTTCACCACATATTTACTTTTCAAAAACATGGATGCCTAGTGTTTTTGATTAGCATTCTCACCTTGAGAAATGGTGCATTGTGTAATTCTATTCTACCAAAGTCATGTTTTAAAGCAGTGGTTCCCAACTTTTTTTTTTGGCTCACGACCCTTTCGAATTAAAACAATGTGACTTTAGTGTGGTGAAGAGTTTAATCAAAGTGTAATATTTTATTCTCTGACAGGCCTGAAGAGGTGACAGTATTCAGTATATCACATGAAAAGGTCAGAAAAATTAAACTGTTTTATGTAACAGAAATGTATTTTTTCTGTCTTTAATAATGGTGATGATCAGCTGGGATAACACAATAAAGCCAGCGTGCTTATTTCCACTGAGAGGTGGAGGAAGTGAACAGAACAGCCATACAAACAACTTTAAAACATTCATTCATAAATAGTACCTCATTACTCTCATGTGTTTTCAGCTGTCCACAGTACTCGAAGAGTAGGGAATCAGCATGAGATCTCACGAGCAGATTCTTAGTATGACCACAAATATTGAACATATATCAGACTACAGTTGGCCATTTTATCCTGACTTCCTGTCTCTTTCACTTCACTTCACTTCACTTCATAGAAAGAAAGAAAGAAAGGAGAATAGACTTGCCCCTGCTATGTCATTTTCTCCATTGTTTTAACTTTACTGTGACCTTTTTGCAATGTGTTATATTTTTCTTCATACTTTTGTCATTCTCTTTTCACCTTGAGTAACACTTTGAGCTGCTTTTCATAAAAACTGACATATACAGTATCAATGGACCTTTTTTATAACTAATAATTACATTGCTATTGTATTGACTGTGGGTGTGGCAGGAGATTCATAGCTGATATCAGGCTGGAAGCAGAGAACCAAAGTGAGAGCCAGAGCCAGGGGCCACACATTGACAGGCTGCAGCGTGGTCAAAGTTGGCTCCAGCTCCTGAGATCTGGTGCTCAGCATATTAATGACCCTCCCAAAATAGAGGAGAGATCCCTCAAACAAAGACTGACTGGTTAGAATAAAAGGGCTGTCAGTTAGAGGCTCTTTGTCTAGTTATTTACTCCACATCTTACAATCACAGAAGATATAGAGCTGATCTTATTTTAAGGTTCATTTTAGGTTATATATCTGCACTTGAATTATTATACAATTACATTTCACTAATAAAAACAATATATATATCCTGAATGGTGCTGCTTTGGGTTTATTGTTTTAGTTTATACAGTTCTACTGAAAAACCACAGGGTGCCAGTATAGAGCTGCCTTTGTTTAGTATGAGCTAACTGGACCAATGTGCTGGTCTAAAGTGGTCTACAACTTTTCTTTTTAGTTATAGATTTCAAGTGAGTTTAGTTTGTGAGCAGAAAAATTATGTATTCATTTCTACTTGAATGAGTAAGCTGAGACTTGGAGTCCCTGCAATGTGAAAATGAAATTTCAGTGCACTATTCCTCTAGCGGGGACCGAAGAATAAAATAAATCTAACGTTTTACGAAGCTACGTTTCGTTTGTGTTAATGGGTACTACGTTAATGAAACGAATCATGAATTGTGCCGTGATAAAAACATCACCCATCACAGGCCCCAGCGAGGATCGAACTCGCGACCCCTGGTTTACAAGACCAGTGCTCTAACCACTGAGCTATGGAGCCAGTGCTGTAAGGCGGGAGAATTCCTCACATTTTATGAGTTATATCTAAATATAAACTGCACAGAATATATCCCAGCTGGACTATTAGCTTAATTGTAACATGTTTGTACTTTGTTAGCTGTTCCAGTTACCTAACTAAAGCTCGTAGGCTAAAACGCCCAACAACAGCCTGTTACGAGGGCATTTGAAAAGCCAGACTCAGCAGTACACCATACTGTCTTCCGTAACAATTACATTAAATTATAAAACGTTAACGTTACAAAATTACTAACGTTAAGTGGTTACGCCACTGTGAACGTTCACATTCATGCTGAAACCAGCCAAATCGGAAAATGCTGAGGTTAGGCATGTTAATGGCCTTCGCCCACGCGTCTAACTTCGACAACGTGACGTTTTAAGACGTGAATGTTACGTTACTTTGCTAACTTTGCTACATGGCGGCCAATAAAGAGCGTATTCATGTGTGTATTGTTTTCAATATATCGGATAAGACATTAATGAAACCTGTTCTGAAACGTCATTGTTTACGTGTTAGTTCAACTGTCCAATTCTCTGTGTGTGTGTGCGCGCGCGTGCGTGCGTGAACGGGGGTGGGGGGAGCAAGTACAGAGTAGTCGGTGTTTATTAAAATCACTTACCAAAATGATAACATGATAATGATAACATGAAAATGATACAATCATACATTCATTCAGTGGGTATTGAACATTCAACAAATTAGGAAATCTGACATTCAGACAATAATTGCCAAATTTGTTAGCCTCATAAATCACTGAGCCTAATCACTAATCAATAAGCCAAGGACTTATGCAAAAGTGCTATGCAATCAAATGAAACATTCAAGCATGTAGTGAAAAATTAAAAAATAAACTCTCATTTAAACATTTTCCTCTGAGAGAGATGACAAGTGCTTTACTGGCAAGTAAGTCATTACTGAAGGAAGAACCTCCCCCTTGGATACATTTACAGTGTTAGATACCATCATTGCATTCCAGCAGTTTTTCTCCTAAATAACCCCTGGAAGGCTTTGATGACAGAACTGACTTTGTTGTGTTTCCAATTTTCCTTAACCTACTTTATGTTTTGTTTTAGATTGTTTCCTGAACTTTCTGCTTTTACCTTCGGGTTTTATGTAAAAAAAAATTAGAGCTATGCTCCTTCCTCTTTTATTGTGATTGACTGGCCACAGAATCAGTTTTCGATCACAAAATCCTTTGTGCTATTAAACTATATTGTAGTTACTGGAAATATTTCAGTATAATGTTATGTTGTCTACATTTGGTCTGTTCATTAATGGCGATGAGTAAAATACTCCACCAAGAGTAAATTGAAAATAACTGTTTTTAACAGTGTTAAATTTGGGGTGGATTTTTAAGACAACAGATTTAGTCTATGATAATTAGCTCTGACTTCATAGCAGTCAGACTTTTAGACTCCTACAACGTAGTCTGAGTTGCCACAGATTACCCCAGCGTCTTCATAATGGGCACAGTTATGTGTCCCCACGCCAGCATGTCTGCAGTCCAGCAGGCTGGACTCAGTCCCATCACACTGGACGTCATCTAGAAGAATCCGCAGATCCTTCCCCTCTCCGAACTCTGAGTTCTTGGCTGCCTTCAGAGCGTACCGGAAGCCTAACTGCCGACAAACCACCATAGCATTCTTGGTGGTCCACAGGTCATCACACACAGTACCCCATTCCCTGTTAATGTAGATCTCCACCCTCCCACGGTCGCTGCTGCCTTGTTCATCCCCAACCAGCCTTACGGCTCCATTCTGAAACTCAGGCACACTCTCTGCTCTAGGTTTGCCCTTTCTGCGCCGGCCTTTCCGTCTTGAATGCCTGGGTGGTTTGGTGGTAGTTGTGGTTGGCAAAGCTGTGGTCGGGTCTGGTCCTAGTTCACCTAGACGGTCAATGAGCTCTTGGAGCCAATCGTATGAGTCTGTGGGTGGTGGCTCAACATTGTTTTTGCTTGGTAGCTCAACACCGATTAATGCTGATAGAAAAATGACAGAAAAAAACAGGTCCAAATATAAATATAAATAAATATGCATGACAAATTTTATTTGTTTTGTAACCTTAGTCAGTAGTGAGAGTGTTTTGGAGGTGGACTCACTTTCCTGGGGAATAAACTCAATGAGGTTACTTTTGACTCTGACAGGAAGAGGGTCATAGTGACACTGTCTCGGTGGAGCTCGTCTGAAAAACAGTCAGAACATAAATAAGTTGTCACATAAAAATCAAGTTTATCTGAAACTGCCAGTCTTTTAATGTGTATTAAACATCCAGGTCATGTCACAACAGTGGCAACAAACTGTTCAAATGAGCTTGATGGCTGGGAAACAAATTAAGTGACACAAGCATCTACTGCTGAGAGAAATACAGAGAGAGCCAAGAGCTGTCTGAAGCAATGTCAGAGAGGGGAGATTTAGGATGGCAAGCCTTTCACACTACTGCCAACACTGCTTCATTTCCCTCTTTTACCAAAACAAAGACAGGCAGAAAGTTATCCCACCAACGCTGAGAAAACACAGACATAAGCTCACATCTAATCCAAGTATGATCATGATACTGCTCATCCCTCGGGCTCGGTGAGAGGAATGACATGCCTGTGTTTGTAATTATGAACAGATGTGTGTCTTACATATTCATTTCCAAAAAGCAGAAATAGAATAGTGCACTATGTGGTGAGTAGTTACTGCACATAAAATAGAACACAAATTTTCTTTGTGTTATGTTGGTGAAATAAAAAAGAAGCAAAGGAATGATTACATTACTCACCTTGAGGGATCCACCACTTTATAAACAACTCCTGAAGGTGACGTAGCACTTGGTATTCCAGTAGACATGAAGTACAGCTCCCCTGTTGGAAAGAAAAATAAAGCATTACAACAAGAGGACAGTAGACATTACCTAGGAACAACTAGTGTGTAAAGAACACTGCAGGTACGGTAACATAGGTTGTTTGAAGGTTTTGCGTGCTCATGCATTACCAGCTTCGTCCTCAGCAAAGGAGATAATGTACTGGTGATAGTTGTTGATGAGTCCAGGGAAGGCACAGGTGAGGCCAAGCCCCATACAGATCTCATTGTAGTTCCATCGTCCTGTATTTCTGTCCTCTTGCAGACTCATCAAACGCCTACAACAGGAAAAAAAGTGCAGATGCTCTTACTGCTTTTTTTTTTACATTTTGTTACACTCATTTCTCAATACTGACTGCACTTTTAATGGCTTTGACACGAAATGCATTAAATGACTCCATCTTTCAAATTTCATTTACTGTTTTCTCAATTTAACTCAACCACTACTAAAACACTTTGTGTGCCTTCTTGCCAACACAAGTCAACAATCATCTATTCTACTTTACACCTTTCTACAGTTCTACAAGTGCCTTTGACCAAGGCTGGAGAAAATGCATGAACTTATAAATACTGTACAGCACAGTATGTTTTTTTCATCAAACATAAACTATGTTTGGAGAGAAGTGCAGCTCTTAAAACTCTTCTGTGATAAAGATTGAAAGCGATAAAATTCTAGTTGCCTGTCTGAACTAGCGCACAGGCTTATTTCTGAAATCTTTAAATGCGGGTGATGTAGGTATCAAACAAAAAACAAAACACCTCCGACAGTTATCTTCCGTTTTAGGTTTGACATCACACTGTTGTCATTCCTCAAAATCTTTTTACTACTGTCTTATAAAGATATATTTCAGAGGTTGGTGTACTTTCCAGATCAAACTTACCCACTCATGAAGTCTCCAAATATGTACATGCCATTCAGATTGGGGTATTCACAGCCTCTGTAGATATAGCCACCAGTCACTGACTTACCCATTTTGTGAGGGTACGCATAAATAGGCAAGACATCATCTGTGAGAAAATACAAAGTTCGTTATTGGTATTGCATTTCTCCCTCATCTGTGTAATTTTGCCGATGGCACTTATTGAACACAAGTCAAAATCAGGTCTTTAATCTATTTTCCACTTTCATCAAAGTGTTTTAATATCGAGCTTTAGTGCCAAACAAACTTAAATCCCCTCATGGCTGTGTCAAAAGAAGAGGTGCAATCATTCTGTTGAACAATTTTTTATTCTATGTCTTAGAGAGAAATGTCTAGCATGGTAAAGGGGGTTAGTACACTAGCAGTTATGGGTGGACTTCTTAGTATCACTAAATAAAATGTATTCAAAGGATTCTGCTTTTTCATTTAAACTTAACCATTTAACCCCATCTTATAAGTCAGAAATATTTTTTAACAAGTATTAATGTATACATGAATGCAGCAATGACACTAAATCATCACGATGACAGTGATAGATAACTTAGAAAGATGAGTATCTTGATAGTGCAGTGTGGAGAATAATACGGTTCTAACCTAGGTGCACTGAGAACAATGTAATTCATTAAATGAACAGTTAGGCAAGTCAACCATTTAGTAGGTTATGGGTCATATTACTCAAAACACACTGTATCAGTGCATGACATGACATTCTTTGACAAAGACTTGCATGACAACAAGATGATCCACATCTGGCTTACAACAGGATGCAGGTTGTAATATGTTGGAAACACTGCTCTAAGCTTGCTTTGAATATATCCTCTGACACCCACTGCAGCTGGATTAGTTCTAATTATGGTTTTAATTTTTGTTTACTATGTAGCAGCAGAAAAAAAGTTGTTCACCAGTTCTGCCAAGAGCCAAGAATCTATGAGTTTCTAATGAAACAAGGCAGGAGTTAATTTCACCCAGACAGAAAAAGTTACAGTAGCTTGTGCAGAGAGCTGCCATTGTGTTTGTTTGGTACTAAAACCTGCAGACTCTCCATTACCGCAGGATCGGAGAATACTGTTAATGTCTGCAGTTGACGTAGGGTAACCATGGATGTTTCCAAACACAGCCATCTGACTGCAATCACCAGAGCATGCTTACCAAGTGAGCTGTTGGCACACAGCTTTTTATCATAGCAGGAGAAGCCCTCTTTGGCTCTCCAGCCATAGTTCCGGCCCTTCTCAATGATGTCAATTTCCTCAAACTTGTTCTGGCCTACATCCCCACAGAAGATGCGTCCTTTGCCCTCTTTGTTCCGGGGGTCTCCCCGATCCACAGAGCACCTCCACATATTGCGGACACCGTAAGCATAAACCTCAGGTCGTGCTCCCCGTTCATGTATGAAGGGGTTATCTGGAGGGATTCTGTACAAGGGACCTCTCTCATTGTCATCCACATCTATTCGAAGAACTTTACCCAAAAGAGCTGACCTAAAGTAGATAAAGCCATAGGGAAAAAATGGATATAATAAGTCATTATTCTCAAATGAACAAAAACATGCAGTTAATTTACAGGAGGAAAGCTAAGTTCATATATAACTCAAGTATTCAACTACCATGTTGGGTATCACTAAATAAGTTTCACTGCTACATTTTCTAGAATTTGATAGATTTTTTGTTCTTAAGATCATTCTATGAAGTATGGGTGTCTAGTTTAGGAAATCTCTAGTGGCTTTCTTACTTGTTCTGGGCATTCCCATATTTCCCAAATGGGTCTCCTGCCATTCCACCATCCCCTGTGAAAATGTACAAGTAGCCATCATCAGCAAATAGCAGCTGCCCTCCATTGTGGTTGGAAGCAGGTTCGTCAATCTCCAGAATAACCCTGGAAGGACAGTGAACATGACAAAAAAGACAAGGAAAGAAGCAGGTGTATCTCAATATTTGAGAACAGAGTTCATTTCTCATTGCATTAAATAATTAGAAACTCTTTGCCCTTTGTTAATCTGGATCTATAGTCCATACTTACCGCTCAGATCCATGATCCACCATATTCATGTCGTTGGCTGACACATGGAACTCACTGATCCTGATTCTCTCATCAAAACCCACCTCCACTGAGTAATACACATACAGTTTCCCATTGTATTTGTACTTGGGGTGAAAGGTCAGTCCCAGAAAACCTCTCTCGTCCCCTTCCCATGACGATGTTAACACCACCTTGGTAATGTTCAAGAATGGTCTCTCCAGTTTGGACCGGTCAGGGAGGTAAGTCCACACCAAGCCCACCTGTTCCGCCACGAAGAACCGGTGTGTCCCATCATTGGCATGCACCATGGCGAGTGGGTTACGCAGCCCGTTGGCCACTTCTTCCAGACACAGCTGCAGACAGCCATCTGAATCCGACTGGACCCGGCCCAAGCCCTTTGTGAGCTTCTGGTTAGTGAGGAGGTGTGGGTAGCAGTAGTCCACGTCCTCTAGCTCCAGGTGCCGACAGAGACGTAGCTGGTCTTCTCTGATTCTGTCTATGTGTGGGTCATCAGACAGGAAAGGAATGGTGGAGCTGCACTTTTTCCAAAACTGGGAGCAGTAGTCGGGACAAAGGCCAGGGATCGTCCGGACTGGGGTGCTGGGGTCTTCTGCATCAAAAAGGTGAGCTGCATAGGGTGAGCATTCCTGGACCGATGGAGAAGAGACAGATAGATAGATAGATAGATTGATAGATAGATAGATAGATACTTAATTAGAGAGGTACGTGGGTCAAAGTGTTTAGGGCTATCCTTGAATAAACATCATCAAGTGGTCAAGTATTTCTTAAATTTAATTTTTCATTGAAAAAATCATTATCGGTCGGCAGACATCAAACAAAAATTGAACACAAATATTGTCCTGAAATTACTGTCCTCACACACAGGGGCCCCCTATACACCCATCCTATACACTGGACATAAGGGCCCAAAGGAGGTGAATCTGGCTGTGTATAAATGCTGTAATACATTCTCGGCCATGTGTCTGATTTGTTTTTTCCCACATAAAGTTCAGTTAACTAGTTAAAAATTCTTAAATAACATCTACTTCTGCCTCACCAAGAAATCAATCATCTATGAAAATGCAAATATTGTTCACTTCAGAGGTTTAATTAATGTCTCCTACTTCACTGAAAAGTCCATTCTCAGTGTATGTGCAGTGGAGGCTTCAATTTTCTACATTATACTTGTAATTTTACTTCCAGACCATTTGTAATGTGAATTATGCCTGTAGGTACCACACCTTAAACTGAGCACAGAGACACACATACATTATTCTGTACAGTCAAGGCCAAACATCCAGATCAAGTAACATTAAGCAAAATACATTTTTGAATGGAGGAGGGCTTTAATATTTGTTTCATAATGTTTTTTTTTTTTTTTTTTTTTTGTTTTTTTTACGTAAAACAAACTTTATAAGTCCTAAGTCCTCAACACACTGATGGGAAGTCAGTCCTCTCTCTTATCATAAGTATAGTAAGTCCTCAATTTTCCTCTGCCTAAAGACTTCACCAACATCCAAATCTACAGATTGGGGAAGCCCTTGTGGTGAGCCTCTTGTGAGATCATATGATGCTCGAGTACACAATGAATATCTACAATATTAGGAACATCTGCATAGTAATCATTTGCAGCCCCAGTTACTCAGTCAGCACCCAGTGGTCTCAAAGCATGGAACCCTGCTGTTTGACTATCTGGGTGACTGGTGTAGATGTTTTCTGGAAGCCACAGGATGACCTTTACCTTAGTTCAGCTCATCAGTGTACTTTACGGTGTAGGTGTTTCCAGAGAAGCCACAGCATGACCTTTACCTTAATTCAGTTTATCAGTGTACTTTATTAAAAGAGGAACACCTATGTGACTTGACTGTAAGAGTGTATTGTTTTGTTTAGCTTTTTTTAAAAAAGTTTTTTTCATATGACAGATCTTGTTCATCTGTGTCTTTGTAGTTTGATCAGGCTTTTGGCGCATGATGGAGACGTTTTGGACTAAGCCAAGCGACCTTTGTCCATGCACGCCTACCTGGCAAAGCAGCTCCAACACGAACCCAGCACAGTTGGCATAACCATGATAATCAAAATTATCCATAATCCGATAGTATTTTGCCATCAGCTCCTGGTCTTTCTGATAGTCACAGCAGCCAAACTCCTTGTACATTACGCAAAACTCCAGCTCCCTCAGCGGTCGGAAGGGCGGCTTAAAATCCAAACACTGCGGGTGTAGCATTACAGGTGAGACCAAGAATACCCAAAAATAGAAGATGCCAATCGGCGAGAGCCACAGCTGACCCGGGACTTTGCCACAATATCGCCGCATTATGGCGTGCGTTGGAAATCATGGAAGAGTAGAAGTTGTGCAGAAGCGGTTTCCTGTGCGCACTTTGCTCAGACTCCAATCATCCGCTTTATTTGGACCTCTGACGTGGTGAACCGCTGTGTCCTCTGTCAACCTGGGCTGTCTGTCTTCAGGCTGTAACGTCGGCAGCCGTGTGGTCGATCTGGACCACAGGCTGAAGCCATCTGCTGTCCCGGTATATCTGCTCACAAAATGGGAGGAAGCCAATAGCTGAGGCTCCTCAACAGGAACACAGGGAAGAATCCCTGCTGCTGTCTACGTAATAGACTATCACAATAGCACCAGCAGCAGTAGCCTCATACCACTATAGTGGGGGGAATAACATCATAACCTACAGTAATAGTAATATTAATATCAACATCAACACCACCATAAATCACTCTTTCATTGATACCAATGTCTTCTGTGATATTTGTTTTGCCACAGTTTTTTATTGTCGGTTAAGTCTTCCTAATATCGCTCAGACCGCGCAGTGCATTGTGGGTCTTTGGGTTGTTCTATTTTTGTAGTTTTTGTGTTAAACCCATCTTTTGCAACATTTACATTGTTGGATAATCATGCAGGTCATCTCCTGCTGCCCAGCAGATGGCGACCTTACACAGTCTTGAAACACCTCATTCCAAAAAACGGTACCTACTACTACTATATTATTATTATTATTATTATTATTATTATTATTATTATTATTATTATTATTATTATTATTATTGAAGCTTGTGTACGGGCAGGCCAAGCAATAATTCACCACCGTTGCATTTTTCCACAGTCTTCCACAGTGGAGGTATTGTTCAAATCCAGGTCACAGACTGGGGGGGAGATGAATGTATTTAAAATAACAATTGATTTAATGAAGCAGGACACTCAGCATATAGAACTGGTACCTCGTAAGCAGCGGAGTGAAAAGCACATTCAGCCACTAACTGTTGAAGTGAAGTGTTGACGTGCACAACATTTACAAGTTCATTAAAGTGCAAGTTTATTTATATATTTCAAATGGATAACAACATAAAAAAATATTTATTTTAAATACATACTAGATTTTTTTTTTTTAAATAAGGGAAAAAAAGTTATAGGCTTACTGTTCTGAATTTGAATGACCTATCTCCTTTCACTTTTGAATTTTGCATGCAGATGTGTCATGTACCTTTAGATAGGGAAATAATTTGTTCTCAGAATAGCCTAGAGAAGACTAGAATAAACTAGAATAGAATAAGGTCAGTCAGCAGAGGTCGGTGCTCTTTTCCACCAACACTCCCTCATATTTGAAGCTGCCTTTGCATGTTGACAACTCCACTGAACAGATGGAGGTTTAGAGTCTTGTTTGAATACAAGAAGAAGAGTTATCTCAGTAAAGGGAGTCTTTTTTTTTTTTTAAGAAAAGTAAAACAAAAGTATAACAACATCTGTGTTATAGTCCGCATCCTTGTTCCAACAAGTCCAAACGCTCAGAATGATGACTTCATGTTTTTACATTTTTCATTTAGCTTATGATGCTTGGTATGTGTGTGTGTGTCTGTGTGTGTGTGTGTGTGTGTGTGTGTGTGTGTGTGCATGTGTGCTCGGATGTTTTATTGTTTTATATTGTTTTATAAGCAGCTGTCTTACAAGCATGATTTGTGACATCACAACTAGTTTGGAGCCAATGGAGGGCCAGTGTGCGATTTACATAAGTGTGATTTGTGTGAACTTGAAGCCTCCAGTTAACGGACTTTTCAAATAAGTTGGAGACATCTTGTGTCCAGCAGTAAAACTTTTGAAATGAAACATATTTGCATATTCAAAGTTCTGGATTTTGAATGAGGGAGAAGCAGTAGATGTCATCTTAATGACTTTTTTTTTTTTAACGAGATAGGCTTACTGAACATTTTTGTGGGAAAATTTACAATTTACAAATGACACATATAATTCCAAACAGAGTATGTCCTTAACATGTCTGGAGGTTCTTTAACATTTATAATGAAAATTGTTTACTAATTGTCACTTATCTGAGTAAATGTATTTTCCTCTTTGTCGTGGATAAATATGGGAACATTGAATAAAAGTCGTCAACTATCCCCAGCTCCCCCCGTGCTATCTTACTCCAATTTGAATATGTCACAGCAATAGAGCTTCATAAATTCAACGACAGCTTCCCAGCCTGTCTGCTCTGTGTCCGAGGTACTGTCTGCGGACTCTACAGGTTTGTGTTGCAGCCTATAGAGGACACTGTGTTACTGCCTGCAGAGTGATCAGCCCCCCCTCTCTCGCTCTGTCTCCTCCCATGCTCCTTCACTTCGAGGACCGGTCTCTGGCTTCACACAGCGTCTCATCGCATCTACAAGACGAACTTCCAACTGTGTGTGTTATAGAAAGTGAGACAATAGGATAATTCTTTTCTTTACAGTTTGTGGCTTCAAGGCAGCGGAGCCTGATTTGGGTCAGCAGGGCCCGGGTACGGATCCTCTTCTGCAGCCCTGGCGTGTAATCTGTGATGGAGCTGGGTTTCATCATAACTTAGTCGTCCCAAACCGGTTACAAGACATCCTGTTTATTTAGAGAAAGACTGAATCAGTGGGGGCATGGACGGGGCGGACGTGAGCCAGCTGTCCGACGAGGAGCTGCTGATGCAGGGGAAGGAGGATCTGGTCCGGAGGCTGAGGAGGCTGGAGAGCCGTAACATGGAGCTGATGCTGGAGCACGGAAACATGATGAAGGACGTGAACCGGAGCCTGCAGGTCCACCTCCATGAGATCCGGAGTCTGAAGGAGGTCAACCAGAAACTGCAGGACGATAACCAGGAGCTCCGGGAGCTGTGCTGCTTCCTGGACGACGACCGACAGAAGGGCAAGAAGGTGTCCCGGGAGTGGCAGCGGTTCGGCCGCTACACGGCCAGCGTCATGTGGAAAGACGTCGGACTGTACCAGCAGAAGCTGAATGAGCTGGAGACCAGTCAGGAGGCGCTGAGGACGGAGAACATGGAGCTGAAGGAGATCATCTTCATGCTGGATGAGGAGAGGAACGGCGCAGGCTCCCGGAGCTCCATCGACAGTCAGTCCAGCCTGAACAACCTGAACGGCCCAGTACCGGTCCGAGACGTCGGGGATGGAAGTAGCACATCCAGTACTGGAAGTGCTGGAAGTCCCGACCACCACCATCACCACCACCACCACCACCACTTACACAAAGCATCCGAGGGCAAGATTGCATCTCTTAGGAGGTCCATGGACGACTTGTCCGCCCCTCAGAGAGGTGAGTGATTCTCAGGTTAACAATTCAGCTTGAGATGAAACTGTATCATTAATTTATTTTGTTAAGTAATCCAACGTCACTATCAGGTTAGATGTGACAACTGAGTAACCTACAGCTGCTGACTCTAACGCAAAAAGCCAGTAAGTAAACCTTGAGTTGGAATTGTCAGAAGGTTATGTTTTTAAGCTTATTAAATCAATCAATTGCATTCTTCGTCCTTTTTAACATAAGGACATTTTTGAATATTCATGATAGTGATTACTTTATCTCATGGAATCATTTGCATTTTTCTCAGAAATTGTAGATTTTTTTTTTATTTTTTTTTTTTTAGTTTTACGCAGATAAATGGAGTTTAAATTATTCAGAGAGTCAAATGCAGATCCTGTGGAGCCTGTATATAACCAGCAAAGATTTGTACAAAATATTAACTACACATATTTAGGTTATGAGGTTACAACTCTGTTACAAGGACATGTAAGTTGTACATCAATAAACGCAGTTAATGATTAAATGATCTTTTTTTTACAATGTAAGAACCACAGCCCCAAAGTGTCCAGGGTTAATATTTACTAAGATTTATAGAGTACAATTGTAGTCACTGGTACAATATAAAGAATGATACATCACCACCACCCACAGCAAGAAAGTATGAAGCTGTACAGCAGCCCAGTTCACTGAAATGCAAACTAGGAAACAGAAGAAATAAGTCCGGAGTATGACCCTACAATACATGAAACAGCAGTCATTCCTCCACACCAACCTATAATATATGCATCATAGGTCTTCAAAAGCAAGGAAATATAGTTTGCCAAAATTTCTACTTGCTGCCTCTTTAGGGAGCTTTCAACCACAGCCTGCTGCCTTCATCAAGGGCTGTAATCTGCTCGAATGTCATGGAGATAGCAGAAATATCATCAGGTGATCTAAATACTGTATGTATTAAGCACTCAACTCAAGAAGGAATTTTCACTTTCAATAAAATATTAACTCCTTCTAAAAGTTATGTGCTGGATGTGTGGTCCTTCTCAGTAAGAAGACTGATTTAGGATCATGACTCTGGTTGTACTGAACTCACCACTGTGTGTAAGAACAGGGGAAACCTGTGCATATTCCACATTTACATTTGGGTTCATAAAAAGCACAACACTGTCCTGTGATAGACTACATAGGCTGCATGTTTACTGCCTTGGTAGCAAGTGTGTTCAAGGACAGGCAGCGGTGTTAACCCATGACCTCATAGCAAACACCAGGGCGTTCATACAGAATCAATAACTTATTAGGAGCTCCACCTCAGAAATCATACATCTTGATATCACAGACTCTTAAAAGTCACCTTGCTGCTTGCTCACACTCAGACTGAGTGACACTGTCTGGCCCCACTCGGGCCAGCACAGATGGCCCAGGCCTAATTACCTCACCTCATTACAGATGAAGTCAGATCTAATGAGGATTTAGCACCTTGCTAGTGCCAGCAGGATGATACTGTAAGTTTCATAGGCAAGTCATCTAGTTCAAAACACAGCTGGAGGTGGGTAGCAAGCTGAGGTGCCAGTCAGCTGCGTGTGACACATTCCAATAGGAGCGTGTTTTATGCAGAGATAAAGAGCTTAGATGGGGAATGTGGTTGCATTTCACAGCTTGGCAAGGTTCACATGCTACTGGTAAACATACTTGTTTAGCAGGTTTGGTTATCTGAGGCCAAAACCTGCTGAGCGATTCATTAAGAGCTGAAAAAAGTGAAAGTCTAAAAAAAATGTAATCATCACGTTTGTCACTTAGAGCGAAGCACTTAGCACACTGTCATTTCCCCAGATAACATTCAACTGCTGATAAGTGCTTTGTGTGGTGTTTGAAGAGCAGTTGAATGCAGTTAATTTCACTGATAGAGCACAACACTGGAATAGTGTTTTAATATTTTTTGCCAACAGTTCATTTCTTTCAGTGAGGGATATGTGCAGAGTCAGATTACTGACTGCGTGGTTGGTGACTCTGAGCCAACAGTCTAGCCTAATGTAATTCAAGATATTTTGTTTGACCAATAATGACTTTTATACTCCACATTTTTCGTTCTGGATGTTCTGGTGTTCTTATCTGTTTGAGTTTGTGTCTAGCTATGTGGGTTTACGAATACTTTATCGTTATCTCTCTGGGTTGTACTTGAAAAGAAATATTTTTCGTATGATGTGTCATCTGACCACATTGGAAGGCAAAAGTGTTTATGACTATTCAAAAGTGCCCCATTTGAAAAAGAAAATGAAAAAAAGATCTTGAGAGAGAACTTCAAACCCTACATAGTTTCTTACTTTTCTGTAAGTTCCATTCATGCTTCCATTGGCAGTGCTTTTGATCAGTCAAGCAGATGGAACTTTGCATTGTTTGCTACAACATATACATATTTGCACATGTTGTTGGTAAAGAGGCTACTTGGGTTACCAATGCAACAGCTCATTTTCAGAGGCAATATGGCATTGATAACACAGGACATGTGAAAATTGCCTGTTCACATTTCAAAGGGTCTATTTTTAAATCTCTTACTGTCATAATCATCACAGCTCTAGCATGCACAGTGTTGGACTAGTGTAGCTAGACTTCACAGTAATGTTCAGGGAACTTAGCGTAGCAATTTCAAAATCATGTAACCTTTCCAGTAACAAGCGATTATTTTCATAGGGTAACGCGACCAGTTATGTTTCATTTTCTCATGAAGGGAAATCAGAATCTCAGAAATAAGTGTGCTGCATGTCACAGTTTTGTGGGACACACCTGCCACTTGAGAGCTGGTCAGACAGGGAGTTTGGAGCTGGTCTGTTTGTAAAATACACCGTTCTGGGCAGAATTTCAAACCTAAGCCTTGCAGGTTCTTGAAAGTATAGGAACCTCCAGATTAAGTGTTTTTAAGGTACAATGGAAATGTGGCTGTTGATAATTTATCTTTCATGGATAAGTTACGTATGTCGAATTCTGTTGATCATATTTCAGTTTTCACCCTCATTGTATATATTACTGCTTTTGCCAGTCCAGCACAGACCTGTCTAGAGCATGTTGAAATTTTAAAAGCTACGGACTGTACATGCAGACCATAGATACATACAGATAAAGACATATTATAGATTTAGATATACGTGGATATAGATATAAATGGATTGATAATACACTTATTGAATTATTATATTAGACAGCAGGTTTCTCCTCCAATAATAATACTACCAGTTTGGTGCCACCTCTGTAATCTGTCCTAGATGCTTTTGAATATCAGTGTTTTAAGGATGTTTGATTATAAGGGACCCGTGCTCCTCCATGGTTTGAGAATGTTGCTCTGAATCCAGTGGAGTACATGGTGGTTTACTGAACATTGTGAAGAACTTTTGGTTTAGACATGTTTACTTGATAGTGATGGTGCTGTAGTGGGACCGAGCTGCCTGTCAGAATTATAAGTTGTTTATTGGTTGGCCCTGCTCTCTGGCTTATTCAATCAACTTGCTACATATCCTGCTGACTCTCCCCTCAGCCTGGTTATTTGCAGGCTGCAGGGCACACTTTCAGACCTCTCCTTATTTACACCCCAATGTTCCTCCCAGCTCTGTACAGGAGCTCACACTTGCTCTGACTACTGTGGCTGTAAATTCTCTGGATTCATTTTCAGCTCCTGGGTAGACGTGCTTTTGCAGTCTGTCAGCAACATATCTGCACATGTGGATGTGTGTCCTTCAAATATTTCCAGTGTTCTGTTATTTAGTGGCAACAACATGTCGTCAGTCCAGCTATCTGTTGGACTGAAACATCTGCATCAGGATGATCAGCTAGAAGTCCATTGACTTATAGGGGCACTCGTTTATTTGGAATGTTAGAATCATGAGAGGTAAAGGACATCTTGGTTTAGAATTTCATGCTGAAAAGGCCAAAACTGACCTGCACTTTGTTGAGGGCAGAGTGTCTTTGACAGTGCAGCATGTAGGAGTGATTTATTTTCCACTGCGGCAACTTGTCACACCAGGATACAGGAGAGAGTTCATGTTCATGGGCCTCTCTGCTGTGAGGGGAAAGAAGGGCCTCTTTGAAAAGAAGGCTTAGCTCAGATGACACAAATATATATTTCAACAAAGTGAAGCTCTTTCGAAAGTTTCTGTTTTACTGTTTATTAAGTTTCAGCAAACAGGAAATCAATATAAATTGTTAGCTGAGATATTGTTCTTTGTCCAGTGTGGTAAATTATTACACACTAGGCACAAAAATCTAGTCTGAGAGGGAACATTGGTGCTCCTTTAATGTTATAATCTAATTCTCATTTCCATCTCCCAAGTTGAATTCATTATGTGGTCCAAACTTTCAAGCCTAATTCTCAGAAATACAGCCAGTGGTTTGAGTACTGGATGGACAGGAAGACTGGAATGTCATAATACAACCAAGTCCTCAACACAGGTCACCTTCAGGTCTCACTGTAGAAATAAACATACTGAATGCACCAGATGTCAAATTATCATGACATTATGTGACAGCAATAGACATTTGTTTATTGCCTTTGGCATTTTACTGAAATTATTAAATTGGCTATAGCAAATAATTCCCACAGTACCGCAGAGACTGAGAGGCAATAAAATCAGTAATTGACCAGCACACATGCGTAATAACAGCATGGTAGCATCAGGAAGATTTAGAGCTTCCAGCCTACCCTTCCCACTGAGACAAATATGGGATTGTAATGATTGTGGCAATTCAGAAACCCTCACATATTTAGAAACAACTATGTAACAGTAATAAGGCTTAAACAGCTGTTAAAAGATTAGATATTGAGGAAAAGCAGCAACTATTCAGAACAGATTAGAGGACTGTGGTCATAAGTCTGTCATTACAATATGTTAATTACAAACATGTACACTTAATCCTCTCATAGATTCAACCCTACTTATAAGTATAACATAATCTTAACTGGATGTGGGGACAAGCAGGCTCCTGCAACTGATGTCAATCACGGCAAGTCACACTGAACTGAACTCTATGTCCTCCTTCCTGATAACAGCTGGTTTAATTATAGTGGCTCATTGAAACAGATCAGTAAATGATGCACTGAGTCGTACAGACATCTAGTGGATGGTGTATTTCCAAATGGACAGAAGCATGATCACTAATGATGGCAATAATCACTATGTCCTCACAGCACATGGTGAGTGAGTTTGAGAAAAGAACAAAAGAGAAAAGTAGGCAGATACATCAGACTGAAAAATATAAATAATCACATTGTTTTTGAGTCGAGCATTAGATTTTTGGGTCTCACGTTTTAACCAAATTTTCAGAAAAATCAGCAAAAGCAAAATATGTATCTTGTTGATATGTAAATATGAGGAGTTGGGAGCATCAGAATACACAGCTGGTGGCAAGTACATGACAGTGGCAAGATGTTGTCAGCTTCCATTGATCTATATAGGATGGCTTGAATATGTAGAACCTTCTAGTGACCAATACTTTGCACAATAACTAAAATATGTAAAGGTAGTGGAATGTATAAAGGTGTGTACAGCATAGAGCAGTAAACAGTCACTAAGTTTAATTGTATTGACTTTGGCGCAGGGTAAGATACCTTGATAAGTATTGTTCAGATTTTACAAACTGTTTTTGGAGCATCTTATGCCTATATTAGATACAGTACAAAGATGCAAGAAAAATCTCCAGATGGACTCAACCTGGGTATGTTGCAGTTCACCCCCAAGTCAGGAATGTGCCCCTATTGGCTAGATAAACATGAACTTTGGCATTAATTTTCATGGTCTCCAGTTGATATGATGACTGTTTACCCCCTAAATTTCTCTTTGACCAACACTTCGTAAGTCATTTCAAAAGCTAATGGTTGGATATACGCATTTTTGTTGATAATTATAACCATATATATATATATATCATTATTATGATCCCCAGAGGATGAACGCTAATGTATTCAGTGACCTACGTTGCAGGATAAACAACAACTACAACCTTGTCCCCAGGTACATTTCTTATCCACTTCGTTTTTCAAACTTTGGCTTTTTGTGTGTATGTGTGCAAGAATTCCTGTATATATTGTTTATACCCCAAAGAAAAGAAGCAGCTGTCCTTCTACCATCCAGTAAGAAATACCTGAGGACTTTTACTGTCTTGATAAATGGATCCACATATTTCAGTAGCAGTTAAAGCTGGTGCACAGCACTCAGCTGTTGGGGTTGTTGACAGTATCTCTTGAAGTAAGAAAAGCTTGACCCTAGATAAACTGACAGGGTCCAGACTGGGAATATTTATAGACCTTAACAAATGTAAAACTAAATGCACTGAAGCCATTTGGTAACTAGCAGAACTTCCTCTGAGCTTTGCTGTTGAGTGGCCTCCTGTCCTCAGGTCTTCATGTGTCTCCATATCTACTGTGAAGTGGAACTCAGGTCAAGAGGTGCAGAATTTGAATTTTCTGGCAGTTTCTGTTACGCATAGCTATCATTCCATCCGGGGCTGTTGTGAAGATTGGTATGTTGTCGTCTCTGATCCTGCAGCATCTGAGTTTTTGAATCATGTCATGGCTTCTGCAACAGGCTCAGTACTCCATGTGTTTCTGACAGTAAATCAGAAACCTCTTGGTTTGAACCCTACAACTGTTAACTGTGCTTCAAGATTCAGCTCACTACCATGAATACTACCAAATGTGATTTACTCTTTTGCAATTAGGCAGTTCATTTTAACTCTGCTTCACAGTTCAAACCTTGAGCGAGTTCAAGCACTATATGGCTAAATGCATTTAGATATATTTTCATCAACATGGCAGCAGATGCAAGCAAACTCTCCACACGTAGTTTAAAAAGAAGGATAGGAAAAAGTTATGCTGGAATTTAAGGGAAACAGCAGAACAGAAAACGTAGCTACTACAAGATGTGAGCCAAATCTTAGAAACTTGGGTTTGGGTTTTGAAAGTTGGGTATAGTTAGGGAATTTTTGATATCAGGTACCGGTACAATGCCTGAAACGTTACTTTTTTTCACCAGGCTAGCATGGTTCTATGGATGGCAATGTCTGACTGTTTTGTGGTGTATTGGTTGTTTGGTCCAGACTGGAATATCTCAACGACTATTACATGGATTGCCATGGACTTTTGTACATTAAATGCCTCAACAAGTATTGGATTGGTTGCCATGAAGTTTGGTACACTTATTAATGTCCCTCTCTTGATTAATTGTAATGACTTTGGTGATCCTCTAACTTTTTATCCAGCACCATCATTAAATCAGAATTTTAACTTGACCAATACTTTTATGACCAAATACATGTAAAAATAATGATATTTTGTGTTTGGTGCTAATTAGTGTTGTTGTGAGTAGCATGCTGATGTTAGAATTTAGCTAAATGTACCACTGTACCTAAATACAGCTTCATAGACTAGTTACATGGTTTTAAACTCTTAGTCTTGGTTTACCTTCGTTTAGGGAAGGCTAACAAAATATGTCAGATTTCTTAGTACATCAGTGTTCAATAAAGAAGTTTGCCTAAATGAAATAAAGTCTAAAGTTATAAAAGTTTCCTGATTTACAGTAGATCAGTACATATCAAAGAATAAGTAAAGGTAAATACGCATAATCTCTTAATGCTAGCTTTAGACATATTTCAGTAGTTAATACTATGGACACATTTTGCTTGGTACACCCAGCCCAAAAGCAGGTATCAGAAACAGGGTTACAACCTTCAGTATAGTTTACTAACACTGATTTAAATTGATGTTATCAGCTAATGTGGACACACAGCCCACACAGACTTTGTCTCTCTCTTTCTTTAGATAAAATGAGTGCATCCTGCCTGAGATCACTTTGTCCACTTAGTGCTATAAATCACTCTAACCCTAAAGTGATCAGTCCTAATGAGAAACTCAACATTCTGGGACAAAGCCATAAAACTGAAAGCCTTTCAAATCTGTTGCGCTGTCCGACCTGGGCATTGCAGAGATTACTCCAACAGCTGTGGTTCTCTTTGATGTATGTATGTGAGAGAGTTTGTGTGAATATACAAAGTGTTAAGTTCTTTGTGATTCTTGGTAGACACTCTAACATGCAGTGTTGAGTGTAGCCAGCATGGAGATAAGACTCAGACTGTCTTTTGCTGACCCCTTTGATAAAAGCCAGAGTGTTCAGATAGTCACCCAGCACCAGGGCCTTCTCTCACACTGTCATCAGGGTCACATTCAGGTCTTGTTTCAACCAGGAGATAACATTTCAGCCCTGCTTCACATGCATGCATAGGCTTTATTTTAAAAATTCCACTCAATATGTCATACTTTTTGTAATGGAAAGACTTTATTTTACCCCTATTTAGCATTTATAAGCAGTTTATAATTTAAAAAAAGTGCTACCTGTATGATTAACATAAATTCTGCTGGACCCATTGGTTCCTTACAGTGTTTTTAATTCCTCAGCACTTTATCTTAAATTCTAGTCTGCATCCAAAAGTTTCCAAAGATACCAAATATGTCTTTTCGGGAAATGTTTATAAAATGTTGCACAAGCCATCTAGAATATTTCCAATAGATGTAATGGTACAGCTCTAAATTATATGGTTTGCTAAGGGTTTGAATATTTTACTTGGCAAAAGCATCATATAATGAAGGGTTTGAATAAGCAGATACTGAATATCTATGTGATACTGTCATACAGTGTAAAAAAGTTAGTAGGAAAGCGCATATTCACTTTCTTGCCGAGAGTTAGAGGGGATTGATACCACTCTCATATCTGTACCGTAAATATGAAGCTGGAGCCAAGAGATGTTTAACTTAGCTTAACTTAAAGACAGGAAACCAAGGAAATCAGCAAGTCTGGCTCTATCCAAAGTCTGCGGCTTCAAGACCAGGGATGCATGAGTGGGAAGATAGTAGAGCATAGTATATGCCCCACACCTTTAATGGTAATTTACCATATCATTGGTTATTTAGTCATGCATTTTTGGCATTAGTAACATCAAACAGCAACACAGGTCAACACTCTACTTAATACTGTGGAACAACCTGGAAGCAGATGTATTATATCAGTCCATGTCAGCCTCACTGTCTCCATCCATCTCACCAGATTTTGGATCCTGGCTGCAGGGATTTACTCCCATTCAGCCAGAGGAGCATTAGAGCAACTCATGTTGGGCAATAAGTCCTGTAGTTGATGGCAGTCGGTGTTCTAGTTCATCCCAAAGGTGCTGGATGGGGTTGAGGTCAGGGCTCTGTGTGTGGGAGAGCTATTTTTTTATGGAGTTCCCTTGTTGCACAGTAGCATTGTCATTGAAAGTGCAAAGAGCTTTCACCAAAATGTTGCCACAGAATTAGAAGTTGAAAAAGTCAAAATAGTGATCTCCAACTGTTTTTGGTTCATGACTATGTAACACAAAGCAATGTCTACTTGCCTGGGACATCTTGTCATCTTTTGCATGTATCGGTTTTTAGTTTTTAGAGGCTTTAGAAGGTAAAATCATCCACTACGTGACAAGAAGCAGGAAAACGTCGGGACAGAGTCTGCAAAAATGAAAGAGTTTTGTTCAGCAGTTTGTTTTTCTGCTTTGCTATCCTGTTGACCATCTCACAACCTGATTTATCTTGCGACCCCTAATGTGGGACCTACTGGTCTGAAATGCTGTAGCATTAAGATTTCCTTTTATCAGAAGGAAAAACTGTCCTGAACCAAAAGGTACACAAAAGTACGTGGATATGAGTGTCCACATACATATGGCTATTATATCATGTCTCATGTTTTCCTGCTCTTTTGCTCTCCAAAGGCTTGGTATTGTGACCTTTTGACTTCTTTTGTAGTGTTTTTTTTTGTGAATGTGCTCTAATGTGGTCTTGCTAAAACAAATTTAAAAGTCCAACATTAGAATTGCCAACTTTTAAAAACATAAATAAAACAATCCTAAAAATGAAGGTTTTTGAATGGCAGCAAAGACTTTGTCTTTTTTTCTGCTGGACCTAAACTTGTCTAGCGTTACACATCTTTACCTGCTCCGGCAGCATAAAAGCAAATGTTATCTTTCCTCCAATGCAGCTTTGCCAGTGTTAACTCCCTAAGGATCCTGTAATTGAAGCTATCCATAACTAGCTCATTGACGGCTTCTCAGTGGCCCTCTGGGATCCATAACTTCTGTTATTGTATGGTGTAGGAGAGGGGAAGGCCATGCGGGAAGACTGGAAAATGTGGCGCTTGTTTTTACAGGGGGAAAAAAAAATCATCCTAGTGACTCAAGTTGGATACAACCAACTTAGCTTTTGCCCTGTGAGCCATGACTTTTTAAGTACGAATTAAAGCTGTTCCACATTGTTTTAGTTCTTATTCATTGTGATAAAACAGGCTTTGTCTTTAGCCAATCAAGGCCCAGTTCCCTAAATATCTAATCTGCCGAGATCTAGTTTATTTATATGGACATTGTTGGTAATTAGTTTCCATCCAGGAAGCTCTGTGTGTTTGTTGTTGGAGGTTTTCTGGTCGGGCTGAATGAAAGGTTGAATGACCCTTTACTTCTCCTCCCCTGTTTGGAAAAGACAGGAGTGCCTCTTGGCTGTATCTGTGCTAGGCATCTCCATGAGTGTGTGTGTGTGTGTGACGGATTTACAGCGTGCGATGGAGAGAGAGGCTGTGTTGTTATGATAATGAGGCAGCATGGGAAGGTCTTTGTCTGTGTGTGTGGAGCTATGAAAAGGTTTGAATCCACTTTCTGCTGATGAAAAAGCAAAGCAGAGGGGTGTGTGGCAGTGGCCATTTATGTATGCATACAGCTGCCTGTGTGTGTGTTTTTGGAAAGTCTCACCAATATACGCAAAATCCAAAGTGGATAGTGTTGATTATATTGTAATTCCCACAATGGATTCTTGTATTATGAGAAATGTTGGGTTTTGAGGCAAACCCTCCTTCAACTTCTCCCTCCCATCAGTCTGTCTGTCTGCCTCTCTCTCTCTCACACACACACACAGGCACACACACATACACAGAGGACGGATGGGCATGTTCAGGCAAAGGGGGGTCTGTGCTTGGGTTTTCTGCTTGACAAAATATTCATCCATAATAAGGCTCGCTCATGCAAAATCACACAATTGACAAACTTTGCTGCTTGTAAAACTTCAGTCATGCAGATTCTATTAAAGCTTTATCAATCACTGTGACTTGAAATTGCTAAATTACAGAAAAATAATGGACAACATATTGTCAAGGATAGGTTCTAAATTTTTAACAGTCGAATGTCATATGTATGTTGAAAGAGTTATGGGTCACTGCCTTCCTCCTCTTCATCTTGGCTGTGAGGCAGTCCCTTCATATGATCCACTATGTGAAGTTCAGCTGTGTTCATTTTCTATGGAATATGAGTGTATTGCCTCTGAAAGCGTTGTGGGATAGCCGGGGTCACCAAACTGCCCAGTGATGCAAAAAAAAAGGGACGGGTCAAAAGTTGAAACTTAATGCGAATGAGAGCATCTGGAAGCTAAATAGTGATTTGCCAAAAAAAAACTGACAGAGAAAGTGATGCAGTGGTGAGCCAGGAAGTTTAGTCTTCATCTACTGTGGATCATTTCTGTAGTTTCTGGCTTTCCTCTTTTGTAAGCCACTGGACTGCCTCCAAAATAACAGGTACAAAGTACTGCTTCACCAAACGTTGCACAAATTGTTGGAGAAAGTTGTAGGTTTCGTATCCACACAGTGGTCGCTAACAAGCAAGCTACTTGCTAGCTTTGCGGTACAAAAAGTGATGAACAATTCTGTGCAACCAGTTCACAGTTCTTAGTGGGGGTTTATGCAGGAGATGGCTGACAGGTCCACAATCCTTAGTCAAGGTAAAAATACAGTATCAGTCAAAAGTTTGGACACATTTCCTCATTCATAAAATGGGAAATTATTTCCAAACATTTTACTGGCACTGTACATACGTAAGTTCAGCTGAAACTAGTATGAGGATGTAGCAGTGTGAGTTAGCCAAATTCCTGCAGGTGTTATTTTGTGGTAAAAAGACTGTAAGTGAGATAGCTACTTGATTTACAGACTTAAATCACTACACAAGTCCCAGAAGATGATTTCTTTCACACAAATTTTGTGCACACACGTCAATAATACCTTAAGATGATATTAACATATGTGCACAAGTTGAGGAAATATCTTTCAGGACTTTGGGAGTTCTGTATGAGTTAGCACAGTCCAAGCATTTTCTTTCAAAGTTACCGTCTTTTTATCATAACATTTTACAAAATCCCCTCTACTCATCATATCTTGTTAACACATAAATGATTTATTTGTGTCAAAAGATTTTTTAAACAAAAACATTTTTTTTTTTAATTTCAGGGGCTCCATGAACTCAGACTGCTGAAGCCTCATCTTAGCTTCTGGCTTACTGATTAGCTTATTAGCTACTAGCTTAGCTGAACGTTAGAATTAATTTTTGCAGAACAAGATCTGTGGATTATTTCCTCCATCTCTTACAGTGGAGTCAGACTTCAAAGGGCATGTAAAGAGAAGAGGAATTATTACAGCAACCATTAATTATTTCAAAGTAAATATGGCGTGTGAGTGTTGTATTAAGGAAGACTAAGACACAGAGAATGAATCTGTCATTTAATAATTCTAATATAGGGTAGAACCCATGCCAATTAAAATGAAGCATCCCTCCTATTAGGAGAATGCATTCACTTTTGCTGTCAAAATCAGCACTGGCTTAGCATCAAAGAGATTTGTTGAGGAAAGCCGCCTGGGCAGGAATTCCCACATTCCAGCACACATAATGGACCTGAAAGCACTGTGGGAAAAAAGGCGCGTCAAGGAAACAATAATAGTGCATTGTTTTGTCTGATATCACTGGAAGAGCTCCAGTCACCTGCTGGGATGGTTTCAGTGAGGAAATAGTTAAATGGGGGATTTGCAGAGCAGCTTCACTAAATATAAATATGGAACAAATAAATCAAAATGTGTGTTTTTGTATTATATAGACTATGGTTCGCACATATGTAATTCATCCACAGGGTGTGTGTGAGTGTGTTTCTGCAAGAACCAGCGCTGAGCTTTCTCTCTGCTGCCAGCTGTGCTGTATGTCCTGCTTGCTCAGTTTCCTGTGCTTTGTCTTTGTTACTCACAGCACAGTATACAGTAACAAAGAGCATGTGAAAGGTTTCAATATGACATACTGTATTCAAAACTGAGCCTGTTTCATGTCTCGGGGGTTTAGTTTAGTTTTTACATCACATGAAATTAATTAGCATTGGGGTTATTTATTTTACTGAAGAAACTTGCTCTTGAAAATGCTGACACTCACATACAGGGAGAAGACAAAATAAACTAAAACACCCAGAGAATCTAACGTAATCCTGTTCAACAGTCCCACTATAACAACTGCTTTCGTGAAGCTTTGAATGACTGGTTGCTGTGAAGAGTTACAAGGGCTGCAAGTAATGATTATTGTCATTTCAGTCAGCCAACTTACATGAAATGGATTATTATGTGAATGTAAAATATGTATAGCATTGATATTTTGCACTGAAGCTCTGACCTTGTCACTCCCCTGCAGAAGGCATCAATCTCAGCACAGTTGGGGCTGCTTAAGGTGACAATTATATATTATATTTCCCAGAGGGACTTAGACTCAACCAACTGCCTGAAATGGCTTGCTTGATTTATCTGAGGATTATTTTCAAGATGTATCTTTTGTCCTAGAAATTGTCAGACAATAGTGAAAAACCACAATTTTATAATGTCCAAGGTGACACATCTAAATAGCTTGTTTTGTCCTTCCAACCAAAACCCAAAGCAATTCAGTTTACTATCATGGAGGATACGGAAAAGTTACATTTGAAACCAAATGAAATGTTTGCATTTGTGCTTTAAAAGAAACAAATTGATTATCAAAGTGAATGCTGATGCTAACACTTTTCAGAATAATGAATATTGTCTAATAATAATGACTTAACTGTATAATTCGTGGTTTTGGGGTATTTTGGGGTTTTGGATTGTAGAAAATTGCAATGGGTATTTTTTTCACCATTTCATAGTCCAAATGTTTAGAAAAACAAATCTGTAGATTAATTGATAATGAAAATGATTAGTTTCAATGTTTGAGTAATTCAAGGGCAGTGTGTGACTCCTAATCAAATGTAGAAAAGAAACAATCCAGGTAGAGTTTGTTATCTTAATCTCACACTGATGTTAATAAGAAGGAGCACAGTCATCAGCAAAAGGTTTAACATTGTCTGGGCCAGGCACATACATACATACACACACAGACACACACACACACACATAGGAGAAACCTGACAGTTTTGGCAAATATTTTAAAATAATTTATTTACAGGATATGTCTTCTTGAAGCTTTAAATGTCATAACATCAGTATCATAAATCCGTCTGTTACCATAAGTGCTCAGTGAATTTTCTGTTGGCAGCATTTTCAAATCCCTGCAGATGAGTTTGCACTTGTTGAACATATATTAGAAGAACTGGATTCTTTTCAACCTCCTTATTTAATCTGAAGCAATCTCATGATCCTGCCAGCTCAGTCTAATGCTATGTTGTCTCTTATCTTACTGTGCGCTCACACCCAGATTCATGAGCAACAAAAGCAGCCGGCAGTCATTCATTTTCAATGAAAGCTGGCAACGAAGGGCTTCAGATACCTTGGCAGCAGTGAGCAGTGCGATGCCAGCGCCAAGAGCGTTGAGTTCAAGTTGTGCAGAGTTTAGCTTTATGCAAATTAGCAGGAACACCGCTGAAGCAGCAACCAATTGCAGATTGGGATTTGATTTTCTCCCCACAGCAACCGCTGTACTAAAGTTCCCAGCAGACATATGTTCCATTCCATGTTGACAATGGAAATTTATCATTGTGGTCTCCGGTTTCCCAGAGCTGTTCAATTCATCATTATTTGTTTGTTGTCCATAGGCTACTTAGCCAACAACGTGATTTTGAAGTAAAACAGCATTTTTATTTTTTACAGTAAATAATACACAGTGGAAACATTAAAAATAGTATATTTTATCATCCTTGTCAAGTTGACGGCCAGCCTGCCCAATAGCTCTACTACAACCTTGATATTGGCCACAACCGAACGTTGATGTCTGCAGCATTGCTTGAACAACCCACCCCCTGCTGGGCTGGCAGCGAGTATCCAGCAACCAGAGCTCCCGCTGCTGCTCATGAATCTCTTGGTTTGAGTGCCCAGTTAGAGTTTTAGTCTGCATGATGAAGATACTAGTTTTCTCACTTCAAAATAGTATTAAATACTGCACATGTAGCAGTACATCTGGCTTTACTATGTTAAATACTTTGTTTCTTTGGGCAGCTAATTTTGAAACTCACATCATGTGATTGTGGATTTTCCTGTTGGTCTTATCCCAGACATGTGTGTGTGTGTGTGTGTGTGTTGCACGCGCATGCTCGTGTGTGTGCTCTCCGTGCCCTGGCCATCTGTCCGACAGTATTGTCCGCCTGACAATGGGGTGCCTAGTCTTCAAAGACTCACTGTGCAGAATGGGAGCATCGCATCACCCCACAAAAAAACTCTCATGTGATTATGTTTGTGTGGCAGTCTAGCCTATAGCCTCTCAGCCTGATAACAATGTGCCAAGAGGGCTCAGCCTCCAGGACTAGACAGGGTCAAAGGTCATTTGCTGCAATGTATCCTTGAATTTTATGGTGGCTATATCTCATGGAGGTTTGTAGAGATTCTTTCAGTGCAAGCCTGGACTCATAAATATTTGCTTTATTCACTTGACAGCCGTAGTTGATTTAATTGACATCATATTTAGGGTAAAATGCACCTGATGGAAATATTAGAGAAAATTAAGACCAAGACAAAAATATTTATCACTGACAATTTTGGAGTTGGTGTAAACATGTTTGACTTATGTGAGCTTCTATCTGAATTACAGACTTGCTTTGTAAAGATGTGAAGACTAGAAAAGATTTTCATAATATCCTCCAGCTTTCAAAGGATCATTTTGGTGGGTCTTTGTACCTTTGGCCATCTGTTGTATTCACCAAGGTAATTACTGTCTGTGATGACAGTCGTGAAATAGATATTTGAAATCTTTGGTCAGCAATCCAACACTCCTAGGACTCTCTGTGAGACACGCCCACTTGTGGACTTGGAGCTTAAACACAGAAGTTTAGGACCAAATACTCACAATGTGACTGCTGCAACCCATGTCTGCAAACAAACCAGGATATGACATGAAAAGATGCGGAATAGACTGGCTGCACGCAATTTTGTAAGCATCATTTTCAAATAAAGTTTAGGAAAATAAAACGGCAAAGGTGTACACACAAACCAAAATGATCACGATAGAACAAAGAAGCTGTTTGTGTGGGACTCTGGCAAAGGAAAAAACCTTCATTGCTTTGCTGCATTTTCAACACATAAGAGCGTCTGATGACGTGCTTCTGCTCTCGTGTATTTTTTTTCTATTCACATCGTCGTGCTACATTTCACCACAGATTTATTGCCCAATCTGACAGCATCAAATTGATACACATTGTGACCAGGATTTTACTAGACTTGTCTGCACAGTGTGATATGCAATAAACTTACATGATCGTTGACTCATGGTCTAAAGGGGCCTTTAACTAATCTTCTTTGCCTTTCACAAAAACTTTAAGTCCTGGTATTTTTCCATCACTGATAATCCATCAGATATGTGTGGCATATTCAAAAATCATATGCTATTTATTAGCCAACATACTGTAATATAAATGGCTATTGTACGTGGCTATCCCGCCAAAGTTAAACACTCTTCTGTGGTCAAAGTTCAAAAGGAAACACAAAAACCTCCCCTCTGGTCAAACTGATTTCAATTCTGCTGTGGTCCTAATACCTGCATACCCCCTGCTAAGATTTTATTGGAGCACATATTTTACTACCTCCCCTCCAACTTCTAACAATTACTAATATCCACATATAAGACAGAGGAAATGTCTTTGTGGCTGGGTATGAATAAATGAATGAACAAATAAACCTTATGCACATGTTTCCAAGAGAAAGCATTTCCAGTTATAAGGAAGCAGCTCCACTGACGGCAATTCAAACCAGCTCCAGAGCAGAAACATTAGTTGGTGCTCTACTACAACCAGATGCCAAGGTGACGTAAACTGGGCGTCATGCCAAACTGAGTCATCCGTCATTTGGAAAGAGGTTGCACCTATTTTCAGTGAAAGTAAAACTGTTGCTCAGACAGAGTTCTGAAACGGAAATAGAAATGATCTTCCAACTTTTCACATCCTCTGGGCAGAACTGAGAGAGGCTAGGAGAGAGTGCGTCAGAGAAAATAATTAATTGATCTATTTGAGATGATATTAATACCCTGAAATGTCTGGACTTAGTTCAACATCAAGCTCTTTCAAATTAACACAACGCCGCGTCAGAAATGTACAGTAGGGATCATTCACTAAGGTGGCTGGCTTGTACATGCCTGTGGCTCTGTCATGAGTGTTTAGCAGATATACAATACCATGTGCTCATGCTTTGCATAGACACACTGACTGCTGTTGACAGAGTTATTAGTTGACTTGGCCTTCTTTCCTTCAGCTTTTTTTATGAGGCTTATTACAGTGGAATTAGGTTAAAGTGCAAACAGCTGATGTCAGGTTAGTTTATTTAAATTTTTAGGTTTGGCCTCAAGTACTGTTGGTTATAATAACATTGTACTTACAATGTTAAAGTAAGGGTAATTTTTTCATGTCTATCCTGATACAGTACTCATGTCCATATGTACATTGGAAGAGATAGCCTGTTGTTCACTGTGATCATTCCTCCTGTCTATACTGGCAGTGAAGTGATCCCCTTATAGAGTGACTAGACTGTAAAAAATGGGGAAATGGAGGGATGATTACAGTGACCCATAACTCTTTTCATCGGTGTATGGCATGTGTGTATATGAGTCAGAAATTTGAAGCTATGCTTTAATGCCTGGCACATTTTTCAAGACTATAAATTGGTAACAGGATGAGAGGAAACCTGGTGAGGTAGAGGTTAAAGAACTGGCCTGTCACCTCAGGTTCGCTGGCTTGAGTCCCAGGACCAGCTGGGAAAATATGAGGAAGGAAAGTGAGGTTCAGCTGCAACCCCTCCTTTGATTCTCTCATCACTCAACAACTAGTTTCAAGGTGTCCTTGAGAAAAACACTGGATGTTCAATGGTTTCAGTGGGGCTGCTTAGAGATCACCAGAAGAAGGCTGTGGTTACAGTGGGAAGCTCTCAATGTGAATGTCAAGTAGGTTAAGTTTAAAACATAAAATGATGTCTTAATAAGTCATAAGTGATTCTGTTGCCTCCTTAAATTATAGAGGACACCGAGAGAAAAAGAGAGAGGTGTGTTCTGGGTGTGTGCTGACTGACTGTAATTCAAGGATGTCCCCTGTCCTTACCTTTTATTTAGTCAGCATTGTCTCCTCTTGTGTGTGTATGTGTGTGTGCTATTTGCCCTGAGGTCAGCATGGTCTGTAATAGAGACTGACAGCATCATCATTACCCTCTGGTTAGTTTAAGTGTTTGTGTGTGTGTGTGTGTGTGTGTGTGTGTGTGTTGTTTGTAACTTGCCTGGTAGAATATATGCAAAGGCTCACTCTGACATACAGTACCAGCCAGTGAGTTAGTTAATCTACTAACTTTTAGCTTTACTCTGGATTTCTGGTGTGATAATGCTGCCTCAAACAGTTTAATAAAAGCTGTGTGCATCATAATTAAGATTAAGAAGGCTTTTCCTGTAGTAAATATTTCCTGAAAGTAAAGTAACAAATTTAGGTGAAAGAGTTCCCTACCATTTTAATTATAGAGGAATACGATGGTTTTCCAATGCTTTTAACACATGCATTCATCATCCCATGCAAATGTTAGCTATACTCATTGGATATAGATATACACTATCTGGTTATCAGATATATTGTCCAATATTATCTTATCACTGATATATCAGTCAAAAGTTTGGACACACCTTCAAGTGTGTCCAAACTTTTGACTAGTACTGTATTTTGCCTGCTGAGCAATAAGAAATGACAGTATAGAAATTCCATAAACATGTTCGAGGTCATATAGAAAGTATCTCTCATTTATGTTTGTCCAGACTGCAATATCTCAACATCTCTTGGATGGATTGCCATTAAAATCTGACATTCATGGTTCCCACAAGACCTATTGTAAAACCTTCAGTGATCCTCTGACTTTTCCCCTGGCACCATCATCACTTTGAAATTTCGGTCTGTCCAGTACTTTGGTATTGGGCCAAATAACTAGCAAAACTAGTGACATCACCATCAGTCTCAGCTGTACTTTGTGGTGTCAATAGTAAACATTATCTGTGAAACTTCAATATGGTCGTATGTCCATTGTCAGCAAATAAGCATTTAGCTGAAAGTTAAGAGCTACTAATGTGGTTGTAGACGTGTCCAACTGTAAAATGCCCTGCTCAAAACATCAAAACATCAAAATTTTTAAAAATGTGTTATGTGTTTATGTAAAAAAACAAAAACAAATATTACATCAATCAATTGATCGTCTCAATTAAAATGTATCAACATTGGCACTTGTCTTAAAAGTCTATTATTCGTAAGGCTTTAATACTTATGACTTATTTCCTTCTTTCATTCTTTCATCATCAATGGAATTTTTTTTTAAAACTATGGTAATTCAATTTTTTTGTTTTTTTACTTTACTCCCATGATACACATATGATATGTACTTAGCAGCTGTGGGACCATTATTGCATCATAGTAACCCTTCTGCTTCCGGCTGGTTACCTGAGGCTGTTGCTGCGTGCACATTGAAATCATGGTGGAAAAAGCACGTCAGTTTCTCTCAATGAAAAATGTAGTTTCCTTGAAGCTTATGACAAACTGCCAAAAAAAATGAGCAAATGAGCTGCAGCAGCAAAACAACAAATGTTTGAAACAGCTGTTCTGTATTTTGAAACAGTCAGTAAAATTGTGTAATTAGTGAAGCTGCCCGTTTCATTACTTTATATTCATGTAATAAATGTACAAATAAATTTTTTTTTAAAATGCAGTTATAATAATCAATTTGACCTGAACAGACATGATCACTATAAATGGTTTCCACTGCATTGCATGGCTGTATTGCATTGTGATGTATTTCAGTTAACAAGTGAATTTGCGTCAGTATTATTACCCTAATTGTCAAGTTTCATGGCTGTTAAGACGTTATGTTTTAGACATCCTGGATACTACACACAGGACTTGCTATAGTTTGATTGTCTCAGTTGAAAGCTGAATGCAGCACGTCACAGTCCTCATTCATCACTCTGTTTTACTCTTTTGATCCTGTAATGCTAATGAACAACATAAAGAATAACTGTTCATTTTGCAAGAATCTGGCTGGCTCACATTACTTACAGAATGACAGACTGAGAGAAAGAGAGAGTGGGGATGGGTGTGGAACAATGTGTTCTCTGTTTGCTTTAGCAGCTCCACTAACCCTCTACTCCCTTTCTCCTGCAGCTCAGCTATACGTCACTGAAATTTGCTATAAGTCAACTTTGTATGTGTGTGTGTGGGAAACATGCGTGTGTGTGCGTGTTCAGTGTAATTGAAATCATTCCTAGGCTTTCCTGTCTGAGGATCTGAGGCTGTGCATTGGCTGGGAGCCAAAGCATGCACTACTTTCACAATTATCAGCAAAATCTTGAGCTTTGAAAATCATAGTGCATTTTTTCAGAAAAAGGACCTAAACACTTACGGTAATCTAAGACAGAGGGGGAGGAAGGAATGAACATCTTTCTCAAAGTCAACAACTGATGAAAAGCACTAATTTTGGGATTTCTTTTCAACCAGAAGAAGCAGGACTCAGCCATCCTCTTTACTTGCTCATCAAAACAAAGATCAGAATCAAATATGACATCAGGCTTATAGCAGCAGGCTTCCAAGATAACAGTGAGGTGGCTTGTTGTGGCTCGTAGGTCGAAAAAAACAAACATTCTAAGGATTATTTTAACCTTTATTTCAACAAATCCAGCATATGAAATCAGAACATAACCGAGAACAGCCTGAAAAGATGAATAATATAATATATATAGTGGTTTACTTACTTGGGTTCAGAACTTTCAAACACACATTATTGTCTGTATTCAGCAAATGGGGGTTTGAAATTAGAGAGAAGTGAGGTTACCAGAGTTCTGTAGCCCCAGGCTACATTAGCTGCTACTAGCATAATATACCTAAATCTCCTACAAAACTGTGCGCTGTTGAGTTGCATTGTGGGTAATGTAGGCCCTCTTTAAATCAGTGTTGGCCCAGAGTGTACTCTGGGCCTCCTGCGTTCGCTCTATATCCGTTTCCTCACAAGTGAAGCTCTATACTTTGGTCCCCGTGATGAATCAGCTGAACTGAAAGCTTCCCCTGTTCCCAGAACTTAAGAAAAACTTTCATGCATAAACCTTAATACTGTTTCATGTATGTTTGGCGATTATCAATGCATTTTAGTCCTATATCATATCCAAGGATCCGAGGGCCTTTATTGTCATCTCACCACAGTTACATTTATACTTTTCAGTATCAAATGCTACTGTGAAAGAAATGAAATTGTGTTTCCTGGGCTTAGTCTAAAGATAGCATAAATGCACAGGTATTAAAACATTACAAGAATTAAAAATTAAGGTTTAAAAAATGGAAATAAGATTAAAGAACAGAGAGTGTAAAGACTATGGCTGTGGTTTCAGATTAGCTAACCTTGTCATTTAGCACAAGTCTCCATGTATCCCTATGTAGTACAACAGGACTGACCCAGGATATAGTGAAAATAATTTTAGCACTTTAACTGTTTTTTTTAACAATTTGGCACAGGAGTAGCATCCTGCTGGTGAAGCTTGTGTCTTACAAGCAGCTCTAGGCTGGGCGACAGGAAGAAAAAAAAATAGACATGGCTGTCAGTGATGTTCAGGAGAATTGCCACAGATTAGATAAGTCTAGTCTTGTCTGTGGTACTTGTACATGACATTTATTCCAGTATAGAAGAATGTGTGTCAGACGTGTAGTGTGTGCACAGTGTTCTACAGTGTTAGTGTGTGAACAGTGAGGGGCTCGCTGGCTGCAGGTCAACTAATCCTGCTGTACAGAGTTGGATTAAAGCCGAGGTCACAAGTAGCAAAGAAGCTTACTGCCACAACATATCTCTCCAGACTGCTTTCTTTCACTTTTTCTTGAATGTTGACTGGTCTGTTCTTGTACCTCTAAGTTATTTTTGCCTGACTGGCTGTGCCATACTGTATGAACTGGCTTGGTTTTGTCTGTTCTTCTATCCCAACAAACAAAACCATAATGAATGTCTGACACAATTTGGCAGTCCTTTTGTATACATCAACAAGGCAATGCATTTTTCTGATATCTTATGAAAATGTATGTTTCAAAACAATACCACAAATTTCTTCTTTTGCCAAGTAACAAAAAAATTGCAGTTACACCTATTTAGTAAACTTTCACAAGAGTCTAACGATAGAGGATGTTGTAAACTGTACAGATTGTAAAGCCCCCCCAAAGCAAATTTGTCATTTGTGATATTGGGCTATAGAAATAAAACTGACTTGACTTGACATGATTTAGTGTCTTTCAGCCTATTGTTTTGGTTAGGGTTAGTGTTAAGGTTAGAATTTTACAGTTTTGGTTTATTCTCATGTCGCTCATTAACCTTGTTTCCAGCTGCAGCAGGCAACTGTTTTTAGTGAAAAAGCGTTAAAAATCCAGTGTACACTACCTTGTTGGATGGATTGCCATGAAATCTGGTTTAGACATTTATGTTCACAACAGGAAGAATATCAATGACTCTTGTCATCTAGGTTGATCATTTCAGTTTTTGCAGTACTTAAGTTTATGACCAAAACAAATTGCATTCCCATCAGGCTCAGCTGTACTTTGTGTTTAGTGCCAATTAGTAAATGTTAGCATGCTTAACACACTAAACTAAGGTGGTGAAGGAGGCAGACATCACCTGCTAAACATCAGCATGTTAGCACTGTTGGCGTTTAGTTGAAGCACCACTCACAGCATCATGAGCTGCTAGCATATGACTGTAGACTCTTCTTGTTGTGTAACCACAAAGTTTCCATGAGATCAAGCTCAAGGATGTTTGGGCTATATAGTTGTGTGTGTGAATGTCTAAAATACTTTAAGCACTTCTTACAGGTGTGCTTATTACCTCTTGTTACTTGTTAATCCTGCCTATGCACTGAATGTCCAGTGACAAACTCAAATTGCCTTTTATGTGCCAGAAATTCCTTTGTCTTTTTATACTGTTCTGAAAGCAGCTAGTACATTCATACATGGGTTTGGGAATCAGCAGCTACAATAGGGCATTTTTAGGATTAGTCAGCTTAACTAGAATCTGTTTGGGAAAATCAACAATGGTGTTCTCAGCCCTATGTGGGGATTAATCTTGAGAGGGCTGCTAAACATCTGAAAAACATGCCAATCAAGCCTCCATAAGGAGAAACTGGCACCAGTGGAAGCTAACATTAAAGGGGAGTGGAACACACTGGACTGAGACAAAGCTCAGATAGCCTCTCAGTTCGCTGCAGTAAGGAGATACTACTGTTGATGTCCACAGAACAGGATGATGTTGACATAAGCACAGCGAACCAGAGTATACTTCAATGCATCAAACAAACGAAAAGTTTTACATTACATTACATTACACAACAGAAAATATTACTAGAGAAACTGTATGCTTTGTTAAAAACCCATAAATAACATATTCATCATGGGTAAGATGTGACATTTATACTTCCTTTTTGTTTTTCTCTTTCAGATGCATCAGCCAACTACATCAGACAGCTGGAGAACAAGGTGAGGATGCTGGAGGATGAAAACAAGCAGCTGCAGACAGAGGTAACTACTCAGTGGATGTTTTCATCTCTTTGCACAGTACAAAGTGCAAGCACATCGGTGTGCTTGACTGGGCTGCAGCAGGCCTCCATGGTGCAACATGCTCATGTAGAACTACACTGTCAATATACAGGATTTGTGGTAAATTGGCAAGAACACTGACATTGTCATGTTTGTTGGTGTGTTTGTTCTTACCACAGCATGCTGTAGTCCAATCAGTGTATTGACAGACATGCTGTATGTCCACACTTATTATTATGACTCTGTGGGTTGTGGTTTCATTGTGGTAAACTGGCAGCCACAGTGGTAGTATATGTTCTTCCACTGTTTAGTATTCCTGTAGGGATATTATAGCAATTCTATACACAACCTAATTTTTTAATTTTTTAATACTTTTCATGCAGTCCTACTGTATGATGTAACGCATCAGCTGCTGCCTTCATGAAATATATTAGGTACAAATCAGTGATCAGCGCTAACCCACAGAGCTCATTATTTTTAGGTTAACACTACCTTTTCAGTTTCGTTATCGTCGGCCTTGTACATACTGCTGCTCAGAAACTAGAGAGTGTTTAGTGTAAGTTGATAGATTCTCATGGAATTAGTTCCAGCAAATCAAGAATGTAATTTTGGGGATTTTAAATATGATGTTCAATTAAAAAAGATTAAATTAAAAAATCACAGATCTCAAGAGCATCTCTTTCTTCTCTCTTTCTGGCAGGCAAATGGAGGGGAAGTGAAGACAATGAGGAAGGGTTTGTCCCTTTATCATTCAGAAACTCAGCTCCCACAGTTCGAGGACAACATGCACAACGTACGTACACTGACAACAAATTATGTGTGTATATGTGTGTGTGTGTGTGTGTGTCAGACTCTGACTCATACCAATAACATACTATAAGCAATAACAGCTCTGTCTCAAAATATTAAAAGCTCATATCTGGTTTTGTTTATTGAGCTTTGGTTGTCCTTCCTTCTTCCTTAAGACCTTCTTCTCATCTCTCATTTTAATTCAACTCAACCGTATTCATTTTGTCCCCAGCATATCTGGTCAGATCCACCCTGTTATTACACGTTTAATACTGAGCTCATTTCCTCTTATGAGTGACAACAATCAACTCATGTCCCAGCTGAAATTACAGGACCCCTCATATAAATACATGTAGGAACATAAATGCTTGGAAGACCGCTGAAGCTGAGGTTTATTGGAGTTCTTCATTTAAGTACCTTCACTTAGTTAGAAACCAGTTTTGATCCTCTTCGCAGCTGAACATTGAACACAACATGATGTTGAGTTAGATGTTCCAGATTTCTATGCTTTCTGTCCATGCTGACCCACATAAATTGAAATAAACTTGTAGTTTGTAAAAAGCTTGCACAACTAGGTCTTTTAATTTTGCGTCATTTAAGGGCAGTAAAACTGTGGTTGAAGATTTCTTTTAAGAGTGCTGGACTGAATTAACTTTGTTTTCAAGTAAATTGGTTGCATCAAAAAGAAATGATGAAATATTTTAATTAATCATTGGCAGAGGAGTGATATCAAACAATGAAATTTTTTTCATTATCTCTTAAATAAGTATCAATGCTGACAGCCGCACTGACATGATGATAATCTAAGGAGAATGTGATCCCTCTACAGCAGATGCAGGACATCGTATCTCATCTTTCTGCCCCACTGATTGATCCTCTCCTGCTTTACTGCAAACACAGCATGTCTACTGCTCCTCCTGTCGCCGTGGGAATGCGCACCTACCTCAGCAGTGCTGCTGCTTCCTCTCATTCTGTCTCTACTTACTCCTCTTCATGTCTTCCTCTCCTGTAGAGTCATCTGTTTTTTTTTGCAGAGGAGTGTGTTTGCTCTTTTTTGTGTTTGTGCTTATGTTGTTCCACTGCTGCTTGTTGCTGTATTTCTACATTCTTGACTCTTTACTCAGTGATAACAATGGATAACAATGATTGTTATCAGTGATTGTGATCAGTGCCTTCTACTTCCATGTAGGGTGCTGCTCGGACCCCCAGTGGTGAACCCTCCCCCACAGGGATCTACTACCCCCCAGGGCAGAAACCAGAGGCTGTAGTCCACGCCATGAAGGTAGGCCTCATCTCTGCAACACACCAACCTGTGCAGTCTGTTATGTATCAGATACCTCAGGTATAATAAAAAAGTATAGTATATTAAAGCTTATTATGGATAAAATTAGCATCACTTCCATCATTTTCTGCAGTCTACAGAACTAATTTGGTGTATGTATGAAGAGATCTCCTCAGTTTCTCTGCTGTTCTACTTTGTCTAGTTGTTGTGGTGGATCTATACCTTACACTGAACTAGTCAGTCATCTATTCATGGTTTTGATAAAGACAACACGTAAGCTTAGAGGACAGCAAAAAAATAGGGAGGTTGAAGTTGGAGGGTCAGAGGATGTGTATTTACTATAAGTGCATACACAGCATTTGATTTCTTGTAACAAGGCCCTGTTAAATGACACCAGCTTCCCCCTAGTGTTTGGTACATGCCACAGGTTTTATTAAGCAACCTGAATTGTAGATACATGCATTTATGAAGGACATTAAAATAGTTAAAAATGTAAAGCATGAGTTACTCAAATTGAAATGTTAAAATTGTATCTAATATCAAAAAGAAATGGACATGATGCCATGTTGTTTGTGTGTGTGTGTGTGTGTGTCTGTGTGTTTGTGTGTAGGTGCTGGAGGTCCATGAGAAGCTGGACAGGCACAACTCACAGGAATATGATGACGATCTCAGTGAGAAAGAGAAGGCCATCGTCAGAGAGATGTGCAATGTAGGTTTCAATATGGACTTTCTGTCTTTCTTTGTCACACAGTGCATATGAACATATGATATACAGTAGGTGCAACTGTATGAGTGTACAACATGTGATTTAAAATGGAATAATATTGTGTGAATTTTTAAAAAATTGTGAAAAAATAGAACTTTCATGTTTTAAAAAATGTTGGTGTGCGTGTGTGTGTGTGTGTGTTGCAATCTCGGGGCCGATCACTCTCTGCTTGTGATGGTCCAGTGCATACAGCCCTAACCCAAGAGAAACAAAAGATGCAATTCATAACACAGACAACCTGACCTATTAATTTCTCTATCTCTCTTACACACACATCTTCATATTCATTTCTTGCTTTTAACTATTACTTATCCTTACACCAAACACTGGAGTCTTTAATGTGTGAAAAAATGCTAGAGCATGAGCAATTTAATCAATAGAATTGGGTTTTTAAATTGTTATTATCAAAACAATCCCATGAAAAGACCAAAACCAACAATGTGTGACTCCATCTCCATCTTTAAAGATCCATCACAAATGTAAAGTTTGATTTGAAAAAAAGGGCTCAGTAATTTTCTGAAACAACTGGTGACTGTAGTCTTTAACAAACAGGAGGAAGTAGTGCATATGTTGGGGACTATTTTTTAGTGGCAGATTAATCCATATTTGGTGAGATAGTGAGTATTTACAGCAATGGGATGGGATGGACTGTATATTGTCCCAGACACTATACACTTTCAGTAATTTCATATTGTTATAATATTGCATGTGCATGTTTATATTTATATTTGTGTTATATTGTTCATAAATGTACAGTGTTCTGCACTATATACCATACGATCCTCTAATACTTATGCCTGCAAAATACCATATAATAGAAATGTATTCCTCCTGAAGGATTTGTTTTGTTGCAAAAGATGCTCAGTATACATAGTAAAATAAAATGAATATATAAGTAGTGTATAAAGATATATATTATCTATAGTAAGATAAACAAAATATATAAAGTATGAATGAGGGAAATGCATATGAAACTGTATTAAGGGGTGCTCCAGTACAGAAGTGATATGATAAAACAGTAGGAATAGGAGTTAACAGCAGTGGACTGAGTTTATTTGTTGGTTGCATATCATTTTCTTGTTCTTTAATACTTTTTGTGGTATATCACAATTTCTGTCAACAACTGTTTCCTATGACTGACTTTCTAAGTAGGATCACTGTTTTATTTACCCTGATATTACTGTCTGACAACGTGTTGTTTCTCCCTCTCAGGTGGTTTGGAGAAAGCTGGGTGATGCTGCTGGATCTAAGCCTTCCATCCGACAGCAGCTCTCAGGCAACCACTTCAAAGGACCTTTATAGTTGTTAAACAGCAAGAGAAACCCTGCAAACCTGTACTACTAGTTTAGACTGGAAGCCTTCAGCACAGTGTTTTCTCTCTCAGCTGCTGAACTGAGACCTCCTCAGCCTGAACTAAGCTGAGTTATAATGGATGTTCAGTTCATAGGACTAAAATGCCATCACCAGAACACTATGGCAGGCACAGATCTGGTGCCACTGGAAACCAAACAGCCAATATCAATGTCTGGATCACGGATATAGACTGTATAAAAACTTGTAGGACTTTCTGAAGCCTGGATTTGGATTTACGTCTCACCATCTTGGAAGTGGAAAATCCAAATGTGAGAGATGTGGATGAAGTTTGGAAGGAATGGAAAAGCAAAATGCAGCCACCACAACGTACTGTCAATCCATTTGACATACTCTAAACTCTCTCTTCAAGCCCTGAAATCTCCTTAAAGGCACAAGAATTCTCTAACGTACGACCCAGATATACATAAAAGGAAATATTGGAAATATAAATTTGTGTAGAAAAAGAATTGACTTGTATTTGAAGATAGACTATCGAGGTTTTCCCAGTTGACTTCAATTTGGTCAGAGTTTTGAAGAGGTCATTAGAAGGACTGTAGCTTAAAGCACTTCCACATTTGCATCTTCACTGAGCGGTGATGGCTCCAATAACCTTGGAATCATACAGTGACTGATCAGCTCTTCAGGGGCCTCTGTTTGCGTCCCGAGGAAGAAAAGGAAGCTATGTATTTAAACAGTCCAGTGGGTTTTTCTCTGATTTGATATTTCTTTTCTTAAAATGAATAAGTTAGCCAGAGCTTCCTATCAAAACTTCTCTTTTTAATGAATGGCTGTGACTTATTGATCATGTTGTTTACAATGTGAACGCACAGTGAGAATTCAGAAAGTCTATGAAGGACTGAAGTTGACTTCATCAAAGCCAAGTTTGGATCAGGTCACAACCTTCACTTTTTGTTTTCAAGTTCACTTATCAAGTAGCCTATTGAGGGTTGACTGCCATATGCAGGTTATCTTATGAGCAAAAGTTAATTTGTCTTCTTTTTAAAGTTCATATTTAAACAGAAGAAGTACACATATACACTAACACACTCTTGTTTCGGTACCTCCTCTATATAAATATAGTCAAAAAGTGTCAAAATAGTCAAGAAGTGATCCCTGAAAACTTACAAATGAGGCAATAAGAATTCCTGTTATGAAGAATGGCATACGAGGCATATATAAGAATATGAAATGTTATGTTTAGGCTGGCAGTCCCTACAATACACCTGTCAGTAGCATATGATGAGGTGTGTTTCAGTTCATGCCAGGGTGAAGGTAGGAAAATAATCCAAACAAACACAGTAATTCAAACAGTCAAATTGACTAATTAAATCATCTATGTTCAAACACAGACTAACTTTCACTCAAGTAGTCATCGAAAGAATAACATGTTACCTTAAAGATCTTAATTTTTAGCCTTAAATTGGAAGGTTTAGGTCCAAACACATTCATTTCATACCCCCAACAATGCAGATTTTGGGTCTGAATGCTTGCTTATACAGTATTTTGTAAGTTTTGTAAACAGTAGTCAGCGATCCAATGAATCACCTTTGATTTGAATATACAGTATTTTAAGTGATTTACATGTTTCAGGCTGGTGTTGGCAAAACTAGAATTAATGCAGTCATCAATCTTCATGTAAGTGTTAACTAGCAAGCTCATACAGTAAACAGGTAAGCACAAGACCTGTGTACAAATCAGCTGCTTAAGAAACTTTTTTATTGTGCAATGACAACTAGTAGCTCTTTGCCTTTTGTGTCCAGTATGTTAAGTGGAGCTGAATAACAGCATCTTTAAATAAACTCGAAGCCCAAATACTGCGCACACAATGCTAAAACTGCTACCAGTGCTTTTCACAACAGGAATTTGATTTAAGAGCAGATTTTGCACAAAGTGTCCTTCTTCCAAGTTGCTTTAAGGTACACTGACTTCTTGGGAAATATGCTTGCTCCTGATTAACTGATATCAATTTCATATCTGTTTTTCCAGTACAGAGATAGGACTGCAATGCTTTAAGTCTAGCGTTAGCACAAAGTAAGCCTCCATCAAAAGTAAAAGTCTTTCCAACATCTACAGTCTTACTTACAAGCTGTATCATGGTAAACAGGATGCTAGTACTTAATGCACTCCACAGTGTTCTGGGTTTTGTTCATAGTTATATGATAACAGGACACTGCACCCTGCACTCAATGTACCCAGCTGTTGTTGGTGAAGTAGCTTCAATGCTTCAATGCTAATGTCTCTAATGTCTCCTAAAATTACTATATATATGATTCTGTTTCGAGGCTATTTAAATGGACAATATGCAGTTCATTGTGTAAATATGACAGCTTAGAGGTTGTTGGAAGGAGTATTGTTTCCCTTTTGATGAAACAACCTATACCTTCTGTTTTTGTGCTAAGTTAGGTTTGTGTGTGTAACCCTGGGCTAAATACATCCACTGCTCTGAAGCCACATAGGTTTAACTGATGCAGTGTGAATAAGACAAATAAGCACATTTCCAAAATGTTCCTTTCATAAATGAATTAAGTAGATTCGGCAGATAATTCTGCTTAGCTTAGTTTATAAGTGTCTATGACAATGTTATCAATGTTTTCGTTATAAACATTGATTACAATATCATCCATTTTTGATATTTCACAATTTCAAGCTCATTTTGATCATTTCAGGTGACTTAGCACTGCAGATACAATAACCTTATTACAATGGCCATTTTAGGTTTAGCATAGATGATGAAGGAAAAGCAGGAAAACTAGTTTTACTTTAAAAGTGAGGATTTCCCTTTGACCTAAGAATTAGCTGACCTCAGATTTGGTAGCTAACTACTAGTTGGGTATTAGACATCAAAATTTGAACATTGCTTATGTCCTTGTTACTAATATGTTTTACCATGGGTAATCTGTAAAATATTGATTCCATGTTTGCATGCACCTTTAACAACACTAGGACAAAAAATGGAGTGTCCATGCATTTTCAGTTTCCTAAGTGCGACGCAAGCTCAAAATGGCCATTTTAGAAATAAGGGCTGTGTCTGAAATCACTCCTTATTTATTTTATAGTGCACATTTCCTGTCTGCCATTTTATTTGAGTGCCCAAATTCTGAATATGTTAATGCCTCCATCATATAGTCTCAAGAATTCCACAATGGAAGGGAAAAGAAGTGTCCATGTACACTACTTTCTGCCAACAATTCCAGGTTCCCCATTTTACAGATGCAAAAATCAATGCAAATTGTGTAACTTAACAGCTGTCAGTAATGACACAAAATGATGGGGATTAGTAACTGTCCAAAATCACAATTTAGTGGTCACTTTAGAGTGAACTATTGAGTTTCTGTGTCATATGGGGAGTAGTGAATAAGTGAACGAGGTAGTGAATTTAAACACAGCTGAGGTCTTTGGAGGATGATACGCAGGGCAACGTTTGGGCATAGCCAAATCTGAAATATTACTGACAACATAAACATCCAACCTCTACACCAACTTATTCATTTATTACCCATGACCCCTGCAGTGCTAAGGTCTACCTACCTGGATCATAAGTAGATGTCTTAAGAGTTTCTATACACTATTACCTCAATTTAATAGACACTAAGATTGAAATATTCAAGGTGAACATTTTTTAGGATAATGCTCTATATACTGTACAGTTATGTATTACATTGCACACCTTTTTTGCTCATTCTCACATTTGTATGAAATTGTTTTTATCAAAGATAGTAGAATTTCCTGTGAAATTCTTTAAGTTGAACACATTGGTAAAGATGTTATGTGTGCACCATGTGCTGTCTATTTCTTAAATAACGGTTATGCTGTTATGTCCTATTTTTATTGGATAAGATAGTGTGAATTTATAGACTTTTTTACAGCAGGCATTTTGACATGGCACAGAAGGAAAAACACCTGTAATCAATGACATTAATAACAACTGCATCTCATTTAGATTAGCCAATCCCAAGGACCTGCTGTTATGCATGCTGATTTGCTGAAAAAGCTTAATGGGAAACTTGATGGAACAGAGCCGTTGTTAATGTTATCAGTTCCACCTGTGTGTTTCCTGCTATGATGAGTCAAAATGTCTGGTCTAAAAAAGGTCTACTAAATGTGACAGTTTGAGTGTTGCTCAAATATCTGAATCTAGCTGGAGACTTGTGTTTGCAGACTAACCCTAGTGTCATATGGTCGCCTAAAGTAGCAGCCACTTGTACAATATGAAAAGTAACTGTTTCAAAGAGAATTTTTTTAAAAAAATAGTATCAGGCTGTTTTTATTTGAAGCCAATTCTATGGCTGAAACAAGTTGTTTTTTATGCAGGCCCAGAGAAAATACATCAGATGACTTATGTTTGGAATTTTGCAAAGTGACCTTTGTTCAAAACCTTTAGTCCATTATGCATACCTGCGCTGGCTTTTTTTATTTGTTGAAACCACAAAGGTATGTTTTAAAATGTTGAAATGTTGTGGGAAAATGATATTTTCTTATGGGGACATTCGAATGCACTGCTTATTTTGTCATTGAGGTACAGACTTAGATCTAGTCATGAAATATTCCTCTATAACAGTGTATTTTAGAGAAGGACAAGAAATGTTTATAAATACATAATTCCCATAGGGTACCATGGAGTAGCACACCTTTATATTTTTCAATAAGTTGTATGTAGCTGAAAATGTATTTTAGCAATATATGATAATGATATGAGAACATTGAAAAGCCACTTTTAGAGGATTTTGAAATAAAAATTTAAGTATACTGTCTTTGTAAATCTGTGTTGGTGTGATTGACTGTGTGATGGTTAAATGCAGAGGATGTATACCTGATGGTACATGAAATAGCAACTCCTGCATTATTTTGCATATGATTTATTACAGTATGTAACAAACTGGAGGTGGCTCAGGAGGTGAACCAAAAAGTTACTCAGGTCAAGGAGATTCAGGCAAACAGTCTTTACATTAGTGTGAGGGCGGGTTTATGGTCAGTCCAAATCGGGCACCAAAACTATAAAGTCTAGGCAGAGCAAACAGCCAAAAACAAGCCATTCTATATTAAAGTAAAGATGATTTGGAAATGCCCAGTTCATGGGCAAAGTACATATACCATGTATGCTAAACATAGTTTACCTTATATGAGCCTAGACTGCCTCCTAGTGGCATAAAATGAACAATACAGGAAACACTAAATTACTTAGAACAGCAGACATGTATTCCATCTGGATCTCTAAGTGATGAAGACAGGATGACCCTCAAGACTGCTGGACATTTGGGGCCGCTTGTACTTACCGAAAATGATTTGTTCATTAATATATTCATTCTGATAACAATATAAAATAAATTACCTTTTTAACTGAGAGGTTTCCCACTGCATGGTGTGTCCCTCTGTTCTAGACTTATCTCTTCTCTCCTCTCTCTAAAAGACCAGTGACAAAAAGGGAGCACTCATCAGCACTCAGGTAAGAAGAGGGTTCATAGAGCATGGTGTCTCCTTTCCAGTCCTTGCTGGTCTTACCTGGTCTTTTCCACCTCATATTGTTTCTTCACCTCTCTTCTCTCAAAAATACAAATGGCAGACAAGATAATAGTTGATAAACAAACGCAACCAGAAGAGCTATTCATCTGAGTGGGAACTCTAATAGATAATAATAGATAATAGAAGTCCAAATATATGTATCTTTTTCTCGTGTCCCCCTCATGTCATTTCCTCTCCTCTCTTCCCTCTAAAAGACAAATTGCAGAAAGGCAAAGATAATAGTTAATAAATAGAAGTAAAGCAACTATGTTTCCACCAGCCTTTGTAAATCAGTCCCTAAATTTGTATGTAGATCATTTTTCCCTGCTTTCCCTGCCTACTTACTCTCAGCTGAAAAAAGGGTCAAACCATCACTAAAAACTGTTAAAGTGTGGACAGATAAGGCTACAGCAGCTCTACAGGACTGTTTAATGCACAGACTGGCACATGTTCAGAGATGCTGAGCGCCAGGAGAACCACATCAATCTTGATGAATATACATCAACAGTGACATCACAGATCAGCAAATGTGTTGATGATGTGGTGATAACAAAGACAATAAAATCATTCCTCAACCAGAGAAATGCCACGAAATCATACACCAAATGTAAAACGTTATTTCTCGAAAAAAAATTGCATTGAAAAAGCAAACGCAGCCCGGTTAGCTCAGTCGGTAGAGCATGAGACTCTTAATCTCAGGGTCGTGGGTTCGAGCCCCACATTGGGCGCAAAAGTCCAGCTTTTGAGCCGACATGGGGGGGACAGTAGGATTCAAATGAACAGTTTCAAACAGAGTCTATCAGAACTTGTCAATCATGTCCACTGGATCACGACAGTGCATTCGTATGTGGTCATCCATTGTACAAGACTTTCTAAGATATGCCAAGGTACCACCATGCATTCCATTGACCGGTTCCTCACCAATGACCTTTAAGACTTTATTCAAAAATTTTTGTTTCTTAAATTGAAACACTTGTGAAATCAGATACGCAAATAGAAATGCCACGAAATCATACACCAAAAGTAAAACGTTATTTCTCGAAAAAAAATTGCATTGAAAAAGCAAACGCAGCCCGGTTAGCTCAGTCGGTAGAGCATGAGACTCTTAATCTCAGGGTCGTGGGTTCGAGCCCCACATTGGGCGCAAAAGTCCAGCTTTTGAGCCGACATGGGGGGGACAGTAAGATTCAAATGTACTGTATGAACAGTTTCAAACAGAGTCTATCAGAACTTGTCAATCATGTCCACTGGATCACGACAGTGCATTCGTATGTGGTCATCCATTGTACAAGACTTTCTAAGATATGCCAAGGTACCACCATGCATTCCATTGACCGGTTCCTCACCAATGACCTTTAAGACTTTATTCAAAAATTTTTGTTTCTTAAATTGAAATACTTGTGAAATCAGATACGCTAAGAGAAATGCCACAAAATCATACACCAAAAGTAAAACGTTATTTCTCGAAAAAAAATTGCATTGAAAAAGCAAACGCAGCCCGGTTAGCTCAGTCGGTAGAGCATGAGACTCTTAATCTCAGGGTCGTGGGTTCGAGCCCCACATTGGGCGCAAAAGTCCAGCTTTTGAGCCGACATGGGGGGGGCAGTAGGATTCAAATGTACTGTATGAACAGTTTCAAACAGAGTCTATCAGAACTTGTCAATCATGTCCACTGGATCACGACAGTGCATTCGTATGTGGTCATCCATTGTACAAGACTTTCTAAGATATGCCAAGGTACCACCATGCATTCCATTGACCGGTTCCTCACCAATGACCTTTAAGACTTTATTCAAAAATTTTTGTTTCTTAAATTGAAATACTTGTGAAATCAGATACGCTAAGAGAAATGCCACGAAATCATACACCAAAAGTAAATCGTTATTTCTCGAAAAAAAATTGCATTGAAAAAGCAAACGCAGCCCGGTTAGCTCAGTCAGTAGAGCATGAGACTCTTAATCTCAGGGTCGTGGGTTCGAGCCCCACATTGGGCGCAAAAGTCCAGCTTTTGAGCCGACATGGGGGGGGCAGTAGGATTCAAATGAACAGTTTCAAACAGAGTCTATCAGAACTTGTCAATCATGTCCACTGGATCACGACAGTGCATTCGTATGTGGTCATCCATTGTACAAGACTTTCTAAGATATGCCAAGGTACCACCATGCATTCCATTGACCGGTTCCTCACCAATGACCTTTAAGACTTTATTCAAAAATTTTTGTTTCTTAAATTGAAATACTTGTGAAATCAGATACGCAAATAGAAATGCCACGAAATCATACACCAAAAGTAAAACGTTATTTCTCGAAAAAAAATTGCATTGAAAAAGCAAACGCAGCCCGGTTAGCTCAGTCGGTAGAGCATGAGACTCTTAATCTCAGGGTCGTGGGTTCGAGCCCCACATTGGGCGCAAAAGTCCAGCTTTTGAGCCGACATGGGGGGGACAGTAGGATTCAAATGTACTGTATGAACAGTTTCAAACAGAGTCTATCAGAACTTGTCAATTATGTCCACTGGATCACGACAGTGCATTCGTATGTGGTCATCCATTGTACAAGACTTTCTAAGATATGCCAAGGTACCACCATGCATTCCATTGACCGGTTCCTCACCAATGACCTTTAAGACTTTATTCAAAAATTTTTGTTTCTTAAATTGAAATACTTGTGAAATCAGATACGCAAATAGAAATGACACGAAATCATACACCAAAAGTAAAACGTTATTTCTTGAAAAAAAATTGCATTGAAAAAGCAAACGCAGCCCGGTTAGCTCAGTCGGTAGAGCATGAGACTCTTAATCTCAGGGTCGTGGGTTCGAGCCCCACATTGGGCGCAAAAGTCCAGCTTTTGAGCCGACATGGGGGGGGCAGTAGGATTCAAATGTACTGTATGAACAGTTTCAACTACAATCTACCTGAACATGTCAATCATGGCCACTGGATCACGACAGTGCATTCGTATGTGGTCATCCATTGTACAAGACTTTCTAAGATATGCCAAGGTACCACCATGCATTCCATTGACCGGTTCCTCACCAATGACCTTTAAGACTTTATTCAAAAATTTTTGTTTCTTAAATTGAAATACTTGTGAAATCAGATACGCTAAGAGAAATGCCACGAAATCATACACCAAATGTAAAACGTTATTTCTCGAAAAAAAATTGCATTGAAAAAGCAAACGCAGCCCGGTTAGCTCAGTCGGTAGAGCATGAGACTCTTAATCTCAGGGTCGTGGGTTCGAGCCCCACATTGGGCGCAAAAGTCCAGCTTTTGAGCCGACATGGGGGGGACAGTAGGATTCAAATGAACACTTTCAAACAGAGTCTATCAGAACTTGTCAATTATGTCCACTGGATCACGACAGTGCATTCGTATGTGGTCATCCATTGTACAAGACTTTCTAAGATATGCCAAGGTACCACCATGCATTCCATTGACCGGTTCCTCACCAATGACCTTTAAGACTTTATTCAAAAATTTTTGTTTCTTAAATTGAAACACTTGTGAAATCAGATACGCAAATAGAAATGCCACGAAATCATACACCAAAAGTAAAACGTTATTTCTCGAAAAAAAATTGCATTGAAAAAGCAAACGCAGCCCGGTTAGCTCAGTCGGTAGAGCATGAGACTCTTAATCTCAGGGTCGTGGGTTCGAGCCCCACATTGGGCGCAAAAGTCCAGCTTTTGAGCCGACATGGGGGGGACAGTAAGATTCAAATGTACTGTATGAACAGTTTCAAACAGAGTCTATCAGAACTTGTCAATTATGTCCACTGGATCACGACAGTGCATTCGTATGTGGTCATCCATTGTACAAGACTTTCTAAGATATGCCAAGGTACCACCATGCATTCCATTGACCGGTTCCTCACCAATGACCTTTAAGACTTTATTCAAAAATTTTTGTTTCTTAAATTGAAATACTTGTGAAATCAGATACGCTAAGAGAAATGCCACAAAATCATACACCAAAAGTAAAACGTTATTTCTCGAAAAAAAATTGCATTGAAAAAGCAAACGCAGCCCGGTTAGCTCAGTCGGTAGAGCATGAGACTCTTAATCTCAGGGTCGTGGGTTCGAGCCCCACATTGGGCGCAAAAGTCCAGCTTTTGAGCCGACATGGGGGGGGCAGTAGGATTCAAATGTACTGTATGAACAGTTTCAAACAGAGTCTATCAGAACTTGTCAATCATGTCCACTGGATCACGACAGTGCATTCGTATGTGGTCATCCATTGTACAAGACTTTCTAAGATATGCCAAGGTACCACCATGCATTCCATTGACCGGTTCCTCACCAATGACCTTTAAGACTTTATTCAAAAATTTTTGTTTCTTAAATTGAAATACTTGTGAAATCAGATACGCTAAGAGAAATGCCACGAAATCATACACCAAAAGTAAATCGTTATTTCTCGAAAAAAAATTGCATTGAAAAAGCAAACGCAGCCCGGTTAGCTCAGTCGGTAGAGCATGAGACTCTTAATCTCAGGGTCGTGGGTTCGAGCCCCACATTGGGCGCAAAAGTCCAGCTTTTGAGCCGACATGGGGGGGGCAGTAGGATTCAAATGAACAGTTTCAAACAGAGTCTATCAGAACTTGTCAATCATGTCCACTGGATCACGACAGTGCATTCGTATGTGGTCATCCATTGTACAAGACTTTCTAAGATATGCCAAGGTACCACCATGCATTCCATTGACCGGTTCCTCACCAATGACCTTTAAGACTTTATTCAAAAATTTTTGTTTCTTAAATTGAAATACTTGTGAAATCAGATACGCAAATAGAAATGCCACGAAATCATACACCAAAAGTAAAACGTTATTTCTCGAAAAAAAATTGCATTGAAAAAGCAAACGCAGCCCGGTTAGCTCAGTCGGTAGAGCATGAGACTCTTAATCTCAGGGTCGTGGGTTCGAGCCCCACATTGGGCGCAAAAGTCCAGCTTTTGAGCCGACATGGGGGGGACAGTAGGATTCAAATGTACTGTATGAACAGTTTCAAACAGAGTCTATCAGAACTTGTCAATTATGTCCACTGGATCACGACAGTGCATTCGTATGTGGTCATCCATTGTACAAGACTTTCTAAGATATGCCAAGGTACCACCATGCATTCCATTGACCGGTTCCTCACCAATGACCTTTAAGACTTTATTCAAAAATTTTTGTTTCTTAAATTGAAATACTTGTGAAATCAGATACGCAAATAGAAATGACACGAAATCATACACCAAAAGTAAAACGTTATTTCTTGAAAAAAAATTGCATTGAAAAAGCAAACGCAGCCCGGTTAGCTCAGTCGGTAGAGCATGAGACTCTTAATCTCAGGGTCGTGGGTTCGAGCCCCACATTGGGCGCAAAAGTCCAGCTTTTGAGCCGACATGGGGGGGGCAGTAGGATTCAAATGTACTGTATGAACAGTTTCAACTACAATCTACCTGAACATGTCAATCATGGCCACTGGATCACGACAGTGCATTCGTATGTGGTCATCCATTGTACAAGACTTTCTAAGATATGCCAAGGTACCACCATGCATTCCATTGACCGGTTCCTCACCAATGACCTTTAAGACTTTATTCAAAAATTTTTGTTTCTTAAATTGAAATACTTGTGAAATCAGATACGCTAAGAGAAATGCCACGAAATCATACACCAAATGTAAAACGTTATTTCTCGAAAAAAAATTGCATTGAAAAAGCAAACGCAGCCCGGTTAGCTCAGTCGGTAGAGCATGAGACTCTTAATCTCAGGGTCGTGGGTTCGAGCCCCACATTGGGCGCAAAAGTCCAGCTTTTGAGCCGACATGGGGGGGACAGTAGGATTCAAATGAACACTTTCAAACAGAGTCTATCAGAACTTGTCAATTATGTCCACTGGATCACGACAGTGCATTCGTATGTGGTCATCCATTGTACAAGACTTTCTAAGATATGCCAAGGTACCACCATGCATTCCATTGACCGGTTCCTCACCAATGACCTTTAAGACTTTATTCAAAAATTTTTGTTTCTTAAATTGAAACACTTGTGAAATCAGATACGCAAATAGAAATGCCACGAAATCATACACCAAAAGTAAAACGTTATTTCTCGAAAAAAAATTGCATTGAAAAAGCAAACGCAGCCCGGTTAGCTCAGTCGGTAGAGCATGAGACTCTTAATCTCAGGGTCGTGGGTTCGAGCCCCACATTGGGCGCAAAAGTCCAGCTTTTGAGCCGACATGGGGGGGACAGTAAGATTCAAATGTACTGTATGAACAGTTTCAAACAGAGTCTATCAGAACTTGTCAATTATGTCCACTGGATCACGACAGTGCATTCGTATGTGGTCATCCATTGTACAAGACTTTCTAAGATATGCCAAGGTACCACCATGCATTCCATTGACCGGTTCCTCACCAATGACCTTTAAGACTTTATTCAAAAATTTTTGTTTCTTAAATTGAAATACTTGTGAAATCAGATACGCTAAGAGAAATGCCACAAAATCATACACCAAAAGTAAAACGTTATTTCTCGAAAAAAAATTGCATTGAAAAAGCAAACGCAGCCCGGTTAGCTCAGTCGGTAGAGCATGAGACTCTTAATCTCAGGGTCGTGGGTTCGAGCCCCACATTGGGCGCAAAAGTCCAGCTTTTGAGCCGACATGGGGGGGGCAGTAGGATTCAAATGTACTGTATGAACAGTTTCAAACAGAGTCTATCAGAACTTGTCAATCATGTCCACTGGATCACGACAGTGCATTCGTATGTGGTCATCCATTGTACAAGACTTTCTAAGATATGCCAAGGTACCACCATGCATTCCATTGACCGGTTCCTCACCAATGACCTTTAAGACTTTATTCAAAAATTTTTGTTTCTTAAATTGAAATACTTGTGAAATCAGATACGCTAAGAGAAATGCCACGAAATCATACACCAAAAGTAAATCGTTATTTCTCGAAAAAAAATTGCATTGAAAAAGCAAACGCAGCCCGGTTAGCTCAGTCGGTAGAGCATGAGACTCTTAATCTCAGGGTCGTGGGTTCGAGCCCCACATTGGGCGCAAAAGTCCAGCTTTTGAGCCGACATGGGGGGGGCAGTAGGATTCAAATGAACAGTTTCAAACAGAGTCTATCAGAACTTGTCAATCATGTCCACTGGATCACGACAGTGCATTCGTATGTGGTCATCCATTGTACAAGACTTTCTAAGATATGCCAAGGTACCACCATGCATTCCATTGACCGGTTCCTCACCAATGACCTTTAAGACTTTATTCAAAAATTTTTGTTTCTTAAATTGAAATACTTGTGAAATCAGATACGCAAATAGAAATGCCACGAAATCATACACCAAAAGTAAAACGTTATTTCTCGAAAAAAAATTGCATTGAAAAAGCAAACGCAGCCCGGTTAGCTCAGTCGGTAGAGCATGAGACTCTTAATCTCAGGGTCGTGGGTTCGAGCCCCACATTGGGCGCAAAAGTCCAGCTTTTGAGCCGACATGGGGGGGGCAGTAGGATTCAAATGTACTGTATGAACAGTTTCAACTACAATCTACCTGAACATGTCAATCATGGCCACTGGATCACGACAGTGCATTCGTATGTGGTCATCCATTGTACAAGACTTTCTAAGATATGCCAAGGTACCACCATGCATTCCATTGACCGGTTCCTCACCAATGACCTTTAAGACTTTATTCAAAAATTTTTGTTTCTTAAATTGAAATACTTGTGAAATCAGATACGCTAAGAGAAATGCCACGAAATCATACACCAAATGTAAAACGTTATTTCTCGAAAAAAAATTGCATTGAAAAAGCAAACGCAGCCCGGTTAGCTCAGTCGGTAGAGCATGAGACTCTTAATCTCAGGGTCGTGGGTTCGAGCCCCACATTGGGCGCAAAAGTCCAGCTTTTGAGCCGACATGGGGGGGACAGTAGGATTCAAATGAACACTTTCAAACAGAGTCTATCAGAACTTGTCAATTATGTCCACTGGATCACGACAGTGCATTCGTATGTGGTCATCCATTGTACAAGACTTTCTAAGATATGCCAAGGTACCACCATGCATTCCATTGACCGGTTCCTCACCAATGACCTTTAAGACTTTATTCAAAAATTTTTGTTTCTTAAATTGAAACACTTGTGAAATCAGATACGCAAATAGAAATGCCACGAAATCATACACCAAAAGTAAAACGTTATTTCTCGAAAAAAAATTGCATTGAAAAAGCAAACGCAGCCCGGTTAGCTCAGTCGGTAGAGCATGAGACTCTTAATCTCAGGGTCGTGGGTTCGAGCCCCACATTGGGCGCAAAAGTCCAGCTTTTGAGCCGACATGGGGGGGACAGTAAGATTCAAATGTACTGTATGAACAGTTTCAAACAGAGTCTATCAGAACTTGTCAATTATGTCCACTGGATCACGACAGTGCATTCGTATGTGGTCATCCATTGTACAAGACTTTCTAAGATATGCCAAGGTACCACCATGCATTCCATTGACCGGTTCCTCACCAATGACCTTTAAGACTTTATTCAAAAATTTTTGTTTCTTAAATTGAAATACTTGTGAAATCAGATACGCAAATAGAAATGCCACGAAATCATACACCAAAAGTAAAACGTTATTTCTCGAAAAAAAATTGCATTGAAAAAGCAAACGCAGCCCGGTTAGCTCAGTCGGTAGAGCATGAGACTCTTAATCTCAGGGTCGTGGGTTCGAGCCCCACATTGGGCGCAAAAGTCCAGCTTTTGAGCCGACATGGGGGGGGCAGTAGGATTCAAATGTACTGTATGAACAGTTTCAACTACAATCTACCTGAACATGTCAATCATGGCCACTGGATCACGACAGTGCATTCGTATGTGGTCATCCATTGTACAAGACTTTCTAAGATATGCCAAGGTACCACCATGCATTCCATTGACCGGTTCCTCACCAATGACCTTTAAGACTTTATTCAAAAATTTTTGTTTCTTAAATTGAAATACTTGTGAAATCAGATACGCTAAGAGAAATGCCACGAAATCATACACCAAATGTAAAACGTTATTTCTCGAAAAAAAATTGCATTGAAAAAGCAAACGCAGCCCGGTTAGCTCAGTCGGTAGAGCATGAGACTCTTAATCTCAGGGTCGTGGGTTCGAGCCCCACATTGGGCGCAAAAGTCCAGCTTTTGAGCCGACATGGGGGGGGCAGTAGGATTCAAATGTACTGTATGAACAGTTTCAAACAGAGTCTATCAGAACTTGTCAATCATGTCCACTGGATCACGACAGTGCATTCGTATGTGGTCATCCATTGTACAAGACTTTCTAAGATATGCCAAGGTACCACCATGCATTCCATTGACCGGTTCCTCACCAATGACCTTTAAGACTTTATTCAAAAATTTTTGTTTCTTAAATTGAAATACTTGTGAAATCAGATACGCTAAGAGAAATGCCACGAAATCATACACCAAAAGTAAATCGTTATTTCTCGAAAAAAAATTGCATTGAAAAAGCAAACGCAGCCCGGTTAGCTCAGTCGGTAGAGCATGAGACTCTTAATCTCAGGGTCGTGGGTTCGAGCCCCACATTGGGCGCAAAAGTCCAGCTTTTGAGCCGACATGGGGGGGGCAGTAGGATTCAAATGAACAGTTTCAAACAGAGTCTATCAGAACTTGTCAATCATGTCCACTGGATCACGACAGTGCATTCGTATGTGGTCATCCATTGTACAAGACTTTCTAAGATATGCCAAGGTACCACCATGCATTCCATTGACCGGTTCCTCACCAATGACCTTTAAGACTTTATTCAAAAATTTTTGTTTCTTAAATTGAAATACTTGTGAAATCAGATACGCAAATAGAAATGCCACGAAATCATACACCAAAAGTAAAACGTTATTTCTCGAAAAAAAATTGCATTGAAAAAGCAAACGCAGCCCGGTTAGCTCAGTCGGTAGAGCATGAGACTCTTAATCTCAGGGTCGTGGGTTCGAGCCCCACATTGGGCGCAAAAGTCCAGCTTTTGAGCCGACATGGGGGGGGCAGTAGGATTCAAATGTACTGTATGAACAGTTTCAACTACAATCTACCTGAACATGTCAATCATGGCCACTGGATCACGACAGTGCATTCGTATGTGGTCATCCATTGTACAAGACTTTCTAAGATATGCCAAGGTACCACCATGCATTCCATTGACCGGTTCCTCACCAATGACCTTTAAGACTTTATTCAAAAATTTTTGTTTCTTAAATTGAAATACTTGTGAAATCAGATACGCTAAGAGAAATGCCACGAAATCATACACCAAATGTAAAACGTTATTTCTCGAAAAAAAATTGCATTGAAAAAGCAAACGCAGCCCGGTTAGCTCAGTCGGTAGAGCATGAGACTCTTAATCTCAGGGTCGTGGGTTCGAGCCCCACATTGGGCGCAAAAGTCCAGCTTTTGAGCCGACATGGGGGGGACAGTAGGATTCAAATGAACACTTTCAAACAGAGTCTATCAGAACTTGTCAATTATGTCCACTGGATCACGACAGTGCATTCGTATGTGGTCATCCATTGTACAAGACTTTCTAAGATATGCCAAGGTACCACCATGCATTCCATTGACCGGTTCCTCACCAATGACCTTTAAGACTTTATTTAAAAATTTTTGTTTCTTAAATTGAAATACTTGTGAAATCAGATACGCAAATAGAAATGCCACGAAATCATACACCAAAAGTAAAACGTTATTTCTCGAAAAAAAATTGCATTGAAAAAGCAAACGCAGCCCGGTTAGCTCAGTCGGTAGAGCATGAGACTCTTAATCTCAGGGTCGTGGGTTCGAGCCCCACATTGGGCGCAAAAGTCCAGCTTTTGAGCCGACATGGGGGGGGCAGTAGGATTCAAATGTACTGTATGAACAGTTTCAACTACAATCTACCTGAACATGTCAATCATGGCCACTGGATCACGACAGTGCATTCGTATGTGGTCATCCATTGTACAAGACTTTCTAAGATATGCCAAGGTACCACCATGCATTCCATTGACCGGTTCCTCACCAATGACCTTTAAGACTTTATTCAAAAATTTTTGTTTCTTAAATTGAAATACTTGTGAAATCAGATACGCTAAGAGAAATGCCACGAAATCATACACCAAATGTAAAACGTTATTTCTCAAAAAAAAATTGCATTGAAAAAGCAAACGCAGCCCGGTTAGCTCAGTCGGTAGAGCATGAGACTCTTAATCTCAGGGTCGTGGGTTCGAGCCCCACATTGGGCGCAAAAGTCCAGCTTTTGAGCCGACATGGGGGGGACAGTAGGATTCAAATGAACACTTTCAAACAGAGTCTATCAGAACTTGTCAATTATGTCCACTGGATCACGACAGTGCATTCGTATGTGGTCATCCATTGTACAAGACTTTCTAAGATATGCCAAGGTACCACCATGCATTCCATTGACCGGTTCCTCACCAATGACCTTTAAGACTTTATTCAAAAATTTTTGTTTCTTAAATTGAAATACTTGTGAAATCAGATACGCAAATAGAAATGCCACGAAATCATACACCAAAAGTAAAACGTTATTTCTCGAAAAAAAATTGCATTGAAAAAGCAAACGCAGCCCGGTTAGCTCAGTCGGTAGAGCATGAGACTCTTAATCTCAGGGTCGTGGGTTCGAGCCCCACATTGGGCGCAAAAGTCCAGCTTTTGAGCCGACATGGGGGGGGCAGTAGGATTCAAATGTACTGTATGAACAGTTTCAAACAGAGTCTATCAGAACTTGTCAATCATGTCCACTGGATCACGACAGTGCATTCGTATGTGGTCATCCATTGTACAAGACTTTCTAAGATATGCCAAGGTACCACCATGCATTCCATTGACCGGTTCCTCACCAATGACCTTTAAGACTTTATTCAAAAATTTTTGTTTCTTAAATTGAAATACTTGTGAAATCAGATACGCAAATAGAAATGCCACGAAATCATACACCAAAAGTAAAACGTTATTTCTCGAAAAAAAATTGCATTGAAAAAGCAAACGCAGCCCGGTTAGCTCAGTCGGTAGAGCATGAGACTCTTAATCTCAGGGTCGTGGGTTCGAGCCCCACATTGGGCGCAAAAGTCCAGCTTTTGAGCCGACATGGGGGGGACAGTAGGATTCAAATGTACTGTATGAACAGTTTCAAACAGAGTCTATCAGAACTTGTCAATTATGTCCACTGGATCACGACAGTGCATTCGTATGTGGTCATCCATTGTACAAGACTTTCTAAGATATGCCAAGGTACCACCATGCATTCCATTGACCGGTTCCTCACCAATGACCTTTAAGACTTTATTCAAAAATTTTTGTTTCTTAAATTGAAATACTTGTGAAATCAGATACGCAAATAGAAATGCCACGAAATCATACACCAAAAGTAAAACGTTATTTCTCGAAAAAAAATTGCATTGAAAAAGCAAACGCAGCCCGGTTAGCTCAGTCGGTAGAGCATGAGACTCTTAATCTCAGGGTCGTGGGTTCGAGCCCCACATTGGGCGCAAAAGTCCAGCTTTTGAGCCGACATGGGGGGGGCAGTAGGATTCAAATGTACTGTATGAACAGTTTCAACTACAATCTACCTGAACATGTCAATCATGGCCACTGGATCACGACAGTGCATTCGTATGTGGTCATCCATTGTACAAGACTTTCTAAGATATGCCAAGGTACCACCATGCATTCCATTGACCGGTTCCTCACCAATGACCTTTAAGACTTTATTCAAAAATTTTTGTTTCTTAAATTGAAATACTTGTGAAATCAGATACGCTAAGAGAAATGCCACGAAATCATACACCAAATGTAAAACGTTATTTCTCGAAAAAAAATTGCATTGAAAAAGCAAACGCAGCCCGGTTAGCTCAGTCGGTAGAGCATGAGACTCTTAATCTCAGGGTCGTGGGTTCGAGCCCCACATTGGGCGCAAAAGTCCAGCTTTTGAGCCGACATGGGGGGGACAGTAGGATTCAAATGAACACTTTCAAACAGAGTCTATCAGAACTTGTCAATTATGTCCACTGGATCACGACAGTGCATTCGTATGTGGTCATCCATTGTACAAGACTTTCTAAGATATGCCAAGGTACCACCATGCATTCCATTGACCGGTTCCTCACCAATGACCTTTAAGACTTTATTTAAAAATTTTTGTTTCTTAAATTGAAATACTTGTGAAATCAGATACGCAAATAGAAATGCCACGAAATCATACACCAAAAGTAAAACGTTATTTCTCGAAAAAAAATTGCATTGAAAAAGCAAACGCAGCCCGGTTAGCTCAGTCGGTAGAGCATGAGACTCTTAATCTCAGGGTCGTGGGTTCGAGCCCCACATTGGGCGCAAAAGTCCAGCTTTTGAGCCGACATGGGGGGGGCAGTAGGATTCAAATGTACTGTATGAACAGTTTCAACTACAATCTACCTGAACATGTCAATCATGGCCACTGGATCACGACAGTGCATTCGTATGTGGTCATCCATTGTACAAGACTTTCTAAGATATGCCAAGGTACCACCATGCATTCCATTGACCGGTTCCTCACCAATGACCTTTAAGACTTTATTCAAAAATTTTTGTTTCTTAAATTGAAATACTTGTGAAATCAGATACGCTAAGAGAAATGCCACGAAATCATACACCAAATGTAAAACATTATTTCTCGAAAAAAAATTGCATTGAAAAAGCAAACGCAGCCCGGTTAGCTCAGTCGGTAGAGCATGAGACTCTTAATCTCAGGGTCGTGGGTTCGAGCCCCACATTGGGCGCAAAAGTCCAGCTTTTGAGCCGACATGGGGGGGACAGTAGGATTCAAATGAACACTTTCAAACAGAGTCTATCAGAACTTGTCAATTATGTCCACTGGATCACGACAGTGCATTCGTATGTGGTCATCCATTGTACAAGACTTTCTAAGATATGCCAAGGTACCACCATGCATTCCATTGACCGGTTCCTCACCAATGACCTTTAAGACTTTATTCAAAAATTTTTGTTTCTTAAATTGAAATACTTGTGAAATCAGATACGCAAATAGAAATGCCACGAAATCATACACCAAAAGTAAAACGTTATTTCTCGAAAAAAAATTGCATTGAAAAAGCAAACGCAGCCCGGTTAGCTCAGTCGGTAGAGCATGAGACTCTTAATCTCAGGGTCGTGGGTTCGAACCCCACATTGGGCGCAAAAGTCCAGCTTTTGAGCCGACATGGGGGGGACAGTAGGATTCAAATGTACTGTATGAACAGTTTCAAACAGAGTCTATCAGAACTTGTCAATTATGTCCACTGGATCACGACAGTGCATTCGTATGTGGTCATCCATTGTACAAGACTTTCTAAGATATGCCAAGGTACCACCATGCATTCCATTGACCGGTTCCTCACCAATGACCTTTAAGACTTTATTCAAAAATTTTTGTTTCTTAAATTGAAATACTTGTGAAATCAGATACGCTAAGAGAAATGCCACGAAATCATACACCAAAAGTAAATCGTTATTTCTCGAAAAAAAATTGCATTGAAAAAGCAAACGCAGCCCGGTTAGCTCAGTCGGTAGAGCATGAGACTTTTAATCTCAGGGTCGTGGGTTCGAGCCCCACATTGGGCGCAAAAGTCCAGCTTTTGAGCCGACATGGGGGGGACAGTAGGATTCAAATGAACAGTTTCAAACAGAGTCTATCAGAACTTGTCAATCATGTCCACTGGATCACGACAGTGCATTCGTATGTGGTCATCCATTGTACAAGACTTTCTAAGATATGCCAAGGTACCACCATGCATTCCATTGACCGGTTCCTCACCAATGACCTTTAAGACTTTATTCAAAAATTTTTGTTTCTTAAATTGAAATACTTGTGAAATCAGATACGCAAATAGAAATGCCACGAAATCATACACCAAAAGTAAAACGTTATTTCTCGAAAAAAAATTGCATTGAAAAAGCAAACGCAGCCCGGTTAGCTCAGTCGGTAGAGCATGAGACTCTTAATCTCAGGGTCGTGGGTTCGAACCCCACATTGGGCGCAAAAGTCCAGCTTTTGAGCCGACATGGGGGGGACAGTAGGATTCAAATGTACTGTATGAACAGTTTCAAACAGAGTCTATCAGAACTTGTCAATTATGTCCACTGGATCACGACAGTGCATTCGTATGTGGTCATCCATTGTACAAGACTTTCTAAGATATGCCAAGGTACCACCATGCATTCCATTGACCGGTTCCTCACCAATGACCTTTAAGACTTTATTCAAAAATTTTTGTTTCTTAAATTGAAATACTTGTGAAATCAGATACGCAAATAGAAATGCCACGAAATCATACACCAAAAGTAAAACGTTATTTCTCGAAAAAAAATTGCATTGAAAAAGCAAACGCAGCCCGGTTAGCTCAGTCGGTAGAGCATGAGACTCTTAATCTCAGGGTCGTGGGTTCGAGCCCCACATTGGGCGCAAAAGTCCAGCTTTTGAGCCGACATGGGGGGGGGCAGTAGGATTCAAATGTACTGTATGAACAGTTTCAACTACAATCTACCTGAACATGTCAATCATGGCCACTGGATCACGACAGTGCATTCGTATGTGGTCATCCATTGTACAAGACTTTCTAAGATATGCCAAGGTACCACCATGCATTCCATTGACCGGTTCCTCACCAATGACCTTTAAGACTTTATTCAAAAATTTTTGTTTCTTAAATTGAAATACTTGTGAAATCAGATACGCAAATAGAAATGCCACGAAATCATACACCAAAAGTAAAACGTTATTTCTCGAAAAAAAATTGCATTGAAAAAGCAAACGCAGCCCGGTTAGCTCAGTCGGTAGAGCATGAGACTCTTAATCTCAGGGTCGTGGGTTCGAGCCCCACATTGGGCGCAAAAGTCCAGCTTTTGAGCCGACATGGGGGGGACAGTAGGATTCAAATGTACTGTATGAACAGTTTCAAACAGAGTCTATCAGAACTTGTCAATTATGTCCACTGGATCACGACAGTGCATTCGTATGTGGTCATCCATTGTACAAGACTTTCTAAGATATGCCAAGGTACCACCATGCATTCCATTGACCGGTTCCTCACCAATGACCTTTAAGACTTTATTTAAAAATTTTTGTTTCTTAAATTGAAATACTTGTGAAATCAGATACGCAAATAGAAATGCCACGAAATCATACACCAAAAGTAAAACGTTATTTCTCGAAAAAAAATTGCATTGAAAAAGCAAACGCAGCCCGGTTAGCTCAGTCGGTAGAGCATGAGACTCTTAATCTCAGGGTCGTGGGTTCGAGCCCCACATTGGGCGCAAAAGTCCAGCTTTTGAGCCGACATGGGGGGGGCAGTAGGATTCAAATGTACTGTATGAACAGTTTCAACTACAATCTACCTGAACATGTCAATCATGGCCACTGGATCACGACAGTGCATTCGTATGTGGTCATCCATTGTACAAGACTTTCTAAGATATGCCAAGGTACCACCATGCATTCCATTGACCGGTTCCTCACCAATGACCTTTAAGACTTTATTCAAAAATTTTTGTTTCTTAAATTGAAATACTTGTGAAATCAGATACGCTAAGAGAAATGCCACGAAATCATACACCAAATGTAAAACGTTATTTCTCGAAAAAAAATTGCATTGAAAAAGCAAACGCAGCCCGGTTAGCTCAGTCGGTAGAGCATGAGACTCTTAATCTCAGGGTCGTGGGTTCGAGCCCCACATTGGGCGCAAAAGTCCAGCTTTTGAGCCGACATGGGGGGGACAGTAGGATTCAAATGAACACTTTCAAACAGAGTCTATCAGAACTTGTCAATTATGTCCACTGGATCACGACAGTGCATTCGTATGTGGTCATCCATTGTACAAGACTTTCTAAGATATGCCAAGGTACCACCATGCATTCCATTGACCGGTTCCTCACCAATGACCTTTAAGACTTTATTCAAAAATTTTTGTTTCTTAAATTGAAATACTTGTGAAATCAGATACGCAAATAGAAATGCCACGAAATCATACACCAAAAGTAAAACGTTATTTCTCGAAAAAAAATTGCATTGAAAAAGCAAACGCAGCCCGGTTAGCTCAGTCGGTAGAGCATGAGACTCTTAATCTCAGGGTCGTGGGTTCGAACCCCACATTGGGCGCAAAAGTCCAGCTTTTGAGCCGACATGGGGGGGGGCAGTAGGATTCAAATGTACTGTATGAACAGTTTCAACTACAATCTACCTGAACATGTCAATCATGGCCACTGGATCACGACAGTGCATTCGTATGTGGTCATCCATTGTACAAGACTTTCTAAGATATGCCAAGGTACCACCATGCATTCCATTGACCGGTTCCTCACCAATGACCTTTAAGACTTTATTCAAAAATTTTTGTTTCTTAAATTGAAATACTTGTGAAATCAGATACGCAAATAGAAATGCCACGAAATCATACACCAAAAGTAAAACGTTATTTCTCGAAAAAAAATTGCATTGAAAAAGCAAACGCAGCCCGGTTAGCTCAGTCGGTAGAGCATGAGACTCTTAATCTCAGGGTCGTGGGTTCGAGCCCCACATTGGGCGCAAAAGTCCAGCTTTTGAGCCGACATGGGGGGGGCAGTAGGATTCAAATGTACTGTATGAACAGTTTCAACTACAATCTACCTGAACATGTCAATCATGGCCACTGGATCACGACAGTGCATTCGTATGTGGTCATCCATTGTACAAGACTTTCTAAGATATGCCAAGGTACCACCATGCATTCCATTGACCGGTTCCTCACCAATGACCTTTAAGACTTTATTCAAAAATTTTTGTTTCTTAAATTGAAATACTTGTGAAATCAGATACGCTAAGAGAAATGCCACGAAATCATACACCAAAAGTAAATCGTTATTTCTCGAAAAAAAATTGCATTGAAAAAGCAAACGCAGCCCGGTTAGCTCAGTCGGTAGAGCATGAGACTCTTAATCTCAGGGTCGTGGGTTCGAGCCCCACATTGGGCGCAAAAGTCCAGCTTTTGAGCCGACATGGGGGGGGCAGTAGGTTTCAAATGTACTGTATGAACAGTTTCAAACAGAGTCTATCAGAACTTATCAATTATGTCCACTGGATCACGACAGTGCATTCGTATGTGGTCATCCATTGTACAAGACTTTCTAAGATATGCCAAGGTACCACCATGCATTCCATTGACCGGTTCCTCACCAATGACCTTTAAGACTTTATTCAAAAATTTTTGTTTCTTAAATTGAAATACTTGTGAAATCAGATACGCTAAGAGAAATGCCACGAAATCATACACCAAAAGTAAATCGTTATTTCTCGAAAAAAAATTGCATTGAAAAAGCAAACGCAGCCCGGTTAGCTCAGTCGGTAGAGCATGAGACTCTTAATCTCAGGGTCGTGGGTTCGAGCCCCACATTGGGCGCAAAAGTCCAGCTTTTGAGCCGACATGGGGGGGACAGTAGGATTCAAATGAACACTTTCAAACAGAGTCTATCAGAACTTGTCAATCATGTCCACTGGATCACGACAGTGCATTCGTATGTGGTCATCCATTGTACAAGACTTTCTAAGATATGCCAAGGTACCACCATGCATTCCATTGACCGGTTCCTCACCAATGACCTTTAAGACTTTATTCAAAAATTTTTGTTTCTTAAATTGAAATACTTGTGAAATCAGATACGCTAAGAGAAATGCCACGAAATCATACACCAAAAGTAAATCGTTATTTCTCGAAAAAAAATTGCATTAAAAAAGCAAACGCAGCCCGGTTAGCTCAGTCGGTAGAGCATGAGACTCTTAATCTCAGGGTCGTGGGTTCGAGCCCCACATTGGGCGCAAAAGTCCAGCTTTTGAGCCGACATGGGGGGGGCAGTAGGTTTCAAATGTACTGTATGAACAGTTTCAAACAGAGTCTATCAGAACTTATCAATTATGTCCACTGGATCACGACAGTGCATTCGTATGTGGTCATCCATTGTACAAGACTTTCTAAGATATGCCAAGGTACCACCATGCATTCCATTGACCGGTTCCTCACCAATGACCTTTAAGACTTTATTCAAAAATTTTTGTTTCTTAAATTGAAATACTTGTGAAATCAGATACGCTAAGAGAAATGCCACGAAATCATACACCAAAAGTAAATCGTTATTTCTCGAAAAAAAATTGCATTGAAAAAGCAAACGCAGCCCGGTTAGCTCAGTCGGTAGAGCATGAGACTCTTAATCTCAGGGTCGTGGGTTCGAGCCCCACATTGGGCGCAAAAGTCCAGCTTTTGAGCCGACATGGGGGGGACAGTAGGATTCAAATGAACACTTTCAAACAGAGTCTATCAGAACTTGTCAATCATGTCCACTGGATCACGACAGTGCATTCGTATGTGGTCATCCATTGTACAAGACTTTCTAAGATATGCCAAGGTACCACCATGCATTCCATTGACCGGTTCCTCACCAATGACCTTTAAGACTTTATTCAAAAATTTTTGTTTCTTAAATTGAAATACTTGTGAAATCAGATACGCAAATAGAAATGCCACGAAATCATACACCAAAAGTAAAACGTTATTTCTCGAAAAAAAATTGCATTGAAAAAGCAAACGCAGCCCGGTTAGCTCAGTCGGTAGAGCATGAGACTCTTAATCTCAGGGTCGTGGGTTCGAGCCCCACATTGGGCGCAAAAGTCCAGCTTTTGAGCCGACATGGGGGGGACAGTAGGTTTCAAATGTATTGTATGAACAGTTTCAAACAGAGTCTATCAGAACTTGTCAATCATGTCCACTGCATCACGACAGTGCATTCGTATGTGGTCATCCATTGTACAAGACTTTCTAAGATATGCCAAGGTACCACCATGCATTCCATTGACCGGTTCCTCACCAATGACCTTTAAGACTTTATTCAAAAATTTTTGTTTCTTAAATTGAAATACTTGTGAAATCAGATACGCAAATAGAAATGCCACGAAATCATACACCAAAAGTAAAACGTTATTTCTCGAAAAAAAATTGCATTGACAAAGCAAACGCAGCCCGGTTAGCTCAGTCGGTAGAGCATGAGACTCTTAATCTCAGGGTCGTGGGTTCGAGCCCCACATTGGGCGCAAAAGTCCAGCTTTTGAGCCGACATGGGGGGGACAGTAGGATTCAAATGAACACTTTCAAACAGAGTCTATCAGAACTTGTCAATCATGTCCACTGGATCACGACAGTGCATTCGTATGTGGTCATCCATTGTACAAGACTTTCTAAGATATGCCAAGGTACCACCATGCATTCCATTGACCGGTTCCTCACCAATGACCTTTAAGACTTTATTCAAAAATTTTTGTTTCTTAAATTGAAATACTTGTGAAATCAGATATGCAAAGAGAAATCCCACGAAATCATACACCAAATGTAAAACGGTATTTCTCGAAAAAAAATTGCATCGAAAAAGCAAACGCAGCCCGGTTAGCTCAGTCGGTAGAGCATGAGACTCTTAATCTCAGGGTCGTGGGTTCGAGCCCCACATTGGGCGCAATGTTTAAGCTTCTGAGCTGTCTTTGCAGGGAATGTAGGATTCAAATGTACTATATGACATGTTTCAAATACAGTCTGCCTGAACTCATCAATTGTAGCTGTGTTACTTCTCAAACGTCCTTTGTTTCCAGTTTCTGTCTGTGCACAGCTGAGAATTTCAGGATTTGAACTTCTCTTTCTAGCTCTTTTTTTTTTTTTTTTTTTTTAAACTTTCTTTACCATTGCAGTCACTTCGAATGTGAACAGCAGCATGCATAATTATGAATGCCTTCCAGCAGAGAATGTCTAAAAATACATGGGAACAATACTATGGCTCTCTGTCTTTGAAGGTTGACTTTTTACTCTCCCTTTTAGAATATATTCAGAACAACTGTAAACACTGTTAATGTTGATGTATATGAACAATATGTTGGACAACCCAGTTCTTACTGACCATAAACTGTTCTTTAACTTCGTGGATTTGAGCCTCACATTGGGTGCAAAGCTTATTTTTGTGGAATGGGGGCAGTCCATTGCCACAGCAGGGGTGCCAATGTAGTAGTTCCTGCCAAACAATTCCAGGTGCCTGGTAAAAATGTTGAACATGGTTCAACTTTTGCGGCAACACAACATGACGTCATCCACCAAGGTGCAACATTTGTCAATTACATACACGGAAGCCCACCTTTCTGGTGGATTACTATGTAATGTGAACACCATATTTCTACGGTTAACCTCAGGTCTTTCATGACAAAACATAAAACAGTTAACCCCTGTGATAACTGAGTTGTAAAAAATTAAGGTATAAATCAACTTACTCCAACTGGACTTCCTGGATGGTATTTAATTGTCTCACCAATGCCCCCACCAATGCAGCTGCTTGCTTGCCACTTTTAACACAGTGCTGTTTTTGCTGATAAGTTGTCACAGAAGGCCACAGAAGAGGACTGCACTTAAGAGGGACTGTTTGAAAAATGAAAAACTACAAACTATTTTGTTAAAATAAAAAATGTATACATTTGTCATTAGAATGAAAATAAACCCACAAATAGATCATATATTTATGGGAGTCTGATTCTTGGTATATTTATTGTTGTGATAACCAATAAATTATCAGCTTTTATAAGCACAGGACAGACCTTCAACTAACCTTAGTCATTTCTAAGACTTGAACACGACGTGCTGCAATTGGGAGTGTGTGAATACTAGTTAGTATACAAGTAGAACAGTTGAAATCTATAGCCAACAGTAACTGATAAATGATTCCAGATTCAACTACTCCAAATAAGTAGTATATATGCAAACTTGCCACCACTTTTATATAATTAAACATCTAGTTTAAAATCTATTCAAAAGTACCAATTTGGAACATGACAGATAGTATCCATGAGTGTACCCCCTTCAAGAACTCATCCAATAGGGCTGTGGGGGTATGTCAGACAAGTGATCTTAAGAGACCATTGTAATAGAATTATATAATGTCATACTATTACATAAGTATATTACTACAATTACAGGACAATAATAGATGGGGAATTGTTATCAGTTATTCTTAGTGGTTTATTACACTCTTACAGTAAAAAAGTAAACATCCAGAGCATTTTAAAAGGGTGTGCTTATGTATTCACATTATATGAAAATAAAGTAATTAAAAAAATAAAAAATAAACCAGTTCAATTAAAGCAGACAAAGGAGACATTTTTGTATGAACTGAAACAGTTGATTGATCTAAAAACCCAAAGTATTTTCAAGGGAAAGAAACATAATGGACTGGACAACTTAAAATGAGTGAAAACTGCCTTTTACAGTGCTGTTCTCATCAATAGGCTTAAAAACAAATGAAACTCCATTTGCTGTTACATACCAAAAATATCTTACTCATAACAATATTCAAACTGAAAAATCTGACGCAAAAAGGAAAGTACTTGGCTCTCACATGACAACAACAAAATAGTGTCCCAATCAGAATTTAAATAGGACATGAGGCAATGGTGATTATCAAAGCACAATACTGTCTACTTCAAAATGTGTCACAATGTGTTGTGCAAAAAAGCAGAGAGCTAAAGGAAGACATTCATTTTACAATCCTCTCATGTCTCTGTTAACACTGTTTAGTCAAGTAAAACCTACATGAACTTTTCATAAGTGTGTAAAAGTACACATTTTCAGCACTGGAACAACCACAAAATCAGCAATGGAAGTGTTCTCCTTTAGTCAAAGTTGACCACTGTGGTAATTCTATATCAATCCCAATAATTTTAAAAGATTTTATTTGAACTTTTCTGAACCTTTCTGTGTTTTCATGGGACTCATCTCATCCATGTCCCTCGACTGATCCCACTAACAGGGGGCATTCCAGGTGGCAGTGGAGGTGGTAGCTGATTGTGTCCTGCGGTTGTTGGTGGGGGGTACCCACTAGCCAAACCGGATGCCATCCCCATGACTGAGGGTGGTGGAGGAGCAAGCAGGTAGCTATAGGCAGAGAGTGGGGGAGTGTGATAGGCTGTGGTGCCTGGGGGGTAGGGGTGGTAACCAAGTGGTGGGGCACAGGCTTGGGGTACAGAGGTGTAACAGGAGCCTTCTGTCTTCATCATGGACTGGAGCTTCTGGTAGCCTTCGCTGGACACCAAGGAGCTAGAGGTGGGAAGGTCCATTGGGGGAGGAGGTGGAGGAGGTGGGCAGTGGGGTAAAGGTGGGGGGTTTGGTTTAGAGGGGAGATCTGGGGTGGGTAGGTTGGAAAAAGGGAGTTTATGATTGGTTGGAGAGAAGAGAGATGCAGTAATGCATATTCATTACAAGATTGCTGTTAGTTTGCATCTTAAAATAAGTGATACGATTTTAAAATGTTTAAAATGCAATGTTGAGGTGTTTATTGCCACACACCAAACACACACACACGCACAAAAAGGCCTTGCTAATATGAGGAGATCCGTACTTGAGCTGAGAATTAAGGCCATTAGTGTGGAGGCTTTGGGTTGACTTAGCAGGACTGGTGAGGCATGTGAAATGCCATTTCTGTTATTAGCAGACTTAGATGAACATGGCTGGAAGTCATATCTTATTTGAGCACTAATGTCTGCTGGGCATGGCTCTGTTGCATTTCAGCTCCCTCTGGAGACAATCCACTGTCATTCTAACCAGTGTGTCAGTGGACATGTGAGTGTCATGATCATGGCTCATGCTTGGCTGTTTTCTCCACTCTGCTGTCTTTAAGTGGCAGATCTTATCTCTGCTGGATCTCCCCGTCTCTCAGAAGAGTGAAATTCAACTCACTCACTCAAAGTTTGTTGCTACATTGATCCTCACTGAGCTGTTTTTCTAATATGCTTAAATTACACAAAAAATGAAAAGTGTGACTTCTGACTGGAGATCTGAACATCAGCAAAACTGTGGCATGAACAGAACATGACATAGCTCTTTTTTTCTCCTTTTTAAAAATAGTGTGGACTTGTGTACTTTGTTTGTGTCCTTTGGGGACAAATAAAGTAATTGATTAGTAGATAGGTTTCTAAGAGTGTGTTTAAAGAAAATGTGCGTGGAGAGGCAGGTATATAATATATACATATAATATTTCACAAAATTTTCTAAGAACTTCTAAAAATGAACCTCATACTGAAAGGCTGCATTTATTCAAGACAATATGAAACCTTGGATAAAGTAATTTGAGACATTTACATTTTTTTCCTAGTCTCACCAAACTCACTGCTGGTACTTCCTGCCTTAACATATGTTGTGGTGTAGTAGTGCCGTGCCAAACTGCCCATTGTCACTAAACAACCAAACTAGCAGTAAAATAAAGTTTAAAATAACGGATACGCTGATTAAAAATTATTATTAAGAATTCAGGAGAAACTTCTTGTGTTAATCAGTTACACTTTCTATTGAAATCGTGAGATTTCATTAATTAATCTTTTCATTAATGTGTATCTAACCTCATGCCTTCCTGTATAAACACTACATATTTTGTAGAGTGAATGATATTGGATATAAATAAACAGACTAATCAGTTTGAATTGTTAATATAGTGTTTCAGTGTCAAGGTGTTTTTAAAACCATGCGAGTACGACTGGTGGTGTGTTTAATAAGAGTTAAGAGCAGGAGACACTGACCTGGATTCATAGAGATCAGAGGAGGAGGGGGGGGTGGAGGAGGAGGTGGAGGTGGTGGAGGTTCTAGATTTGGTAGCTCTAGAAAACAAAACACAATAAAAGAGGAGACATTGATTAAGAAAAACGAAAAAAGAAAAAAAAAAAAAAAAAAACATTGCTGAAATTACAGTATGGGTCAATGAGCTTTAACTAAATTGTGAGTCCTTCACTATGTTTTGTATCTGATAACCAGCTAGAATGTATACTTACTATTGGGTTTGCTGTCATCTTTGGGAGATGGCTAAAAAAGACAATGAAAAGAAAAAAAGAGACAGAGTCAGAAAAAGCAGCATTTAAGGGATAAAATGAGATAAAACACATGCTAAAACAGGTTGAGATGTGTTTACCACAAGTCCACTCACCTGGGCTGGTCTGGGTGGTCTGGGGCTGGTCTGAGGGGAAGCTTTCTTGGTCAGTGGTGGGACTGAGGGAGATAGGATGGAAGGCGGTGGGGCGTTTTCCCCAGTCCCAAGCCCTCCATCAGGAATCTGCTGCTTGGCCTGAGAATACAAGTCCAAGATCTGATGGCAGATATCTTTGATATAGAGGAGAGCCAGAGAGAAAAGGAAAAGCAAATAGGATCAAGAGGAAAGATTAGAAAAGCTTATGTAACATATATATTATAAACAGAGTGGCAGTATTCCCATTACCTTCCAGCACCTCCACGGGCACATCATGGACAAACTGCTCCCACCAGCGACGAGACGACTGCTTGGATGTCCACTCCTGAATGTCGAATTTAGAGAGACGACCAGCCAAATACATGACAGCCACTGCTACAATCTGTGGCTCCCACTGTAGGACCACCATGGTGCAGAGGCTGGGGAAGGCAGTAAAGGACATTATTATTATTATTAATATTATTATTATTATTATCATAAGTTCCTTTGTACACATCTGTCAATCTGCTAACATCTGGCATATAATGCATTACAAAGAGTTGCAGCAGAAAGCAAATTTGAAGTGAATATGAGAACAGGGGAGAGTAAATGTTCTGAATAATGACATCAAATTTTAATATTGTAGTGAACCTCAAAATTTCATGTATGTATACTGGTCTCAAGCTCACCTGTCATTCACAAAGGTCCAGGCCATCTGAACCAGCTTCTGCACTTTGTTCTTGTCACCTGAAAAACACAATTTATTTCTCTATCAGCTACACATTCTAAATTTCAATTTAACCGCACATCCTGACAGACATATTTAAAATCACCCTGTGGACTTTTCAGGAAAGAAGGAAACATCTTATATGATAAAACTTATATATATATATATATTTTAAATTAATACTATTTGCATATTCATATATTCTGGATTTATTCCATGAGGATGAAGATGTAAATGTCATTTTAATCATTTTTAACAAGGTAATTGAAGTTTTTCAGGAAAAAAACACAGACACAGATTCTCTATATTTGAAGCAAACTAAAGCATCCTTACCATCAACTGACACAGTCTTGAGTATGCCTAATATTTTGCCCAAGTGGCACAGAAATGAACAGAGACAGATTACCTTTAAGCTGCTTTGCATAGCGCAGCAGGAACTGGTAGGGATGCTCCACTTGCAGGTCAAACTTTATGGTCTGCAGCAGGATGCGCTCCAACACCATCACCTCCTCCTGTTGGGCAAAGCAATGTTCCTTGAGCAAATTGTGACAGACTTTATAAGAAAAGCCCCCTCAGCTTTCCACAGGTATATACAGTTACACTCTGCTGGTTGTCTGTCAAAATTCTGAAGTTATAAGAAGAGGCTGTCTGTAGTGTGACTACATAAAATGCACATTTTTAGTAAATGCAGGATATAAAACTCATCTATAACATCCTCTGACATTTGTTGGATTTGTTTTAACTCAACACTAAGAAATGTCTGTAGATTGATGAGGACATCCCATCACATGCAAACAGCATTATCTTAGGAAGCAAATGCAAAACACATGTTTTTCCACTTTCATTATGGCTAATGATGCTTCCTGAAAACAAAATAATGTGTAGCTGATGCTGATACAGCACAAATTATGATTTAAGACACATTTTTAAATCACACAGTTCAGCGTACAAAGTGTCAGAAAACATATTTATACATCAAAGCTTACTGGCTGGAATTGAAGTGGCGACATTGTGGCTACATGTTAAGCATCCTGGCTCATCAGTACACCCCCTCAATCATCCTTCATTTATAAAATACATAATCACAAACCATAAGCAAATAAATTGCACTGCATCGGCTTTATAGACAAGTCAAAATAAACAAAACAGCTTTTCTTTCAAAGGAAGTCTTCCATAACTTGTTAATGAGCACCAGATAAGCCTGTTTTGTGCATCTGAACATCAGTTACAACCCTCCTCTTCCTCATACTATTATATACATGACTAGTCAATGTGCCCTTGAATGATGAAATCACCACCATCTCCCCTCTTTCGTTCTACTGTGTGTATGAAGTTTCTTTATTTTTAACAGAATGTCCTGTACCTCACAGAAGTGTTATGGAGGATTGTTTGCTTCATGACAAAGTGACAACACCAGCATGACTGTTCATGTTATTTCCATTCAGAAAACTAAGAAGACATATAATTGCTATGTTTGAGGATAGTCTTCTTAGTTTTATTTCTTTTGTTGTTGTTGTTTTTTTTTACTTCAGTTGTTTTTTTTTATTTTTTATTTTTGTTACAAACCTTGGGATCATCTCCAAACTGTGCAAACTGGATATCGTTGAGCAGGCTGCGCGCTGTCTTGATGATGTCTTTGCACTTCTTCGGTGTTTCCTCCACTTTGCCTGCTAGGAAAAGGCAGCATCCTCCTGTCACCTAAACATACATACATCAAGTTAGGAAGAAAAGGGACTATTTCAGAATGTACAGTAAATTCCGTTTTCACAGCCTATTTGAGAAATTTATAGATGATGCTAAGGAAGAGTTAAAAGTATGAAACAGATTACTTTAGAGTGCATTATAGTTCCGTATTTACTCTTCCAGTAATTTCCAGAAAAAATTATGGGCTTGAGATTAAATGTATGCTCAATGGTACAAATGTGCAGTGGTTGCTTTATGGAACACCATAGTGTTGCTATACATCCCAGCACTGTTGATTTTTTTCACAGTGGATAGATGAAGTCTCATCATAAACTCAATAAATGGTGGCACACAGGTCTCCATATACTTACATATCTAGGGAACTGCTTGAAGGAGTGGAACATGTAGAAGCGATGGAAATAAACAATTCCAGTTGCCAGTGTTTCATAGTGTCTGCAGTCAGAGAGGTTAAGAGGTCTGACGGGAGAGTTTTTAACAATAGTAGACAGTGGTCACTTCGCAAACTAGACTCAGGATGGGCTGCTTGCCTGACAGAGCCTAAAACTGCATCCCACTTGGTCTTTACCTTGAGAGGCAGCTGGATTTGTGAGATCACAACAACACAAGAATATGCCAGAATCCTTTTCCAAACTGTTTCCAAAGACGACTTCTCAGATGGTTCTGTGTAACAAGCCGTCTTATGTGTCAGGTTAACTTGGTCTTGCTAGAATTTTACTTTGTCAGGCCAGAAGATGTTTAAAGGACAGGTTCACAATTTTTCCAAGTCTGTCTTAAAACAACAGTCAAGTGTCCATATGAACAGTGAAAGAGGTTTTCCTCGCTATAATCATTCCTCCTATTCATGCTGGCTATTAAAAGATTCCCTTCAAATGTGCTTTCAATGTCCCAAATCCACAGTCATTTTATGCAATAATGCATTTTAAAGTTGATATGAAGCTTCTATGAGGCTTCATCAGTCTGAGTTAGTCATATCAAGTGGATATCTGACACATTTACAGTCTTTTTAGCATCAAATTCTCCTCTTTGTGTTTCTCCATTGAGCTGCAGGTGGAAGTATATTAACAAAAAGAGGGACTTTAGTACTAAAAAGACTGTAACGTTGAAAGATATCTAATTGATTTGACTCATTTCGATGCTGAAGATTCATATTAGCTTCAGACAAACTTTTAAATACAAGGAGGACTGTGGATTTTGTCCCCCATCACTTACACTGTAGGGATCTTATAATGGTCAGTATGAACAGGAGGGATGATTACAACAATACAAACCTATTTCAGAGTTCATTTGGGCTCCTGACTGTTGTTTTAAGAAAAACTGTGAACCCGTCCTTTAAGGCATTTGCAATGATTGGTAGCTGCTGTTAAACTTATATACACACACATGATCTAATGGCTTTCACACAGAGCAAGGACGATGTCCACAAGATATTTATACTAATTTATATATTAGTTTACTGTTTTGAACAATGTAAGAGCACAAGATAGCCTTTAGCCTACAGCACAACACCAGACTGTCACATGAACCAGCCATAGAAACGTGTGTTTCACACACCAGCTCATCTGTTACACAGTATAATAACGTAAGCTGTGTGTACCAGGTGATTCAATCACCAGTATCTGTCATGTAGGTAACAATAACAATATATTTTCCAACAAAGGATACAGTCCAAGCCTTGTGCCCACGTCAAAGATGAACCGAGCCCCTTCTCTTCGGTACCGGGCCTCAGTGGCAGGGTCCAGTCCCTCTGACTGCGACGGGGTGTGGGCCAGGTCCTTTTTGTCCCAGTACCAGCATGGTTTGATGTGGTCCAGGGCGGCCGGGTCCCTCCTGTCCCAGAATAAGCAGGGTCTGATGTGGTCCAGGGTGTCCTTTTGGTCCTGCTAGCAACAGGACTTCTAGCAGCAGGACTTCTTGAGCCTGTAGTTTCTCTTTTCCGGATGTAATGTGTTGAAGAAAACAGCATTTAAGCTGCTAGCTGCTATTAACGTTACACCGAGTTACTGTGCTGCAATGCAAGTGACAAAAACAATTACTCCAAACCGAGACAAAATGTGTTGAAATTGGCCCCCGTTACCTTTAGACAGTAATGACAGAAGTTAATACATGTGAAGTGTATAAGAGAAGCATTCCCACTGATGTAGAAACAGTTAAATATGTTAGATGTGCTGTAGTAGCAGCTGTGTACTCCATCCAAACAAAGACCACCGGACTACACCGAAGCCTTATTTGTGATTGACAAAGTTTGAACCAATGATTGTAGCGCAAACATTACCATATATGGTCGTTTTAATCTTTCTAAAAGTAAGCGTCCAGTTGCAACGCGTGGTGGGACGAGACTTGTTAAATTTACATAAATCAGCAGTTTTTAACCAATCGTTGTCACGTTCTGTTACCCTATAACCAATCGGAATGCCAGAGATCGATGTTGTTTTTGTGGGCGTATACTCATGGCTACTCCAATGACCAGCGAGAGTCAGTCAAGTTAGGCTTCAGTGCAGGCAGGAACAGAGGAACTGCTGCTGTCACTTAAAAAAGGTAATGACTGAATCGCAGAAAAATGTTTATGGTTTTGGTTTTGAAAAGTTGTGACTTAGTGTTCAATGCTGTCTCTATGTGAACGCGTGTGTGTGGTTTAGAGGCAGCTGTGTTTTAGCAGGCGAGGCTAACCAATCCAGCAGATTAGCCCCTTCTAAAAACTCAGGCTGATCCTTTATGACTTGACAGCTTAGCAGCTAACAGCTAGCCTGGTATGGTTTAGTCCGTGCAGCCAGTAGAGATGGATGAGCGCTGCAGCCTGCTCCAGTTACGCCTCTGCTCGGATGGGCGTGATGCCTCTATGCTAGTAAACTAGCTGCTGGCCTAGTGGAAAGCTGCAAAAAATAACCTGAGGGGCGAACTAGTAATCTAGTAGGCTGTCGGCTTGTAAATGGTTGGAATATAAAAAAGTCTTGCTAATATCTCACTTAACATATATCTAAATATTAACACCAGCTTGCTATAGTGAATATATAGAAAGAAAACACTGTTTAAACGGATTCATTTTAATATATAGTGTGATGACATGTAGTTACATGTAATACTTCCTACAAAGGAGCTGAATTTCACACTAGACAAACCACACTGACATGCTAACTGAGTCATTAGCTTAAAGAACACCAGATGAAGCTTTACTCTGTTACTGTTATTTCATGTATGGTTACCTGGTTCATTGTAGTGAATAGCATCCAGGTAAGCTTTGGTATGAACACAAAAGTTTTGTCTACATGGTTATATACATTTTTAAGCAATATTGCTCCCAAAAATGCTTTAAACGATAGGTTCACAAAGTCTGTCTTAAACAAGTCAGGAGTCTAAATGAACATTGAAACGTGTTTTTCTTGCTGTAATCATTCCTCCTGTTCACGCTGACCGTTCACAGATTCCCTCATAATGCACTTACAATGTAAGTGATGGGGGCCAAAATCCACAGTCTTCCTCTGTGCAAAATGTATTTAAAAGTTTATCTGAAGCTAACATGAAGCTTCGGCATCCAAATGAGTCAAATCAATTAGATATCTTTCAACGTTACAGTCTTTTTAGTGCTAAAGTCCCTCTTTTTGTTAATATACTTCCGCCATAGCTCAACAGGGAAACACTGTCTGAGGAAACACAAAGAGGTAATTTGATGCTACAAAGACTGCAAATGTGTCAGATATCCACTTGATGTGACTAACTCAGACTGCTGAAGCCTCATAGAAAGTTCACAGAAACTTTAAAATGCATTTTTGCACAATGACTGTGTGGACACACTGTGGATTTGAGCTTCCATCACTTCCATTGAAAGCACATTTGAAGGGAATCTTTTAATAGCCAGCATGAACAGGAGGAATGATTAGAGCGAGGAAAACCTCTTTCACTCTTCATACGGACACCTTACTGAAAAATTGTGAGCCTGTCCTTTAAACAGTAGCACTTTGTACATGACGTGACTGATTTACAGGTTTCAAAAATCTAAATGTTTCATTGGCTCTGAGACCTGGTCTGTGGTTGTCTGCTAAACCACATGTTCAACATTGATTTCCTGCGAGTTCGCTTACACAGCTCTCTGTGTTTGCTATTTTGAAAGAGAGAAAATAACTAGGAGAGGGATAAGACAGGTGTGTTAATTTAGTTTTTTCTTATTGTCAACAAATTCAATGAAAATACCTACATGAACAGCTTCCTGACTTCCTGTCCTGTCTGACACTTGGACCCAAGCCCAGTGGTTCCTACTGAAGACATAACATGTTACGAATTCAGTTACTTTTCAAAGGGAGCTCATTAATGTCCACCTGGCCATTGTAGTTTTATTACAACAAATTAATATATATCTGATTTGGCTAACAATAATAAAAGTATATGATTTTGACAGCATTGACCTACCACTCATAGCCCTCAGTGGTTTTCAATAAAAGCATTTCCTTTTTTGGGTTAAAAGTGAAATATAGTGCAATTATATATATATAAATACTCCTGAGTTGATACTGAGTTGTGACTTTTCTTGTTTTCATTCTGCATCCTTGTGCATTTTTTATGAATTCATGTACATTTGGTTAACAGTGGCTGCCTGAGGCTCTGCACTTCTTGTAGGTTACTGGCTGTGGACCACAGTGACAACTGCTACTGAATGTCACCGAGCAGCTGTCTAGTGTGTGAGTGAATGCTTGTGAGACAGTGAGACAGAAACATTGGGTCTGTCGGCTGCTAGTTGGAAAAGTGGATGGACTTTCTGTTAGACAGAAAAAGACCCCAACTGCCAAAAATGGCCTCCGTCACTTCCTTTGCTTTTGTAAACTGTCTGGATTGTGAAATGGTGTGTAATTGTGTGTGCGTGTGTGTGTGTGCCCATGTGTGTGTGTGCATGCTCGCATTTGTTTGTGTGACAGAGAGAGAGAGAGAGAGAGAGCAAGTGGGGTGAGCAGCTGCACAGGGTAAAGGAATTCATATTAGTCGTGCTAAGGCCTGTAGGGAATTGAATTGGTCCGTATAAACTGGACATTGACACCTGGTATATTTAGAGGTGTCATTCTGCTGGTGTAAAAGCTGTTGGACTAACACTGTAACTAACCCCACTTAATGAAATATCAGTCTGTCACTGAAGTGTCGGGATGTGTGTTCTTAGAAAGACCAGTGCTGAATCGGTATATCAGTTTTATTCTCCTGTACAATATTAATTATTCACCTACCGTTATACTGGTGCATAGCTGAAACAATTGCTGTAACTCTTCATTAAGCAGCAAAACATAGAATGTTGTTCACAGTGAAGAGATGGTTTAAAAAAAAAAATCCAACATAGACCAAAAGATTGTATAGTGCAAAGTTTGTTGAGACAGTGTTGTTGCTGGTGGTGGTAATGCTAGCAACTTACTCCATCACCTCAGCAGAAAAACATGTGTTGGAATACCAATGGTGTATGCGATTGTATACTATGCTTGTCAAGCTGTTGCGCTTGCGAAACAGTGAAGCCAAATGGTCAGACATCACTTGAAGAGGCATTTGCTTGGAGCACTGCTTACTACAGGAAAACCAAGCAGTGGAGCAACATCACGAACGAACGCAATCCACTGATACACCGAAGGACATGGTCCCGCTACAGACAGATGAGAAAGATTTGGTTCAGAGCAATGATTAAAGCACTGGATAGAAGGTATGTTTTACTGGGGTGGAAATACTTCAGCCAGACTGCTATCCCAACATTATACCAATGACACCAAAGCAAGCTGGAAGCGGAGCTACGTACAGTCGCCCACTTTTCTACTACAACAGACCTGTGGTCAAGTTGCACAATGGAGCCATAAGTTAGCGTAACGGTGCACTTCATCAGCGATGACTGGGAGCTGCACAATCACTGTTGGCAGATGTCGTATTTGAACCTGGGGACTGGGAGAAGAGAGGCAGGTGGTCCTAACAGCTGACAGTGGGACCAACATCATGAAAACAATCAGAAGATTGGAGAAGACTTCAACGCTTTGGACACAGGCTTCACCTTGCCATAGGTAAATATGAATGTCTGTATTATTGAATGCAAATATGTCCTCTTGTACTCCTGGAAAATGAAGAGGACCTGGCAATTGCTCGGGCTGAACTGGGCCTGCCAAAGCACCAGCTTGCAACAGACGCCTACATGGTGGAGATCACAAGAAAAGATAATCCCAAGAATGATTGAGTGGGAGAGAGCCATAAGTCAGATGCTGACAAGAAAACAAGGCACTTGGTGCCCAGCTGGCAGGGCATGGATGTGCTGAAGGCAGAAAACAAGGTGTTGAGCCCACTCCAGGAGTTCACAGATGCCTGTCTGGTGAACGCTATGTTAGTGTCTCATACCTCAAGCCAGTACTCCTTCTCTTCAATTACATCGTTCTTGCTGACGGAGAAAATCACACTCAACTGACCAAGGACATGAAGACAAGCCATTCTAATCTTCGTGAATGAAAAGTACTCATATCCTGGCACAGATAACCTGCTATAAACATGGCATCTCTTCTTGATCTTTGCTTCAAAAACTTCCTACATCAAGAATGAAAAGGTGAATGACATCAAAGCCAGAGCAGTAGCAGAGATGAAATCACTGCTGACAGAGCAACAGGCAGGCACCACTGGCACTTTATCAGCTCTCCCAAGGGCTGTAGCAGCTGCAGCGGCAACAGCAGGTGAACCTGAGGTAAAAAAAATAAATAAATAAAGACCGGCCAGCTTTTTCAAAAAGCTGAAAAGCAGAACAACTCTCTCAGATGTGGAAACTGTTCAAGTGGAGCTGAGAAGTCTGCAGTGCATTTGGCTGAGCACGCTAACAGTTTGGAGAAGCAGACAGGAGTAACAGCAAGGAAGCTAAGCACTGTGCTGCTGTGGACAGGACCAGCAGCAAAACATATTTTAGCCACCTAAATAAAGGCTCACCTAAAAAAAACAACAACAAAAAAAACAATATCAATTTAAGTGTATGCTATATTTATAAAACGTTCACTACTTTACCTTGTCGTCAGAAAGCACTTTCCTTTGGCACTACGTTTTCTCAATTGCAGAACTTCCGTATTTCCGTATGCACACTGCACACGCCGCAGCAGCTCTTTCTGATCGAAAAAAATCTGATCTGTGGTCTTTGTGGTGCTCAAAACATTGAAAAATGACTTCTCTTTTTTTTTTCGACAACATTGTTCCTGTTACTCTGGATAATCCACAGACCTCACTGTCAGCAGTTTTAATATAATAATAATTCTTACATAGAAAGTACAGTTAACAGTGTATTCAGTGGTTTATTGAGAGCAACGAGGACTGTTTATGTTTATGTCGTTTTTGGATCCTATGATTACCACATGTGAAATTTCATTCATTGTATTTGGGTAACACCGGAAGTCGCACACACACACACACACACAAATCTCAAACATGAAGACAAAAAAAAAAACAACTATCTGGCTGCAATGTACCAATAGAAGGAAATGATAAAGCAATATTATTTATGTACCTTGTCATGAAATGTTTGTGTTGAATTCCTGGTAATATAGCATACCATACCATAAATTACAGCTTTTAACTTCACCAAGTCCTCTTAACTCAGGGTCCAGCTCTTTCCAGAGTTGTCAACTGCAACCCACAAGCTGAACTTTACTTCAGCTGTTGCGTAACATTTTAGCCCCTCTGTAATAGTGTGTTATTCACCCTAATCTATATCAGTTATGGGTGTAAAATTTCATTCTTGGCCGCACAGCTCTTCACCGGTACTCCATGCTTTGTTCACCAAAGTATAAATAAGGCTGATTTATAACTCAGTGAAGCTTTTTCTCGGAAGAAGCGTCAGAAGAATGGCACACTCATGCCACAAACTCTTTCTTAGAAATACTTAATAGAACAATGGAAAGGTGAAGTGTGGCTCTGGGCACTTATTAGAGCCAGCCTACCTGTCTGCTTTGTCTCTGTGGTTTGGGGGCAGAGTGAGTTCGAGATTACTGAGGACATTAGAGAAACTTTATTCATTTTATTTTAAATGTCCACAACTTCTTTTAATCAGTGGAAGAAAGAAAATGAAGTTAAAAGCATCATGTTTACATCTTAATTTCATTAGAGTTTCACACAGTGAGCAGCACAGTGATTTATTGGTGATATCACAAAGTAAGTGGCTAACCGTAATAATGATGTGTCTCCTCAGCACCAGTTGTCCATCCAGCACCATGGGAAAGAAGAGTCGAGTGAAGACTCAGAAGTCGGGCTCAGGAGCCAGCGCTGTGGTTTCCCCAAAGGAGATGATGAACCTCATCTCTGAACTGCTGCAGAGTATGTTTATTCTCAACTTCCACACACTGCAGGGTCTCCTACCAGCAACCGATAATGTTATATGTGCTTCACAAAGTCTCATCATTTACTGCACTGAAAACATTAAGTTCAAAAGTCCATTAATGTTTGTAGTGTTCAGTTAATGGTGCTTTGTTATTTCATTCTAATATCATGACCCACTGCTTATTTATAGCGTAGCAGTTTATGTCACACCTGCTTGACCAGTCATGATGGACAGTGATGCCAGCAACCCTTGAAAGTACCTGGAACTCCGTTTAGTATCACCATCTTAGCAGAGCCAAAATGTAGTTCCAGGAACTGGTCCCCAAAGCGGGTGGACACAAGCAGAACCAGTGACAGTGAATACACCTGGCTGCCCTATAAACATTGATGATTCAAGTCATCAGTCAAGAAGCCTTTGAGTCAAATCTCATTTTGCCAAATTACAATATTAAAAAAAATGACAAATTAGATTTTTTTTTTTAGTCCTGTAATTTCACACAGCAAGACAAGATAACTGCAGGTGATAAACTTCTACAAACTTGAATCTTGTTTCAAAGTGACTTAACTACAAGGGTGATGGAGGGCAGTGCAACTTGTCTCTGTTTGCCGCTCTGATGCAGTCTGTTCTGCTGAACTACTATGAACCAGACGCTGGTAAAATCTCCTCTACTGTCGTCCAGTGTGATTGACTCTTCAGCTGACATAGCTGTTAGCAGCCACGCAGGAGAGGCTCTCAGTGGTGCACTAGGATTTTATAACACAACTATCACCCCTGCACACTAAGCTGCACTGTGACTGGATGGAGGCCGTTAATAATATATTTCTCATAACAGTAGTAAGAGATGCAGTATCTCAAGCCAATCCTAAGGACTGGTATCGGGGTTGATCCGAGCATTTTTTTTTAATTGATAGGTATTGGCTAAAATAAACCTGATCAAATGGATCAGCTCGGCCAGTAGAAGTCTCAGATGCGCGTACTGTCATCAGACTCTAGTGAGCATGCTCTATGGGCCCAAAAATGCAGAAGTGAGCCAGAAACGTGAAGATTTTTTTTCAGCTCATGAACCACTGAGCAACTTTCATAGAAGTGGATAGGGTGCCATCTTGTAAGGCGGTATTCAGTTCCCCTCAATACATCCACGGTTTACGTAGTCGGAGAACAGTACAAGGAAATCCTTCCTCTGCATGTGTAGTAATGCTGATAACAGTTGACTCAAAGTAGCAAGTCACATGACACCACTATGTCACAAGATAAAATGCTAAACAGCATAACTGGGATCAGTTACCCCCATCAAATCAACAGTTAGTACATTTTGAAGAAGATCTGAAGATTGTTGGCGTAATAAGATAAAATACATGTAAATGAATATGTCCTCACAACAGATGAGTCCTAATTTAACATTGGAAGGTGTTAAGTTTGTTGCTTGCCACTTAGACAACTGTTGTCAGTTATTACAGACTTTGCCAGGGTTTGGGGAGTTTAATAGACTAAGAAAATTAATTAATTGATTAATAATTAGAGCATAGTGTTTCTGTATCATTGTACAGTCTACTTTGTGTTTCTACACTTAAGATAAAGGAAAGGGGGGCAGATGAGGATCATTTTAGTTGAAACTGCTCACTCAGTCTCAAGCTAAAAGAAAATCTTTTTATTTTGTACCCTTAATACAGTCACTGATGCTTAAAGTATTATGTATGAGTTCTCAAACACCCAATTTAACATCAGTGTCATGGTTTAGTTATGTTTCACGTGTCATGGTTAATGTGTGTTTGCTACATGTTTAATTTAGAGTGTCATGGTTAAGGTGTTAATGGTCATCATGTGTTCCCTCAGAATGCAGCAGTGCAGCACCCTCTGCTGGTAAAGAGTGGGAAGAGTACATCCAGATCAGAGGCTTGGTAGAAAAGATCCGCAAGAAACAGAAGGGTAAGTACATGTGTACACACGTATACACACAAACAATATTTGTACCTTTTTCAGTATTGAAATAAAGATTAAATCCTACAGTTCTAAAAAAAAAAAATACAAAGTCATAAGCAATACTCCTTTTAGTGTCGTTTAAAGTTTGGGTTACGTTAATGGTCTGGCTGTGGTGGTGGAACAAAGCAAGTGGTAATGATTTTGTTTACAGGTATATCGATAGTGTTTGAGGGCAGCAGAGAGGACCAATTTCTAGATCTGATGTCCTGGGCTCAGGAAAGCGGGGCTTCCTGTGACGGCTTCAGAGTTGCCAACTTTGGAATGGAGGGCTATGGCCTGCAGGCCACCAGGGACATAAAGGTGAGCTCAACTCAGTGGACAGTGGACTCAGTAGATATCCCTGCAGGGTCAAATGGTGCTGCAGGTTTGCTGCTATGACCCATAGCAATATACTGGGGCTAAGGCTGTGAACATTCGATCATTTTTCATGAAAGGTTGGTAGACCAATGTTGACAGTAGTTGTTAAGAGAGTGAAGAATGTTATTCATTTACTTTTCATGCCTACATTGAAATAGCTAATCTTGCAATTCAGCTTGACTGGAACGGAACTTGTGCAACCTGTTGCAGCAGGTTGGCAGAGCAACTCAGTAAGGACATTGTGTTCATTTTTGTGTGCCTGTGTCTGTGTGTGTATGTGTGTGCAGGCAGATGAGCTGTTCCTGTGGATTCCCAGGAAGATGCTGATGACAGTGGAGTCAGCCCAAAACTCTGTTCTAGGTAAGATCATGGCATTTGCGATGAGGAGTTTAAGAGATAGATGTGTTTGGGAGAAGTGGTGCCTTACAAATTCAAATAATTTAACCAAAAGGAGAAACAACCAAATGGAGTGTTTAACTTTGACATCTAGGTATCATATAACCTGAAAATCCCCAAATCAATGCCTAATGGGCTCAACATCTAATCTTACCCACCAGAGATGGTCTGTGAGATTATTAAGGTGTAAAAAATGAAACATTTATGACAACAGCAACACAGGATTTTCAGTCTGCTCAAAGCAACATTCAGATATCAAATGACTGACTGTAACATCTGCGTCTCAGGTCCTCTGTACAGCCAGGACCGGATCTTGCAGGCCATGGGCAACGTAACACTGGCCCTCCACCTGCTGTGCGAGAGGGCCAACCCTGCATCCTCCTGGCTTCCGTACATCCGCAGTCTTCCACAGGAGTACGACACACCTCTATACTACCAGCAAGACGAGGTGCAGCTACTGCTGGGCACACAGGCAGTGCAGGACGTCCTGAGCCAGTATAAAAACACTGCACGTCAGTACGCCTACTTCTACAAACTGGTACAGGTGGGAAGATACACTCATACTTGTACATATACACAAATTCATTGTCACAAAAAATCATGCGTAGACACAGAAAGAGAATCCTACAGTACGCAGTAACCAGTTCAAATGTAGTGTATGTGTGTCAGAGGCGGGAAGTAATGATATACTATAGATCTTTTTCACAGCAGGAAAGTAGTTTGACTTGTCGTAGCAGAAAAGCACAGGTGTAATTAACATTCACTTCCATTCACATGCCTGTGAGCAAGCCTGCATACTTGCAGGATCCAAGAACTGGCACATTTTAAATGGAATGGAGTAATTATTAATGTTACACCTGTGGGTTTCCTGCCATAGCATGTCAAAATGTTTGCCACCAAAAAAAATGTCTCTTATAATAATAATAATAATAATAATAATAGTACTTGAATCCATTTTGGGAGACTTTCTGTTTATCCCGCTTCATTAGGCAGATGGTTGTAGTTATTAGTTACTTTGCAGATTAAGATTTAATAATTAATGTGAGATAAGATCATAAGCTGTGAGGTATTAGTAGAGTTTAAACAACATAAAAGGACATGAAGTAGTTAAGACCTGATGCCAACTGCACTGGTTATAGGAAAGTACAAAAATATAAAATACAACTTGAATATTGAAGGCGCCACACATTAGTGGTCCACCTGCACATGCTAGCTGGACTGCCTCTGAGGACCGTGCTTGATTGACATCTTTCTGATATAATATAAAGTAATATTGTTGCACCTGTTTGGGTGGGTGAGTGAAACCAGTCATCATTCTTGTTGGTTCGCGAAGTTTGGTGACCGCATGACAATCCAGCTCCATCCCGCCCAACAGAAGTCTAATCAGCCAGAATAAGTGTTTTTGTTTAACATTGAGAACATCAGAACAACATTGTTTTTTTTTTTTAATCTTCATTAAAGTAGTTTGGAATGCAGGAATTTTACTCGCTATGGAGAACCTGTGCTTGAGGAAAGGAAAGTGTGTGTAGCTTAATTATGGAGCCAAGACCTTTTTGTTCCAACTAACATTAAGGAACCAGTTTATTGAAGCAATATCATATTTTCAGTACTATTTATTTTATGTATTACTTATAGTAAGTTAATGAATTCAAATCACCAGGACCTCAGAACTTACTGTAGTTTCTCTGCTGGTTTTAGAGATGTGAGCATTTCATGGCTGCATTACTACAATACTAAAAGACAAACTATGGCGAGCTGCCACCACTCAGAACCCAAGCTGAGTATTTGAACACAAATTAGTGACCACCACGTTTGGCAGTTTTACTACCTTAAAACCACACTATACATACTAAAGTTTTTTTTACATTTAACAACTGAATATGTTTTTGTTTTTTACTTTTATTTTGGCAATTCAAGTTAATGTATGTTGAGTTATCATAGAAGGAAACACACACATCAGTAATAACGTTAATGATGGCTCTGTTCTATTCAAGTGTTCCAGTAAACCATTCCAGTGAGCCAGTATGCACAATACCAGGACCCTGAAACTGAAGCAGCTAAATGGAATTCAGACATCATTCATTTTATTATTTATACCTGTACTTTACCTTCTAAGACATGTCAGAATTTCCACCACTATATGAATTTAAAAGAACCACAGTTTCGTTTCAAAACTCCACAACAGATGTTGTGAAGTGTCGTCATAGTTGAATCAAGGATCGTAATGTCTGATACTTTTCTCAGACCTACTTTTAGAAGAGCTTTAGTGTATATACCCAAATCCAATCATAATGTGATTAGAAGTGACTTTTTTTCAATTTGAGAAAAGATTCAATTTGTGAACTTTTAAAATTATCACATAAAGAGTTTTTTCAGTCCAGTGTAATGTGCCAAAAAATGGAGGAGGAACTGAATAAGATATAGAGACGGGAGTGATTATGGTATATGATGAAATATTGGCTAACACGCCCATACAACAGATAGTGGGATAGTAATCTCAAAATATGCTAATATCCCATTATTAATCTGAAGCATGGTGAAATGACAGTTCTATTGAATTGGCTTTGATCAGAACTCACCACAGTCCCTCTCTGAAGTCTGACGCTTCTTCTTCTCGTATCAAAGAAGCAGTGAAAGAAGAGTATCTCAAAGAATTCATTTATTTTGTCAGCAGCTAGGTGTTTGTTTGAATTAGATTATGAACTGGCAAGGAGAGTTCATGGTTTGCATGTTTAGATAACAGATATTATAACCATAATTGGTTGGATCTTTTCTTTCAGACAGCATTTTAGTTTGATTAGTTCATTGCCTTGTTTTAATTAGTCTCACAATATATTTATTTTTTAAGTGTTATAATTCTTTTAAAAACCAGAGGTAACCAAAGATAAATGCTTTGGTTAAACGACTTTATAATGCAGTTTCAGTGACGACCACTAGGTGGGAGTGTTGTGTTCTAAATGGTTTGCTGTCAGTGAGCTAGAAGAAGAACGTCTGCGCTGCAGAGGCTTTAGTCTCTGACCCATTACTGCTGGTTTCAGTTGTCTAATATTGTCCCATTTGATTCATGTTGATTTTAGTGTTGCTCTACATTCTCTGAATGCCGCGGAGACTCTGTGTCACATGGTTGGAATGTTGTCAGTTTTCTTCTTTTTCGTCCTGCAGTATTGGAGGGTTTTGATATCCCATACTGTCCCGTTATACAAATGTAGTGGCTGACATCAATCATGATGCTTTAATAATGTAATTATAATTAACCTCTTGATAGACAGAGCTTTAATGCAAGTGTTGTACTAACATGTTCTGGAAACATTCGTGCGTAGATGATCATGTAGTGATTTACTATATGTTTCCAGATGAATCTTTACATTTACATTATTATCTGTCGGTGTCCATAGTAACTGGACTTATAGCAGAGCAGGACTCTGTGGGTTCCTGAGGCTACTGCTAATTCTATAATGAAGCTACCACCCTGTTTTTCATGTCAAATAGCACTGAGGATTCAGTATGCTTGAAATGAACTAGGTCATACCACATTTAATCTGTCTACAAAAATGTTTATACCTGTTCTGAACGGCCGCACTCGAAGGCGAAGGCTGAAAACCCTGCCGTGCCGTTGCAATCGTTTGTGTTATAAAAGTGTTCAAAGTAGTCGGGTGAAGAATGGAAAAAAAAAAAAAAAAGAAGCTTTGAGAGACAAGTTCAAACCCTGCCTACTTTCACACCTCTGCACACCGGGTGTTCCGGGCACGCTTGTCGGATTGTTCATCTCACAAAGTCAGAAAAATCCTTGGACTCATCAAGGGATTCGTTAGAGGCGTGCAAAGGCCGTTATATGCTGCAGATAGTTGGTTACTTTTTAACTGTAGAAATTGACATTTCGTTTTGCGATCTTTGATCTTTGTGAAACATACCCTTATGTACGTCAGATTTTATTAAAATCAAATGTATTTATTTTTTTTAAGTGAAGAAAGATGTGATTTAAATGAATGAATTATGCATGTGCTAAATGTTTTCATATTGATGTATGTGTGTATGACCATGCCAACATTTGTTTTACTGTATTAGGGCTTTCATATCATAATGTGAAATAGATGTTTGTTTACAGCATAATCACCCATAACAGGATACCACTGTGGTCAACGTGTTGAGTTACTTCATGATTTTTGGTCACCACAGTAACAGCAACAGTGTGGAGTTGGACTGTTGAGCTGTATTTAATAATGATGCCACACACACACACACACACACACACACACACGGGCGCTCGGTGTTGCACTTGGCTTGAGATGGAGACTCTGTGAGAAGGGCTCATGGAGGTGTATGTGTCCGTCCTGTCCTCTCATCTTTGATACACCTCCTTTCTTAACAAACACACACACACACACACACACACACACATCCTTCCCTCCTTGTGTAGCCCCTCACGCTTTCCCCACCTCCTCCCTCCCCCCTTACCTCCCCTCCCTCCCTCCTCAGATGACCGGGCTGGAAAATTAGCTTGTCACATTGGCTTTGAATTGAATTGACCTGAATGTACCTTCCTCAAACCGCACCCCTCCCCTCTCTCTCTCTCTCTCTCTCTCTCTCCCCCCACCCCCCACCGTTCTCTCTCTGTCCGGTGTATTTGGATGTATGATCAGCCACACAGACTGATATATGCTGATGTATACAGACAGACAGAACCACTGCAGACATTCCTCCAAAACACAGAAATGAGCCTCCTGCATGTAAACACTTTCCGAACCATAGTATAGTGAGGGCAGTAGGCAGTAGGAGGGCCCATTTTAATAAAAAAAACCTAAATATAATCATCTAGTGTTTCCTGAGAAAAAACTCAACCTGGCTTTCTTTGTTTCTTTATCTCAGCATTTCCCTTTTCAGTCTCTCAGTTGGTTCAGACTTTTGGGGAAATATGTGCATTTTCTTTCTTTCCTAAAGCAAGATGAGAAGATTGATATCAACTCATGTCTATGCGGAAAGTATAGCTGGTCAAAAACGTGTTTAGCTTAGCTTAGCATGAAGATTGTAACCAAGGTTAACAGCTAGCCTGGCTCTATCCAGAGTTAAAAAACACACCTCATTAATTAACATGTTGTATAATGTTTCTTTTACCTTGTACACAAAGAAAAGTGTTTAAAACAACAATTCACGATGGATTGAGGGAGTTGGTATTGCAACTGTTTCCCTCTTTCCGGTGTTTAAGCTAGGCTAGGCTAAGCACGTCTCCTCTCCAGTTCTTTTCTTAGCATATATGGCTTAAATAATCATAATGACACAAGAGTCATATCTCATATCTTCATATCTCACTCTCACACACTCAAGTCATGTATAATTCAAAAATGTCACACATTTGCTGGTTCCACCTCGTCAATGGTGTTTTTATATTATTTTAAATTGAATAACTTTGGGTTTTTGTGCTGTTGGGCTGACAAAATATGACCTTTGGTCATTGTTTATAATTGTTTTTTTGACAGATTATACACTAAATGATTGATCAAAAAAAAAATATTTTTTTTAATAATGAAAATATTCCATGGTTGTAGGGGTGCAATGGATGTCCGGGAAAAACTGCACCACTAATGTCACTTAGCAGCAAGGTAGCTAATTAGCTGCTCAGCTGCAGCACATTAAACAGCATGTAAACATACCTGCACATCACTTCGGACCTGTTAGATGCTGGTTTGGTCGTTGCTCTTCAAAATCCCTGTTAGTGACATGCTGCTTGTCCATGACTTGTACTTACAGCAGTTTGTTTGCTTTGTCTCCAATGAGACATTAAATTTTGCAGTTACTCCATTGTTCCATATGGATATATTGTTCCATATGGATCAACTATGTTCTCTTACACAACAAGCTGGTTCCATCCCTGAATTCATCCTGATGTGTCTGGTGTCTTGGTGTGAAAATGCCATTTAAATGGCTTATTTTCACTTATCATGGATCTTAAGCTTTATAAAAACTAAACTAGTTAGAGTTGGACCCCATGTCTCATAATTTCCTAGCGTAGTTTTTGTAACTGTACTCATTTAGTTGTACATTTTTTGTTAGCCTTTGTCAAGACAGGAATGGGCAAATGGAAGCTTTCTGTGGTAGCAGCTTAAAGGTGCCCTGGAGAGGTTTCTTGTTCTGTTTACATTCAGTGTTTCTCACTAAAATGCATTGTGTGTATCCTTGAGGTCTAACAATTGTTTCCTTCCACATACCTCAAACATTCGCAAACAAATTTTAAAATGGACTTTAATTTACATCCATGTTTACCAGCTGGTCGTCTTTTTTATTTGATTTTTTTCCAACAAATGATTTTGTTTTATTGGGCATTACTGCCATCAATTGTCTGTCAGTGGAATAGTGTGAAACTGTCGGCATGTGCATAAATGTGTGTACTTGTGCGCATGCCTGTTACAAATAAAATGGTGACCCACTCATAAAAACATTGCTCTATGGCACCACTAGTGGTCAAGAACTCTACAGGGCACCTTTAAATGCTTGTATAAATCTTTTTTGTCACTTACCCTGCTGCAGCACGCAACTCATTAATCTCTCCCTCTCTTATGTCTCTAATGTTGGCTCTGATTGGACACCTGCATTCAGCCAATTAGCAGTCTTCTCTGATGGAAAATACCCACAAGCTTTTGCACTATGTGGTTTCTTGTCCATTCATTGATTAGGCAAACTCTAACCACACTGTCTTTCTTTCACCCTCACTCGTTCCCCCTCATGTCTGTCTTTTACCCATATCTTCAGTCCCTTCCAGCATGCACACACACACACACACACACACACACATACTCTCTCGCTCTCTGTCTCTCTCCACAGTGGCACATGATGGATGACCCTTGTCTTTGGATGCTAATGCATCAAGAGCTCAGCATGCAGTGCTCTGTGTGTGTGTGAGTGTATATGTGTATGTGTGTATAGACATAGTCCATTCAGCTGATTTTTACACCCATGTGTCCATCTCCTGCAGGCCCTTCAGTGAAACTGTAACTGAATATGTCTGGTTGTCAAGGTTTTTTCTCTCCTTTCTTCTACCTACTGAAGTTTGGACTTGCCAAGGCCAGTTTTTTTTCTGTGCTCCCACCTAGAAAAAAAAAGAAAACACCCACCACTCACACATCACCTGCCAGTTCTTTGATCCTATTGTTCACAAACAATAGGTTGATGATACATTTAATGGAAAGGTTCACATTTGGATGTATGTAGGTTACCTTGTCTTGGACCAAAGTGTTGATCTAAGGGTAAGGTTGACCAGACAGTAGCATTCATAAATGGCCAGCAGGATACTGATCACTAGAGTTGACTGTTCTGGATTCTGGAAATAAGCTAGCCTGGTGACTGTCTGTTATAATAACTTTATTTGTATAGCACTTTTCTAAACAGAGTTATAAAGTGAAAGTGCAGTGTTGTTGGAGTACCTCCAAGGCTTAGATAGGTATGAAACTCTCCCGGTTGAATCATCAGTACAAAAAAATGAGCAACTGTGCAGTTGATAAAAAAAAAAAAAAAAAAAAAACCCAAAGACTTTTAAAGCACAACTCATATGGTCCATTCCAGGAGGAAACATCCAATCACTGAGCATAAAATTGTATTGTGTGTGCCTCTGTGTCGCGCTGTGTTTTGTCTCCACTTGCAAGGGCAAAGTGTTCTGAATTGAATACAGTCAACCTGCACCTCTGACTGGCTTCTTCTCTATAGTAAACAGCAACTGAGGTTCATGGGTATTATATTTAAAGCCATCTGCCTTACATAGATAAGAAAACATGATGTCACATAAAGCTATAGAATAGATAAACTAACTAGGAGACTCTTGTGTTTCTGGGTTGTTGAACACTGAGGATATCATTAAAAGAAAACTTTGATTGTAGTGGTAGAAAAATATTTCTTCTCCCAGTTTGCAACTCTATAGATGGGAGTCATTCTTTAATATGCCAAGTTAATGCTGGTCAGAATTAAGAGAACGACCGACTACAAAACCCCATTCAAGCAGACAGTCTTTTATAACTCTGACTGGTCAAGAGTCACCATGATAGGTGAGGTGTGGGAAACAGGAGGCCAGGCTGGTAATCTGAGCCTTGACCTCAGAAACCCCTTCCTCCTCCATCCCCTCTCCTCCTCCTCCTCGTCTTCCTCTGGAGAGAGCGAGTCAAACCGAGCAAAGATAATTGTGTGTGTGTGTGTGTGTGTGTGTGTGTGCGAGATAGAAGCCTGGTCACTTTGTTTAACTTGACAAGCATGATCCTCCACACTTACCTGTAGTGATGAATCAGTGTCACCGCCGGACACTCTGTGTTAACACACACTTTGACACACACACAGCCAGCTATTCACCTCCAGAGGTGAAATATGATGTGACCACTCTTATTCTACCTTGAGGTGTGTTTATGTGTGTGTGTGGTAGGAGGTTAAATGGTGGTGCTGTTTTGAGTTCTCACTGTTTTTGATCCTGATGAAAATAAGTTTTTTTTAAACGAGCCTCCAAGCAACTATTGGTTTTTATTCATGCACATGCCCCATGAAAATATACTTACTGTACAGACACATGAGCCTCGCTCAAAACTGGGAAATCTATTACAGTCAACATCTTCTCCACTTATTTTTTTTGTCAAATGCTGCAGCCAGCAGGGACCGGTTTAAAAGTTTTCTCTGATGTTTCAGAACTGATGGTCGTCTGCCAAAACAGAACCCAGTAATAAGCTATGTTGTCACTAATTTAAAACCAGATGACAGATGACAAACAAACATGAGAAGGATTGTGAATGTGTTTCGTTTCTTGCATTTAAAATCTTCATCTTAAATTAAACGGCATGTCCTCAGCGGTCGCCGCTCACGACTTAAAGCTGCACCGATTTATTTTTCTGGCTACTTAAGGGCAGCCGACAAAGTTGTAAACACATCTTTGTGACATATTATCACCGTATACAGTTGTTATGTTGATTGTGCTAGCATGTGTACACGTCATACAGACACAGAGGATTAGATATTCACTCTCCTTTTTAGCTCTGTTTTAGTCTCCACCAACTCCTGAGCAGCTCTTTAGCTGCTAAATGCTCCACTGTACTCACCAGCGTGTCACTAACTTGGGCTGTCTGCTGTTAAGGATTATTTTCTTCATCATAATCAATCAATCCTCGGTCTACTAAATTTCTAAAAAAATTGCGAATAATGCCCATCGTAATTTCCTAAAGCTCAGGCTGCTCTTTTCAAATGACATCCTAGAAAGTCGAAAACCCAAATGCAGCATCATCAAACATAGAAAAGCACATTTCTCACATTTGAGAAACTGGAATCGGTGAATGTTTGACATTTTTTACCAGAGAAAACGACTTGAACAATTAACTATTATCAAAACGGTTGCTGATGAATTTCCGTCAGTCGGCTAATTAATTAACTGTTTGAGCTCTGCTGCTGTTGCTGAGTGCCGGGCAGGTAGTGTGCAGCAGGTTTATCAAAGCTCTCTCACTGAAAACAGCTTTCTGCCATCTCTGCGTCTGTGTTCGCGGCTCAGCCTCTGACTGAACTCACCAGGAAGTCCACTTCTTCGTCTGTTAATTTTCTGCAGTTGAAAACTTTTTTAACTTGCGCAGACACACGCATCACATCCTGTCATGTTTTTCCATTGACCTTGTATGCAATCGCACCACCTCTAAAAAAAAAAAAATTTGCCTCCCATTCTGCCTGAACACAGTTAGTTACACTCTTCCTGATAGATGCTTTTATTACTGAACAGCTGTTCAGCTCCCCTGCCACCTCTCTTCTTCCACTCTTTCTCACTCTGCTCTTCTACTTCTCTCTCTTTACTTTGTTCTTACACTTTGCCCCTGCTTCCATTTTATTTCCCTCCGTCTCCTCCTCCTTTTCTTCATTATACATCCCACTGAGATTCTTTCTCTCTCTCTCTCTTTCCCTCCCTCTCTCCTGTTAAAGCTCAGGACAGTTTGCAAATGGCTCTTGTAGGTGGCGACTGTGGCTTTAAATGGAGGAACCGGTGGCATTGGCAGACACACACACACACACACACACACACACACACACACACACACACACACACACACTGTTTTCAGGCCCAAATTGATGAGGCAGATTTATGACGGCTGCTGGCCACAACAAATTAAGTTGACAGTGATGTATGTGGGGGGGCGAGTGTCACACTGCAGTAACGGACCACACACACACACACACACACACACGCATACACGTGCCCCAGCGGTGGCCCCCTACTCCCAGTCCTTCTTGTTAGGCGTCCCTGTCAGGCTGCCCCCCTCCAGCATACCTGCATAATGAAATTCCTCATACTGATTTGTGTTTTTTTCCTTCTCTCTCCTTTTTTATCCTGTCGTCCACCTCTTCCCTCCATCCCCAGACTCATCCCGCCGCCAGCAAACTGCCCCTGAAGGACAGCTTTACATTTGATGACTACAGGTCAGTGTGTGTGTGTGTGTGCGTGTGTGCAAGATTGGGAATTGAGCCAGATTGTTAACATGTGTGTGTATGTTTTTCCTGAAGCATATGCAAAAGTTATGACTTTATTTTTCTTAGCTTTGGCCGTCATTCCTATCAGTTATTATATAATGTGCGCACTAACTTCATTCCTGAGATGTGGAAACACGTTGACGCAAGCAGACAATTTTTTTTTTTTTTTTAAAACAAACCCCCCGGGTTAGTCAGACCTGTTTGGAAGAGAAAATGAAGGGCAAATTTAAATACAACTACCTAAACTGTCTGCAAATTAAGATTTTTTTTTCATTAAGCAAACTGACATTTCCAAGAGAAACAAAACCCCGAGTATGACCGCATTTCAGAGTTACGAGCTCCTCCTCCTATGAACCGCGGTCCCAATCCTGAACTGAGCTACACGCATGAACACTGAGATAACTTAACGCCTCAAACGTGCTCCAAGCAGTTACGTGAATGCACGCGTTTGGAGCTTTGCAAAGTGTAGTCTTGAGTGTTGCAGCTAAAAGACGCCGTAGCATCAAACAAGAGAAAGCTGATCTTTTCATTTGGTTTCACTTCCGCCACAAAAACAATCATTCTGACCAGTTTGACTGAACTCCAGCTGAACTTTGTCACCTCTCGATTCAGGCGGAAATTCTCTCGTCCTTCCTGTGTGAGCGATTCAAAAGTTCTGCGTTTTTTCTTTTGAATTGTTTCTGAGCAGTAGATGCCATGTTTATATTTACCACAGTGTTCATGGAAATGCTCTGATTAGCTTTAAGTAGGCTCCATCACCTCCTTGGGGACTGAGATTGATCGCCTGCACTGGTGCGTGTTCACTAGGATCATGTGTTTTTTTTGCCGGCTGGACCAGGCGTTTCCGTTTGTGTGTTCGTGGGGAGCGTGTATGGGGCCTAACTGTTACAAAGAGACAAAGGGGAAACATTTATTACCGTCAGGCCAAACTTTAAGCGCAATGGTGGACAAACTGATAGAAATGATGCGCAAAAACAACAAAAAGAAAAGCCCAGAATCATTTTTTTTAAGAGCTAGATGATACTGTGGGTTCAAGGAGGAGATAAAAATGACCTGGTGGGAGAAGAAAAAAAAAAAAAACCATTCCTTCAATCTCTCCTCCTCCCTCCCTTTCTCTTCCCCTTATCGTCTCCGCTCGCCCTCCACTCTTCCTTCTCCTCCTCCTCCCTCCATCCTTCTCCCTCCTCTCTCTGTCCTCATCTGATGCAAGCCTTCTCTCTGTTTGGCAATACCAGCGTTAGATTCGATGAAGCTCCTTCTCCTTTTATGAGTGCAGGACCGACCCGTCGTCCAGGATCTCATGATCCATATGAGCAGGAGTCGTTCAACTCCGCTGTTAACAAGCTGCGATTGGTCGATTTTGTGTTTTGACAGGTGGGCGGTGTCCTCGGTGATGACCCGTCAGAACCAGATCCCTACTGAGGACGGCAGTCGGGTCACACTGGCTCTCATCCCGCTCTGGGACATGTGTAACCACACAAATGGATTGGTAAGGTCTTAATCTCACACACACCCTCTCACACACACTTACATAAATGATTAGTGCCGGGAGATATCAATACAAATCAGTTTCAACATTAATTGCTACATTTACCTCGATAAGAATAAACAGAATGTGCACAAGATTCTCAATCCTCATGTTGTACCTTTGTATTCTTTGTACTGACTTATAAATGAAAAGACGTCATACTTATTTAACATTTAAGAACATTTCAGGTGTTTTGTTTGATAAAACAGGAAAATATAAGTAAAATAGGATCTATTATGATTAAGAAGGCTTCTGTTATCTCACCATACCATCACCATTATTTTAATAAAGCTTATATAACAGACGGTTGCATCTGAAACCACCTACTTCTTTCTTCAGACTGTGGTCCAGAAGCACCGGGGAGACTTGCTTTTACAGCTCCAGGGCAAAGTCGTCGCTAACTTTGTGGTTAACCCCGATGGGAACTTTAGAAGCAGCAGCGTTTTATTTTCTGACAAACTATAGCTCACACCAAGCATTCACTGTTAGAGGCACAGTTTACTGCTAACCTGACTCTGCCACACACACGCACGCACACACACACGCACGCACACACTGAGCACTTCAAAAGACGCTGACCTAGTCCGCTACCTTCCGACAGTATTTACATTTCTTGTTGACCTGTATCTTGTTGACTGAAGCCAAAGTGTGCTCATATAACCAGCTCTTTCTCATCTCCACCAGCCCCCCCAGCTGCATTTCTCCCTCCAACGTTTGTGTATGTGACTCGCTGGACAAGCATTGTTAAAACTGCTAAGTGGGACAATACCAACTCAACAGGAGCATTACAGGGGCGGGTGGCAGCCTATATATATATATATAGAGAACTGTCATGACATCACATCCAGGCTAGCCTTTGTTCCATTAATTTGAACTTTTTAGCTGTAATCTCTATTGTCTAAAAACATTGACAGCATTGAGTCCTCTCTGAGTTGTCTGAATTAACCTTGTGTCTTGTTCATGGTCTTGGTGCTGCTGTCGAGCTGTGACGTTTAACCCACGATGGTCGAAGGTTTATGGAAAATTCTGTTAAAGACCATGAAAAACCAGAAATATTGAATTCACAACGATATTAGATCCTTTTTTTAAAATCTTTTCCATCTAAACATATGGATTGAACAGCACAACATATTGTTGAACCCAAGGCTGGATTTGTATTTAGTTATTGACAAATGTCATTGGGATTTTCATTGAGGTTTTCTTAATTCTGGAGCAGAACGAATTAAAATGAACTAACAGATTACTGATTGATTTACTGAAATGAGTAAATCAGTATTAGTCAGTAGCAGTAGTCGTAATATCAGTCAGTCAGAGAGTCAGTCTGGACAACATTTTGATTCATTTTCCAGTCCTTTACATTATTGTAGTTAATTATAATTAATAATGTGGCAATGTAAAGAATTTAGAATTCTGACATTTACTTTTAAGAATTGACACATCCCAGTGATATATGGTTTCAGCCTCATCAAGTGAACATTGAATCCTGGACGCCAAAAAAAAAAAAAGATGTTTTGATAAAAAATGTGTTTTATTTGTTGCTGGTAAAAGGTTTCATGTAAAGCTCTTGTTGACCTGCAGATCACAACCGGTTACAACCTGGAGGATGATCGCTGTGAATGCGTGGCCCTGCAGGACTACAAGGAGAACGAACAGGTGGAGAGACGTTCACTCTTAAATTAATAATTTCATTTTTAGTATGCATCTTATTTTACTTTTATTATCTACATATTCTGTGCAGTTTGCTTCTAATGTTTAAAAACGCTCTGTAATATCCGGATCGACCTAAAAGGAAATCGACAACTTATTTCCTCCCGTCGAGAGAGGAAGGTGATGGTAATGGTGTTTTGACGCTGATGATTTGTCCTTCCTGCAGATCTATATCTTTTACGGCACAAGGTCCAACGCTGAGTTTGTCATCCACAACGGCTTCTTCTTCCAAGACAACGCCCACGACCGGGTGAAGATCAAACTGGGCGTCAGCAAGAGCGAACGCCTCTACGCCATGAAGGCCGAGGTGCTGGCTCGAGCCGGCATCCCAGCGTATGTCCAACCCCCTCTCTTTTTGTCATTCTTTCGAAGCATTTTGTTTCAGTCGAAGGACAAACATGCCTGTGTTTTCCTCTTTTTACTTATCTGTGAACTCGGTGTCTGCTCTCATAAGTGACTGAATCTGCAATCTAGGCTGGAAGCGTTTTACTCTAAAGCCTCTAATATGGGTCAAGGAGAGCTCCAGGCTCATGACTAACTTTCATGCACCCTTCATATAGCCTCAGTGCACTTTTGTCTTCCCACAGTAGATATTTCAACCAATTAGCCCCCCCCCCCCTTTGGCATAATTGAAACACATAATATAAATGTTGCAGCAGGTCTCTTTTATTTTTTTTCTTCTCTCCCACTCCACCAAGTATCAATTTACCATCCGCCCCAACACTTTCATCACCAAGAAGCTTAATCATTTTATCATTAGCCCCTTAATTTTATGCAGCATTCTCTGCTCGGCATTTTTAATCAGACGCCTTTTAATCTCTTATTGATGACAGTCTAAATCTCAACAGTGGAAATTAAATGAAACAATCCCCGTTGTTGCCGGGGCGCTCTATTAAAGTGACAGATATGGTCGTAGATCATTTTCAAAGGAAACAGCAACAGATTCGGTGTCAAGCCTCGCTGAGATGTAGAACGGCTGCTCTCATCACACTCCTATTTTTTTTTTTTTTACAACTGAAAGTCACTCTTTTTGCCTCTACCTCATATTTGTAACCTTATGATGAGTGGAGACACTTCACTATTCTTTTACAAATGTGCAGTTTGCCCCTCTTCTTTGACTAAAGCCCCATTTGGACGGGATTAACATCACATTGTGAGGTGGAGAACGTGCTCCTCGGTAATTGAACTCATGGTTCCAGACAGCATTTTAACCATGGAGAAATTAGAGCGTGTGGTCTGAACACACAGACATGAAACACATATTGATATCATTCAGTGTGACTTATCACTACGTAAGGATATCATTATCTCTGATGTCCAACATCAATAAACCTCCATAAATCCAATTAGAAATCAGAGAAAAAAAGACGCGATAGTGATAGTTTGTGTGTGCATCTATAGCTACACTGCAAACAGGAACTGCTAATAGCTAATTCTGCATACTTTTGATTTGCCAAAATGTAAACAAATATAGTGTAACCACCTGACATTACATTACAACAGCCCATTTGATGAGATTTCATGGGGTCTTGCTGTCTTGCTGTTCTTATTGTTTTCAGGCATCATGTTGGTTCACAAATATGTCTACTTGTTGGTGTTAGCATCAGATTAGCAAAAACATTTTTGATTTCCTTTCACACAAAAATCCAATTTCACATTGAGCTGATTTAAAAGGGGGAAAAAAAAGGACAAGTAGCTCTTCTTCTACTTAAAAATACAAGGCTGGAGTTTGGAGTAAATGCTTCTCTGGGGTCATCAGGTGGGCTCGCTCTCTCCCACACAGCAATAGAACTACAAGAAAATCAATAGACCCCAGTTTTCTTCTGTCAATGATTCAGTCCTCTTGATACGGACAGCAATTATTGTAATAATTGCAATAATTAAATAATAATGTAATTATTAACTGGGGGAGGAGTGAAAAATGGCCCATATACTTGCTCCGGACTGCGTTAAACCCAGCGAGTTCCTTTTGAGTGCAGCACTTTCTACAAAGAGTTAACTTTCCTCAGCTGGATGCTCTATTGCTGGAGAAATGGACAGAGGGATAATTCAATAGGAAGAGTGGGGAGGCGGCTGTAATGTGTTTGTGCGGTGTAATAATGTCGACCCTGTGCTACCGATCGCCACATCGATCACTTTGCTGAAATATGGGGGAAAATATTGTCCTCTCCAGAATTACCTCAGTGTGTAATGTTATGATGTAGGAATAGATTCTGCTGAGTCCTGGATCACACCGCTTTTATATGTTTCCTGTCACACTGCTGACTTTCACCGTCCTGAGATTGTTCAGAGACAAGAAGGAAAATAATTCAATCTAATAGTGTCAGATGAAAAAAACACGCCGTTACATTTTATACTTGCACGAAACCAAACTCATTTGTGTAAATACTTGAGTTCAGATAAAATTGTTTTAGATTTTTAAACGACCTACAGAAAGAATTCCAGTGTTTTTTTTTTTTTATAGTTTTGGCCATCGTTTTGTTTCTACTGATTATGCCAATCTGGAAACCTGCCAGCGTTATTAATAAGAGATCCAACAGGGCAATAAAAACAAAAAAAAAAATCTGATGATGTTTATTTTAATTTTCTGATAATTACACATTATAAAAGAAGTAATAAACGGAGGGATAATTTAAAATTAGTGAAGATGCTTTATGTATATTAAAAAAAACCTCAAATGTGTAATTTAATGGAGCCTGATTCAGCATAATGATCCCTTATCAGGATATCACAGAAATGTCCATATCAGCATGCAGATATGCAAAAAGAACAATTTATCACACCAATAAATATTTTATCTGCAGCATTTTAGTTATATTTGACTTTATTAAAGTTTATATTGTGTTCTATGTTTTTATTCCATTATGATTTAAAATAATATACATGTCAATTATACTTACCGTTCAAAATGTATATGATCTTATATTTACTGTTAGTGTCATCTTTGATAGTTTACTGTTTAATTGTAATCCTTACTCAGAGCCACCTAACATGTTGTAGATACATTTCTTCTCATGTCACATTAGACTAAAAATGCATTTTCATTCTTTTTTTTTTTTAATTCATCAGTCCAGGGTTTCCCAACCACAAGTCATTTCTATATTATAACTCACACATTAGGCCTTAGATTTTTTGCATTTTACTCATGTTAGCTAGTTTAGGTTTAAGTAGCTAAGTAGTTATTGACGGGCTGATAACTTATTGCACTGTCGACCCACTTTAGCTCAAAATCAGTATCCTATTGTGGGCATGAAAGGGAACATATAAAGTCATGTAAATATTATTCTGATTGATTCCTCTTGGAAGTAAACGTTCTGAGCTCTGCACTGGTCTGCAGGCCGGGATTTGGGAATGTTAGGCGTTCCATGTCTTGTGTTTATTGGACCTGTGTATTGACGTATTCACTAACGGGTCGGTCGTTGTGTTTTCCAGGTCCTGCATCTTTGCTCTCCACTGTAATGAACCCCCCATTTCGGCACAGTTACTTGCCTTTCTAAGAGTCTTCTGCATGACAGAAGGTAAGACACTCAGGGTACACTACCCCAAACACACACACACACACACACACACAAACACACATACACAGCCAGCACCAGGACATTCCCAGAGGAACCTGTACGCCACAGACCTGGTAGCGCACGATAAAACGGAGCACGCCACAGATTCCGACGCGCTCCTCCCGAGACCGCCGTCAAGCGACTGCTTCCTACCCACATCAGCAGAGGGGAAGAGACGGAGAGGAGGTGGAGGTAGAGGAGAAAGGGAGGGGAAGAGCAACGCCTGTCCATTCCCGAGCTGGTTAATTGATCAAGGCAGGCCACCAGATGTGTGGAAGGAGCAATCCACCGGGGGGTTTGCAATATTCATCGGCATGTATGCAGAACAGCAGCGGTGTCATAAATCCCCAACCACACAAGGCCACATCCTCCTCTGTCACAGGACTCATCTTCAGGACCCTGCTTGATATATTATTCACTTTTTTTTTTTTTTTTTTTTTTTTGCTGCTGCATGTTAATTTTTAAAACGGCCCCAACGCCTTTGGATGTGTATGTGTGTGTGTGTGTGTGTGGGGGGGGGGGTGGGGGTATCATCGCTTGTGTGTGTGTCGACATTTTTTAACAGATGTGACATGATGGAATAGCGTGCACACACAACCGGGCCGCTGCGGTTCCCCTCTTTCATCTTCCCATGTAACCAAGCCATGTTTAACTCCTCAGATCAAAGGCTGCAGGCTAAAGGTTTCAGCAGGAAGGAAAAGACCTTCTATGAAGCTTTCACATGACATGTTGATCTTTACCAAAATCATGTTCACCGTGCAGCCAGACGCTGGTGGAAGACTGGCTGGCTTAGAAAATCTTAGACTGATAGTTTTTTTTTTTTTTTTTTTTTTTTTAATGGGACAGTCCCACACTTTTTTGCTGTCTTATCCAAAGTCAGATGATTGTCATTTTCATCTCTCTGCATCCAAAACAAATTATTTGCAGCTGAAATTATAAATAAAAACTCACCTTATGTTGGTTGGGAATCAGAAACACTACAGTTTTTAGGAGGAGCAATATTATGTTCACAACCTGTAGACACTCACGACATGAGCAATATTACATATGAAATGTTGGTCAAATGTATCTATCATCTATATCTATATATATATCACACTTTTACACCTTTTTTTTGCAAGCTACTTGACAATACAATACTACAAACTAGCACTTTTCCCTTGTTTCCGGTCTCTGTGCTTACCTGGCTGGAAATGTTCTGGCCCTATCTCTGTCTCTGGCACACAGATATAATCACTGATCATCATTAGAGGTCTTTCAGGGGTCCACTTGGTTCTAAGGAACCAAGGTATAACCTGAGTCGGGCCAGTTTCAAATGACATCCTCTCTGGTTGACCACATTTTGGATCAGATTGAATTATTTCAGGTCTGTGTCTTACTTGACTCTCTCTGGAGTTTAAATGAGTTCATGCAAATCAGCGTTTGGTTATGATTTCTGTTTAGGATCTGTTCCAAAACTTCACATCTATGAAAACTTCCAACTTTTGGATTTCACCCCAAACAAGTGTGTGTGTGTGTCGTATAATGCTGTTTCGTTAATGGGAAGAGAAAACACAAACCTATTATCTTTTATAGTCAAATTCTACTTTAGTGCTCCTCATTAATGGTTGTCTTGCACTTTGGTTTCATTTCAGAGGAACTGAAGGACTACCTGCTCGGCGATCGTGCCATCAATAAGATCTTCACCCTGGGCAACAGCGAGTACCCGGTCAGCTGGGAGAACGAGATCAAGCTGTGGACTTTCCTGGAGACCAGAGCTGCTCTGCTGCTCAAGACCTACAGGACCACCTCTGAGGTCAGTCCGCTGGAATTTGAATTGTTTTTTCAATTTGCCATTCCTGATTGCAAAAAGAGTGAAGTTGAATTTGTATTCTTCCCTGTTTCTTCACCTCTTATCTGACGGCCATTACCCCTCTCCCCTTCTTCCAGGAGGATCGCTCCATGCTCGAAAAACCCGACCTATCTCTTCATTCTCGCGTGGCCATCCAGCTCCGCCTGGCAGAGAAACAGATCTTGGAGAAAGCGTCGGCCAGCGGACGGGCCAAACGCCTGCACTTCGAGAAGAAGCTGGAAGAGGACGCTCCGTTGCCTCACTACGAGGAAAGCGACATCGCTATGCTGGAGAACACCGACGCAGACGCCAAGCTCCCGATTATCCTGCGCAAGCTGGAGGAAGTGGAAGAGGGTCAGGAGATCCCGGAGGAGGATCACAGTCACTTCCTGAACGGGGAGAAGACTGTGTACGGGATGAATATGCAGGCTAACGGAGACCCAGTGCAAGAGGAAACTCAGGAGAAGGTCAGCAAAGATGTTAATTCAGCTTTGGACTTGATTGGAAGTTCGAACGCAACCCAGAAGGGCCAAAGGGAAGAGGCCAACCTAAGTGCCAGTCGAACTGAAGAGAATCCCAAAGAGAACAGTGAATAAATATATTCCACCTACTGCCACAGCCCATGCTATTTATTTATTTTTGTGTCTCTTAAATGACTCAGAAATATAGAAGCTGAAATCAATTTTAATTAAAGTCGCAGAAGTCGTGCGACTGTATGTTCATCCAGCGTGGCTTGTATTAGTTGTCCGCTGCTGAACTTGTTTAAAAAACCGCTGCCAGTGTGTACCTCAGCCTTCTGTGCAGAACAGTTTTTCATTAGAATTTTTCTTTTGTTTGAGTTTGAAATGTGGGTTTACATTGAAACTGTTCAAGGCCTACAGCATAGGAGGAAAGCAAAGAAAGAGGGACACCACAGAACTGGTTCCAGCAAAATTGTTAGGTGAACAAAGAAAAACAAAAACAAAATGGAGTTAGGTGAATGTTATTTCCTGAAAGCCAAAATCTCTCTAAATCTTGTGAATTGGTTGGTTTATTACTGCAGTTTGTCTCCATATATGTCCAGTATGTTTTGAGTTGACAATCGTATTCTCTAGTGCATTTTGGGGTGTGCTTCTGAGTAAAGACCATCACTGCCCTCTCTCTTTTTTTTTTTTTCTGGTTAAAATCATTTCAAACAAAAATGAGGAAGGAAACATAAACTGCCCTTATTAAGGAATGAGGAAATGCGATTGTAACTGTATGACATGGCGAAATGGAAGATGATTTTTTGCTTTAGTCAATGAAAAATGCCATTTCTACTATAAAATTGTAAACTTACCGTTATTTCATAGTTGCAGCCCTTATTGAGAAAACAGAGAATTTTGTTTTATTTTGTGTTTTTTTTAAAAAAAAAAAGTACCTTTATGAATGTACTCAATTTAAGTTGCGGTGATTATCCGTGGATGTCACTGAAAGGGAGTGATCACTGTCGTTGCCCCTGAGAAAGCCATATACAGCACTGACGGCTCAGTGAGACACAAGATGATGATGATGGTTTTTTCCTGTTGGAAGCTTTTGTTTGACTGCCTTAACATGAGGCAATTTCAACATGACACTTTTTGTATGTAAAACAAGGAAGTACTGTCATTTAGATTTTTACTCTTTCTCTTGTTTAGTTTGCGTTAGCTATAGGGGTGGCCCCAATAACTGACTCTGTGCACTGATACAAACACCCAATACTGGCTGAATTCCTGACAGTCCATGCAGCATAAGAGGAGAGGCAACGGTGTAAATCCAGTCATACTTCTCATCAGTTCTAAACATTTTTACCTGATTGGAGAGACTGTGGATATAAGGACATGACGCAGATTTTTATTTTTGAGCTCGCTGGTTCATTTTTGATCTTAAAAATAGAAGCGGAAAGTAGTAGTGGGCGTACAGAGTTCACCAAACACAAGGTTTAATTAATTCAAGTTGAGAAAAATCTAGGTAAACTGGTATCAGCACATATATACATGTGGGCCAATTGAGTTAGCTGAAGTTAATGGGTAAAACTGGTGGAAAGGCCCTTTAATAGACTTACATAAATGGGTTAAATTGGAATAAACTTCTACAAGCTCTACAGTGAAGCAGAAAGGTAAAAGGTTTTTACTGATAGAACAACATAAAATTGAACTTACAATATTTCAGTGGCTATTTTTAAATATGTTTAGTAGCCTTGAGCTGCTGACTGTCTCTCCATACTTAAAGTATGCACTGGGGGGGGGGGGGGGGGGGGGGGGACAGTTGACACTTCCTTCAGTCAGAAACTAGCTGTGACGACACTCGTTCTCCATTGGTTGTCTTCCTGCTTTCAAAAAGTATGGCTTCAAACATGGCTTTGTTGCAGCCTATTTTCATTTTTCATTCATTGCGCTCTTGCATTCACTTGTGCATATTTCGCAAATATCAAATGCTGAAAGGAGCTTACTGGCAGTATGATGGACAGCTTGATCAGTTACCATTGACTGAACTCTGTGCTGTTTAGACCGAGTGAGCCTGACAGCTTTAGCACGATTCATTTAAAAATGGTCTTAAATTGCAGCACATGTAAGTAAACACAGTAAGAATTATCATCAAAAAGATACTCTTTTCCATCTAAAGAACTCCCCACTGTACACAACCTGCCCAGCACCAAACGGCAAACAGACATAGTTAGCGACTAGCTGTTGAACATAGCGTAGCGTTTAACAGCTAAGGAGCCTGATACTTCCCTCAGGAGTTGGTGGAGACCTAAAACAGATTTACATTCATCAGATGGACAGAAACAGGGCTCTAAATGAATGATAATGTTCCATGACTGCTTGATGTGTAAATCGTGATTGTTTGCTAGCATGTTCACCATATCAACATAAAAGGTGATGATATATCAATGTTGTATTCACAACTTGTTATTCACTGTTGCCAAATGGCAAAACAAATCCATTATTCCAGGTTTAAACAAACATTTTAAATGTGAATATTGGTTTTTAGTGGGTGTGACATGCTGGAAGTAGCCTAGCTTCATTCTGAGCTACGCTAATCACTTCTCAGTTCCAGTTCCGTACTTAATGTATAGGCACAAGTATCAGTCTTCTCATTTCACTCTCATAAAGAAGACAAATAAGGGTATTAACAACATGTTGACGTATTCCTTAGGGTTTATAACATGAATCATTGGTGTTTCTGGTTTAAAGAAAAAAAAAAAGATTTTTGAATCATTCGGGAAATTGAAATAAAGCGTTTCAACTGTCCCTGGTCTCCCCTACTTGATATTTGCTCTCGCATCTATGAAGTACCTCTAAATTTGATCTTTTTCAAAACTTTGAACTAAATTTATTTCACCTCTCTTTTTTCAGATAAAAATAGCTGTTGTGATTGTCAGGGGCTTGACGCCGCAATGTAGAATTGACCACCCGAAATATCACTTGGGGTCACTCCTGGTTAACCAGTTGAGTTATGAAGATTTAGCAGGCCTTGCCATGGTGTTTACTAATGGTGACTTGAAGGTGGTCAGAGGGGAAGGCAGTAAATTATCACTGCCACTATGTTCCCTCTTCAAGTGGTACGCATTAATATAACCAAAACTAGGTTAAATTCACCTTACTGTAGGTCAGATGTGTTTTACCACTTTGTACCACATGATGCTCTTGTTTTGTATCACATTTGATGTGTCACTTGTCTTTCTGTGGCTAGAGCACTTTTCCATCACAAATCTGTATTTTTTATGCAATCATGTACTTTTACCAACCTCACTGGTAACATTGTCTGTTTGCTGCTTTTCTAAAGACCTCTGTACCATAGTGTGTGTGATCTCCTAGCTTTAACCATAGACTCAACAAGTCCTGGCCCGAGTACATCCAGCTGAACTGGACTCCTCACCATGTCACCGTATGCAGTAGTTCTGGGTTTCTGTAAGTGTAAAAAAAGACCTGGATTGTGCAGTAAAAGCTAGAGTTGATAAATCCTGAAGCTGTCAACATCCAAAAGCCAGAGATTAAACTTCATCTCATTTCTCACCTCTTGTGTGGAGTGTTGTTCTTAAACCTTCCTCTATCTTCATCAACCACTCTTCTCTTCCAGAGACACGAGGTCACCATCCATCTATTATTCCTCTCCCTTGTCCTTTTTGTTGGGAGGAAAAAGGTTTATTTAATGTATTTTCCCCTTCTTTGCCCCCTGGCCCTATTACGAATTTATAAAAGAAACATTATCTTGAATCATTTAATTCGGGGCAATTAAATTTTGAAATGCCCCATTCATAATTCATGGGTGTCTAAGATAAAAACCCCTTTAATCCTTGAATATATTATTATAATGGGCATCGGGGTGGGCAGTGGAGAGTGAGGCATGTCCAGTATTGTTAGTACTCGCTGTGTCAGTGCTGGGAGCAGGCCTGGGACCAGCACTCACAAGTAATCCTGCCCTATGAATTATAAACTGCCATCCATATTAATATACAATGGCCCGGCCCAGCTCACTGTGGGGTGGCACCATTGTCATGCAAGTGTTTACCGGTGTCACACTGGTGATGCTCATAGGCAGGCGGTGGAGGGGAGAAGGGGGGGGGGGGGGGTCAGGTTAAAGTCAAGCCATTACCATTAGCATTTTAGTAGAGTGAGCATGGAATTGAAGGTGATGGACAGGCAAATGCATTGTTATCACACTCTCTCCCATCTGCCAGTTCACTGCATTAAGACTGACGCCTATTACCTATACAGTGACTTCCACAGACTGTATAGTTGAGGTTGTTACAGTAGTTCACTTAAGTTTGAGGATGAAGTCAAATTCAACAGTTCCTATCAAATAAATGTTCTGTTTTTAGTCACACGTGCTTTCAACTTTTGAAGAGGTGTTCAGTTGTGGACTTCCTATCCACCTTATTCCCAGCCCCATACCATGCGTGAATTATCCGTGCAACTTCTGGTTATTCCTTTTACTGAACTGGCATCTGTGAGTTAGTGGTATGCAACAGGTGTCTTCACTTTTCTTTTTTTGCTAAAATAAGTGATGTGGGAACACAAGCTGTCACACTTTTAAACAGTAAGATGATCATACCTCTGCTTTCTACTACAGACGGATGGGAAGACGAGCTAAAGAGGGGGTCTCGGATAATGTACTGTAGCATATTTAGCTACTTCGTTGATTTATGTTGCTACTGATGTGAGGCAGATGAACAATCTGAAAAGCTCTCAGGCTTATTAATACTTCAATAGTAATAAAGTTGGGTGTTTTTTGTTGAAGGAGGTAGAGCAGAACCTTCAGTTCAAAGCAGACACTGAGCCAAGTCAGAGCCTCTGACATCACTAAGCTAACACTAACTTAATTTGAGGCCACTTCTTCAGGTCGCCCTCCCATCCCTTAAGGCAGATGTACAATCACAGTTTAACGAAAAAGTTTAAAGAAAAAGTTTGAAATTTTGGTAAATATGCTCATCACTTTCTACCACTTTCATGTCTGTACAGTAAGAAGAAGATGAAGTAAGATGAAGCCACAGCCAGCTAACTCAGCTTTGCAGAAAGACTGGAAAGAGCTAGCCAGGCTCTGTCCAAACGTAACAAAATCCACCTACCAGCATCTATAAAGCTCACTAATTAATATTTTATAACTTGCCACAAAAATTAAGCATAAAAAGGTGTTTCCATATTATTTATATCCCAAAAATAAAAAATTGTTTTGATTTTATAATGTCACATTTTGTGGTTTGCATGATTCGTCTCCTTGTTGTCATAATTGATCTTTTTCTGTTTAGTCCTCATATCTCTTTTCTTTCTTTTGTAAAACACATTGTAATTGAAATTTTCTGAATAAATAGTTTGCTTGCTCATTTCGGGCAGAGAAGCAGGTTCCTGTGAAGGCAGGACTTGGCTCCATTCCTCAAAAGATCCAGATCTGAAATAAAGCACAGATTCTATACTGGGAGGTAGGGGTAAAATGGAAATCTTATTTTAGGTATACATTCTCTAATTTAGAATTTAGAATTTCTTTTAATTCAACAGATTACAGACTATTGAGCATTTTGTTGGAGACATAATGGAAACCCAATGGATTTTGGTGCCACTGACAAAAACAGTAGTTTAGTGTTTGACTTGGCCAGCTGGGACATTTATGACCCTCCTCCTGTGAACCAGAATTTGAGAACCACCTTTAAAATGAACTTTCATGTAAAACCACGCAGGAAGGCAGTTATGGCAACAGGTGAATCAAACACATTTGTACATATTCACACCATGCTTTACATGAGCACCATCACACCCATTTGAGCTCCTGAAAAGACACCTGCAGTAACTGTAACCACACACAGTGCACTGTGTGTTTAATGTTTTAGAATGACTGTGGTTAAGCACAGCGCTTGTATGACAGGCCCAGCTGTCCACAAATAGGAAGGGTTAGTGTAAAGGTTAACAGATACCGCTGCATACTCGCTTCAGAATTGCCTATGCGGTTGAAAACCTCAGATGATGGCCAACTCTATTGAAGAACTGTACTTACACAGAGAAGAAACTCACTATGGATGCATATAGCATGTGTCCTTTAATGTCTGTCTCCATCTGTAAAACATGCGATACAGTTCTGGTCATAGTTAGCCTTACACGCAACAGCTGCCTAGCCTTTTCTTAGACACCCACATTCACTGGCCTCTCTAATGCTCCTGCACTCTACATAACTACCAAAAACTTTCTACAAAAGGTATCTAATTTGGGAAATAATCCAATACAGGGGCATTCATGCTGGTAGCCCTAGAGTTGAGAATGTACAAGGCTAGCTTTCTTAAAATAACCACATAAATAAGCATTTCAACTTGACTTCTCTGCAGAAATGTCCCATGCCATCCCTTAGCCATCCCCCTTTTTTTCCCAGAGCATGACTGACTATGATTCAACGCTCTTGGCAGCTCATAATGGATGGATAATGGATTTATTATTGAAGAGGTGGGTGGATGGGAGAGGGATGGAGGAGTCTCTGGCCTGGTGTGAGAGGTCTTCATCATGGAGGAAATAAGGAATGAAGGGACAAAAGATGACTGTCAGAGAAGACAGAATGAATACAGCCGGGGGAAGAGGACATTCTGAGAACTGGAGGATGAAGAGGAGGAGGCGGACTTCCCCCGTCTCCCTGAACAAACTCCTCAAGCGTGTTCTATGGTTATGAAGTGATGAGCAGCTTGCAGCTTGGGTAGCTCTTTAACATTTAAAGAGAAGAGATGATACGTACAACAGAGGCAGCACTAAAAGAGGAAGGTACGACCGAAGTAACTGTGGAAAGACAAAGAGACGTTTTCTTCCGAGGCTTCCCATTTGATGATTAACTTTATTAATGGTGATGATGATATGCAATGAGGCCAAATAGTTTCAAATGGCTGCTACAAGACTGTGAACGAGCACAACTTTGCTTTCAAGCAGTGCAGTTCCCACTGCCAGCTGTGAGCATTCTTTATATCGCAGACTTGCCTGTATGACCATATTTCTGAGGAGCTTTTATTCCTCGTCCTAGATCTTATTCCCATATTTTTGTCCACTGACTGCTGGTTATAGTAACATTTTACTCACCACCTGTGTTGTAGACATATGGGAGATTTTGAACACACACTTCCTGTAACTGAAAAACTCACAGACATCATTTTAAACATTTTGAGTCCAACTGCTGTTGCAATGACATGCACAGCCATATATGTTAATATGAGGCTCCCTTAAACTTTATTCTAAATCTAAACCTATTCCTTTCCTTTATCTTAATCCTAAACGTAAACCTAAATCCTAATCCTGATGTAATATAAACCCCACCTTTATCCAAATCATTACAAGTACAATAACGTACACTTGAACACACACTACAGGTCTGGATCCCAGAGTCCAGGCTGAGTTTGCTCTTCCATCTCGACAAGCAACATTTAATTTTTAATCAGACTTTAGCTGACTGGAAATAGTATTTTGCAACAGTGAAACTGCTGCATGTATAATGAATGCTGTTTCCTTGCTAATGCACGAGGAGCCTGGCAGCGGAGCGGCTGGATGAGGTCACAGGTCACAGCTGAGGAGGAAACGGACAGTAGATAGAAAAACGTACAGGTAATGGAATATGGGGAAGAAAAGAAGGAATCTTGGGTTGTTCTTTTAGTGACATTTTGACATTTTTTCAGATGATGGGTTATTTATGGCTGCATTATCTATGTATATATTTTGTTTCAACTCCATATTTTTTTCTGTGGGTTAATATGCAAAGATGAAGTCCATATTTAGGGACACAAATCGCCTCAACTAGTTGATTTTGATCACGTTTAAAGGAAGAATATGGGATGAAATGGCCGAGAAAGGAGCAACAAAGCAGGGATGGAGAGATGAGAGTAATGGAGGGAGAGATAGAGAGAGACGGAAAAGAAGAAGTCATGTTCAGGCAGGGAGAAGAAAGAGAAGGAAGATGGGGAGACACGTGTGCTCAACCCAGCTGAACATAGATGCAAATGGCATGCTGATTAGGGCCCATAAATCCTGTGCGTGTGTGAGTGTGTGCGTTCATGCATGCACACGTGTGTGTATGTTTATGTGGTTTCCCTAAGTGCCCCCCCCCCTACACCCACCACCCACACACACTCACTGGAGGCCTTTATATTAAATATACTATAATGGACTGGCAGTTATGAACAAGGATTCCTGTGTTTTCCTCCTGTCCTCGTCTCCTTTCCTTGTCCTTTTCTTTCCTCTCCTCCCCTCTTCAGATCTGACCTAGAAACACAGAATAGATGGAGAGAGGAAAAAGAAAGGGAAAGAGAGAGGAGTGACCAGCATCGTTGCCATATCACCATCTGATTTAAATCTAATAGCCACTACTGTCTTTTTTCTTTCTTTCTTTCTTTCTTTCTTTCTTTCTTTCTTTCTTTCTTTCTTTCTTTCTTTCTGCATCTCTCTCCTCAGTGAGAGGGAGCATCATTCTCTATTCTCCAGGTCAGAGAGGGAACAATTAAGTGTGGAGGGCGCTGGGAGTCGCCGACAGGTGATGAATGGCCGGGCCGGCTGCAACTGACAATATGCAGACAAGCCAGATCATTTGCAAATGGATGTGGGGAGATGGAGGAAGGGTGGGCAGGAGGGGGGGGGGGGGGTGTTGGTGGTTGGGTGGAGGCGAGCAAAGTCAGGGGCAGCCGAAGAGGAAGAAGGAGAGAAGGAGGAGGAGAAGGGGGACAGGGGGGGGGGGGGGGGGGGGGGTTTAGCCCTTTCCAGGATCATTTCTCACCAAGGAGAAGAGGGAGGAGGTGGAGGAGATGCAGCCACCTGCCCAGCAGAGAGGCTCATTTGTTAGAGCTGATGGAGGCTTCCAGACAGCGGACTGCCCTGGGGAATACGCTGCAGCCTGGCTAGCATGGTAGCATCATCACATCACAGTGTTGACCAACAGCCTTGTACACAATTCACTGTGATAGAGTCAAAGTCGCTCCTGATGCCTGAGCTGTTTCAGTTCAGGTTATTATAACACAGCTCTCTTCAATACTGGACTCTGATTGGTTGGTCATAACAATAAAGAATTTTGTTTTGCAGTGTTATTTTTTTTTTTATTTATTCAGGGAAAGTTCGATCGCTGGTAAACCAGGAGAACATCTGAAGGGTATTCCATGAATGCAGCTAAAGAAAGCTGTGTTTACTTGAAAAAGCCTGACTAGAATTAACATCAGCTTTCACTTGAGGCTCAAGCTGTTCCACTAACACAATTTAGCTGTGTTTAGTCAACACTAATTCTAGCCAGGCTTAAATAAGCTTGCAGTGTGCACGTGCATGGGATACATAAGCAGTCCAGAACAGTCAATTGTCAAAAAGAAGATAACTATGTCGCAAAAAGAAAAAAAAAAAAACAAGAGCAGTGCTCTACTCAGCAGCAGAACAGACCTGCTGATGAAACTATTTGAAGAATATAAAGGAGTTGTCACCAAAAAGTGCAATACTGCTACTATGAACAAGGTGAGGGAGATAGCTTGGGAAAAACAACAAAGCAAAGCCTTTCTGTGGTTACATTTCTACAACAGTTAGCCACAAATGTGAGTGAGAACCATATGGTTACAAAACCGTAACAAGCTTATAAGTCACTTTTCTTGCTGTACATTATCTCACTTAGGCTGTGTGTTGTAATCTGTTTATTAGCTTGTGCTGTATTAATTTCTCTTATCAAAAGTTGCAGTTTTGGGTTCTGTTCAATTCAGTTCTCTTTTTGCTTTCGTCACTAGCTATCAATACGTTGATGCTGGTGGAAAAAAAGGGAAACCATCTATTCAGTCCAACTGAACATTACAGACATCTATATTTAATATCTATATGACACACTGTCAGCACTGTGGCATGCCTTCAGCTGTGGATAACACGACACTTGCTATAGTAGGCTACATATGCTCTTACTGAGTCCTTATCATGACTCCATGACTTACTACAGTTGTGAGTCATCCATTTGTGATATTCGGTGTGTTATTTCCTGATTATGTGTTGTAATTGACTTTGTCACTTATTCCCGCATCGCAGAGCATATCTCGACTACATTCACTGATTCCCTGCCTTTCCCAGAATACCTTTCACTAGCCACTACATGAGCTTTTTTCTGCTAGGTTCCATCCTGAAATTAGAAATTAAAAGACGGGAACTTAAACCTTAGACTTAACTTAAACCTGTGACTGAAACATTTAAATTAATTGATTTTTAATAATTTAATTGGATTTCGTGTTCTCATCATAAATAAATAAAATTGCAGTGGTGATTTTATATTATTTCATATCTGAGTATACTTTTGTGTCCTGAATGTTTAATATATTGATTTGCCACCTATTTGTATGAGCGATGTGCAGAGAGCCCGGTATTAGAAAATTATTTGTATTTGACTAAAATTGGAAATAGGCTTGAAAAACATTTTACTTTTTTATTTTAATCAAATTACAATTTTCATTTTAGAAGTTTAAAGTATTACAATAAGTGTTATAAGTGTAATGGTCCCCACACATGGGGTCTAAAACTGGAGTCTCCCAGATCATAGATGACTACACTGATTACTGAGCTAAAACTCAGCTCATTACCTCAGTGCAGACAGACCTCTACCTATTTATACACCACATAACACAGAGAAAGCGACAGAGACTGTATAAAGTGTAGGGTGGAACTTCAACAGTGATTCCTGCTTTGCAGTTTTCATCATCATCATCATTCAGCTTTATCTCTGGGGAACATCCCCAACTCCAAGAATGAAGTCCATATAAGGAAATGTGCATCATGTAGCAGATGGATGTGACTCCCTTCGTTGAAATCTGCTGATAGACGTAACAGCGGAGACTGAGATAGTGATGAAACTGACCTGCGTGCTGGTGTTTGACGTCTTTAAATGTTTTTTTCCCCAAAAACTAATAATTTTAAAAATATTTCCACAAAATAAAAAAAAAACACTATTTGTCCTTTTTTGAATAATGTATTTGGATATGGGCACACCCCCAATTTGTATATGTATTTATTTGAATGCATTTATCAGGAGTCAAAATTTAAATGCGCTACAGTTCGCCAGAATGTTAAATGGCCTTGACTAGCATATTAATTAGTTAGACAACTTATATATACATTACACACTACAAAGTGTCATGATAAAACAGAATGAATATTTGCTGTCTCATTAATATATCAATTAAGTAAATCAAATGAAAAGGAGCTATCCAAATGAACCCTTGATTACATTTTTGACTGCCCACTAGAAGACCTGAAGGAGCCTATTCAGTCACCCTATATGGTGACATGTGAGACCCACATAACTGAACCCATAGGTCCCACATAATTTACCCAGCCTCAGCCCATGCCCATATAGCTAATATTGAACATGAATGGGGCCCACATGGTCATAGTCTTTGAATAACAAAGATATGAGTGAAACTAAACTCAGATAGATACCAGTGTCCCTCGCTTCTCACCACTCATCATTTTCTTTCTTCTTCAACTGTCTCTGCTATCGCTCTGAATCTTTTTTTCTCCTCTCACCTTATTCACCTCTCTCTTCCCCTCTTTTTCTCTTTACTCAAACACACATGCACACACACGCACAGACACACGTTTCTTAATTGACCTGAGGTGTGGACAGGAGCACCACTTAGTCACCTGCCATGTAGATCAATCACTTACTTGATCTCTAATACCCTTAATATAACAAGGTACATCTGCACTGGAGGACATCGGAGTCACTCACACAAATGCACACATATGTACACACACGCAACCACACACACACACACACACACACACACACACACACACACACACACACACACACACACACACACATACAGACACACACAAAAGTGGTGTCCTTGTTTTGCATGTCGCAGGCATTGACTGTCTGCTTGATGGATCTGCTGTGCTGCTGGTGATGGAAGCCAGTAACCCTCCTCCTTGTCATCTACACTGTGTGTGTGTGAGTGTGTTTCCAGTGTAATGGAGAAATAAATTTGGTGATCTCTCTTTGGTTGAGGAGGTGGTATGACTTGATTTAAGGCAGACTGTACATTTACAGTCTGGATCATGTTGGCATCCCTCACTCATTTGGCTTTGTTTTAATGAATCTGGGTGGTACATATAGCCATAAGTGATTCAATGATGGTAGATTGTGTCACTGCCAGATTCATACAGAATATACTACATTCCTACAGATTGTAACAAACAAAATATATAACATTTTTAATTTCATATAAAGGAATCTGGCACAATTTACTAATCTGTCTTCAGTATTTTTCAGGGATTAAATCTAGTATCCATTTAAAGGAATAGGTCAACAGTGTTGGAGATGTGCTTATTGGCTTTGTGAGATGGGAAGACTTAAATGAATCTCATGTCTCTGTGTTAAGCTGGAGTCAGGATATGGTAAACCTAGCCAGCCTAGCCTAGCGTAGCATACAGACTAGAAGCAGGGGGGAGACAGCTAGCTTGGCTTTGTCCAAAGTACAAAAATATGACTGACAACTCCTCCTAAGCTGTGTGTCCGTGCGAGTTTGTGTGTGAGGAATGAATTTTAAAAAATATTAAAATGTCCAATAGTGGAAAGCAACTTATTTGGAGTTATAGAGGCTACTTAATGTGAGTTAAGATCAGTTTTTTTCTGACTTTCAGTGCAAGGCTCCATCTCTATGTGTAATGATCTCCTTTCATCCAGCTGCTCCGCTGTCATAGTAAAACCTCCCCTGTCTAAAGTCTTTACCCTGCACATGCTCACATGTAAAACCTGAATACTGAAACGGTTGCCAGCACCCAAGACAAAGAAAACAAATATATCTGGGATTTACCTGATAACCATTATGGTAACAATGTTTCTCATCAGAAAACCACAGAAGGCAGACTATTATCTGGTTAAATGTTAAACTCAACACTGTGTTGTGGGGTTTTTTCTTTTTTAATGAGATCCTGACAGGTTGTATGCACAGATGTAGTTGACCTGGGACTGAACAGGTGAGAGCTTTAAAACAGTACGTATTTCTTAGGGCTCTGAAAAACACAATACAGCTCCGTGTTGTTTATGTGTCTTATTAATACATCCTGGTGTTGTGTTATTTGTGATAGTGATGCAAAGAATATTTGGTCCTATTTTAACTGTATTTAATGAACTGTGTATACTCTCACCTGGGAGCTCATGGAACACAACCAGGCCTCTTAGAATTTCCTCAAGGTCTTTAATGAAATTTGGATAAAATCATGCAGATATTATTTTGATAAGTGCTGCTGTGTGTATCACTTTTAGGGTCAGACTTAGACCTATATGCTAGGGTAAAGCCTGGTAATATTACGCTGAGTGCAAGTGACTTCACGTGTGACAAGTCTCATGCCAGTGATGCACAAATGAACACTATTCACAGAGTTTATTACCAGGCCCTCGAGATGCACAGAGTGACTTCCCCTTCCTTCAACCTGCTACTTTCCATCCTTCCAGACCTCCCCCTCACCCTCATCCCCACCCCCGAACCTCCACCTCCGTCTCTCTGGTCTTTCTCCTGGTTATAGTGTGACGGCCTGTCAGGAGATGCCGCTGAGAGGGCCGAGAGACGACAAAATCAGCTCAGATCAGACCTGATCCCCTCACACACACACACATACATACACACACACACACACCCAGGCACAGCGGTGTGCTGACCAGTGAGCGGTGAAGAGGCCCAGTGTCGGTGTCCCACCTCATCTTCATCAGCCCTCCCTAGCCCTGACCCAGAATCCTCCAGACCTGCCACCCTGGCTCCCTGTGTATGTGTGTGTGTGTGTGTGTGTGTGTGTGTGTCACTTTGTGTGTGTGTGCTCCCTCTGACCACATCTACGATTACTGTGGTTGTGGCCCTGGCTGCTCAGGTGGACAGAGTGTGTGTGTGTGACATGATGGTTTTTGGCACAGTGGGCTCTCCTGCCCAGTAGCCTGACTGTCAGGCCAAATATCTGAGGAGAGGAGAAGAATGGAGGGATGGAGAGAGAGATGGAAGGATGGAGAAGAAAGTAAGGGCCGATAAAAAATAATGAGTTCACTATAAAGTCATTGAGGGCATCAAGTTTCTTTCTTCCACACCTTGTCTTCCAGGACAGTTACGTCCCATTCGGGCTCCTCACTAATTGCCAAGCTGTGTAATGAAAGCAGGTATAAGTCAGACTCATTCAGCTCCTTCTGCTCAACTCTCATCAACATTACTCAGCATTTATGGGAACTAGATTCCCCCCTTCTTTATCTCTCAAAGACATTATCCTCTGTACAGAGTTCAGGTGCAGTGTGACAACAGGGTCTTAGCTTTAGGCCAGTAGGATTCATCAATTACAATAAATCAGTTTATAATGTTCTTATTGGCTGTAAGAGTTAGGGTTATAGGTTTAGGGTTGGACATAAACCGTATGTTCTAATTGGTTGGATATAAGGTTTATGTCCAATAAGAAGTGCCACGTTTGGGTTTGAATGCCACTGTAAGTGTGTTTTCCATCCACCTGTTTTTCATGCACGTATCGAAAACAGCATAGAAACAAAAACCTGAGTGGAAACAGGAAATTTGAAAAAGTCTAAATGTCACAAAAAGTTTTTACGCTTTGCTGAAAAAAGTCGGTTTATTTATAAAAGCAAAGTGTGACAAAGTGCAACGGAAACAGACGTACTGAATAAATCACAACGCACACGAAGCGTGCAGCTCAACCATAACTCAAGCGTCCACTGAAGAGACAAAAAAAAAAAAAAATGGCTGCAGATGAAAACATCAGATGTGTGTGTGGAGAGATGAGCAGACTGAAACACTCCTCAAATTAATACATGAAACAAAGAAATGCCAACAGGGGGTCATGAGATCAACTCAAGATCATGCTGATCTACATTAGACTGGCGACAGGCTTCATCACTTTGTTACAGATTGAATGTGGAGACAGAAATGAATATCATAGTTTGGGAAGTGGAAGATTTCTCAGCAATGATCATCTTCTGGAAGTTTTTTTTTAATGTTCTTTTATTAATGAAATGTGTCAGAATTCGCTTAAGAAGACAAAAAACACAAAGTTCTAACATAAAGAATATGAAACAATAAAAAAAAACCCCATCAAACTACATCCAGTGTGAACTAAGTGAAAGCCTGGAAATCTAGAATTTCAGGCTGCTTCAGTAATACTCCATGTGGCTAATAAATAGTTAGTAGAATAGAAAATGCAGTCATAAAAGAGTTATGGAGCAGCAGGATAGTGAGAACTACTGTACATGTCCGACATGAGGACATGAGTGACCAGAAGAGGGCAGCGGAGGACAATTAACGAAGCAGAGCTGCTTAATTAACCAAGACTGAGAGAGAGAGAGAGAGAGAGAGAGCAAGAGAATCTGCTGTACCAGTGCAGTTTATTCATTTTATTTTTTATAATTTTATTTTAAATTTCAAAATGCTGAATATTAAAAAATCAACAAAACATCTCCTGTGGATGTGTTGAGAAATCAGTGGAAAGGATCCAGTTTGATCACAGAAGTGTCCCCTACACTTCCCTAAAAGCCAACAAGCAGAAGCAATATTTAAATTATGTTAAATATATTAAAATATGTTTAATAATATCCCGCCTACTGTATTAGTCTGATGCCTACTTAAAAAAAAAAGCACATATGAAATAGATTTTTCCCGCTATTTTAATGGCACTAATTTTAAAGCTGAATTCTGCCATTTTTTAAAATTAATTTTCTTTTTTTTTTTTTTTAGAATAATGCTCTGTGAATAAAACTACATTAAAATAATAATTCAGCATTTCCTCAGCGTAGTGTGAGAAAGGCTTTAACGCCATTTAGGCCATCATATTGAATCTAATATACAGAGAAAACATACTGAACAGTCAACTGAGTAAATGTTGCCTCCTAACTTCAGTATCTCATGACTGCTGCTCCATAGACTTTAACCACCCAGAGAAGAACAAACTTGCAGAGGAAACATTGCGCTTGTCATATTTTTCTTTATTGTTTGGAACTTTAAAGACACTGAGCTGAAATGCAAAAAATCCAGTTATTTTGGAAACCCTGTTGTGAAGCTCCTCTGGTGACCTGCTGCACTCTCTCTCTCTGTCTGTCTCTCTCTCTCTCTCTCTCTCTCTCTTCCTCTCTCTCTCTCTCTCTCTCTCATACATCACAGTGATGGATAGGTTCGGCTCTGTCTCTCGCCGCCCCGACACAGGAGTCAGCCACGGTTCAGCCTGATAAGAGCTGAACCTCAGCTTCATTTACATGGAATAACAGTCTTGCAACAGCGTGGTGTGTGTAAGTGTGTGTGTGTGTGTGTGTGTGTGTGTGTGGAGCGTGCTTTGCCCAACATTTTTGACAACTCCTTTTCTTCAGTATTGATCATCATTTCAGCCCTTGTTCATGACAACGCCGTGCATCTCACCTTGACTTCATCCTGCGTGAGGGAGACTCACCACTGTGTGTTTATGTGCATGCTTCCCTCTTACTGACTGAAAAATGATGTTATTATATTATATTACATTTTCCCAAAAATTGAAACCAACAATCTTTGTTGCAAATACACAGATTTGAACTGCGCTGCCTGCATGGAATCTGTGGGTATTTCATTTCAATTTTCCTCCTGAAAATCTGCATGAGATTCTGTTAACATGATCTACTGACTCATCCTCTATGAGTTACATATTCACTTTGGGCCTATAGTCTTTGACAGACTGCTATCATCTTCTGTCATGAGTCAATCTTATTAAGCTTGTTTATGTGATGTGTGATTTGGCGCCGGGTATTCAGCGTGTTGTTGTTGTTGTTTTGTTGTTTTTTTTCTTACATCAAATGACAAAGTGCTGGGTTAGAACGCCATAAGTCATGTCAGCGCTGGAGAAGGAAAAAAAAAAGGACATGAGAGCTTCTTTAAAACAAAAGTGTCGACTTGGCTCGGCATCATCGGGTTTAGGATGAGTGTCTGAGGATGGAGCTAATTGTGGTGAATACAGAGCTTTGGCAGCGCTGGGTTTCTCTATCAGATGCCAGCGTTTGAGTGTGTGTGTGTGTCTGTGTGTGTGTGTGTGTGTGTTCTGGGCTGTGCATTCCCTCACTCGTTTGTTTGCTCACTCTCCCCGCTTCCTCCAGGGACTCTGGTGGAAGTAGGCCTGCCGTCCGGCTGCCAAGCAAACCTAATTTAGTCACACTCAGCTGCCATTTTTCTTCAGTAAAACAATCGTGTTTGGCCTGGTGGCCGGCGACTGGCGGCCAGTGGCCGGCCGGCTCCGGGCTCAGGGGTCCTAAACTGGTCCGGGTGGACAACCTGCTTTAGATCTCATTTAGCCTGCAGGCAGCTCAGTGCTACACATCGCAGGACTCCTCTGTGGTTGTAGCCGCTTGTGTGTATGTGTGTGTGTGTGTGTGGACTTCACTGTATCAAGACAGCGTGTCTGATGAAGCTTCTCGTGACTACACAATTCCGCTGTTGCTGATAAATTGCCACTGATGAGCTTTACACACCTCTGTGCCTTTCTACTGTCAATACAGCAATGAAAGGGTGAAAATTGATACCAGTCACTGACATTCATTCATAACACAGGGCCTAGCTTACATTTAGACTTTTTAAAAGGACAAGATTTTTCTTATTGTCAGCAATCCAGTGAAAAGAGTAAAAGCAAATGCACTTACCAACAAGTGTAGTGTGTGTATCACAGCCTGATGTATCTCATTCCTCCGTGTCATAAAGCTGCATTGTTGTCCAAAAACTGTTAAAAACACATAAATATGACACACTGTTTCACTGGGTGACATGTCCCTTCATTACCGTGAACACACTCGTAGTTGTGTATTTTGTGTCAGTCCCACACAAACCACCATGCTGCCAGAAACGCTCACTAGAGCACCAAACGTGGATTCATCCGCCGCCTAAAATAGTCCTTAACAAAAGCACTATTTCCTCCTCTTTGACTAACATTTAGTAAAAACTGCAGTGACCAGGTGTTTTAAGAAATGATGGAGCTTTTTTTTTTAAATAAAACAAACTAGATATTTGTGAGGTGTTTTTAAATATTAATGTCTTCAGTAGGAAGCGGTGGGTAAGGGCTGGGATAGAGGATTCAGAAAGTATTGATTATTTGTTTTTTTGTCTTTTGATGGGATCTGTCGACAATAACAAAAAATAGAGAATGTTGCCAGCTTTATCCTAACACCCTGTTTCCAGCTGTGTGAATAGTGGCAGTTATCCATAATTCATAGAACTGTAGTTACATACGTAACTCTCATCTCAACATCGACACCAGGACACATAACAGCAAGTGTTTCACTTGCATTACCTGAAGTGTTGTTCTTACCAGCTCACATGGAAAGCAGCCACATTCTAGTCGACGTTCTCTGGAAAAGGTAAATAACTTCAGTTGCAATGCACATTTTAGACTGTACTGTACATGATTACACTATTCACAGGTATTGTATACTGATGTGAATAGTTGTACATAATCATTTACATGGGTTTAGTGTCAAGATTTGTGTAAAGAGTTCAGATATTATTCACTGCTTCTGCCTCTAAGAGGATATTGAGCATGAGCATTTAGCTATGATTCATATTCATAATTCAAATAAAAGCAGTGATGAGTTAACAAAAAGTTACAAGAATCATGGATGGACAAAGGAGCAGATTAAGGACATTTTGGCCTCTGATGATGGACACCTATGATTGTTTTGGAACTCATTTCTTTATTTTTGATTGTTTATTTCCCTTTATGTATTTCACACTACTGTACATACCCAGACATGCCGACTGTTCTTCTTTGACTGTGGATTATTAATGCATCGTGACCCGTGAGCCTATTTTCTTCTTCTCTAATTTTACGTTCCGCTCGCTCCTTGTGGATATTTGGTTTTGTGTTTTATATAGTAATAATAAAAAATAAAACTCTTCACAGAAAGTCAGAAATAACGTGAGTAAATGATTTCACAGTTTTCAAAGCAAAATATTTAGAGAGACATTCAGAAAACGGAGTTGAAGCTTCGCTTATGGGTTAAGAAAATAACTCAAGAAGAAGTGTTTTAAGAGGCTTTCATTTTTTTCTCAAAACTTATGTTCCAAAAACACTTTTATTTTTCGTAATAGCATTTTGGTGAATATGGCTCAAGTTTCTGCCGGTACAGAAACTCTCACTCTGAGCCATCAGAGCGCTGGCCTGCTCATCTATAGCCTCTAATTGAAGGCAACGCTAATTAGGACGCTACACTTTGAGTTGAGAACACATTCTTTTTTTTTTCTTGTTTCCCCTCTCTGCCTCATTATATGCAACTCTGAGTAATGACCAACATATACATTAACCACTGCTATAATTGTGGTGGAATTAATTATTCTGAAAATAAATCTTTGAAAAGAGAGAAGGAAGAAGAAGAAGAAGAAAAAAAAAGAGAGAGTGAATGTGCTCACGTGTTTGTGCGAGGCTGTGTGTGTGTGTTGGTAATGAGAGCTCTGTGCTGCTGCTAACTTGCTCTAAATAAATCTATGATTAGCATTTTCCCTTTAAAAGGAATAATTTCAACTTTGATATCCGTAATTGTGCTTAAGGGCTCCTGCGCTCCTCCGCTAGCCCTCAAACGCTCACTCTTCAACCCATGCGGAGACTATCACAGCGGCCCTTTATTCACTTAACACTTCATTCAGAACCCGTAATAATGAACGCCACTGAATACTATTTTAATAAACCATTACCACGACCAAAGTGAAGCTTATTTCCAGGTATGTGAAGTGTTGAAATCAGCCTGCAGCACAGCATGAAACTGTGTGTGCAGATACACGGAACACACAGCAGAGCAGACACGGAGAGTGATCAATCATCTGCAACACACACTTTCAAACGGGCCCGGACACCCAGAATAGAAAAGTCTGCTAATCCACGGGAGGAACAGTCCTTTCTGTGCACACACACACACACACACACACTCTCTCTCTCTCTCTCTCTCACACACACACATATATACAAAAGCACTCCCAATGACACAGAGGGGCTTGTTATTTGCATGTAGCAGTGGCTAACCAATAGAGGGTGGTGTTGCATTGCGGGTCTCGATGTGGAGGGTCATCATTTTCAGTTGGGAGCGACTGCGGAGCTCATCACATCAACACCTGCCTTTCTAATCTGGTTTTCATTACCGATGACTGGATAAAAAAAAAAGAAAAAAAAGAAAAAAGAAAAGAAAATGACTCCTTTAATGGATGATGCTGACATTAAGAGTTGATGGTTGCTGTTAAAGAGGATGTGTCAGCTGCTCATTGATAAACAGGAGTCTTTTAATGTAAGGTGTAGCTGCTGCAGCTTGGATGTGAAATAATCATTTTCCCCCCCGTCTTAAAGCTGTTAGTAATGCTGCGAAAATGCTCAGATGTAAAGAATTTTTGCATGAAGTTGTGTTTATATATATATATATATATATATATAAAACAGCTCAGGGCAAAAAAATGAATGTTTTTTATTTGAGAGAGCAATCTCACCACAAGATCCATTTAGTAGCTGTTCAGGAGCTTTCAATCATATCAAATGATCATCAGCGACAAAATGCTTTTTTTTTAGATCAAGAACAAACTTTGATTTTATTATTATTTTTTTTAAATATGAAAACTGGGCAGACCTCAACCTGCTGAGAAAGATCATGATATAATTGAAAGCTCTGGAACAGTTACTAAATAGACGGTTTTTTTGTTTCCAAGGTAAAGAATGAAAAGGTCCACACATTAACTTTTTCAGGGACTCTCAACTGCATGTCATGCTCTTCTTCACTGGATGGAATTTACTCTTTCTTAAAAAAAAACAAAACAAAGGTTTTTACTGGATGCGTTTATCCCCACAAATACTAGCTTCTGATTCCTTAAAATTTTGATACGCTTAAAAAATATACAATCATTTACATTCCTATCATAGCTCCTCTTTAAAGCGTCGAGCTCACTGTGCATATTTGTTTTTCCTCCGCATCATGCTTTATCTCCCAGCATGCATCTGCACACATAAACATCAATATTAGCAGTTTAGTGGTGAACAGTTGTTGGGAAAGTGATCTTAAAACTCTAAAGGACACCTCCACGTCCCTCTAATTAAAACTTAACCGCCCAGCCGAGGCGATACAAGATAGGGAGGAGGGGAGGAGAAAGGAGAAAAAAAAAAAAGAGGCTTATTTAGCATTAACATAAAAACAAACAGCCGCATATATATATGCAAATGAAGGAAGGGCAAAAGCAGGATGCCGGGAGCCATCCGCCATAACTCACACTGATGGCCTTTAAGTGAGAAATCGTCTTCGAAAAACGTCCAATAAGAGAGTGGGAATGATGCACCTGTCGCCCATCTGACTAATGAGCCAATCAGGTTGCAAGGACAAGGAGCACATCCGGGTAGTGATGTTGGCCTGCAGTGTCACTTTGTACGGGACGTGCAGGGCAAGATTTCACAGCTTTAGATGATATAAAAATGATCCAGAAAGGCGACATTAAAGCTTCAGAGACTTTAAAGCCGCGGTAAGAGAAGATTTAGTGGAGCGTCCCGGTTAGCCGTTAACAGTTACCACGCATGTCAAGTAACTGCAACCTCTCTGGTTCGATTTCCAGCCAGAGACCTTTGTTGAGAGTCATACTCATCTCTCCTTCCCCCTTGTTTTCCTGGCTGCCTCTTCGCTGCCCATGCACCGTTCAAGGCAAACAATCTCAAAAGGAACATTTAAAATTTGTCGTAACATCGGCGGGTTTTTCTCGCACAGATAAGTGCGAACCTGGAAAAAATGTAGGTTTTTAGAGGCATGCCTGATGTCTGAGTGTGTGGATTGAATATGAGCGACAATGAAGACAGCTTCTTCTTCTTCTTCTTCTTCTTCTTCTCCCTCCGTCCGTCCACAGAGCCGCTCAAAGCAGCTTTAATCCCATATCTTCATAAAAAAAAAACAAAAAAAAACACTGGCACTGAGTCGCGCCTTAAAAATGACAATGATTTACATTTCAACATAATGCTCTCTGTCGGCTGTTATTGTGACAAAGTGCTGGATGTATCCCTCCCAAATGAAAGTGGGTGTTCTGTTATGCGTGCGACAAAGACATTTGGACGAACCTGCCATCCTCTCCTTTTTCTTGTAAATGAGCATGGGAAATCTATTTATGTCCTCCTACAGTATACTGCTGAAATAAGGAGAGGCTTATTGGGAGACAGGCTGAGCAGCCAAAGACGAGCCCTGTGAAGATATATGCTGTAGAAAGAAAGAAAGAAAGAAAAGGAAAGAAAGGAAAGGAAAGAAAAGAGAGAAAGAAGAAGAGGGACGGGAGGAGAGAAGCGGCAGCACTCGAGGCGATGCAGAAAAGTAGCAGAGAAGTCCAAAGACAAAGCCGGGTGGATGCGTACGAGGGACGGGGGGGAAAAGGCGTTCTTCGCCGCTCTGACAACACCTGGCCCAGGAACAAACTAGAGGCTTGTCTAGATGCGATGTGGTGGTGATGGTGGTGGTGGTGAGGGAGGGAGAAGGGGGGATAAAAAAGAACCCTGAGGCCTGAATCCCCCCCCCCCCCCCCCCCCCCCCCCCCTCTCTCCTTCCTTTCTTCTGCAAGCAAGCCATGGGGCCGAGGAATAAGTTGAGAAGCAGACATTAAGAAGGAAAATATGAAGAAGGAGTGTTTTTGGAATGTGATAGCAGCTAATCCAGCTCTGTAGGGATGAAGGGGTTGGCAGCTATAGTTTCTAGTAAAGGCTGACTGGCCACCAGTTCAAACCTCTGCTTTTCAAAAAAAAAAAACAAAAAAACACTGATGTTCCTCTAATCTAAATCTGAGCTAGGTGCGGTTTCATCATAGAGATGCCACCGCTCAGCTGCTGCAACTGAAGACATTCCCTCTCACCCACTTTCTGTTTGCACTCACACACACACACACTAACACACACTCCCCTCTCTACATGTTCCTCCAAGTCGCCAAATTTTTTACTTTCCCCCCCCCCCCCCCCCGCTTTTGAGTCTCTCCCACAGGGACGCGCGAGGATGAAAATCAGACGCACTCCCCATACTGTACCTGCCTCTCTTTTTTTAAAACAGAGGGTGCTGCTGGGGAGTCAGTCAGCAGCCGGCGTGCAGAGAGATGGCTGCTTTCTGCCACCGAACCGGTTATCCATCCATCAGCCCGCTCCCACAAAAACGAACACACATTTACTGTACAAGCACACATGCATACACCCACCCACCCACACCCCTCCATTCCCTCCCCTCCCACACAAACAAACACACACACACACACACACACATTGAGCCAACCAGGCCTCTATAGCTGCATCACCTGCACTTTAAAGTGTGATGGAGACGTGTTTCACGGCTTCCTCTCATCTTGTTTTTATTTTAATTCAATTTTTTGCACAATTCCTCCTCAAATCTTCCCACCACTGACAACTAGAAATCACTGTTAAACCTTAAATGCTTCCCTTTTTTTTTTTTTTTTTTTAGCTTCCACTTCAGCTTAAACCAATTTGGCACTCTAAGGTCACCATAAGGTCACAAAAGTGCCCTATTAAAAAAAAAAAAACATCCTCCCTTTGAACGCCTAAATGAACTTAATTCTCTGACATCCATATCACTCACGTTGCTAATTAATACCATGAAACAATGTGAACAGAATGATGTGTGTATCCATAAACCACAAGCTACACACGCGGGGTTGTTATTAAATGATTCGAATGTGAATGAATACAAGGGAAATGTGATCCATAGGTTTGTGCGCATATCTAGGCCACTACGACGCATCAGAAGAGAATCTGTCGGATAAAATACAGCCGGCTCTATGAAATATAGATTTAATAAAACATAGAGAAGCCTATCATGTGGGCAAACTTATAAAAAAAAATATATATGATCGATCAAAATCATATAATAACGTGTGATTATTTTGGTTTTTGCGCGTTTAAATGGCAAAAAAACGAATTAATTGAATTAGTTCATAAGGAGTGTAGTGTGTTGTATGACAGGCCTTTATTGAGGTAAGGTGTCCGCGCGCGCACGTGTAATAAACTGTTTTTTTTTTTTTTAAAAAAAAAAGGTCAAATGTTCATAAATGTTGAGTTAAAACAGTTTCATCATGAGAGAAATGTACGGACAAGTGTGTTTAGAAAACGGCGCGTAATTACACACAACAAGCCTGCACGCGTTTGAAAGGTGGATGCAGACTCGCGCAAAGTGTCCAGCATCCTCCGGACGACGTACGGAAGCCCCTCAGGTCACACTTTTTTAACAGAAATAAATCCTTTTCTCACAGTAATGGGACACTGGCTGAGATGACTAGCGCGACTCTGACCACTGCTGCCGTGTGCGCCACACACGCCCGAGTGTGTGCGAGGGTGTGAGAGTGGTGTGTGTGTATGTCTCTCTGTGTGTGTGTGTGTGTGTATGTGTGTGTGTGTGTGTGTGTGTGTCAATGTGTGTGAAAGCCACCACTAGTCGCCCCCAGTGCTCTTCAGTCTCCACTCTCCCTTCTCACCGCAGACTGAACGTCACGTCCGCACTTGAACTTGAGTTTTCTCCCATTGTAGAAGCCAGAGAGCCGCACAGAGCCGCACAGAGCCGCACACAGCCCGGGGATGCGGGACTCTGCAGCTAGCACAAAGAGAAAAGAGGGTGGCAGTCTGTCCTCAAACCAGCAGTGGGCTTTGATTTGAAGAGTTAAAGTCTAACCCGCCCGCCTGGCTGGCACTGCCAGTGCAGCAGAAGAAGTGCCCACCACTTGGCGACACCCCGAGAAGTGCCGAGAAGAAAATTGGATTCCTATTTTACACACTTTCACACGTTAATTGGCGTGCTTTTACCTGGTTTCTCCGGACAGGGACGCACGGTGTCCAGGGTGGCCGGAGAGTGGACACCGGTAGTGACTGACCATCAGGAGGTGACCGCCGACCTCCCGCGTCTTGCCGCGTCTCTCCTCCGCTCCGCTCCGCTCCTTTTCTCCACTCTCCTCTGATAGGTGGTGCGAAAAGCGACAGAAGGAAAGCCGGACTATCCCCCCCCTCCTCCTCCTTCACCGCCACTGTAGAAGGGAGGCGCGCAACCACTTTGGCACCGAGCTCCGACCGAGCGCCCGGCCGCCCAGCGCTGCGCCACGGCCGGTCACCGCAGAGCGCAGGAGCCGCTTCCCGCTGGAGGGAGATCCGTCGCGCCGGGGTCAGTTCGAGGGCCACGTTTGGGGCCAGTGCCGAGCGGTCACTTTAGGGTGGCCAGTGAGCGGCCGCTTTTGGGGTCAGTTTGCAGCCGGTATACAGGAGCAGCAGGAGGAGAGCCGACCCTTCCAGCGCCGCTCTCCGGGCGATGCCAGTGTAAATGCCAGGGCGATGTCCCGACGCAAGCAGGGGAACCCACAGCACCTGTCCCAGAGAGAAATAACACGTAAGTATACCTGCAGAAAATTCACATCATCACAGCACAGGATTCTCATCTCTTTTCTCTTTTCTCCGCTGTCATTTTTTTGAGAAGTTGAGTTGATTTTCTTTCTTCTTCTGGATGTTCGGTGCGTAAAAAATGATCATTTTCAGACTTGGAGCAGAAAGTTTTGTCGAAGTGCTTTTTTGGAGGCCAGTTTTTTTCCCCCCCCCTCTCTCCTGATTTATTGACAAAATTAGATAAAGGCCTTAAATTACTTATCTGATTATTACGGTCTATAAATAGCCCGCTATTATTAGAGCAAATTTACACATGGAGTGAAGAGAAAGTCTTTGGCTGTGTGTGTGTGTGTGTGTGTGTGTGTTTGACTTTTAAAAGCAGCTTTACGGAGAAGTCGCAGATCCGTCCTCGTAGTTTATCGAGGCGTTCTTTATTATCACAGTTGTTTGCTGTATGAAATGACGAACACTGTCGCCACGAGGGAGGAAATTACACTTAATTATCAATTGAGAATTAAAAAAAAAACAACAATTACAATCTCTCTCTCTTTAAATCAGCAATCACTTTTTTTTTCGACGCACTTTTCCCACAAACACATATCTGCTCCTTCCCGGTGAACATATTAAAAACATGAGCTCTGTGTCTATCCAACACACACACACACACACACACATAAAAAAAGAAGAAGAATCATTGGAAGAATTTAATTCTGACAAATTATTTTCTTCATCTGTGGCTTGTAGAAAAGGGCCGACACCTTCGTTGAACGCCACAGACAACTATCCAACTCCCAACTCTCTCTGCTCTCTTTATTTTCAGGCTGATCATAAAACAAATCAAACAGATGATTTTCTTCTTCTTCTTCTCTCCGCACTTTAAAAGAAGCCACGGACTGCCTCAGGTTTAACACGCAGACTTTATTTTCTTTTTTTCTTCTTCTTCTTCTTCCTGCGGGTTATTGAATCTTTAATAGACACATTAATGCTTCATGCCAGCCTCCGTGTATTCAGTTTAATTAGTTAGTCCCGTTCATGGTGTGTTTTTTTTTTCCTGCTGGATGGATGCAAAGCTTATACTTCCCCCGGTTGTAATATTAATGGTAGGTTTGGATTATTTAATACCCTGCACGCCTTGACAGCGAAAAAAAAAAAAAAAATTCCAAGGGTTTCCCTCACGGCACTTTTATATGCAGAGTACAATAAGTGACGCTGTTTAAAGGCGAAATTATTGAAAAGACGGCATCACGTTAAACGTGAAGGATCCCTCTTCTCTTCAAGGTGTTTACTGAAGGAGGAGAAAAGGTGTCAGAAAATAGTTTGGTTCTATTTTTCATGGAGAAAAACTTTTTTTTCTTCTTCTCTCTCTCTTCTCAATATCAGCCGCTATTTAGTCAAACTGCTCTGCTTTTCTTATTCCAACAACAAACTTCTTTAATCCTCTCTTTTTTTAACGCGGACGCTTCTGCCGCGAAACTTCTCAGCAGTGCAAATGATTTTTTTTTTTTTTTTTCTGGCCTCAGATCAGTTTTCCAGCTGATTGGTGTCCTGAACGGGAGCAGGAAAACCTTTTTTTTTTTTACTAGTCCTGATGCTGGACTTGAAACTACTGAAAGCACTAAATATGAGTGAGGGACACTTAGTGATGAGATGAATCCAGGTAAAAAACAAAAAAAAAAAAGAAGAAGAAGTCTGTTGTTGGCATGGATGCATCTACATCACACACACACACTTCTGCTGTAAATGAAGACACATTTTAAGATGCAGCTCTCCAGAATGAATGTGACTCTCTCTTTCTCCCGTCTTGAGGTTATTTGGGGAGACTTGTCTTGTGTGTGTGAAGCCTGCCAGATCAGATCACTTACACTCCAGTGTATCAGTGAGCACCTCAGTGGCTTGCTGTGTATAACATAACACCCATATTTACAGTAGAGACTCAGCATGCGTGCATGTCTGTGCCCAGCTTTTTGGGTCCATGTTGCCTGGCTTTCTGTTGGTTCCCTCCTCATGCTGCAAGGCCTGGGTTTTTTACGGCATCGCTCTGCCAACCCACATACACACACACACGCACGCACGCACGCGCACACACACACACACACAAACACATCAGGAAGACACTCTATGTGGGTTAGATGTCAAATCAACTCTTAACAAGTAGAGATTTGCTTAACGGAGCTACGACTTGTGTGTGGCAGCCCCCGTACGCAGGCCTGCAAGTGTGTACTCGGTTACCTTTAGAAATGGGTCACATTGTGCACGCTGCATGCTTTACTGTGACATCAGGCTCCTGCAGCAAAGAGAGCACACTGACAGACGAAACGACAGGTAGACAGACAAACAGTCATAAGATGTGGAAAGACAAGAGAGCAGGAAGATGGAGGCTAATAAATAAGCTCAGCGCCTTCATGTTCTGGTTTACCTCACCGTGTGTGTGTGCGTGCGTGTGTGTGTGTGTGTGTGTGTGTGTAAAATGTAGTTCTATCCGCAGAGCAGGTCTGACCTGCCTGTCTGTCTGTCTGTCTGTCTGTCTGTCTGTCTGATTTATAACCATTCAGGCTGCAGCAGGGTGCTATACATTCCATAATTTACGTGTAAGAGATGCTCACAGATTTAGTATGCTTGAATACACACAGGCACACACACACACACACACACAGATTTAGGTTTGCATAAGTAGGTTTTTGCATGAACATATATATGCCAAGACAACAACACACACATATGCAAATGCGCACATGTGAATCCTCGTCACCAAAGTGTCCGCATTAATTCTTCCGGAGCTTGTCAGGTCATAAAACCCCGTCTGACCTGCGTCTCCCTTTTTTTAATCGGAGGATTTTTTTTTTTTTTTAATTTGGAGTTGGCCACGCGATGCATCACACACTCTGACACAAAAAAAAAAAAAAAAAAAGAGAAAAGAAAGTCTCCCATGCGTGTGAATTCTAGATTTCAGAACACAGTTGCTGCACCTGAGCGGAAGGAGGTGTTAGGATATCGTGGAAGGTAAAATCGCTGTTGTTGTTGTTTTTTTTTTTTATAAATACGTTTCGCTTAGGCCTCAGTCACGCTGCTACATTCTTACACTATGTGCTCACAATATTAGGACCAGCTTCTTAAAATTGAGTTGATCCCCCCCCCCCTCCCCTTTTTTTTTATTATTTTTTATTTTTTTGCGCAATCCTAATCTCATTCAGTTGTCTCAAAGCTGAAAAATTCCTCTCTAGTTCACCTCGTTCATTTTGTTTTCATGCTTCTTCGTGTGATCGGAACAGATTGAAAAAGAACCAAAAAAAAAAAATCAATCGAGGTTAATGCTTTTCACCTGGAATCAACTCATCAATGCACTTTTATGAAAAGAGACCTCTATGATTTTTTTTTTTTTGCACGTTGATTGTCTCTCTCTGCAGTAAATACGTGTGAATCTGCACTACAGCCAGCACTGCATGCTTTACACCTCACCTAATTCACACTCATTTCCTTGCATGTTAAAAATCAAAAGGGGGCGACTAAACACGATCCGTCCTGAGTGAGATATCTTCACGAGAATTCGGTGCACTTCCTTCCCCTCAGAGACATGTGGGGAAAGACTCATCGGTGGAAATCTGTATTTTTTTTTTTTTCTTTTTCTTTTTTTTTCGGCTTGTCAGGCAGATTCGGTGTGTGTTTTGGCGTCGCCACGCCGAGACAGTTTACACCCGAAGGTGCAGACGTGCCTTCTGCTTCTCATTCACTGCAAATAACCCCAGCTTCCCTCCGAGAGGCTGATTTAGTGTGAAGAGACGCAAACAGGACGAGAGCTCCCATTGTAGCCGCAAACACATACACACACACACACACACAGAGAGAGAGAGAGAGAGAGAGAGAGAGAGGGCTGCGTGTAAATTGCAGTCGCCCACTTGAGATGCATGTTTCCCTTTGGCTTGTCAAATAGCCGTGCACCCTGCTGGGGCTAAGTCTTTGTTAGAGAGAGAGAGAGAGGGAGAGAGAGAGAGGGAGAGGGAGAGAGAGAGAGAGAGAGAGACCTAGCAACTCCTTCTTTTATATGCAGTGAAGCACTCTAGATGAGGTGTTTCTTAAAATGCCATAAATGAAAATGCATCTCTTCACTGTGCTTTATTAAGTGTCAGAGCTGATCGCAATGAACGCATAATGATATCCCTGCGAGTCAAATCACTCACTGTTCCTTCACCAACCAACGTCCTTTACATAAGCAGAGAGTGCAGTGGTAAAGATTTAAAGGCTAAGTTCACCCAAAATTTAGTCATATTTTCTCATTGTGGAGTGAGTTTCTATCAAGAGATAGTCCTTAAACAGCAGAAAAGTGATCTCAGTTTATGCTGCGGATTATCACTCGTCAGTTTTTTTGTTTTATTCTTTGAGCACAACAAACAGAATTCTACTCATCATAAGAGATAAGAAGGGAAACAGTGTTTGTTGTAATTTGTTGGGTGAAATGACCTGGTAAATTCTAGTGTTGTATAAAAGTCAGGTTTGGAGGAAAACGTCAAGGATCTTCTTAATTACAACACAAAAGTAGTGTGACTATTGAAAGTGTGTGTGTTGTGTGTGTGTGTGTGTGTGTGTGTCCACGAATCCCCGGGACAAAGGTTTCCAGTTCCCAAAGAGCATGCCTAAACTCATTTTGTTGATCAGCAGGCTGTACACATTCTCCCACTACTGATACTACGTTACACACACACACACACACACACACGAACACACACACACACTCTACCATAGCCTGCATACCAGAGTGTTGGTTTGCTCAGCTGAGGCTTGGTGAGCTGTCTGTCTGTTGTCGCTCGCCCTTCAACACCACACATCCCCCCTCCGTCCCCCCCATCCTCCTCCTCCTCCTCCTCCTCCTCCCCTCTCTCTCTCTTTCTGTCTGTCTTTATGTCTCTCTCTCTCTCTTCCTGCTAGGGGGAGCTCTCAGGCTGTCAGTACTGCTCGCTCTGCCAGTGAGAGGGGTAGCAGAGTGCGAGCGTCTACTCTGTGTGTGCGTGTGTGTGTGTGTGTGTTAATCAGATGACATCAGCACTGAAAGACCACATTCACCTCTTAACTGTCAACACCTGCACACTCTGTACTTCACCGTCTGCCTCACTTTTTTTATTTACACCGTGGATTGTAAAGTCATGACAGTGGCTGACTGACATCTATAGCATTTGGCATGCCTGTGTGTGTGTGTGTGTGTGTGTGTGTGCACTGTAGTTTATTAATACAGTAAAGCAGATATAAGTCCTAACTGTTGTCAATGATTAGAATCCATTTATTCTTTATTTTCAGCACATTTCAAAATTCTTTTCTACAAATTTGTATATATTTAATTTTGTTTCCTGTTCAAATGATCAAATGATCAATTTTTGTGTGAGCATACACACTTTTCTTCATTTTGTTTAATTACATTTAAAAAAACTGCTTTGTCCATATTACCTGCGTTAAAGTGCAACAACAAAGTCTCTAAACTATCTTAATATATTACAATAAATATTCAAAATCAAATGATATTTCTATTTCTATTATTTATAAAAATCCAAGTTAAAAAAAATCTTCATACGGTTTTAAAAAAAAAGCTCCAATTTTATGCCGTTTCATCTTCATCTGAGAGGATGTGTAGGTCTGTTATGTTGATGATGAAGCTCTACATGTAACACAGGTCTTCCTCTCTTGTTTGGAGCTTTTTTTTTTCTTTCTCTTTCTGGTTTCAGAGTAGCGCTTCATTCCTACCACAGCGCCTCCCAGGCAGGTGGCTCCGTGCTCACTGACAGATCCCCTCCACTAAGTCTGAACTCTCTCTCTGCAGCTCTTCTGTATTGTCACATGCGAATCCATCTAATGCCGCAATCAGCCTAAAACAAATGTTCAGAATTATTTGCAAATTTGCTTCTGATCCGCACCCAATTTGGCCCGACACGGTAATCCTGACTTCGACCAGAACGGGGGGAGGGGGGGGGGGAGGGAGGGAGGGGAGGATTTAACTTGCGATGAACTTGAATTAGCTCGGAGGTAAACAGGTTTTTCATATGAAATCAGGTCAAATCTGAAAATAGGCTGTGAGTCATAATGATACAATATTTATTCTATAACATTTCCTCTATTTCTTCCTCAGTGTGACACTCTGCTCACTGCTCAGAGCACCGAAGAAGCTTCACCTCCAGTGCAATTAATACTACTGTAGCAGAAGTGAAATCTCTGCAGTAAAATCTACTTTTTCAGGTCCTTTTACTCTTACTTTTATTTTGATAGTTGACAGTGTAGAAATGACAGGAAAGAAATGAAGGACTTGAACCCTGACACCCCATAATATATACTTTTATACAAAAGCATAAAAATAACTAATTTAAAGTCTAGACTATTACACATTGACTTGACAAACAGCTCCGAAATAGTCCACTTCTTATGTTTATAATGACAAAATTTTCCAAAGTGCATTAATAACTTACAAATACTCAACAAAGCATAAACACACGCAAAAAACATTAGTGAGTGCAATAATGTAATCTGTCACTCCCAATCCTGAGGTTCTTAAAAATTGACTCGAAATAAAAAGCCAATTTCGGCTTAATGAAAGTGTCGTGTGGCCGCGTCCATGACTTCAACCGTCTCTGTGGCGACACATCGCTTCAATCAATCACTTTCTGTCCTTCACCTATTCCTCGCGTGTTCGGCTCGGTCTGTGTCAGTGTGAGGCAACGCTGCAGCAGCCCGCTCAGTCAGAGTTGCGTTCGGTGGCGTGTGCAGCGTTATTGCTACCAGTAATCAGCTCAGGGATCAGCTCTGATTTCGAAGCGTTTGGGTGAAGTTCAGTAGTCGACTGGCAGCCAGGAAATAACCCATACAGCATTCAAATTTCTGAAGATTAAAGGATAGAAAGGAGTAGTTTTCACCTCCAAAGCTTTGCTGATAAAATACACGAGCTGTAGTGACCCAGCCGTTGTTGTTGCACTATGAGTTGTTGTGTGTGCATGTGTGTGTGTGTGTGTGTGTGTGTTTGTGTGTGCGAATGTAGCATCTATCAGTTCCTTTGGGTTTGGGGAGATGTCGAGGTGTGGCTATCACTGAGGGCGACAAATGACTGTGATACTGCAGGTGTGTGTGTGTGTGTGCATCTCGTGAGTGTTGACAACTTTGGTCTGTGTGTGTGTCTGTGTGTGTGTGTGTGTGTGTGTGTGTGTCTGTGTGTGTGTGTGAATGTTCTGTTTGTGTCTCACCCACAAACATTTAATCTTGATTTCTGCATGTGTGCGTGTGGTGGAGGAAACGGTTAAAACGCAGCAGTAAAGTCGTTTTTATAGTTTTGATCAAGTCTTTCATTCCGGTCCAGACCCTGTTCACTCACTCACACACACACATGCACACACACACACACACACACACACACACACACACACACATCATTATCATTGGCCTTAACTGGCAGAACCTTTTCTTGTTCTGGGAGCAATTTGCAGAGCTTTCATCAGTTGCAATGGGAAAAGTTATGATGGTATTAAAAAAAAAAAAAAGAAAAGGGGGTAATGTCATTAAAAAACAGTTGAGGAGTGCGGCGAACAAATATTTGAGAAGCAGCTTGTCGCTAATACACACTAGCATTTATGTCTGTGAACATTATCTGACTGTTTTGTGGAGAGTGAGAAGGTCCTAGATGGATTAGCAGCACATTTTCAGTGATAGGCGATAAACGGAGGAAGCCAAACCCTGGAGACGGTAGCCTGCTCGGAGAAAACATCTCCCTGAATTTTGGCCACAACAGGAACTAAGGAAAGTCATATTTCTTTTTTTTTTGTTTGTTCTCAAAATACCTGTTGCAGTAGCCCTACTGTAGATGGTTTGTCAAGAGTTATTTCTGAGCCGTTCATTTTTAGACGTCCCATTTCCTTTGATTTTTATTTTGTTCTTCTTCAGCCCCGGTTAACTGAAATCCTATTAGCGCTCTTGCCTGACTCACCCGAGCCTTCTTAGGTAAATCAGGCCAAAGTAACGCTTCTTGCTTTGCATCTGTCATCTGCACACACACACACACACACACACCGCCGACTTCATCGCCGCTCAATAATTATGAGTGAGGAAACCACAAGCAAAGGCACATTTTCTCATCGGATGTCGTCTTTGAATATGTCTTAAGACTGGCTCTGGGTGATGTGCACATAGTCTTGTTTACATTATTTTTCTAAGAAACATTAATACGCGCTCCCGCTGCTGCCGGGTGTAAATTTGAAATGTTTCTGCGGTATCAAAAGATTCAGACGCTGCTCTAGTCGATCTTTCACACACACAGGAAGTCAGCTGCGTGTTTGAGGTTTGTCTGTAACTTATTATCATATTACTCTAATTGTTCATCTCAGAGATGAAGTCAAGTTTGAGGGGGGGTCAGTGTTTGTTCCAGGTCAGCTCACCGGCTTTTATTCTTTCTAATGTTTATCACTGAGAGAAATACTGTACATGGCTGTTCATTTCAATAGCGGAGGACAGATGGCTGCAGCCTGCAGGCTACACACACACACACACACACACACATGCACGCACACACACACACACACAAACACACATGTGCATGTGTACCTTGCGGGTATACATGCACATGCAAACATGTTATGACACACGGTGCATGCAGTACAAACATGCAACACATACACACATGCAGCGGGAGCGAGATGTGGGTTTGACACTGTACACACCTGCTCAGACACATACAGGCTTCCTGTAGCTGGAGCTGCAAAAGAAATATGACTAAAAATAGAAAGTTTCAACATTTAAAAGTTTTAAAAATAGGAGCTTCCATTTATATTTAGATTTTTGGAGGATTAAGATGCATCCAAGAACATTAACGTATAACAGGCTTTTCTGTAGTAATAATAAATGATTATTATTGATAAATGATTATTATTACCACTGTAGGTAAATTAAATATGATTTATTTTTATAATTGTTATTTTGTAGATTCCAAAAACACCAGAGCCTGCCCACCACTTTACATCACGTTACATGTCATGACATTTGTGTGTGTATATAAATATACATATGTCTATGGTGTCTATGCATATGCATATTTCTCTTTCTCCCCCCCCCCCCCGCCTTTTTTTTTTTTTTACAGTATTATTAATTGCAGCGTGAATAGTGACAAAGGTTGCACTAATAGTCATATTTATGTTGCTATTATCACTACAACAAATAATAATAGTAATTAATCAGAATTACATTGCATACCAAAGTGGTTTCCAACTGAGGGCTCAGAACCCCCATGGGGTCCCAAAATAAATCTGAGGGCTCACAATACGATTAAAAGGATGAAAAAGGAAAAATATATTTGTTCAATTTTTTTCTGTTTTTCTTTTCTTTTTTTTTAAAATGAAATACAGGATAATAAAAGTCTCCCATTTGATACAGTCTGAGAAATAAAACTCACCCTTTGCTTCTACTGCTCACAACTCACATCCACACTAAAGCAATAACTTATGTGCGGTCACAAGCACATACTGCTCCATTAAAAGGAAAAAAAAGGAGGCTAGGAATGACTGACATACAATGTGTACTTGGAATGTATTCAGGGCTTCATATATGTGTTCCCACTGTGAGAAGCAGAGCGTGTTGTGTTTAAAAGCAGACCTATAGCAGGTAGATGCTGAGGTGGGCTGCTCCATCTGGAGCCTTCATCTGCATTTAACATCCCAAATCTGTTTGCATTTCTAATATGGAGGCTGAGACAAATGGCCAACCTGCTGCTAATCCATCATATTGTATTAAAAGGAAGAGAGACGGTGAGTGAGAGAGAGAGAGAGAGAGAGAGAGAGAGAGAGAGAGAGAGAGAGAGAGATGATTATGATTTCACTCTTTTCCTGTTTACCTCTGTGGTCCACTTCTTTTCTTCAACCCATTCCAGACCTCCTCACTCCTTCACTTTGCTTCCTTTAAGTGATAATCTAAACCGATCCCTCACTTATAGCCTGTTCATGAAAGCTTTTACATTCCACACATCTGCCGTCTGCTCTTTCCCCAGTAAAAACTCCTCTCCTGCAGAGGAAGTGTATAGTATGCTTTTGACAGCAGCAAACAGCCCGTTGCTTAAACACCATCCAAAGATGGAAGGCTGACCTTTTAAAACGTCTGCGAGACTTAGTAAGATATGTTCAAGATGTTCATATATCACTTAACATATAATAGTTTGTGCTAATGAATTAGCATGGATTACTGCAGCTCTACTAACAATCTTCTGGGAACACATGGACCAGTGGTTCCCAGCCTGTGGGTCACAATAAATTTGAGGGGTAATTTCTGCTACACAAGATTATGCTTATTTTTATAGATTTGACTAAATTTCTTTGCTTTTTTTTTTTCCTGGAGTGAATAATGGAAAAATTAAACTCCTTCAGGACTTTGAAAATGATTAAAATAAAGCAATGGAAATCCCCACCGGAAGACAGCCAGCAACTGGTGAAGAGAGTTTGCAGGTAGACATTGTTACATTCTAAGCCAAAAAAGTTGGAAACCAACATGGATGATTCTAGTTTCCTTACTTTACCTTTGTGTTATCTTGTATTTCTTCTCTTCTCCCACACCTTCATATTAACAACCCTCCAACGTGCACTGGTTAAAGGTTTGCACACAACATTGCTCACTCATTTTTTTGCAATCCAGGAGTCAAAACCAGCTTCTGTTTTCTCTACAATCTCTAAACATCCATCTCAACAATGTGAGAATGACGCGAAGTCGAGTTTGCGAATGACCAGGTGTTTAATCGTCTCTTTCATTTTTCTTCTCTTTCTCTCATTGGCCAGCAGAGGTTGAGCATCCAGATGGCGGCCTGCTCTCTGACTCCCTACCCCCCCACCCACTCAGCCTGCCCTCCCACCCACTCGGCCTACCTCCCCACCCTTTGGACCCAAGTCTGGCCCATGCCCTACCACCCGGCCTCCATGCCGACCACGACCTGCTGACCTGCGGCCAGTGCCAGATGACCTTCCCGCTGGGGGACATCCTCCTCTTCATTGAGCACAAGAAGAAGCAGTGCCAAACGCCGCTGCTGGCCAATGGCTGCTACGACAAGATGACCGACCGGGGAGGAGGAGGAAGTCCGACTCTGCAGAGCCTTCATCACCACGCCCAGCGGTTGGAGCTGAGGAAGGTGGTGGAGCCGGTGGAGATCGGCATCCAGGTGACACCAGAGGAGGATGAGGTGGAAGGAGGAAGGGGAGGAGGTGAGAGGGGAGCGAGGACGCCCATCAAAGGAATTTGCCCCAAGCAGGAGAACACATTGGCAGGTAGGCATGACAAACACACACTCTGTGAAAGGATAGCTCAACATTTTGATTCCTTCTGAGAGCAAGATGAAAAAATATATATATATTTTTTTATCTGTGTGTTTATTAGCAAGAGTCAGAACACCCACCAACACCTCTAAAGCTCTTTCATACATAGAAAGAATTGTAAAAACCAAAATGTGTACTTTTAGGGGAGGTATGTGTCAGAATTATTTCTTAAGAAACCCATCTGCTGAGTTCTCTTAACAGATTGGGCTAAAAATACTTTTGAAATGGAGAATGGTATTATTATTACTCACTGTAGATGGGTTGTGAATGAAAGAAGTGGGAGTATATGAAATTTTAGCACAGCTCCACAGATAGTTATGGAGTGGTAAATGTGCCTTGAGCAATAAGACACTTGCTCAGAAACATGTCATTTCCCATGCGTGTTATTACGTAAGATCTTTGTGCTTTTAGACGCCACATCATTGCATCTGAAAAGGTTGAAATCGGGCGTGTTAAAAGTGTTTATGTTGTAATTTTTAATGTCTGGGAGGGACCACTTTTCCTGTGGTTTGGGAGATGACCAGTAAAGCAAGACCTCTTTTATTACTACCCTCTATTTCCAGCCAGTGTCCAAAATTTCCATTTTGACTCACCTGCCAAGGGGATTGGTAGATGTTTTGCCTTTTTTCATATTTCTTGCCTTTTTGTGTCACACATACATTTGTTTCAGTTTCATTGAGATAATAAAGTGTTAAGTTGAAGAGGCAAGAGCAAAATTTGAAGCAATGGTAAATCAACTCAAATAATTTTATTTATCAAGCACATTTAATAACAACTGTAGTTGACCAAAGTGCTGTACAGAGTTTTACATGCGTAACTAAAGTCATTGTGATTGGGCTCTGAGCACTTCTAAAATGCAGGTGACCTATGCTCAACACTGTACCTGAACGCCTCCCATGTAGACACACAGACGGAGCACACGCTGCTGCTGCTGCTCTGCTAAACGTGCTTTCTGTGTAGACACAGTGTCAGACTGTCTTGAGTGCTCCTACAGTTTTGCAGCACTGTAAAAACACATATGGTGCACGTGTCTACACTGTATAGGGACAAACATGAGTAATTTCCTCCGAGCCATCATGCCAGATATTTTATTACATGACTATTTTGGTACAAACATTTACCTGCCAGTGTGGCGGATAGCCTTGAGAGATTTACTCACCAAACAGAAAATCTACCCGTATTTTTGTGCTTGGCGGGTGTTCATTTTAGACCTTGCCTCCAGCGCCTCTGTGCAGGGTCTCCGGCTATAGCATGGATTGCCAGATACAGTTGGTGAGCACAGGTTTTGGTGTCTGCATGGCCACGATGGTACCAAACCTAGCAACTTCTTTGTGACAAAGACTTGAAAAAGCCACGCAGCTGTTTTTTTTGTTTTGATTTTTTTTTTACCAACAAATAGTTCCAGCACGGAAGTGCACCTAACCTACCACAAATTGTAGTTTTTACATTTCTCTTTGTGTACACATTAGACAAACTAGATATAACCTCAAGCCAGGTTATCTGTTTCCCCTTGCTTTCAGTCTTTATGCTAAGCTAGAGTAACTACGTCTCCTCTCCAGACCCATACTTGTTACACAGACATGAGATGGATGTCATTTTTCTCATTTCACTTTCAGAATGAGGGTAATGAGCACATTTCAAAAGAACTATTCCAAAAGGAAAGAAGGAAGAGATAGAAGGAGGGATGGCAAGATGTTTGGGATAATACCAAACCTGCAGCTCTGCTGTCGCACTAAACAAATGTACCTTTACAGCTTTTGTGGATGCATCCTCAGACTTAGTCCATCCTCTCTAGCCAGAGAGAGAGAGAGAGAGATGTTCATTTCATTAGAAGGAGAGGACAACAGAGCGAGGGAGAGAAGAGAAAGAGGGGAGAGACAGGCACATTACCCACTCAAAGCCTTAAACCCCCTCAAGGACTCGGCTAGTTGAAACAAATTGTGCAAAACGTGACAGAGAGACTCACCCTGACTTTCATGGAGAAATCCAGCCTAAGCCATCTGCTTAAAAAGGTGAAAAGCTCATTAAAATTCAAATAAGCAAAAGAAGGGAGAAAAAAAACACGATGAGAGGAGAAGGAGGAGGAAAAAAGACAGAGAAAGAGGGATTAAAAGTGGCTAGTTTCTCCCCCATTCAGTGGGGTAAAGAGGCAGTTTAGCAGGAGAGCAGCTGTGGGGGGAAGAGCACCAGCAGTTATCTCTCAAACCAGTCAAGACGCTCATAAAGAAGCCAGAGGGGAAGAGCAGAATATTCCAGTCTGTAGGTGTGTTTCCATCCACCTGTTTTTGATGTGCATTTTCAATTTGTGCATAAAAAAACCTCAGTGGAAACAGAAAATTTGAAAAAAATCCCAAAATATCGCCAAAAAGTCGTGACGTTTGGGGAAGGTGGAAAAGTTGGTACAAATGCGACTAATTGCAATGGAAACAGATTCAGAGAATAAACGATGACGTAAAGAAATCATGTGACTTAAATTTCAAGAAGAACTTCAAGAAACAAACATAAGTGCCATATTAGCAATGAAACGTTAATGAAACGTCGTGCCTTCTTCTTCTGCAGCGGTCCAATGACACCTGGCTGGAGAATTAGTGCCACCTACCGCTTATCTCGATGAACCGACTTCCTATGTATTTGCATAACAGTAATGGATGGAAACGCGCATCAATTCAAATTCAAAATTTATGATACATTTGGATGGAAAGCTAAACAAGAGCTCCTTTCAGATGTTTGTTGTTTTGTAGAACTAGAACTCTGCACCTTAGTTCTTGACAGCAGCTACTCACCAACAACCAGCAGGTGCTAAAATTAAACACAAATCAACAGCTAAAAGACTTTTTTTTTTTTTTTTTTTTTTTTAAAGATGACAGCTTGTAGAAAAAGAACATTTCTTTCTAATTTGACATGTGGTATGTTGCAGACGAAATAAGACACACAGCTGTTCATTTTCCAGTACTGTTTGGGTTGGCTTCTGTATTGTAGCCAGTAGGTCTGTTTGGATATGACGACACATAGTCCATCTTGACGCTTACCATTCACACTCATAGGGTCAAGGTAACATCAAATCCATACTGGCACGTTAACTTATGCATACGTCATGGAGTATGGAAGACTGAAATTAAGCTTTACTCTACTTAGTTCAGACCAAAACTGCATTAAACATTTCCAAGGCAAGCTGAGTTTATTTGTATGGCATAAAATAAATAAATGCAAAATTTACCAAATCCAGTTGCCTTTGACTCAGTACTTGTAGATATTATATTATATTATACGGGATGGATGCTTCATAGATGAATAAACCCTAACCTTAATGAATTACTAGTATTTGATAGTGAGATGGAGATTAAAGGCATACTATGTAGCATTTGTTGGGTGTTTTTTGTAAACACAGCGTTTGAACTTGGCCCCTCCTTCCCGGCTCAACGTCTCTCTCTTCTGCTCTGTCTGTGCCTGTATGCATGAGGGTGGGGCTGAGCTCCACACACACACACACACACACACACACTCACACACACTCACACACACACACGGAGCGGACAGACTTTAGGTTATACCTTACATGAGTCAACTATGACTGCTCGCTGCCGTAGGTTCAATGAAGTCAGGTAGTAAGGGAGACAGTATGAGCAATTTATCAACTGTTGAACGAGCAGAACTTTGGCACTATGTCCACCATTTTTGTAGCTTCCCTTTGTTTATGTTGCTACGTTTTTATGGAGTCCCACACTCACACCCTGTGTGCTGTTATTGGCCGGGGGCCACATATCCACTGCCCAAATGTTGAAGCCCAGAGTCTCTGTTGGTAATACAGTGCCACACAGTTCTAGTGGGTCATAAATGATGATTGAGAGAAATTATTTTTTATGCAGATATACATTGTTTTTTTGTGTTTTTTTTTTTTTTAGGAAAATCTTAAAATAAAATAAGAACTAAAATGAAATAAATGAAAATATGCGACTATTAAACAATGGAATGTGCAGGTTTTGATACTCAGGTATTTAGTGCAGCCATTTGACACTATACTGAAGTCTAACAGCAGCCTTCAGAATGAGCTGTGGCTACAGTATCTGTTTAAGACAGAATAATGGTGACCAGCTGGAGTCATTTTTGTGGAGTATCTTGAAATGTGATATAAAAATAGTAAAAATAAAACATTCATTCATTTCATTTAAAGAGGACTGTCATCTAGTTGATAAAATAATGATGTGATAAATGATTTGATACAACTGGTCTTAATAAATGATTCCAAAGATTCAAATCTGGCTTTGCCAAATGTGTTGTGCCAATACTAATCAATAGCACACCAATTCTTGCAAGTCTTTAAGGGGTTCTGTTTGTCTGCTGGAATTGCCTTTTGTATATTTCCAGAAGCCAATTTATTCCCGTTCCTCAGAGAGCAACACTCTTGCCTTGCTCTATTTATAGCGCCGTTTCAAAAGTTTGTGTAAAATCTGCCTGACATTTGGACGGAATCAACACTAAATTCATCAGCAGCACTGGACTAGCCGTACAAAGAGAGGCTGGCCACATGCACTCACAGGTAACGCTCCTGACTCTGTTTCCCCATTTAGTGCGTCGGAGCAGGACACAGCTCCTCTGAACGTGTCAGCCTGCGGTTTGGCCTGCGCTGTAAAACACTGTGTTTGGGCCTGAACTTCATCAATATTTTACCAGGCTGTTACAACACTGCCAGGCAGCCGCACAGCACTGCTGTGGACAGCAGAGCCACCTGAACCTCTGACAGCACGGCACTTAGGTCAGTAAATGTGCTACGGCTTTATATTTAACACGACAACCTGAGCAGTAGGAGGGTGCTAATAACTCTAAAACAATCCCCAGAGTGTCTGCAGAGCCGCAACTCAGGTGTGCGCACTAATTGATTGGCATTGGTCACGTTATTAGCTCGGCGTTATTCATATTTATGGGCGCAAGTATATTTTTCCCCTTACGTTGAAATGCTTGTAATATAACAAACTGTAATCCTCTTGTGAAATCAACTCCACATGTGCGGCGTTGGAAGGCTTGAAATTGTAATTGCACAATATTTCTTCATAACAGAACGCGCAATAATTTTCACATTAAAAGCAAAAACATATTAGCGGCTCAATTGGACGTGCACTGCGGCAACTGTAAACTATATTGCTGCAATAACATTTTATGTTTCAAAATTACCCTCGGTATTTCACAATTTCCACATGAAATATGTCCAACTAGCACCTTATTAACACGAGGAGAGGACAGAGGGGTTTATTAATCGAGTCGGAGTGTAATTTGGAGAGAACACGCTCAGCCCTGCTCATAATCACCGGGGGATTGAAATATGGCAGGTGGAATTTTCTCTTTGTAAGTCAGACCAAGCTTTTTTCTCCAGTAGATTTTTTACACCTTTCATTACCTGGTCAGGGAGTTTGAATGTCAGCTCAGAACACGACTGGCGACAACGCTTCGTAATTGGCTCCCAGCAGGTCAAACTACTCGTTTATTCGCTTCCATTTGTTCGCCATGTGAAACGGGACACACACACACATATTCACACACTTACATGTGCATCATGCCAAGTTTTTTTTTTTTTCTCCACCCCCCTAAATTAGAAGATGTGTTCTTGCTCTGTGAGTGCTTGTGTTTTTTTTTTTTCTTCTTCTCTTCTCTATATCCATCTGCCAGGTTGCAGAACAGAGAATGTAAAATGGAAATAAAGGAGCAGAAAGCTTTTTTTTTTTCTTCAGTTTGTGTGACTTCAGCTTTATTCAGAGCTGAGGAACAGTTACTGTGGTTGTAGTCCAGGAAAGCATGCTGTAGACTTTTATTCACACCATCTTGAGTTGTTTTCGTCTTGTTTTGACCGCTCGTTGTCATTGCTGATTGCATGACAGGCCACAGACAGGAAGGTGTGTGTTGGTTGTCACAAATGTGTTTGCTTCAGTTAACAGTTGAACGATAGAATCATTTTGATTTATAGTTCCGAGAACGTCGACCAAATTCTTCAGATTCGTGTTGTATACATTTTAAAATTCTGTGCAAAGAAAATTGATACTGAAAATACTTTGGTTTTCTCAATTTCACTGTATGTATGTCATTGACACAATATGTTTAAACTTTCAATAGAAATTTCGGTGCATTTACAACAAACATATGATATATCTGTACTGACTCTCACTTTGAAATGACTAGTTGCTACATACTTATTTCTATTCATGATTTTCCATCATTTGATCAGATATTTTCGAACTTACAGAACTTAGATTTTTATTGGTTTTTGTAGCAGCCTCCACTCCTAATCCTGTCTCCTGGACATTAATGATAGCCATCGACGTCGTCGATAGGCCGTGCTGTGTGCACATGCGTCTGTAAATCACCACGGGTAAGAAACAAAACATGAAGAATATCTGAAAGGACCATCTTATGACATGCACACACACACACACACTCCCTTTAGGCCACTCACACCCCCCCCCCCTCGCCAAAAAAAAGCTTTGATCTCATAAATCCATATCTGGTGGAAAAGAGAAAAGTTAGCAAACAGCCTCCACTCCTCTACCTGGACATCCGTTCAGTTCCCACCAGCCCACACATCCTCCTCCACCACACTCTTCTTCATATAAACCATACATCATTTGATAAAAGTTAAAAAGAACAGCTGCATTTTCAGCAGTTTGAGGTTATGACACAACACCTGTCGTTTTTACCGAGTCTCTGCTCCAAAAACACTGAGTTATAGCTTGAGAGGAGTCAGGCCGGTTATATCTCAGCTGTTAGCTAGCTAAATCGCCAGACTAATTTAGCAAAAAACAACAGGTAGACTAAGGGGCCTGAACGCACCAAGCAGAGATGCAGTGCAACGTGTGTGCTGCAGCAGAGTGCGTCACGTCGATTAGAATCAGCTGAAGCTTGCTACACTGCTGCCACGGAAGCGGTGCGCACCCATGTGGGCGCTGCACTGCTGGACTATTTTTTTTTTTTTTTTCTAGGTGCGGCTATGCAGCCCTCCAACAGGTAAAAACTACATAGACTTGTGTAAAAATGTAGGATCATCTGTTTAACACCAGAGCTGCCAGGGGTCACTTTATAAAACCAGCAATGGGAAAAATGTACCTGTGCACCAGGCTACTGCAGAGAAATGTACTCTGTCATTGTGTTAATGGCATCGTCTTTACAAGTCACACAATGAGTTTCTTCAATCATCAGATGCGTTTTGGTCCTCTTGTTTTATAATTTATCTATCTGTCTTTAAGAACGCTAATTTCTTTCCCTGACCATCCGTTGAATTCTCTACAATGACACTGAAAAGAATATTAAACGGAAATATTTGCATATTTGGGTGGTGTGATAAAACAATATTCATCACATCATCAGATAACGCGTGTTATTTAAGTAACCAAAGCAGCCTAAATACCCCCAAATGATCAATAACGAGTCATGAACAATAAACAACCAACCACAGCGCTCATGGGCGATTTGATGTCACAAAGTCGATATGACGAAGTCAACCGCACAGTTCCTCCTAATCAGTTATTCGTTAAGGCATTTCAAAAATGTGTGAGTAAGAGAACGTCCCCCAAGAAGCTCGAGATTACTATGAAAGCTGTTTTTGATTCATACCATCATGATGCAAATATATATTTCTCTCTTGGTATTCTTGCATGAAAACAGAGAAAGGCAAATGAGGCTGAACGGTCTTTAAACAAGAAACATGACAAAACGAAAATGAATAACTGTGTTGATATTAACAAGCATAGCAGTAGATATAAATGTACCTTGTATGGATGGACAGAGTTGGCATGCTTCAACTTTTCAGACCGGTAAAAGAAACCTGACAAACAGATAAATGGTTCAGTACAGCCACGCTTCTTACTTGTTAGCGGGTGTTGGTCACATGTACCTACAGTCCTCGTCTCTTTGGGATTTAAACTGGCAACCTTCTGGTCACACAACCTCCAGAGTCAGTTGGGTTAGCTACAAACGCCACAGAGGTGGAATCCTGACAGTTAGGATTAGAAAAAAAAGAGAGGGAAAGTCATTTTTAACTGAAAGGCACACACACACACACACACACACTCTCTCTCTCTCTCGTAGGATACCTGCATATCACTGAGGAGTGTTTAACACCACCTGACACAGTGCTGTGCAGCCCTTAAAGCCTTGTCAACTAGGGTTTAATTCAGATATTTAACTAAGTCCAGTTGGAGTGGAGAGGAAGACACACACACACACGCACACACACACACATGCACACACATAAAGGCATGGGTAGTTTTGACAAACTCAAATATGATGACACCTTTTTAATCTGACATTATCATTTGACAGGCTGTGCGTGTGTGTGTGTGTGTGTGTGTGTGTGTGTGTGTGCCAGCTGTCTCGCTCTACCTCTGCTTTCACACACGCTTTTTTCTGTCGTTTTTTTTTTTTTCCCAACTGACTTTTTTTTTTTCTTCTTTGTTTGTTCTCTGTCTCACTGTCTCTGTCTTTCACACACAGATGGTTACATGTGCACATGTGTGTAAGTAGCTCTCTCTCTCTCTCTCTCTTACACACACACACACACACACACACACACACACACACACACACGCACGCTTGGGTTTTAATTTGATTATGACACACAACAGAGAATAATTAATACACGTTATTTCAAACAGGATGTGCGATATATGCAGAGTAAGGAAATGAGAAAATACACACATAATGAAAAAAAAAAATCATTTTCAAGAGAGCGCGTTTGAATCTTATGTAAACATTATTCACATGGACACACACACACACACACACACACACACACACACACAGACATCTTCAATAAATAATGACTGAGCACAGTGGTGTGTCCCTAAAATATTTACCATATGCTTATTTATCTTCCAAATGAAACTGCACAAAGACTTAACAAAGAGCTAGGGCACGGTGTCTGTGTGCGTGTGTGTGTGTGTGTGTGTGTGTGTGTGTGTGTGTTTGATATAACAGCCTGTACTTTAGAGGCATTACAGCGCCCGCTGCTCTTGTTTTTTTGCGTTGTTTCAATAAAGCTGGGAGGCCTCTCGGATGGAGCGCTGGCCTTTTTGAAGTGGTAATTACTCTGGTTTTGTATCGCTGCTCGCTCTCTCTCTCTCTCTCTCTCTCTCTCTCTCTCTCTCCTCCGGTCTCTCTCTACCTCTCTTGCCCTCTGTATCCTGTGTGCTTTTGGCTAGTTTTGGTTTAGGTGTTTTTGTGTGTGTGTGTGTGTGTGTGTGTGTGTGTGTGTGTGTGCCTGTGTTCACACAGCACAGTCCTGATGCATTTTTAATAGGCCTGTAAGGATGTGGATGGACACACACACACACACACACACACACACACACACACACGGAAACAAGACTTGTTTTAGTTTTGAACTGTGCTGGGAAAGTTACTTGGAAAAATGTAACTAGTTACTCATTACTGAGTAGAAAGATAATGATGTAACCTGACAGCAGAATGAATTAAATGTTGTTGTTTACTTATGTTAATTTACATCATGTGGCCGTGCTCCATTAAATGTGCCTTGTAACATCTTAAAGGCAGCTACAGTACATCTTCATGTCACATTTTGCGAGGCGTAAATCTTCCTAATTTGCGAGGAGCTGCTAGCTGCTTCCCTGCTTCCTCCTGCAGCTACTGGGCCGAGCTAACGTACATAACCACACTGAACACACATGGAGATGAAACTGATATCAAGCCTACTGGGAAGACAGTAAACCAACAATGCCCCAAAATGTCAAAGTAGACAGAGTGTGACTGAGATTAGAAACAACTAAAGAATCTCTTAAAGTGAGTCAGTAGTGAGTTATAGTCCAGCACAGTTTCACCACAATTCATTCATCCCCTCTGATGTAGCTCTGATCAGTCGGGCCACAGATTGATTTTTACGTCTGACCGGCTCAGACCAGAACTGCTGGGTGTCTCTCTGACTATAAAGCCAGTGATATTAGCTGCAACTACAGTTGTGCTGAATAGTGAGAACATCAGTATGTGAACATGCAGACAAGAGACCTTACTATTGAGAGTAACCAGGTGATGTCACCTGATTGCAATCAACCACTCCATAGTCTCCACAGTCAGGTTTCTCCCCTCACCATGACCTCCCCCAGACAGTCACCCGGCTGCAGCCGACGCACCCTGCGGCTGCCAAAGAGAACAGGTCAGTCGGCCTTTTTACATAATCTCAGATGCAAATGGGAATTTCCCTGAGAGCTTCCCCGTTTTTCCATCAGAGATCATTTTAATACAAAATGAAGCTTCAACAAGCATGTAGAGCAGCAAGTTTTTCGCCGTTTCCAGGCTCATCAAACTTATAGAAGATCAGTATCGGCAGGATCGGGGCGGTCGGAATCGAGCGAGGAGACCGCGACGGGTGCATCCTCGCTCTGAACTTCACACTTGCTGTGTGTGTGTGTGTGTATTTGAGTGTGTATGCGTGTGTGTGTGTGTCTCGTTTGCTCCTTCCTCTCCTTCCTCCATCCACTTCTTCTAAATGACGCTCTACCTTTCCTCTGTAAATCCAGCATCCTGGACACAAACCAGACACCGAGAGCAAAAACAACACCCGAGACGTGAGGGCTGGAAAAGAGAGAGAGAGAGAGAGAGAGAGCGGGGCAGAGAGACACACAGAGACACAAAGAGAGAGAGAGAGAGAGAGAGAGAGAGAGAGAGAGTTTTAGCCATTAATAGAGCATAAAAAGGCAAAGCGGCATCTCATGTGCTTCTTAGCATTTTCAAAATCCCTTTTTGCGATTTTCGCCTCGTCGCCTCTCTCTGCTGCGTTAATCACTTTGCATGCACTCATTTAAATATTAAATTTTTCTTTAATCATCAAAGCCAGTGAGCATCATGCATATTCATATCATCTTACCCCCCCCACCCCTCCTCCTCCTCCTCCTCCATCCCTCCATCCCCTGGATCTCAGGTTCATTACTCTGCCGTGCAGCCATTAGCAACTTCCCTAATCACACAGTTTACACACACACAGCCCATGTACGTGCACACATACACACACACACACACACGCAGACACACACACATGCACAGCTAGCCACCAGCGCTAACCAGTGCTAATCCACTAACTAGACTAAAACACACAGGCATCCCTCCAGTCTAAACTGAGTGAGCAGACTTGTCATCCATCCCGGCTGCTAGATGGCTGGAGCTGGGAGTATTTGTCAAGAGGCTCGACGAAACCCTCATTTGCATAATGACTTTGTAGTTCTGCATTAATAAAATTTGCATATGAAGCCGTGTTAATTACTCCTGATCAGCCTTTTTTGCATTCATGCATGGTAATTTTCGGCGACTTGCGAAAATTGATGTCCTGGCGTCAGGGATGAGATTGGTGGAAGAGGCTCCGAGTGTGTGTGTGTGCGTGTGTGTCGGTGTGTGTCGGTGTGTGTGTGTGAGAGAGAGAATGAGGATGAAGGCAGGGCGGAGATGATGAAGGTGTGTGTGTGTGTGTGGGTTATCGAGGCAGAATAGATGGCAGATTGGTATGGTTTGTTTTTCAGGCAGCGTCTCTCTTTCGATGTCTGGCCATAACTTTTATGAAATCTCCTTTAATTGCTGAGAGTAAAAGGAGAGGCTTTTCAGTAAAATCCCCCTCCTAATTTTGTCGTACAACACACACACACACACACACACACACACACACTCGTAGTCACACGTACTCAGAGGCTGGCTGGCAGCCATTTGTGAATCTATTGTTTACTCTCAGTTCTTCATTTCAAACGGGGACTTTATTTTGCTTTCAGCCTCTCAAACTGTGCCGGGTTTGATCAAGATTGGATAATATTCACAGCGTTTTAAAGATGATAATTAGGTTCTAATAAGAATATTATTTCCTTTTTTTTTTTCTGTCTTTCAGATGCCTCTTTTTAGGAATGTGTGTGTGTGTGTGTGTGTGTGTGTGTGTGTGTGTGTGGTGTATGGAGGCACATTCTGCTTCAGAAGCAGATTTCTTTTTTTGATACGACCACCCTCACATAGAACTACATCTGATCAGACTTATTGCCATATGATTCGCATTGTGTTTAATATTCCTCTGGAGGACCCCCGCAGGTCCCTGGACCCCGCTTTGAGAACCACTTGGTTTAGCAGCTACTGAGACATGACGTTTTGCTTTCGCTGTTTGGCTTTTAATAGCTTTGGAAAAAAAGAAAATCATCATCTTCCCTTTGATGAAAATGGCATCTAAGTGAGCGAAGGTTGATTTTTAGAAGCTTTTCATTTATTTAAAGCCTTTTCTCCCTCAAGGACGAGCTCATTTGAATTCCCCAACAGGGATGATCAGGTTTTAACCAACCTCCTGCTAAACCCAGTTAGAGAGTTTTCTTCATGGTCCCTCCAGAGTTCAGGTATTTATTCGCGGAATTTATTTTGGCGTTGGGCTCGTGGTTTTGGCACGGGGCTTCGAATGTACCGTATGGGTCATATGTGTTTTTCTTAGATGCGCAGAAACCGAGCAAAACGGAGAGCCTTGGTGAAAGAAAGGGAGAGAGAGAGAGAGAGAGAGAGAGAGAATGTGTGTGTGTGTGTTTTTCTTGGTGGTCTCTGATTCATTTCGAATGCAACAACAGAATTAAAGCCAGAAGCTATTAGCAGCATGGAGAGTCCGGGGAGCCGGCCAACGCAAAGGCATTTCCAACCGGATGGACATGAATCACAAGGCAGCCATGAATAAAGGTTTTTAAGTGGTAATGCTGAAAAATTCCTGTTTTTTTTTTTTGTTTGTTTTTCTCTCCGTTTTTAGTCAGGAGATCTCATGAGAGCCCTCTGTTCCGCTCCGCATGTCCCGCTGATCACCTGTCAATCCGACAGTGTGAAGTCTGTAATCTGTGGAGGTGCTGCTCCTTTTGTGTCCCGCCCCCCTCCTCCCCTAAGCTCTCCCTCTCTTTTCATTTTTAACTTACTTACAAAAAAAAAATGTACACAAGAATAAAAGTTCAAATCGGTTAACTTTCTGAAAGATGCTCCTGAGGTTCATCATCCATAAAATAAACTTTTGAATCCTGTGTTAAAGACGATGATTTCATTATCAGGTAAATATGAAAAGGAACGACTTACCAGGGAAGCAAACGTATCAACAATTCTCAAAATCACAATTTCATCAAAAGCTAATAGAAATTAGCAAAAAACCCGCCGCCGTGTGTTCTCATGAGTATATCAAGAACAATCACTTCAAATGTCATCAGAGCTGTAATAACGGCTCCCGGGGAAATGTAATCTCTGAATAAAGTATAGGTTCCTTGGTGAATAATCCCTCTGTGGATGGGGAGAGGCTTTCGTATGGCGCGTTGGCTTTTTTTTTTGTGACTCCGAGCGATCGGATCGAGCGATAAAAAGCGCTAGGTAGTAGTTTGTTTCCAATTGTGTCCCCGAGGCGAGGAGCTGTTGTCAGGCAGGTCGTACGTGAGAGTGAATAGAAGAGAGGAGAGAAGGTTGAAGGAGGGTTGATTGGGGGAAGCTTTGTGGAGGTGACAATGGCTGGATGCAAAGCTATACTTCCCCTCTGTGTTCATCTGGACTCGCTGATGATGATATTTCAGGACGCAGGGCCCTCCAGGAAAAGGCTCGTTCTGAATGCCATTGTACACTATGTAGGCTGCGGTGTGTGTGTGTGTGTGTGTGTGTGTGTTTACAGTGTCCCTGCCACTTCCAGTTCTCTCTCTCTCTCTGCATACACCTTTTATTTTTGTGTCAATGTGGAACATGTGCACGTCTCTGTTTACACTGCAATTTTTTTTCTCTAAGCTAATTTGTAATGTGTGTGTTTATGCTGTATTGTGTCTGGACAATTGTGTGTGTGTGTGTGTTTACTCAGCAATTTGTGAATGTGAAACGTCTGTAAGCGTGTATGTGTTTCAAAAAAAAAAAAAAAATGTAGTTTTTCTTTCCTCTTAAACGTTGTTGTGATCATTTCTTCCGAGGCTGATCCAGTCCTGTGTGTTTACAGATGGATGCTGTATTTTTAGACAAACACACACACAGACGCTCCATATGATCGTTTCTTACAGTGACCCGACACATTTACCCAGTGAACCTCAAACATGCCTTTTCCAAAACACTCCGAGATTTATACTTAGCGACAGAGCGATTGCCGGGTGTCATATCCTGGCATAAGCATATGCAGTTAAAGTAATAATTCGCAATATTTAGATATAAAAAAAATGTGTTTTATCTATTTATTTCCAGGATTTGAGGTTGTTGCAGCAGTAAATATGATAAGGAAGTGTGGTGAAATAGAGTTTAACGCTACAATACACACATTTACACTGCACTCATGCCAAGTATGAGGCAATCTGGATTGTCTGATATTAACAGGCACTTATTTGCTGTTTGTATAAGTGTATGAATGTAAGTATATGAAAACAACAGTAGCAAAAAAAAAGCTACTATCTCCAAGATTAAAACTAAACCTGCACACTCAAACTATCAGTGTGTCTGGTGTGGAATTTGGGAGCCATCATTAAAATTGACATATATTAAATATAATACAGTGATGGCCATGCACATGCACAGAAGACCTGGTGCACTGTGTAAAATAAAAAGAATAAAAAAAAAGCATGATAGAGGCTATTATTTGTCAACCTCAGTTCCTGCTGTCTGGAAGGTGTTCGCTCAGAGACACTGAACAGGAAGGCCCACTTAGATGGGAAGAAATGACAGAAACGCTGAGTAGCAGAAGTAAGCACGAGATGAAAATATGAGGGAGCGACAAACATTTAGTGCCAAAGATGCGCGCGTGACGGGGTTTTTTAAAACAAACAAGACTCTAACGCTAACACCGCTCGACTTTTTTTTTTTTTGGTTTCGGATTGGTTTGTTTGTGTGCAAAGGTGAACTTGGCTACACACTATGTACTGTATGAATTAGGGCGTAAAAGAGTTATAGTGTTCCACATAAAGACATCAAACTCCCTGTGTGTAACTCCATGCTCAGTAGAACTGTGGTATCTTCCTACCGCAGCGGGGGGAATATAACTTGACAGTCATCTGGCCTGGGATCGGCCATAAAAAATGTTTGGCACGCCGGACATCGCCAACTCTTTGGTCTTCTTCTTGCCTTTTTTTTTTATTGCCTGAAAATATCTCCTGCCTTCCAGCTATGTCGTAACACCCTGCCATTCGCAGAGACTTCTCTGAATTAACTCCTGAATTTTTTTGCTCGGACTGAGACCAAGTCGCGGGGATTTTCTGTGGCAGATTCTCTCCCCGCTGAGTCTCCGAGACGACGCTGTGCTTTGTCTTGTCTCCTCCTGCCAGAACAGCCTGCTCTTTCTCACTGGCTTTGAGGATCTGAATCCGCAGCCGCTCCTTGTGTCGTCTATCAACCTGACACTGGTGGCTTTTCGCTACAACTCTGCATACAAGATTTGATTTTGTAAAGTCGAGATAGTAGCGAGGGGGGGGGGAAAGCCGGGGAAGGGGGGTGGGAGGATGGGGGGTGGGGGGTTTTGTGGATGCTGCAAAACATACACAACACCTCAGAAATAGGTAATAAATACAGTAAGCCTTCCCCTAGCCAAAGGCTGACATGTTGATGCTTCAAAACCTCTTTGGACAAAACAGAGAGAGAGACATAGCTCTCGACTAAAAATAACTTGACAATATTGTCACTGCACAATAGCAGGCAGGCAGGCAGGCAGGCAGCAGCAGCTCCAGCAGGGCCGCACGGACAGGATGGGATTACCACAGTATTTTGCTGCGTTGGGGGGACTCATGACTGCCCCTCTCCTCTACAATGGGCTGTTGGCATTTAGCACCGGCCAAATCACCACTTAACAAAAGCTAATTTCTCACTTGGTTAAACTGGGGAGGATTAGGGGCCCTGTGTCGGCGCAATCCATGTTTGGTGAAGAGTGAGGGATGGAGGGATGTTAGGAAAGGATTTAAACCTCAATTACAAGGGACTGAGGGCTTTTGTGTGTCCGTGGCGAAGGTGGGACGCCGAGGTTTAGCGACTTCCCTGGAAATGTTTGCTGCCTCGTCCGGGAACGTGCGTGGGTGCTTGTGTGTGTGCGTGTGTGTGTGTGTGTGTGTACGTGCGTGCAGCCGAGGGTGGCACAGCCTGACAAATACATGTTGATCCCCTTGTTTAGGAGGCTTTAAGTCTCCCCTAGTTTCACATACTAACACTACTCGGGCTACACGCGAGGAGGGGTGACTTTACAATCAAAGATTATGACACGACAGAAATTTAAAACCTTTCCCCCCCCCGGTTTGTGTCGTGTCATGGAAACAGCAGACGGTCCGGTTTGTCTTTTGAAACTCCTCGAAAACCCCTCGAGGACCCTTTATTAACCTTTAACACCCCGTAGGACTCGGCCAGCTCTCGCCCCCAATTTAAAACCCCTTAGAAATACTCCGGCGGCCATGGCGGACCCCTCGAATGATGAAAACGTCAGCGTGCTTCAAACGACGGGCCCATCAACTCCCTCCTTCCAACAACTTTCAGATGCAGGAATCTCAAGCTCTTTTTTCATGTGTGTGTACGAAACGAGCACAAAAGGCATCAGTGCTTTGAAAATGATTGATTATCACATCCTGCCCTCTCTGTGACGGCCAAGCCTTTTGCTTCGCCTCTCCAGCGTGACCGCAACTCTAAACACTTTTGCCCTTAGATGTGTTTGGACGACACTCACTCGCTGACATAACAGTCCCAAGAATGCCTCGATCCATCCATCCTGAGCATCCTTTCCCACCTTCTAAAAAAAAAAAAAAACCCCTTAGCACACAATAGAAGCCTTTTGCCCTCCTTTTGAAACCCCCGTAGTATCTCGCAGCGCCGCTCCGCGCCCTTTACCACCTCTTAAAACCACTTAGCGCCACCCCTTCCACCGCCGAAGCCCGACCGACTTTTACTGGCTTTTCCCTTCACCCAATATTTAGCAGATGTTGCTGTCTTCAGCGCTGATATTCATCTATTTATTTGGTGTGAGGGACATTCTTGGTGGTGGTGCAGTAAAACCAGAGCGGCGGTCTCTCTCTCTCTCTCTCTCTCTCTCTCTCTCTCTGTCTTTTCACCCTGAGCCAAATTTTTGGGCTGGTTTCAGCATCTCTCATCTCCTCAAGACTTTTGGGGGAAGAAGAAGAGCGGGATAAAGAGAGAGAGGGGGGGGGTAGCCTCCTACCTCCTCCCCCCCTCACCCTTCCCCACACACACACACACTCTCCCCTCCCCTCGACGAACACCAAAACCCTTTCGTTTGTATCAAAGCTTCGCCTCACCCCCGCTGACACCCCTGAATTATTCACTTAGAGGAAAAGATAAACAAAGCTTGCTAGCTACAGTTGTTCTATTGATTTCTCTGGGCAACATCACAGATAACAAAAAGAGGGCCGGAGGAGAGGAGCCGGGCTGCTGCCGTCTCTCTCTCTCTCTCTCTCTCTCTCTCTTTTTTTTTTTTTCATCTGTAAATAAATCAATAACATGCGTAGTTTTTTTTTCTCCTGAGAAAGCAACCCGTGTCCTGTTTCCCAGGAAAGCAAATAATACATTTAAAATTATATCTACTTTGTTATTGAGGTAGTTAGAGCATGTGTCTATGGATCGGGGGGGGGGGGGGGGGGGGGCCTTCCCATGTGGGAACGGTCTTTTCTACCTGTTGGTTAGGCTAAAATTGCCCATCGCTGGGGTAATTTGCCGTTCGGAGAGAGAGGTTTGGGGGCCCGCCAAGTAAACAATGCTGGCTGAGGGACAACAACTGGCAGTACAACCCTTCTGATTAGAAACAGGCAGATCCTCGCCCCTTCTTCTTCTTCTTCTTCTTCTCTTCTTTTTTTTCTTTCTCTCTCTCTACTCCTTGCATTGAGACCTGTTCATGTGCTGCCTTAGTGAAAACACACTGATCATTGGGTTACGCTAATCCCCAGAAATCTTCACATGCTCTCTCCCCTCATTCCCGACCATCAACGCTTGTCAAGGTTAGCGTCTGTTCGCACATTTCCGCGCGTGTGCATGACACACGGCTACGTTTTTTTGGCCCGTTTTAGTGACACTCCCAGCCAACCGCGAGATCCCTTAACCGGCCCTTTGGCACCACTTGAAGGCTTGCAGATAAAAGGCATACCTGGGAGGAAATTGCAGGTTGGCGGGCGCAGTGTTTTCTCCTCTCCTTGTCTAAAGCTGCTTAATCACCAGAGAGTTCCTCCATTGTTTTTTTGCCCCCCCCCCTCCCCCCCCACCCCCACTTTCGCCCCACAGCAGATTATTATGTCATCAAGATGCTTAGGTACGCTACGGCGCCGCGCGACCACCCATGCAGACGTTCACAACAACCGCGGGGACCCGCATCGTTTTCCTCCTCTGCCCAGCTGCGATTGGTCAGTGGATAAAGCGCAACCGGCCCGCCGGCGGGTCTCTCGTCACGGCTGCCAGCAGCGGCGGCGGCGGCGCTGCCATCTGCCCGGCTGCGGTGAGGTGTCTCACTAGCAAGGGAAATCAGATCAGTGCATCCAGGGTAGCTCGACGTGAGCTTCGCTACAACAGCTAGACAAAGCACACACACACACACACACACACAGAGAGAGGGAAACGCTCAGACGAGCAGAACAGCTCCAGCAGTGGATGCCTTTGACCTAAATGGTCAGTACTTTAATGAGCAGTGGAGCAGGCTGTGGTCTGAGCTCTGACCAACACTGGTTGTGGATACTTAAGTGTGTGTGTGTGTGTGTGTGTGAGAGAGAGAGAGAGTGATTGTGACATATAAATTCTGTGAAGAGACAGAAAGAATGATAGAAGTGGATCTAGCATGATGAAAGTATACTTACACCACTTACTTTAAGTGCTCCTAACCTATAAAGCCAAGATCTCTGAAAGGTCTTCTATTATTGATACTGCCTCTGTTCTTTGTCTACCTCCACAACACACACATGCAAACACACACACACTTATGATACATAAGAAATAGTCCCAAAGAACTAAGGAGCCAGAGGAGCTAAAATCACTGAACTGAAGGTTCTTTAGTGCATTCTGTTTAGTCCTATCTGAAGAAGCTCAAATTCTAGGCGAACGGACCTTTAATGAATTTAAAGTGTGAGACGTCATTTTGTCACATGGCGAGACAGAACAACAGAATCATTGTGTCGTTGTTTGCAAGTTGCCAAAGATGCCGAACCTGATTCAATCAAGCAGCAAATAAAGCTAAGTTTCAATTCTCTCTCATAGCTCTTCATTCTTTATCTCACTCATTCCCCCGATGGGACAGGAAGTTGGCTCTTCCCACTGCAATTAGAACTTCCTGTTCCCTCTCTTTCTATTGATACTAGCGGCTACCAGCGCTCACAGGTGAAAATGGGGATGTTCTTATATAAATTGTAGAAAAGATTTGCTCCCTGATCTGTACTTCCACTGTGGGGCCAAAACTAAAACTTGGTTCCTCGTGTTAAAAAAAAAATGAAGATAAGGGTTCCTGAGACTTCTTCAAAAAAAAAAAAAAAAGGTTCCTGTAGTCAAAATGGTAGGAAGCTGACCCCAAAGGACCAGTCAGGCCTAATTTATTTGCAGCCAAAATAGTCTGTTGTTAACTTGTGTCTTGGAGATGAGTTAAAAGCATTTTTTCCCTCTCTCACTCATCATCTGTCTTCCCCCTACTTTCTGTTCATGTCTCTGTTGTGTTTGGCTGCTGTATGACCCGTGGAGCTATGAATATGAGGCTCTACCCGCTCTACTCTCTCTCTCTCTCTCTCTCTCTCTCTCTCCTTCCCCCGGCCTCTCGGAGAGTCATGTCCTCATATGACAAAGAGGTTTTTCCAGTTTTTCTAGTTCCTCTTTGTCCAACACTCTTCATCTCCTCCTACCTTTTTTGTAGCCTTCACATTTTCAGTCATTATACTACCTTCTGTTTTTTTTTTTTTTTTTTGGAAATGTCCCAGTGTGTCATACAGTAGTCATGTCTCAGGGTGTGTTGCGTAGTGTTACAGTAAGCTGCGGCGTGCGAGATGTTGTCGCTCCTCACGTTGCAAGTGTGCAAGTCCCGGTGCATCAGAAGATCGTGGCGGCGCAGGATGCGGGTGCGTGTCTTGGCGTGTCGCGGGGATTTCGCCGCGTGTTGCCGCGTTTAACCTTCGCAGGACAAGACGTGTGACGCGCTCATCCCGATGTCTTCCTCGGATTTTTGGTGCACATGATCTTCACCGGCCGACATTACTGTTTTACTTACTGTTCACTGGCTACGTGACAATGTAGCTGTTGTTTCAAATAGTAATAAAACCAGTGCATTTCTCCTTTAAGAGATGGGCCAGCCTTGCTAGACTATACTTCAGACTGTGTGTGTGTGTGTGTGTGTGTGTGTGTGTGTGTTGTGTGTGTGTGTGGTGGTATGAAACTCAGCAAATGAAAACAGATTGGAGTGGTTATGGGAGCAGGCCTGCTTCCAGTTAGTGTGGAGACAACAGGAGTACTGAGGAGCTCCTTCCTTTTCCTTCTTCCTCTCTCTCCTCTCCTCCATCAACCAGTCATAGCTAAGCCTATCATAGCATATTAACCCCCCTTATTAGAGAATAAACTGCATACAGATACGTACGCAGATTTATAACAATAGACTACAATCGCAGAGAACCTGTAAAATATGGATGCGGTTTGACTGTAGGTGAGTTGACTTGCCATAATGGAGTTACATTAGCAGTCATCCTGTGCTAATGATAACGTACTAACCTCTATTATCTCTCACTCACATGATGCCAGCTCTTTTTCAAATCAAACGTGTTGACAGCGAGGTAGATAATTAGCTAAGCGGACCGGTTTACCGCCTGACTGACAGTAAACCAGTCCGACTGTCTGTATATAAAGTTGCATGTGTGAAGACGCCTGGTTAGTCTTATCCAGACGCCCTAAACTTCCCCCCCCTCCTCCTCCTCCTCCTCCTCCTCCTCCTCCTCCTCCTCTGTCTCTCTTAAAAATGCTTTCAATCAAACAGATAACAGATGACTGAGGTGATCAAAAAAAAAAAACAAAAAAAAAACAACAGATTTTGGTGTCTTGATACAAAATATGAGAGTGTTTTATCGCGCCTGTCCACATAAACGTGAGATATAACACAGACGAAGGGTGAAATTATTACCCCAAACTGTCTGAGTTTGAACGGCTGGACGTGCTGCAGCGGCGCGCACGCAGATTTCCTGTGCGATGAGGGATTGTTCGCAGCATTTCGAGGCGCGCTCGCTTTCACTTGTGTCTCAAAATAACATCGGCTAGACGTTGTTTGGTTTTTTTTTTTGGTAATCCGGCTAATTCGTTGCATCATACAAACCCGACTGTTGTCGCACTGATGTCGACGATGTTATCATGTCCCCTAAAAATGAAAATGACACCGACATTATGATAAACCAGAAGGATGCTTTGAGGTCACGTGATGAAAAAGGTGTTAAACGAAAGTGACTTTAGGTGTTTTCCTGCGCTGTGTAGGTAGATATTTTTTTTTTTTTTTGCAGCGGCTCTGCAGCGTTTTCCAGAGCTCTCCAGTCATCCCGGCCTTATAAGGACCTCGAGCGCAGACCTGTCCCCTCATCCCTCCCTCTATCCCTCCATCCATGCCCTCCTCTAACCTCCATCTGGTCTGGATCTGCTCTTGTCCTCGACCTGCTCCCCCACCCCCCCCCGCTCCCTCCCCGCTCCTACTTCTCGCTGCCATTTCTGTATAAACAAGTGGAGTCTGACCATAACACTCAGACCCCAGGCTACACTCCTTCATTTTCACCCCCCTCCTCCCTCCCCACCTCCCACCAAACCCCCGCTTCAACAAACCCTCTCTCTCTCTCTGCTTTTGTCTCTACAGGTGACGTTAGTCAACTCCAATATGACTCCTTTTATTCTCCCGTTTCATGGGGAGGAAGATATTTAAATCGCCGCTAAAGGTTACGCTTACAACAGTTCGATCGTTGCATCGCTCTGAGAAGTTGAAAAGGTGAAGCTGATCACAGGGCATAATGTTGAATTCATAAACCTGGGATTACGCTCAACTCTGTCTGGTTCACTGGTGGAGCAAGAGAGAAAAAGAAAGAGAGACATCTTTTCTTCTTGATGCCGGTGTCAGGCAGTGCTGTAATATGTCTTATTCAGACAGGAGGGCCACTGCTACATCATAGTCTGGGATGGGGCTCTGGCATGTGTGTGTGTGTGTGTGTGTGTGTGTGCGGTGTGTTCCAGGAGACTTCTACTTGGCAGTGTGCAATTTGGACGAGCTTTCTATAAGGGGAAAGGGAGGAGGGGAGGGGGGGGGGGAAGGATTTGGATGGGACAGGCGACAGGGAGACGTAGAGGAGAGATAGAGAGAGAGAGAGAGAGAGAGAGAGAGAGAGGGGGGAGAGAGATCCAAAAATGTGTTGGACCGCTGTCCCGGTCAAATCAGGCTCATGGCAGAGTTTCTCTATTGTGGCTACAGAGACCGAGCCAACTCTTCACCTGACAAGATGTCAATGACTAAAACCTCAAAAGACCAAAACACTCGGAGTCTCCACAGAAAGAGCGGCGGACGCTGAGGATCTGCCGCGCCTCGGCACGGAGCAGCGAGGGAGGGAGGGAGGGAGGGAGGGAGGGAGGGATCGTCTTATACGTTACAGCCATTGAAATAAATCACAATCAGGTTGCGCAACTCCTCTTCCATATGCTGTTTATTCCACCAAATGTTCAATCATGTACGCTGCCTTCATGGCAGAGGCTCTGTGCGGTTAGTCCCACTATTATATTTAATTTGACAATCAAAAATGAAAAACCACACAATTACCATAATTACAGAACCTACTACTAAGTCGAGGGTTATGGTTAGGGCTGCATACATTACATGATTCATAACAGAAAGCGTTTTTATCCGAGATTCAGCATATCCTGCTTTGTTCTTGTCCGTCGACACCTTATCCGAGCTGTACGCCCCCGAACGTTCAGCCTGGCGTCCTAGAATTACTTCCACATGATCAAAGGTCCAGTACCTGAGCGGCGGTTCAGTGCCGGCGCAGGAAGTAGCGTGCCTTTTTTTATTATGCAGCGAGGCGGAAAGCGAGGGTGCGGGTGGCACTCGGGAGACCAAAGTTCTCGCCCTGTCACAGACTTGTAAACTAGCTTTTTGTCTTTTTTTATGAACCGTAACCACAACCTTTCCCTGACTTTAAGTGTTTTGTTTATCTTGACACTAACATTCACTAACCATAGTTAATTCGCAATAGTCTCGATCCATCCCTGACCTCATGCAACACTGCGGTGGCAACCTTTTTTTTTTTTTAGAAACATAAATCGTGGCATCGTTTTTGAACGTAGTCCGTGGTTTTTGCACGAGTGTCCGTGTTGAGCCCGCTTATTTCGACAATATCCGTGCAAAGCGACTAGGTATGGTTATGGTTACAGAAAGATTGTGGTTATGGTAATAAAAAAATAAGAATTCTGCATAAAAAATCATGCCCACCCACGATCCTTTTTGCCACAGAGATGGCACACTACTTCATGTGGGGTGCACTACAGTCCATGTTATAGATACTGGATGCTGAACATTTTGCGACAAGGTTGGCACCATCATATTGTCTAAAATATCTTTGTATATTGTAGCATGAAGACTTCCCTTCACTGGAACTAAGAGGACCAAAGCATTAACAATTAACAGGCTCAGATCTAAAGTAAACAACAGTAAGTGGACAAGACAGATAGACAATTACCCTGTTTTCTTTTCTTTTTTTTTTTTTTTTTTATGAAATCAGCGTGTATGCCAGGTAGCGCGGCGCTGGAAAGCTCTGATGTTTGTCAGAATAAACACATTCGATTTTTGCAAACGAGAGCTCTACAACCTCATATTTCAAAAAAAAAACAAAAAAAACAAAACACTTGCGTTGGTTAACGTGTAAAATGTACACACAGGGACCCCTCCCTGCCACCACACCCGTCACATACACACACACACACACAGTTGCACACACACACACACACTCTCCCCAGGTGCAGTGGTGCGGGCCAGTGTGTGGGATTAGCCGGTATGCTCTGGCACTCTCTTCTGGTAATCCCTCTAATTTGTTAACAGGGCACAGAGACAGGGACACACACACACACACACACACACACAGTGGCAGTTTGTTTTGGATTGCATCTCAACTCCTAATTTTGACTCCGGCACTATGGACTACTTGTCTCTTGTCATGTGGTGTGAGGGATGGAGTGCTTTTTTTTTTCTTTCTCAGCCTCCTCCCGCTCCCCTAATGAGCTAAATGCATTCTAATTTGGCTATGATCAGCTAAGCCTTCCTTTAAAATTCATAACATAAGAATGTCAAAGCCCCTTCCCTCCCCTCCCCTCCCCTCCCCTCCCCTCCCTTACTTCTCTTGTCTTGCCATGACTGTCAGGGCTTGTATACACTCACACACACACACACGTACGTACACACACTTTGCACAATGATAATCCTTTGTTGGCTGGATAACATGCAGAGAAGATGGGGTAATGCTAAAGTTCAACACATGCTGGGATGAAAGAAGGTTGTGTAGACTGAGAGTAAAGGACAAAGAGTTACAGAGAGAGGGAGAAAATAAAAATAAATGTGGCTCGTGTCGATTCGTTTGACGCTACCTGTTAACGTTTTTCATCTGGGTTAGTCCTGCTGAGATCAACCGGCACTCACTTCGCTTCCCGTCCAACTGTCAAGTTGGTTTCATGAAAACTTTTGAGACGTTGCTAAAATTAAAATATGTTAAGCAGGTGCCCACGAACGTAAGTGCCCCTGGGCTAAAATATCCAAGAATTCTGCCACCGAATATTATTTACAGGGATTCTACTCATGGTAGACGTGTGTTAATTACATCCAGACCAGGAAATACACCGCACACACATCTCTGTCGAAAAAAGGTCTGGTGTTGTTACAACCGAGACAATCAGAGCTTTGTAGGTGGGATGAGGGAATGTGGACGTCATCTTTCTGTTCCTTCAGTCAGAAAAAGTGTGAATAAGAACAGCACAGCCAATACAGGTTGTTTGTAAGTCGACTTACAGAAATAATAACTTGTTCCATTGTTGTGAGAAAATTAACACCAGTAGCTGATGTTTGGTTAGGGTTAAATAACCCCCCCCCCCCCCCTCAAACAGAAAAATGACAAACGCGAACATGATGTCAGACTGAATAATGTGTAAGTGGAAAGAAAAATGACAACAGGGAGTTGAAGTCTTAGGCGTCACCTCCAGACTAGCCGCCGTTTCACTAGCTTCCCCTGAACTCTGCCATCTTTCATTCAGTGTCAGTCTCTCTGAAAATGTGAAACATGTTTCTGGGGTTTACTTTCCATATTTCGAAGATAAATAATAAGGGTGTGATTCTTTGGGAATCTCATGAATCGATTTGGTTCTTCGATTCTTTGGGTGTCCAAATTCAGAATTGATTTTCTGAAATCAAAACACGCCCGCAACCGCCGCCTTTTTTTTTTTTTGAAGATGAAACACAAGATGACTCCGGCGTGCGGCCTGCTGTAGACTGTCCAGGTGCCGCGCTGCACTTTTCGTTCCATCGACGTAACGTTATTAACTCATTTTTTTTTTAGAAAATCTACTTTGTGAATAGATTCGGAAATTTTAGGCGACGCATATTCCAAAGGATTCTTGTGTGAATCGACTTTTTTCACCATAAGTATCAGCAGCACCTAGCAATTAGAACCTGCTGTGTAAAATGACCTCGTTTGACCGTCGTGCTCCTGCTGCTGTTACAGCTGATATCTCTGACAAGTAGATTTGGCTTTATGGGAAAAATAGAAATATTTTTTTTTAGGATTTAACCAACTTATCTACATGCATGAAGTGAGCCACAAAACAAACTGTTGAGAAAGGTTATGTTCTAAGATGGCTTTTTTTTTTTTTTTTTTTTGAGTGGTTTGCTTTATTAAAAATGTCAGTGTGATTTTCTGGAACACGAGTTACACACTTGAAGTTACAATCCAATTACGAGAGAGATTCCTACAGCTCTAGAAAACAAACAAAACACAAAAAAAGAACTTTCTGAGTTGTTGCACAAATAAGCATATGTCACTTTTTATTCTCCTAGTTTACTTAATCCCCGCCCCCCAAAAAAAAAAAAAAACTCTGCTTCAAATGAGCATAAAATTCTTCAAAACCAAATATTGAATTTTCCATTCAGCTTTTCACATTCGACACATCATAATTCACAACAAGAAAGAAAAAAAAAAAAAAAAAAACACACCTTGGATGAGAACCCAGCTCATGGCATGTAGGCTGACAGTAACAGCCTGTATAGCAGCAAGAGTTTGGGGTTTGCCTCTTGGTCTTTCGCCAACAGCATCTGCGGCGAGCTGAGCTCAGAGATGACTCAGTTTCCCCAGAAGGAGTTTAGTCTGGCCAACCCGGAGCTCCAGGAGCTGTGTGTGTGTGCTGCTGTAGTGAATCACCTCAGACTCGGAGAGACTCAGAGAAGCGGCATGATAAAGCCTATACCGACTCTACTGGCTGTCGGGAGGAAAAGTGCGAGATTTTCATTTCCGTACAGTGAGGGCGATTTAATTAAAGCTGCTGCTGCTGTGTGGTCCTGTAGTGATTGTAGTCGCGAGCTATTAAAGCCAATTTAAGAAGCCGGTTGGATGACGTTAAAACCCCTGCACTCAAACCACTTCATTCAAAACTAACAGACTACTAAAAGAATACTGGGAACTTGGCGCCAAATGAGCTCTTTTTTAAAATGATCTAATTAGGAGGAGACGCGCAACACTTCTTTACACTCCACAAGAAGAAAAAAAAAGAAGAGGGAAATATTCTTCTTGTTGTTACTGTACAGACATAACAGTGTACATTGGGTCTGCAGAGATGGAGACTCTCTCTCTCTCTCTCTCTCACACACACACACACACCACATATCCACTGTCTGATTTGCATCTAATTGTTGCTGTGCTATGATAGTGATAAACAAGACATTAACCATGCAAGGTCAGTAATCCACTGTGCATGTGTGTGTGTGTGTGTGTGTGTGTGTGTGTGTGTGTGTGTGTGTGCGTGTGTGTGTGGGTGTATCTCCAGATCATACACATGCTAATGGCACTGCTGGCTTAATAATGCAAAAAAAAAAATAAAAAAATGTCAGGAAACTTTTACAAGCACAACGAAAGGCCAATAGGGGCATCCACACACACTCACACCCACACACACACACACACACACACACACACACAGAGCCACTGTACCCTTGGCTCATGTCAGCTTTGTTCTGTATGTAAATGCCTCAGAGCTGACATTGGCCTCTCTTACATGGAGACCCTCTGCTGCTGCACTTCCTGTATGCAAACAAGCTCAGGTCTCTAATCCACCTTTGATTGAAAGGAGGGAGCAAGGGGGGGGGGGGGGGGGCTACTGTACCGTCCCCCCTGATCGTAAGCCATCTTGACTGAGAGATCAAGGTGGAGGGACACAAGAGGAGGAGGAGGAGGAGGAGGAGAGTACAGTCACAAGAGTAACAAGAGGGATGGAATGAAATGCAGAGAGAGAAAGAGAAGCGAGATGATTCAGGATCAGAGCTGCGGTCATTCATTTAGATTCAACTAACTGGGGAAAAAACACAGAATACCAGTCAAACTACACACCTGTCTGTATGTTCCTCCTCTTCCCTGCTTCTTTCATCTTCATTCTTCATGCTACACGTTCACCGTTTCCATCTAATCATGCCTAAGAAAGTTTGTAAGGCAGTTGCAGGCAGCATCTGGATTTGTTTTCTGTGGTAACAAAAAAAAAAAAAAAAACAATGTGAGCCTTCCAACCAAAGTCCGCTTTCAGATTGTTTCACTTTTAATCAGTTTCCTGAAGCGGTGAAACTCTATTTTACAAGGGGAAAAAAAGCAAATGTTTGTCCAAAAAAAAATAGACATCATTTTTGTCTTTTTGATATTTCTTCTTCTTCCTCCTTGAATTGTTGAGCAAGTTAGTCTGATACTGGTAACTGTGGCCATAACGGTGGCGATAATGGTAATAAACAGTGGTGATAATTCATTCACTTACGTTCATGTTGTGATGATAAGATCTTATCAGCTGTAATTAAAAACTAACAAAAGTTTTTGTTTTACACATATCGAGAGTTCGGTCTCATGCAGGGCTGGATTAACCTGCCATGCAAGGCCTCGGGACAAAAGACACAAGCTAATAATTAAAACTTGAGTATGAAGGACGCATGTTTTTTTTTTTTTATAAGAAAATTGTTTGCATTTCAAACAACCAGCCACAGGTGTCTCCCTCCACTTCAACCAGAATGTCTTCTATGTTTCCAGAACTAAATAATTCGGTCAAACTTGTGATGAAATGCTCTAAACTCAAAGGTTCTCTTACTAGCTTTCTCCATATTTTTACAGAGCATTCAAACTAAAAAAAAAAAAAAAAGCTCAGGAAAATACATTTAGTCGAACCCAAGTTTAGAATGTTGCTTCAGCTGAATACATTCAGAAGCTTTTGAGTTTTTACACATCAGTATCATCACGTTCCAAGTGATGCAATTCAGTTTGTCTTTTTGATTAAAAAGCAATAAAGCACGCAGTAAACCATTACACAACAATAGCATCAACTTATAAGGAGACACACACACGAAAAAAAAAAAAAGAAGAAGAAGGGAGAAGCTGTAAATTGAAAGCACAAGCAACCATGTAAGTGGAGTTAAAGATGAAAGATGAGTCGGTTTAAAATCCGCAGTCCACTCTCCCCGTGTTTGTCTTCCCCTCAGCCGCCGGCCACAGAGAAAATGATGTATGTAATAATTTGACGCAATAATCCGACGGCGCTCCTCCGACACTCGCTACATTAATCGGACACTCTGCGGCAATCTGTGCTTCCTCTGTAATTGTACATATTTGACTCCTCTCCTCCTCTTCTCTCTCTCTCTCTTCCTCCCTCCCTCATCTGTAATAGCTGTGATTTAATTTAGCTATTTAACCTGTAATTCCAGCAATATTTATTGAGGAGCGAGGGGGAGAAAATTGGGCCATTAGCCGCCCCAGATGAATACACTGAGATGAAAATGAACGCCGCTAACTGCCAGTTGACCTTCGCACCGGATTTCTAGCCGTTCCCTCTCTCTTCCCTTTTTTTTTTTTTTTTTTTTTTATTAGCAGCAGCCGCAGTAATTATGGCAAATTGAATCATAGTGAAAACTGGAATCAGTCAGTAATGAGAGTTTTATACTGTCTGAAACTGAACCAGGAAGGAGGAACGCAGAGGAGAGAGCACCCAGAAGCATGTGCTCCTGGAAGGATGGAGGGATGAGGGAAGGGGAGATGGAGGATGGAGGGATGAATGCCAGTGTATTTGTCACTGTGTATTGTTTCTGTTTGGATGTTTCTCGTCCATATGGCTGCTGTGGGATGACACACACACACACACACACACTCTATAGCATGTAGTGTTTCGGATAGGAAACACATTCAGATATGAATGTATGCATGAAAACAAACACACACACACACACACACACACACACAAACCAGAACGCTGCAGTGGTATTTGTAATGAGTCTCGCACACTATGACTACACGTAATCTCATTTTTTCATCAGCAATGACACAACTTCAGCTGTCAAATTATATAAGCGTGTGTATATTGGAGTGCGGCCGTTAAATGATCAACCCTATTTAAGAAATGTGGAAAAAAAAAGAATACAACTTTTATTATACACGACAGCGCGCATTTTCTTTTTCTCTCACATGTTCAAACAGGTTGTGCTGCCAGTGTGTGTGTGTGTGAGAGAGAGAGAAAGAGATAGAGAGAGAGAGAGAGAGAGAGAGTGTGTGTGTGTGTATGTGTGAACATGAGCCAAACAAAACACAGGCAAAGGGCCAGACCGCACTTCCACTGATAGAGAGAAAGGCTTTAAGCAGCAGAGAGTCACAGAGAAAGCTACTGTATATGCAGAATAATGGTTTAGAACGGTTTAGCTTCTTATTGACAGACTGATGTAAAGTCATTTCCTCTCATCTCACTAATCTTACATGAATGATTTGGCAATTTTAAACTCATTTTATAACACGTTTCTGCTATTAATATCCATTTGAAACAACCGTACATTCTTGTATTTCCAGGAGTTACATTAAAATTAGATGCTAGCAATGAGTTGGCCAACTATATTGTAATTGCAATTGCTCACTATGTGAAATTTCAGCACATCAATCAAAGAATGTTTTATACCTTTAGTACATCAAAAATAATGCTCATAAGCTGCTTATAAATGCTCCGTTATCATTAAACACTGCCGTCACAGGCTAAACGCTGGACTTGATATTAGATTTCCTTGTAATCCCTCAGTAGCTCTTAACATTTTTACGTCACAGATAGCAAAATACAGTAAAATTGGAACAGAGAATGCAAATTTGGTCTGTTTTTGACAGAAAAACGTATCAACAATATTTCGAGGCTTAGCTACAAGCTACTGAAGTATATAAATGCATTTATGATTCTGATCTTAAAACAAGCAAGACTGGCAGCGAGTAACTTTGTAGCTAATTTTATCTCAATATCCTCAGAGGAAAAAAAAAAAAGAGAAGAGTTTCCTCTTGTGGCTTAACGTCACATGTTTGACAGACGTTACATCTTAGCCTAGTTTACATGAATCTGTATTTTGCCAAAATGGTTTGAAATATTTAAGCAGTGCTGGCTTGTCAAAACTGTTAGCTGTGCTGGCTAGCTTAAGGCTACCACGTGTTGTGTTAGCATTGATTTCTTCCCCTTTTTCTGTCTGCTGTCTTCCTGTTGGTCTCTAAAGCCTGAAATATGTTCAAAACTTTTTTTTGTTGTGTTTTGCATCATTTCAGTTTTGTATCCAAATTATTCACTCTGACAATTCTTTTTTTTTCATTTAATTTCTCATATTTGCACCATAAGCACTCTTAGTAGTACTGAGGAGTTATAACTTCAAATGTCATATCTTCACATCGTGTTTCGGAACAACAGACATTACATGTCACAGGTGTAACTAATAACATTAATAACTGCTGCATTCCATCATTCATGCTGGCTTATTGCTATGGTTTCCTGGGGCATTTTAATAGAATAGAGCCATCATTGCTGTTATTAATGACATCTGTTCCTTACCTGCTATGACAAGTCAAAATGTGTGCTGAGAGAAAAAAAAAAAGTCTCATACTGTGACATGCAACATTACAGACAGAGAACATTATGCTTAATTTCACTCAGAAATGTTGCAGGGTAAAATAAATAGCAGCCATTGGTGGATGCAGACAGAATAAGAGGAAGACAAATTTCTTACATAATAAATTTGACTGAATATTGATGGAATTTACCTGGCACAGGTGCACGTGTTATTGATGCAGCATGACATAAGAAAGCTAACATAAAATCAGTGATGTCATGGTAAATAACAGAACCTAACACAACAACTGTGAAGGAAAATATGTTTTACATATCAGCACTAAATGCAATTTAGTAATTTATTTCCACATATCACAGCTATTATATATATATATATATATATATATATAAAGGAAAGTATACTCTGTTAGCATTAATACTTCTATAGAGAGAAAGAGGAAAGAAAGAAATTTATACACTTACGCAGAGCCTCTAACCACACCACCACACACACCTACATAACCCACACTTACTGTAAATGCCCAGATAGTCAGTCACAATTCAGACCGTGTGCGAGTGTGCATGTAAGACAGAAGCGTACACATGCTGACAAGAGAAAGGAAGAAAGTATCTATGCAGATGCCGAGGAGCGAGTGTGTTTTCTCATTCAGTCCCCCCCACACACACACAGCACTCCATAAAACATGGGTCTCTGCATTCTACCAAATAAAGTGATGAGCAGCTCCCTCTCTCTCTCTCTCTCTGTTTTTTCATATGGAAATACGAAATAATGGGGTGATTAAATAGAGTCGTATATTAAAGTACAGCTGACATTAGAATTAGCATAATGTGCTCTCGCCTCGGGCTGCATACTTTATTTGCCATCTGCGTTGGACTCCCTTCCCCCGGGAGGGCGCACGCACACGCACACACACGCACACACGCACACACACACACACACACACACACACACACACAGTTTTTCCCAAACAAAAAATCGCGCCCCGCTCCTTCTACTGCGGCCGGAGAGAAATGGTGTTTCAGTGCAGAAACACACACTATTTTAGTCTTCCTCTCACATTCACACACACACACACACACACCCCTTTGCTCTTAATTGTTGGGCAGAAATGAACATCGGCCTGCCCCCACCCCCCCTCCCGTTGACTTCTGTCGGCAGACGAGAAGTTCAGCTGAAAGATGGAGATTGAGGTGAGGGGGGGGGTGCTTCTTTCTGTGTCTCTCGCTCTCTCTTTTTTACTCATGGATCAACGGGTCGGGCTAAGAGAGAAGGAGAGAGAGAGAGAGAGAGAGAGAGGGAAACAGGGTTGGGGGTAGAGGGGGGCTGGATGTTTCTTTTTCGGACTGTTCAGGATCTTAAGATTCAGCAGTGAAACAGCTTGTGTGTGTGTGTGTGTGAGCACGGAGAGAGAAAGATGCAGACAAAAGCTGAGACATGGGGAGCTGTTATTTTCATTGTACTTGTGTGTGTGTGTGTGTGTGTGTGTGTGTGCGAATGTGTGTGAATGTGCTGTCCACTATAATTAAGTCAAAAGGCTTTACAGGACTGTGGAGGTGAACAGCTGTTCCGCCTCTCGCCTCTCCTCCTTAACACACACTCACACAGATGAGAGAGAGAGAGAGAGAGAGAGAGGGAGAGAGAAATGTTTCATAAGAATAAGAAGGTGTTAAAGTTTCATATCAAATAGGGAGAATGTCATTTTTAAATCAGTGAATATTACATTTTCAAAGGAGTTATTTTTTTTGCAGATTTTTCAAGAGCCAAAAACAGGAAATATTACTGATATATTATTGTATTTTCATAGATATTTAGAAGGCTTTTCACATGCATTTAAACAGAATTATTAACATTGTTGGAAGGCATCTCAAGCATTAAACAAGTTGGATTCAAATATACTACATACGTTGCTGATAAGTATAAAAGCTTTATTTTTCCAATTTTGCAGTTTTAGTGTTTTTTTTTTTAATTTTTTGCATCCATTTAAGTTTCCCTTTATTTCCCAGGAAAGACCCATTTAATATAATTAAAAAATATATAATTTGGTTCTCACAGTTGTGCACTCTGATAGAAGCATAACATCTAAATATAACAATGGGCACAATATATATATACTCAGCATACATTTCTGTATTTATCTATGTGTGTGTAGATGTCAGATGTAGCCACAGCCTTGTACACACACGAAAACACACACACACACACACACACACACACACACACACACACACACGCACACACACACACACAAAGAAGTGAAACAATTACAGCAGCATATGTTTTCCCTGGTATCTGAAATTAGTGTACTAGGTCAAGACAACAAGGTTTCATTTAATAAATACAAGAGTGAGAACAAGAGCACAATTACCATTATCTGTGTGTGTGTGTGTTTGTGTGTGGGTGTGGGTGTGGGTGTGGGGGGTGTCTGTGTATAATCCCTGTAGGAGTGCTCCTTAGCCTGTTTAGTGTCCTTTAGTTGTAGATCTGGCTTGGTTGCGCCGTTACAAGTCCCTTCTGAATTGCCGTAACCTGCACGTGTGTGCGTTACATAAAAGCAATTGTATTAATTAATTGTTAAAAATATAAACAGAGCAAGACTTTCTCTCCCAAACTCTACAGGATGGAGCAGAGTCAATATTTATGGTCAGTAGGAGATGATTCATCAAGTCTCTGACTTTAAAAAAGGTGGTAAAGTCAGGTGCGTGATAAAAGGAGTCTTTTAGCCAACATTATGGAGTATCAAGGACTGTGACCGGTTCATTTGGGCTAGATAGTACGTCCTTTGTGAATACTAATAACTCTCTAAATCATACATAATAACCCTGCATTTAACATCACATTGCTGTCCTTCTGCTGTGTCTGACTCCTTGGTATCTGTTTTTATTAGAGGTAATTTGTCTCAATTTCACTCATTTAGTTTTCCTTCTCTTGCCTGATTTCATTTTTATTTTATTCCCCCAAAAGAGCTGAGACCTTTATTTGCTGCTGTGTGATTAGTCTTCCTTAAATAACTCCTGAAGTTGTGCATCCTTCATCTTCACCACTATGAGTTTGGCATCTCTAACTCGGCAAACAACACAGACTCTCTGCTTGGAGGGGTTCCCAGCTTTTTGAAATCATTCACTCAACACACAAATATACATGTGCACGCAGGCTTGCATACATATACCACCACCATTATGTGTAAGCCCAGATGTAGACCCGAATGCAGTCACACACACACACTGGAATAATTCAGCAGTTTGTAGTGGGAGATTCACTCTGTATTAAGTGAGAGATTAAGCACCTCTTAAAACATGGATCCAGTGCAGGCCAATCAAGTGTGACTGTAAAAATGCACTGGTCAAAAGCGCGATAAGTGCGTAGCATTTATGTGACAACATGATGAGCCATTTCCTTTCCAGCTACTAGGAGTATTAGGCAGAATATAAAGCATACGCAGACTTATTGCATCTCACTACCGTTCAGCTAAGAAAAGTTTACACACACATAAGCTGTTATTAAAAAAAGAAGCTATTGTTAATGACAGTTTGAATCATGAATAAAGCTGATTTTACTTCAACCTAAAACAAAAATGCTTGTTATTTCAGATATGCTTGTCCATCTTTGGTTAAAGCTCCAAGAGTGTAATATACAGCAAATGATTTGATCTTATCTGAAACTTTTAACGTATTTCTTTCTCTGTGTTGCAGGTGGCAGAGATGAGCCTTCCAGCTATATATGTACCACATGTAAGCAGCCCTTTCCCAGCGCCTGGTTCCTGCTGCAGCATGCCCAGAACACCCATGGCATTCGCATTTACCTGGAGTCCAACCCCTCCAGCACAGCCCTCACCCCACGCATCACTATGCCTCCACCCATGGGCAATGACTCCATCCCGCAGTCCCCCCTCACCAACTTTCTTGGGGACAACAACCCCTTCCACCTCCTGAGGATGACGGGCCCCCTGCTCCGGGAGCCCCCTCCAAGCTTCGTGGAGAGCCGCCTCCCTAACACACCTCCATTTGTAAGCCCACCTCCCCGCCACCACCTGGACCCCCATCGGCTAGAACGCCTTAGCGTAGAGGAAATGGGCCTCATCTCCCAGCACCCCAGTGCCTTTGAGCGGGTGATGCGGCTAACGCCCATGGCCATGGAGTCCCAGTCCATGGACTTCTCCAGGCGGTTACGTGAGTTGGCAGGGAACAACAACAGCACCACACCACCGTTGTCACCCAGCAGGGCCAACCCTATGCACCGACTACTAAACCCTAACCCATTTCAGCCTGGCCCCAAATCGCCCTTTCTGAGCACGCCTCCCTTACCGCCGATGCCCCCAAACAGCACCACCCCTCCCCAGACACAAAACAAGGTCAAGTCCTGTGAGTTCTGTGGTAAGACCTTCAAGTTCCAGAGCAACTTGGTGGTGCATCGACGCAGCCATACTGGAGAAAAACCATACAAGTGCCAGCTGTGTGACCATGCCTGCTCTCAGGCAAGCAAGCTGAAGCGCCACATGAAAACCCACATGCACAAGGCTGGATCCCTGACAGGGCGCTCAGATGATGGATTGTCCACCACAAGCTCCCCAGAGCCAGGCACCAGTGACGTTACAGGTGAGGGGATGAAGAATCGTGATGGGGACTTCCAGGGGGAAGGCAATGAGGAGGAAGAAGAGGAGGAAGAAGAGGAGGAACTTGAGAATGAGAGTCGACCAGAATCCAACTTCAGCATTGAGTCTGAGTTCTACCGGAACAGGGAAAATGGTTCTAAACCGCCCTCAGAGGAGAAGTCATCACTTGCCCTTGAGAAGATGGTGGAAGGTGGGGGGCTCAACTCTATACAGCAGTACAATAATTTGATAGTTGACAATCGTAAAAGGATGCCCTTCTCCAAGAGGGGCTTGGATGGCCAGCGGGATACTGGGGATGAGGACTCAGTGGTTGAGGAGATGGACCACCACCACCAGCAGGAAGAGAGGACAACCATTAACGGTCGGAACTGTGGCTCCAGTGACTCTTTCTCAGGCCTGTTCCCCCGTAAGCCCACCCCCATCACCAGCCCCAGCTTGTCCAATTCCTCAAATAAAAGGATCAAGATTGAGAAGGACTTGGACATTCCCCCAGCACCCCACATCCCTTCTGAGAACGTCTACTCCCAGTGGTTGGTGGGCTATGCTGCCTCACGCCACTTCATCAAAGACCCTTTCCTAGGCTTCACTGACTCCAGACAATCGCCCTTCGCCACCTCCTCTGAGCACTCATCCGAGAATGGCAGCCTGCGGTTCTCAACGCCTCCAGGCGATCTGCTGGATGGTGGCCTATCAGGCCGCAGTGGCACTGCTAGTGGGGGCAGCACGCCTCATCTGGGTGGAGGAGCTGGCCCAGGTCGACCGAGCTCAAAGGACAGCAGGAGGTGTGACACCTGCGAGTTCTGTGGCAAGGTGTTCAAGAACTGTAGCAACCTGACGGTGCACCGGCGCAGTCACACTGGTGAGAGGCCCTACAAGTGTGAGCTGTGCAACTATGCCTGCGCCCAGAGCTCCAAGCTCACGCGCCACATGAAGACACATGGCCAGCTTGGTAAGGAGGTCTACCGCTGTGACATTTGCCAAATGCCCTTCAGCGTGTACAGCACTCTGGAGAAACATATGAAAAAGTGGCATGGAGAACATTTGATGACCAATGAGGTCAAAATTGAACAAGCAGAGAGAACCTAAACCAGGTTTCCCATTTCCATACTCTGCGCCACTCTTTGACTTAAAAAATAAACAAAATGGGGTAGCTGGATACTCTTTTTCTGAAATATTAATTTTGGGTTAATTTTGTGTTTTTGCCTAAGAAACTGCCAACTGAGAAAAAAGTGAAAACAGATCTTAACACCAATTGAAGCTGTCTAAACTGCCTCATTTGGCGTTCCTTTTTAAACAATCAGTCAGTTGAGTTATAACATATGTGGAGCCTTTAACTGTGCAATAATTTCTGTATTTATTGGATTTTGTATTTTGGCATGTGCAGGTACATTTTTATTTAGGCATATTTTTTAAAATTTGTTTTATTTTGATTTTGTCTGTTTTTTTTAAAACCCACATTATATCCTGAGAGTTTTTTAGAAGACAAAAAAATCCATTTTAAGTAATCATTTTTGGCCGCTGCTTGTAGGAAATTGTATATTAAGCTACACGTGTGATTTCATGAAGAGAAGCTGAATTCAATCTTCAATTTGAAAGTGGCGTTAACTGAGAATGCTAGAATTAGTCTATTTTGTGTGATGATGATACGCGGACAACAATCCTTTGACATTGTAGCATGAACTGACTCTAAGACATGTCAATATAATTGGATATTGAGCATTGAGTGTCATATTTGAGAGTAAATCTAAAATCAAAGAGGATCCCAAGGTTCATAAACCCTGTCTCTTCCTGAGAACATCATTATCAGCCAGATTCTATAAGGCAGCTGCTGACTGGTACTTAGTGCCAAGCCCTGACAACGCTACAACAACCAACCATTTCTTCTGCTTCACCCCCTCCACTTACTACCACCCTACCTACATTCACACATCCATGTATTATATTTTGCATGAAGCCATATGATCTAGGCTATATTATTTATTAGGCATAAACTGAGCATGAAGCCATGCTAGACGAGTACATAGAGATAGATGGAAGAATGGGACAGAGTAAGCACAGGGGCATCTCAGGGTGAGCTATACTACTTTTCTTTATTTACCTATTCATTCTTATGTTGCCCTTTGGCAAACACCTTTCAAAGGATTTCAATTTCATCATCTGTTGAAATAATTAGGACCAGTTGTGTCCTTTCCAGCATCCCTTGCTGTCCCCTGCACCCCCACCCCCCTTCTTTGCAAAATGATCATATGCATTTATATTTGAAGTCACTGCTTCTAGTTATACCATGAATTAGTTTAGAGAGGGCCAGATGTATGTGCATACATGGCAGTTGCCACAAAGAAAATTTAACTCTCAGATTTTATTGTCAAAATTTATTAAAAAAAATCACTGCAATGCATTTTTGTTAAAAAATAGTAGTGAATTTTGACTTGTACTGTCATAGTGATTCTATAATTGTATAATATTAATCTGATTATTGGAGTCATCTCCGGGAATCCATTTAAAGTTTCACTGTTAGTTGTGGGACAGTTTTGTCTAGAAGAGGAAAATGTATCAGTGTGCGCTGGAATAGTAAGACAAGCAGCACCGCTTCGCTCCATGCCCCTTTATTATTTTGATTATCGCAGCCCCAGTTTTCTTTCTTCCACCTTCATAGTGGCACTTTTATTATTCTTTTGAAAATCGGATCTGATTGTAAAAGAAACATTCAGAGCTCTTAACAACAGGCCCGCACTTTATGATTTTCCGTCCGACACACACAGAGAGCTGGACAGAAAAGGTACTAAAGGGTCTAGAGCTTGGGATCTCCTGACACTGAAGTGCCCAGGGTTGTTAGGCTTGGCTTTCCCAATGCTGGCACTATAAAATTGAAAATAAAAATAATAATAATAATTTATTTGGGACAGTTTTTGTACTGCCATTCAATTTGACATGAGTGTGCCTTGAATAATGATCTTCCTATTTATTGTCTCAGACAAATGCAACACTTTTTATGAAGCATCAAATTGAACGAGAGAAAAAAAAAAAGTAAAATTGTGTTAACTTGAATGTGTAATTTGACATTTCAACAGAATTATTTAAATTATTACACATAAAAAAAATGCTGAATTTAGGTTTAGGAGTACCCAGCACAATATCGATGTGTCTGTGTGTGTATATATGTATGCATATGTACATATAAAGGCACAAACCTATATATAGATATATATCAAATTCCTCACTCATAAGGAAAGACTCTGTCCCTCAACAGGAAATTCCAGGAGTGGACAAAAGCCACACAAAAAGTCAAGGAAGAGACTGGATAAAAATCAGGAAATGCAGAAACTAAAAAAAAAGAATTTAGTGCACTCTGTCTTAAAATAAGTTTACAGTATTGAAACAAGTACAAGGGTAAAATAATATTTGTGTGTATGTGTGTTTTAAACAAACGAGTATTTTTTTTTTCCAGGTTTGCTTCTAAAGTTTCTCTGAATGCCGTAGTGGCGATGTGTATATTGTTTTTTTTTCCCTTTTTCCTTTTTTTTTTTTTTTTTTTTTTTTTTTTTGGTGACGGGGTTTTAGTATATATATAAATATATATGAATATATATTACATTTTTCTTGTTTACTGTAAAAGTATACCAGTATTTGTAATATTGGAGAATGCCTGGGCATTTTACAAAAATAGAAAAAAGATTGTTTTTTATTTTTTATTTTGCAGTCCAATTTAAATTGTGGGTCTCTTAAACTGTTTTTGTCACTGTAACTGTAAAAGTCTTCAGTTTTAGTAACTTTTATTCTGCCTTGGGTGTAATGAAATAAAAAAAAATAAATGAATTAAAAAATGACTGAGCTGTAACAAACTTGGATTTGGTGGTAAGGGTGGGGATGGGGTGAGAGGGAGGGGTGGGTGGGTGGGTGGGTGTGCGGGTGCTCCATTAGCAGATGGAGGTTTTGTCCCTCAGACACAACGGAACATTGGTTCTGCTTTTCAGGAAAAACACGCTGAGAATCCTGACTTGTATCTATTTTTCTTCTTCTGGAATGGATTATTCTTCATGGATGGTTTGAAATACATGTGTAGGCACTTGCTGTCTTTCCTAAGGAGCTTGTCTTTTTTTAAAACTTGTAGGCTATGTGCATCCTTTGTGAATAGGGTACTCTCAGTACCTTGGGACGTCTTGCTCTTATATCGGGTGCAGGGGGAGGGTGACTTCATTCCAATGACAGGATACAACTCACAGGCTGCCACAATCTATTTTCCCTTTCATTCGGCAGGAAAAACACAACCTGATGAATTTGTACTGTTGTAATGAATCATGTTGTACAGAAGAGGATCAAAAAAAAAGGCTGTTTGACGGCCTTTTAGTGACAAAAACACAAGTTGATGTTTTGTTTACCACTCTATTGGTTGTACATAGTTTTCTATGACTACGCTGTTTTGATTTTGTTTTGATTTTTTTTCTTTTTTTTTATTTGTTTGTGATTTCTAACTGGCACTAGCAGTGACTTCCCTGTGTTTTTTGGGGGTGGGTTCTTCTGTTTGACCTTTGTGACCTCCATGTCAGTTTTCAGGCATATGCCTCCCCTCCATTGATATTTCTCGGCATGAGAACAGAGCACAAATACAAGCTGTTACAATTCTCCATCCTCTTGCTTGTTTGTCTCATTTTATCCCTTTTTGCTGGTTTGACAGAAAGGGACCATGGAAAGACTGATGATCGCAACACAAACCCAACATATTTTTCACGCACTCTAGGTTTTGGGCATGGTAGTGTCCCAAAAACACGGGCGACATATCAACTACAGACACATTTACTGCTGCTGAACCTGACCACAAAACCAAGAAAAAGAAGACAAACTGACTTCTTCCCAGCTGCACTGTATATTTCATTCCTTTAATGCTTTTTAAAACTCATTTGAAATTGTTGGTGCTTAGATAAAAGCCTGAAAGCTACTGAATTTCCCATCAGCAGCGTTGCTTTTCCTCCCTCAGAGAGGAAGCAAAGGATAATCCAGAGAAGTGGCATTCCATATTTTTTCTTACGACAGCAGGCTTTAATTGTCTAACAAACACTTCTTGACTTCCTGAATCAATTCCACACATTCCACATTGACAGCTTGCTTTAGATTTCCTCATGTTTGTATAAAAAAAAAAAAAAAAAAAAGTAATAACAAAAAGCAGCATTGGGATGACCTTGATCAAATGTAATTTTTGATATGTAATAATGTTCAAATGCAGAGGAGAAGGGGCCGGGGGCCACAGCTGGGGAGGGGCGGGAAGGGGGGGGGGGGCGGGGCTTTTTTTTTGAATAGGGATGTGATGCTGTTTGTGATGTCACTTTATTTAAAGACATAAACTGACTCTCATAGGCTGCGGCTTGTGTTATCTATGATGTCACTGAGATGTGGCCAGTGGACGCCATTGGCTGGTTACAGTAAACATGACATTCAGATTCCTGCTGTCTGCTTCTCCTTTTTTTTATGAGTACACCGCACGACAGATTGTGGCTGATTCGCGTTACACTGAAAGCACAGAGTCCATCTAACAGCCCATATAGTTTGGACCATGTAGTCATCTTAACACGTAGCAGTTTAACCATCATCTAACTGCCAACCCCAACTCTAACATGATACTTGAGACGGTGAAAACAGCTTTGACCAATCTGAACAATGAACAGTACACGTCAGCACGTCCTTTCGGTGACTCCGCTACATTGTAATCTTGAACAGGAAAGTTTTACACATACACATGTATTTTAAGACATGTTTTGAACCAATAAAAACACACCTTTACTACTTTTGATATAATTAAATCTGTTTTCTTTTAATTTATCAAAAGTTCTGATCAGCTTAAACCAAACACATTAAACTTTAACATATTGTAATAGACTTAAATCACTTCAGTTTGCAGTGTAGTCAATGACAGGATATTTTTATACTGTATATAAGCTTATTTCAATTCTTTTGAGAATCTATAGCTCAATTAAACATGAAGCATACAGTGAAAACATTTTGATACTTCCAGTTAATCAGATAGTTTGAGCAGTCTGACACATGTAAACTTCAGGACGTGACATTTCACTGGATACTTTTATACTCATATCGTAAGTGTTTTTGAACGCCCCCTTTGAGCGTCTGTAATTAAATCTGGAACCATAAGTAAAGACATCTCTAACACTAAATGTATCTATCAGATAGTTATGGCCAGTACAGGCAACTTTAACACATCACTATATACAGTTATCCAAGTGATGCCACTTTGTGAAAAAATTCATCACCAGAATATGTTTCCACAACATAATTTTAGTGTATTTTAATTCCCTTTGAGAATCTATAATTAAAACTGAAACCTTCAGTGAAAACATTTCGAACCCTCCACAGTTTATTCACTTCATCTAAAATCACCGTGAACACAATTATCATCCACAATGGCTGTCTTTCCTCTCGTTCGCTGCTCTGATTGACATCTCTCGCCAAGAGGAAGGCACCACTTCAGAGGTGCCACCGCTACTTGTTAAAATGTTGAACCTCACCATCAATCAGTGGGGCTCAATATTTTTTTTCAAAGGCCGCAATGAATAAATGACAAGTTATGATAATTAAATCGGATTCAAAAGAAGCGGAATACATCTTTGGTCAGCTGAAGTGTGGCTTGTCTATGAAAAGTAACACAAAACAGACGAGGAGAGATCCTTTATTGTTTTTTTTTTATCTAACAAAGCTCTGGACTCCTACGACTCTGAATGGCAGCGTTTACAATGAAAGTACACAAATCGACAATGATAGCCGGCTTAATCTGTAGGATAATGACTCTTTTCTTTAAAAGAATACACAAATCAGCACACTCAAATAAGGTCACTATCTCATCACCTGCTTCAACATTTCATACTGCTCTCTCTCTCTTATTTGAATTTCATCTTTCTGTTTCCTCAGCAGAAGAGGAGGCGGAAAAAAAAAACAAAAAAAAAAAACCCAGACCCACAATTAGTCCGAGGGAGGCAGGAGTGCGGAGTCGGACGGACCAGGGCGAGTTGTGATTTGGCTCGAGTTTCAAGGCAAATGGGTAATTAAGGCTTTTCCCTGGCTGGCCTGCACTTTGAAGTCCCCTACAGGGGGGATTATCCCAGCCAAGAGAAAGAAAGTGAGAGCGAAGTAATGAGACCCAATAAGAGGGGAGAAAGAGTAAAGCCTGACTGGGGAAAAAAGAGATTAGAAATCACAAGTAATTCATTTTTAAAATAGCCGAAAATTATGATTCATGAAGGGATTTGTATTGCAGGTAAAACAACACCCCCGAACAAATCTCTGAGGTTCGGAATATGTAATAAAGGGTGACGTTAAAATCCTTTTGGATCCTTGTAATGTTCAGTATTATGTTATCATAAAAGATGACCATTTGTGATGACATGAGGAAAATAAAACAGAATTGCAATCGTTCTTCATTTTAATTAAGGGAACGCATCTTTCTTCATTTGATTTAAGGAGTCAGTCCTCACTGCTGCATGGACTACAGTCAGCATCATTGTGACAGGAGGGGATGAGGATGTCCCCCTCTCTGCCACCACTTCCTCATTATTAGTCCTGCAACCTGCTTTTATTTCCACTACCTTAAAAGTGTGTGTGTGTGTGTGTGAGTGAGTGAGGGGAGGAGGTGTGTAGAGGGGGGGTGGGAGGGGGGGTGTGTGTGGATTAAGTCAGACAGACACCTCTGGTTATTCAGAGGTATGGAATTATTTCAAGACCCTGACTGGCTGTCAGCGCTCGCTGCGCCTCCTCCCCTCCTCATTAAAAAAAAAAAGCAACTTCAAATGACTTAAGCCGCTGGTCGTCAGCGCCAAAGCCACACTGTTGACAGGTACAGTAGGGTCTTAAGCCTTCAAGATCAACGCCGCTATTCTCCCTGACAAAATCCCCCCGCGGGGCTCCTCCCCGACTGGATGGCAGAGGAATGAAGGAGGGGGAGGAGAGGGATCGGAGGGACAGGGAGGAGGAAAAAAAAAAAAAAAAAAAACCTATAAGAGAGAGAGAAGGGGTCAGACGAGGAGGTGTCACAATGTCAGGAAGTTCAAAAAAAAAAAAAACTGGGAGGAAAGGGCCGGGCGTTTAATTATGGCAGAGGTTTCACGGCCAATCAGGGAGGAGTCCGTCGACGTGGCTGGTAATTATTATTATCATTCACCAGCCTTGTCCCTGTCCAATTGATTGGCATGCCTGTTTCATGGCTCTTTCCAAAAGGCAGCGGCGCTATCACGCTCCTCGGTCTCTGCCTCGCTTCCACTGTCAATTTCCCCCAGCAAATGAATCCTCATCAGAGTTTCACTGGGCTCAATTTGATCCCCGAGTGCAGCGTGGCAGACAAATAAGAGGAAGAACTGGCACTGCCTCCTCTTCTGATCCTAAATAAAGGAATACAAGGTAACTGATTGTTAGCTAAACGCTCCATATGTAGTGACTCGCCTCAACATGTTGATACGGCCCTTTGTTTTCCTTTTGTATCCGCATATTGTTCCACCACAAAGCCATCCAATTGAAATAAATACATCTCGGCGACAAAAGCAAAAGCCATCGATTTATTTCATGTCACTATCACTTAGACAATTACACAGATGTAGTTTGTCATTATCTGAATGAATCAAAGCTTTCATATCTGCGAGGAAACAAGTAAAACAATAAAGAAAAAAGGCAGAAGGTGACGCTGATTTCTGCTCTGCAACAAACTTGAGATTGTGGCATCTTATGTGTTTTATTCCCTTTTTTTTTTTTTTTTTTTTTTGGTGAGCGAAGTGACAAGCAGGGTGAGTTCTTAAAAAAACGCTGAAGAGACGGCGAGAAAAAGAGAAGAAGGGAGATAGAGGAAAGTAGTGTGTTAGCGGTGGAAGTACCGAAGGCGCAGTAAGAGGTGCGTGGCGTCTTTTTGATATTCAGATTTGCCTGCCTACACACGGCATTATGACACATTTGGATGATCGCATTGTAGGATTAACGGGCCTGCCTTGTCATTTTCAACAACAATGCCACGATTTAGGGATGCTATTTCTCACACGGCGCTCCGCATTAACGCCCGGCCCAAAGATTTACATAAATCTTTGTCTTAAGATGAAAGCGGAGTGGAGCTTGAGACAATGAAGTTAAGCTTTGGAAATAGGAGAGGAGAAGAGAGAGGAAGGAGAGCCGTCACCGGGCGTTGGTGGCGGAGGGATGAAGAGATGGAAGGGAGAGGGAGGGAGGAAAGTTTGAGGATAAATCAACCAGTAGTCATGCTGATTTGAAGAAACACTGCCCCCCCCCTCCCTCCTTCCTCCTCCTCATCCTAGTTGGCGTCCATATGGTAGAAATAATTAAAGAAAGAAGTGAATAGGGAGGGAGGAGGGAAATTTGCATTTCCGTATCTGAGAGGAGTTGTGGTTGAGGGAGGGATGGGGGGGGGGTTAGACAAATGGAGGTGAAGGTGATGAATGCATCTGTGATTTAGTGTTGCTTCGCTGAATGAAAGGCTTCTTCTTGAAGCAACTCTGCCCCCCCCTCCCACCACTCCCCCCCATGTCTCTGTCTCACTCCCTCTGTCCTCTAATCTCCTGGCCTGCAGCAGTCATTGGGAAAAGTGCCCTAGATTGTTGCGCCTCCCCCTTCGCCTTGATTGGATTCATCCTGGCTGATTGGGAATCTGCTTACATTAAAGCCAGTCAGAAAAAAAAAGAAGATAGGATCAGATAGATCTGACCACTACAGGCGATTTTCTCTCTCTCTCTCTCTCTTTCTCTCTCTTTTTTTTTTGGCTTTGAAATAGAGAGGAGGTTACAGGGGGGAAAACAGAGATTACAGGCCAAGAGAGGCAGTGAGAGAGAGAGAGAGAGAGAGAGAGAGAGAGAGGTGAAGCATGAATGACACTATCAGCACCATTATCACTCAGCTCCAGCCTTGTTTCAGAGCTGTTATTTCACACACTGGCCGTGATTATAGAAATGAAGCCTTCCAGTCAAGAGACATACAAAGCAGACTGAACCATGGTCTCACAACTTAATGCCATGTGATTGAGTGTACCAGAATGTTCAGGTCATATATCTAATAATAACTATTAGTCAGTATGATATAATATATTAGACACATTGTAGGTCAGTACGCTGTAGATTAAACACGGGAGAAGAATAAAACTTTTAACTATTTTAACAGGTAGATGCACAACATGAAAATATATTTTCATGTAAAGGGGTCAACAGCGGTGATTGGCCACCTCCATCAGTCAACCACAATGGGCCGAGCGGGCTCATCCTATCCTTTCCTTTCCTTTCCTTTCCTTTCCTTTCCTTTCCTTTCCTTTCCTTTCCTTTCCTTTCCTTTCCTTTCCTTTCCTTTCCTTTCCTCTTGTTTCATATCTTCTCTCCTTCTTACTTTCCTTTACATCCATCTGCTTCATCTTTCTCCTTATCTTTCATCTCTCCTTGTCCCATTTTGTCTCATCTCATCTCCTTTCCTTTTCTCCCCAGTTCTCTTTACTACTTCCTTTCCTTTCTTTCCCTTGCATCCTCTCATGTCTCCTATTCTTTTCTGTTGAAGTTTTGTCTCATCTTGTCTCCTCTGCTTTTTTTCCCTTGTGTTTCCTTTCCTTTCATTTCATTTCCACTCATCTTCTCTTGTCTCTTTTCCTTTATAATTCCCTTTCCTCATCCCGTCTCTCTTTTTATTTTCCATTCATCACATCACTGCTCCTCCTTTCCTTTCTTTCCATTGCATCCTCTCTTGTCTCCTATCCTTTACTTTTTCAGTTTCATCTTTCCTCTCCTTTCCCTTCCCTTCCCTTCCTTTCACACCCTCCTCGTCCAGGCTGTAAAGACCACCAAACTGTAATGTGTCCAGGCATATAGCGTCTGCTTTAACAAACAGAGATGATTGCTTTTGGGCAACTTGTTCCTCCTGCAGTAATTAAGACAAAGTAGCTCCCGGCCTCCTCCAGGAGAGATGTACCCATGTTCCTCTTCTCCCCAATAATAAGAAGAAAAAAAGAAAGAATAGAGAGAGGGGAGCCTCATAAACCTGATTTACTTTCCATCAAGGTGGAAATTTCACTTTGCTTCATCAGTACACTACAGTTAAAGTACAGTTTCAAATCACATGAAAAGCAAAATTTGATTTTTGAAAAGAGTGTACTCCTCGGGGGGAACACGTAGCCTACTTCTTTACACTGTAGAGAACATGTGTGTGTGTGTGTGTGTGTGTGTGTGAGTATATGTTGAGAAAGAGCAAGAAAAAAAGAATGTCATCATTTAAAATGAGAGCAGGGGGTTTCCAAAGGTCTTTTGTCATGTTTTTTCTCCGGGTCCAGACCTTTGAGCCTCTAGAGCTGAGCTTCGCGGAATACACTATGTTCATCACACATACGCTTTAGCCAATACTGAGGCTTCAGAGGGAGTGTTGCTCTCAGAGCGGGTCTAATAAATGGACTTTCCATGTGGAAAAGAGCAATTTACACAATTATAATCAATCAACTAAAGCATTTCAGAATGTGTTTGTACGTCTGATTGGGTCTACTTATCACATTTGATTGTTACCTATAGATATGAATGTGCAAAGTGAAAACAAATGATGTGGGCTCGCTCAGTAAACACACACACACACACACACACACACACACACGCACAAACACACACACACTCTGACTCACGCACACATGGACTAAATTTTTTCCTTGTGGGCTTCATCGGCAGCCATGTTTATTTGTGAACTGATAAGACAATATGAAAGGCTGTACAAAGGCCTTAGCCTGCCAGCTGGACACATACAATATGCACACACACACACACACACACGGATGCATGCACACACACACACACACAATACATGCTACTGTCTTCCCAATTCCCGTCTTTAGTGCCAGCCAAGCCCCCGTGGCAAAACATACACACACACACACACACACACTCTCTCTCTCTCTCTCTCTCTCTCACACACACACACACACACAGCCAAACACAAACACTGACATGCATCACAGGCGTGCAAAGCATTTTATGTGTGTATTTATGTATGTGTGTGTGTGTGTGTGTGTGTGTGTATGCACACTTTCACTTATGTTTATGGCGAAAAGATTATTGTGTCCTTGATTGGTGTTACAGCACATGTTTGTATACAGTACAGATAGACAGACAGACAGACAGACAGATGGGGCTGGGGGGGTATCCAGGTCGTACATCTCTGCTCATTAGGATCACACTGGCCTTGCTCTTTCACTCTCCATGTAATGTTTTATTACAGCTGATTAATTTTGCATTCATTTTTGATTCACAGGAAGAAGTTGTCCAGCTTTCTTTAACCTTGTAACATACAATTTTCCCCCCATTTCCCCCCCTCAGCTGTACTTTGTGTGTCTGGTGCTAATTAGCAAATGTTAGCATGCTAACACACTAAACTAAGATGATGAACATGGTTAACAGTAGACCTGCTAAACATCAGCTTGTTACCATTGTTGTGGACGTGTTAGCATGCTTTTTAGCATTTAGCTCAAAGCGCCATATACGTAAATGGATATTCAGACCAAAAAACACCCCTACATTAAAGCAACACAAGGTCCTAATGATATGGTACTTCAGCTCACAAACACTTAAATGGATCGTGTTAGAACACAGTAACAAATTAGTTTGTCATTTAGTTTTGAGGATTTTTATCTAGAATAAACTCTGAAATTCATGTTCCCTGGAGGATGACTCCTAATAGTTTTGGTGATCCTCTGAGCTTTCTTCTAGTGGCACCATGAGGTCACAAGAAGTATTAATTTCAAAGTTAGACTGTAATAAAAATTTGCTGAAGACTTCTGTATCCCCAAGAAGATGAACCCTTTATACAACTTCTGGCTTTTCCATGTGGCCATCCTCAGGACAAACATTACATTTGTAGCTCACTGGCAGGGTTAGAAATAACTAAAAATTGTTGTTTGTTGTGCCCGACACCTTTATATTGTGTACATTCAATAATACAGAATCTAACAGCGTTCACTAACAGGACATTAACCTTAAGACATTTTGGAGAATTGATGTGTCTTTACCTTTCTGATCTGATGTGCTTTTACCTTTTCGTTTAGATAACACCAGAAAGAAACACTGATTATTGGGAAACTTGGAAAGGCTGTGAGTCTGGTTGACTTGGAACTTGAAGACATGGAGCTGCCTGCATTCTGCTACTTACAAACTGCACTAATTGACCTAATGAGGGCGCTCTGATTAAATGTCACAATTTCTAAGACAAACGTGATCTCAGGTACTGCTACTTGAATTTGGACAAAACCAGGAGTGGTATATTATGGCGCCGCATTCTGACGTCTCAGATGTTCCACTGATTGGCCTGGCAGGGGGTGGCTTAATTAAAGGTCAAAATTTCAAACTTTGAAAGGCCATAAACGCTACAGCACCGGTCCGATTTTGAGAAACTTAAAGAGATGTTGCACCTTGATTGGGCCACAGGGTGCCTGCATCATCTTGGAGAAATGAGAGTCTTTAAACTGCAAATATAATGGATGCTTGAAAGGTATATGAATTTCAATAATATTGAAAATAATGACCAAGAGAACAAATGCATTTTAACAAAATAATTCAACATTCTATTGACAAGATAGAATATTTCATATTAGAATGATGTAACCATTCAAGAAACAGGCTGTATCATCATCATTTTGTGCAAAGGGGCAGTAAAATTCACACTAACTTTGCTGCACTGTGGGAACACAGCAGTGTGTTGACCTATGAGACAAAGAGTGCTGGTTATTCCCTTGGAGAGATAAGAGAACCTGTGGATTACACAACCTGTTCATAATCCACTTCACCTGCTTGTCCACAAACACACACAAATACACACAGCGAGAGAGATTTTCAGTGCCACTATCACTGGTAATCCCTAACAGCAGATATCCATTGCATCTCAGCTGTCTGAGAGATTTTGAGAGGTGCCTCCATTGGCAACTTATCCACACTCTGGAAAACATGTACATGCATGCATACAGATAAAATGAACAGGAATTATTTAAAATATGTGAGGTAATGAAGTGTCATCAACTGCTTCTGCAGTCAATCTGATGGACTGGCTGACTGGGTACCTCAGGTGAGGCATCACACCTTTGAGCCGCCATGTGGCAGCCACTCAGCATGGGTAATGACATCTGTGAAGCCAATTGGATTTCTGTACATTTAATGTTTTATGTGGTTCCATAATATCCACTGGTTTGCTTTGGGAAGCTGTTAGCGGTAGACGTTTTGAGGAACAGCAACTGAAAACAGTTGGAAGTCAGTGAACTGACTCAGTAATGTCTGTTACAACAATATCTATATATAGTTTGCTAACATTAGTGAACATTGTCAGCCTAATCTATTGGTCATATCTTAAAGCCTAATTTGAACTGAGCAAAGATGCTTTTAATTCCTTCTTTTTTTAATTTAGAATGTAAAGCATAAGAGACTTAAAAACTGATAATATAATAATACCAAACTATACAGTAAAAACTCTTTCCCCATTCAAATATCCCAATAGATGTGGCAACAGTATACAGTCCCTCAAATAAGGAACCACCGGTTAGTCACTAAAATTTATTTTCCAGTTCACAAGTAAAAAGTGACAATGTACAATTTATTTTTCTTTTTAATAAGTATTATCTAGGTTCAGAAAAATGTGGGACTAAATATAGAAAAAGGTCAAAAACTCAATATTTCAATATTTGTATATGGAATGTAGCATTTTATTTTAGTGTCTCAACTTAAAGTACAGAAAAAAGAGAGGAAACATTAATATCAACAACAGAAAAACGTACTGTATGTCTCCTTTGTGGCTCTTTTTCTCACTGTCATTTGTTGATGTGTTTTTCATCTGCAGTGTCTCCGGAAGATGACGAGCGCTTTCTAATTAGTTGCTAATTTACAACCGAATGGATCTGCATCCAGGAGGTTAATGCTGCCTGATTCCACAGGAAATAACTGGCCTGGCTCCAAACGGGAGCGCTGGCCGAGGCATCGCATCTTCCCTCCCCAAGGAGAAGCAGTAACATTAGTAATTACCTCCTGGACCACAGGGCCAGATATCTGTCCACCTTTTTATGAAGTCCACAAATTGAGGTCAGTCGGGGAGGGAGAGACGCTGCAAGGTGTACGCCACTGGTTGGGGGGAGTTTTATTGTTGAAAATGCAGATGCGCCAAGTAAATGTCCTCAATTAAAATATTGCATTTCAATCTCTCACCTTTGTCTCTTTCTCTCTGTTTGTAATCTTGGATATATTTGTTATGTTGTGGTGAAACTGCTGCAATTATCTAGAGGAGGCCTGAGGGTTGGAGACGGGTGACACGATCGTGTGGCCTGATGGGAAAAAACTGAACAGGCACATGAGAAATCCAGCTCAATGTCTTCTATTGCTTCAAGGTTGACTGTCTGCAGTTGACAACAAGCCTCAAACACTGTGTGCAAACCAACCTGCAATCAAGACAATACAACCATCCCCACATCTTCCTGTCAGCCCAGCCTGCTTACACCTACCAGTGTCCCATGTAACAATCACACTTTCTTGTTTTACACCAAGATATAAAAAAAAATCCCTACTTATCCCCCCATGAAAGATGTAATCAATGGTTTGCTCCTGAGGGAACTGAATGCATGGGGTTAGACCAAAATCACAGGCTTGCGTAAAACCAGTGAGGCCTTCCATGCAGTGCTGAGCAGCTTCATCCTGTAGCAACCAGAACTACATCTGGCCACTAGACAGCCTCTCACTGGCAACCAGCCAGGACCAGAGGACATGCTAACAGAGAACACAGTGCAATCAGTGGTCTGCAGGTATCAACAGGCAAAATTTCAATCTATTGCATACCTTTACATTGTGCAAATGTTTGATGATGTGCCAGAACAACTAAATGATTAAGCTGATGTAATACGATAAAGCTCGTTGCTATGACTTTTGGAGCCGACCCTCTGCCCTCTAGTGGTCACCAATATTTTGAACCACACAATTTCGCAGTGAAATACATTTTCACATGGGCTTATGAGTTCACGGTACAAACACATCTGGACTAAATAGTTTGAACTACTTGTCAGTCACTAATGTTGACAGTTAGCTAGCTTGCTAACTGACAGTTACCAAGCAAGACAGGCACACTATTGCGACTGACAAACGCTAGCATACTCCCAGCTGACAAAGATGTGTGGATGAACGTTGCTGTGCCATTTTCTTGTGTGACCAGGACTTAAGGCTGTTTTCAGTCCAACACTATTGCTTTAAAATATTCATTTTATTCATTTCAAGACCAATCTGCTGGTACAGTGGGAGTTTCCCAACATAGAGAGCTCAACATTTCACCCACTTCGCTGGCCAATCAAAACGGGAGAGGCACTGTTCTATCATTTACCTCATGATTGTTGAGAGAGAGCCTAAAATCACTGTCAAATACCGTCGTAGTCTTTTGTTGTCTAATTAACCTTCAGGCTCATTGATCTATTATTCAAACTGGACTTCCTGAGACTCACTTGGCAAGGTGAATACAGCTAGTGAAAGCAATCAGACAGAATAAGAAAAAGGCACAACAGGGCAAATAAATTGTTAGAGGTACAACACATGAACTACACAAACTACCAAGGAACTGATGTCACCTTGGAATTTATTTTACATGGTGCAATTCATTAACCATGTTCATGCAATATAATTAGGGACAGCTGTGTTTAGGTCAGCAGTTCCCACACTCTGCAACAGACGACGCTGCAGTTGGGTCATACAGTAGACACAGTACATATAGTAGATATATAGCTGGCTGTAGAAAAGCATACACTGTACAGTGGTATTACTTACTGTAGAGCAACTGAGTGGTAAATCAGGTTTGGGGATTTCTGGAATATTATGGAATTAGAAGAAGAAGTATATTTGAGCCATGGATATTGAGAACTTATTGTATCTGTTCACAAAGTCTCAAAGAATTATACAAAAGGGTTATTTTGTAGGAACATAAAGGAATAACTTATCCTTTACATGTTTGTTGTGTTCAATTGTGGCTTGGACAATACCCCAGAAGGAAGGAGAAGTACTGTTTATTACAACTTGGCCCCTATTGTCATAGCTCTAGCCATTTGGCTCTACCAGTTACAATAACACTGGGGTAATTGTTGAGATCTTAGAACTTAGTAACATCACTAAAAATGTTTGAAAGGACAAGAATCACTAGCAGTCAGATGATGAATGAACAGTTTAACCACATAAGCCACCACTTTATATGGAGGTCAAAGCAAAAGTGAGCATACCCGTAATGTTTCCAATAATCTGTTGTTGCACAGGAAAAACAGTTATTTGACTATTTCTGGGTTATCCTAAAGAACTAATTGTTAATATTGAAAAAAAATAAAATACAGTATTTTACAGTTACAGTAACTAAGTGTAAATATGTCTGTGTGTACACTGGAGTCTGAGTAGCGTGTATGCACCCCGATCTGCTGATTATATTGGATAAGCAATCCCCCACCTTCCCCTTTCTCTTAGCTGTGCAGTGTGTGTCAGAAACCTGTCCTTGTATGTATATATATTATTTAGTGATACCATCTTTTCTTACCTTTCATTGTCTGAGCAGTAAATTATCATTACATAGTTTCCACTCTCCCTCTGCCTCTCTCCCTCTCCTTGCCTTCATTCGCAGATAAGTTGACCTTTAGGAAATCTGGGCCGGTGATCAGATTTAGCGCTTATTGCAATATTCCTGTGTAGCGAGATTAAAAGAAAAAGGGCAGTTTGGCGAATGCTTTGTGATATTTGTACATACTGAACATGCTATCAGAAGGAAAGTTCCCTGAAGCCTCATTCTCTCTCTCACTGACCCTCTCTCCTTTTCTCTCTCTCTCTCTCTCTGTTTCTTTGAGAGCTCTGCATGCCATCAGGTCTGCTTATAACTGCCACATTCCAGCCCAACAAGACCAGACAGTTTTCAAGTTGATTTAAGGGCAGCTTTCTTTTCAGTGTTCAACTGGTACACTTCCAATGAATTAATTCCAATTATTTGCTTAGCTACTGTAACTGAGAGACTTTTAGTCAGTGCACCACAGCTAAGATGAACATGCATACATATGAAATTCACAAATATTAGAAACAACTGTCAGGTTAAAGCAATTAAATTCAACAACACCACAAACAACCCCCCAAATTACTGTAAAGTTAAAGTTATAATCTCAAAGATTTTCATGTCAATAAATGTCTGTTGAGTCACTATTTATCAGCGGATGAGGCAACATTATGGTGATTGAGCCTATGGCCTGCTAACGAAAGCTCACAGTATTATGTTTATTACAAATTACTACTTTCCCGCCATGCATTCAATTCAAAAGCGGTACAGTTAGTGATGTGTTTTCCATCACCCAGTGGTTAATTCGCTAGAGAGGGTAGGCGGACCTAATGCAACAGACTCGCTCTTCAATTCGCTTGCGCCAGTGTGACGTCACACAGTGACTAGCGGTGGAGCCATAGTGAGGTTCCATTGCCGTCTCCTTCTCTCTCCTCTGCTCCACTTTGCAGAGTTGAACTTTGGCTGAGTAGTCAGCGCAGTCAGCTGTGGTCTGGGAGACTGGGGTTCAAGATCAGGTGTAGGAACCTTACTTTGCAAAATAGTTCATTGAGGAACACTTATTTTAACACTTAAATATCCTAAAATTAGAAGTGTAATATAAACAAAAAGAGGATTGTTACTCCTATTTCCAGTTTTTTTCAAATACAAATATTTTTGCCTCAACAAACACAGATATAGATATAAATATAAATCGCTTTGCACATCCTTAACAGTGACATTGTTTAGATCTTTGGGAGTGAGGTCCAAAAACACACCTGCAATTACTGCTTAATGTCATATGGTGCTGCCAAAGAAAATGACACAGAGATCTTTGAGATTGTCACTTTAAATCAACTTCTCTAAAACCGAATTAGACTGAGTTGATATTAAGAATGCCATTTTCAATAATAAATGAATCAGGAGTAACTATTTACTTATGTTTAATGGAGCAGCTCTTTGAAGGAAATTCCACAATCAACAGCTGCTTTTAAATTCACCGCAACTAACTAAACTTAAATAACTCTGAGTATCTAGCTAACCTGAAAATTAAGTAATACCAAGGTTTCTTTTTAAATTCATTTTTATCATAATTATGCATTTTCAAGCATAAATAATAAAATTTAAAAATCCTAAATTTTAATTTTGCCAGAAATCATGCACACACAAATGGAGAAATTACGCTATTATTAATTGATTTTAATTCATTTGATTAAATTATTGAATTTACCTTTGGCAGTCCTGGACTTCCATATAAACTCCTACTGCTATTAAAAATATTATTCCTGCACTATCTACCAATTTGTGCACAGTTCGTTTTTAATTTTGCAGTGCAAATAGACTGAGTTACTGTATGTGAGTGAGGAATGAACTTGAATAACAATGAAGAGCAGCTTCATGCAAAATTAACCAAACATTCTACATATGGCTGTTATTATTTCATGTTTGGATAGCAAATCAAAGACTCCTGCAAATCTCAAGTGTCAAAAAACATTGTTCAAACTGCATCCAGCTTCTACTTTTTACTCATATTCTCCCTTCCTGGAGCATAGTGGGTTAAAATCTGGTGTCTGATATTGAAATCTGAGAAGGTCGCTCTGCAGTGGTCCAGCTTATCTGAGCGCTGTTCTATTCAAAAGAGGCCACGGAGATGAGAGAGGTCAGAGCAACCCAGATATTGGAAAAGAGGTTTACTCGCATCCACCATTAGTCTCTCTAATAAAATGCTTCCCTCCTTCTCTCCCCTTTCTATTAATATTCAGCGCGACTGGCCAGAGTCTTTTCCCTGACTCAGACCATCCCACTATGCACTGGGGCCTCTGATCTGTCTCTCATAATTAGGCTGATAAATAGGCCTCCTCCTCTCATCTTTTTCCCTCCTCTTGCTCTCCTCCTATTGCCTATTCTCATTTTTTCCTTGTGTGTTTTCTTCTGATTCTCTGCTTATTTGCTCACTTCTGAAGTGGTGAGATCTTTCTTGGGGTCATCATCACAGTTGTTTGGCCAGACATGCACATTTTTTAACAAGTGTTTTTGGAAATATCTTTAGCCAATGCTTTAACAAAGACCAGCGGATCTTAGAGGAAACCAACAACATGTGGGTACTATTCTTAGAGTCTTACCAGTTATGGGACTAATAATGTCCTTGAGAAAAGGTCACTGGGTCATTACTATCAACGTTTTTTCCTCTCCTTGCATGGAGCATGGACGTGTTCAAAGCTTCTCATGAATATCAACAGCAAATTTCATGGAGATATTGAAATTGTTTTAAGGTACCCTGTGGACCCAAGCGTTGGTCCAGAGGAAATTCTGATCTGTTGACTGTCAGGTCACCAAAATCATAAGGAGTCACTCTCTGGGGACCATAGCCCCAGTTTGCACTAAAGATCTGTTTCTCTGAAAGATAATCAACTGGTGATGTTTGAACACACCACTATTCTGAAGGTAATTTCAGTGTCCTCAAATATTCTTCTACCTGGATAAAAAAAATGTTGTCCATTACACAATAAAACCGAATTTTAAGCCATTTCCCAAGTTGCAACTCTCCCAGTAACTTACAATGACACTGGATAATAAGTGATGGATTGGGCAAAAAAAAATCAGACATTGTTGAAGGTAAATTGGGTTTCACACATGCTTCAGTCAGTTACTCCATTGTGTCTGGCCTATATAAACAAGCACACGCTGCAATCTTCCACTGCCCTTATTCACTGCCCAATGGATGGACCTCCAAGGGGACAGCAAGCTACCTAAATGTGTAACACTTCACAGAAGAGCAAGTCTTGACTGGCTCTCACTGTTGCAGTGAATGTGAAAAGGTTAAACGGTGCCATGTAGAAACTTAAAAAAAAGAGGGTCACAGGTTAAAACATTGGAAAACAAACTTAAGGACAATACTTTATGATAGCCACAGCTTTAGTGGGAAGCCAAGATATTTTCTATTGTAAAAGCCACAGTACTGGTCACTGACCTGGCCAGCTAAGAGACATGCATATTTTAGTCCATCAGCTACAAAGCATATATTTGTTTCAAAGGAGCTGACCATTCAAAGGATACCTGTGCTTTCAGCTCATGTAGTTGATGAGCTACAACAGTCAAACCAGCAGTAATATTTTATGATCTGCAACGTCACTGCAAAAGCTTCAATTGTGACTTTATTCAGTTTGAGGTGAAAACAAGCTAGCATGCACAATGTCCAAGGATCTCTACTGTAGCTGTAGCTGTAGCAGAGGACTTCACACTTGTAATTTGTTAATTCGGGACCCTCTTATTGGCTCAGGGGCTCTTAGCTGCAGCCGCTTGAATCGTTTTTGCCTTGGGCACTTGGGCTTTTCCACTGTTTTTATAAGATTATCCGATGCTGTTACAGTTTGATGGAATCTCTTTTTCATCCAGTGCAAACTGGTTTGATCAGGTCTCCAAATCTCTGATGCAGTGTTGTTGTTGGAAGATATCTGTAAAGGAGGGGGGGGGGGGGGAATGGGGGTTATTGAGGAGTATCATTGCCCCAGAGGGTTCAAGCTACTGTGTCAGACATGCAGAGGAAGAGGTTTCATTTGCATTCATCGTAGTAAAATCCATGCCTGTCCCAAGGGTGAGCTGCATGCCAGAGAGACGGACCAACAGAGAGAGAGGAGCGTTAATATTGATGTACATCTTCAGACAAAATGTGTGTAAGACAGTGAGAGCGCACACTCAGCAGCCAGTGTGTGCGTGGCATGGTGCTCCTACGCCCTCCACGCCGTTCCGGGCAACAGGATGGTTTCCCTTTTCTCTCCCCTCCCTCAAACCCAGTTCGGGAAGCCTCACATCCTCTGCAGCAGATCTGATAACCGCCATACTGGATAACATCTAGCCGCACTCGTCTCTAAGAAGTCCTTCCCCAGGGTACAACTGCCAGTGCCGATCTCAGCATTAAAATATAATTTTGATGGTCATTATTAAGATAAGGATCGTGTTCGTCTGGCAGAAGATTACACTGATAGCGTCAGAGCTTATAACAACTGTCCTTTCGAGGGACTCTCTTGTTCAAAGTTATTAGATGAAAAGAGCCAATCGTGTGGCTTACTACCAGGGGCAAGTATGGGCATATAGAGGTAATCCTCAATGCTGTATTTCCAGGAGTCTCCATTTTTGCTGGCACACACTCAGTGCAGTTTTGTTTAAACAATACATTTTCCAGAAAATACCTGTCAGTCATTCAGCATTGATAGAATGGTGATACCTTCCTCTGTTTCCGTTCTGCATTTGGAAACATGTAGTCTGATTCAAGCATGTAACAGTTCCTGACTGTCACTTAGTTGTGGAAGGTGCCTAGTTGAAGTTGTGAACCAAAGTCAGGTTGTTGCACACCTTTGATGGGGATTATGTACATACATACTGAACATGAGCAATCAGTATATTACTTAAAAAGAAACTGGGTTTATTACAACTTTTATCTCTGGCCATATGCTAACGTTATATTCACCAAGGTAACTGCTGAGTTCACAGAACACACCAGCAGAGCCAACATTAAGTACAATGTGTCAAGAAACATGAGCAATGAGATCATTGGACAGGTTGTAGACATTCACCAAGTCTAATCAAACATGCCTTGTGCGCCATGATGTTTTTTTGAACATTTCAGGTATGTTCACTTCTGAGTTTATCTTGAAATACAGTGGCAGCTAACCGAGCTGTTCACAACCTCTCTGATCATCTAATCACTCCTGTTTTCTGCCACATTAGACCTAGTTTCAGCAATGTTGACACAGTCACAGAATTCAGCAATTACTTTGGTGAAATTATCATAAAGGACAGAGCTGATGGCCACAGCAAGAGAAATAACACTTGTGTTGAAAGAAACTATAGTTTTTAAGTTACATGGCACATCTCCATGGAGTTTCTGACCAAGTCTGTCTGGCACTTCACTTGTTAAAATCCCTGTGGTTGTTTTCAGGTCCTCTTCCACACCGGATGGCTGGTTGGTGACAAAGTTGTCAAACTCACAAAGCAGACCCTATTTTCTGGCTCTCAGCCACATCCGAAAGGTGTTGATTGATTCTGGCGGAAATGGTGGGATGAGGCAATGCAGACAAAGGCAACAAAACAGTTATTAGGCAGATATTTACACAAACTGACAAAAAACAAAAGGACTCTTGGAATGTGAGAATACAGCATGAAGTAGTACCAACAGCAACGAGGTATGCTACTCACATGGATAAGCACTTTGCTAATTGTATCGTCTAGTTGTTAACATGCATGTATCGTGGTTTTTTTTTTTTTTTTTTTACTGTTGTCTTGTTTATGTGGATGAGCCAATTAGCTTCTCAGGAAATCAAACTTTTCAAAACTTCACACATTTTCTTGTGGCAAGGTTAGCATGCTAGCAGCGCTGGCTCTTAAATCTCTTCAGAATTGATTAGTAGCTGCTTTAAATCAGATGTGCATGCTGCTAACATACAGGGATTTAAAAGTCTTGTTCCTAAAGAATTACATTAATGTTACATGAGTGCGAAGTGCATGAAATTTCCTCGCACCATTTGCTCACTCAACCCTATTAACTCCAGTGGTAATCGACACCCCCATGAATCCACATCTCATCAAATCACTCTTAATACATGTTAACACACCATAGAGGGAGTAATAGTCAGAGGCAGCATTATCCAAATCGCTCTCATGAATAATGTAAATACATGTAAGGGTGCTTGGTTACCATGCTAAAAGGTCCTTTTTACAGCATGCAGCAGCATTAACTCTGATTAATCTGTGATGCATTTGAATGAATTCTCAATGTAAATTCATTCTGTCTCGGAAAGGAAAGAGAGTACAGGTCATTTGAATACCACTGATACCTGACGGTACACTGTTATGGTTTTTAAATTGCTCGGCTAAATATTGCTTATGGAGGGCTTGAATTAATTCACAGATTGAGCAATTACTCCCTCAGGCACTTCCTGCCAGCATCCACATAATACTTAATGGACCCAAGCTTTCATAAACCCCAAATAAGTAATCTGATCATGACAGCATGTATTTACTGGGTTCCATTGCACAGGAAGGAAAACAGGTGAAACCAGATGGACTCCAAAACAAATGCTTAAATGCAATCTCTGCTCAACTGATTGCATATATATATATATATATATATATATATATATATATATATATATATATAGATAGATAGATAGATAGATATAGATATAGATATATAAACTTTATACTATATGTATAAACAAACTTTTTGCAAATGTTTGCCTTGTTTAAATCCCTGGAGTTGAACTGAAATTTGAAACTTTTTATTTGAAGAAATATAAAATATTAGGACACTACAGCGATTGTGTACTTGTTTCCCATTTTCTTCAGTGGATAAAACCATTTTAGGACATATTTGTGGAAACAGTGTCTAAGCTTCAAGCCACTGTGTGGGTATTTCCCATGGTTACAGTTACTCACATTTGAGAGCCGGTGTTGCTACGAGACGCCCCATAAACTTCTGTGGTGTGCTAGAGACTGGAGCTCATCATAGCTTTGTATAGCCTACAAATCTTGATAAAAGATGAATGTCCCCCTTTTTCAACCAGCCCACTTAGCTTTTGTAATATACAACATTCGGGAGGACACATCAAATGTGTTAGGTTTGTATTCCACTCGGAAAGTGGAACCTAATTAGTCTAGTTTGGTAAGGTTACTTTTTGTTTCAACACCCACTCAGCTACTGCACATAGTGCTGCGGTCCTCACAAAGTACAGTAAAAATGGGTCCTAGCTTTTTCTAGCTGTCTCATTTTCATGGGTCTAGTTTTGAAACTGTGAAAACTAACAGCAACAGGTAGTCCTCAACCTCAGCACTCCATATGTTACTCTGTGATGCAGATTATGTTGGAGCAACATCAACCTCAACATAAATAATATCAATGAGAAAAGGTTAAATAGTACACACAATTGGGGATTTTTACAAGTTTGAAAATATAGTAGAAAAGGTTGAGGTTATTAGATTTAGTGGCAGAGCAAAGAATGATATGTTTTAGCTGTTTGAGTTTGAGGTGTGCCATCACATCATCCGTCCAGTATTTATGAGATGGTGGTGAGGAGAAAGAGAGATTTCTTAGAAAAAAAAGGATATTTGCAAGATTTGAGGAGGTGAATATATCTGGTATATCAGTTATTTTACAGCCAAACTGAATTAATTTCACCTCTTCAGGCCCCTTAAAATGAGACAAATCTGTGACAAAAATCACTGCTCATCCCATGACCACACAGAAGCCATCCGTAACCTTTGATAGGGTGGCGGGGTCATACACCAAAAAGGTTGGGAACCAGTGTTTGTTGAATTTCATGAAAATGTTACACCAATGAACTGATGGTGAAGAGACTGAAATAACTGAAGCTTAAATGGGACACTGGCTTTGAGTGTGTGTTTGTGCTGTATTGTTATGTTAGTACTGACTGCAGGAAGGACCACATATGGTCATACAGACCCCTGTGAGGGCTTTGTATGTTTGTATGTGTGTGTTTTGGTGTGCACACACACGCCTTGAGAAAAGAAAAAGAAAACCCCTAACCCCTATCCCCCCACCCTTACCCCCATCCCCTTCACCTGCATTCAGACAGATGGGACGAAGGCAGAAGGGAAGGTTGGCAAATAAGAGAAAAAGAAAGTGGGGCTGGTGTTGGTGTGAGTGTGTGTCTGTATGTGTGTGTGTGTGTTAAGGGAGGGGTTTCTAATTGGCCTTTTCCTAGTCCTCAGGTTCACTCTAATTAAGGCCCTGAGAGCCGGTGTCCGGGCATCTGGACACCAGCGTTTTGCCGCCACTGCCGCCGCAGCGCCGGGGGAAGACAATGATAGCCAATTATCCCTTTTTATTCAGCCAAAGGAGGCCTTAGCAGGTCATCATTAAGGCATATGGAGGGGGTATGGAGGAAGAGGAGGAGGGGTGTGTACAGGGGAATGCCAGACAGTGGGGGTGGGGGGGCAAAGGCAGGTGGTAAGGCAGTGTTTGTGTGTATGTGTGTATGTGTGCTGAGTGGACAGAAGATCCAAATGGTAGCTGTGTGATGACTTTCAGTGGCTTATTTTCTCAGTGTGTGTTTCTATGTTTGGTTCAAATTTTTTTTTTTTTTTTTTAGCCCTCTGGTCAGATTTTTGAAGGCATTTTGGGGCATTACAGGGGAAGACACTGTGACAGAACTATAAAGTTACACTTTTGCTTTGTCTAAAAGCAAAAGTGTAAAAAACAGATTTATACCACTCAGTTTTAGTAGGCCTTATAGAGGCTCCTATGTTTTATCCCCGTCATCATAATTGCTGCAGGTGCAGGTCAGCATTTTCTACTGTTTCAGATTGTGGACTTCCTTGTTTTCTGATTACAAACTGCTCCATTCTGCTCTCCTCGACCACCCAGGAATGAAACTCCCAATTGGACACTACAACTACAATGAACCAGGACTATAGCCAGTATTCAGATTTACATTTACACAGTAAAAGTAGCAGTACCACACTGAAAAATATTACTCATGGCAAAAATGTAGTATCAAAACTGAAAGTGATACTAAACACATAGAAACAGCTTATGTTAAGCAAAGAAGCTTGTAATTCTAGGGAGATTCACCATAATGTAAAATCTATTTTAATATGCATCACAAAAGGGAGCATCCCAAAACCCATCAGTGCCTCAAAACAGTGCTGTGTTCACTGGGACTCAGAAACTGCCAAGAAAAACAGAGAGAGGACCTCTCAAGTTTGAATTCTCCTTTCTTATGGGCTGTAGTGTTCCATTCCATATGGATTCAGCTTCAGATTCAGTGGATATACTGGGTTATTATACATAAGACTACCCCGACATTTGCTGGTTTGATGACCAAGAAAATCTCCTCAACCCTCCTCCAGTGTGAATGAATGGGAGGTTAAGGATGGTTGGTTTTGATAGTTGCCCTCCCTCAGCATCAACAAAACAAGAAAAGTATTGATTTTCTTGTTGTGCAATCAAGCAGGAGTAGTAGTAGCTGTTCATGACTATCACTCCATTAAAACCACAATACCTTACAATAAAATAATGATCTAGGGGAGTGGTACTCAATAGCTCAGCTTAGGGATCTCATGTATGCAAGGAGGTCAGGATACTTTATTTATATGCCACCATTTATATACAAATGCATCCCATAGTGCCATATATTAAGGGAACTACAAAAGGCAGCTTCACAGTGGTTCTTCACCTTAATTTTTGGTGAGCAGTAGCAAATCTGTTAATCCAAAGGCCCTAACCAAGACATATCTTATCAACCAAAAGGAAGGGAGCAAGTCTGTGGGCATATTTTTAGTATAAGAATCTCAAAATGTATCCTAAAATGTACTGGAAACCAGTGCAAGTATGGTAAATCAGAAGTGATGTGAGGTCTTTGCTTTGTTCCAGTTAAAAGTCTCACCACATTCTGAGCTGCATTTGACTTTTTTGGAGGACATGAACATGCACTGCAGTAGCCAAACCTACTTATAACAACAACAGCATCTTTTAGAAAAAAAAGGTCTGACCATGGCCATTTTCTTTGGATGACTCAAAAGTTAGTGGTAACACCCAGATTTCTTGCCTGAGGTATAATGTACTGAGTAGTAAATTGTAGGCACAGTCCCTGTGTATACTCTTTGAATTAATTAAAGAGTCATCTACAAATTTGTCAGAGATTTAAAGGGCCTTAGTTCATCTGGATCAACAGATATAAACACATCATCACCAAAATCCACTCATGTGCTCCCTTGACCAAAGTTGAAAGGACCTAGTTGAAGTGGATGTCTGAATGCTCCCTGTGGAATGGTTTCAGATGTTCAATTCAAAAGGACACCCCAAGGCAGACCCTGCACACCACTAACTTTAAGAACACAGTCATTTTTACCCAAACCATGATCTTTCCCTAAACCTATCCATCATTTTTGGGCCATATAACATTTATGTATTCCTCAAAAGTGATTTGTAACAATGTCATCATGATGATTGGGGCATCAGATCAGAAAAAGGTTTTGCTTTTCAAAAATATTTTGTAATTTAATTTGGAGGACTTGTTAGATTAGATCTTAGCTGTCCCTAGTCAAACTAGAAAGTGGCCCAAATTCCCACCATATGGGTGATTCTAGAGGCTTGATTGTTTTTACCACAAATGCTGGTTTGACCAGGCCTACCTTTATGCAGTAGTTGAGGGTTCTATATCTTGCTCAAGGGCACCAAGGTGGGCAATGAGACAGGAACAAGCCCTGCTCATTCAACACCCCAGCCCAAATTCATCTTGCCAAGCACACTGCTTGACTATTTTTGGTATCTGAATAAACTGTGATTTAATGGTCAGCTATGTTGAATCTAAAGCTCTGACTGTGTAATTTAGCTTAATCTTATGTGTTGTTGGGCCAGACTTTGAGTAACCCCGGTGTATGAGAATAAAGTGCACCTTTGTAAGCTTTACTTTCTCAGCTATGGTGCAAATTAAAACAAAAGTCAGATTTAATAAGCCACAACCTGACAGCCACCATGAATAACATTTGGTGCTAAAAACACAAAGGTGTAAATGACACTGAGAACAAAGGAATTGAGGGAAAATATTTCATTAAAAAAGCTAAAAAGCAGGTAAAACTGCCTCAGAGGGTCTGAATGACAGACTGGCTGCGATAATCTTTTCCCTCTTATTTTAATCATGATCAAGGCCCTGGTGTTTGCTTATATAACACACAAGCAAATGTTAATCTGGTTTAAAGGTGCCCTCCTCACTGGACTGCCTCTGATAACAAAATTAAAGTGGTGACTGCCATGGCGACAAGCGTGCCACTGATTAACACACATATATACGTGCACACACCTGTATGAATGCATGGATACTCTAGCACACACACACACACACATCACCTCCATTTCCCCGACATGATGCTCCATGCCATTACACAAATAACCTTGTACCTCAGGTGAAAGCTTGTTTGTCATTTTGCATGTGACCAGAGAGGTGCTGGTTCAAATCCCTGGACCAGGTGAAGAAAATGTGTAGCCACCGTCTTCTACAGATGGCCACAAATTTGGAAAAGTTTTTATTTGTACTCATTAATTATGGAGCTTGCAATTAATGGCTGCCTGTTTTCCTCAAGTGCTGATGCCAGCTTTATGTTTTGTTCTCCTCACCTTTCACCCTGCTACCTTTCATTACAACTTAGGAGGTCATGGAAAAACATTAGGATCCATCCTCCAGAGACCGCACTAATGGAAAATCCAGCATGTAGTTTGCCAGATATCTTGTTATCACTGGTGTATTAGAAGACAGAGGTAGTGACTAGCTCGCGAGCGTAGTGTAGCATTCAGTAGCTGAAGAAACAAATATTTTTCTCAGGAGTTGGTGGTAACTGAGGCAGGGTTAGAAAAAGAGTTACATTCATCAGGTGGACAGACACTCTACTTCAATGAGATTCTAATGTTTCTCTGGTTCTGCTGGATGTATGCTGCCATTATTATGTTTACAGCTTGGTGTGTTGCCCCATAGTGGACACAAAAGAAATGAATGCAGCTTAAAGTGAAAGTAACACCACAAAGTAAGAAAATGCTATGTATGCATTACAAACAAAATGTCCTTTAAGTATCAAAAGGACTCTTGCAGAATGGACCCTTTCAAAGTGTTGTACTACTACACATATAATAATGTATGATTGTTACTGATGCATTAACATGTAAGTATCATGCTAATATTGCAGCTAGTCATGGTGGAGCGATATACTGGTGGACGCATCCTATTTTAACTGGTTTTAACATTAACTTGTGTTTGAATTTAAAAAAATAAATTTGGAATATAACTAACTACAGATATCAAAGAAAGAGCAAATACCTCAAAATTTTACTTAGATATTAAATGCATTTGGTTACTTTATACCAACACCTAATAGACTGAAATGACCCAATGGTTATGGGGAAAAAGACAAATAGGGGGATCACCAAACGCATTAAGATTCATCCTCTAACTCCATGTTTTTGAGATAATCTTGCTCTGGACCAAGCTGCAAGATAGGCAACATGACCATCCTTTGGCTCTTTGGTACCGTGTCTCCACCTTGAATGAGATAATCAACGATCCATTGGCTACTATTTAACTAATGAGCCTCCGCACACTGCTCTGACTGAACAGGGAGATGCAAAACCAAACACCGTGGTCCTCATTTACTTAACAGCATACAGACAGAGATGGACAGCCCTTTCACCCCCTGCAAACAGGAGTAATCTCACTAATGTAAGAGTGCAGGTGGAGTCGGGGTGGAGGAGTACAGTATGCATTTACTTCTACCTTTTCCCATACATCAACAGCCATGGGTCATATGTCAGGTTCTACTGTCTAGCTCTGGGTGTGTTGAGCTCCTAATGACTGCTGGCGTACTGCACACACATGGCCTTGGATGGTCGTCTTGCTTGTAAAAGCAATCCGGCTCTATCATTCAGTCACAGGATGTGGCTTATGAACCCATATCTACATGTGTTCTGCTGCTGGATTGGATGCATGCACTCGTTTTGACTTTTCATTTGTTTGAACAAAACATCCTGTGTTGACAAACCACAACTCATGGCAGCAACCTGCCAGAAGGGCACCTGTGCTAACGGTTCAGTACTCCGGGGGTTGGCTCCGACTTTGTGCCAGTATTAAGTATTTTTTTGGTTTATCTGTTTTCATGCCAAATATTATCAAAATCCAAACATATCGCCCTTGAAAGGTGGCTGCGATAAATCTCTACATTTCTCAACGATAAGAACAGCCTTTGGTCAGCTTGGCCTCATGACAGTTGCAGTATATTCCAACGGTGATAAGTTATCACAGTAGATAAACATGTTGAGCATATGAATGGACAGGGAAGATGTAAATTATGCAGCAGGAGTGGTTTGAGAATGTTGCAGTCATAATTTTGATTAAATATGGATAAATATTTGAGCTGACACAAAAGTTGTGTATTTAGCAACATTTAGATAAAAAAAATATGTTACAACTGATATGCTTAAAGGGCCACTGGACAATACCACGGGTCAAAAAGATGCAGTCTCCGTTACAAACAGCCAGTGAAACTACAACTGCCGCCTTGAATCCGAGTTGACCACAGTTTGTACTTTCCACCATTACTGAGGAAATGACAAGCTTTTTGCAGCCACTTCTCAAGACCACAGGTGACAGGTGAACGTTTGATACTTAAAGACACCTTTTGGACACTTTAAGTGTGCAATAACACTCAAAAGGCGCACAGGAAAATTCATTTGCATGTTCTTTCAAAACAGGTGGTGCTGGAAGTTTGATGATATTGCGACACTGCTTGCACTCTTGGTCTCTAACCAGGTGAAAAGTTTACATAGTAAAGATATTTACACTATCCACTCCTGTCTCACAGATGACTGTGAAGCATGCCAGCTTTTTTTGTGTGTATACAGTGTATACTGCAGCAGAGCAGAGTTATATCAGATTGGATGGCACATACTCCGGCAGTTTATATAATAGCTACCACTAATTTGGCTGATTCTTGATTAAAGCCAGAACCTTCTTTCTGTGCTGCACCAACATGCTGCACAGTTGTATGAATAAATCAAATGTGCAAAAAAAAACAAAAAACTACACATACAGGCAGATATCTAATATCAATATAGTTAATATTACTTCCATAAATCAGACACCAGATCATTATCAGTTTAACCCCAGCTGCTGCATGTCAAAATATAAATCTGCATCTGACCTGGGGTGAAACAGAGTTCTTCCTCAAATAACTCCTCACCTGTTGTCACAACCATAATCCAAATCAGTCTTGATTAATCCTAATACGATTAATGGCGCTGGAAATTGGTGAATAGTGAAACAGTGAGAGCAAACAGGCTGTGCTGCAGCTCTAACAAACATCCGACCACTGTGGTGTTTATGTAAATGACAATAATAGTCCATAGCCAATAAATCCATCATGATTTCACCATCAGATGTGTGTATCTGATCGTTTCCATGTGGCATTCTGCTTTGTGGATCATTGAAGTTCCCCCTGCAAAACTTTGCTCAAGTGTTAACTGGAGGGAAAAAAAAAAAAAAAAAAGAAGCTGGTTGTGTTCATGGGGTGGGGGTGTGGGGAGGGAGGATTTGAATGAATATCATGATAAAGCCTCGCTAATCTTCCATTCCAATCTGATTCTCAGTAGGATATATCTCTTATTTCTATACTTAGGTGACCCACGCCGCTTCTTTTGTGGATGTTCGGTTCCGCGGGATCAGTGGGAAATTGGAAAGAGATGTACTGCGCGCGTGCCACCTCAAATTGGATTGCATGGCTTCTTAAATGAAAGCAAATAATTTCACGGCTAATGGGCTTAATTTCAGGAAATAATTCCAGATTTCCACAGTTGGCTATTTTGCATGTGATTTCTGCAGAGGGCTTGCCACTTTTGGGGATGTTGCTTTTTCTGTGTGTGTGTGTGTGCGTTTCCATCGAATGTTCTCGAATTAAAAAGCAGATGCTGTTTTCGGCAGATCACTTTTAGTGCATCCAAAGTTGATCAAATGACTGTGACACTGTGCTTTGACCACTTTGGTTTGAGCTTGCAGTAGTTGTTGTGGGTGGTGATAGGACCAGCGCTGCTTTTCTTTCACAGCTTTTATTCACCGGGGGACGGAACAGAGGAACAAAGTTATTACCAAAAAAAGGATAAAAGGAAGAAAAAAAAAAACTGACATAAACAAGAAGTAAAAATGTGATTGCCAACAAAGAAGTGATTAAGCCTCACAAAAAAGTCTTCAGTGGTTAAATAAATAAAGAAATAGCTGTAATTAAATAATGAATGAAGGAATCAGTCCATAAAGTGTTGATTGATGTCCAGGAAAGGGGGTCTTTTTAATGGAGGCTGGCTGACAGTGATTGCGAAGGCCCATTTACCAGCTGATGTTTTGTTATGATTGGACATGTCAGTCTTCCTCCTCTGATTAAAAAGAGAGGGGGGAAAAAAAAGCCCAAATGCGCCCCGCGTCCTTTCCTTTATGCCTTTTTTTTCTATTCTCTTTCCATCCGCAGGCATAAAGCGATGGGTACATATTATTTTGTCAATCCGCTGGAACGGATGACATTCAGGGGTTTGTAAAGATGCCCACTGCCCTTTACGTGTTATCTTGAAGACGCCACTTTTTCCCAGGAACTTAGTCATGTAATAGGTGTTTGTGCTGTTTTGGGGCAAACAGGTTTCAAATGGATTGTTTTGTTTTCATACTCTGGAGAAGCACAAAAGCTGGAAGAGCTTCCTGTGAATAGGTTTTCGTGCATTAATTTCTATCAAGTATAACACAATATTCTTAAGATACATTTGCTTGAATAATGCATACAGCACCTGGCCACTGGGTCAAATGCAAGCCTGTGAATTTTGTTCTAACGCTTGCTAGAGGTTTTTTTTTTTTTTAGTTTTCTGCATTGTTCATTCCCCTGAAGATGCTGGTATGTGTGATAAACAAGCTATTGTCATAGTTATATGATTCATTTTTTACACGCACAAAGTAGAAACCTACAGAAAATAGTTCCCGAGCACGGCCACTGATGACAGCTGATGACAGCTAAGTCACGCTCTCTGTGTTTGTGGGTTTACATGACATCAAAATCAGTTTACATTGTATTATTATACACATATTAGACATGCTGTGTTTTTCAAAGGCTGACTTTGATACTATTTAGTCTAAATGTCTAAAAATCTGGCTGTTCTTAGGAAAAAAATACATTTATTAATAAGTAATAGTTTAGTATCCCTAACCAAATATACTTGCCTTACATATTTAAATTTAAATATTTAGAGCATAATATAGGGAGATAAAAATGTCCAAATTTCATTTCAATTTTAATGAATAAATAAAATGTGGAATTTGTTTTTTTTTTAATACTCAGAGCCTTCACATTTCTAAAATAATGGCTGCTCCTGTGTATTTTTGTAATTGAGATTTTTCCTCAATGAGGATTTAAGCATTCATGGATTTCATGGTCAACAATATGAAATATAAGTATTGGAATTTGCTTCTATTTGTTATCATACAGACAGGAGCCAACAGGTATCAAGAACATGAATCAATACCTAAAACTTATAAACTGTCACTTTACCATGTAATACTAGGACAACCAGTTTACTGGACAAAACAACCACTCCATCACCAAATATACCAAGATAACCAAATCCCCACCAACCGATAGCACTCAAAGGCAGTAAGGATTCATTGTAAAAGCCTCACAGTTAAGCTTGGTCTTGAGAGTCTCCTTTCATACTGTATCCCAGTGTGATTGACAAAGTGATGAAGGTCACACACATGTTGGCGGTTTATATAAATGGGTCAGCATGTCAACATGCCTTATTTATTTGCAGGTCAGATATTACCAGATATCTCTGTTGGGAATGGAAATTATTTAAATGATATTGACTTTAGATATTGGACTATATAAGCCTGCCTGGTTTGCATGAATGAGACAGAACAAGCATCCTCTACAGATGGAAAGACATGAAACTGAATTTTAACTGACAACCAGGGATGAACCTGTGACAGCTGTGTCATACAGTATGAATATGTCCAACACTTGTTGAGTAGATCCACATCAGTCACACATTTCTGTATAACAGTTTCTGAAACCTATCAGCTCAGACCAATGTGCACCATAATGGACACTAAAGGCCTCATTATACTTCAAATGAAGAGCTTGTCAGATCATCTAACAGAGTCTGACAATTTTTGTAACTTTTTTTTTTACAGCCAATCTCAGTCATTCTGCTCAGAGACTGGCCCAACAAGTCCTCCAAATTAAACAACCCAGATATGTTGCTTGATCATGCACCCTGGAACAATACATAGGGGCATTTTCTAATCTGGTGCCCCTATTGGCAGTAAATGACTACAGTTATAACCACAGGCAGGGGTGAAGCAACGATTTTAAACGTGTGGGGGTTCTACAGGTGGGACATGAACACGGCAGCCGGTTCCAGTCTCAACATGCCAAGTCAAAATGAATGCCTTTTTCCTACTACTGTATTTCTAATCACTGCTTCAGCTTACCATAAATAATCACTGAGACCATATGAGGGTAACAACTAAGGAGAATTTATTAAGGGTCTGGTAGCAGTTTATTACTTACATCCAGTTTTGTATGAATTGCTGCATTGCTATCCTTATTATACTTATCTAATCACAGAGTATCTTCATCTTATTCCAATGTGTATAAGATATGTAAAGAATGACACATGTATGACACATGAAATGAAAGGAAGCGTACACTCCCATTAAAATGAAATGGATAGTTATAGATGCAAAACAAACTGAACCCTGGTAACAAATCAGTAAAGAGTCATTTCTGAGTGCATGGAATTATGTTTCTGTGAAAGTGCGACCGCGACGCCTATGACCACAGGGTTAAAGTTAAGTTAATTGTATTTAATTGTAGTTACAGTTTTTGAAAAACTGACCTCTGGTTGGAATGTGACATGCGTGTTTGTGTGTGTGTGTGTACATATAGGCTATATATATATTTACACATGTATTAGGGATGTGCAGAAGGCACACTATTTCTATTTGTATCGTTATTTGTTGAGGTAGCTGAAGTGTTTGTATTTGTATTCAAGTCAAGGAGGCGTAAAAATCCTGTTTTTGTTTTTATTACTGTTTTAATTTCAGAAAATTAAAGTGTTCATAAATGTTCATGACTAAACTAAATAACGAAGGAGATCCCCACACCAGGTCTTTAACTGGAGCCTCCCAGATCATCAACTTCCCTGAATAGTGAGTTAAAACTTTACTTATCACCTCATTGCAGACAGACCTTTACCTATTTATACACCCATAACACAGAGACAGCACAGTGTGTAATTTTTAAGGGAGGAACTTCAAAGGCGATTTCATGTATTGCTTATTTTTCAGAACTTAGGAACAACAGGTTATGGAAAGTCCCTTGAGAGCACTTCGCATATGTCAGTAGCTCAGCTTTATCTCTTGTGAAGACCCCTAACTTCAGGTGTGATCCAAATAAGGAAATGTGTGTCATATAGCAGCTCAGAAGTTTAAACTTTGCGCCCAATGTGGGGCTCGAACCCACGACCCTGAGATTAAGAGTCTCATGCTCTACCGACTGAGCTAACCGGGCTGCGCTTGCTTTCCCAATGCAATCATTTTTCGAGAAAAAAAAAAAAAAAATTTATTCGTTTTTGTGAAATTTCTCTTCATGCGTCTGATTTCACAAGTATTTCAATTTAAGAGAAACAAAATTATTTGAATAAAATCTTAAAGGTCATTGGTGAGGAACCAGTCAATGGAATGCACAGTCTTTATTCTCTGTGGTACCTTGACATATCTTAGAAAGTCTTGTACAATGGATGACCACATACGAATGCACTGTCGTGATACGGTGGCTACGACTGACAAGTTCAGACAGACTGTATTTGAAACTAGTCATACAGTACTTTTGAATCCTACTGTCCCCCCAAGACGGATCAAAAGCTGGACTTTTACGCCCAATGTGGGGCTCGAACCCATGACCCTGAGATTAAGAGTCTCATGCTCTACTGACTGTGTATCCTGCTCTATTCTGTGTATTACCTTTGCATATCTGAGAAATTCTTGTACAAAGCACAAGCACATAGAAATGCACTTTCATGATCCCCTGGCCTCATTGGTGAAATCAAAGGAATTGTATTAGAAACTGGAAATAGAGGACATCCCAATGTACCCCTGAGGACAGCTCAGAAGATTAAACATTGCGCCCAATGTGGGGCTCGAACCCACGACCCTGAGATTAAGAGTCTCATGCTCTACCGACTGAGCTAACCGGGCTTCAGTTGCCATATCAAAGCAGAATTTTTGGCTGAAAGAATACTGTTGTTTTGGTGTATGTTTATGGCATTTCTCTTCATGCATCTGATTTCACAAGGATTTCAATTTAAGAGCCACAAAATACATTGGACAGGTAATTGGTATTCAGAGTGAGGAATTGGTCAATGGAATGTAGAACCATTCTTCTCTGTGGCCTTAATTATATGTTGCTTTTGGGCGAATGACATTATGACCTATTGTGTCTTTTTTGGGGGGAGGGGCGCAGTCTCAACTGTGCAGGTGTGCGGATGTCTGAAAGCAGGTAGGGTTTAACCTTCTTGTGCAACACTATGAATGCCTCTGAGGGGAGACTGAAAGTGAATGTGGCTTTCCCCGTTTGTACGATCCATCACTTCGAGACCATGAAGACGGCATTCTTGGGGAGAGCCTGAGGAGGCAGTGTGATGCGGCAGGAGGAGAATGTGTTGGTATCGTTCGAAACAAGTACAAACATATTTGCCAGCGAATCATGTCGCACATTCAGTTATGGTTTCATCTAAACTATTTTATTTATCGGAAAAAGACATCATGCACAACATTAGTCTGATCCTGAGATACTTTAAAAGGTGATAAACAGGTGCCAATTTTAATGCATACTAACATCACAAAAACGTCCCCGGTCCCCCTAAGAGATTATAAATCTGTTGTAAACAGGACAAAAATCCCTTTTTTCTTCCTCACACAGCATTTGTCTTGAACTCTAGGTTATTTTGGCTCGACGTTCACACCACCTAACTCCCTGCAGATTTCTTTCCACAGCGCAGTCCTGAGCCAAAGGGATATTTTACACTCAGGCTTCACTGCAGTGTACCAACCAGCTCCTTAATACCGAGTGCTGCTGGTGTATGGTCCCTCTCTCTTCCAGCGACGACCCCTTTCAACCTGCCATATGGAAGAACGAAGGGTCCATCTTTGTTGTCCCCAACCTCCGCTGCTCTCTGCAGGCTGGCTAAACAGCCTGGCCCGACTCCCAGAAACTAAGTTAAGGCAACTTAAAGTTTAGCGCGGCTGACTTCTTTTTGTGGCCCAGGAGTTCAACGCGTCAGATGCTGCTGCACTTACGGGAGCAGTGCGGCGACTGTGGAAAGATGGGGCAGCAACAGATGGAGGTCTGTGAGGGTCACTCTGCCTGGACCTCGCCTTAGCAATGCTCTTTGAAGATTTTAGCAGAGCAGAATGGTCCTTAAAGGCTCTCAATGAACATTAAATGAGTCAACTATGGCTTGAAACTGCAAAAACAAAACCTCAAGGGTGGCTGTTTGGAAACAGAAACACATGGTGAAACTGTTCTGAGGCTGACAGGTTGAGAGCGGTTAACATATTCAAATGTTGGAGGCTGAAAAGTGCTCTATGACTTGAAATCACCCTGTAAGTGTGGTAGCAGGGACCATTCAAATATGACATTGTTTGGAGGAGGAAGGTTTGAGGGAAACAAAAGAAGTAAAATAAATAAATAAATAAATAAATAAAAAACATCCCGCCGATGTCATTTCACTTTTTGTCAGGCAACAGACTGCTGAAATCAAGCACCACACAGAGACCATCACTGTTGCCTTTATGTTTATGTTAAATGACAGCTCTGTTGTCAGCCCTGCCCTGTTGAAAGCGAAAGTAAAAGAAACATTTAAACCGAAACTGCAAAGTAAAAGAACAAAAAAAAAAATATTGATGTTTTCCTTTTCTTTAGCAGGCACAGCACCTTTAAAAGCACAATAAAGTAATCTTATACTGTTCCTCACATTTCATCTCAGGTTCTTATATCGTATTAACCAACACTGTCATTGTCATTGGAGAGGTGTAAAATCGTCCTTTACTTAAATTAAAGCAGTAATTGCATTCGCTTTTAAGCTTCAGGAACTCTACAGGAACATGTGAGTTGTATTTGTAAGTGGATTTGAGTGGAGAGTGAACATTAGTACAGACTTTGGTGTATGACAGCTGCTCACTCAAATTCTCTGATTCAACGTAAGTGGTGGATTTTAAGTGACAGTCCTAACCTGCACTGCTTGATTGACATGTTATTCTAAAGTAAGGCCGTGCTGCATGCTGTCTGTATGGCCCATGCAGAAAGACAGCACAGCAAATGATATCTTTAGTATTAAAGTTGAATGAAAAAGAAAATTGTCACCCATTTCATCATAGCTGAAGACTGCGAGCAGGGGGAACTACTCTGACATGATGTTGTCTACGAACCTGCTAATTAGAGATCAATGGCATGTCTGTTCAATGTTTGTTTAAGGGATTTAACTGCATTTCCCCAATCCATTCATGACACTGAACAATGTCACTATAAAGTGACAGTCTTCCTTTCACTTCTTGGATTTTACTTTTGTGGCTCTGGCAATTGGTTCTATCTATCTATATTTGTGTAGGATAACATACACACCAAAGTAATGGCTGATATCTTGGAATGCAGCAATATTGGATAACATTATCAGACTACAATATCAGATTATCACTTTTTTTTGAGGTAAAACCATAAATGCCAGCAGCTGAATTTTGCACCATGGAGTTATTAAAGAGAACTGGATATAGCATTCAAAGCTGGCGCCTATTCGTTCCTATAAAAGTTGCTCAGTGATGCATGAAGCCAAAAAAAAAGTGTTCTGCATGTCTGCCATGTTTCTGCAGACTTCCTCAAGCGTCCGTGTTTTTAGGTACGTAGAATATGCGAACTGGAGTCTTTCTCAGGCACCTCCGAGCAGGGCTCCTGGACACCAACATTCAGGCTTGTATAGCACTGACAGTGTACTGACCTTTCGAGCTCTGCAAACTGGTCTCGTAGAATGGCAACATATGAGTGGAGCATGAGCATGGAGGTGTGGAGATTGCTTGTAGTCCCAACAGGTGGGCCAATGCTAATTCCCTCACTGGTCGCACTTGCTGCAGGGCCGTCATTGTAAGCTGGGGGCTTCTTGCTTCCCAGGCTTCTCGCTGTAACAATGGGCAATCCATTGCTAGATCCCTACACATTTGTACTTGTCACCAATACATTGGTATCCAGGCTGCTGTCTGTTCTGAAGGGCGAAGAAATATTATCACTAGCTGAGTAGTCTTTGTTGCTAGTAGCTGCCTCAGCCAGAGCAGTTGGTAACAGAAGTGAAGAACTACATATTTTCGGTTTACTTTTTAAATTCTCTGTCTTGACGGACCCAGAAGTTGTAATTACACAGTTTGGCCACTGTGATTACACTTTCACAACCGAGCACTATTCATGGGAGCTTGCTATGCATGTACAGTAAGTCAAAGCTTAAACATGAGGTGGGTCTATAAACAAAGAGTTTGGGCAGTAATTTAAAGGGGACATATGCACATTTCCAGGTCTATGTTTTTAATCTGGGGTTCTACTGGAATATCTGCAGGATTTACAATTCTTTATTGATCTTATGTTGAGCCTTTATGTAGCCCCCTCTTAGCTCCTGTCTCCTTAAGGTTCACATCCCAAGGACCTTACTTGGTTCTGACTGGCCAGCTTCCGGAAGCTGGGTCTCAGGAGGCAGCATAAACAAACCACAGACGTAGGATTTCACTACTTTTTGTCATTATTTTTGAAATGAAACTTGAACTGGAATCTGATCTGAAATATGAGAGTGGACAACTCAAACAGTGCATGGAAAACCCTTAGCTACAACCTTAGTAAAGACCACAGACTGGATGGCTGTTGGAGGGCATACAAAAGGTAGAGAAAACCATCACAAATGAATTGCTGAGAGCAGGTTGAAGCCCTGGCTTTTGACTCGCAGGGAGCATTTCTACATAAATTAAGCCCAAGTTTTTGACCTTTGACCACGTTTAACATAGATATCTGACAACATAGCTGTATATAAATAACAGAGAACTAGAAAAAGCATATTTTATCCTCTTTACTTTCACATTCTCTTCCATATAAATTTGATTGGGAGGTCTATTTAAGGTCAGTCAGATCGTCAGACTGCTTGTGTTTGAGACAGCATTGGAAAAGCTACACTAGAGTGTCCCAAGATCTCAGCAATTACAGTATGACTGATAGAAATGATGGTCAGAACTATGAAAATAAAAGCTTTGTTTCCAAGGGAGGTAGCAAAAATGATTTTGTAACAATCATTTTTTTTCGTCCTTTTTAATAGAATCTTATCCATATGTGAATGATGAATACAGTGCCATGTAATGTTCATATTTTAAATGGCAGGTTAACATTGGGGTTAATCCTGTCAAATAACACTGATGTGCAACATATCAGAATATCCCCACTCACCCCTCCACCCACACACACACACATACACACACATGCTGTATCTTAATGTAAACTGAGGTCATGAGGAGTGGCCAGCATCATTACAAATGGCTGTAGCACTAAACACATCAACAGTAGCAAAAGAGGAAAGAGCACATTAATTCAGGCCAGTCGATACTAGCAGGGCCGGCTAATAAATAACCCAGAGTTTGGTTGTGGGGTTGGCCGATGTCTTTCAGGCGCCTGTGGCATCTTAATGTGCTGTTTTAATCAGGGCCAGCGGCCGCTAAAGGGCTTACACTAGCACATTGCCTGCTACATTTCCCCACACGTTCCAGGGATTTACATAGAGGGCCAGTAAGCCATCGCCAGAGCCCCTTGTCCTGCCTTATTATTCCCATTCTCATTCCCTGTATCAAAACCTCACTACAGCCTGCGGTAGCCTGTCACACTAAGGCTCAACCCCCCCTTCTTTTTTTTCAAAATTAAAAAGACAAATGGCTTGTGTTGGGTCAGGGGCAATAAGGAAGGCTTTGATAGGTAATGATGTTGGAACCCCCATTTTACCAGCCTTTATCCTGTTAGAGTAAAAAACCCTCTTTGTGCTGGTCTGAGGTATGCAGCAGGCGGGGAAACAAGCTGCAGAAGGAGAGCCGGGGCAGAAGTTGGATGTTAATACAGAGATTGTCCGAAGATTATGGTAGGTTCGGTGAGATTCAGCTGGCAGATTTAAGTCGCTGCCTCTCTGCACCGGTAACCATGCCAACTGCACCGGGAAACTATTAAAACAGCTCTGCATCCCAAAGTAGGGACACCCCTAAGAAAGAAGCAAAATGGCAGTCTATTGGCCCGCAAACCCCAGGATAAGCTTCTCATCAGTTTAGGAACAGCAGGCTGCTTATGGGACAAAACACTTTGCAGAGGAGAGGATTTTGACTCACCGACTCATTTTCATACATATTGTTTCCATAACTTTTGGGGTTGGATAAGCTAATGGCAGCGGCAGAGTTTTTTTTTTTTTTTTTGAAATCATTGTTTTTCAGCGGCTATTCTGAATTCCTTGAATAATTGCACCATCAGTGTCACTGAGGTCATGGTTACAGCTCTCATCAGATCAGACCTGACACAATAGCACAATTTTAAAGACTCTGAAATCTCTCACAATATGATGTGATGTGAAAGCAGCAGAAGGGCTCCGGCCTCAGAAGCACTAGATAGTTTGGATTTTTGTTATTAAATCTTCGACAGTGCTTATTTCTCTGGTCCGTATTGTTGGCTACAGTTGGATGTGTAGAGCTGATGTCCAAGAGAGAATCATAATCACTACAGTTCAATTAATTTGTACAGGAGTGTTGAGTAAAGCTGGGAACACATTTTAAGATCACCGAAATGTACGAAACCTAGACAGCCCAAACACACCACATCCATCAATATACGCAGATATACACAGATATTATACTATGTAGATAATATAAGACCTGTCAGTCAGAAAAAAAGTGCAGATTGAGTGAGTAAACAGAGGAGAACACACCAGACAACTAGGAGACTGTGATTACAGTCTCGTAACAGTCTTGTCACTTGGCAAACCCCAAATTCCTGCAAGAACACATATGCTTGTGTTTCTGAACCAAAACACAAACCTCCATAAAAAAAAACCCAGTTTGCCTTGCTAATTTATGCTGCAGTTGCTGCATTTGGAAGAGATGGTGGATGGAGAGATGTTGAAAATAAGGACTGTAAACTCTATGGTGACAGCTGGAGGAGAGGGGACCTCTACTCCAGTATAAGGGAGAGACTTTCCTCCAAAGAAAAACAAGTGTCAGTCATTTGTTGAAATGCCTCTAAAGAGTACTCAAACTGTTCAGCATTGTAGTCACACAACATTGTTGGACTCATGGTGGACAATTTTTAAAAAAAAAATATGTAGCCCACCTATCCCTAGTCTAGTCAGGGAAGGTTCATGAGTTCTTTGAATCAACTTACTTAATGTACAATAAATAATAGTTAGATGTTATCCTGTGTCTCTTTTGTTTATATGTACTTTTGTATTTGTCTTGGGCTCCTTTATTCACTGTTAATGAATTGTATGGAAGTACCTGGATCTTCTGCATTGTGCGGCCCACAGAGAATACACACTAATGACTTTTTCTGGCCATGCCGGCTACTTCCGGTTTAGCTCTCCGGTTAACTTGAATGGGGATAAAACAATTCATTCATGCGGCTCTTCTAGGACTTTTAAAATGTGATCGGACTGAATGGATTCAATTCTGATAGTGGGACAAGTCATTTTGTGGTGGTTGTGATGCTCAAAAATAATTTATCTGCTGATTTACAGATGTCTCTTTCACAATGTAAGTCTATGGGAAAAAGTCTTTTTGGGCCAGTGTGCATCATGTGACGTTGTAATTACATGGTTTGGCTGCTATGTCAAATTGCTTCAAAGCTAAGCGCTCTTCCTGTATCTAGTTCTCTTTATACATATGCAGTTGAAACCAAAAGTGCACATACACTATATAAAAAATGTACATAACCGTTTTTTTTTCTCACTGTCTAACATTAAATCAGATTAAACTTTTCCTGTTTTTGATCAGTTAGGATTACCAAAATTATTTCTATTTGCTCAATGCCAGAGTAATGAGAGAGATCATTTTTTAGACAATTTTTCATTGCTTTCTTGAGAGTCAGAAGTTTACATACATTTCATTAGTATTTGGTAGCATTGCCTTTAAACTGTATGACTTGGGTCAAACGTTTTGGATATGCTTCCACAAGCTTCTCACAATAGTTTGCAGGAATTTTGGCCCATTCCTCCTGACAGAACTGGTGTAACTCAGCCAAGTTTGTAGGCCACCTTGCTCACACATGCCTTTTCAGCACACTTTCAATAGGATTGAGATCAGGGCTTTGTGATGGCCACTCCAAAACATTGGCTTTGTTATCCTTAAGCCACTTTGTAACCAGTTTGGCAGTATGCTTAGGGTCATTGTCCATTTGGAAAACCCATTTGCACCCAAGCTTTAACTTCCTGGTTGATGTCTTGAGATGTTGCTTCAGTCTTTCCACATAATGTTCTTTTTTCGTGATGCCATCTATTTTGTGAAGTGCACCAGTCCCTCCTCCAGCAAAACAACCCCACCACATGATGCTGCCTCCCCCATATTTCACAGTTGGGATGGTGTTCTCAGGCTTGCAAGTGTCACCCTTTTTCCTCCAAATGTAACGATGGTCATAATGGCCAAAAAGTAAAATTTTAGTTTCGTCAGACCACAGGACATGTCTCTCATGTCAAAAATGAAGGTCTTTGTCCCTGTGTGCATTTGCAAACTGTAATCTGGGTTTTTTATGTTTCTTCTGGAGTAATGGTTTCTTCCTGGGAGAGTGGCCTTTCAGCCCATGTCGGTACGGGACTTGTTTCACTGTTGATAATGACACCCTCTTACCAGCTTCAGCCAGCATCTTCACAAGGACTTTTGCATTTGTTCTTGGGTTGATATGCACATTTCAGACCAAAGCACGTTGATCTCTGGGACACAGAACCCGTCTCCTTCCTGAGCTGTATGATGGCTGGACATTCCCATGGTGTTCGTACTTGCGTATAATTGTTTGAACAGATGAACGTGGCACCTTCAGACATCTGGAAATTGCACCCAAGGATGAACCAGACCGTGCAAGACCACAACACTCTTCCTGATACCTTGGCTGATTTCTTTTGATTTTCCCATGATGTTACACATAGAAGCAGTGTGTTTCAGGTGTGCCTGAAAATACATCCACAGGTGTGCCTCTAATTAACTCAAAAGTTGTCAATAAACCTTTCAGAGGCTTCCAAAGACATGACACCTTCATATGGGCTTTCCCAAATTGTTTAAAGGCATAGCAATCTTATTGTATGTAAACTTCTTCTTTCTTGAAGAAAGTAATAAAAATTGTCTAAAAAAACATTTTCTCATTATTCCAGCATTTAACAAATAGAAATAATTTTGGTAATCCTAATGGACCTAAAACAGGAAGAGTTTAGTCTGATGTCATGTTAAAAAGGCAATGTGCCTTTTTATATAGTGTATGTAAACTTCTGGTTTCAACTGTATATATGTATAAAACATTTGTAATGTATGAAATGTTCAATAAAAAAAGTTGTCTTTATACATCCATGATACATTGCTAGTCAGTCCATCAACTTACACAATTTCACTCGCACTCTACTTCCTCTCTCTCTCTCTCTAAACCTGTATGATCCCACCCACTTCAACCAATGAATGACCAGTATTAAACTTACTCTGGAATACTACAAACCATCTTCTTAAACATGGCAAAGTATTCAATTAGGACACACAGCTCTCACTCTACCTTTCCCAGTCTCTCCTCTCTTGTATTCCCTGCACAGTGTGAGCCAGCAGCTGTAAAACAAGTGAAATAGCGACTGGATGTGTCAGGCTCTTTGCTCTTATCACAAATCACAGACCTGTGTTGTTGCTGATGGGGTTGCAGGGGTGGGGGTGTGGGGTGGTGTGGGGCAAAGACTGGCACTCTCTGCTTTTGTTATCCCTCATCAGGAAAGCCAAGCAACAGAGGCTGGGCTTTTGTATTGGCTCCTGGAACGTGACCCCAGAGGTCAAGGTCCTGCGCTCCTCCTGTACAACACCGCAGCCACCAGCTCTGCACTGTGCAGGGTTCTTAGTGTGGAGACTGGTACAGCGTGAGTGTTCGATGCGCAGTTTGATAACACTACGTTTATTTGTGTAGGATATTTTCTTAACACACTGCCAAAGTCATTTAACAAAGGAAGTGAGAGACAGTAATAAAATCATAGTCCTGCTGTGTTCATCTATGGCTAGAATTACAATGGTTTGCTACATGTTTTTACCATTTAACAGACATTTTTTTTCAACAGCCTGCAGTAGTCACATTGTATTCTAATAGCTTCATGAGCAAGACTTATTTTTCTTATAGTTTTTGACCATCTGAAGCACTGTAACCATCCATTCATTCATCCGACCACAGAGTGTTCCTCTGATTTCCTGTCAGCAATTAGCATGAGCGATCTTTAACATCCAAGATTTCCCCTCTTGACATCAAACCAAAAATCTTCTATTTATTCACTTGTTTTTGAGTCCAACCTTCTAGCAGATTGCGGTTGTGGGCACCTTTAACAACACCTGCTGCAGCCTTATTAATTACACTGTCTTTTTAAATAGCCCGTATAAATGCTTTAAACCACATGTGTCAAGCTCAAGGCCTGCGGCCCACATCAGGCCTGCAGCACATTTTTTTTCTGGCCCACGAGATGATTTTATGGAACAACTTGCAGAAGATAGTAAAATTAGATGAGCTAATCCCTCTCTTCAGCTAACATAGGATAGTGTGAATGCATATGTTTTAATTGAGCTTTAACTTGTTCATAAATTTCTCTTTTTTATTGCCTTAATTTGTTTACATATTATGTGGGGTTTTTTTGGTTTTATATAATGCTTTTATTGTTTCTTTTTTACATTGCTTATTGCTTATCTGTTCTTATTGCTTTTTATATTTTATAATCAGGGCGTCCTTGTAAAAGGAAGCTTACTCTCAGTGGCCCACCCTGTCTGAATAAAGGTTTGACTGAATATCGTCCAATCCCCAGCAACATCCTGTGTTCTTAACCAACCAGATCTCCTGCTGTGGCTCTGCGCTAGATGTTGCCATGGTTATCTATTAAAAAACGAAGTTAGTTAGCTATCTTAGCTAGCTAAAAATAAATGACCAAAAGAAAAGTGGACTGTGAAATCAAAGGGTTCCAAGACAGATGGGAGAACGGATACCTGTTTACCTACAAGAGGGATAAACCCCTTTGCCTTGTTTGCGGGGCTGATGTGGCCGCGATGAGTATAATATAAGGAGGCCTTATGAAGACAAAACACCGTGAGGTTTTCATCCCCGGGGTGGATTTCAAATTATGTTATGGATGAGCTTCTGGATGTTAAAGGTGGAGTGCGAGATTTTTACATATAAATGAGCAACTGTTACATTCAATCCCTTGCCAAACAAGTTCACACAATGCTGATTCAGCCTATCACTGCCAGGTTAATCTCCCTGTACTTCGCAGTAAACCAGAGTTTTTAATCCAGTGTTAGTGGTGACATTCTCACACCGGCGCACCGTTATGTTCTGCCAAGAAACCGAACACATTTCATAGTGAATTTACGAGATGGTTTGCTGACTTTGAGAGCCAGAAATTCAATTTTGAACTTCCCCATTGATATGGACAGCGCACCAGTGAGCATGCGGATGAGCTCATAGAACTCCATTGTAACAGCGCACTGAAGTCCAAGTACTTCATTCTGTTGGGGCAGGCCGCTTCTCCCGTTTCATCCCGGAGACTGTGCCCGGACTCCGCCTACAGGCCGCCCGGATGTTCTGCATGTTTGTTAGCGTGTACCTGCGCGAGCAGCTGTTATCTGTTATCTCACAACAACATCATCATCTCACAGGACACATTTCACTGACAGATGCCTTCGATCCATCCTGAGAGTTTCAGCAGCTCAGAGTTTGACTCTCAAACTTTAATGAACTTGCAGCAAAGACAAGATACCAGGTGTCTGGCTCAAGCAAACAGGAAGGCCCAATGGACATACAAAGCTCCTGAGGTGGGAATTTAAAGAGACATTTATTGTTATTGTTGATTGATATTTGTATTGTTTATTGCTATGATCTCATTATTCTATGATGTACAGCTGGCGTATATGTTGTTTGAGTTGTTTAGAGACTTACAGCAGTAGGCCTGTTCATGATGTTTTATATTTTTAATATTAGATGCACAACTTGACTATATTTTGTTGTGACAGTAAGTACTTTTTGTTAAGATGGCCCCTTTAGTGATTGAGTTTGACAACCCTGCTTTAAATGTTAAATTGTACAAGAATACAAAATATTTAGGTAGAGTTGTTATGGGGTTCCAGATGTCAGTAAGATCCCCCATCTTTAGGACACAGCTTACAGATCCTTTTGGATAATGACATTTTCTTCATCTGGCACCTACGATCTGTGTAATACGTACACCAGGAGTCACAAAGTGCTCTGCGAGGATTACAAAGTATCAAAAGTGAACTATAAGGCATCATATTTACACGGATTCAAAAAAAGTGCACTATAAAGAATCAAAGTGCATTATACGGCATCATAAGCACATCTCTGCCTCCGTGCAGGTTTTTATGTGTTAAATGTAAATGTGGAAAGAAACGTTCAGAACAAGACAGAGAGAGAGAGAGAGAGAGAGAGAGAGAGAGAGAGGGAAGTGTGTGTGCTGCATACCTAAAGCTGCTCTCTCACCCTGGGAACAGCAACATCAATAGAGCAGAGGGGGGTATTAGCCCGGCCCAGGCATAGGTTACCCAGGAATTAATGAACTTTCAGTCGGACTCCTTATCCCGTCGTATTGACAGGATGAAGTCGGAAAGCCTCGTCGGTCCTCAGCGCTCTGCTCCCGAGTGGAAGAACAGAGAGGGAGAGTTTCCTGAAATGAAAAAGCAACGGTTCTTATCTCTGAGACAGGTTGTAAGAAGGGCCGGCGAACAAGGCAGAGGGCACACACACACACATACACACACACATACGCACACGCACGTGCACACACACATGCACACACAGTGAAATCTCTAAGTGAGAAAGTGCTCGGCAGGCCTGACCGCAGTGTGTAGAACACTTGGCTCAGGTCAGATAAAAGCAGTCTGGAATGAATCATTCTCTCACTGTTGGATGGGTGATGGTAGCTGTGTGTGTGTGTGTGAGTGTGTGTGTGAGGATGGTGGGGGTTGGAGGCCATATCTCTCTGTATGAATTGTCTGTGAGAGAAACACTAGTCTCATGGGGCCTGTCTCAACAGATCATCACCTTTCTGTACTTTCATTTTTTTTTTGCCACTTCGGTTTTGTTTTCAGGTAAAGCAGATATTTCAGAAGCATGAAGCTCAGGTTTTTACCAGCCAGACAAGTAAACTAAAAGCCAGACAAATCCAAGAAATGGTCCAGATGATGACATGACTTACTGCTCAGTGAAACCCCCAGGACATATGAATAACTACTCAAACTAGGTGTTGTTAATGTAAAACAGATTCTGCGACTGCATGTCCTGTTTACTGAGAAACTTTTGTTATAATAGTTTATGAGAAATAGCTGACAGTTTCTATATTTTCACAGATTGAAAAGATTAAGCATTCGAAAACCTATGAAAATGAGTGGTGTTTTCACTGTTGCCAGATTGGCTGCTTTTCCACCCCATTGGGCTACTTTATTCAATTGGGCGGGTAAGAAAAAAAAAAAAATACGGGTTGCAATACTTTGGGCTAATTTTGTACCATTTGGACAGTTTCCACTGATGAAAAGTTCAGCTATATTCCAATAAATCGCCAAACCCCCTCCTCTAATCAGAGTAGATTGAGATTGACAGTGTGCTGAGTTCAGAAGGTGCTGGACAAGTAATGACTGATAACTGATCGCCATCCAAACCAAATGTCACTTCAGTTTATAACAACTAAATGAATATTTTTTCCTCTTCCAATAATGGAATATTGTCATGGTTCTGTGATAAAATATTACTAACATCTGCTCATATAAATGGAAACATTTAACATTTTTTAATATTTAATGCAACAGTATCTAAAAAGACTTATTTTGTGTTATGGTTTTTCATTTTAAGATTTTCATTATTGTTTTAATATGTGTATGGATACACAAAGAAAACCTTTTGTCGACATTTTTCTTTTCAATTGCGCTACTTTTATGGCAATCGAGCAGCTTGAAGGCTGCGTTTGGGCTACTTTTTATGAGTCTCATGTGGCAACAATAGCTGTGTTTGACCAGTCAGGTGCGGGAGGATTAGTGAGCGAAGGAAATAACATGTCCATAATACATTTTATGGCACACTTGAAATCTAAAGCAAATCATTCAATAACATTCCAGCATCAGCAGTAGGAGCAGGAGTTACATATAGCACCAGTTTCACTACATAGAAAAATGGACGCCAAAAAATGGATGGGCATATCAAGTTAGAAAGTTAATACAGCGTTTATATGTACTTTGTCTTTACCCAGACTCTTTAAGTAGCAATAGCAAAAATGAAAAAAAAGCCACTTCTTCTTCTGTGTACACTAGATTTTGTCCCGCTTAGCCACGTCCTCTTAGCTTTAGTCATAAACCACTGGGACTTTAAACCATCTGTCCCTTGAAGACATCTGCAAGGACATTCTGTTAAGTTTGTATTCCACTCGGAAGGTGTAAGCAAGACAGTCTTTCTTGCTCAGATGTTACCTTTCATTCATCTTATTTCAGCACCCGCTGAGTCATTCTCAGTTCCTGCACACTCAACGCTGCGTTGAGGTTTGTAGAAAGGAGGGAGTCTAGCTAACATTATCAGGGTTCTGTTGTGTTGCTGCCAAATGACTAGACCGTCACAACTCACAGCAATAAGTAGCTCTAAGTAGCGTACGGAGTAGGCTGCAACCAACGATTACTTTCATTATCAGTTCGTCTGCAGATTATTTTCATGAGTAATCGATCAAGATCACATGTCTTGTTATGCCAAAGTAACATTCTAAAACCCAGATTCAGTTGACTATAATGAGACAAAGAAAAGGATTATCAAACTAGCTGCTAATTCATTTTTTGGGTGATTGATTAACCAACTAATTGTTGCAGCTCTAGTACGGAGTTAGCGTGCTGGCAGAGGGGTAACCATGCTGGCCTGTCATCTTGTACAAATCTGCAGTGTGCTTGAAGCTTCCTCTCAGACTGTCCAATGTAAAAGGGACGCACCGTAAACATTCCCAGGTCTAAATATTTATGTACAGTTTCAAAGATGTATGTCTTTTATACTGGTCCCTCATGCAGCTCCTCTTTCAGAAACAGGCCATTTTACCTCCTGTCTCTTTATGGCCTCCCTCCCAATGGGCCCACTCTGTTCTGATTGGCCCGCTTTCCGGAAGCTGTCCCTCGGCAGACTTTTGGCAGCTTGGGAGGCTACGTAAACAGCCATAGTAGGATTTCACTTCTTTCTTTCTTTTTTTTTTTTTTTTGTTCTTTGCTCAAAATGGAAACTTCTTCAAATACATCTGCACATATTTGACCCTGAAATTGGTCGGCGACATGCACAGAAATATGTTTTAGTGGCTTAAGTGTGTTGTGCTGCTTTTTAGTGGAGCTCATTGTGTCGTGATTTTGTAGAGAAACTAAAAGTTCCAACATATTTTAACAGCAAACACTACAGTCAGTACTTCCAGTGAATTGTCTACATATTGCCTATGAAACCCCCCCCCCACCCATCCAACACCCACCCACATGCACATACTGCCTTACTGAACTCATCAAACACAGTCTTTTTGTTGCGTTTTGACTGTCCTGCTAATAGAAAATTGACATTTTGGAAGCTTTCATGAAGAAAAAGAAGAAAAAAAAAAATCTAATCTCTAACCTTTTTTAATGAAGCCAAAAAGAAAAAAAAAAAATCTTGAGTGGCAGGGAAAATGCTTAGCATGTGTTGTGTGATCCTTCGCCCGCTGCACAGATATTAAGACTTTTGAATGAATAAATTAGCAGAAGGAAGCAGACGCCAAATCCTTTCCTTTGTGATTAAAGAAACTCCATCAGATTCCTTGCCTTTTTTTTTATTAGAAGGGGTGTTGCGAAGAAAAGAAAATGGCATTCTTTTGGGTGCCCTGCCCTTACACACACACATGCACGCACGCACGCACACACACACCTCACAATCCTCCCGCCTTGTCCATTTATTCAACACATTTCTCCGGGGCACCATTGCTATTCTGTCTGTCTGTGGCTGCACAAAGATTAGCCCTCTGCTGTGATTTAAAAAAGACCAAGTAAAAGAGGAAAAAAAGGGTAATCATACTTCCATTCTTGACTCATTTCTGAAAAGAGAATTTCCTCTAATTCTCCACATAATAATGGGTTTATAGCCTTTATTTGTAAGTGGATGGGTCGGCCTTAATTACAGTCATTGGAGACCCTACATTCTGCTTTTGTAATCTCCGACATATCAGCACTTGATGAGATTACTGTTTAATAGGTGGTAATATTTCAATTTTGAAAATGTGATTACCCTTTGTTGATATCAATTTCTGTACAATACAGCGTCTTGTGATTTGCAGAAACGCTTAAATTGAGTCGTAATGAACTCACATTTTAATATCCACAATTTAGTAATTATGACAATACACGCTTTCCTCTTCTTTTTTTTTTTTTTTACTATATTGTATCGCAATTACTGCAGCAGCACTTTCTGTGAGAGAGCCAAAAAGAGAAGTTAATACACTGTAATTGAACAGCAGAGGGGTTGGACTGTGTGGGAGTCGTGAGACCACATGGAGATGAGACTGAGTTTGAACAAGTTGCAGTTTAACCGCAGCACAGGTCTAGGCTACTGACCCCTATGCATGCACACGCACGCACACACACACACTGTATGTTTGTACAGACTCATTTACAGTACAGTGTGGGGAGAGGAGACCCAATGCATGCTGGGATAGTCACCATCTATGGCAAAAATAAATGAATGTATGGATAAAAATTGATTGAATAAAGGAAGTGATGGACAATTGAAACATCAGTTCAATGGATGAGTGAGCAAATGAATTAACATAGAAAGTCTAAAAAGTGAATGAATAAACGAATGGAACTTAAATATAATAGTTGGGTGGATGGATGAATGGATGACTGGTTTGATGAATGAATGAATAAAGCAGGTAACACATGACTGAATATATTAAGAAAACATGAACGGATGGGTAACTAGATGAATGAAGGGATGAATGTAATGAACAGATGAATAAATGAAGGAACGCATTGACGCATGAATGTGTTGAAGAATGAATGAACGTTCCCATTAACGAGTAAATGTTTGATGACTAAACGGATGAAGGAATTGATCAATGAATAAATAAATGAGGGGGAAATGAACAACCAATTAGGAAGGAGTGAATGGATGAATAAATGAATATTGGCATTAATAAACAAATGGATGACATGGATCGGGATACACTTATGAATCGGTTATTTATTATATAAAACATTAAAAAACGAATGAAGGAATATATTGAAAAGGAATAAATAGATGCATGAATGAATGAATGCATTAGGGAACAATTACACTGAGAAACAAATAAAAAACTGGAGAGATGAATGAATGAATGCTTTAAAGAATAAATGAATGAATGAAGGGGTCATTTTAAATAGAAACCATTCAATAGAACAAGAATGAAGGAAGATATTAATAAAGAATAAATGGCTGGGTGCATGAATGAATGGCTGAATGTTTTGTTGAACCAAACATGTAAAGCTATTGAATGAATGAATTAAAATGAACATGGAATGAGTGAATGAATATATGAATGAATGAATGAATTGGGGAGCTAATCTTAACTTAGCAATGAAACTAAAAAAGTACATTAATAGCAACTTTTAGTGTTGCATTTTTACTTTTAATTCATTCTCATTTATAATTTTTCAACCATTTAAAAATGTAATTTCCCTCCCTTCCAACTATATGCTTCTGAAACACCAGCTTCCTTCTCTTGTCCTCATATTTTTTTTGTTTAAATCCACATGCCTTTTTCTGTTCTTACCTTTTGTTATGCAGTGTGTGTGTGTATGATGCAGAATTATTCAAATCCCCGCGCCGCCTTTCTTCTTTATCCACCATCCGCCACTGGCCTCAATGAAAGCAGTGTATGACTTTACTCTGAGGCCCTTGGGAGTTAGCATCATGGGTGTGTGTGTGTGTGTGTGTGTGTGTGTGTGTGTGTGTGTAAGCAGCATCCATGCATCCTCTACACAGGTCCACCTTGAAGCTTCCCTCACTGTCTCGTCCTCTTAGAGCCGAGGCCTACTGAGGAGGAGGATGAGGAGGAAGCCTTCCACCTCCTTCCCTCTGAGGTGCCCTCTATCTGCATATGAAACAGGAACGCCCCTGGTCCTCCCCAACCAAGCGGGTCACTTTGCATCCACTAGAAAAACACCAGCGCACAACTAGAGAGTCTGAATAACCAGCAGCCACGTTTCCAACAGAAACAACAAACGCTGAAACCAAATGTAGGCCTTCACCACGTAATGCATAGACATTTACACGGAGAGGTTTTCATTTATGGAATTAATAACATTAAATGGAGACTTTACAAGAATTTCTGCGACTAATTTTGTCCCCAGAGGAGAGCAGAAGTAAACATTTTGGTTTTGAATGTAAAAGAAACAACAACAAAATGGGATAAGAGATAGAAAACATACCTGTTGGCAAATTTAATATCTGTTTCCAGTATTATTGGATTAGCTCCCATTATAGTGCAACCGTTTTTAATTATATGTTATAGGCACCGAGACCACTGAAGAGTTGTCAGTTTATGACACAAATTGACAACTCTCGACAAGAAAAAAGATCATTGACACGTATGAAAGAAAAGAGCCAACAGGACACTTTTGTTGCTTGCTCTAACGAACTATATTGTAAAGACGTATCGAGTTGAATCGAACCAACCCCACATCTTCACAGTTCCAAATAGGCTGGACACTAACATGTTGTAATTGATAGGAATAAGAACTGATCACAAAGGCATCGGTCATGGTTAAATAAATCTAATTACTTCCTGTTTCTTGTTATGTCTCTGAATCCCTTGTGGGAAAAAACATTTCTTTCACGCCTCGAGTGCGGAGGCGGAGCTTACGTCAAAAGCCTTGAACCACAGTGGCTAGAGCTTGTGGGAGTACAGCCCTTCGGCTTGAAATGTGCACCAGAGCATCCACACACACACACACACACACACACACACACACATTTTACTGCCAGACTTGCAGGGCACATATCAGCAGGCTGGACATGTTGTGGCTGGTATAAACTTTGAACTTAGTCCCAGTCCATGTAGTCCATAAATACGTCTCTTCCAAGAAGTGCTAACATCAGATAACATTACTGACAGAGACGGAACGTTACGGAATACAAGATGCTTCTTATTAATTAGGAGTGCAACAGGTCAAGTGGCTTATCAACCTCTAAACAAGATATATTATTGGCTGGTGGAAGATACGGTTTTACTAATCAGGAGCTACAGTGTGTGATTCTACAGATGCATGAGGGCCTCTGAATGAGACTACTAACTGCAATTTGTTCATCTACCCATCTGTCCACCTTTCAAACTATTGTTTGTTTAGTTTTTATTGATAAAAAACATGTAGTCCTATCCATGACATGCAAATTCACAGTATGATGATAATGGAATTTAATTCTTGCAGTGTAACCATTGTCGCCTCAGTGCCAACCTTAGTGTCCTGGGCTCAAATCCAGAACCACTGCGGTTAGACAACTGGTTTTGAATCTACTGCTCGGCCTTTCTGTGAGTAGTCTGCATGTTTTCAATGCGATAGTTTCCTTACACAGTCCAAAGACATGCAGGTTAGCTAGAAAACTCTAGGTAGTCTGTGTCCCTGGTCTCAAATGCAGTCTTCAGGCTTCATCATCCTTGTAATCATACTCCGCTTGAATTCTCCTGGCCTTATTCCCACAGCGACTCCTCTGGGCCTCATCCTCTTTCTCCAGCTTGCTCTTCCAGGCCTCATCCTCCCAGCTGCCTCCTGGCTTCCCGCTTTTGTTGGCCCCAATACTCCGAGTTTCCTCCAAGTGTCCTACTCTTGATCCTACTGACCACCTACTCCTTCAGCTACTCCTGCGGGTCTCGTCCCTCTCTTCCTGGACTCTGACTCGTCCAAGCATCTCCCCTATAGCTCTCACTCGGGGCTCTTTTCTCCTCCTGGCCTCTCTATGCACCAGTCATCTCTGCTATCACCATAACTGGCAGAATCATAGGGCAATTAACGTCATGGCTGATGGCAGTTGTTATGTTAAACTGACTACTGTCATATTCACTCCATAATTCATAAAGGCAGAGGGCCTGAATTACTGTCAGATTGAGAAATCATATGTCAGGTACCAGAGAGGAAAGACCGGATGTCCAGGACAGAGAGGGAGAAGAGAGGGATGATGGGAGAACGAAGGGAGAGATGAATCAAGGAAGCAGGGAAGAATACTCCATAATTTAGGTAGTCTAAAGCTTAAAGGGGATTCTTGGCAAGGACTGTGAGAAAGGAGAATACAAGGCAGTGTTTTTTTTCTCCAGAAAATGCAGTGTAAGGGTTGCTGGTTTGACAACCAAAATGAAACTATCCAATGATCTGAGTGCCTCACAGCAAAGCTACCAAAGCTAGGTGCTTCAGGACAAAAGTTTCCAATATTTCCTCCGTGTCAAAGGACCCCATCTGGTTTGCTGGATTATTTTCACGGACAGGACATGAAAGTTGAGCCACACTATGCGCTACACGCCCACCCGCCACCCTGAGCTTCACAGCCTTACCCTCCACCTCGGGGAGCTCCACCTGCGGAGCAGTTTATTCTCCAGCAGAGCAGGGCAATACAAAAGTGGATGGTGCAACTCAGCTAAAAGCTTTAATTGTTTCCTCTGTTTTGGACTTTCCAGCTCTCCAAATTCCCCAGCACTGTCTAGAACGTGTGCTATTGGTCAACAGTGCCAATTAGCATGCCAAGGTCACATAAAAGATACAGATCTACTTGGAGAGCAAATTCCATTAAAACTGGTTTCACTCCAACGTTTGACTTTAATGCCGGTGTGACTGGGCCTTTAGAAAGGAGTTTGCGGTGGATGGTTGGGCATACCACCTATATGGTTTAGTTATCTGACTTAGACATCTTTGACTTTAATTATGGTTCATATCCTGACGTGTCAGGTTTTGTTTAACCATAACAAAATAGTCTCCTTACCGTAACTCAGTGGTTTTAGTCGCTTGAACTTAACCATATAGGTGGCGGATCAGAAACCGCTCAGGTGAATAGTTATTGTATTGGTCGGTTTGGAAGGCACTGACAACTTATTGTGTCGGTGCTCCACCAATTTTACACATAAAAGTGTGTTTCCAGGTGTTGGAGAATACTGCATGTGTAAAAAAAAAAGAAAAATTAAATACTGTTTCTCCAGAGGACGTTGTGTGAAGTCTGATGAGTCGTCTCAAGTAATGTCACATGAGTCAGCATCGGTTGGGGCTGAAGACTGCATGTTTGAAAATTTAAAAAATCTACTAGGTTACTACACCCCTGTAGCTCGCTCCTCATCTCTGCTTGAGTAGCAGCTCCGGGCTGCATTAGCCACTGCTAGCATACTTCACAGCTGTAGGTGGTTGAGTTGCATTGCGGGTAATGTAGGCACACGCTTTTGAAAAGGAAAAAGGAAGAAGAAGAAAAGACATTTCTGGTTCTGCTGCATTGATTTTGATCCTTTCCGAGTCCCACAAAATGACAGGAGTGCAATCCGAAATCTAAATATGATGACTTAGTTAAAAAAAAATATTTGGTTCCTTTAGAAACAAACAAAAAAAGACACTTTTCATATCAACCCGCTCCAATTTGAGAGAATTGCTGTGTACACAAAATAATATAAAGATGACAGGACAACATGTGACATATTTGTTGTGTATGCTTCATCTTGTAAGGCCAATTACTGCCTGAAAAGATTTTTTAACAGGAGCCAGCCTCAGTGTAATGGTGCTGCAGTGGGCCTATAGAGACCGTCAGTTGTCTTTGTGCTCTCTAATGCAGAGCAGCCGTTGTTTTTCCTCCTCTTCCATTCAGCAGCTCCTTGAAGGCTGTCAGCTGGTTGTGGTTTGGATGGGACGGCTCCAGTTTGGCCACACTCGCCTCTCTCTGTGGCCAGCTTTTACGAGCTTTGGTTTAGCAGAACAGAGACAGAGAAACAGAATGAATAAAAAGAGGAAATAAATGGATTTTAATTAATTGTCCATACAAAGGGCAAAACCCCCATTGTGGTTATGTTTTTTTCATTTTTCTTCTTCTCTCTGTTCAGCATCACTTCAGGGAGGCTTTGAGTGCTCAGTAGCCGGCCGGCTGGCCAAGGCCTCGCAGAAACACACAGCATATGCCAATCCCACAATCCACTCTGCTCAATAAGGTCTCTCTCTCTCTCTCTCTCTCTCTCTCTCTCACTCTCTCTCTCCAACTCTCTCGCTCTCTCTATCTCTCTCGGCCACCCAGCAGTGGCAGGGGGCTTGAAGCTGCCACTCATTAAGGTGAACTTTGCCAAGGCCTGCGCTGCTCGCTGCCAAGGCTTTAGTGGCTGGGTGTGTGATGGGAAAATCAGTGTGTGCATTTGAGTGTGTGTGTGTGTGTGAGCTTGTTCCAGAGGTTTTCAAGGGTGGAGGGAGGTCCTGGTGTGTTTGCAGCTCTGCAGTGCATCCAGGAGGACAAGGAGGAGGAGGAGGTGGAGGAGGAGGGCGTGGGGCCTTCATTTACCTCCTCCTCATGGGACTCCTCAGCGGTTGCTCCAGTGGGGAAGGATGGATGGAAGGATGGGAGGGAGAGCTGCTGTGCGTGAGACACGAAGACTCTGGGAGAGTTGCAGTCCTCAAAATTGGCAAGATTCAATCTCAATATCAATCACAAGATTGTCTTTCAGTTATTCAGCAGGGAATCAAATTTTATCCAAACACTAATCAAAACAAAGAAGTTCTTGGACCAACAAGAACGTGCTGAGGTGGAGCGCTGAGTGACCAAAATCAATCGCTAAGAAGAGAACCTGCATTTATATTTGAATGTCAAATAAAAGACCTTTTCAGAGCAAGGTAGGCCTAAAACATTCTGAACCAGACTTTTTTTCCCCCCCAGCAGTTGAATTTTTGGCTGAGTGAGACCCACAGAGGTGCTAGTGAGGGCGGTGAGAAGATAAAACAGGAAGTTCAGTTTGAGTACCAGATGTGTGAGCTTGAAGCTGAGGCAGCCTAAGAGCACAGAGGAACTGTGGCAACTTCTCCAAGATGCTTGGAACAACCTACAGTACCTGCAAAGCATCTTGAAAAACTGAACTTCGTATGAAGTTAACTGATAAATAAAAACTATTCATGCCATTTTTTCGAGGCATCCTCAATTAACTTTTAGTGCCTAAAACATTTGCGCAGTCTTACAGTGCGTTACTGGTTGGTGTGCACTGCGTTGTGGCAAAAGTTGAACCAGGTTCAACATTTTTGTCAGACAACCCTGTGATTTTTTGCCAAAGCCTTATATCCACACGCTAATGTCAGTGCAGTGCTAATGCCTGTCCTAAATGTACCCTAACAGCACCAGCACACCACATCAGAACTACTTGTTGGGTGACTGAATAGCTTTGGAAGCTACTTTGGAAAAGTGTGGCTGCGTGAGACCATTTCTACAACTTTCTGAAATCAATGATTCGTCACTCAGGCTGTGATTGGCCAGCTGTGCTGACATAAGAAAGGAGTGAGGTTCTTAATGTCTCTATGTCAAGCTGCTTTATTTATTCTTTATACAACTTTCCCGCCTTTGCAGCAATTCAGAGCAACTATAAACACCTAATTTCCAACTAGCTCACACAACAGGTCGTACAAATGACTTCTTTTTTAGCATAAACAGACCCCAAGACTGCACGATCAGTGGCAGAATCAATTGAGAATCAGTATTATTTTCCTGAAGAGAAAGGAAGATGGACACTACCTTGGGAGATGCAAGCTGCCAAGATTTTGCACCTTGCTACTATGCTCAAAGTTTTGCCAGATGCAACTTTGACATTACTTATCAGTGACCTTTCAATGCTGAAACAATGAGATGACAGCACTTCACGACACAACCTGAAAGCAATACGGTAAAATATTCATGCCCCCGAAAGCTTCTTGATCATCAGATTTTTACCCAGCGTTTTTATGTTAAAACCAGAATAAATCACAAATGCTCTTTGCTTTGCTTGTTGTTTTGTTTTTTTGAGATTTCCTACTTCTAGTTTCCTACTACCTCCTGGTGCACATACGCACACTTTGCCTCTGCGCTGTGCTGTGCTCTGCGCCCCACCTTGCTGTGAGAACAGCTCAAACTGTAGAAGGCCTAATTTCTTCTAGACCATACTAACCTCTCTCATGAAATGTTGAGACTACATCTGATATATATTTTATAATTAGATTTTGGTTTTAAAAAACACTTTAAGCACCTCAGTGTTGGAAAAAAACTAAATTGACAGCGCAGTCGAGGATGGATAGGGGAGGAGGATGTGTTTATTTACAATATGAAGTGTACTCATGACTTGTATGCAGCTATGATCAGAGGCTTATGTGTATGCATAACTTCATAAGGATGTCTGAGTATGTTTGTGTACACAGGCCTGTGTATGTATGTGTGTGTGTGTGTGGGCGGTGGGAGGTGTAGCATGGCGAGCTTTAAGTGTGTCAGTGGGGTGCACAGCAGATAAAATAGTCCGGCTTCATCATTACACACCAGATTCCCTTTTTAAAAAGACACCGAGCCTCAACATGAATATTTCATTCTGTGATATCTGGGCCAATTAGGTGCTCATACACACCCACACCTTACACTCATCTGCCATATTTAGGACACACACACACACACACAGACACACACACCCTAACACCCCTCTGATTTTTCTGCCTAACATTCCTGTCTGTTCTTTTATTCCACATGGAACCTTTTATGGTCTTATGGTTAATATAGATCTTTAAGAACACACACACATGCACACATACATGATTGCACGCAACCAAACATACTTTGTTGTGTGTTCACTGGTTTCTGATCAGATCTGGAAAACCAATGACCTTTAGGATAACACAGAAGCTTTAATAAAATATGTACATGTACATAGACCGCGACCAAGGGCAAGTTTAAAGCGTTGATTTTGTATTCAGGCATATTAAACCTTTAATTTAGTCAAATGATCTCACACCACTGCAAAATGTCAATAAGAGCTGTTAGGCCGTTTTTGTTTGGCGATCAAATTCGTTTTTTGCTTAATTTGACAGTGACATGAATTAAGTGAGATGAATTCAAAAGAATGCAATTATCTGAAGGAAAATAACTAGAAGTAGCTTTAAGTGAGCATGAAAATCTAGAAACATAAAATCTCTCACCATGCATCATCGTTTTCAGTGCATCACACTTGCATTTACACACAAAAACACACTTAAATATCTGATGATCTGATAACATTAATGTGAGAAGTCCATTTGAGCCTGTTTGGTGAAATATTAAATTTTTATGGCTATCCTTTATGTTTTTCTATCATTTGTCATTATTATGCCCCTTAAGCTGCTGTCATATTGTGCTACTATTTTATCAACATAAGTATAGATATTGGAGAAAGACATATTCCACCTGGACATAAAAAAAAACCCCACATATTTATAGATGTAAGGTGTTCTTCATGTCGTACACTCTTCGATACAATCTTATTCATGAGCAAAAGCAGCAGAGGAGAGTGAGACAGTAACTGTCTGGGGAAAAGTCAAAAATCTTTTAATTAAACACATCATTTTTATAAGCGAGTACAAGCAGTGCTAATTTATGGAGTGGGCCATTTGTTTCTTAATTAGCACCATTGTTTTCTCCAGAAAGAGATACATTGTGAATTAAATGCCAATCCATGTGTGCTAATGAATAAACAGTAGAAGAAATTAGATGCACATGTACAAATATACTGCAGCCATTTTACTCACACAGTGTTTCTTTGTTTGGATGCATGTGCGCGCTCGTGCTCTTTTAAAGATTTTTCAATACACACACAAAATGATAAAAATAGAAATTAGCTGTATTGTGCAGATATAGATGTATGGCAGGCATTGTGTCGTTGCCTTCCTATAAGGGAAGCAGCTTTCTCTGGATACTTTGCTCATGCTAATACAGTATAGATGTGTTGAAGTTCCTGTTTTAAGTGGCTGAAACACTTACTAGAATGTCACCAACACTGACTTAGTTTAGCCACAAGAATAAAGCACACACCACAGTGTAAGGTCAAAGAGACAAAGTAGCTTTAGAGAGACTGTCAGCAGAAAAAAACTCCCATGTTAATGTTTTCATGATAACTCCTCTATATGTAGCAAAGGTGGATGTAGGATGACATTGTTATGCCAGAGCAAAAAATCTTAGGGAGGAGGTCAAGGTGGATGGTTGGGTATACAGAAACTCCTTGTTCCCCAGTCAATAATTAATAATTATAAATAGTAATTGTTTTTTGACCACTTGGGGGAAGGAAAGAAGATGTCAACACATCTCTGAGCTGATATGATGAACTTGTTAGCAAACAGTTGGTTATTTACGCGTAGCAACGATTGCAATGCAATTCATTCATTTGCAGTTGTGTTTCTGTCCAATACTCACTTTCTTTTAGCTCTGTTTTTGCTTTCTATCAACTCCTGAGGGAAGTATCTGGCTCTTTAGCTGCTTAACGCACCATTATATTCACCAGCTAGTTGCAAACTGTTTCTGTTTGCCATTTGGTGCTGAGCGGGTTTTTAGAGGTTTTTCTCTAAAAATACAACTGCCTGCTGTGGCTGAAAACAACGCTATGAGAGCTCTGAGAGTGAACCAAAACAGTTAAGTTGCAGCCAGACAGCAAAACAATGAGCTGGAACTCGCTATAAAGCTCTGTAAAGCTGAGGGGAGCTGCAGAGTCACTGAAAATTCTCTTTGGGTTCATTACTACAAGCAATGCCTCTCACATTTCATTTTGTCATTTTATACAGTTAGAAAAATATAGATTATAGTCCCCCTCAGCTGTGGCAGCATGAGAATATCAGCAGAGTAATAGAGTTGTTGGCCATGTTGTACACCTACATAATCAGGAGGAGTCAGATGGAGGTCAAACAGCTGATGAATGAGTGGATAAATGTGAAGCATGAATGAAGCAGTTTGATGCCAATCAGGTGATGGGAGCATGACTTCCATGCTCTGCTTAAATCATCACTATAGCATTTACCTCACAATTGTTGAGATGGAGGATAGAATTATTATCATACTATCATGTAACTTTCTAAGACTATAAAAATCCTGTCTTGCTGTATTATAAACCAATGTGCAGTGTTTTGATGTCTGATAAACTTTCTCATGGACAAAGTTACATATGGATCTGTTACTCAAACCAGCCACAACACGCCAACAACATCTCAAAATTAGCGTAACACTTGAATAGAAATCTTTCTAGGAATCCCTCCTACAGTACTCATCTGTTCTTTCATTGAGCGATAATGAGTTGCGGAGTGATCAGGTAATACAGAAAGTCTATTGTTTCCGTAAAGGAAGTCTGGACAGAAAAGAAGGTGTGACACATGTCATCTGATGGTGATGGAGGTGGTTTCATAGCTGCTGTCTGTTCCTTAGAGGAAGATGGTGTTTCTGTCTGAGAAGATAAATATGTTAAAAAAAACAACTTTTCATTCTTTCCACTATCGACCATCACCAGAAAATTTACAAGCTGTATCTTATTTTGCTTTCCAATCCAGCAGCACTTTGCAAATTTAATACAAAATGTACTGTAGAGGCGGTTCGAAGCTAACAGTCTTTCAAGTGATGATCTGATTTATTAAAAGTTATTTTACTCCTGTCTCAAAAATAAAACAACATGGCATGGCAACATGATTTTTTTGAGGCAACATATAGTATCTTTAAACATTACTTCAAAAATACATGTGTGTTCACAATATTTTTGTATTTTGAATCATAATTCTTTTATGTTGGTCTGTCAGACGTTCAGGTTTATGATTCTAAACCTCAACAATGAAGGCTATTGTCACTCTGTTCACCTTTCATTTTGGTCTACTTTATAAGGGAGTTTAAAAATGTAGTCCTCAAACTGGGATGCAAAGACAAAACCATCCAACTCCACACGCAGATTTCCCAGCAGGCCTTGTATACTTCCACTCTTTCCAACCAAAATTATACCTTTATCCGTCCTCCCCCACCTGCATCCCTACTCCACCATTTCGCTCTTATCTGCTTGCCTCATATCTCCAAATCCCTTTTTATTGGGATTTATCGAGGCTTTTATCACTTTTCATATAAAAAGGACGGGGAGTATTTCCCCTCCTTTTTGCAATGTTGCCCATTTATGGTAGAGAATTGGCGCAATTTCCGATCTCTCTACTTTTCTTTCCTGACAGTCACATTAGCATGTCATTACTGGGGCTTTCTCTGCCCTCCCAGTGGATCTGAAGCTCCGAGGACCAAGCACTGGAGAGACAAAGGGCACCAGCTGCACCCACTTCTCCTCATCCATCTCTTTATCCTTCCCTCTCTCCTCATCTCGCTTTTTCTCTTCATTCCACGCTTGGCCTGACTTGGCGACATCCTGACATTCCCGGTAGGTTTTGACTTGGCCGGCAGCCGAGATGCTGGCGATGGCGGCATCTGACGGTGAGATTGTTGTTTTTCATTTACATCCAAGCCTTCTACTTTCTCGTTTTGTATGTGAGATGATATGTCGACAATATATGTGATTAGGCTCATTCAGCTGTTAGAGTGAGTGGTATTTAATCGCTGATAATATGGGGTTATAATTGGATGGGCTTGAAATGGGTGATACCGACCTCCCTGACTCAGTAATCACTGGGTTTGTTTGCTAGAACAGGTTTATGTGTCAAGGGGCTTCAAACAGACACATATCAGGCTATACAGCCCCATTCCTGGAGGTCTAAGCCAGGCCATAATGAATAAAATTACAGTGAAATCCCTGCACAACCCTGGTGGGCCCTGGAACAACCCTCAGGACTACTGGAACCCTCTTCAATGCATGCAGAGATGCCTAAAACTACTTCTATATAACTCTACCCAATGTCCTTAGCTCCCTTGCAGTTCCATTAGTAAGTCCTGTAACCTTTTAAAGATCTCACAAGACACTACTCTTGGTATCCTTTGTAACCCCTTCAAAGACCCTTTAGGGTGAAATAAGGTCCACCTGGAAAACTCTCAATTCATTACTGGTACTCTTTCAAGAACCCCTGTAGGTCTCTAAAATATCCCCAAGAACTCTGAGAAGTCTTGTGGAATGATCTCAACATCCACAAGTACCTCTGTCCTGTAACCCTTATAAAACTCATGGGACCCTGCTCCTGGGATTGATTGGGACCTCTGGAGGCCTTAGTGAATTCAGTTTCAATGAAAGGCACAAAGGACCCTTGAAATCAACTCACCATCCAACCTCGAAGACCAGTTGAAGCATTTCAAAGACCCCAAAATCTTCAGGAGCCTTAGTGAATTAAAGAATAAGTTCACAATTTTTCAAGTGCGTCTTAAAACAATAGTCTGGTATCTATATGAACAGTGAAAGAGATTTCCCTCACTGTAATCATTACTCCTATTCATACTGGCTATTAAAAGATCCATTTCAAATGCCCTTTCAATGTAAGTGATGGGGGCCAAAATCCACAGTGTGTCCACAAAAAAACGAGGCTTCAGCAGTCTGAGTTAGTAATATCAAGTGGATCTGCCATATTTACAGTCTTTTAGCATCAAATTCCCTTTTTGTGTTTCATTGGACAGTGTTTCTTTGTTAAGCTGTGGTTGAAGTAACAAAACGAGGGACTTTGGCGCTAAATAGACTGAAACGTTAAAAAATATCTATTTAATTTGACTAATTGACTGAAGATTTATATTTGCTTTGAAATGAACTTTTAAATATATTTTTGCACAAAAGGACTGTGGATTTGGCCCCCCATCACTTACATTCTAATTGCATTGTGAAGGGATCTTCTAATGGTCAGTATTAACAGGAGGGATGATTATGGCAAGTAAAAACTGTTTCAAAGTTCATTTTGGCACCCGACTGTTGTTTTAAGACAGACTTGAAAAATTATGAACCCATCCTTTAAGTTACAGTGAAACCACTGGAAAACCCCTAAAGAAACCCTGAAGTCAGTAAGCCTTTCAGTGGAACACTCTAAAGAATTGGAGCACTCTAGGATCCCTTTAAAGACCAACAAAGGCCTGTGAAACCTCCCTCAAATGTTTCAGTGGAGCCTAGAACCCACTCTTTGAATACTCACTTAACACCCATGAAGGTCCCTGAAACATCTACAAAACCCCTATGGAATGACCTCAGACCCCTGGTAGTCTCTCAGTAAGCACTGGAACACATTCACATTCACATTCATTTCTTAAATGTCTCAGAAATCCCCATGAAACTCAGTGGTCCCCAGAACCTCCTCAAAACCTGGGATTGCATTAAGGATCCATGGAACAGGGAAGCCAATTTGAAAATTATTATGTCAAAAGATACAAAAGAAAAGTCACTCAGGAAGCAGAGGCTAGTGACAGCTTTACACACTGACATAGTCTGACAACCTGATCATCATTCATGTCATTCATCATTCCAGCAGGACTAAGCCCCGTTGTTAAAACCTGCCAGTCCACTGCTGGACCGGCTTAAAGCTCCGAGAGAAATCCCTCACTTCTTAACCAGTCTGACCAGTCACATCTCCATGTATGAATATGTCACATTGTAAATCCTGGGACAGGGGGGAGCCTTTATAATCCACTTTTTAATCCTTAATCCCTAATGTGTCCAATCCCATAACCTGGCTGACCTGCCATGTTAGAAGAGGTTGACGAGATCAGTGTTAAAGTTAGACATTCTTTGAGAAATTCACTTTCTTTTCTGTAGCTCTGAAGCTTCCTTTGTGTGCTGTATGTCAGTCCTCTGCTTCTGTAGGAGCTCTACTGGGTACCTTATTACACTTACTTAAGATTTGATTTATTCTTAGTATTCATAACAACTGCTTGGTATGTGGCCTGAACTTAAAAAATAATATACAACAGTTACAATATACAACTAATTAAATATAATAGTATTTTGGGAGGTGTATTACAAGCAGTGATTTCCAGCTTGTTTAGTTTATTGGCCTTTGCTGTCTAATCATGATCCCTCATCACTGGTTGCATATGACCGTTCAATTCAGCAAAAATTTGGCCTGAGGGTATTTGCGTGTCTTCTCTGGTTTCCTTGTTTACTCAGGTCTCTATTGATCTCAATTAGTATACCTAATTAAATAAAGGTTAGGCACAGTATAAGATGCAGAATCATCCAGTAATTCAAAAGGAGAGAAAAAAGGAATTAGTGGAAAGCATAAAAAATAAACAGAATTTTTTTTGTAGAAATTAGACTTTTTACGACCTCTCGGATGAATCTTGTTACCCCTTGTTCCGGTATTGTTTTGAACAATTGTACTGAAATGCATTTGAATATGGATGATGTTTTTTGTAGTTTGGAACCATTTTTGAACTAAAAGAAATTAATTTCCTGTTGCCTAACTATGTTTAACCTCTTTCCGATATACATATTCCTAATAAACTCAATTTCAAGGTAGCTTTCATGACAAACATACAAAGTTTTCAAATGCTGATGTCCAGGCAGGCCAGACTGATGCCCTCTGAGAAAGGCAAAGCGTCCTGGGATACATGCCCTGCTGCCATCCCTCCCAGCCCACACGGTCCTCCTTTTGCATGATGGGAAGGATATCACTTAAACTGATGAAAGCAATACCCCCATTTCAGGGCATTAACTTGTTTATCTCTCAGCCGGTGATGACAGAAAGAGGAAAAGTTTCAAGCTCAGTTGCTCATTGTGGGCTGGGGAGATAGAGGCAGAGACATGGCAAAACAAAAGGCAGCCAGAGAAATTTGCATGGTGCTCAATTATACATTAGCGAACATCACTTGGCAATCTGTTCATATCAATTTAATTGGATTTTAATACTGCCTGTGATCTTGTTTCCTAATTAACAGCAGCGGCTGGCAATAAAGCAGAAGCATGCACCCAGCAACACCTTTGATCCGGGCCATATGGACTTGCTTGGAGCTCATTGGTAGTGGGAGAGAAAAATATCAGTCACCTAAATATGGGCCTATGACAAGCCAGCGGAAAGGGGACTTCAGTGTGTGTGTGTATGTGTGTGTGTGTCTCTGTGTGTGTGCATGATGTTGGTTCTTATCGTTGTTGAGCCCTGTGTGTGTCCACGCATGTGTGAATGTGTGTGTTTTTCTCGCCGCATGTCTGTATTTGCTGCTCCCTGCCCATGTGTGCATATGCATATGTGTGTGTATCTATGCGTGTTGGACCTTGGATGTGTATGTGTACATGCCCGTATGTATGCATGCATGTGTGTGTGTGTGTGTGTGTGTGTGTGTGCCTGCCAGGGGGTGGAGGGATCAGTGCGACCCCCAGATGGCGGATATCGCTCCTGCCTTGCGCCTTCATTGATTAATTTCTTCCCTGATTGGTTGTGATTACTGATAAATAAAACATGATCTGGGGATCAGATGCAAATCAGCTCGGGGGGAGTTGGGGAATGGTGTTGGGGGGTGGATGAGGGGGGGGGGTCTGTTGATTGCTTTTTCAAATCTGTTTATTTCTTGCCCCGCTGCCCTCGACTCTGCATTGGAGGGCAGAAGGAGGGTAGAACCCGTTTATGCTGAAACACATGCTAACTCAGGACAGCCTCTTTGATCATGTTCATCACTTTCTGTCTAAGACTTATTTATCCATTAAGGTAATCTAAAAATAATCATACAGGATCTCCAGATGACATAATGTACTAATAACAATACTGTAAGTCTGCTGCACTTTAACAGTTGGTTGTACTAAATGCCTTTGGCCATCTCTAAAGAACAGAAGGCCATGAGTATTTGTACTTTCTTTGACTGGGAAGATCATTTAATTACTTGTATATTTAACATGTGCTGTGTGACTTCAGTGCTAAAAATTGGTCACTTTGTTGATTTCCTTGGGTTTTGGGCTGTTGGCCAGAGGAAACAAGCAGTTTGAAGATGTCAGTTTAACATGGCTGAGTTAACCCACTTGTTGGTCCAAGGGCAAATGTGAGCTGCGGACCCCTATTAAATCATTTTTTGTAGTGTTTTGGATAAACACTCTTTATTTTCATTAATGTGTAACTTGTCAGTCTTGACAAAGGGCTTCAATACAAGGCTGGCAGAAAATACTGGAGCCACCTTAAAGGGACAGTTCAACATTTTGGGAAACACACACACACACACACACACACACACACACACACACACACAGATTGTTGGTGTGTTATGTATAGAGCTTGAGTCAGGAAGAAGGGGGAAACAGCTATCCAGTCTAAGTTGAAATTTCAATGGACCTTCCAGAACCTCTAAACCTCACTAATTAACATGTTACATATTACATTAAACTATACACAAACAGAAATGTAAAGGTTGAGCTGTGTGTTTATCCACTGCGCAGCACTTGTGTGTGTTATTGTTGGTTGCCGCATTCAGTCATGAGCACAGTTTTTGGTTTTGGTCTCTGTACAGGAATGCTGATAACAAACAACCTCGCTGGCAACCTCACTATGACAACAAAACTACTGCTAGCTGTATACAGTCACCAAAAAATTAATTCAAGCGGGTGACTCCCTCTAAAACAAACAAAAATCAATTAAACAAACAAAAAACGATTTCTACATTACATTACAAACAAGAAGCATACTGTACAGTGTCATGTTATGCAAATTAGTGATTTTTAGTATTTTTTTTTAACTTGGGACAGAGCCAAACTGGCTGTTTCCCCTGTTTTAAATCTTTATGCTGACCACATCCTTCAGGTACACTATCATTTTAAACAATGTTGCAACTTAGCACAAAACGACTGATACACAATGAATCTTGGGCCTGAATCGGAAAGTCAGGACCCCTGAGTGTCTGGGGCCCAAGGTCATTTGTCCACTTTGCATTGTGCTCCGGTAAATTGTGATTTTTTTCATTTTTTAACACCACATTTATTAAAAAAACAACACTGATTCGTCAAAAAAAGGAAAAAAACAACATGAATAAATGAATTGATAATAAAATTAATCATTATTTCCTGATTAACTTGATGTTTTCTTTAAATGTGTATTGCTGTCTTGGCCTACAGCCAGTCACATGATGGCCTATTGCTCTGGCTGATAAAAAGACAACCAAAGCCACTTAGGGATACTGGGATCATAGAGAGACACTCAACAATTTAAACACATATTCTCTATTGACATCAGAGGGTCAAATTAAACAAAGCTCAGTCTCCTCTCTATTCAGGTGCCACATTATTCTGGGCTGTGGAAACATGGCAGGTACAGAGGAGGAAGCTCCTGTGTGTCTTACTGGGTGCTTTGGAGACACATCGTCAGCCAGTACCAGCTGATTCAGCGTCCCCTGGAAGCCTGGGTCTTAATTTGGAAATCTGGGTCTTCTATGTGGAGAATGCTAATTTGTAATTAGGCAGATTAGCTAAATCTGGGGAATAGAAGAGGGAAAAAGATTATTGACTTATATAACAAAATAAACAATGCAGGTTCTCGGTTAAATAATCTTGGGCGGAAATCAGCTTGTTGGGAATTAGACGAGCGGTGTGGGTTAGGCAGCAGACGGCTGATGAGATCCACGCAGGGAGGAAGATCAACACACTGCAGGGCTATGGGGATGAACCTGCAAAAATTTCACTAATGGATGGAGCTTTGCTTCTGTGTTGATGTTGTAGCAGTGAATTGGTTATGTAGCCATTTGGTACTGTACAGGCCTGCCAAGTTAAGATAAATTAAGTTAAGCCTCACATCAGGGGATATGGGTAACTGAACTGACTTGCACAGCTGTGGTCCTGCTTGGTCAAGATTTTAGTTTTGTTAACATGTCTATGTGGTGTTTTCCATATGCTAAAAGACGTATCAGGAGTGAAATAAGCAGTCAAATCCATGGCTTAGCATTTACACTTTTAAACTACAGTGTACCAAGGACAGTATCAAAACCACAGATTCAATCAAGCAAGGTATCCTATGTCACAAATCTAAGGAAGCAGTCATTTATAATGAAAGATAATTACATGTAGAGTCTACCTCCTTGGGTTTTCCATGACAGCTAATTCTGATCTGCATGTAAAAGTAGCAACTCATTGATTTGGAAGTAAGCCATGTCCGACATATTGATGTTTAACCAAGTTTCCGTCAGGAGAAAAACACAATGGTCCCTCATCTCCTGATGAACATCCAGTCTTAGTCGGATCAGATCTATTTTGCTATCCAATGAATGAAAACTGACCAAAACGAATGGTTGGCCTGGTTGCATGAGCTGTTAGCTTGGCCAACAAACCAGCCTGCTGACCCCTCTCCTGCTTCCGTGCACACCACTTCCTCTTGCTTCTGAGCTGTTTTAGTCTGTTCTGCTGCATCAGGAGTTGCAGTCTGCTGAGTGCCACTCTAAGCTTTGATGGAAGCGAGGCATGCGAGTCGTCAATAATGTTCAAAAGTTCGGTTGGGCTGTACCTTCTTGGCCTGGTTGCACAGGTCATGTTATCTACACATTTACTCATGTTAAGAGAAGAGTCCTTAACACTCTTTACACCATAACCATGAGCCAGAAAAGCCCCTGCACTGCTGTGCGCTGCCATGAATATATTTGCATATTCATAGCTTCTGGAATTTTTAATGAGGGAGAAGGAGTAGATGTCATTTTAAGGATTTTAAAGCAGTAATTATACTTTTTTTGCTGAAAAATCATATCAGACACACAGTATTGTTCCAAGCACAGTATCTTTAAACATCTTAATACATGTCTAGAGAGGATCTTTAAAGAACACAACTATGGCAAGTACAGCAGGTTGGTCTGTAAACTATAGTGGATGCTTACAACAGACAGTTTGGCTAATAACTTTACCATTCACCATTGTTTTCTCTTCCAAATAAGTTTGGCTAATCTATTAGCTTGTTTACAACCTGTCAGACTGTCTGATTGCTTGTGCTTGTTGCCTGTTGGACCTATTTTTAGTGATGTTGTTGCATTCCAGGATCTCTTACCTTGATGAACATAGTGTTCAGTCAAAACTAATATAACCAATGACTGGACCAACAAAAACGAAACCCCTTTTGCAAACCCAACATTTTAAGCTTCACATTAGTAGCAAAGATTTCATTGTGAAGCTGCTACCCAAAATGCAACATTGAGATTAGCAACACTAGCTGTGCAATTAATCAATGTAAGTACACCAACATACCTCCAACACATCATTAAAGTATACACACTTTTGACTTAGCTGTTAAATGCTGCACATCTTGAATGAATGGTCATGGCCTGGCTTAGTGCAAGTATCCCCACATTATAGAAAACAATCCATATCAATTTAAACTAATCTTTGAGGGAACCCTTAGAGACTATTCACACTGTCAGTTTAAGCATTTAGCAATTAGAACATCAACATCACCTTGATGTTGATAACAAGGCACTTTTGGCACTATGGCTATATATTTTCTAAATTTAGGAACATAAAACTTTTTAACATGCACAGCTTTCAATGATGGAAATTTAATTTTGTTGAATGATACTAGCAGCAATTACACATTACACACACTATTTGTCTACCACTGCTTTTTCAGTAGTACAATACTAAAACAGTGAAATATCCCTTTAATATTGATTGCATCGAGTCTGGCAGACTGATTTTTATGGTCCAGTCAAAACTGTTCCTTCTAATTGCAATAATATCTGTTCTTTTTTGAGCTTTCCCTCTACAGCCATTTATATTCAATATCCACAAAATACATACACAGTTTGGCTTGCAGAGGATATAGTTTGCATTGTGTATCATGTACCTGAATCCAATCTACAACATGCACTTGATTTCCCTGTGCAAAGTTTAGAGGTTTAACTTGACATTATTATCCCAGTTTAGAGATGCCTCTTTATGCAAAGTCAATTAAGTGGGAGTAGAATGCTGCTTCGATCCATAGAGGGAGAGAAAAAGGTGTTTGAGAGGAGAGTGGGGAGAGATTTCAAATACAAACAAGCCCTTTAACAAGAGCACCATTGCAAAGAATTCATTTTAAAGACAATGCATAAATCTACATCTAAATTTGAAATCTCTCCCTCAAAATGTCATACTTCCAGAAGCCCATCCAGGGGTTCCCATCCTGAGAAAATAGTGTATTTTACATGATAAATAGTATCATTTTACAGAAGCCACTGTCTCTATACACGCATGTGTATCTAAAATGCACAGGTGGAGGTGTTTTTCTCCTAGTGAGGCCAGGCATGTGGATGAAACCCCTGTTACTCTGAATCACATGGATGGCGATGGACCCTTAACCATGAACACCATAGAGCTAATTACTTTCGAGCTGAGGGTGTATATGAATGTAATGTTCGACTGTGATTAGGGCTTTGTGATATGGGAACACTTCCTATAGAAGCATTTCCATCACAGAAAAAAAATTCTGATACTTTCAAGTTACATTGCTTGAAACATACTAGCAACAAATTACATAACATTAACAAAGCTATTTCTAACCAATCACTTGGCAGTCTTCTAGGAGGGCACAGCCAGGTTGGTTGAGTTAGCTAAACACACCACATGCTTTTGATTTGATATCAAAAGGTGGATTAAGATGGCAGAGACAAGCACTCATTCTGAGAAACTTTGTGCTGGCACAGAGGGTAATAGCTCAACAACAACCTTAAAGGACAGATTCATAAGATTTCAAGTGTGTTTTAAAACAACAGTCAGGTTTTCCTCGCTGTAATCATTCCTCCTGTTCATACTGGCTATTACAGTGAAAGATTCCCTTCAAATGTGCTTTCAGTGTAAGTGATGGAGGGCAAAATCCACAGTGTCTCCACACAGTCATTTTGTTCAAAAATGCATTTAAAAGTTTATCCGAAGCTTGTATGAGGCTTCAGCAGTCTGAGTTAGTCACATTAAGTGGATATCTGCCACATTTACAGTCTTTTTAGCATCCAATGCTGTCTTAGTGTTTTGTTGAACAGTGTTTCCCTGTTGAGCTGTGGTTGAAGTATAATAAGGAAAAGAGGGACTTTGGCATTAAAAAGACTGTGACGTTGAAAGATGTTGTGATGTTGGACATCTGAAGCCTCATATTAGCTTCAGATAAACTTTTGAATACATTTATACAATACAATACAAGACTGTGGATTTCAGGCCCCATCACTTACATTGTAAGTGCATTATGAAGTGATCTGCTAATGGTCAGTATGAACAACAGGAACAATTATAGCAAGAAAAACCTGTTTCAATGTTTGGGCACCTGACTGTCATTTTAAGACAGACTTGAAAAATCTTGAACCCTTCCTTTAAACATCAAGAGCGCTGGTGAATAAACTGTGATGTGGCCTCTCCTTGTTTGGCGATGCAATAAATCATAGTCCCAAACAGGGCTAGTCTACATATATACTAGTATGAGTGCTGTATAGTATATTGTTAATACTCCTGAAAACCTGTGCCAACAAAGATGGGAAACACTACAAACTGCGTTTATTACCATAAGCATAATCATCCGTTAAAGGACACAGAATACAAGTGCACAGTCTAATTCACTCTCAAATTTAGTAGTTTAATAAAAGGCAGTAGCAAACAGAAAGGTCTTCAGCTGTGTTATGGAATTTTCCATATTTAAGATGTCACACTGTTCCTCTATCTTCTCCTCGCAGGAGTTAGCTGCATGTTTTGTCTTGAAAAGCAAGAGCATTACTGGCAAACCAAGGCCAGAGCGGGCCCTTGCTAGACAACACAAACAAAAGACCTGAGACTCAATGCAACGTGACTTGAGGTCACAGTTTTATGTGTTGAAACTGATGAACCAATTAGACCAATTTCTCATATTGTAGGCCAATCTGCTTGGGTTATAGACTAGACTCAGACTTTCAGAAAGCAGAATGGAATGAGACAGCATCTGGGTTACACAAACCTGGATGCTCACTGTTTACGGTTCTCCTTGGTCAAGTAAAAACACCAATCAAATGTTCTCAGCCTAAGTCATCAAAAGAGTGTGCTTCTTCTGACTCCACTGAAACTGCCAACTGTAGCTATGTGGCTTTTGAAATTCAGGTCTGAGTCCATGACTACATGAAGATTGCTGACTTTTAATTGTTCTTCCTTGGCTCCAAAAACAATTACCCCAGTTTTGTTTTTGTTTAATTTAAGAAAATTCTGGCTCATCCAGTCGTTGATTTGTTCAATGCACTTACTCAGTGCTTGTATTAGACCATAGTCCCCTGGTGATAAGGTGATGTAAATTTGTGTATCATCTGCATAACTGTGGTAACATATTTTGTTGTTTTCCATGATCTGAGCGAGTGGGAGGATATAGATGTTGAACAGAAGAGACCCCTGAATGGAGCCTTGGGGAACTCCACATGTCATTTTTGTCCACTCAGATGTGTAATTATCTATAGACACAAAGTAGTCACTGTCCTTTAAGTAGGATTTAAACCAGTGCAGTACAGTGCCAGAAAGTCCCACCCAGTTTTCCAGTCTGTCTAATAATATGTTGTGGTCAACCGTGTCAAATGCGGCACTGAGATCGGTAATACTAATACTGTTATTTTGCCACTGTCAGTGTTTAGGCGTAGGTGTTTAGGTGTAAGGCAGTGGAGAGGAATCAGACACAGAGTCACATAGACACTAAAATGTCTGTCTAAACGATAAGATATAAAACAGTCTAATGCAATGCATGATATGCCCACCCAATAACGTAACCTCTTAATCAGGATATGATGGTCTACTCTGTTGAACGCAGAACCGAGGTCAAGTAGCAGTAGTACAGAAAAATCAGCCACATCAGAGGACATTAAAACGTCATAAGAGACTCTCAGAAGAGCTGTTTCAGTAGAGTGCTGTTTCAGAAACTTAGAGTGAAACTGATGATAAATATTATACCTCTCCAATGCAGCAGTGAGTTGCCACAACCTGCTCTATTTTTTTTTTACAGAGATGTTTAGATATGGGCTTATAGTTCTTGGGCAAAGCAGGGTTTAAGTTGGATAGTAGCATGCTTAAAATAGGAAGGGGCACATCCTAAACACACTAAAGAGTTGAGAATAGCTGATACAGCGGGGCCAATAATTGGCAAAACTTTTAAAAATAGAGAAGATAGTATTACACCCATTGAGCTAGAAGATTCTTCACATTATACCTTTAAGGGAATCTTTACGAACAGAAATAGTGACTTTTAGACACATTTCTTACACTGGGACAATTCAAAGTGCTTTACAGAGTAATAAATATACAGCAAAGATACAAGATTTACAATTAAAAAGTGCAAAAGTAAAGGCAAGATATGCAAAAGTAGTAGACTAGTGCAGATCAAATCAAGAAAGATAAAAGAATACAGCATATACTCCCACTGTTAGATGCACAAATAAATTATTTTTAATTTATTTGTTTATAAAACAATTAAAATGAAGACTATTTAAAACCTAAGCTGAAAAGATATGTATTAATAAGCAGTGTAAAATAGATAGAAAGCTTTTAGCTTTGACTTAAAAGTGGTTGGAGTCAGGGCTTGTCAAATATCATCTGGGAGGTTATTCTGGGTCTGTGTTGCATGATAAAAAAAAACGCTGCTTCACTGTGTTTTGTTCTAACTCTTGGGACAACCAGTAGGCCAACCCCTGATGTTCTTAAGGGTCCTCAAGGGTTTATATGGCACAAGCCACAGAGATGTATTTGGGCCCAGAGCCACAGAGTGATTTGTAGATGAACAGCAAGATTTTGAAGTCAGTTTTCTGAGTGACTGGTAGCTAGTGTAAGGATTTTAGAACTGATGTAATGTGGTCTTATTTCATAGGTTTGTCAGGGCCCTGGCAGCGGCATTTTGAATAAATTGGAGTTGCCCAAGAGCTTTTTTTTCAGTCTTGTGAACGCACCATTGCAGTAATCCATTCTAATGGAAATAAAGGCATGGGTAAGCTTTTATAGGTCGTGCATGGACATTATTCCTCTGACTATTGCAATATCTTTAGATGGTATTAAGCTGATGAAGTTGCTGATTTGATGTTACTTACTGGATAGCCCAATCCAGAATAACTCTAACTAAAGATTTCAAAATTGACTCTTAATTTGAGAAACAGGGAATCAAGGTGCGACCTGACATTCTGTCTTTTTTCAGTGCTCGAGAGAAAATTATTTCTTATCTTTATTTAGTTGAAGAAAATTGTGGTGCATCCAGTAATTGATATATTTGATGCAGTGACAGAAATGCAACAGGTCCATAGTTACCCAGTGTAAGTGATATGTATGTTTACATGTCAACCATATAGAGATTAAACAAGAGAGGTTCCAAAATAGACCCCTGTGGAACACCGTAAGTCATGACCTTCTGCTCGGACACACAGTTTCCAATAGAGACAAAGTACTTTCTGTTATGAAGGCAACACTTCAGTACAGTATGATCAAGACTGCTCCTTTCAGGAGAGACTTAATGACTGAAGTTTCAGGCCTTCAAGGGAAAATGCCAGATTGGAGAGAACTGATAACTATAAATATTAGTTCTTTCATCAGGCTGCTCAAAACTGTTTAAAGAAGCTAATAGGTAAAATATCAAGGAAACAGATGGATGAATTGAGATCGGAAACAATTTCTTTGAATGTTTTGCTGTCAATGGGATTAAATTTTGTCATGCCTACCAAGTTACGTCTATGGTGATGATGTTTTTTTTGTTTGGCATTGAGCAGATGATAGTATGTCCGATGCCTTGAGACTTTTCATTAAAAAAGGATGCAAACTTGCTGTGTTTGCTGGTAGAACCTAGTTCCTGGGATATTGGAACCGGAGGGTCAGTTAACCTGTCAACGGTAGCAAATAAGAGTTGTTACTGTTCTTGTTGATGATCTCCGAAATAAAATGATTGACTTGCACTTTTTAGGTTCACGCTGTAAATATGTATTTTTTCTTTATAGATGTAAAAGTGAACCTGGAAGTTTGATTCACACCATTTTCACTCTGCTTTCCAGCCCTCCCTTTTCTGGACCCTTACAGAATGAGAGTTTGTCCATGGTGTCTTTTGATTACTAGCGATGAATTTAACCTTAGCAGGAGCAATGACATAAATTACATTACAAATTTTAGATTGAAGGTGTTCAGTAGATCATCAACATGATCGGATGGCTTCCATAAAAAGTGCCCTGGTATTCTCATTAATGTACCTTTTTTTTAACAGTTTCAGATCTAATGTTGATTTTTGGTGTAATAGACAGAACAAAGAATACACAGAAATGATCTGATAGAGCAACATCAAACACAGTGACATTTGAAATGTTAGCAATAACTAGATCTAGAATGTGTCCTCTATTATGGGACAGCTGTTTTACATGTTGAGTCAGATCAAAGGTGTCAAGTATGGGGAAAAGTTCTATGGCATTTTTTTTCACTGACATTGTCTATGTGTACATTAAAATCACCTGCAATGACTACCGAGTCAAATTCAGTGCAGATAATTGAAAGCATCTCAGTGAAATCATCAAGGGAATGTGGAGAGTATTTTGGTGGCCTGTATATGACTATATGTAGAATACATGGAGATAATTGAATTTTAATTTTTTATTCAAAGGATGAGAACTCTCCAAATGATAACTTCTTACAAAGGAACATATCCCTAAAAAAGTGACAAACACCCCTCCTATATTGTCCTCTCGTACTTCAAACTCAAACATGAAATTTGGTGGGGTGGACTCAAAAAGGACAGCATTCCCATTCTTGGTGTCCAACCAAATGTCTGTTAATAGCATAAAATCACAAAATCATTGATTTCAAATCAAATCAAATTTTTGTAGGATTGGCAGATTTTACTGTGACCTGCTTATCTTATCTTTGTCTTGACACTGTCGCTATTTTATTAGGTAGAAGGTAGTCCTTACTGCAAGGGGGAACTAGTTTGGTTTGAGGGGAGGGATTGGTTTCGCTGATGGTGAGCTGAAGTGATCAGCAGTGGATGAGGACATGGGATAAAATATAAGGTGAAGGAGAGTTACATATTATGTAAAATAAATTGTCAGTTAAAGGGAGTGAACCTAGGCCATTTGGCTGGATGCCATCATGATGGAAGAAGGCTGGGCATTTCCAAAAAGGGTTAAAAACTGTCAATAAAAGCTATTTTGCGAGCTGTACAGCTTAACTGCAGCCAGGTATAGAGGCTAAGAGTGCAGCAAAATTTACCCACACTGGAGTTGAGTCTGGAGATGGGGCTGGAGATAAAGATCCGTTTATTGTAGACTGTGAGAGAGTTGAGGAGTTTGGTGAAGTCATGTTTTAGTATTTTAGAGGTCTCAGCTGGACAGGGAAGTGAATGGAGCCATTGATTATAGATGGGGTGGCTTGGGAACAGAAATAGAAAGGAGGCCAGTGCCAGGCCTAAAAGTGCATAATCATAGATTAGCGACCAGCTATGGAGGGTAGCAGCTGCCAGCAGGGAGGTCTAAGGCACTTACACTAAGGGGCTCCAACCCTGAGCCCATAGCATTGATACTGTTTGAGTAGAGGTGACTTACACAAAGGACATCAAGCAGTGAATCTTATATGACCCCGCAGGTGGACCTGCTGTTAAAATTAGGCTTCAGTTGGTAGTCGGTAGCTGGTACTGTCTTGAAACCCCGGTAACTATAGTCCACCATTGGCTAGTTAGTTCCCATGCTAAAAGGTTATTCTAGCAGCAAAGTTTGTGGCAGGCTGTCCTGACAAGGAAACTTGTAATTTAAAATCTGAGCATCTGTTAACTAAAATCTTTTATCTTGTTAAAACAAACAACAAGGATCTTAAAGTGTAGTGTTAAATGTGACTTAAAACTGGATTAAAATGTAATTTTATGAGAACTTCTGACAAACAAAACACAATGCCAATCTGTATTAATAGGTATTAATAATATGTACTAATATTGACTGAGAACAAATATTGTGATTTGTTTCTTTTCCTAATCACCCAGCAACTTTAGCTGTGATAACACAAAATCAAATGTTATTAACTGACTTTATTATTGTCTTTTCAGGGAAGGACACTTCACTCTTCTGTTTCAGTAAAACACATTTGTTGTCTGTTCAAATGTTTGATTGAAAAGAGAGCATTTCCAGAGGATGAATAGAAATGTTTTCAAACAAAAGCATCCCCAATAAAAAAAAGCACAAACTGCAAAAAACATTTTTACACTTTTTTTTTTTTTTTTTTTTTTTTAGAGATTTTTATTACATATCATGCTGGTGATTTAAAAAAAAAAGCCCCACACACAAAAAATATCTAATTTTAAAAGTAAAAAAAAACATCACAGGGTGCAATATAGACAAAGAACGCAGAGTATATAGGAAGTTAAAGAACATCCGAGTGGTGGTGAGCATAATCTGTGTGTGAATGTGAGTGTGTATGGGAGTCTCATTGGATTAAAGGTCTATTGTACTGAGGTAAAAACCCCCAGGGGCTTTCATTTGGGGACAATTTAGGGTCTTTTCTTTGCAAATGAAATTATTCCCTTCCGTTGGAATGTGAGATTTTCATAAAGACACTGTTTTCTCTCTATCAACTGCGCGCAGCTCCATCTTATTGTTTGCTATGTATAAGCATTGTAATCATAGGTATAGCTATTGCTCTGAGTTTTGGAGCATCTCCATACAAGCTAGCATCTTCCAAGTGTCAATAGGAAATCTCAGTCCTCTTTATCAACATGTAGATTAGAATATATTGAGTGCCTAAACCCTCACTTGCATCCAGCCTATATAAGATAGCTCATGGAGAGATGCCATAAAAGCACTGAGAGTAACTGAGGGAATATTTCTCTCAATAGCGTGTGGATCCCGTGCAGTATAGGCTGGTCACAACAGGCCGCCGTTCCTCTGAAAACAGACTGGATTTACAGCCTCCGGCCTTACAGTTATATGTCAGTAAATGTCATGCATAATGCTGATTACATGTTTTTACTTGAATGGACATATAGTATTCAATGCACTTCATATCTCCTAATGTATCCTGTCTTTAGAGACGTTTAGAATCTAAATGCATATAGTTCACATCCACACAGGTTGTGGTTCTCATTCTATCAAATTCAGCATAGAGGTCTGCTTATTCAGCTCCCTGTTACCTGCTAAATGGTTCTAACTGGTGCCGCTGCTGTTCATTTGGGTGCCCTAAGCGTAATTGGTGGTGACCCCCCACCCCCCTCAAAAACAGAAACAAAACAAAAAAATCACACAAATATTTAGAAGTGCAATCTTCACTTATTTTCCTTATAAATGTTACAAATAGGAAACCAGAACTACACAATAACAGTATATATTTCTCTAAATCTAAAAATAATAAATAAAAGCAGCACATATCACCCCACTATTGATATCCCTCCACTGGTTCCCAGTTGTTGCCTGCATCAAATTCAAAACCCTGACACTCGCTTACAAAACAGCAACTAAAACAACTCCTGCCTCCCTGAATTCCCTCATTCAGGTCTACGCCTCCTCCCGCTCACTACGCTCTGCCAATGACAGGCGCCTGGTACCACTACTACAGCATGGCCCTAAGTCACTGAGTTACCAAATTGTTCAATCCAGTCCCTCTCAATCTTGAAGAAAAGACTAAAGACCCAGCTCTTGCCCAGCAAACATCTCTACATTGCCTGTTGGCATCTACGTCCTATCAGACTCAGACTATTCACTCCTGACTAGATTCCTGCTTGTGTTGTATCAGCTCTCAGATGTAGATCGCTTTGGATGGTGTTTGCAGAGAATTCCACTAGAGAACTACAGAAAAGGAAAAACTAAAAGCCCAACACACACACACATACAAGTAATTAACAATAAAATATACCAAATAAATATAATTTCATTATCTGTGTGATTTTGTGACAAGTCATTTTGTGGACACTACACTGATTCAGTTAATGAATATTTCAGTTCCCCAAATTATGCAAAAGCCCATTTTTTTTCCAAACTAAGTGTTGTAGTATAACCAACAGAAGACCATTGATATATGAAGTGATTTTAATATTAGCGTTTCCATCATCACAGTTAACAATAGACTATAAATGCACCGTGCAACCCAAGCTAGCAGCTAGTGTTAGGGTCAGCTCCACCCTCTAATTCAAATATGGTCACTCAAAATGGCAAAGTCAAGGCTTCAAAATGGGAGTCCATAATCCAATGGGTGACGTCACAGTGGCTACGTCCATTTTTTTTGGCTACAGTTTATGCTTATAACTGATTTATAAAGAATAAATAAATGATTTAATAATTATTAACAAAGCCATTATAAAGGATGCCTAGTTAGAATATAGCACTGTGAAGCCCATACCCTTTAAAACTAACCGGGCTGAGGTCAGAAACATCTCGGTGCCATTTAGCTAGCAGTCTATACTAAATACAATGTAATTGCATTTCAACATTGTTTTGTTATACAACAGATGGAGAGAATATGGCTTAGCTAATGTTATATGTATGTAAATGAGTAGATCTAAGGCAATAAATCAGCCAGCGAGCGGTAGTGGCAGAGTCTGAGGACACAACAGGATTGAGTTTGAGACCAGAGGCATCTGGATCCGAGGCTCGATTTGAGCGCTACAGCCAAGCTACTTTATTCAGTTCATATCGAGTACTGGGACTGATAAAGACAACTTCTGCTGGTTCACTCTGCTGAGAGAGTGAATGTGAGACGGACAGTTGGTGGAGATAGTAGTATGGGTTATATAGGGTAGTGTTGGGTTTTGGTTGATGGGATTTAAAGAAAACTGTTGGGTCTGGAGGTGTGTGTGTGTGCATTTGTGTGCATGTTTTTGCTGTCTGGGGCTCGGCTTGGCTTTTGGGAGTGAGTATTGGCTTCTTCTTTTTGACAGGCCCTGTCCGTTGACTAGGGATCCTTTTCTCATTAAGCCCCCTCTCCCTAATCCTCCCTCCCGTTTGAAACCCAGTCCACACCTCTCCTCCATCCAGGAAATAAAAAAAAAAAAAAAAAACACTGTTTGTCAGAAGATGCTCTCACTCTCTTTGCCTTAACTCTCTTGCTCTCCCTCCCTTCTTCCTCCTCCACCCCTCCATCTCCACCTTACCCTCTCCCTCTCTTTCTTTCTTTTCTCTTTATCAATGAATATACCACTCTTGACACTAAAGACTTAACATCAAATGAGCTTGGAAATCCATTTTCACACTTTTGGCTGCCCATTCCAGAGCTTTGTTTTTTTTTTTTTTTTTTTTTTTTTTTTTTCTATTTCAGAAGAGGCGAAGTGGAGAGAGGCTCACAGACTCAGACTTGCCTTTGTTCATCTGCCCTCTGGCCCTCGGTGCCCGGGCGGCTGGTACCACCGGGAGACGGCTAGAGGAGATCAAACGGGCGGTGGCGAGGAGCGTCGGTACCTGGCCCCTGAAGATGCCCCCTGGCACTCGCAATTAAATCACCCAGCTCGCAAAAAAATTTCCTAGTACCGTCAATCAAAATAATTTACCCGGGCACGGTGGCTTTCTTAAAGGCACACTGCTGCTTTTCTGACGGGGCCTGTCCACTTAATTTCAAAGCTCTTTATTCAAATCAGGGCCGAGGAGGAAGTGCCGGCAAGCACCGCAACCGGGATTCTTATCCTCTAGCCTGCAGTTGTCTTCAAAAATAATGTGAAGGAGGGAGGGGGACGGAGGGAAGGAGATAGAGGAGAGAGAAAAGAGGCGCCCGGTGAGGCAGCGTGTCATTTGAATAATATGCTGGACACTTTCAATCTCCCGGAACATAAGAGGGAAGGTTTTAATGCGCGGGGTGCAAGGAAGCACACATAGTGCCCCTGGTCGCCTCGGTAGAGAGCGGTTAAAAAGATGTATGTTGAAGTCAGATGGAGGTTAAACTCAAAAGTTGAAGTGACCAAAGAAACGGGTTGAATTTCGAAAACAACACCAACTGCTCCTCTGTGTGGATGTGTTCTGTGTGTGTTAATATGTGTCCTTTCTGCTTAGGCTTTAAATATTCATCTATAATCATGTGTTATCCATTGTAAACATAAAAAAAAGACAACAGTAAACATCCTAGTTGCTTTCAGTGACCTCAGTAATGTTTCTTTACTTACAATAACGTCTTGGAAATTAACTGGAATCAGTTTTCCATCTGTTAAATACACTTCCCCGCCATCCCTTCCCATTTCTTCAGGTGTTTGCAGCCTTTAATCAAGCACCGACTGGTGAGCGATGACTGACAAACATCTCACAAATGCATCGCGCCTTAGAAACCAAATGCGGCCTCCCCTCCATTCATATTACCTGTAATAAGTGACAGCATCTCGCCATTCACCGGCTCTCCTGCAGCCCTCTTTGTTCTATGGGAAGGACTCTGGCCATTGTTCTATTATACTGTGTCCTCATGGCATAAATCACAAGACGTCATCCGCCTGTACAGATGCTTTCTCTGAGAATCTTAGAAACAGCAGGGTGCATCTTAACGGCTTTTGTGTTGGCCTGACAGACAGCAAGGTATTGTTACCTGATTTAGACAAAGGTGGGTTTTCATGTTTTCTGTGTATTGTGTGTGTGTGTGTGTGTGTGTGTGTGTTTTTTTTTTTCTTCTCTTCCTCTGGCTGCTAGAGAACATGGAAGCTCATTGAGATTGCCGAGTTGGGTGCTCGAGAGACCGAGGGGAGGACGCCAAGCTGGTGTGTTATTCCGAAAAGCCGGCATCTCGAGTCAACATAAGCGTGCCTTGTCATCACCTCGCTTTGCATATCAACCTCCTTGAACGCTTGCGTTTTATAACGCGCTCCGAGTCTGCAAGACAAGTTTCCCAGTGACCTCTCCTTCGCGTCCTCACAGCCAGCGAAGGAAGAGAAGGGAGTGGCTGTAATTGATGGGAACATTCCAGGCTTGTGGGCAAATACCCCGGGGGGGAAAAAACTTGAAATAATGACCAAAATATTTTTTGACATGTTAATTAAATGTCAAACCACAATGGTGAATGCACTGCAGATGGTATACTTTCAAAGCAAGGTAGAAGTAATCAGATTCTTTGAGTCGGTCCCTTTTTCTTACCGTGAGTGCCTTCTCTCTCTCTCTCTCTCTTTTTTTTTTTTTTTTTTTTTTCTTCAGGAGGAAATAACAGTGCAGCCAAGCCTGCGTTTTTCTTCTCCCTGCGAGTAACTATCAAAAAAGAGAAATTCATCACTGACACGGAAAACAATGAAATCTGCAGTTCGGAGACTATTTTTATCTAAATATACACTTAAATACATTTAACTGACCAGGAGGGGAGTATGCAGTGTCTTCCAATAAACCAAGATAAAGCACTGCAATGCTACTTTGATTTGAGCGTCTTGGAACTGAAAACAAAATGGACTCTTCTATAAATCATGATAACGCCGTGACTGCAGGGAGAGAGAAAGAAGGGGGGGGGGCGGTTATTCGAATGCAATAAGAGATAAAAAGTAGGGCGTTTAAAAAGTGAACTCCATTGTCATGGTATGGGGGAGAAAGAAAAAAAAAAAAAAAAAAGGAGAACTCTCGAGGTGAGAGCGGTTTGCATACATTGGCAAGAGATTGGTATGTGTGTTTGGGAGGTTGCCAACGGCTCGTCAAAACTGAGTTATGAGCTTTTAGAGAGGTGGAACTCATGAAACCAGGCTGGGCCCTGAGCGAGTGCCCCGGGGCACCCCTTGGCACAGACATCAGAGTCACTGGACAAGGCGGTGAGACAAAAAAAAAAAAAAAAAAAAAACCTGTCTGTGGTCAAATAAAAGACATCAATGTCAACCTGGCTCCACTGTTCCAGCTGGGCGTAATTGACTGCACGGCCCATAATTACAGACGTAAACGGCATTTCTTCAAGAGGTGGACAGCTTTGGAAATTCTGCACCATTGACTGAACAAGGAAATGATGTGCAAGTGGACATAAATTGCACTTTGTAGCAGCAGCTCGGCGTAATCTTTGACAGACTGAACAGAGCATATAATAAAAAGCCCCCCTTCCTTAGATCATGTCAGTGCTTTAAACAGGTGGTTAGAAACTGTTGGCAACTACTCAATAAACTCAAATTCTTTTTTTTTTTTTTCTTCTGTCCTTACTTTAGAGTGAATCCATACTGAGGTAGCAAACATAGTACCTTTTTAGCCTGAGGTAGTGAAACTCCATATGTGTTGGTATGTATACAACGGAAGAAGATGGTGAAAGACCTGTTGTATCAGTAAAACTCGTGTGAGTCTGAATCATGTCTCCATGAGCGGGAATGTTCACTCAAAACAATAGATTTGTACAATCTGAGCAAAGCTTGGTTCCATCAGATTAGAAATTTTATCACATTTATACACATAAACCTAAACCTGGTGATCCAGTTTAGGGTGAAAATGTTTACCTCTGCCCTGCTTACTACAAGTTGAAGTAAGGACACAGTTCTAGTTTGTGGGAGGAACGAGTGAGGTCACAGGTGCTGCAAAATGAAAAGCTTACAAACAGCACACCGTCACGCTGCGATTAGAAGGTGTTGTTCGCTTTTAAACCACTCTCCTTGAAGCTGTGCGCAGGGTATTCGAGATGAGATGGTGAGTCCCCATCTCTCTGTTCTACGATAGCTTTCAAAGGCTGGAAGGGTGTAGGGTTGGGGAGGGGGGGGGGGGGTGCGAGAGGTGTGCATGTGTGTGTGTGTGTGTATGGGTGGGGGGTGGTGGTGATGTTGGGGTTGCTTAAATCACGTCCTTCTGAGGCGAAGCCCACTGTGCCTTGATGCCTCAGAAAGGGCAGGGTTGCTGAAGCGTGTTACTAATTAACAGCGAGCCAAAACACTAGTGTGCGGCCGTTAGCACAGAAAGAAATCAGATCTCTTTGGATTTTTGTTACTCATTCCTCCTTACGAGGGCTCAATCAAACACATTTAAGGCACCTTGCTGGGCCAGTTACACTCCAATCTATCGCGGCTGTGTGGATCTATAGCGCTAATAACATTTGGGGTGTAATCATGCATACGCGTATATTTTAGTCTCCCTTCAATCGGCAGGATGGAGTTGTAGCAGCTAATGTATTCACAGTCAGACCAACTGCCGTTCGCAACAAAGGGGGGGGAAAGCTGGACTTGCTTGAGTAACCATAATAATTGGAAAATGATTTTGATAGCCTGAAACAATCTAATATATTACAGAATTTTATTAAAATAATATCAAATCAAATTAACTGCTATTCCATAATGAATTAGGTAACAAGTTAGGCAGATATTAATCGCTATCCCCTCCCTTAGGCCAGAGCAGACTGGGAGAGAGGATGAGGGGGTGATGAGGGGAGGGGTGTGAGGCAGGATGATGGGAAAGAGGGATGGAAGGATGGAAGGAGTGAGGGAGGGAGGGAGGGAGGGGGAATAGGGGTTATTAACTTGGCTCTTGCGGCTTGTTAGAACTCAGCAAGGAAGGCAGTAAGTAAACTCCTCCAGGAGGTCTAAGACTTTTCTCGCGTCTTCCTCCCTCTGTTTTCTGCAGTTTCATTTGCCGTCGTTTCATAACAGTTCTCACTCTTTCTTGCAGAGGGGGGGGGGGGTGTATCTCTGGGAGAAAGGTATAACAGCCGCAGCCCACCTACATCCTTCCCAGGCAAAAGTTTGATTGGCTGCCTGAAACAAGCCCCCTTAAATGGACCTGTAATTAGGCTGGCGTGCCATGACTTCATACAGGGCTGCTGTTACTCACTGTGGCTCCCCTTACTGGCATCTCTGTGGATGCCTATGGGGGCCTTTGCAGGCCCTTCATCTGGGCGACGTGGTTTTTAATCAAGTCCAGGTCCGAGTCCTTTGAAATCATAATCAGATGCCTGGCTGGCTGAGCCGTGCCAGATATTTAATGTATCAGGCCCGTGCCAGCTCTCCCTTCAGCACGGCAAGTCTCCCCTTAATTCCATCACGCCAATCAATTACTGCGCTCACGGACTCTGGGCCAGTGAAATAACCAGTTGCAGTACTCGGCGCGCGAGCTTAATGCCGTCTGCTCTGATATTATGGCTCGATGCAGTGTTTTCACAGACCCAACCACTGACTTTATGAAGAAATTACCTAAAGACTTTAGAGGGAGAGGGATGGTGAACTCTTTGCCCCTCTTGCATTGCTGTGTCTGCGGGGATTAAAGGAGGAAGATAACCAAAAGGACGGCATTGCTGATGACGTTCTCAGGAGTGGCACGAGGCTGACGAACCCTTATCCTGAGCTACCGTAGCACTAATAGATGAGGCTTAACCTAGTCCAGAGGATCCAAGGGTTTTGTCAATTTAGGATCACTTTACCAGGATTTCAGCGGTGTGGCAGCGTGGATTATCATTTGCGGCCTGCGGCACGACGGGGGTATCTGCCCCCGAACCCGCGATAATGGGGGTCTGCTCTCCCAAAGGAGATAAGACGAGCTACTTATCGAAGACATTGCAGGTGTTCGCAAAGTCAATTGCGGGTGAAAGGCGAACAACTAGTGGGGATTTCGGCGTCGTGTGAGACGCTCTCCCGTCGAGCCGTCTTCCCAAAGAGGCTTCAGATACAGGAAGGAGCGAGGGAGGTGGGGGAGGAGGAAGAGTCCTATGCTGACAAGATTAAACAAGCCCCCCAATGAAGACTTCGCGGTATCACACGTCACAGAGAGGCAGAATTTTTTTTAGGCACGTCGTCAAACTTCCCAAGGAGAGGAAAGCCCAGCAAGTTTTCCCCGAGAGCTGGGAGGAGGTGTGAATGGTGGAAGCGTTTGTTTAACCTGATATGTCCGCGAAGAAATCCCTCCTTTAACCGCACTTCAATAAAGATCCGAGGAGTTGTGAAAGACACATCACCCCTGACACCCACAACCGCCAGCCTCCACTCCCAGCCCGAGGAGAGATGCCAAAGAAATACAAAACAACCCACTTTTTTTTTTATTTTTAATTACTAATTATTTCAGGGAGGCTTTAATGGCTTTATTTTAGCTGTCACAGTCATCAGAGAGAGAGAGGGAGACAGAGCGATGGAAAGAGAGGAAGAGAGGGAGGCAGGATTAGGTTTCTCCTGGGGAAAGCAGGGAGGAGGGAGGACAGCTCGTTCCTGATCCAGGGGGTTTTCAGGCCAGGGGGGCGACAGCTGCACTGTCTTTAGCCTGGATTTGAATTTGAATTCTATCTAACGATGCAGCGCCGGCGAGGACTTGGCATGGCAGTCTGCTAATCTCCCAGACACAAATGCCTGGGCTTTTCTTGTGTGCCCTCGCCGAGATTTGAGTAATTAAAGTTAAATTGAAGGGAATAAAAAATATCCTTCTTGTACCCGGGCTGTCTTGCTAATGCCAAGTGTGAATAGTCAGGTTTGTCCTCAGAACTATAATCCCCAACGCTATTTCTCTTCTCTTTTTCTCTCCCTCTCTCTCTCTCTTTTTTTTCCTCTCTCTCTCTCTCTCTTTAAAAAGCTGAGGTGCCGCCAAGTTTTCGCAAGCTCTAAAGACAGTGATAAGGCGAGGGCGAGGGCCACAGCCTTTCATCTCGCAGGCATCTTTAAGAAAAAAAGGGGAAGAAAAGAAGTGGTGGAGGGAGGGAGGGAGGGAGGGAAGGTGGGAGGGAAGGGGGAAGTCTGCAAGGAAAAGTGGAAATGGCCAACTGTTCGAGAGCGTCCATCATGTTGGAGGAATTGGCTCGAGAAGTCCAGACTTGTCGGAGTTAAGAGAGTTAAGCGGGAAGACAGTGCTCCCTGGCAGTCGGTTAACCCTTCACTCTCCCTTGCAGTGTGGTTCAAAGTTGGGTGCATGGACTTCAAAGAGTCCTTAAAAAGAGTTCCAGAGGTCCCTAAGGGTGGCTACGGGGGGGGGGTCCCAGGTGAAATTAGCGGTTCTTTAATTTTTTTCTGTATTTAAATTCTTTAGAAATAATCCTCATTAGAGAATTCAATGCAGACAATTCTACAATTAAACACGATTAGTCAGCAACAATGAAATCTTCCCAAATGGGACTAAATCTTATTAAATGGGTTCTCGGTCTGATACTTGTCTATGTCTGAGTGCAAGAAATGAAACTCATGACAGAGGGTATGTTAACATGTGCACTGGTATCCAGGTTTTGAGTCTTATCCTGGTTCTCATCATATTCATGATTGTGTATACAGATATTCCTAAACCTCTATACATGATTCTGACATTATCTGGGTTTCAGAGTTTTTTTTTTTTCTTTGCGTCTTTGCTTTCAGTCACCCTCTGTCGGCGGTTGGGGAACTTTGGTTTCTTGCTGCTAGGGTGTTCCTGTGTTTGGCTTCTCTATCTGATTACCGGTAACTGAAGACAAGATTTGATTTTTACATTAATGTTGACATGTGGATCATCATAACATAATCACTACTACATAAATCAAGCCAATGATGCATTGGGACACATTTGCCAACAGTGACTACAGATCTGGATCAAGGTGTTTAGACACACAGTTCTTATGAGGCTGGAATTACGGTTCTCCAAAGACACAAGTGAATGTCATTGCAGGGTTGTGTAGAGAAGGGTAATACATAATGGTGGGTTACAGTGACTTACAGAAAAGCCAATGCACATGCCTCATAAATCTGAATGCATTGTGCAGACCTGAACGTCAAGCAAGCTGATTGTTTGATCCGCTTCCTGTCAGCAGGCAGCTCCGGCTACCATACTGGGATTTCTCAAAACCACAATAAGGGCTCATCCAGGTTACTGAAACTAGGATATGATGTTTACATGCACATAGACACATAGCCATAATACTCTAAAAATCTCATTTTTTGGGGTGGTATGGTTGGGAATGAACACTTATCTTAAATCATAAATGGGCTTGTTACTCGGGGCTTTATGATCTCAGGAGCTTTCAAGTGCATCTCACTCTGCCTTTATCAGTGGATGGAAAACTCGGTAATACTCAGACCATGAGATGTGGTTGAAAGCCGCTGGAAAAGCTAGTAAGTAGACCGATAACTATAATTTACAAAGTTGAGAGTGAACTGCAGTGCCAAACTAGATGAGATTAGATAAGAGGGTTAAATGAACATATGCGACTGTTTTGAACACAGTGTCTTGGTTTAGTTTGAAATAAAAAAAAAAAATGTTTAAAAGTTGAATGGATTTCTGCACAAACAGAACAAAAAAGCAGAGGATGTATCAGTAATAGTAGAACCTGTTGAGAAGGTAGATTTTTTTTTTTTTGAGAAAGGCGAAGGGCAAAAATAGAATTTATGCAAAAATATGAATTTATGCTGAATATGAGAGGAATAAATACACTACATACAGACTGGGGATGTACATGCATGCACATTTAAATGCATCAACACCTGTAGCCCTCCCCTTGTTTCAGATTTATTTCCTCCTCTTTCTGTCTCTCTCTCTCTCTCTCTCTCTCTCTCTCTCTCTCTCTCTCTCTCTCTCTCTCATAGAATGGGAACCTCGCTCATCCTGAGCCTCCAGTAGGTTTGGTGACGGATCAGTCATTACAGCAGGGACTGGCGACGCAAACTGAGTCAATAGAGGAAGAATTAAGTTCTCTGTGGCCATCTGTGTGATGATGATGAGGAGGAGCTGCCACCAAATTAACCTGGGACTGTATGGACAACTGCTGCAGTGTGTGTATGAGCGTGTGTGTGTGTGTGTGTGCAAAATTTACAGCAAAGTGTTTACAGATCAGTGTATGCTTTACAGTATGCGTGTGATGTGCAGTAGTGCCTGCGTCAGTGTGTGTGCGCAGGTGACAGTGTTTTCTTGGCCCCTTTTGTTTCCTCTGCTGACTCACAGGCCAAGCTGCCTGAAGATAATACCTCTGGAATGCCTCTCTCTCTCTCTCTCTCCTCTCTATTTTTTTCCCCGGTAATTGGAGAAATGGGAATAAAACTCTCGTCTGTAAACCGATTCTTCCATTTGCCATCCTCCCGTCTACCTCCCTTTCCCCTCAACTCCTCCTTTCCTCCTCCGCCTCATCCCTCTGTACCCCCTTGAAAACCATCTCCTGCCTTCTTCCACTTCATCGCCTTCGGCATGTTCAGATCACTATGTTATTAATGTGCTTACCATATCCGTGTGAATGGAGGTTTTGCGTTTGCCTAACTGATTGTGGGAAAATTATCTCTGGATATACAGTACCAGTCCAAACATTTGACTGGTTCTGTATGACAAGGCTCGGAAATAACACCTTTATACTAACTGCAGGTTCTTTTGATCAGACAGTTCCTGATTTAAATCACATTCTGACAGTTTTAGACGTGTACACAGGCAACATTTTGTGTATCACTGCTTGTGTTTAGACATTTTAGAAGTTCGGCTTCTTTCGTTAAAGTTTTTTTTTTTTTTTCAAAATACAATATCAAAAAACCAAACTATTGTTTTTCAGCAACAAAATTAAAGTTTTGCACAGGTGCCAGCATCAGAAGACTTCACACAATTCCCAGTCTGATGAGATTAGTTCAGTCTTGATTTTTTTGGCCTCTTGGCCACTGACATGTCACTTTATAAAGTTGATAAAGTGTAAGCATTGACGGCTACTATTTACACATACACAGAGAAAGGTTAGCATTCATTTGTAGCGTTGTGTTCCTGGGCACCTGATGAGTGTAAGTCATTTACTCTCCTCTTAACTCTGTTTTAGTCTTCAACAACTGGTGAGAAAAATATCTCTCTTTAGCCGCTAAATGCTCCACTATGTTCACCAGCTAATTGATAACTTTATCTTCTGCTGTTTGCTGCTGACCAGCTATTGTAACAGTTTATGCTTTTGCTATACAGCTGCCTGCTGTAAGCAATATGGATGAATGTTGAGAATCAACCAAATAAGTGAAGTTGGAGTTTGTAACAAAAACAACAAGCTGAAAGATGCTAAAAAAGCTCACAAGAACAAAAAGAAAGTGTGAAGTCTGGTGATGATAATCTGGATTTGTCACCACAGGTGACACTCATCTTCACATTACATGAAGTCATTTGATCCATTGTTCAGATAAAAATAGACTTGTGCAGCTTTAAGGTGATCAGGACACAGTGAACTTTCTTGCCTTAAGCTTAAGAGAAAGTGCTTAAAAAAGTCAAACTGTTAGCTAGCCAACCAGGCAGCAGTGTTACTCAGCAACCTCACTAATGCTAAATGTTAATATGTGACCAAAAACCACAACTACCAAGTTACTGCTAGTTTTTCAATTTGTAAATTAGATCCCTGAATAACTCTGGAGTGGTTTGAGGCGAGAAGGTGATCTGACATCAATCCCACCCAACTATAAGGTGTACCATGCAGGTTTGAGCTAAGCATGCTGGGATATGGGTGACTGAAACCATCAGTTGCTAGCAGCTAACTGGAGAATAAATCAGGGTCTGACCTGGACTAGTGCAACAAAGTACAATGCAGTTTTGATTGGCCAGATAGGACCTTCTTCCTCCTATGTATATGTTCTAGCTCCTGTCCCAGACACATCGGACCAATGAGAGGAGACAGTGTAGTGATGCATCTTGGTGCACTTAGATTTTTCTTTGTGTGAAAAGAAACAGAACCAAAATGTGAAATGCACCAAGTTTACCTACTGATTCGGACCGCAGCGAAGGGTTGTTGGTTTGGGCTTACAGCTCACTTAGCCTCAGGGCTCCCTAGAGTGTTAATAAGGCCTTGGTTGGGTATCATGTAACCGTTTTTTTACATTTAGTGTGGTTTCAACCAGACTATTTATTGAAAGCCCTCATCATATTTGTCCTGGTAGTCTCTCCTGTCATAAATCACCTGAGGGCTCTCTTCCTCTCTCTCAGCTCCCCCCTTCCCCTCATTCTTTCCCTCTACTCCTCACTTTCTCCTCTTTCATCGGCGCTGTCATTCCTCTTCCTCCTCCCGCTCACGCCTCTTCTGGCTTCGCCTCAAAAACCTTGATCTCCCCCACCCATCACCTCAGCCTGTCTCTCTCCCCGCCTACCATAATACACACACACACACACACAAGACACACACAAGACACAGCAAGCGTACCTGCCTGGACACACACCTGACACGCTGGGGTTTGAAAGGCGAGCCTGCAGACACAAATAAATGTCTAGACACAGTGACCTGATGGCCCACCCCCCCCCTCCCCCTTTATCTTCATTTTCTTTAAATGTTAACTGGAAGCTCTAAAGCCAACTTTTGGAGATAGTTGAACAGTTTTAGAGCTCCTCTGCAGGGATGCAGCGGTCTGAAACTGCTGCGTATTTTTTCCTTTAACCTTAACACGTCAGCTGTAAAACAGTTGACAACCCGGACAGTAAAAAGCTCCAAGCATCCATGTCGAACTTTACAGCAGATAAACGCACACACACACGCTCGGCACCTACGTCATCTGTCACTTTATGTCCACCACTCTTCCACGGCCGTGGTGTCTATATTGAAATAGTTCTCCCTAACGGTCTGTAAAAATCACACACAGAATCAATGGGTGCTTATTCGCCATGTGCACCCTGGATTACAGTTTGATATTACAGCCGAGACTGCAGTTGTGCTGTATTGATAGGCCCATACATCAAACCTCCTCCAGACAATCGCAGATGGCTAATTGGGACTTTTTTACGGCCTCCCAGTTTATGCAGGGATTTTGATATAAATTAACCACACAAGGCACCGTCCCCTTTTCAGGAAGCTTTACTTGGACGGGGCCTCATCTGATGAATACCTCCTTTTTTTTATTGGCGCAAAGACCTCCAAGGCTTCGGTGAGATGGAATATTGTTTTTAATACGTACCTGTCTGTGGTAATTAATTACGGCTTGCTGTATCGCCTCCAGTCAAACTCAGAAGAAAAATCTCTGCCTTCATCTCTCGGCCTGCTTGTCTCTCTCTCTCTCTCCTTCTTCCCCTCCTCTTGTTTTTTTTTTTTTTTTTTACTCTCCTGTTTTCTCTCCTGTGTTAGCCCGCGCCTCACCCTTCCTCCAGAGTTGGGAGACAGTTTTAATTGCAACACGGAACACGACAAAAGGGACAGGTAGACAGGCTGGTTTAGGGTTCTACTGTTTCAAGGGTCAACGATAAGTTTCTCAGTTAACTGACTGATATGCAGATTTTAAGCTGCATTACCCCTCTGTCATATGAAAACCATGTATCTCCAAAATGTCGACTTTTTTTTTAGATAAACAGCTTTGTTTGATGGTTGAATTTATCCAATCCACTATATGTGGAAAATCATACAGGGCTGCACAGTCAAATGTGGTTGCAGCCCCAATATGCAATTTAAAGAAACTGTATATACTGTGCACAAAAATACACAAAAATCAGATCAGATAAGATCAACTGCAATAAAAACAAATGAAAATGTAGCAAAGTGTCGGGCTGCATCAACGTGCGCTTCCATGTTCGAGTAGAGACAGAAGAGAGTGACATACAGTGAAACATGAACTGCACTTTATCAGTTCGTTTCACTTCCCCTGACATGACTAACAGCCAACTGACTGTTTCTAGTCTCTCAAAGACTAAATGACTGATGTGTTTGCAAATGATTGTACCTGAAATCTTTTCAAGTGAAATGCCTCTTAATCAGCCTTGATCAGCGGTTCCTCCTTTCCTCACTGCTTTCTTTCTTTCATCACTTCTTCCTTTCTCTTTGCGCACCAACTATCATCTAGTGGAAAAAAAACAAAAAAACATTCTAGTCACTTAATAGCTTCAAATTTCATTCAGCTCAGTGTCAGAGATCTAAAACATTAAGGTCTCTGAATTCACACTGTACAGTGCAAACTGTTTTTCCCCCTTATTATCATCATATAATCATTTCAAAGCCATAAAGGCAGCATTTCTTGTGATCATGAAGAATGTTTCCTTGTTTTTTTTTAAATTGCAATTATAGTTTCCAGAAAAAGTTTATTATGGAGGAATCAATCAGTTATTTCCACATGGTCATGAGAAAAAGACCACGTCCATCTACATCCTCTCAGGCTTCCTGTCACCCACTGTGATCACATTTCTATCTGGAGTGACTGAGACTCTACATGCTGTGATGAAGAATCACCTTCACCTCACAGGCTATATGTGTACTTGTGGTGATGATCCTCCTGCCCACCCACAGTGATGTTTCCACCCGTGCCGATGGTTCTACCTGCAGCACGGTGACGTTTCTGCCCGTTGTGATGTTTTTCTAATTGCAAAATCGTGTTCACACTGGACACATTTGAGCTGACATTTGTAATGACCATCACTAAGTATTGTCTAATGCATAAGCCAGTAGACAGGGAGGTATGGGAAAATGAAGTTGTGCAAAAAAATTCCTTCACCTTGCCAGCAGTGAGTCTGTTTAGATGTCAATGTCAATATGTCAATATAATATACAAATGAAAACTGAAGATGAAAAAAAAAAAAAAAGTATTTGATAAAAGATTAAATAAAGTTCAGATGTCTGATAGTGGAGGCAGATCGGACAATAAATGAAAAACACATTGTAGTTTTTTTGGTTTGTTTCAGAACTAGGAGAATATAAATTGCTATTAAGAAAATATGAAATAAATAATCCTGTGTTCCACAAAATTCTGTATGTCAAGTGCAAAAACTTTCGAGAAAATAGTCCAATGTTACACTGACCTCTTTCGATTGGCTGCTGCAGCCTGTGGCCCTGGCGGTGTGCAGGAATTCAACTTTTTCTTTTGCACTGATGATTTTTCAAGCCATTTTATTTCAGAATGGTCACACTATGTTTTGCCAGTGATTCTCTGCACTGAGCACATTTCTACCTTCACTAATCATGCTGTGACATGCATGCAGTGAAAACATTTTAAACCCTGATCATGACATTCTGGCCTGAAGTGATGCCATTTCTATATATACTGCCAGCATATGTTCTCTGTTATGCACTGTACATTTCGTCTTGGCACACTTTTGACTACAGTGTGTGTGTGTGTGTGTGTGTTGTGAGCATTTACACCTCACATTGCCATGTGTTTTTCTAGATCAGAGTTTAACACCAGGTGTGAATGGGGCCTCAGCCCCTGCACGGCCTGGTCCACTTATCCTCCACATCAATAGCATCCCTCCAGCCAAAATCACCCCTTTACTGAAATCACCTCTCGCCTATTGCGCTTTCACATCCCAGCTGCCATCAAACACACACACAGACACACACACACACACACACATTATAGCCCTATGCTGTGCTGCTCTGTTTAGGCTCTGTGGTTGTTTTTCCAGGTAGTGACACCGCTCCGTGTTTAAATAACCCCCCTACCCACCCTCCTCCTGGATAAAACACCACCAGCATCCTCTGATCCTGTCTGGACTACGGCGAACAGTCTGGGAGCACGGAGGTGTGGATTTAGAGCAGACGTTTTTTACTTTACTGAAAATCTATAGTGATGTTGCTCTGATCGCGGTCACTTGGGTTTTGTTATGATAGATTATAAACCAGGGAAACTTTGGTCTTTTGATAAAGCTATCCTTTTAATAATCTTCATGGGGAAATGTATCTGCTCCAGTTTAGAGGCTAGTGTCCCAGTCGAGAGCCATAGGACATTTCTTAATAAATAACAAGTGAATATATCCAAACCTGAGTTTGAACATAACCTTGACCTAACCCTCCAATTCTGAACTAAACTAACGGTCAGGTGACTCCTGAATGTAGGCGTACCTCTGGCTAATGTTAGCAAGCCAGCTAAGAACACACAACACGTCAATAAAATCCTCTGGAAGGTCCAGGCTGAGCACAGAAACCACACTGATATCAACCCTCCATTAATCCCAGTAAAACCACAAGCATACAACCCCCACATGTAAAAGTAATGGAGCATTAACAGGATTAGTAACTGTAATATAATGACTGGGTTTCAAACTGTAGTCCCTTACACTGCTTGTCACCGGAAAAAGTTATCACATTACTTTAACATGTTACAAAGTAATGTGTTACAGCCCCAAACTCTTTCCTGCCAAACAGTATAATCTGTGGCCTTCGTCTTCACTCATAATACCATATATTAAATGTAAAAAAAAATCCCTGTATAACCTGTGTGCAAAACACACACACACACATTCACACACACACTTTCTTTCTTGTCCAGGTGCAGAAAAAGTATAACTGTGATTTATGCCTCTCAGGGACTGGCAACACTGTTGAACTCTCCTTTTCAAAATTTCCAGTTTATTAGAAACAGTACACAGTTCGAGCCCCAAATTGGCTCGTCTTCAGGTCCAGAGGAGTCAAATCGTTACCAATCAAATGGAGATTTAGTGAAAGTCCTCTCATGTTTTCCTTTTATTCCTCTATGGGTGAACTTTTATTTCCTCTCTCGTGTTATTTTCTCTTTTCCTATGCTGTCGAAATCCCTTTTTAGTCACCAATTCATGATCTCGCCGCGTTCTCATCGACGATCTTTCGTTGACGAGCCTTTCGTTCCTCTAGCTATTCTGTCCTTAGATGATCTTTAAATATCATCGCAATCCTACTTTACTTTGTCTTTCTCCAGACCTTCAGGATGTTTTTCGGGAGATTTCAACTGAGAGGTTCCATCTTCCTCTAGCCGCCTTTAAATCCATCACTGGAATCTACACTCCAGATGATGCTGTCCTATCACCAGTCCTCATGAGGCTACGCTTAATGAAGACGCCTTTCATCATCGGATTTTTTTCTCTGTTGCCTCAGTAAATATTGCTACACTTCCAGCTGATCTCTCCCTATAAAACTAACCACAATAACCACAAATTAATAATCAAAAATCTTCCATCTTTCACCCTGGCTGGTACAATCTCTTCAGATGTCAAGGTCTGCTGTAAAATCAATGTAGGGATTTAAAAGTCCAGTTTGACCCTCTGAAAACTCTATAAATGAAAAATAATACATAGTCTTACATTTCAGAAATACAAGTGAGACCCCCAGTGCTTAGGTAAATCTTAATTTCCACCTCTGGATGTCACGCAGTAAGAAGCAAGAGTGAGAAAGCAGAACATTGGGAGAGATTTTGGCTTGTTTAGTCCATGATCATTGGCTGAGTGTCAGTATTCAGATTGAGTTTAACCGACGCTGTGTCGTGCCGTGCTGGTGCCAATGTGGGTCACAGCCGTGAGAGATACTTTGCATGATGGGATGCAAAGTGCCGGGGTGTCCATGCCAACGTTTTATTGATGATCCCGCCACAACTTAAATCTTAATGAGATCTTTTTATGTGTTTTCCAATCTCTAACAGGATTAAGAGTCATGCTGCAACACGATGACTTGCCACTCAACATGCAATAGATATCTTGTTTGTAAGTCATTATTGAAAAAAAAAATATATTAATCTCACCCCAGACATGTATTATGTGGACCAGAATAATTGAAAATATTCATATGTACCAATGTAATTTCCATCCACATAATCGGCTGTGTTGATTACTGTGATCCCAGCCATATGCGAGGATAAGGCTACTTTTAACTGTAAAGGGATTTAACATGTTGGATTAGCACTAAGGCAAGGATCTTTGGCAAATTACAAAACATTCCCTAATATTTTCTTCATTTGCGGAAAACTGAACTACAAGGATCGTCTCCCGTTAATGCGACGAGCATGTGATGGAAAGTTTCAGGGTGTTAGTCGGTCAAGGCAAAAACAAACAAGTGTGTGTGACAGCGCACGATTTAATCCCTGATTTTAATTCACTAATCGTTATTCAAATTAGATTCCCAGAGAAAAAAAAAAAAAAAAAGGGAGGATATATTATAAATCTATTTTGGGCGTATTAATAGTCATTTACAATGCATGGACAAAAGTGGAATCACTGCTTCTAATTTCTCTATTTGCATACGGGCATGAATGCATCAGTGCATGGCGCAGTATGTTGGGAGCATATGTGCATTTAACAGGGTTTTTTTTTTCCACCTTCCCAGGAGTAAAACTACAGCAGTGGCTCGCCTGCAAAAGGAGCAACTCTCCAAGTTTATATCCTTTCTTTAAATTAAGTAAACTTGGTCCACCTGGGTTCATAAATCCAGCTCGGAGACCTGGAGCGGAGTGCCTTTTCTTCCCCTCTCTCCCCCTCTGGTCAGTGGATTTACCGCGGGAGTAATAACTGTCAGGCCAAATGCCTGGTAAAGTGGCGGACAGGAGCGAGTGGAGAGGGAGTATTTATCACGGTATTGACTTTGTGACTGCCGTGTCGTGAACTCTTTTGTCATAAACTGGAGCAGCGCTGCAGATCGATCCGAGGAAAACTGCTGTCAGCTCGACTCCCAGCGAGCATTGCTTTTCCTACAGCCACTTAGAGGGCTGATAAATGCCCTCCCCCCTCCCTCCTCTTCCTCTTGCTCCTGCCTGCCTGCCTGCTGCAGCTACGAGAGTATGGCCAGGCCGCTTATACACACACACTCACAGACCTTACTGCTACATCTACACACAGTTCACATTCACTTGTGAGAATATAAACCTCTCTCTCTCTCTTTCTCTCTCTCTCTCAAACACACACACATATACACACACATGCACACATAAAGCTCACAAGAGGAAAAAGTAGGAGTATAGAATTCTGTCATTCTGAATCAGGAAACAATTCAAAGGCTGTTAAAAATCTGAGGCCTTGCTCAGCTGGGCGAGCTATGAAAGTGGACAAACTCTGCTTCAGTGTGGAACCAAAATTAATTTTAATATGGTCTTAAATATTTTCAAGGCTTCAATGTGTGCATATAATTCCTTCACTTACTTTCAGAAGAATCTGTGTCAGCCAAGATAAATACAGATTTTATTAAGCAGAGGGGCCAAGAAGAAAAAAAAAAATTACATGAGTGTGGAAGCTTTTATGTGGCTGTAATGCAGTTCAGCGATGCTGAGCATGAGGAGTTTGATGCACCAGCTGGCATAACTGTTATACTTTCTATACTTTAAACAGTCAGTGATGAAAGACTCATAAAAATCCACACAATACAAACATAAAATAAATAATTTAAAAAACCAGGAATAGCCTACAAGATGTGGACATTTTTTATAAGCAAATATTGATATATACAGTATAATACTCGGGAAGCAATTCCAACATAAAGAGTGGAGAAATGACATCTTGTCCCGTTGCATGACCTTTTTAGTCAAGGTGTTTAAATGCTTTCCCTCATTTCCATCTGCTTTAAAAAAGCTCATTTTTCTGTGCATTTCTGAAATAGACAGAAAAAACCACTCCCACCATCCACTTGTAAGAGGTCAAAGGTCACCAACCCGGAGACAGTGGAAGACGAGAAGAGAAAGATCAAGGACAAGGAGAACGTTCACATTCAAAACCTGAGACTAGAGCTGAACAGAGGCATAGGTTTACCATCCCTCCCCATATACAAACCAAATGATCAGGGTTCCATATTTACATCACATGATGAAACCTGAGCAAACTCTATTGTCAGGGACCAGGCAGTAAGGCTCAAGAACACCAGGTGTCAAAAGCAAAAATAGTAATTAATTACAACTTATATAAGTTTGTTATTTAAAATACAAAAATAGGAAAACTAAGGAAGAATCATTTAAAAACTAGGGCCCTGAGTTAAACTAAATAAGCAGTAACCTATACTGAACTGAAAAGAACTGGCCTAACAAATGATACAAATAGAGGGTTTATATGGACAAAGGCTAGCCTACTGACGCATGGGTGGAGGGGTGGGGGTCGGGGGGTGGGAATAAACATTTAACTCTTTATTTCAAATTATCAGTCTAACTGCCAAAACAAAGAGGCCCCAACAAACTTTAAGTCCCGAAATAATCAGATTTAACTGGGTCCAAGGAGGAAACTCCCCTCTGGCACACCCAGTTGGCCTGTTCTACTTGCCTTGTCACTGCTTGCATCAGTATACGAGACCATCTTTACTGGCACTGTTTCTTTTGGCTGGGGAAGACTTTCCAGATCCATGAAAAAGAACAAAAGGTAGAACATAATTTAAAGCAGGTAAGAAACATTAATGACAGAGTGTGCGCAGGCGAATTAGCAAATTGTCAAAGTGTGTGCCTTTTGAAAACACAGCACTGATCAAGCTTGTCTTGATAAATCTCTCTGTATTTCACAGTATACAAAGTTTTTTAAATCTGGTGTCTGGGGAGACTTTCCCATGCTGGTACACTGGTAGTGATACATTCATGTCAACCAGCAATAATTGGATTGCCAGAGCTGAAAGCCGCCCATAGAGCATGCACACTAGAGACTTCCACTGGCCAAACTAGCTAACTTCCAATTTAGCCCTCCACCAACTTGACTATTGAGCTATTTACTCACTGCCTGAAGACAAAAATTCTTCATTGCAGGTTTAACTCTATAAAAAACACTGCTCAGTGTCAGCCAGTGGTGTGGCCGCCACATTCATTCACTAATGAAGACTGTTGGACCTGATTCAAAACTCCAGCAGTGGACGTCAAGAGTCCTGTTGAGTTTGGTGCCATATATGTCAAATATTATTTCAACAATAGCCCCTTGGTGCATTTGCATGCTTTAATTATCTTTCTACATACTAGTTAACAGTGTTAGTGGCTGAGTCTACAGGATTCAAATAGTTTATCCAGAATTTCAATTGTGCATGCACATACATCACCGTGATGCAGAGGACAACAGCTGGTGCTGGACATTTGACATGAGGTCAATATTGTTGTGCTGGGCAACAGCTGACTGTTTTCTTTAGTCTTCTTTATTAAAACAGGCTGACACAATGAATCCTCCTCACCCCCAGTTAGGATGTGCTGTAAACAGATACAACTGCGGCTCCTCTTCTGTTGCAAGTGGTCCCTCAAGGCATGTTTGCTGCCAGCAGTGGTTGATACTTAAGTCCTTTCAATCTTATCACCAAATGAGAATATTGAATCCATATTGGACAATTCTGCAAAAGACAGAATTATGTTCAATGACACCGTTTTTAAAATGCATGCTTTCGAGAATCCGCATATGGAAATTACGGTATGGTTAAAGCAAACATTAATTGCATATTACACACATAACACATTACGCACATTCCTAGGCATAGATAAAGGACACACTACTTTTTGCATTGGCACTGGACATAGGTTTTGAAGTTTGGAATCGTCCAGTGCGGATGTAAATTCTAGGGATACTGGGCTTGCCATAACCACAGCTTGTATTCTGCATTTCCCAGAATGGTCTCAACAAACCACAGAGAAGGAACCTGAACCTTTTGGATTCAGCTATGTATTGCTCTTACAGTGGAGATGGACAGAGCAATAATCGTAAGAGGAAGGATATGAGAATGAATTTACCTCTTGGATCTCAGCTTTACCCACTGTTACCAAGAGTTTTCTGTTGCTTTTGGATTATCTACCACTCCATGTTTATGATATAGTCATGTTATCTGAGTGGACAGAGCTGGGTGTAGCCTTCAGAAATGTGGTCTTCTCTAATTCAGATTATTCATCATAACACCAGAACTGTATCCCCAGAAACCAAACATGAGGAGCTTGACTAAAATCCAACCAGATATCAAAAACTGGACTCTAACCTCATTTTGATCACAGAGGATGATGAATCACTGGCAGTCACTGATGCTGTTTCATTTCCTTTCCTGCTTTAGGACAGTATTAGGCTTTACTGTGTATTTGGGAATACAGTTTGTTGGAAAGTAGTCTAGCTCCACCAAACAAAAAATCTAGATGGCAGTTGTACTTTTCATGCTGAGTGACTAATTGCTGTATTCTTCATTACGGCCATCTGCATATTCATAAACATGACCTCTGTTTTCTCTGATGAGCGCTTCCTGGATTGACACTCTTCAGTTTGGTGGATGTGGAGAAACGGGCCTGGCGGCTTGAGGACGGCGCAGTCTACAATGGAAATTACAGTGACAGCCTTGGGCTGAAGGTCAGCGAAGAGACCGGAACAAAACAGTACAAATTTCCTCTTCTTTTCATTGGTATTACAATGAGAACCAATAAGATGCCAATAGACTCAGGGAAATCATTTGCAATACAATACTGTGGAAACACTTGCACACTTAGTCTGTAAAGGGGTTTTGTGAAAGGGGAGATACACCTGAGATGCTCTGAAATGAGCTTGACAAGCCATTATCAACTTGTATATCTCACTGCAGTGATTACTCTATTTTTGTTCCAGCACTTATAAGTCCCTATTTGCTACCTAAGCGCCCTATATTTACTGCCCACCATTTTATTGCATGTGCATATTCTACATGTGAAATTAACAACACTTATTGCCACTGAACAACACTGAAATGTCCACACCTAACAGTGGTGACACAATGATGATTCATAAATGTCTGAACTCTCGTTTTATTACTGTAGTGTTTATCATGTAGGGAATTGTGTTTGACAGAACTTGTCCATATGGCCAAGAACAGTCGGAATGTCTTCTTGTTCTTGTTCCACCTTTTATATCTCAATGGCTTTGGGAGCTGACTTATTTGAACGCTGGGTAGGCAAGCATGAATTTTACATTAAGCAGTGGTGTTAGCAAAAGGCAGCCAAACCCACAGCTGTTTAAGTTTTCACTGTACAAGTGTTATTGTATCACAAAATCTAGTTTTAAAATTGTAAAAGTTTAAATTTAGAATATATGGTTGATGTATAAGAATAATGCTATTTTTTTTTTAAATTTCTCTGTTGTTTTTAGAGATGTGAAGGCTTAGGTTAGCTCCTAGCTAGCAGGCCTCACCAGCCATTGACCTGCAATTTTCTGCTACTAAACTCTGAAGTTATTGTGGTTGGAGTTATCAGGATATGTCCTTCAACTCCCACATAAAACAAATTTCAAGGACTGACTTTTTTTCACCAAAGTAACATCCTCCCTCTCTCCATCTGTATGCACTCATGTACCATTAATGAATCTTACTAGCTTGGCTTCTTCCCCGGAGTTTTTGTGCTTTCTTGTCTCGCAGGTTTCTACGCAATATGGATCGTGAGCTTCCGTGGTTCATGGCTGCGGACTCCATGCTGCCCTGCTTGATGCCCATGCCTTCTATTATCATTATGATTATTAGTCATATTTCTGTTATTATTGTGGTTGTTGTTGTTATGGTTATTATTGTTGTTGTGCTTCTCTATGTTTTTTTCTCTCCCTCCTTCTTTCTCTCTCAACCCAAGCGGTCAAAGCAGATGGCCACCCACCCAGGGCCTGGTTCTGCTTGAGGTTTCTTCCCTGTTAAAGGGGAATTTTCCCTTGCCGTTGTCGCCAAGTGCTTGCTCATGGGGGAATGTTGGGTCTCTGTAAATTAAAGAGTACTGTCTAGACCTGCTCTATGTGAAAAGTGCCCTGAGATAACTTTGTTGTGATTTGGTGCTATATAAATAAAACTGACTTGACTTAAGACTGTAATATTCCCCTAATTAATACATAAAACAAACAGAAATGCTACATTTCCATCACATTTGACACGTGGTTTTCCATCATTTGAGGTTTAACTGGTGCTCTTTTAATGTAATATTGCTGTGCCCTCTTCTTCTACAATGGTTAAATGGCACCAGGCTTGAGAATTAGCACCACTACTAGCTGCTTATCTCAGTGCACCCACATCTTAATATTTGCATAGCAGCAGTGGAAGGAAATGTGCATAATTTGCATTTTCTTTTACTAATTTTAAAGAAATCTTTTAACATTAGCATTACATTTGGATGAAAACCTGTTTATTGTCACTCTCTCTATAGTGTTTTAAGCATAAAATATAATTCTTTTTGGAAGACAGACTTAGATCTCATCGTCAAAGTCTGATATTTCTCATTGCCTGTTTTTGGCTGAAGAGAGAATTGAGGTAAATGTTTTTATTGGTTACTGAGCATACAGCAATGCTGCTTCTGTGTGTTTTTTGGCTCCTTGTATGTGCAAATCTTCCCATACTTAAATATCAATAAGCATATATAAGACAAAGGCAATATAGGGTAGTTTCAATTTTATCGTAGGTTCCACTCACTAGCTTTTTCTGAGGTATTCAACAGCATCTCACTTTCTTCATCTCTCGTCTGTTCAGTTGTCATGGGGTACAGTGATGATTTAAAGTGATTTAATCACCTGGGCACAGCTAAACCGGTGATGTCGACAAGAATGCTTGTACCAAATGCTAATTTAGTGTGTTGTGTCTTCCTGTTCTCTGTACTCAGATGTTTCCACACACTGCCCAGTATGCATCCCTTCATCCTCAGAATTCTACCTCTAAACATACTGTACTGTACTTTTCATCTACCGTTTGTTTCTTTTGGTCTTTGGTCTTTTCCTTACTCTCTGCTCATTCTTTCTGTCCTTTTTATCTGTTCCCGTGCTACTCTTTTGCTTTCCTCATTTGCTTAATTTCTGTCATGTCTTCCTCACCTTTGCTTTTCATCTGTTCTTCCCACTTTTTCCATCTTATCCTTTCTATTTTCCTGCTTCCATTTACCCTTTCTTTTCTTTCCCGTGGTTCCCTTTGTTTCTTTTCCTTTTCTCACCTGTACTTGCCTTTCCCGTCTCTTTTCATCCCTTACCTCTTTCTTTCCTCTACTCCTTTTTCATGTTTCTCCTTTTTTTTCTCCTTTTGTTTCCTTTCCTCTTCTTTTCCTTTTCTTTCTTTTCCTTCACTCTCTTTCCCGTAGGTCTTTGGTCCAGATGAATGAGAAATCAATAGTGTCTGTGTTGACAACCAGAAGCAGTCTGAGTCTAAAACACACCTAGGTGATGGATGACGACAGCCACAGTGTGTGTGTGTGTGTGTGTGTGTGTGTTCCTGATGTTGAGCAGACACTGAGTCCTTGACCGTGACCCTCCTGCCTCTCCTTCTCCTCTCTCTGGGTTCCGGTTGGAAGGGTTAGAGGTTCAGAGGTCAAGCCAAAGCAGCTCCCCTTTGGAGTCTGGGGCTCCTGGGAGGGTCCTATGGTGAGCTCAACCTTTGACCCATCCCACAGGCGGGTCAGAGGGGTGGAGGAATGTGAGGATTAATGGAGCGGCATTGAGCGAGGAGGAGGAAGTGAGGACAGAGACAATTCACCTGTCTGTCACTCTGTCCATTCATCTGAATTGCACCTCGTCTTCTTCCTGCACATATGAACTGAATGAAACGCAACAAAGAACGTACCGTAGCTCCTCACTGCATACCAGGATAGACTTTATGATCAAGTGTTGGAAAGTGTTCAGGTTTTTTTTTGGTATACTCGTCCAAACCTGCCTCGTATTTTTCCGTTAATCTTGTGTTACATTAGTCTACTGAGGCTCTGAACACAGCCCCCCCCCCCTCTTTGAATATGAGGAACTGCGCTGGAAAAGTCTCAACATGGATCAGTGTCCTGCACCGGGTCAGTTACCTGCAACAAGTGCATGTAAAAGGTAAAAAAAAAAAAAAATCAAATCAATTTATGGGCTTCAAATGATTAAGAAGGGGCTAGGCCGCAAATTAAAGTAACAGGACAAAAGGGGGGGGGGAACTGAAAAGTGGAAAGTTAATTAAATTTTGGTGTTGCAGTCTTGTTATTTTAATCTTTACCAGAGTTTTCCAGTCAGAGCAGTCAGTGAGAAAAGCAATTGACTACTTACATCTCCAAATCTCCAAATTGTAGTTGAAGAGTTGCCCAAAGTAAAAAAAAAAACACAAACAACAGACCTGATGAATGCAAGTATTCAACTGACCACCCCTGATTTATACACAAAAGAATATTTTGCAAAAAACATTTGAAAAGAAACTATGTATCTGCATGGATCATGCTCACTGGCCTAAAAAAAAAAGATACAAATATGCAGCAGAATAAGAGATACCACCTTTTATCCCTGTGCATTCCTCTTGTCAAAACCTGATGACTATATTTCCTGCTATGCAACTTGATCCCATTCTCTCGGCTGTACAGATTCTCGTGTGTTGTGCTAGTAGTGGTTTATGCAGCCTCCTGCAGAGACGAGGAGCCTCAGAGGTCTGGTAACCTCACTTCTTTTTTAACTACACACTTTTCAAACTTGTAGTCTTTAGATCCAATCGATGATGGCTCAAATGACATCATTTGAGGCAATTTATCAGATTTCACACATCCCCCCCTCTGGACTTTTTCACATATGCAGTAGTACTCCCCTACACCTGGGAACAGATTTTTATGTGTTTGGGTTGGTCAAGGATTGGGTTGTAGGTCTGTCCTGGTATTGTGATTTGCAGGTGTGGATTGGACTTTGCTAAACTGGACTCCATGCAGGACTCTTACCATGCAGGCTTGATCTCTCTCTAAACATGCCTCCATCCTCCTCCATCCTGTATAAACAGTACATGAAGTTCAAAACAAGACTAGAAGTCCACAGCCCCTGCTACAAGCTGAGATGTTATCTGCAACGCACAAAACCAAAGAACAGATGACCAGCTGATGATTTTGCTATTCTGAGAGCTTTGTGTGTCCTCTGCAATTATAGTAACTTGGTGAGTACAATGTTATCATAGCCAACAGAGCTGATATCCAAAGCTATAAAAATAAACCACAAATTATAATGAATCATATGAATCATTTCTTTTAACAGTCATTTCTAATGGTTTTAGAAGCCACTGATAAACTACCGATATAAGCACCAGATTAGAAAATCCTCCTTTATAATATTATTTAATTTTGGAAGAGAATCATGATCTGTCAAAAATGGATTCCAAATCAATCAATGGTTGTTACATTAAATTGAAATACAGGCCCACTTACTTTGGAACCCCCGTAACAAATACAGCATGCACTGTATTACATTTGCCCCATTATGCTCTCTGACGGCAGTCTTAAAGAGGCCTCTCAAATTGTCAAGTTAAGACAGAGAGAGACTCAGTCACCGGTTCAGAAAGACAGCAGCTGTGTCAGTGGAGCCGCGCGCTCATCTCTTTTCCTGTGGCCTCGACACACTGACAGTTCTCAGATGTGTTCATGTCAAGAAATCTACTGTGGGCTACAGAAATAATTAATTTCATCATCAGAACAATGTTTTTCAGATGTCTCCAAAAATTAATCCGAGCACCATAAAAGGACAATTACAGCGATTCTTTTGAAGTTTTCACATTAGGTTTTTATCACTGTCAATCACAGTTGTTCTGATGTCGACATTTAGTGAAAATATACCGAGCATATTGCTGTGAAGCAGCGTAATGTCTCACATTAGAAGCTAAAATGTGCTTCTGAAAGGTCTATATGAGAGAATACCCATTAAAATGACGCTCTTTGTTAGTGGTTTTATGTTGAGCAGTGCTGATAGAATTGTACAACTGTCCATCCTACAGTGCCTCTCAAGCCTTTTAATGACAGTGTGAAACAATGTTTGTCATGTAGGACAAGCCAGAGCGTGTACATTGTGGGAAAGTGAAGGAAACTGAATACGCTACCGGGTGACTGACACTGTACGGCAACAATCCTGACTGTAACTCTATTATACATTTACTGCAAACAAAGAAACTTTACCTGAGCTTTGCAGGGTCATGCATGCTCATCTATCGATCGTTAACATTCTGTCACAATCCCATGGTCGGTGTTGCTGAAGTTGCCATGCGCAAATATTGTAGAAAGGCACAATTTTAAAACACTGAAATTGAATGTAAATAAGAGGTTTTAGCACTATCATCCAAAATCTATTACAAAGCAAATATATTTAAAAAAATGTAAGTAAAATATTGCATGATATTAAACATACGCACACACACACACACATATATATATGGTATGTTGGTCAAAACATGACCAAATTAACAACATACATTATGGGCAGTCTTTGTACTAGCTTTGGCCCAGGGAAAAGTAAGATATGTTCATTGACACACACACACGCACACATAATTATGTCTCTGACATGGTTTTCAAGGAAGTCTGACTTTTACAGTGGCAATAAAACGGGAACAGACTGTGCTCGAGCCCCTCGAACACAGTTCGAACATGACTCCATCTCTGTTAGAGACAAAAGACGAAAGGCAAAACGCGCAAGCAGAAAAAGACCCGAGTAAATCAAAACAGGAAACAGGAATGTCAGAAAGGAGTCATAAGAGATGGGAGGAGGAGAGGAATCCAAAGGTGAAAACAGGAAGAAAGGAAATGTCACTAAATGGTTGGTGGGGTAGGGGCTGTTATTTATTGTGACACACTATTTAAACCAATTGGGCAGCAAATAGGAATGCAGGGGTTAATGGTCATCATTTTGTCAAAGCTGATTTAGGACTCTGCGGTTGAGGCCCCTGACCTGAAAAGCTCTTTCGTGGAAGTTTGTCTGGCAGGGAAGGCGGAACCAGTCTGCATCTGAGGAGGCACATTCCAGAACGAGATGATGAACAGCTTGTCCTGCATTTGCAGGACTGTGTGGAGGAAAAAAGAAAACACATTTTTCTACTGAATCATATGAATTTTAAATATTAGCAGAACTCTGGAACAAACAAGTAATAGATAAACATTTTATATTGTAGGCAGGACCCGACCCTGGAGAACTTCCACTGATCTAGTCTCACTGGGGTATTGTTACAGCAACACCCACTGAGGTAGAAGGAATGCACTGTGACAAAACCCTCAACAAGAAAGAAACAAAGAAAGTTAAAGAAAATAGGACCTATGGACAAGTTAGATTCCCTCTTGCAACGGACTGTGGTAAAGAGCAAGAACCCTATCCCTCTACTGTCTGAACCCAAAAGTTAAAGCTAGAGTGCGGGAATGTTGTCTCCCCCTTCTGGCAGTGAGAGTAAAGCTCAGCAGTGATTGGCGTACGAAGACATTACTAGCGTGAGAGGAGGACTTTTCTCTTCGTTTGATAATGTTAAAAAAAAATGTCATTTCCCAACTCATTTTAAAAAAGATGAGAGCAAAAGAGAGAGTGAGATAGCTGAGCCAGCCAGCGAGAGAGTGAGTAGCTGTGGTCAAGCGAGCTAGAGAGTGAATGAAGAGAGGGAGCAGCAGTAACGAAAAAGGTGTGAATCAGATCAATAAAATGTTACTGAATGTGACTGTTTTATAGCATGTTCTAGAGCATAAACATGCGTGTATACCTCCGCTCAACCCTGCAGCAGGACACCACAGCACCTGATTTGGTCGGAATATGGCCTGACGCAGGCATGCAGCACGCGCTCATCTACACCCCGAATGACATGCACACAGAGAGGGCCGGTAAAAACAGATATGTTTTGACACTTCACCGGCCCAAAAATGTAATGGCCCACTGGGATGTGTCTCAGGATGCCCGACAGCCAATACATACTGGCTGTAAGCTACTGTTGCAGCTATAAAACGGTGGATAAATTGTTTTAGCATCACACAACCCCTGCAAAACGACTGGTTTCACTATCAGAATTTGATCCATTCAGTCCAAAAACATTTGGAAAGTCTAGAAGACGATTAACGGCCAAAAGGCCAGCCCAGGAATGTAGCCCCTGCCATGAGATCTTAAAACTCCATATACTGTGAAATGCAGAGAGATTTATCTGCTAGTAATAGGCTTAATCAGCACTGTGAACTTGTTTGGCAAGGGCCAAATATTGGGTGTGTGGAGTTGCCAAATATATCATGCAAGTGGTCACCAGCCACATGGCTAAGAGTATACGGAAAAATCCAAAAGTCTCCAAATTCATTAGATTCCATTCAAAATTTCCTTAAAAAGAAAACACTAACAACTTTGCTTTAGGAATGTCTCAATATAACTATTGGATGGATTGCTGTGGATTTTGGTTCTGACATCATATTCCCTTCAGGATCACTTTGGTGATCTCTTAACTTTTTACCCACTTAATTTGTCCAATACTTTGATTTATGACCAAACACCTGTAAAGCTAACTTCTTCCCAGACATTCTAAACTAATATAGTGGTCATAGTAAACACTATACATGCTAAATATCACATGCTAACATTATCATAGTTAGCATGTGTCCAACAGACTACTTTTCAATCATTACAAAAGGTTATGAGCCCCAACTAATAATTGTATGTTTTATAATGTGTCTTTTCACATTAGAACCATTGCTTAATTTAAAGGCTTTAAGATATTAGGGTTTTGGGACATACCTGCTTGATTAACTGATACCTTAGCTTGGTTCTGAGGGAGGCCTTAGGCAAAAACATATCAGCACATATTTCAATAAAATATGAAGCTCTACAGACATTGGCTGCCTCGATGGTATGACCTCTTTTTCTACTTTTGAACAGATGCCTCAGCCCATCACTGTCAGCTGTGATAGATACTGTCTGCTTATCACACAAACCTTGGTAAATGGCTGGTGTTGGCACCATTGCGGTCAGAATTAAAGTAACAGTTGCGTCAAACTGTTTACTGGGACTCCCTCACTGGCTCCCCAAATGTCACCAGCAATGGTTTAAAGGACAGGTTGTCAGGCACCTAGATGAACATTGAAATAGGTTTTTTCTTGCTGTAATCATTCCTCCTGTTCACGCTGACCAATGGGGGCCAAAATCCACAGTCCTCCTTCTGTGCAAAAATGTATTTAAAAGTTTATCTAAAGCTAATATGAAGCTTTAGTCAAATCAAGTAGATATCTGTCAGCATTACAGTTTTTTTAGTACCAAAGTCTCCCCTCTTTTTTGATTACAGCGGAAGTTGTAATCAAAAAAAGAAAATTGTGAACCTGTCCTTTAAAGCTTCAGAATGCATCAAACAAAGTGCTTGTTGTGTCACTGAACTACGTGTGAAACCCACACCTTCCTGACACCAGAATCAAGGTGTTGCCTCAGACAATTTTTAGAACTTTCTGAAATAGACAACTAGGTGAGCAGAGGGGTGAAAGTAAGCAGACAAAGTATAAGCAGATTTGCCTTTGAACATGGTTGAACAACACTTCATACAAACTAAGCTGTTTCAAGCATACCATAGCCTTCTCCTGGAAATCCCTGCAATCAAAAATGCTGTGTTCACGAGTATTATGGTACCACTATCAGGCATCAGCTACACAGGTCTATAAGGGAACACCCTATTTAAATGCTCTTCAGTTCATTTTAGCCAAATTTGAGGTTTAGTGAATTTATTAAGCACCTATAAGCCATAGAAAAACTTTTGTTTTGTATGCTCCTCTGGCCACACAATCCATTTTTTTCCCCACAGTGTCCATATGTTGTAAGCTATAAATACATTGATCTGAGCAATGCCCTCCTGGTGTCCAATCAATCTTCACGACACTGGCTGGTGAAAAGGTCGCCACCATGGAAACACTAGAGGCAGGACTTAGTAGATGCCCCGTATATGTCCATCACACATGCAAACACATGCATATACACCTGCTTAATTTTACTTTTTTGAAATTTACTTTGATCTTTTTATTTCCCTTTGTGTTACACACACACATACAGACACACACACACACACACTCCTCTATCAGCTGCAGGTCGTTGGTAGGTCAATTCCAGGTCTGGCATTTTGTCCCAGCATATGATGCCTGTCTGCAGTTGACAACCTTGTTATCTGTCTCTCTTCTCTCCCTCTCTTTAATTCTCTGTGTTGCTCACTCTCTCGGCATGTTGTGTCCTCCACTCCTCTGTATGTCTGATGATCTGTCATACTGAACTGTGGCAGCTATAAATAATTCATGAAATAATATGTTTCTCAAACTATCAGATGGTCTGTGGCGGGCCTGATCCACACATTCAGAAAGTCAAGGGCCTGGATGGGAGTTTATTTTACAATTGTTCACAACAGTTTCACATCAGCATTAGCATTTGTTAAACAGCTTGACAGCATAAGCCTCAGTGTCTCAGCTGCTTCCTCAAGTCATAATCTGCAACATATACTTGTCAATGGTACTGCTCTCCATTATCAGGCCCCCTAAAGACTGTTTCATGTCATCTTCCCCCGGTCTCCCCAAAACAACGCAGGAACCCAAATAGCTTTGGCCCAACAGTGGCCTAAATGAGGCATACCTAGGCCGACGAGCTTTACGAGCTTGTCAGATTTTGATGAATGGCAGGACAGTGCTTTGGGGCTGACACTGGCCCCGAGTATTATACTAAATGCAGCTGATTTTCTTGCCCAAATGGGCCAAGATCAATACCCTCATAACCTGGTCAAACTGTCCACCAGCTCACATTTGGTCCAATGCTAGCTAGCTAGAGTGTTGACATATCAGTTGCTCAGTACAGAAAACATTAGAATGCTCTTTCTCTTCAATGGTAAGCAGTGGCGTGATAGGCTGTATTTACAACACCCCATCACATTCATCAAGTGTCTTTTTGTCGTGATGAAATGCTGTGAGCACGAAGGGAAAGGCTTTAAGGACAGCATAAAAATGTATGAACATCTGCCATTAGAATATCTCATGTACTCAGTTCAAGAAAGTTTCAAGGCCTCAGTATGCTCTGAAGGAACTAGTTGTACAAAGGTGTTACCCAAGGCGATGGTGTTTACGCCTGTTCCAAATGGCCACCCTCTGTGGTGAGACGAATATCCTCCCCTGACTGTATCCCTGTATGTCTCCCTCCAAGAATGGTGTCTTTTCTGTATCTTTGTCTTCTTGACATGATGAATTGCACGAATGGGGAGTGAGATTGAGAGAGAAGCTCAAAACCCTACCTACTTTTACACTTCTGCACATCTGGCCAATCACCATGTTGAGGGGAATAATTTGCTTGGTCACAGAAGCATGATGGGAGAAAGACACCTGACCCTACTCCTAAAATGGGAGTTATGCTTCTGTGTTAGTGTGTCTGTATCTATGCAGAGAAGGGTGCTATGGGTAAAGGTAGGTCATCGAGGACCCTGTACCCAAATGCCAACGACATGTTACACATTCACTTGCAGATGGATACATTTCTTCCGGATTGAACATTGACAGGCGATACACATTAGCCATCATTTGACACACATTATACTTCACACCCGTAGAACGAACCTGATGCGCCATACAGACAAAGGAAGCTGATATGTGCTAAGGTGGGGGTGCAAATGTGATGAAGTCGCTGCTGTTCCAGAACATTTCAAACCAGTGAAACTGAGAAAATTGACACATAGCTTGACATGGCAAGGAAACGTCAGCCGGTGATGACACTGCAGGCCTGTGGGCTTTTATGGAATACAATAGGAGCAGGTGTTTTGATGCTTCTCACACATTGCTGGTGTGTGTTGCCCTTATTTTAACTGTTCATTATCTTTTGACATACTAATTTTCTCCAGAATCACCCTCTACTCTTAACATGCCCAGCTACAGCTACCTGTACTTACGCCTACAGTGTAATTAAAGTAAGCATATAACTCTGTTGGCATGGAATAGTGCTACGAACTACATTACTCAGACAGTGGTGGACATACTATTTTACTGCCAGGTAATCTCTTAGAGTGCCCATGATCAGCATCATAGAAAGCAACAAAGTATTCAAAATGAGGAATTTATGAAATACCACTTTAAAGCCGGATTGATTTATTCTGTAAGCAGTGTTCCAACATGATTTAACAGAGGACAGAGAGTACATCTCCTCCAATGTCTCTGCGAATGTGAAACCTCCGCGAAACAACCCAGTCTCCTACAGAGAATTATAGAGATATCACCATGCCTGGCATAAAAGATGACAACTCTCCCTTTCTGCACTTAATCAATGGAGCTGACCTTTGCAGACAGCCCCTCGCTGAGTGATTAAAGCCAAGCCTCAACACGGATTGTCGGGATCGCGGAAATAAAGGTGTCCAGATGGGGAGGGAGAAGAGATGACCTCCCGCAGCTTAGATTCCACCGTCATTCACATCCGTCGCTTTCCAGCATGCCACCGCCGCCGCATACCGCCGCGCAGGTAACCATTCCTCATCGGAAACGGTGAACAAAGACCTCTGAGGCTGTGCCGGTGTTGACTGCAGCACTTAGTGATTAGTGATAAGAGATAACTGTTCATTTCATTCTATCCTGCCAAATCCGTTGTAAAGTAAAACCTGCAGAGAATGCACAGTATTTCTCAGACATAGTTTGGTGAAGTTACTGAACTTGTTGGAATTAATAATTAAATTAAAAGTAATTTGTTTAAATATTTGTTAAACATTTGTTTAAATATCAACGGTGGGATGTCTAATTAATGTCCCATCTTATTGTGAAGCAAGAGAAGTAACCACTTCACTCCACAAATATTCCAAAATATGGAATTTTCTGGTTGGCTTCATTGTTTTTGTTGAATCAGAAAGGTGATGTAAAAAAGGTGATTACTTTTGCCCTTTTCCTTTTTTCTATGTTTAATAGAGAAAACTATTGGATAATGAGAGATAATATTATTTATAATATTTTACAAAACCAAGTAAAAAAACTGCATAGGATGCTTCCACGTACCTGTTGGCTACATAGTTATAATTCAGATTGCACATACCTATATATTTTCATGATACTTATAGGTATGAACTAATAAAATAAAGTTTGATTTATATGTTTTACATAGAATATTGTAAAAACACATACATGTTTATGTATGCATGTTTATGGTATATAAAAACATTCAAAGGCATATATGGCCATATATGTTTTTTTTTTTTTTTTTACAGCATGTGAAAGCTGGAGCTAGAGGATTTTCATGCATTTTTAGCATAACACACACATTTTGTGATTTTTGTATCCAGTATCCAGGGTGGTGGAATTTTCATTTCAAATGCAATATTCCTTGCAGGTATTCTTCACCAAACAGAAAGGTTGAGGTGAAATTCACTGCGGTGCACACACAGGTAACCCTGTGCAAATAGGTTGAGGTAGTAACGACCACTTTGAGTACACTGACTGGCAAAGTTTAAAATACCATTAAAAGCAAAAAGGAATGTGTACACCAGACATTAAAGGACACTAAAAAGCTCACATGCTCAAAAAGTGGATATTTTTTCTCTATTCTCAGCTTCTAAATGTCTTTTTCTTTGAGCCTTGAAGCATTTACTGACTGGTTGTGAGGCCTTTCTGATGGTGTTTTGAATCATTTCTCACCTGCTATTTCAATATGAGGTGAGAAATTATCTGAGAGGTCTGAAAAAGAAAACAAAAGGACACGGGCGGAGGTTCGCTGAGGTCGGCAGCAGTGGCGAAGCCGCCCGGTTGTAATTCACACTTCATTCCTGTTAAACCTCTCGATAATCCCAGAGAGCCTTTCCTTGGCCTCAGTCCAAAGCACTCTGTAACAAAACAGACAAAATAAAAAATGGTGGATGAATACCAGCAGAGGAGTGTCACTGGGGTGAGAGATTTATAATGTGAGCGGTACAAACTCCCTCGTAAATCAGCACAAAAGGCTTTCAGGTAGGGGAGCTGGCATTTATGCAAGACAAGAGAGAGAGAGTGAGTGAGTGAGTGAGAGAGAGAGAGAGAGAGAGAGAGAGGTGGGAAAGGAGAGATAGAGAGAAAGACATATTTGAATCTGGAAGTGTGTGGAGGTGCATTTATATTGTAAATTTAATTCTAATGATCAAACTGATAAAAGAAAGGGATAAAGGTGGATATTTTCCTGCAACCAAGTAATAACTGGACATTTCCTGTGGTATAAAAACATGTCGAGAACGCTGCAAATTTTGAACAAAACTCAAAATAATGGATAAAATGTAGTCTTAAAATTAAATGGTCAGTTCATCAAAATGACAAAAACACAGCTACATACTAACTACAACCACAGTGCTTTGAGCTAAATTCTAGTGTCAGCATTCTGATATGCTCACAATTACAATGTTAACAAGATCATATGTAGCAGGTATAATGTTTACCATAGCAACCATCTTAGTTTAGCATGGTAACATGCTAATATTTGCTAATTAGCACAGACAGACAAATTACAGCTTAAGTTGATTATTATGGGTCATATTTGTTTCATGAACATGAATGTCTGTACAAAATTTCATGGCAATCCACAAGGTGGTTGTCACTCAAAACCACAAATATCAACCTAATTGTGGTGATAGAGGAAAAGTCACAAACTTGTCAATTATGGTCATCCTGTAGGGACCATGGATGTTTTTTTTTTTTACCGAATTTCATGCCAATCCGTCTAATAAGTTGTTGAGACATTTCAGTCTGGACCAAAGGGGTCCGCTGATTGACTGACCTTCACATCCCTGGATCCATACCACTAGCATGGCTAAAAACATATTTTGGGTATCTATCAATCTATCCATCCATTTTCTAGTGCTTGTGGTGTTCATGGTAGGGTTGTGGTGGCAGCAGGATAAGCAAGGCTCCTCCCCAGCCATGTTCTCCTGCTCCTCCTGGGGGATTAAATACCCAGAACACTGGGTCGCTGAAGCAGCTTCTCTCAGTTGCTGTGAAAAGTTCCAAAATGAGGTGTCCAATACGACTCCATGTGCAGACACAGCAGTTCTACTCTGAAGTGTTTCTGGTCCTAAGGGCCCCAAAGGTCAAAGGATGTTCCTTTCAGCCATTTGTATTTCCAATCTAATTCTTTCAGTTACTATGCAAAGTTCACTGAGTTCAATGAACATCAGTGGAACTACTTTCTAGCAAAGAAAACTGACTGGAAGAGATGTTGCTGTTGATTTTTTTTTTCTTCAATGCTGTGAGCATCACAAAGGACTCACTATGATTGCATTGATGTCTGAACAGGAATTTCAAAACCTGGACAAATAAAACTAAAACTACATGCAGAAAATATGTCCTGCAACTGAGGAGTTCTGGCAGAACTTGCCATACAGGATTCATAACAATACACTTCTTATCCCTTCACTCCAGACACAGACCTCACTAATTATATCACTGAACGACTAGAAGTATTGGCTGGCTGGAGACTGTAGACGTCCTGACATGTTATCCTGAGAGGTTAAAACTGTCGGTCCAGTAGCCGCCAAACATCTAATTGTAGTACCCGAGATTGCAGTTTTGGCAGCTTTTCCCTCCTAATGTTATGGATACTGGTGCTCAAACTCTTAGACTTTGAGTGGTCAACTCTTCACAAGCGTTTACATCTCTTCACCAGCCTTAAAAAAGATGATAATTAAAGAGTCCATACAAGGTGTAAATGACAAACACCAGTTATGAACCAGAGACACTGTGCAGGAAGCTAGTGTTTTGTTCCAAAACAAGAAGAAAGGAATCTTTAGCTGTACTTTGATCCAATGTGATTATTATATTCTTTAAAATGTGGCCAAATACAGTGTTATTTTGTGACCTGTAGTGTTTATGGCATTCTTTGTCCACTGATGAGTCAGCAAGGATGGGGTCAAGGGGCAGAAACATGCAGCAAAGCATTGTTTTTCACTACTGTAGAAAAACAGTGGTGCATCATGGCGGCCTCCGTGGAAGGGAACCCGCTCCCTATGTGGATATTAAGTGTTCATTCTAAGGTAACAAAAACAAGACTTCTTATTTTCATGGGATTATACACTAATTAAAACATACTTATGGATATCATATTCCATTTCTACCGAGTCCATTCTGCTAGATGTCACTAAATTCTACACACTGCACCTTTAAGGTAGAGCGAGTCCAATCTGCCATGATCACTCCTCCCTTGCTCCTCATTCCTCACACATTGCATTAATTTGTTCCTTTGCCATAAGGTCACATATAAAGAGCTTTCTTTGCTGTTGCAGGCCAGCTGTAAATACTTGAATAAACACACTGACTTTGTTGTGGTCTGCTCTGATGCTGGCTGGGAGTGCCTTTATCAAGCATACACTCATTAAATTGGAGTGTGCTCCCTGAAAGGTGCTCTTTGGACCTGCTAAGTGATGCAGGTGGCTTGCTTTAATATGCTGGAAAATGTCTTTTCTGTCCTGCAAATCCTTATTAACACCTGCTTAATATTACAAGTGTTTTTTCTTAGAGAAGGTGAGCCTGCCTCTTGTCTTTTAAAGGGTTTTAAGAAGCCTGGTTATGTGCTGTTGAAAATGTTATCTCAGGTGTTTTATGAGCCTTTTCAACAGAAATACTGCCCCAAGGTCACTGTTGCAGAAGAGATGTAGATTTTTTTCTATCCTTTTGTGCTGCAGTAAAACACCTGTACTGCATACCTGCGCCACAACCTGTGTATGCATGCCGTCGGATATCTGGACAGTCATGTAAAGGAGATGAATGTCAGAGAAGGAATACATAGTGGCATGAATTTTTTAAAATGGGCTACTTTAAAGGAACAAATCAGCTCACTGACATCACTGAAGATGTTGAGCTAACAGTCTCTCATTTTTCTTAAAGCTGCAATAATCAATATCAATCACTACATGTAATTTGAAAGGTGTCATTCCTACTGACAGACCCATAGAAAACCATCACCCAAATGCAGCGTGTTTCATTCTACAGTACTTTCAGCTAATTGTTTTGGTTTTAGGGCCCCCAACTGTACCATTTTGGTTCATGCTTGCTGCTCTCATTAACCCCATTTCTAACAGCAGCAGGGAGCTACTTTCAGTGAAAAAGCTGAAAAAATGAAGAGAAAAAAAGAGCCAAAAAAAAAAAAAAAAGAGCTAAAAGATGACTTTCCTCTTTTACATTCATCAGATGGGCAGAAACAAAAATACAGCAACGAGAGGATTTTTACATTATACCTGTTATAATCTGGACCAGTTATTGGATTCTTTCATTTGCCTTCCATTACCATGTAATCACATTAAGATTGTTTTAATTCATTTTTAAGCTGGGGAAATGAAGTATGTTTGAGATAATGGCTCCAACGACTAGCGGGACAAGATATCAGAATCCTTGAACATCACACATCATGTCTGCACTGTCAACAACAGCTGGCCCAGGCTAGAGCTTTGGACTTGGTTCTACTGGGTCGTATCAGTTGTGATGTCCTAATAGTAGATTGGTCGAGTATATTACACCAAATCTTGCCGCTTTTCACTGGCTACCCATCAGTTTTAGAATGAACTTCATTTATTTACTTATATATGTATTTCAAGTAGCTGGTATGCTTGTGATCTGCTGACTCCCTATGAGACTGATTTCTGCTTGGGATCTTTTGTCAAGGCCATCCGTAGTAGCTCCTTGGTAGTTGGTTTAGAGCCATCCACAAAACTCTTTTTTTATCTGGACGCCTTTTCCTAAGTGATTATAATTTCTTGTATATGTTTTAATGATCTTCCCATTTTATATCCCCTACAATTTGGATTACTTACTGGACTAAATGTCCATTTACTTGCTAGACTAAAACTACTAGAAATTTTGTGAGTAGACCTTGAGTTAAGATTTATCACAGTATTTCGCTGGTCAAGAACGAATCTCGGCGCTCAATATGGACTACATTTTTTGCATTATCCTTGTTGTACTGGAAAGCACTTTGCAACATTGTTATAAAAGTTATTGTTATTATTATGAATCATTATGCATGCCAGCCTCTTTGCTTGAGTGATGTCAATGAGACATTACGGAACATTACATCAGGAGACCTGTGGTAACCTTGAAATGAGCTAACAAAGGTACTCTTAGCGCACTGTACACTCAAAAATATCTTTTTAGTTATACAGGGTCACAGCAGGGTAAGGTGTACTCCACTGTATTGAATGTCTTTGAATTATTCAGGTTTGAATTTTGTGTTCATTTTGTCAGTCAGAGGAACAAACAACTGAGGACGGTAAGTAACCTTGTAGAAACTCCAAGCAAGCATGCTAAGTAATGTTCTCAAGTTCAGATAGGGCCACTCATCTTCTTAGAGCAAGAGCAAGCACAGCGTCTATGCTCTACCTCTTTTAATCATTATAACTTATTGTCCATTTTTCTTTTCAACAAGCAAATGCCCTAGTAGGAGAAAAAAAACACCTCTTCACTCATGACCTTTTTTTATCAGGGTACTGTATATACATTAGGCTACACTATATGTACATTGTGTTTCAATATTATGTAAATCAATGCCCAGTGTTACTTGTCAGCTGTGTGAAAAGCATATTACATTGCATGTAACTCTGCCTGCATGAAAGTGCATTACACTGAGCTCACACACTCTGACCACAAGAACAAACTTGTTAGCAGGAAAAATTCTGCTTTTGAACAGTTGCCAGAGAAAGCCAAGAGGGATGGATGTGGAAAGAGGGTGAAACGGAGTAGAGGATAGATATCTCTTAGCCGGAGAGAGAGAAACAGAGAGAGAGAGAGAGCAGCGAGAGGCTAACGCTAATCCACTTATTAAGGCAACAACTGCAAGCCTAGAACCCGCGCCAGATATTAATACCTAATCATGAGTTAATTAAAGGAGGGTTAGTTAGCGCCTAATCCGCTGTGATGGGGGGGTGATAGTGGCGGGGAGCGACAGAGTGTCCTGAGGGGGTGATGAGGGGATGGGGGGTGGTGGGGTCGGCTATGGTGCTAACGCTAAGTGCTAACACCAGAGCTGTGGACTGGAGATATAATTAACTTCAAGGTGTCAATGTTGCATTAATTTTTTTTTTTTTTAGACTATTTGAAAGTGAATACATTAGCACATTTGGAATTTTCTAGGTGTGAGAATTGGCTGGCTGAGAGGTGGCTAATGTGCCATAAGGCCAATATGTTGCTGTTCAGGAGGAACTACATGGTCTTGAATATGTGTCAGACAAAAAGCTGAACACATTCTTGCCCCAATGCCCAGCCTCTGAGTGCACTTTTTTTTTGGAAGACTTTCTTTCTAAATACACTTGAAAGAATATATCTGTGAAGAGTGTGAGTGTTAGATTTGGTAAAAGTTGTCCCCAACTTACCACTGTATGTTGTAGGCCAGAGACACCAACCCAACCAGTACCCATATCTTAAAGACCCAATCTAACCAAATAGATCAATAAATTTGAGATGCTAAACTGACCCAGGAACCAATGTTATGTTTTTGCCATATTTTTACAATTGAAAATAACCAAAGCAGAGCTCGATGCTTTACTCAACAAAAGGCCCAAAACCAACTTGAAACTCAGGTGTCAGAACCCTCGTCTGAAGACATGCAGACTGGGGGCGGCTCATGTAGGGGTCCATTGCAAAACAATTAATTGTTTAATTTATTAAATGTTACCTATCAATATCAATTTTACTCTTCAGAGGGTGCATTATTCAGCTGGTGAAAATAATTGTAGAATGCCTTTTGTTCCTCTTTTGGAGTTTGTCAAGTGTGACAAAAATTGCTCAGATGAATTTACCAGTAATCTGGGTTTGGGCTGGCAGACTCCAAATTTATAACAGAAAGCGTGTGCTATACTACCCTATAAACGTATCACAATCACATGAAGCATGGAAATGATTATACACTTCATGTGGACAGCTATTCAAATCCACAACTCTACAACATGTAGTTCAACTGTTAAGATGAAACCCTGTATCTTCAAATTGACAACTTTTCAGACAACCTGCCTAATTTTGAGCTTGTTGACTATGCACCTAGCTGATATTCAAATGGTTTTTCAAACGGTTTGATGATGTTGAGAGTGTTGGGGAATTTCCAGAACCTATTATAAGTAGCATGTAATTGTGACTATGGAGCACGAACATAAACATTGAGTCACATCCAAAAAATATCTGTGAAAAGAGACAGTGATGATCTCCATCTTCCATATACCACTTGTTGTCACGTCACTTGAGTTCCATACTAAGGTCAACATGATGACAACTGACAAAACTAGCAGTCCTCAAATGAACCCTGATCTGAAAACATGTTGGAGGAAGTTAAAAAGGAACCATTGTGCGACTACCTATGACTATGATCTATAATTAAATCATAAATGATATTAATAATGTCACACTTTTTTTGTTTTTTTTTTTGTCATATTTTTTTCTGGGTTCAACATCAATAATTAAACTTACAGTTTCAAGATCATACTTCTCACTTACAGTTTTGTTTTTAACAATTTGTCTCCATATGTTTTAACTCTTAAAGGTCCCTGTTCGATATTAAAGAGTTTATCCACAACTTAACTCCTGCAGACCTCCAGTGTGTGTGTGTATGTTTTCACAATCTGTTCAGTCTTTAAAAAACTTCACTCTGCCTCTTTCAGTCTCCCTTCCTATTCATTTGGCTATTCTCTCTTCATCTCTTACTCCATCACCTTCTTCAATTTCCATCTTTTTTCTTCCTCCACTGTCTCTTCATCTTTCCACTCCTCCCCTGTCTCGCCCTCATCCTCCACAGCCTCCTCCGTCTCTTTCCTCTCTTCCTCTCCCATCTCCATGTCCCCCAGCTCTCTCCTTCTCTTCCTCTTCCTCCGTCTCCTCCTCCGTCTTCCTTTTGAATCTGTGCATGTGTGTTTTAGAGAAAGTGTCAAATCACCACCTCTCAACTCCCCCTTGTGGCGCTGGTCTCATTCATTAGCACACACTTCTTTACACACAGGTAGACTTGCATGCACGCAAGCAAGCACATAAAGCCAGAGAGAGAGTTGCAGCACACACACACACACACACACTCTCCCCTCCATTGTAATGAGGATGTTGAGCAATAAAAGAGGAGTTGCCAGAGCGAGGGCAAGAGTGTGGACATTAGCATTTGAAAGGAGTCGAATTAGCCATCGCGCCACAATCTCTAGTAAATGACTCTGGATGTAGGGCTAACGTGGCTTTTATCGAAGGGCATATTCACAGCGGCAGAGAAAGAGGAAGGTGCGGCGACAGAAAGAGAGGCGAAGGCTTTGGAGTCTAAACACTATTCAAATGCAGCCGCACAAGGCAGCAGTGGTCGCGTGTTTTCATATTCTCTTCCTTCACAACAATCCCCAGTGGGCCCGGACGTGGCGTTATGTTTAATTTAAAACATGTTCCCTCCAAAAGAAGTTCCCTGAACCCCGACTACCGAGTCGTTAGCTGCCACAAATAACAAGAAAATCAAGGAAGGAGATGTTAATCCTGGAGAGAAGAGAAGAATGCAAAGATGGAGGCAGTTTGAGGGTTGTACAAAAAGGAGGAAGAGAGAGGGGTCAGCAAACCTCGGCTGCCCAGAAATGACAGAAAGGTCACAGAGGGAGAGGGTAAACAGATGTAAATTCAGTAATGGCATCCGTCCAAAGGCCATTTTTTTTCTCTCTCTCTCCCGTCTTCATTTTCCACGCTCTCCCTTAAGGTTGAGATTAATTTGCCTGTTATCTCCCTCTCTCTCTCCCCTTCTCTCTCTCTCTCTCCTTCTCTCTGTTGTGAATAAATCTGCGGTATTAATTACATGTGTACTCATGCCGAATGCTTTGTGCAATGTCAAATGCACAGAGCAAACATATAAACATGCTTAGTGTGTAAATGAACAGAGGGGTGGTGACAAACAAACAATAAAGCTAATGATATTAATAACGTGCATGTTTTATGTATACATTTTGCGCACACGGAGGCGTTTGCTGGTGAACAGATATTGTTTCACACCTCACACGTGCACACGCGGAGGGCAAACGCTGCTCGACCTCTGTAGTCACAGTAGCTTGTCCAACAAATGAATCCGTGACAATTTTAAAGACATACATTTTAGAGGTAAACTACACCACTCAGCACTTCTCAAGTCCAGTTTGGAATATTAAAATAACCATGATTAAAATATTAGGTACTCTAAGGTCCTGATGATTTTGCTATTTATATGTATATGAATTTATCCTCCAAATGACTGCTTTTACATTACCAACTGACTAGATTGTTTTTTAAAAAGTCAAACACTTGCTAGTTCTTGTTTCTCAAATGTGAATATTTGCTGGTTTTCTTAACGTGCTCTGACAGTAAACTGTATATTTCTGGGTTTTGGACTGTTGGTTAAACAAAACAAGCAATTTCGACTTGGGCATGCCAAAACTATGTAAATGTACTTCTTTTTTTTTACATCAACATAGAATAATCAAGAATAAAGTATCTTAAATTCATTCTAAACTTGCAAAATAAAGTCAACAATTCAGATTTCATTTTCAGTGAAAACAGACATACTGAGTTAAAACAACAACAACAACAACAACAACTAATACATAGTCTTAACAGAACTTAAGCCTGCTCCCCCGTCAGTGCTGAAATTTGTTTGACATGAACGGTCATCCTTAAAAGGATACAAAATATCTGCACTGAAATACAAAAGTCATTTTAGAGTTAAAGTCACACAGAATTTCACAGCTGTAATGACCGTGATAATATTAACTGCAAGGACATGAAAATGTCACCATATATGTCAAGCACATTTAATCTCGCTATATGAATATAAAATGAATAATATTATACAAATAATGTCCATAATTGAAAATAGAAAGCACAGTGAGGTTGAGACAATCTTAACTAGTACACACCATAGACACCACACCTCTCTCTCTCTCTCTCTCCATATATATATATATATATATATATATATATATATATATATATATATATATACACACACACTGTATATTAGTATATTACTGTTGGAGATGTAAATCACCATAGTGAAAGATAAGGTTAATATACATTATACTAGCCCATATAGGACTAATAAAAATACCATTAAAATATGTTAAGGACACTATAAATTCACTGTGTGTCACAAATATTGTATCAGAAATATTATATCAATACTATAACATATAGTATTAATATATATTACTATCAAGATGACATATAATCTGTATTATGATTACAAGGATATTATAGGAATATCATTGAAAAGAAAAATATCAAATGGTTTAGTAAGATCACCATAAAGTCCCCACTGAATACCACTGAGACATAATGAGTGCCTTTAAGAAATGATATAAAAATCCCATGAGAAATAAAGACAACATTATGTAAAAATGTAAAAAAAAAAAATAATGTATTGAGTTTTTTGTCACTGTTGAGCTCTCCATCTGCCCACTCTGTACGGCTGTCCATCGCCACATCACAGAGGCAGGACTGATGCAGCCCGAAGCTGATGGAGGAGGAGGAGGTGTGGATTGCCGGTCATTAGCTGTAGCCCAGGATTAGCCTGAGCGGAGCGGCTAGCCGCAGCTCGGATGAGGCTAATTAGATCTGTCTATCTGAACACATCCATCTTCTGCTCCTCCCTCCTCCTTCGCTTCCCCCCTCTCCAAATAAATTGCTCTTTATTACTCTATCATTCAGGTTATTGCCTATGAAATAATGAGACACTCCTGGTCAGGGCCAGCATAATTGATTTTTTTTTTTTCTTCCTTTTGGTGTGTGTGTGTGTGTGTGTGTGTGTGCGTGCTCAAGGTATTGTTATTATTAGCTGGCCAGGGATTAGATGCGCGAGAAGATTAGCTGGTGGGAATGATAGATGATGAAACAAAAGCTAAACAAAGATTCTATACACACAGACAACTTTCAAAAAAAATGTTTTGGATTTTCTGAGTGCAATAAGCGAAAAATTGTCAAAAAAATGTTGTGCGTTCATATTAATACTGTAGATAATGTACAGATACTTCACATGAAGGTGTGGATATACTGTGTTGCCTTGGTTCAAATATAAACTTCTCAAATATCAATATCCCTCCATCGATCCTTTACTCTCTCTCCCTCAGTCCCCCCCCCCCCTCTCTCTCTCTCTCTCTCTCTCTCACACACACACACACACACACACACACACACAAGATCACAGATGATACACGAGGGCTGAGGAGGAAGGAGGGGCCTCAGTATAAATGTTTCATTCCTCCTGAATGGCAGGTTAAGTGAGGATACGATAATACTGCCGACAGTAATGGCAACTTTAATTTCCTTTTCCTATTGTGGAGATTTATGTGGAGAAATTAAATTCCAGCAGCTCGCAGGCCTCAATAATCATTATACAGTGCAGAGAGTGAAAGAAAAGGGAAACTGTTTTCATGGTCACAATATATAAAAGAAGCAGGTTAAGCACCAGGGGAAAGAGGAGGTAATCTGTGAGGGCTTAATAAACACAAAAGACATTATACAGATGTTCAAAAAAAAAAAGTCTCAGGGCATTGAGTAATATTGGTTCATAAAAGAGCTGAGGGCTATCATGAGCTCAAACAAGAGCGGCCGAGTGTTAGTGAAAGCGGCTCTATGATGCCGTGTGTCCTTACGCTGTCACCACCGCTGACTGGAACGGTTGAAACATCTGAAAACAGCCTAAAAACACACGGTACGTCGCTGTAGGATGAGATAAATCTGCTGAACACTGATTTCACACTGGAAATGTCCATTCAACACTTTAACATGAGGAGAAAAGTGTGACAAAACCACACTTTTATAGTGTGTTGAGATGTCAGGACATCACAGGAGATCTTTAGGTCACATTGTCATTAGACTTTAGACATTGGAGCCTCCAACTCAACAATGTGTTTTGCTTATTGTTCCTCCATCTGGATGTTTTAGCTTCACTGTGCAGATCGATGTACTGTGTGTGCAGAGTTTGACTGGAGAAGCTGTTTTCAGATGCATCTGCCGAAAGTGGGAAATTTTCTCTGTGCTCATTGGAAATCTGATGGGCCAATGAGCGGATTTTGTGACGACACAATTAGCCAATCCTGGTCCAATATTCAGTTTACACGTGTGTGATGTGGAAATTTGAAGTCTCCAGTCTCCAAACACTGAGAATGGACCTTACAGTAGAAGATGTGTGTCCAGCAGATAAACCATGGAGATGAAAAATGTACATCTTCATAGGTTCTGGAGTTTTTAGTGAGAGAGAATGAGTCATTTTTTTTGTGAAAAACTCAAATCATATACAAATGATTATTCCATACCAAGTATTTTTATGTCTTAAAACATACAGACTCAGCTGTCATCAACCTTGATTTCACAGTCTTTATAATTTCAACTAATTTAACAGGTTAGAATAGATTTCATGATTCATGATACTACTGTTCCCCATTTGGCCACCACCAGCAGCTGCAGCCCAGTCACGAAGGTCTGAACTGCTGCGGTCGATGATAAATGCGTGGGTGGTGCTGTTTCTGGCCATGAACGCCGGGTGGGTGATGAAGGAGTTGTCGGTCCGACGCCATGCTGTGCCGTGCAAACAGGGGGTTAAACTGCTGCATTCAGCTTGGCTGCTCGTCCCTCATTTATTAAAACCAAACCTTATCAGATGACAACCGTCATTGAAGTTTGACATTGATAGAATAATCTGCACTCACAGCAGCTGCCTGTGTGTGTGTGTGTGTGTGTGTGAGTGTGTGTGAGTGTGTGCAGACTTAATTGCTAAACAACTCAGAGTCCAGTAATGTTTTCTTACTCGCCCAGAAAATCCAAGAAAAACAATGACAGCACTGTTTCGCACTGTTTCCCACTGTTTGGACGAGTGATCTCAACTGATAAAGAGCAAAAAATCTGGGATTTGTATGATACAGTTTTAACTTGACCATTCAGATGGACCTAGTGACGCATTCCGGGAGTCTATTTTTAGGGGTCAACCAGTATCAGCCAACTCTGTTCTCAACCAGGGTTGTTGCACGGGTCAGAGGTTATCGGGCTTTTAGAGCCTGATGTTGCTAACAGGACGATGGTATTCACTAACATTCAATGATACCGACGTTTAAATGTCATTTAACTGCCTCGCTAGAAAAAGTGAAAGAGAGAGCGTGAAGAAGAGAGAGTAATAGAAAGCACGTGTGTGGGAGAGCAAAGTGGACAGACAGAGGAGGCGAAAGTGAAATGTAACTTCTATATGGTAATTATTCAGTGTAATTCTCAGGTTTATCTGTGAAGTGAAAGAAGTACACAGCACCCTGAAGCAACCCGTGTGTCGCGTAGACCTTTCTCATACATGCTTCGCGTTGCCTGAAAGTGGTACAAGAGTCTACAACCACACACTAGCAGGTGTGTCAGGCTGTTGTTGGCGCAGAGGTGCTTTGATCTGGCTGTTAAAATGTTTGCCATGTTCACCATCTGAAAGGGCCAGTATACCCTGTCAGAACTGCTTATCGGATGGTTGAACAGCCTTGGGAACCTCCTCCTCCCCCCCACACACACCTTTCTGATGCCGGATTAGGAGGAGCTGTGTATAACCATTTTTGTAACCCCCCCGAGAAACGGACGATCTGACATTCACACCCGTTTCATGCTGTGATTGGGCGGATGTGCGGAAGTGAGAAAGGAGCCTGGGTTTTAACTGCTCTCTTTGCAACACCATGAATGCCTTCCAGGAGACACATAGACTGGAAATGTACACATTTATCCCCATATTTAAATGTTATCAGCTGACTTTTCATTCAACTAGATCGGACAACATCTCCAACAAACTACTTCCGATCGAGCATAAACTGCCCTTTAGGTTTGCCCAGATGATGGTCATAGATTAAAAGAAGCAATCGCCAAAGTTCTTTCGATTCATCCTTTGGGGGAATATGAAGAGGTGGTCTATACGTCACTTGCCCCTCCCTCATTATCATCACCGAGGCACCCTTGAGCAAGGCCCTTAACCCCAAAGCTGCCCCTGTGGACCTGCTCAGTGGCTGGCAGATCAGACTACTGTAGTTGTAGATGTAAAGAGACTACAGCTTCGCAATATTTCCATTTCCATTGTAATATCTGTCATCTTTGAGTATCCACACTGACAATACCCAAACAGCTGGCTCGATCTGTTCCCTCATCCTCTCCGTTACCGTCTTGCACGGCACATTCGTCATTTCCTCCGCATCTATCTCAGCCAGGTCAACGCGGTGTAATGATGCAAGTTCGACGCAAGCTGATGAACGCACAATTAAATTAGAGGCAGGGAGACCAAGAGCAAGAGAGAGAAGAGAGTTTAAAACAATAAAGGGAATAAATAAAAGGGGCCTCACCCTCAGGAAAATGTCCCTCTTAATATTCATAAACAGAGAACGGCAGGAGTCTGAGAGTTGCCTCGTCAACATGAACACAGGGATTGAAATATTTAAGGGATGATGTAGGCCTCTCTCCTGGGAAACACTCTAGACAGCTCTGTCTCAAACTTTTGTCATCATATTAGCCCGTAAGAGATACTAATGTTTTGTCACCGACTTGGTGTCTCTCTTTGCTGTTCAACGTCACATTCTCTGTGTGTGGTCTGGGGTTAACTGGCTGCCTTTTTACACTCCAAACTCTTCATAAATCTGCCCGAAACTACAATGAGAAGTTGAAGCCGTTCCTCTCCACAGCTAGCTCTATTAAAAGCGTTTGAGTGTACTGAACATGTCTTGCTGACTGTTCAGATTCTAGAGTCAGAAGACAAATGTGCTTTAGTAAAAGATCGTTTCAGGCGTAATTCATGCTAAAAAAGTGCGATATGAAAACTGATGTTGGCTGCTTGGATGAATGGACTAACTGCGTGAAATGTTTGGGGACTGGAGTGTGCTGAGGAGACTGCAGACTAAATCAAGTGAAATGATTGTAAGGAAATATCTGCTTTTGTACGTGACAGTTCGATAAGGAGAGATCACTCGAAGGTGAATAACAATATTTATTGAGATTAGTAACATGGAAATGTTTTTGGCGATTGGACTCCATCGGTGTGAAGCATTTTCATAAAGCTTGGGCCAATATGAAAGGAGATGGGAAAGGATCCCCACTGGAGACTAAACACTGGTGGAGGTGGAGTGAAGTTAGCATATGGTTGATGGAAACTATTTCTGAACATCATGGAGATCATAGAGGTGATGGGGAGGGAAGTGTAGTAGGTTTGAAAGACAGAATGACAGAATTGTAGTGATATTTAAAGAACAGAATCAAGAGTCTGGCAGAAAATAGTGAGATTCACCCATACATGTATAGAGATAGATAGGACTTGAGAGACAATTTTTATTGAATATTGAACTTTTACTTCATATGCACATGAACTAAATGAATAAGCCTCATTAGCAGCCACGAAAGACTACAGTATCTTGCATGGAACAAACAACGTACTGATGCTTTCATTATTTAGGGCAAGTGTTTTGTCATCATAGTGATGTGACCGTCAGTCAATAGATCTAACACTTTGGTCCAGAGTGAAATAATTCAATACTAAATGGATTGCCTGATTGAGATTTGGTCCACACAAATGTGGTACCCAAGAAGATGGATCCTAAAGAGTTTGTTGATCTTCTGACTTTTCCTCTAGTGCCACTACAAGGTGGAAATTTTTCTTTTTTTTTTGTGAATCTTGAAAACAACTGGACAGAATGCAGAAGTGCAGACATCCATAATGCCTTGAGGATGAATTCTAATGACTTTGATAATCCAATGACTTTTCAGTCCGGTTACCCTGAGGATGAACTGGAATAACTTCAGTTCATCTAGTTCCACTATCAGGTCAAAAATTCAATTTGTCTTTGTTTAAAACAAAAATATCTACAAGAATCAAAACATTCCATCAGTCTAAACTATCTCTGGTGCTCATTGGCAAATAATAGCAATAATAATACATTTATTTAGTATCGCACCTTTCACAGAAATTAAATTCACAAAGTGCTTCACAGGAATGAAATTTAAAAATAAGACCACAAAAACATACATACAATAAAAACATGTGCCACAAGTTAAAATGTCTAAAATTGTGTGAGCACATTACCACGCTGATGTTAGCATTAGAACTGCTGTGTCTAAGTATAGCCTGATAGAGCAGCACATGTGGCTGTAGACTGTAGATTTTACCCTCCAAGTTTATTTCTTTCTGATAGCACTTCCTGAAGTGTATTGAAGTGTGTTGGTCAGACTGACCATGACAGTCGCTCTTATTATGATTCTTGTCATCTGTCACTTTAATTACTCTTGAGCTTGCTTGTTTAAACTTATTCTCTGTAAATCAAATCAGAGAGTTGATGTGAGATCACTGCAGGTATGTGCTGACATGGCTGCCAAGTCTTATTTGCAGCTTCCTCACAAACACTCCGGTAGGTGGATTCCATGTAGCGTGGACTACAATAAGTGTTCTCCTGATTAAGCATTGCCCGTCATACTCACACCTCACCTATTGTACCTGCTAATGAGATATGCGTGCTACCCTCTCCTTGTGAAACCCAACACTCCCCTTTCAAATGAACCATAGGGTGTAAACCACAGCAGTGGTGACAATAGCACACACACCGTCACAAAGGCAGGAACGTGTAGGGCCCAGACCTGAAAAGATGACACTTGTTGTGTATCACACTTTGTGTGAAAGCTAATAACATAAGGAGGGGTAGTGGGGGAATTAGCCTCTTCTATAAATACATGTGTAAGATGAGAGGTGGTAACATGGTAAGACAAAGCACCAAACACGTTCCTATCAATGTGTGGTCACATTGGAGATGGGCGACCTAAGCTTGCTTTGTTTATCTCTTCTGTTCCTTTCTTGCTGTCCTCCTCCCTCACTACTCGCTAGTCTGAGAAACCTTGACTGAAAAGAATGGAGGAAAGAATCCTCTTTGATGAGTTCCTCTTTTCTCTCACTTCTCGTGGTGGTAATGAACTATAGCAAACATGAGCCAGGATGCCAGCACGCTGCAAAGTTTCAAGTAAAAACAAAAGCTCAAGCCATTGAATGGGTGACTTCTGGAGTAATCAAGCAAACAGCTATTCATGCTCAAGGGCAAGGCCATGCAATTACGACATTCTGACACTCTGAACAAGCGACAAAGGCAGCGAAGGGAAAAGTATCTCGCACGTGGCAGGTGTGAATGGCTTTTGAGAGCAGCTCATGTGAAAGGCAGTCAATACCACTCTGGACAGAAATGGGTTTCATTCAGTCGTTTACATAATCTTGTTAGTTACAGCTGAACTTTCATGCCACAATGTACACCACAGTGTCCCAACCATATTACTTTAAATTTCAAACAAACAACCCTGAATTCTCAAATAACCGGGATCTGGTCATTTTCCTTGTTATAAGCCGACCATAACATTTTTCCATGTACAAGAAATGTTAAAGGTCCTATTAAATAGTGTCATTAATCCCTTTAACTACACTGGTCAATCTTAAATATATACAATGGAATATCATTTTATCAAAGCTTCCTCCACAGATGTACATTGAAATCACAAACTGGACAAGAAACGAAGCAGCCTAGATTGGTGCTGAAAAGCTTCATGCAGTGTGCAAAATGTAAAGGGTTTATCATCTGGGGAGCATGGATGTGCTCAGTAAGTATCAGGGCAAGCTAACAATTAAAGGATGACTCCACCTGCATTCCTTTCCGTTTCGTTCAATGGAAATGCACACTCAGCTATTAGCAAAAAGCAGTGACATGGGTTAGAGCCAGAGCACTGATTTGGCTCGATGGTGGTGCAAGAACAACAGTCAGGGGGTCACTGGAAACATTAGATTTCATCCTCTGAAGACCATGAACATCAGCAGCCAAATGTAATTGTCAGTTTGTCATGGGCCAAAGATTTTGGGCTGATGGCAGTCTAAAAGAAACTGTCAGGACTGATGTTGTTCTGGAAACCATGAATATCAACGCCAAATTACAATGTAATCAGGCCAGATGTTTCATTCTAAGGTTCTGTCACTATATCATTTAAAGGCTGCATAGAGCATCTTTGATGATGCTCTGACATAGTCAGACAATACAGTGTCATTAGAAGATGCTTTTCTTGAGACTTTTGGTGAAAAACTAGAAAAATACCATGTAAAGCCTCTTAGAAAGCTGTGGTACTAAAAACTGAGTCAGTGTCCCTTTGTGACTTAATGAACTCAACTGATAGTAGAAACACTGAACTGTATAATGACATTAAATGAGAAATTGTATATAATCTAGATTGGTCATGTTCGGCCGACACCAAATCCACTTTAAACCAATCTGATGGTGTCTACAGTCCAATTCATTCACTATAGTCTAAATGCATCAAGGAAAAGACAACATATTAACATGGACATTAAATTTAGGCACTAGACTATAGACTATCTAAACGATGATCTTTATTTGACACAAAAACAGGTCACATAATGGTAAACCACAGAAAAAATAATCATGCATGTTTCTCTGACTTCAATGTTTCTCTGACTTGTATTTGGCTGAGGAGAATGTCTGGTGTCAAAAAAAAATCGAAATAGTATGTGCACCAACCAGAATTGCCACATACCACCTGGGTACTGGGATTTTAATTGCAGCCAGCGGCAGAGTTGGTCAGAATATGGTTCCTTTCAGAAGAGTCTGGTGGAAACTAGCAGGTTAGTCATTGTTAAACGCTCAGCTTCTGCAGCTAAACTCACCCCTGTGTTCAGTTTCTAAATGCATAGCCTGAGGAACTCTCAAGATGACTCTAAACACATTTGACTGCACACATCCTGTTATCAGTTCATTTTCTTTTTCTTTAAACAGGTCACTAACTAATGATGTTCTACATACTCTTCCACTGTAACATCTCTGTGGTGTGAGCCACTTCAGAGTTTGACACCTTTTTTTTTTTCTTCTTCTTCTTCTTCTTCTTCTTCACTCTTTCACCCTTGTTTTTATCTTAACTGACGTTTCGGAAACATCGTCACCGGCTCGCTTTCGCCGCAATCATCAGATTTGCCTTCGCACCTTGGGGCCCATTTAGTAACCACCCACTCAGCAATTTGAACCCTAATCAGCACCCAACCCCTTCCGACACACAGACACACACATACACACACACACACCCAGACACACACAGCTGAAACTATTTTGTCACCTGCTAATACCACAAAGAGGACGTTAGCCAACAGCAGCACTGATATTTATCAAGCATGCATCTCACTAACCACACACACACACACACACACACACACAGACAAGCACACACACACACACACGGACACATAAGCAAAAACACAAACTCCATTAAACATGTAGATGCACACACACACACATATACATTTAGTGTAGTCATCTGTCCTATGCTACACATATTAGATATATCTCCCCACACATGATGCAACAAAGTGACCGCCTTAGTCCTTAATCTTAGATTAGATTCAATGAATCTAATCTGCATGACATGATCCACAAGAAAACTGAGGCTTTGCTTTTAGGTTATTTTCCATGTGCAGAAGAAGAATCTAGTCTCAAAGCGAGTCAAATAAAAAAGAAGAGTTTAAAAGTGAACCATGTTAAAAAATGCATTTGTAGCTTGAGGACACATTTGCCAGGGCCCGCTCTTAAGTGACACCATGGGGATAGTTTCTGTTGGACAATGTGAGGCTCCAGCCTGCAGGAGGACCCCTGGATTAAAGACATTGTGGGTACAGCTGGAGGAAATGGGTGCCCCCCCGCATTGCATCACAGGGACATTCTTCACCTTCCTGCTCTTGCTTCTAAAACGGCCCTGTAGTTCTTGATATAGAATGATCAAGAGATATGTGGACTTCTTACAACTCCTTCTTCTTTGCTCACTTTGTAATCTTTAGACCATGTCTGCCAGACATAATGCACCTTGAATCCAGGCTGTCCAGTGATCCTCCTTAAGCTGCAGGTCTCCTGTAAGTAGATGTGTGTATTAGAGCGATGCTTAAGGATAAAGTCCATGACCTCCGCAGAGTTCAGTGCCACGCTCGGCTGCTTTGCTGCTTCATGTATATGATATGTGATGCCCATTTAAATATTTACAGGATGGTCAGCTTCTGCTCTAATTGGCAAACCAGTGTGTTTCTGTACACATACACACACACACGGAGTATTGTGGGGTTGGTTTCACAGTGCCATTGTCTGGAGACTTCCTCAGCCATGAATGTTTGATTGATATATATTTTCAAAAGGAAAAGTGTTTCCCTCCATAATTCAGCGGCAGGCCTGAGGATGTGAGGAGGGGTTACCGGGAGGAGAGAATAGCATCCATTTGCAAATCTCTATCATTTATGGACCTCCATGCACAAATGCCAGGTTTTGTTTCTCAAAACGCTGTGTGTGTGTTTGCATGTGTGTATGTGTGTGGAGAGTATTTCAGCTCAGATAGTCTCCACATGACATGATGCTGGCTGAATGTGTGGACTGTAAAAAGCTGGCACAGAGCAACTATTGTTAAATCTCTTACTGCTGCTTGTGTTAAGTTGATGTCTTGTAAGCCGCGCGCACGTTATGACAGACTCGGAGAACACAGATGTCGCTTCTCACCGCCTGGCCTGGCCTGGCCTGGCACTGTGCTGAAAGTAGACCATTTAAAGTGCTATTATTATTTCAGGTAGAAAACCACTGACATGGAGTTTTTAGGAGGACACATGTCTGGAAAGTAAGTTTAAATCAGACAATATAAAATATGAAAACACTTGGCTGTCCATGAACTGTATTGTAGATTATAGTCTCCGACTGCTACTATGGAGCTAAATATTTTTTTAAAAATCCAATTTAGTTTTTGTAAGCCAGTTGACACAAAAAATGTGTTAAATACAAATGAATATGCATTCACAGGAAAACTCTAAGTTCAATGCTCCTTGAGGGGCCTTTAGAAGCTGCAGTGTGTGTTCATGCTCCCTGCATGGAACCAAAGACCAAGTGACAACTTATTAGATCAAATCAAATGCAACTATATGTTGTGGTCTGAGGGACCATTTAGACTGAACAGAGACGTTGCGATGGGTCAATGCAAAGATGTGAACTGATATGAAAGATGAGGTGAAGATGCATCTGACTGGGTTGAAAATGTTTCAAATAAAATTGTGTCTATCCCATAACTCCACTGCACAAAGACACAAAAGTAAAAAAAGGAAAAGCAGAGAAACTGGAAGAAAATAACAACAGGAGTTCCTTGTAGGTTTTGAGTCAGTACTGTATCACACAAACACAGCATGGATACATGGCGTGCACACACACACACACACACACAAACACAGTCAGTACGCTAAGAACTAGCTAAAGTTAATATCTGCACAGTCAGTACATTGGCTGTTTGTGGAGAATAAACACAAACTGCACAAACACTGCGGCTGTCAAATTCATAAAACAGCAATGATTGATTTTTTTTTTTTTGGCACTCGGGTGCAGCAGAAACATCTGTACACAACATTGAAATATCACTTTATAAAGCTGTTATGGCTAACAAGCCATATAGCCATACTGTAAGTCATCAGCAAACAGTCGCCTATCTACACATTCGGCAGGCATGGAGCAACATTAGCATTCATTTGAATTCACATTTTTGTTTACCTGATGAATATAAGTCCAACATTCACTTGCTTTTAGCTCTGTCTTGGTCTCCACCAGCTATCTGACTCTTTAACTGCTAAATGCTCCACTCTGTTCGCCAGCTTTGTCTGTCTGCTGTCTCTCATCATAGTTACCGCTAGGGTCCATGTGACGTTAATTTCCTCATCAGAGGGTGTGTGTGTAGGCTCTGTGCGTGGTCACAACACTGTGTTCCTGTAGATGGCGATCTACTGTGCACGTGTGGAACGCATCTTCCACGTGGATCCCAGAAGTATAGTATAAACACATCAACTATCCGTCTGTGGTGTCCGCAGCTGTCCACGTGTGCATCCGTTCAAGAGTATAAATGAAGCTTCACACCAAAACAAAGCTGAAAGAGGCTAACACACACACAATGTGAGGGGGGTCACCGACAAAAGTGGAATTATCTTCTGGATATCTGCTCAGGCGGACAACGAAAAAAAATGACGTTAATACATTTGTATAGTAGAAATAAGCACTCCAAATTAAAATAAACTATCGATGTAGTTTAATTAGAACTTCCTCATGAAATAGGCTCTACTATAGTCTAGACTGCCCTGCTATTAACCATCACACTGCAGACTATAAATTACCATACCACAGACTGCACTCACATTACACACTGCACTGTCAGCCACAGAACCTATGAAGGATTACTGTCATCTCGTCGGACAACAACAGAAAGATGCTACAGAGACTTTGAGATCACATGTGACTGAGGTCCCAGGCCAGACTTGACCCCGCATTGTCACGGTTACCCAGTATGTACCTTAGCTGGCTGAGACACCCGGACAGCCCAGACACATCAATCTATATCAGAGGGATTTTTAATGAGCTGCCTTATCCTATTGATGTGGAAGGTTGTGGTGCAGGCCGCTCCTCCAGGCGAGCCTGCTGTCCCTAGGGCCTGGCCGTCCAGCCAGCTCATTGTTAGGTTTCATATTCTTGCATCTACACACACACACACACACACACACACACACACACACACACACACCTCCACAGACAAGACAAGTATCCCCATAGCTCACACAGCCTGTCTGCTGCATATACATGGGATATAGATAACAGAGATGGGGAGGGAGTGCAATGTGTGTGTGTGTGTGTGTGTGTGTGTGTGTACCAGGTATTCCTCATGTTGTGGGGATGTAAATCTGTTTACACAGTCATATTGGTTAAGGTTAGGCTAAGTCTCTAGGAAATTAATGTAAGTTAATGTAATGTCCTCTGAAGTGATGGAGACACAGCTGTGTGTGTGTGTGTGTGTGTGTGTGTGTGTGTGTGTGTGTGTGGATAAGGGGGAAGACATGTCATCAAGAGGATCCCTATACATCCATGCACATGTAATCATTCTCTTATGAGCATCACACACACACACACACACACACACACACACACACACACACACTGCACTCCCTCCCCATCTCTCACATTTTAGTAAGAAGCTTCCCTGTTTTCTGACCTTCTCCTGTTTTGATTACCTTTTAACACACAACCTGTCCTCTTACTATAATGCAGCGCTCACATCATGGAAGATAGTGATGGGAACACTACGTGTGCTGTACAGTAGTCATTAGTGACACCGGTGGCCGTTAAGTGAGCTGCAGTCAGCATCCTGTTGCTTGCACTCACTTGTACTTTCTTGCAGAGCAAGCAGCAGCGCAAGAGTATTGCAGGTGATATCGTTTCCCTCATTTAAACTTCTCATAATAACATAAAAAAATCTCTCTCTCTCTCTGCTCTACACTCACACACACACACACACACACACAGAGCAAACAGATAGAGGTTCCTGTTGCGCTGGGGCCGCTGGCCGGTGAGAGCCCAACATGCAAACCACCCAAACATGACCCACAAACCACCAACTTTTATTTTTTTACCAGTGGTGTTTACTAAAAAACCGGTGGGCTCGTTGAGCTGTGGCCATTGAGCAACAAGCTGTGGTTTTGTTGTGAAATATGTGCTTATTACCACCTTTGGACTATCAACAGGAAAAGCAAAAAGGGTCACCTATGTCCTGCTATCGCTCTAGAGCTTGCTTTCTGCTCCTTTGTAGAGGAAATAATGTTTTAGATGTGTGTACTAAGAAGTGGGCGACTTGTCATTGCAGGGGTGTTTTGTTATGAGACATGTGGTGGTTGACAGAGGCAGCTAGCTGTCTCATTAGCCGGAGAGATAATATCTGCAGGGAGTTTCTACTTAAATAGCGCCGTTTGCACTGTGGTATATTTCGGGTCATTTGTTGACATCAGAGGGATAGAGACGATGCACTCGGCACCGTGCAAAAATGTCACATCTGTTGGATTTTTCCAACAATTCTTCATTGATGTCATTTTGATGATTTGACCTATTTGTGGACATCAAATCCAAGATGGCCACCGATTTTCAGCTCCGATAGATCCGTTTTTCAAAGACGTCCGAGAACCTTCGTATTAAGCTCTGTTGAAAGCTCCGCTCATGTTGAGTTGAGTAACAAACAGTAAAACAAGTAGGTACACAGAGGTCATCTCAGAGATCAAAAAGGTCAATGTCGAATGTATCTTTTAGCCTTCCATGATCGTGGAACTTCCACTTTCCACAGTCACAGAATAGCTAGAGATGAACTGAACTATAACCCTAATGTCATCAGTTTCTCTTCTCTTACAGAAATACTGTTCTTATTCTTTTTTTGAAATTTTTTTTGTCATTGCACTTTGCTGTTCTTTTTTATCGTTGTTAATCTACTGTCAATAAAACTCAACACTTTCAAATGAAAAGCTGTTTAAATACCATACTACCTCGTTTTCCTGGTAGGCTTTTAATGTGAAATGTCTGTGGGAAGTGTTGAGTTTCATTGACAGTAGTTTGACACCTATCAGTGTTTTTTTTTGCCTGGCCTTTATTTGTTTGTGCTGTACACACACATTAATGATTAAATGAATATGTATTTTATATGAGACTGTATGTGAAAATGTACAGTATTTTTTGTGTCCTTTTGAACTTAACAATTAACAATATGTTGTTTGGAGCGATGTCATTCAGGCCTTTTCTCTGACTGTCATTACAAAGCTGTACGCTTCCTTTCTTTGCTGTCTTAACTACACTCTGAAAAAAGACATTCAAAATAAAGAATGATTATTGAAATCTCTCCCAAAAATAAATGATCATCCTGAGAATCTTCACAGAGGTAAGATAAGTAGCACAAATGTCTCAGAGATGGGAAAGATCACCTGTCTTGATGTCAGAGAGAGAGAGGTACATTCTCTGGCAATGTTCTGCCTTTCTTTTGTGTAGTTAAGAGAGGACTCCCCCGTTTCCCTTCCCAGCAGTCTCTCTGGCTCTCCGGCATTCCCTGATGAATGTGAGCAGAACATCAAGAGGGCTGCCTTCCAACTGCAGGAGAGAAATAGAACCAGAGAGTGACCAAAAAGAAAAAAAACAGAGGGGGGGCGGGAGGGGTGGGGGGTGTGGGGGGGACGACAAAGCTACCACTGCTACTGAAAGCAAGACAAAGTGGCGTGACAGTGATTGATGTCTGAGCGCTCTCCCTGATTCGCTGATTAAACCCATCAATCTATATGCAGAAGAGGTGTCTGATGCAAATAGGCCCAATCAGGCAGGACAAAATGGTTTTGTCAGGAAGTTATGGAAATAAGAGCATGCCTACCACTATAGGTAAGGCTGGGAGAACGTGGCGAGCAGGCGGGAATCTGACGCTGTGATGCTCCAAATTAGGAGATTACATGCTCGCCGCTCCCCTCCGTTTGGTCCTGCTCCAACGCCCAAATTGTTCTGCCATTCTTTCTTTTCTTCGCTTAGCGGTCAAAGCCCGATGCCGGTGTACGCTACGCTACACAATGCAATTGCTCGGACCACTTCAGTTGCAGCAGTACGGTGGGAAAGAGGGGGACATGTAAAGAATAAAACACGGTCTGCCGCTTCCAGACATTATGGATTCCTCTGAAATTAGGCGGACATCAACAGTTATTCTTTGACAGATAGTGGAATTATTGGTCGCGTTTGACCTTTCTCGTTCAGTCACATAACGGAAAGGCCTTGTGTTCGTCTCCAGGAGCAGATTTCTAATGTTGCACCACGGCGGGGAGAGTTCCACACCACCTGAGCAGCCTGACCTGCCAGCAGCTCATTTGAATAAAAGTAGAATAGAAGAAAAAAAGAAAAAAAAGCACATTTGTTGTCAGGGAAATGCATTTCTCTTAAGAGCAGTGAGAAAAAAATGAATCACCTCTGAAGGCGTCAAGCCGTTAATTCCAGATGGGTTCTGTCTTTTTTTTTTCTGCTTGAGTTTTTTTTTTTTTTTTTGTATTTTCTTTTTCCACCTTCCTTCTTTTGTTGCCCTCGTCTGCAAAACCTGACCATTTCAATATCTCAGCCTATCTAATAACAGTCATTCCTCTGTGGATTCTCTCTGTCTCATCTCACTTCCTTGGCCCCTGTGTGTGTGTGTGTGTGTGTGTGTGTGTATGTGTGTATGTGTGAGTGTGTCATGGCCTCTGTCTCTCTCTCTCACTTCCTCTCTGTGAGAGCATGCCTCTCTCTCTCTCTCTCTGTCTCTCTCTCTCTTCTCCAGCCAATTGCGATCGGAATCAGTTTAATTAAGTAACAAATTCTGTTGGCATAGTAACAGCCCAGCTAATTTATCATGGGAAATAGTCTGTGAGACACACATGTTGCTTGGCAACAGCCAATGGTGGCACTAGATGCGGCGGTGACAAATTGCACAGGATGCAGATGCGTGTGACGGCAGGCTGCTGCGTTTGAGTGGTGTTGGGAAAAAGGAGTGGTGACTTATTGTGTGTGAGAGATGTGGAGGGGTGAGAAGTTGTGTTCACGTGCCAATCCAGCACACACAAACAGTTCATTTTACTCTTTATGAGCAACATTCATTCCACAATACACAACTTTTAACACTCTAAACTAAAGTTTAAAGAATTCCACACCCTAATCTAGCCATAAACTATTGCTGCTCATTCTAACATCTCAGTTCTTCTTTTTATTACAAATAAATAAATAAAATCCATCACTTCCTGCACACTTTTTTTCTTTTTTTTCCCCCAGGAAAGACCTTCCAGACACACCAACAGATGTAAAAGCTTTCATGAACTGGCTATAGGTTGACTCCCTGCTGTGTTAAAGCAATCAGTGACAGAAAAGCAGCAACACTGACATTTATTCATATGAAAATGTCACTGATTATTACTTGAAAAGTTGCTGGAAATGCGGCTCTTGAGCTTCAGTGATAACAATTCGTAGAAAAACACGTGTACATGTAGATGCAGAGTCTTTAGTGAGGTGATGGTAGTCTAACACCACTGAGGGTTTTGTATAAACCACATTTCCCTGCGTTTTTGAGACTGGAAGGCTGTAGCCAGCTCTGGGACAGTGGAATAAATCATTTTATTATCAACATTGGCTGCTCTGTTCTAGTGTTCTTGTGGAACATGGAACAATATTTAACAATTTATCGGATGAAATCAAGGCAACACCTGCCACTGTCTATGTGTCCTTAGATATGTGATGGAGTGATTGTGAAATAGCTGTTTAAAGGTTAACAAGTGCCTACATTGTATTCACATACTGATCCATACATTAAATTTCTATCAAATCCTAACCCTATCCCTAACTAGGGATTTGCAGAGGACCCAGTATTTATATTTATATCTGTATTTGTTGAGGCAGCAAAATGATTTGTATTTGTATTCAAATAAAAGTGGAATTCCTGTTTTTTTTATTATGCTTTTAATTTCAGAAAATTGAAGTTACAATAAGTTACCTTATAAAAGAGGTCCCCACATTGGGTCTCGAGAGTTTCCTAGATCATAGGTGACTGTGTTGACTACTGAGCTAAAACTTTACTCATTGCGTCATTGCAGACAGACCTCTACCTATTTCTACACCCATAACACAGAGACAGCACACCGTGTAATGTGTAGGGAAGAACTTTAAAGGCGATTATTGCTTTGCACTTTTCATTTATGCCTATTTTTTTTACAACCTAACTTTATGGAAAGGAGAAGAGGAACAACAGGTTATGGAGTGTTCCTTGGGAGCACTTGACATGTGTCAGTAGCTCATCTTTATCTCTGAGGAACACCCTCAACTCCAGAAGTGATGTCCAAGGAAATGTGCATCATGTAGCAGGTGGATGTGACTCCCCTCATTGAGTCCTGCTGAATATTTATACTTATTTTTCAGTACTGTTTCTTTCTATGAAGGCACTTACCGTGTACTTAACAGGCCTGGTTCTTGCTAAAACAAGCTGACAAATTAGAAGGGGCATAAATGTATATGTGTATTCTGTAAAACAAATCAGTAATACATTCTGTCACTCTTGCATGCTCTTCATGTCGTCAAAGAGCCTATTGCATGTGCCAACAATGTATGAGTTTTGAGTATTTGCAGCTTTCTATTCCAGTTCAAACACTGAAAATTGCTACTGTTACCTAAGCTTTTACAAGACATGTAAAATAGTAATATTGAGGACATATTGTAGGGAGGGATGGATGTTCAGTTTTCCAGTAAGTACATTTTTGTTTTGTTTTGCTTTTGTTGGTTTTGAGCCTGTTTTTTGCTGTTTATTTTTGGCTCCAAAAATCCAAGATGGCAACAGTCAAAATGCAAATTTGAGGCTTCAAAATGGGAGTCCATAAACCAATTGCTAATGTCACGGCAGCTATATCCATTTTTTAAAGTCCATGCTTTAAACAAGCTGTTCTGGACTTCTGTAAGGTTGTGATATCACAACTATATGATCAGAGTTTCACCTACCATTGCCTTGGAGGGGTGGCCTGGCCTCTGACAAGATGTCCTTCCACTCCTGAAAGAAACAAAATAAATTTATTCAAGTTATTTACCAAATTTATGTGCACTTCACATTGTCATTTATGGTCACTCTAGTTCTGATCTCTGTGTTTCAGCCCCTCCACACACGGAGCGGAACAGAGGAGAGACAGTGTCAGAGGAAACACTGCGCAGTTGTTGGATATTAGGAAGCAAATTTGTCATTGCACAGACTTCCAAAAGTTGGATAACATCATCCTCAGCAGTGGTCATCATAATTTACCGGTGAGTTTTACCCAGAGCCCTGGTTTTTCCTAGTAATAGTTGGCTACAGTCTGTACCAATGGTTGGCCTGGACATGCATCACTCAAACAATTAGCCAATCAGGAGAGAAGGGCATCGAGCAGACACAAAACAGCCCGTTTCAGGCTGAGTTAAACAGAGGGGCTGCATCCAAGGCTTGTACAGCAATAACTTGGTGCTGATTTTGATCAATCATGCAATTTTTTTAATAAATATTCCACAAACATGAAAGGGGCATAATATAACTTTAAAGATTATTCCAATGCTACTTATTGTACATGAATCATTCCTGGAATATAGCGTATAGCTTAGCTGGAATGACATATCAGCATTTTGAATGAGAGCACATAAACCTACTTGGAAAAAAAGTTTCAAAGCCCTGAAAACCTATGTTCTCAATCAGCATCTTATCATGAGATCCTATATTCGCTTTGGAAATTTCACATAACAGATGTTAGCAGGGCTGCACTGAAAAAAGGTGATGTCATGTACTTCTGTGCACCAATCAGTGTTTAGCAATATCTGAATCAGAATCTGATGACAGTTGTGTGGGTGTTTGCTTATGTTGTTTAGGTCATTGTCAACGTCAAGGGTGTTTTTGTTGATTAAAGGTACACTATGCATAGATTTGTCACTTGGTGTCTTTAAACACACAGCTTTCAAAGTTTGCCCCTCCTCCCCGGCTCAATGTGCAAGAGAGAGAGAGAGAAGAAATGGTTGAGTGAGCTAGGGAGCGAATGCAAAAAGCGAGCAGCGCCGGCAAGAACAAAGCCATGAATCAGATAAATAAAATGTTATTATAAAAGCTTCATCCTGTCTGCTGTGGCTTCTCTGCTCTGCATGTGTGTAGCTCAGCCCCGCCCTCGGTCAAGCAGACACACAGACCTGCAGCTCTTTATACATCCATGACATAGAGACAGAGAGCAGAGCAGAGCAGAGCAGAGCTGAGAAGAGAGACAGATACAGCCATGTAACCTGGTTGCTACACCATGAGTCCCAACATTGCACCCTAGACACTGTTAGTGGCTGGGGGCTGCACATCCACTGCCCAATGGTTGATGCCCAGAAGCATCCTGAACACAGCGAAATAATAAGAAAATACAGATTAGAGTCCAGAATTCCTGCAGATAGATGTACTGCCACACACTTTAGTGGGTCATAAGTGATGACGGAGAAGAATTATTTTTATGAGTCTATACATTGGTTTTTTTAGGAAAATCTTGCATAGTATACCTTTAATCTAGTAGAGATCAAGGAGTATTTTATCTATTCCAATTTTATATTCCATTTAGGAGCCATTCTTCAAGGGTTTTAAATATTTTTAACTTGAGCTGAATTGACTTAATTAACTTTTCAGTTAATTGTATCTTGTATAACTCGTGTTTTAACAGTGTTTTCATCAAAAATTGAGTCAGTTTCTATGTATTTGACCTTTGACCTTCCTGTCTGGTGATATCTGGGGCAAGGTTGCGTGGATAACTGATTGTCATGATGTTTCTACTGTACCACCATCTGTAGTTTACTGCAATCACTATCTATCATTCTCATCCTCACGCCACAGTTAAAGAGCCTGAATATGAATCCCATTTTCTGTAATGTCAAGACACAAATTCAAAAAAGAAAAGTACAGCACTGACAGGACTCTAATTCCCAACAGCTCCAGTTTTTCATGACAATTGTCACAGGGAGTGTGGGGCCATTTCCGTTGGCGACAAATATGTTTGGTGTAATGCATATCCTTGATATGTTGTCTCTCTTCAGTGCACAGTCCTATCATAAACCCTAGCGGACCTAACGAATGGTGCACTCACCGGACTATGTGGTTACATGATGAAAGTTATTCATCACATTTGAATTATTCTAATCAATTTGCTGTCAGGCTAACTGCTGTGGCCGTTACAGTGACGCTGCCGTCAAGCACCGTTTGGTTGCAGCTCGGCGCTGCCTGTGAAATTTATACTTTCCATAAGTACTCGTAAAACCTTCAAAGCATGACTGAGCAGGGAGAGTCACACCCGCCCCAACAACGCCCCCGCCCAGACATCCTAGTCGAGACGACAGCTGCAGACAACAAAGTCACTCACAGACAAATAGACAAAATTATGTACAGAGCTCTGAAATTGCAGAAAAACAGCTTGCAAACACAATAAAGACCAGTAGGCATCATTTCTCCTTTTCCAGCACACAAATAAAGACGCTTAAGAATGAGTGGAACCGAGATCTCAATCGCAGATTACAACATGACACGAGGCTGTTCCTCACACAGGCCTTGCTCATAACAACTGAAAGCATCCACTACCATGCGCTACTTCCTACATTTAACAGTGAGCATAAAAGCTGCTTAAACCCTAAACAACAAGCAAGGCAAACCCACCATGAACGCCGTAATCACCCAGTGAGTATGAAGAACCACAGCTTCCAGCGGGACAGATGCAGACAGATAAAAACATGCTGTGCTTACCCTTTTCTTTTGTCATTTCAACGTAGTTCTATTCAAATGTATAATGTAACTAAAAATACAGATTAAAAACAAAGGGAGGTGGAGGTACTTTTTCAGCGCTGAATGGTGTCCGCAGGTATTCCCTTCAGTGTCAACAACCTCCACCAACAAGGTGTGCATGTGAGACGCGAGTTTGTAAAAATACCTGCTGCACCACTCGCCGCTGCTCATTGCTTATTGCTCTGTACACGTGGTAATAATTGAATAATTGAAGGTGACTCAGATGAGCATATTAACATTTTTATCATCTCACCGCTCTCATGTGGATTATGGTGGCTGTATAGTGAGGGAACACTGTTTAGAGAGATTCAGTAAGGAAATCATCCTGAAACTATTAAAGTGAGGAGGACATGAATATGATTTTAAAGAGAGAGGGGGACATAGTCTCCCATCCCCAGTGGAAATTGTGCCCTTGAGGACACCAATGAGCAGCAAGACAGTTTTAAAACGAAGTCACCGCATGAATCCATTAAAGAAATATTAATAAGTATTGACTAGGTGCTCTGCAATTGCTTGTGGTTTGTACATTAGGGCTGCACATGAATACACAGAGGGATTTTAAACGCCCAACTTGTTCTACCTGTACCTTCTGCACAAAGAAAATCTAAATTAATATTGACAGCATGCCAGTTAATGAAATAAGAGTCACAATCATAACATCTTAACTATGCTTGTCCGTTGTCAGACCCTGAAAACAAGCAGCAGAATTTTACATTCTCTCAAATGGTAAACGGACTGCACTTTTATGGCACCTTTCTAGTCTTTCGACCACTCAAAGCTCTTTTACACTACAAGCCACACTCATGCACACACTCACATGGCTGATGGCAGGGGCTGCCATGCAAGGTGCCAACCTGCACATCAATTGGAACTAATCATTCACACACACATTCACACACCAATGGCACAGCCATCAGGAGCAATTTGAGGTTCACTATCTTGCCCAAGGACACTTCGACATGCGGATTGGAGGAGCTGGGAATCAAACCGCTGATCTTCTGATTAGTGGATGACCTGCTCTACCTCCTGAGACACAGCTGTCCCCTAATAAATGTTGAAATGGACAAGACAAGTGTATTGTGGGACTGACATTCACCCATTCACACACTGATGGCAGAGGCTGCCATGCAAAGTGTCCGCTCATCAGGACACACACTCACACCACAGTCTTTGGGAGTAATTTGGGGTTTAGTATCTTGCCCAAGGACACTTCGACACTGGAAGTCAAAATGCAAATTCCAGACTGGAAGGGCTGAGGATCGAACCGCCAATCTTCCACTTAGTGGATGACCTGCTCTATCCCCTGAGCCACAGCCTCCCCTCCTAACATAAGTTCTAAAATCGACCTTTGATGCTGCCTGTCCTTCAATAAAATTAATTCTGAATCCTTTATATAACTATTTTCAACTCACTGCTGATGACAGTTATACCACGGCCACCAGATGCCAAAATCACTGGGTTAAAATTTTACCCAGTTTGGGACAATATAGAGTAGTATTGACACAATACTGGGTTTAAGTTACCTAGAACGGACAATCTCACTTAATCTCATCCATAGAGTCTAACTTTAAAGATCACATCAAACTGAGCAGTCTAACTGTAGTCAAAAAAAAGAACAAAAAAGGATAGACAGCAGGATAGCCAGCCCTGCTTTCATCCAAAGACTAGGATGTAACCACCATCACTCCTCCTTTCCCAACTCCCCCACCCCAAAGGTGAAATAAGATTGTCACTCTGATGCGTCCGCTCACTCTTGATGAGCTTGGGAATAAATATGCAAAAAAGGGGGCTTCGTGGCGGAGAAAGAAGGGAGAGGAAAAAAAGAGGCAATCAAGGATAGCCGCGGTCCCCGGCTGGACTATAAATCTCTGTCTGTTTCAATCGCCGCCGTGGCCGAAACGGTGTAAAATTCGAGCGGGGATGTCATCAATTTCTGTTAGCTCCTCTGTCCCTTTCTGTGCCGGTCGGCGGGCAGCTGTGATGGATTGATTTTGTCACTTGTGCTCAGTTCACAGTATGTTAACATGGAAGGGCAGAGTTGGGTTATGGAGAGAGGGTTATTAGTGGCTCGCTTGTGACTGGACTTTTCTATCTTTCTCTCTCTTCTCTCTCTTCTTGTGAAGGTCTCCCTCTCTCTCCCTGTCTCCCATCTCTGTCACTCTGCCTTACACTCAATATACTCACTCTCCCATTCATCACACCTCATTCCCCTCCACATCTGCATCCACTTTATCTCTGCATACCTCCACCTATCCCCTCTTATCTCTGCCTACCTCAACCTATCTCAACCAACCATCTCCACCTACTTCCAAAAACCTGTCAACCTATTTCTCTCTCTCTCTCTCCACCCACGTGTCAACCATTTCATATCAACGTATCTCCTTCTACAGTACTTTTTGTAGAAAGTTCTCCCTATTGTCCAGCCTACCCTCACCACCCTCATCTCTTTTACCACCTCCGTCTAGCTAACGTTTCCTACTTCTACACTTTTCTTCCCACCATCACCACTGCGTCTGAGCGATGATGCCATTATGGAGAGGCTTTAACCTACACTTCTTCTAATGACCTCTAGGTGCTGGCTTCAAAAACTCTTTGGTGGTGCTAAACTCTACGTGAAAACTTTTACTGAAGTATTTCAAGAAACATTATGACTTATGAATAGAGTTTGAGAACAGTCAACAGTTCTCTCAGCCTATCATAGTCAACCATGATGGTTACTGATTAATCTAACATCTGACCAAGGGACAACAGTTGTCTTTTGGCCAATACTGGCACATTTACAGTGATGTTGATTAATGTACATTGTCCCTGTAGTAAATAAATAAAATCAGTGATTAGATTTCAGTAAAGTCAGACGTGTATGGTGTGCTTGATGAACAGTTGTCTCAGCCTATCACAGTCAAACTCGATTGTTGGCGTTTGATGTCCCATTCTCAGCAGCTTCCTTCCATCCCCACTAACTGCCAAAATGGCAACTTGCACCTGAATATCATATTTAAAACGTCCCTTCATAATCTGTGGCTGATGGTTCACACATTATATCCATTAAGTCCATACTTTTATAGTCTATGAGTTCCAATTATCCCACACTGCAGTCCACTATGTTCCTCCATCAGTCTTTGTTTATCTTCACCTAACAGTGCTTTCAACACTCTGTCAGTCCTCACCAAACCTTTTCAGTATATTTTCCTACTTACCTCAGTATTGTCTACTTAATGTATGTCCATCCCTTTGTCCACCTACCAACTTAAATCTCTGTGTACCTCCAATCAGGCCTGTTCATAATGTAATGATACACAAATTTTTCTTTTTTATGACAATTGTTCACCAATTTAACATATTTTGTCTTGTTTGTCAAATCCGCACAGAACAGACAGAAATGTAAAAACAGCAATTTGTGGTTGTAGGGGAAGGTACGTGCTGGAAGTATCTCTGTGACTGTGTGCAGCACAGTGAGGTTGCCAGGTTTGGTATCATAGTATCTGACACCAAACTTAAAACCTGTGCACAATGTCCAGAACTGGCAAAACTGGATACAGTTGCTGGACAGAAGTTCTGGATGGATGAGTAAACTGTTGTTGTTTCTCAAGAAATAGTTTCAGGATGTAACTCCCCCTAAATGTTTTACATTTCTGTTTGTGTAGGGATTTAACAAATGAGTTACAGCATGGTAATTGGTGAGCTTTAGAGGTGGAAGAGGGTCTATTTTTTAATTTCCATAAAAACATCGCTACCTGTTTCCCTCTGTTTCCAGTTTTTACACTATTAACCCCAGGTCAGTAATCTGCATCTATACATGTGATTTATGTCTATTATCTATTATTTATGAGTATCATCCTCTCATCTTACTCTTAAAATGAAAGCATACCAAGCATATCTATTCATTTAGGAAATTACCAAAATTTGGTATGCTTTGATTTGTGGAGTGCTATGCTAGTAGTGGCTAATATAGCCACAATATAGCCTACAATAACATAAGTGTCAGTATTACAAGTCATGTGAGTCTTCAGGCAGTCAAGTCTTAAGGCAGACAAGTTTAGTTTGAGTTGCAAATTGGAACTCAAAGTGATTGAAGTCCAAGTCTTAAGTCTCACTTAAGCTCTGCATCCAACCTATAGAGTTCCACCCTTCTCATCTTGGTTCTCCCACCTTCATCTCTGCCTCTACTGTCATTCATCTTCCTCCTGCTAGTTCCATCCATGTCCTGTGATCTGAATCTACCCCACCTACTGTAGTGCCTATTTATCGATCCAATTTCTACCAGTTTCTCCACATACAGTAAAATCTACATACATCCACCCATCTCTTTACCAACCCCCCTCCCTCTGGCCTCCAGTCCTCTGAAGGAGCAACGTCTGCTTTAGACAGAAAACCAAAGGAAAACTAGAAAAACCAAGAAGCAGAAGTTAATCCTCTGGGAGCTGCTAGATGGAAATCCAGCCTTGCATAATGGCAAGACAACAGGACAAAACACTTTCATGATGAATAAAACTGGAAACTAAACTGGAAAGGATCATTATGCAGTGCCATTACATCTTTATCAAGGATTGGTCAACACAATCCAAGTAACGCTGCACCTTCTTGACTTGTACGCCTTGGGATCATTTTCACTCAAGTGCCATAATTACTCGGACGCTCAAGGATACAATTTAATTTTATAATGTCAAAAGCTGACCTTTAGTAGTCGCTTATGGGTAAGTCCATCAGAGCTGAAAAACTGGATGAAAACCAGTCTCTTTACTACAGTGCTGGAGAGAAGTGTGACTGGTTGGTGTTAATGCAGAAACCAAAGCTTTAAACAAGGTTTATAGTTGACTGTACAGTAGTACAAGATCACACTGCAGACAGAATGTTGATATTAGATGATTCAACAAAACCATTTTATTACATATTACTAATGCCAACATTTTTAATATGGTCTCCTGTACAATATCTGTGAATGGCAGCTTCAGTTTGGTTTAATATAGGGAAAGACTGCAGTTATGGTTTTAAAAAAAGCTCACATTGTAAAAGAATGCAAATTATGGTTTCCAACATAAAAGCTGGATGCCCTACATGCCCCCATTTTTAATATAACTCAATGAAGTAACAAACATTTTTTGGCAATGGTTCCTGAAATTTGGTTACTAGTCAATATTTCCTCCTTCAGTGTAACAGGGTTCTGTTATCCACTGTATAAACTGTTTTAAACTTAAGTTGTTTGTAATTAGGATTGTCTTTGGACACACTGTGGAACTGTTAGTCCATTGCACTTTTCAGGGTTTTAGCGGTAATGTCAATTTCATTTTCTATGCACTTTTTGCTGATGAAGTTTGAGTTTCAGTATGTGGCTCTGTTCAGCCATGGCAACCCTATCTTCTAGAAATTGCACTTATATTACTACTACTACTAAATTACAATGGTAAATATGCTTTTTAACTTGTTATTACTGACCATACAGGTATGGGCAAAATGTTCAGTGACAACATATTTGATGGTTCTCTTTAGACATTGGCAGTGCTTGAGATGTGTTTATTAACATTTTACCAACACCACAATATTGTACGGACCATAACTAAAGTACTTTTTTTGCCTGAACCTACTCACACTGAGATAAAGACAGGAGACAGGTGGGGATGAGATTAACACAACAGTAGAGATGGTTGACTCAGAGACAACAACTGTTAAATATGAAAAACACTACGTAAACTGCTCCTGGCGAGAGCCAAAGCAGTGTCCACGTTGACTAAAATCTGTTGTCAGGGCAGATTCAGTATTTCACATGCTACTGATTGGAAGGGCAAAACAAAACAAAATAATTCCCTCCTAAACAGAAAATGGCTCCCATGAACACTTTGTCAGACTGAATGGGTGAGGTAGATTTAAATGGCAGTTCATGCTAACTATCAGGATAATTATTTGTATCTCAGGCAGGAAAAACTTACCAGATAATATGTAGCAAAACACACATTTACTTCTATGAGAATGTTGCCAATAATGACTCTAACAGATTCTAGCTGGACAACAATGCAATGAAGTGGAACATTAAAACACATACACACATGCGTACACACACACACACAGTTAGTTCACAGCGAAAAAAGCAATGTGCAGACTGAACTAAAGCCAGATTGTACTTTGAAAACATTGAAAACACTGAAAGTTTACAAAGAGCAGATCCAGAGGTGTTGGCAGCAGTATCAGCTGAAACATGGGTTGTGTGTGTGTGTGTGTGTGTGTGTGTGTGTGGGCATTTTGGTATAGGACCATTCGTTTCAATGTGTGCTCATCATCTTTTGTTATCCCAGTAATCCTGTTTGGCTTCCTTATTCTGACACAAACACAAACACATTCTCCTTAACACACACACACACTCTCTCTATCTCTCTCTCTCTCACACACACACACACAGGCACATGCTGCTCACTCTTCTTACTTTGTTACTCTGCTGTCTCTCTCCCTGTGTTTCTTTTTCACACACACTTTCCCTTCTCTCTGGCTGTCCCTCACACATTGTGCTTACTCAATTCATTTCGCTTCAATGTGTTCTATTGGCATGAATAAAAAAAAAAATAATAGTATTGTCAAAGCATCAATACAGAAATCACACACTGTGTCCCTTTATGTGTGTGTTGATCATTGACTATTCCTCCTCATTTTCAATGGGACACTCACTCACACACAATACACATTCACAAACACACAACAGTAAGCTTGCCGCTGTTGAGGCTGGAACTTGTGAAGTTTCTGAATGGACATCACTACTTTCAGCCAATGGACAAGTGCATGCTGTATCAGTGAGTGACTTGCAAGCTGTTGCCGAATAGCAGTTTGTGTGCTTGTAAAGAGCAACTTTAACAGCAGATGAAAATCCTGTTTTTGCCGTCCTGCTGTGGTTTAACTTCTCACCTCCCTGCTACGATGTAAAATTGTATTAAAGGGTGTGTTAATACACTGTGGCTTCATTTGTACGTCGTGACAGGAGGACACTTCTTATTGCCATATGCTAGAAAACTCTTTTTTCCGCTACTTTTGCTATTGTCTGGTTTGTGTGTTCTTGTGTGCTAAAGGTTTGTTTGCAAGGGGAGATACTCCTCTCTCTGTAACGCTGCTGCTCATCTGCGAGTAAAGTGAACGTTTCTGTGGTTCCAACGACTCCAACAGAGTGACACATCTTCTCTCTAGCTGGTCGCATCACATCGATTTCAGGAGCGTCATTTCCCAGTTAAAAATGGTCACATTCTGCTGTCAAGACCAGATAGGAGGTAGAGTTTATACAATCTTATACAATCTATAATTTCATATTGTGTGTATTTTCAAACTTGCACATGTATTTTTTTCTGTTTTGTTGGTTATTGTTATTGCTATATCCTGAACTATTATGTATCTAAGCATTAAATGTGCAATATATATAATAAGTGATATGTATATTATGAGTTGAGAAATGTATATGTTTGTGTCAAATGATCTGCAATTGATCATTGACTTGATCATTGAGTCACAGGAATGTTTAATCACACACACACACCTGTTCCACATTATTCCTGCTCCAGGTGAATGAGTTTATGGATGAGCACATCATCATCATCATCATCTGTTGATTTACTCGATCAAGTAGCCCGTTAAAAAAAATTAAGTGTTCCGAATTTAGTGGGCTACTGCTATTTCAATGTGTGAGACACATATTTAATCAACGTTGTATATCTTCTGCTGCTATGTAAAAATAAGTATCAATCAAAGTGTAAATTGGGGGTATTTTTTAACTACTGCTACTTTGGTCTGCTCTGTACCTACTATGTCTGTCCTTCGTTTAAGTTTCTGGTTCTCTGTTAAAGGTTAGGGATGCTTTTATTCTCTCCCAAAAAAGGAGTGGTCTTAGATTAATCAAATTATAGAGGTCATGTCAAGAGTTGTAAAACATATATCACCCCTCTCAAAAAACAAAAGGCAAACCCCTCTGAAACACTGCATTCAGTCTGACTTTATAATCACAAAAGTTGCATATAACATCTTTAAAAGAGTTCCTCCAGTCCTTCCCAATTGTACGTATTATGGCTGGGCTTCTTCACCAAGTCCACCAAATAAAAAAAAGATGTTTCCAAGAAGGAGAGCCTCTTCTAATTGCATCATGGGAAACAGCATTCTTAATATGACTTGTATCTGAGGTGTTTTAGCTTTACTGCATAAACATGCAATCAAGAAGAGCAATAAAGAAAAGTAATCTGGTCACATTCAGCATTTTTTTTTTCAACCCCAGACATGTTTCTCTAAGGACAGACTGTTGCCAGCTGTTAAACACAGTATTTCTCTCTAGTAACTACCTCAAAGTATATCTGTTATTTTACCCATCATCCTTCAGTGCTGTGTGGAGGAGAGAGAGCTGGAATCTGGAAACGGAGTTTTCTTACGAGGATGCTTCGGCCGGCCATGTGCTAACATTTGGTTCTTATTAGCTTGTGCTGCATTTATGTGGCATTATGTTCAAAAACACTACATAAATTATGTACACTGTAAATTTGCTCTCCATTTGCAGTGGGAGTGTTTGGGGTTGCGCTGCCAGAGAAAACGTCTTCAGAGAGAAAAAAAAAAAAGGGTAGAAGATTAAAGAACTCAAGGGTATGCATAATATATTGTATGTGAAAAAAGTTGCCCTTTTTAATATTAAAAATACGTGGGTACAGGATTGACCCTTCTCATTCTCTTCCATTGGCTGTGACTGAATTGACAAGATTCTGTGGTATTCAACATATTGCCACATTACTTCTGGTAGCAAACTGCATTGTAGGTGTCGGTGCTGGAAATGTCAGTATTAGGGCAGGGGTGCTGTAAGTCAAGGCAGATGCCGTAGCGGCAGCAGTAGTATATTTCACTGATACTGATCTCATGCTTTCTGACAGTAATGGTACTTATGGTAATGTCCTCTGTGAACCAGACATGGCCCTGTGCGCTCACAGACACAGCACATAGCTCCCCGACACCGCTCTGATTTAACACCACAGAACTTGAAGGCCTGTGTGCTGCTGGATATTGAGATTTTACATTTCAAATTCTGCAACACAGTCAATAACAAAGTCTCTTCCATCCGTGACTAAATATTTGGATTTATAAACACGTCCATGTTAAGAACTTTTAAAATTAAAAATGTGTTTTCTTTGCAAGGAATGACCTGCCTGTGCACTAGAAAACAATACAGGACATGTCAGGTGGGGATGATCAAGACAAACCTACCCAGCTACATTTAAACATCATCTCAAAGGAGGTTTTAACTGAAGCTGCACTTTCATCACTTAAGGTAAATGCATTTTTTAATTACACATCTTTAAAGCTGCATTAATTGCATTTGTTGGCCATTTTGGGCACATCTAAACAAGCTCAAGAAACAAGATTTGACGTATTATTCACTAATATAGTTATTAAAGTACTTATTTACACATTCAGCAGAAATGGAGCGACAGCAACGTTTGTTTAGATTCTTTTCTTGCCACCTTATAAATGTAAGTGCATTATTCACCCTCCTTTTTGCTCCGTTTTAGTCTCCACCAGCACTCTCTCCACATACACTGAGATGATCAGAGCTTGTTTACTGAAAACAGCTGCCTGCTGCTGCTGGAAAGAAGATAAATGACAGCAGAATGAGCTAAAAGAGGCTAAAAAGCACTGTAGAGCTGAGGGAACACATTCTATATTGGTTTGTCACTACAAGTGACTATTTTCACATTACACATAGTGATGTGATCCATTGGTAATATAAAAATATGATTTGTGCAGCTTTAAATAAATATTGAATAAACGAGTTAAAGAACACTTTAAGGACATCTCATCAACACTGGCTTAAAAGTTGAGTTTCAAAAATCATTTTGACTTGGAAACTTTTTTTTTTTTTTTTAAATTTGTCTATGTCTGAATTCCTGCGTTATGTAATTACCCTAAAAATGTCAAACATTTCAGAGCATATTAGGAAGGATGGGGATACCAGATTACAAATTTAAAAAAAAAAAAGTGTTTCAGCATTCCTGAGCTTGGAAAAGCTTGTTTGAAAAAAAGAAAAGAAAAGTAAAACTTCAATTTGTTGGCTTTTTTTTCTGAGCTGTCAACTGCATCTCTTGGTCTTCCTCAGCAGACGGAATTTGCTCAGTTGTCATGGAGACAGCTTAGTGCTCATCGTGTATGGGACATCCAACAATGGTCCATACCTTGAGATTTTTCGGTTAACTGCTGTGATTGTTTATATGCCGCCATAGCTGTGTAGTAGCATCCTAACTAGCTACTTTTGTAGGATAACATTTGACATAATGCTTTTATCCTTTGCCTCGCTGTGTGTGCTGGCTAGTCGGGGTTTCTTTTTTGGATGTGGTGTGAAAAATGAATGAGATACAAAATAAGTGGAATGAAATTTGTACTACTTCCATATTATTCCCTCCATACACTGTGGGATTACCACCAGCAAAATGGTTTTCTAAATGGCAAGATTTATCAATAATATATTGTGTTTGAGCAGTCCAGACCATCATCTTAAGCATGCTCAGTGTTTACTTTCAAAATATCAGGGACTATAATAGCTGATCCTAATTGCTGAGTGCTGCTAATTTAACTCATAAGTGGCTAAATATCCTGAAATCTGTGCTCCTGACACTCATTTCAAAGTAATATGAATAATTAATATGTCTATCCTAGTGCCAGATTTGCATTATCATTGTAATCCTCCAACACATCACTAACCCGGTGCAGATGTCAGTTTGCTCTGCCTGACCATTCAGGGTTAACAACAATGAAACAAACAGCATTGTGTGTCTTCCTTGTCTCCCCTCTGTCATATTTCCTCCACCCCTCCTCTCCCAGCCAAACAATGAAATTTTAAAGGAGTGACAGTGAGAGAGAGAAAAAAATGCATTTTTAATTCAACTTTCTTCAGAGTACCTTCCTGAGTCTCTTACCCCACAACATCCATCTCTCCTCATCAGCCAAACACAGACAGACGCCTCCTCCTCCTCTCTCCCTTTCTTCTCTCTGTTTTTGAATATGTGTTTTCTGTTTATTATTAGCTGACTCGGTGCTTCATCATCCCGTGAAAATTCATATCTGCCGAACATAAGGGGGAGAAACAGTGGGGAATCAATCTTTTGTGCTTGGGCAGATAAACACAAGACACAATCAGAGGGAGAAAGAAAGACGGAGGGAGAAGGAGAAGAGAGGAGAAGAGGGCCTCATCCCCTCATCCCAGCCGTGATGGATAGCAGGAGTAAAAGTGTCGGGACGGTATTATGTAAATTAAGGAGGCATCCTAGCATGGCCTTGATGATTATGGGGAGATGTGAATGATGTTTGCGGGTCCCCAGGCGCTCCGCCAGGCCCTTGTTATTCTTCTTCCTTCCAACCACCCCTGGGGCGAATTCAGTGTGACCCCCCTGGACGCCTCACCCTCCTCCCTTCCCTGCTGCCACCCATACCCATCCACTCTTCCCCACAGGAGTGCACTACCCCCCAAAAAAGAGACAGAAAAAAAAAACAACTCACAACAAGACATCTGTTTCATTTACTTAACAAATTATCTGTCAGGGAATGTGCCCCCAGTGCCTTTAATAGGCAGCCGGAATGTGGACAGAGATGATGGTGACAGGGGTGGACGCTGAGTGAAGGAGAAACAGAGGAGGAGGTTGGGTTGAGGGCATCTCTCATCCCCGTCCTCCTCTTCCCTCTCCTCCTTTCTTCACTGCAGCTTCCCTGTGGTGGATGAACAAGTGACAAAGCAGTAAAGTGATAAATTGTGACACTTTTATATCAATAAATGTGTGTTTTTCTACTCTCTGTCACTGATTTGAATTGCACAGTAGTGATCCAACCTGTAGCCAATTCAGAGCTTTTCCATTTGTAGTTCTGCAAACATATCCAGTTTCTGGAAGATGTTTCCTGGGGAAAAAAGTCATCTGCTGAACACAAAGTGATGTGTTTCACATGTGGGATGTTTGGAATAAAGCTGCAATTGTTGCGTAACTCCAACATGACAGGAAGTCTCAAAGGCGGTGGCCTTTGGCACAAGCATTGGGCCTTGTCATCAAGTCTGTTTGGGCAGTATCTCCAGGAGCTCCTAAGGTGTGGTGAATGTCCGGTACAGTGGTATCAGGAATGAATATCTCTTTCTGCTGGCCATGGTACTCTGCCAGAAATCTATGGTTTGCCTCCTTTGGGTTGGAAGTGAGTTAATGCATGGATCTATTAAGAAAAACCGGATATATTGCTGTAACATGGTGCCCCATTCTTTCCTTTGAAAGCTTGTATGGCCTTGATTGTTTTGCGGATTTTAATTGTTCTGTATCAGTTGGCAAGACATAAATACATATCACATTACAAGTTGGGATGTCACGAAAACAGTCTGCTTTTTCTTTTCTTTTTGCTTGTTCACATTATTTCAGGAGGTAGAGTGGGTTGTCCACTTACTGGAAGATTGGCAGTTCAATTCCTGGCTCTTTTAGTCTGCATGTTGAAGTGTCCTTGGGCAAGATACTGAACCCCAAATTGCTCCCAATGGCTGTGCCACTGGTAGGTGAGTATGTGTGAATTAGATGAATAAGAATACGAATAAATTAGAGTCACCTTCTGATGAGCAGGTTGGAATCTTGCATGTTAGCAGTCAGTGTATGAATGTGTGTGTGAATCTTGGCATGCAGTGTAAAGTGCTTTAAGTGGTCAGAAGACTTTGAAGGCACTTTATAAGTGCACTCCATTTTGCCATTTATATACATACACACATACAAACATACACACTGTAAAAATACAGTCTGTTCTTTTAACAAAATGCTTGACTGAAAAGGAAGGTCTTTAATTTGGTTTTAAAAGAACACAGCATTGGAGAAAGTCTAAGATAAGCAGGCAAACTGTTCCATTCTTTAGGTGCATAAATGCTGATTGCCATCTCACCAGACTTTGAAAATGCTTTAGGAGATTTGCACCTTCTGAACGGAGACATCTGCTTGTATGGAAAGGGACAGCATGTCTGAAATGTGCTATGGACTTAGACCAAACACTTTGTAAACCAAATGGAGGATTTTGTATTGTATTCTGAAAACAACAGGTAGCCAGTGATGGTTCCGAGGACTGGAGTTATGTGGTCTGATTTGTAATTCTTTTTTTTGTAAATTTTATTTTAGTTATATTTTTTTATAACTTGTGTGGCTGAGTTCTGGATGACTTGTAATCTATGGATTGTTTTGTTTGGAAGACTCATGAAAAGAGAATTGCAATAGTCCAGCATGCTCATGACAAATGCATGCATGAGTTTCTCTGAGTCAGACTGGGAAAGAAGGCCTCTGATTTTGGAAATATTTTTGAGCTCAAAAAATGCGACCTTCATGATGCCGGTGATATGATCCCTATAACTGAGTTCACCATCCATGGTTATTGTTCACTTGTTGTTAGTGATCTGGACTCAAGGTATTCACAGACCAGCTGTCTCTGAGCATTAGCACCCACAACCATAATCTCAGTTTTCTCCCTGTTGAGCTAAAGGAAGTTTGCAGACATCCAGTGGTTAATTTCTTCCAAGCAGCTGACAAGGGAGTTTATGGGTTGGATAGTGAGATGAGTAGCTGCTTGTTATCAGCATAATTATGGTAGCTTAAGTTATGTTTGCTGATAATGTAGCCAAGGGGAAAAGAAGAGGACCCAGGATGAAGCCCTGCAGGACCCCACATAATGATTTGTGTTTGTTGTAGTGGATGTCTTGAAGTGTGACAATGAAATTTCGATTATGCAGGTAGGATTCAAACCCCTAGAGAACTGTGCTAGACAGACCCACCTAGTTTCTTAGCCTTTCCAGCAGGGTTCCATGATTCACTGTGTTGAATGCAGAGTGTAGGTATAGTATAAGGACATTAGGAGTATTAGGACTGTGCAGTTTCTGTGCTATGAGACATGCAGAAGCCAGACTGAAATTTATTATAAATATTATTATCTGTAAGATCGCACTTCAGTTGCTGATATACACCCTTTTCGATAATCTTACTCAGGAAGGTGAGGTTGGAGATTGGCCTATAGTTGCTGAGTGCATTAGGTCTAAGTTGTTCCTTTTTAGAAGAGGTCTAATAGCAGCAGTTTTCATGTAATAGGGAAAGATACTAGTCTCAAGAGAACAGTTTACTATTGACAAAACATCATCTGTTAAAAAATTAAAAACAGGAAAAAAGGATGCTGGGAGTGGATCAACGGGGGGCTGATAGAGGACCTAAGTCAGTTATAGCATCAGTGAGATCTCTGGAGTCTACAGTGGAGAAATGCTTGAGACCACCAATGTGCAATGATGGAGGAATGGTGCCATGCCATTGTTCTGATGGTGCCTTTCATGCCATTGCAATGGCTAACTTCCCAATGGACTGAAAGCCCATAGTCCAATGTCCTGTTATTCCGAAAACAAATGCCCAGTGCTCCTTAGGCCTATTGCTCTGAAAATAACTGTTTGTGACTAAACCTAATCAGACCTTATCCACAGCACTGTCACATCATAAAACGTAATTATTTTTTAACAAGCATTTCAAAATACAATAAGATATTTATGGCAAAAGATGAGAGAGGAAGCTTAATTGGAGAATCTAACCATAAATAATGGCAATGTGTCATTATTGGTTATCTGAACTTGATAATGCTTATTACCTGACAAAAGAGACTTTTTAGGTATTACTGAGGTCTTCACTTAGTAGAACTTTGATTGAATAAATCAGCAGTTATAAAAATGTGTAAACTGTATTGTTAAGGTAGATGAGCATTACCTGGGAAACATCACATTTATTCACTTTACATGGAGCTAAAATTTATATTAAATTATGTTAATTGTTTGCCGAATGAGTTAGTGTCTGTTTTAGAGTAGTTAGAGTAGTCATACATTCTCTTTTAGAAGAAGTAGATGCTTACTGGTAAACTCGGCTCTGTTAAATTTAACAAGATGTTAATGGAGGTTTTCCTCCGACAATAAGAAACAGTTGAAGACTTTATTTGCCACATTGCAAGTCATTTAAAATGTGAATTAACTTATCAAATAGACTTCATGATTCACTCAGTTCTTCTGATAAATTTGGTCTTGTGTTTCACAAAGCAGAACTCAAATTTTAGCATGGAGATGTTGACTGGCTGGCAACTTTACTGTCAAACAGTAAAGTTGCACATCTTACTTTATTTAATTTAGTTCACTGTAGAGCTGTTAAAGGTAAATATCAGCAGGAATCAAAAGTCTTTCTTCAGGAGTTACATAGTGTAATATGTTGTGATTTACATTATGATTTATACGTTATCTGTCAAATTGAGCAATATGTTAATGGGGTCTGCAAAGTATTAAGACCAGCAGTCATGTGTATTTTCAGGCCTTCAGAGCAGTGGGCTTTTGTTTTCTGGATACCAGACTAGTTGGGCATTTTTTCAAATTATTGGGGTTTCAGAGTAATGGTCCTTCAGACCAATGTGCAGTCCCCGTAGATAAGTTAGCAGTGAAGTTAGTAATTTGAATATTGCATCTAATGTTAAGAATTTTGTCATTGAAAAATGATGAAAATTCATTGCATTTGGAAATTGAGAAAGTATCAGAGGAAATAACAGGGGAGGGGCTAATGAGTATATCAATGCTTCATAAAAGTTGTTTTGGATAATTTTGTGGGTGTCAATAAGAGTTTTTTCTGTTCAAGTTTCTGTTGTAGTTCCTGAAGGAGTTTTGAAAATGTCTCAGTCAATCAATCAATGTACAGTTTTAATTTTCTCCACCTCCTCTCAGCTTTTCAGCAGTCTCTTTTGAGCTATGATCTCAGCATTTCTCCATGGGGCTTTACATTTGCTAGAGATGTTTTAGATCTTAGTGGTGCACCATTTTTGATACTGTCTAACAGAGGAGAATTAAAGCGATCAGCTTAATCACAACTGCTGCTCTCAGATGAAGGCAACAAGGAATACTTTGCACTAAGAAAGTGAGTTTGAGGGTGTGAGGTAGGATCACTGAGATTGATGAGGATAAGGTTATTGAAATTAGCTTTAGAAATACCTCTGTTTATGTTGACTGACCTTTCAGAAGTCATAATAGGAGTTGGAAGTACAGATAAGGACCTACATGGAAGTTTTTTTCAGTGAGTGGGATCAAATGTACAGGTGGACCTGTCCACAGGTAGTTTGTTGTCTTGATGATGTAATTTGCTGTTAGATGAGGGGGTATGACCCTTGTGCACAAGTTCGCAACAATAGCAGGAGAGATTTAAGTTGTAAATATAGCCCACAATGTACTTGGCACAGATTCAGGACAACCAAGTGTGAATACTCAGCAGCCTACTGAAGCGCTTGATGCCGTGACACGACACAGAAGTGGGATCAGAAATGAAAACCTGTATAAATTACATTAAAAAGATTAACAAAGTCAGCCTTCACGACTTTTGATTGCAGACATGATATATCATTTGTTCCAGTGTGATTGATGAGTCACTTCACAGTAGGGTGCCTTTTACGGATAGATGGCACCTTTTGTGCTACATCCAGAGCACTGGCACCTAGATAACAGAACATTTTAGCCAAACTGGAACTGACATGTCTGACGAAGTAAAATAACCAGGATTTGTGGATCGGCTATTTGGAGGCAGAGAAAAGCGCTGTTGGTGACCGAGGGATGTAGAGGGAGCCAACGTGTCTGTGGCAAAACTGGCTCACTGCCCTGTCGAAGTGAAGTGAGAGGAGGAGTCATGAGAACCACCAGAACCACAACTAGAGGACCCTCCAGCCCTGCCTAAAGGTGGACAGTGATGGCCACGATCCAGAGGACACGGCTGACTGGTTATCATCACAAGGACAGTGGCAGCAGAGGAGATTTGTGATGCAGCTTTGACATAAGATCTCACACTACCACTGCTGGGTCTATCAGTAGCAGTTACCACTGGACAGTGAGCAGGATCGGGAGATGCTACAGTGGGGACACAGTCTGGATCCGGGAAGGTTTTACCAGCATCATGTGGGTGGTCTGGGGCTTTGTCTGGCAGCACTGCGAAGTGATTTGTCAGGTGGAGTGGTGGGGGACATACAACCAGTTGTCATCACAAAGTTTCTGTGGATTATATTTTTCACAGCAAGCTCATGTTGTCGTCTTTGTGTCCATGCAAAATGTCAAACTTTGAGGGAGACTACTCTTCAAAACCAGAGTGGAAATGCTGCCTGTTGAAGGGATGCTGCTGTGATGGATTGGGCATCTTATTAGGGATATTTCCCGGAGCCTCTTTGTGGATGTCCAAACGAGGAATTCTGTATTAACTTTGGAAGATACCCGCTTTGATTTTGCTAAGTCAGACTTTAGAATGGATTTTTTGCATGGAGCAAGGACCATGGATGTAGCTCCCCTTATCTCGAATCATGAAAAGGCACGTGAGAATTGTATTAGACTTTAGAACCAACTCAAAGAAAAACACAGCACATGCTGCTGCTGAGATGGAGGGATATCCATGTGTCATGTAACATGTGGGTGTGTTTACGTGTCAAGGCTCTCAAAATAATGAAGTTCTTGACATTTTGATGAAGGTAGAGGACAAAAAACTGACATGTGAGAGCGGTAGCTGTGTTACGAGTAGCTCTGAATACCAAGAAGAAACAATGCATCACAATACACAGGCTTCTAAAACAGTCGTACTGAGCTTCAAAGGCTGCAGGAATATGTAAATGCACACATGCATGAATCTACACGGCAAGCTTTTGTCCTCCTGCCTCATATGTTACCTGCTCTTAGCGCGTGCTTTATGAATCATCTGGGGAGGAATATACAGGAGAGCTTTTTTGCATTTTTTTGGCAGTCTATCTCAGTCCTCAAAGTTTCCTTTACGATAACGAAAAACCATTAGCTGCTGTCAAACAGCCAAGAAGAGAGATTATTTTTTTTATTGAAATAAGATTAAAATGATAAGTTTGACTGAGGGTTCCACCTGATAAAATATTTCAGCTCATAAGCGCAGTGTGGGCACAGGGATTAGAAGAGGAAAGGGAGAGGGGAAGGGGGAGCGAGCAGGAGAAAGTAACACAGAGGAGAGAGAGACAGAGAGAGGGAGAAATTCATAATGTATAATAAAACAAAAGGTGTCATGGGAAATAACAGTGATATTAAAATTAGAGTAAGGTGGGATCTATATGAAAAATGCAGATTTGAAAATGTAAATGATGATGAGGGAGAGGAGGACAGATGTGGAATTATGATAGTGGTGTGGAAGTAAAGAGAGCTCTTCAGGGCCTCAGAGAGATGCTCTGTCTTTGGGAGGGACTTTATGGATGGGTTCAAGTGAGAAAAATGATCAGAAAAGACAAAGGAAGAGAGGTGATGGGGTCATAACATAGGACACAATTTAGGGACTTTAAAGAGGTAGGACGCCTTTAAAAAAAGACATGCAAAGAATTATAATGTTTGGAAGTAATTCTACATTAATAATGATATGAAACAAAGAGTGTTATACATTCATTTAATTGCATTTCTACCACTTACACATGAGGTATATAGGAAGAATATAGGAAGTAAGCAATATTCCTCTAGCATTCCTCTGTGTTTAGGTCAGCATTTATAAAAGTGTGATATTATGTGCACTATTCCCTCAATATCTGAGATACATGATTGAAGTCAGTGGCGGAAGTGCTCGGATCATTTACTGAAGTGAAAGTGGCGATACCACAGTGTAAAAATAGTACAACATTGTAAGTACAATCTCATTTCTGCAAAGTAACAATTAATCATAGCTGTCAAACAAATGTCATGGAGAAAAAAAAATAATGTTGTATATGTTTCTGACATGTTGTGGAATAAAGGCGCAAAGTAGCATAAATTGTGAGCCTCCAGTAAAGTACCGATCAATTACTTTTATGTGACTGTACTTAGTTACTTTACAACAGTGAGCGAATTGATTAAATTACAGTTGTTATTAATTAATGAATTAGTTTGTGTTAACTAAAGCCTCACATTAATATTGTACAGTCTTTCATACACATTGTGCAGAATTAGCAACTGTGACTCTGGTCATACTTGTAATAGTGTGGTTGTTGTTATACATCATAATGCATTGTAATGTTTTATGCCATCTCTTACAGTCAGGGCAACACCTCCACCACCCCAAGTTTGACTCCTTACCTATACTTATTATTATAATGTCTTATTTTTATACTATATTCACAAATGGAACTGTATACTCATTTTCTGTAAATTCTACCTCCTTGAGAAATACAATTGAGATGACTATAGTGGTCTAATTTACATGGAGAAGTGGATATTCCTGATCCTTGCTTGCAGATTTTCTGTCCTTCTGCCCCCACCTTCACATCTGACTTATAAAAATGTTTTTACCAGGTTGAAAAGTTCTTCCTCTGCTAAAACAGTTAAGAGCACAATGAAAAAGAGAATCAGTCCACAGCTGTATCACTTTCAGACATGTCTGGCAAGTCTTAACTATTGTGAAGAAAAGAAAAACAAACACTGTCTTCTTGCAAAAAAAAAAAGGAAAAGGAAAAGGAAAAGGAAAATGCAAACTGTTAATTAAGACCCCTTCCAAGGTTTCATGGCATTGTGTATTAACTAGTGGTGTATGATGTGTTTAATATACAGACTGTCCTGCTTTAATGGAAAACACTGATGACAGTTCTGTTTGTAGTATGTACTATCGTGGATGTGATAAAGCAGTGAGCTACTTCCTTTTGTCAGTGGCAGCTCTAATCAGGAAGGTTCTAATGAGAAATATGTTTCTGAGAATTCTTTTTGATATAATGTATATGTATGGACAGCATGAACTACATCATTTCTACAAAGGAAAGAAGACACAATTGATAGACAAAGAAACCGCTGGGCCTCATGCAAGAACATTTTCGTATTCTTCTCCTAAATCTCTCACTTTTTTTTCTGTTAGGTTTGCTCGGCTTTCAAAGTCCGATTCAACAAACTTGTTGTGAATCGTTTGTTTCAACCTGATGAATGTTACCTGTTCACGAGGAGATGAGTGAGATTTGATCATTAGCATACTCAACGCCCCTAAAACTGCTAATCATAATGTTATGCTCCATTTGTGGGCAAGTTTCAGCTAAAAAAAATGTTATCTAAGAGTGAAAAGAAGAATTTTACACCACAGAGCTACTACTCATGGTTCCAGCAATCAGCAAGTGATTTATTATTATTCCATGTTAAACATCATATTAGAAGAGCTGAAACAATGAGAGCATACTGTATTGATACAGTATATAAACACATTTTTTGTCTTTTTACTTGTGATACACAACATCAGTTGTGTATCAGTTAAAAAGTTTAAAAGAAAAACAACTGACTCCTGATGATTGCTGCTAAATTTCTGATTATTGTAGCATCATGACTTGACAGGATGTATTACCAATACACAATAGCAAGAATGAGAGTCTACAGCTATGCTAACAGCTCTGTTAGGCTGTAGATATAGAGGTGCTTTGCTAACATCAGCCTCCTAACTTGCTCACAATGACAATGCTAACAGGCTCATGTTAAGCAGGTATATTGTTTACCATGTTCAACATCTTAGTGTGGCATTGTAGCATGCTAACATTCGCTAATTTCTTTATCAGCTGATGGGAATATCATTAGTTTCGCAGGTATCCAGTTACAAAAGAAAGTATTGGACAAATAAAAATGTCGACATGTGACATGTTGACAGGTGAACAGTTAATTACTTACTAAAAATAATTACCAACCAACCAATTGCCTGACAGACATTTTTCCACAGCGCCATGCTGCTAGCATGGCTTGGTATTCCAGTGGAAACCACTTCTAGTGATCATGTCTGTCTGGGACAAATTGATCACTATAAGCGGATGATTATTATAACCCATTTTTTCTTTCTCTTAATTTCTTATGCAGATCGCCATCTAATTGACATATGTATATTTATTATATGACAATAAAGTAATGAAACGGGCAGCTTGACTATTCACTGAATTTGACTGACTGTTTCAAAATACAGAACAGCTGTTTAAATGTTGGTTGTTGTTTCGCTGCTGCATCTTGTTGGCTCGTTTTTGGCAGTTTGTCATAAGCTTCAAGGAGAGACAATGACTTTTTCCTTTTCTTTTTCCCCCATCATGATATCAATGTGCACACAGTCTCCCTGCCCAAAGCAGACGGGTTGTGCGTTGCGCGTTTAGGCTGTGGGTGGGGGCCATATGGGAGCCCCAGTGAGAAAGTTAAACCAGAATAAACTTTTTGGTGAAACACAACCAATAACGCTTGTACAACCCTGCCATGAGGGAAGACTAGCTAGACGAGCTGGAGGGTAGATGGGGAGAGCGAGTGGTGGTAGCGAGAAAGCCAGTGAATGAGAGGGAGAAAACATCAGTTTTTTGATTGTCTCACAGTAGTGAATCAAATAAACACCCACACCCCGCACCTCCACAAAACCCTGCGGAGGTGTGCTGCAACGCCTGATAATGCTGCAGCAGCCGCTAATTGCTCATCATACGTGTGTCATGGGAGTAAAATAGAATTACTGTACGGACTACTTGATGACTGTAAGCAAATTATTTAAACAGCATTTGTATAGTAATGATTCTGTCCTGAGCTTTTTGATCCATATAAGCGGTTGATCGCTGTAACCAGAATCACTATAAGCAGTTTCCACTGTACTGAAAGAGCAGAAGAGACACTAGGGAGAAAACGATGCTCCAAATAAAAATCTATGTTTAATGCAAACTTTGCTTTCCAACATGAAAATCAGACCACATCTTTTCTCTCTGCCTTGCTATGTAAAGGACACCCTACTTCCTGCATCAGCACTGAACACAGTGTAAATTGTTTGTTGCATGTGAATGTAATTCCAAGGGATGATTTTTTTTTTCTCATTATCTATGCTTTATGTAACCTTATGTACGCTACATGCACTGTCAGCGAGAGTTAAAGAGTCAAAGACAGACATACTGCACACATACATTCATTCACACAAAGTCAGCAAACGATGAGTTAAAGTAAAAAAAAAAAAAACGTTGAGCACCCAGCCCATTTCCTCAGTATTGATTGACATGCATCATTTTGCATTCAGCATGTCTCAATATGAATATGCCATCGCTTACACTGCTGTAGATCACGTTGACCAGACCTCAGCCTCACCACTGTTTGGTGACCCCTCCTTTACTCTCTCCTCGGGAGGAGTACAGAGATCCCCCTCTTTAGTGAAGAGGGGAGGAAGAGTAAAAGGAGCCCCACTTTGATATGAGCCTCCCTGAGGGGCTCTCCTGCTACTAAAGAATTTTACAAGTTCAAGTTCCAGCCACTAGCCCCTGAAAGCTGACCTGGTCTGCCACATGTCCTCTGTTGCCAGCCAGCCAAGGACAAGAGGAGGTAGGCCGGGCTCCAGCAGCCAGCCAGCCAGCCAGCATATGAAGGAGAGACGTTTGAAAGAGGCTGCTGACATTGGAAGTGACACAACATAGGTAGAAATACATTAATGTGTAAGTTCAAAAACTGCCAAAATGCTTATTGTCTGCATGTACTTGAACATTTTTATTGTTACAAAGCTGGTAACCGCAGCCCATATGTATCAAGCATCACAGAAATCCTCAGAAGAACTACATTGAAAGGACCAGTGTGTAGGATTTAGTGGTATCTAGTGATGATGTCGCAGATTGCAACAAACTGTATGCTTTTCAAACGTGTAGGAGAACCTACAGTTGCCACGAAACTCGCGAAAAACACAAGTTCTCCTCTAGAGCCAATATTTGTTTTATCCACTCTGCTACTGTAGAAGCATGGTGGTTCATTCTATGGTAACAAGAACACAACAATTCTTATTTTCAGGTGATTATCCACTAATTGATATATACCGGAACATCGCATTGATCTCTTAAAGTTAAAGTTGTACAAAAATCTCTCCTACCTCAGAGTAGGACTTGAGAGAGTGTGACATTCTCTCTGTGAATGTATGGTGAAATTATGTTTACAGACAAATAATATAGGTAATTAAGCTACGTAGTCATATATGCAAACATGTGATGCTAAAATGAAAATGAAATTCAAATTCAAATTTAAATGTCATACTGATATTTACCAGTCTGGCACTTGCATAGTGGACTGTAAGTACACCCTGCACAAGCAACTCACATGGTTTAATAAATAAACATATCATTCAAATCAACCATATAACCACACATGAACATAATTATTGGACAATCCTGCAACACCCTGGATTACATTCAGTGTCAACGTTTTTCAATCAAGTTGTTTTAAAATTCTTCCCCTCACGACATGAACAGCACACTACTTCCTGCATAGGAGCGGCACGTAAATCGTGAGGTGCAAAATTGTCCAATTTGAATGTAATTCTTTGAATACTGGGCTGCTAAAAAAAAAAAAGGTACATCATTTGATTCAGCCATGTGACATATTCTAGTCGGCGCTCAGATAGTTTTACAATGCCAATAGTAGCATATCTCGGATATATTTTGCAAGATATTGCAAATATGCAGCGATGATGGTGGAAAACCTCTGCAGGTAACGGAGCACTTCTAAAATGGACATTAAATCATATATTTTATGTCAGCCGGTTTTGGCCAACACACTGTAACAATATGAACATGTCTCTAAAATAGTACAGCCCAGCCACTTTTAAATAATTAATGAATCCATGCATGAATGCAACTTGTGGAGAAGAATGAATATGTGCATTATCTGAAGCATCAAATTTATTATTACTGAAGGTGTTGGTTGAGACCCCTGTTGCATATGCGTTGCTTTATCGGGACTGATTTCCTCTGAGATGCTTCATAAATGTGGCCCCGCTCTCTCTGTGAGAAACTTTTTCTCACTTTGAAAGAAAACCCACCAAAACGTCTGTGGGAGTTCCTTTGAGTTATCAGGACGAGCACATTGACGCTCCTGTCCCCGTTCAGGAGCTGACACCTCCCTATACCACACATACACACAAGCTGCTTTTTTCCAAATGAAAATTTCACCAACATGAAGAGGAAAATCTGCCAATTATGACTTTTCACAGCTCCGTTACTGCCCTTCAAATGCTTAATGAACCTTGTTAACCTCAATTCAGCAAAACCGGCAGACAAAACGGACAGTCACCCAGCTCTGCGATGCCACTTAGTCAACAGCGATGCTTCAGCCATTAGCTGCCAGCAGCAGCCAGTCTGAGCTCTTTTATCGCCGAGGGACTCTACACAAGTGCTCTTAACTGCACTCCTTCTTCTGGATAAAAAGGGAATCAATTTTTTGCCCATTAGCACTGGCATTAAGAGCTATTATTTGCCTAAATGGCGATAACTATCCACTCCCACGTCACCCGTCATTACCGTTATTATTCTGAGTCAAACTTGAAAGGACACGGGGACGTTTGACAGGCGCTGCAGCCACCGTTTGTTTGGCTGCTCCTCGGGAAGGAAAATGGGGAGAGTGGAGAGAAAAAGGGGGGGATGCTTAGCTGTTTAGCTTTGGCGTGGTAATGGAGAGGGAAGGAAGGTGTTTGTGTGGGCAGAACAGACACAGAGAGAACAGACTTAGTGATAAGTACTCTCTTGACCTGAAGATGATAGATTTTTTTTTCCCTCTTTTGCCCACAGGAAACTTCAGTTTGACAGTGCTCAACAATGATGCATTGTTTCTCATAGCAGGAAACGGGGACATAGCAATGAGAAATTTGGAATTATTGAGCTTGATATGCAATTTCATTTGACTAAGCCACAGACAATGTCAAGGCAGGGTGTGGTAGACCGACGATAGATGCCCTAACGATCCCTAAATCCTCCCAGGACCTCAAAAACACTTGAAAGAATAAATGACCCGTCTTGTTTTACCGCCTCCCCAATATGTGCAGATATTGCTGAATGGGCAGGGAGCTGCGGTGAGGAGCGGCTAGGATGGCACAGGGGCTGGCCTCACCTGTAATGGCATATCTCAGCCTCTCCTTATCGATCAGCTCTGCCCCTGAACACTCGTCTGGGCTCCGGGCCGTGGGCCGGGGACAGGGGGAGGGGGGCGGTGGCCGTGGATCTCGTTGCCACGGTGCCCTTGGTGAAGGCTGGTGTCCAGTGACAAGCAGCAGAGTGGAGTGAGTGAGGGGGTGGAGGGGGAGCTGCTGCGATGGAAGTACAGTTCACACAGGATATTATGAGCGGACCAGCAAACACACACTCACACACAAGTTTTGTGAAGCATGCCTGACGTGCCACGTTCATTCTCTAGGTGTCTCAACGTTAAGATAATTCTTATCTTAGGGGATTTAAAAGATTTTTTAAAAAAAGGATGGGCAAAATAGATATTAGTTTAGTTCCTAGCTTGGTCAAATGGTCTAAAATTCCCATAATGCAACTCAAAAGCGTCTTTTCATCAGACCTCTTTGTCTGGTGAATGCACAAGTCTTTCAAACTCTACGTACCCAGTTTGTAATGCAAACTTTTTATTAGAAAATTTGTAGTTTCCAAGGCTGAGCTGAGGTGACTGATGACATCACTATGACATCAGTATTATTCTCTGAGTCCTACAGAGCCACAGTGTCATACATTATAACTGTTTTCACAAACTGAGCAGCAGTCCATAAACTGATACGCCTGTGTAAAATTAGTGGAGTACCCCTTTAATCCTAAATCTGAATTTTAATCCAACATCAACTCAAACCCAATCTAATCCAAATCATCTGCAAATTTTTGAGGAAATAAGCAAAAAAAAAAAAAAAAAAAAACTCAAACCGATGGCTATCATACTTGTAAAAATAAAGTCAAAAATCTGAGATTAAAATGGGAACTCTGTGAAATATAAATCCTGTGCATCATTTTTCTGACTGCTATGATTTTGATGACTTCTGATTTGAATGTCAGAATGATTACTTTAATGTCACAATCCTACGAGTCAAAACTCTGGAAATAAAGGAGTAAAAAGGAATCATTTGCAGAACTATTTTCTTCCACGTTGCACAAATGCCAAAGTTTCCAAAGATACCAAATATGTCAGGTTGAGCACTGGGGATGTGCATAAAATTATGCATAAAACATTTAGAACATTTCTATTTAATGTAACAGTGGATTTAAATGTTCCTACCAATATAAGTATCATATTTCTTCAATGAAATACTGCAACAGGATCATTTTGAATCTACTTAATTGTACATTTAAGAGGAAAATCAAAGAGTTTACAGCGAAGGTGTCTTCACTCCAATGCTGTAAACAAGAGTACAAGGAGTACAGGAGCACAAGAACTACACACACACACACACACACACATACACACACCCTTGAGGATTGAGTGTATCTTTTCAGAATATTGGGATATCTTTACATGAACACATGCATACAAATGCACAGTGTGTCTGTTCCCTGCAGTAGCACAGTGTAAATCCTCAGTGTCTGTCTGTACTCCCTGGTGACCCCGTCTAGCCGCTCCTCACTTCTTCTTTCTTTTTTTTTGACACATCAGATGAAGAAGAGGGTGGCATTGGTGGGAGGAGGTGGAGGCGAGCCAGTCGTCCTATCGGGCGCTGCGTTTCGCACTCGGTTAACACCTCGCTGGAGAACAGGATGCCAGGCTTGGACGCACCAACCCCACCACCACCACCACCACCAACACCCCCCCTCGCCTCATCCAGCTAAACACATACTTAATGTATTTGTGACACTACGCAGTATTTCACTTTTATGTTTCTTTCTATAAGCGTTCCGTGACCTTTAATCTGTTTTGACTAAAGCTTAGCTGCTCCAAATCGTCCAAACTTCACAGATCAGCTCACATGTATTTAAATGTCTTCTGTGTGGTTTTTCTCAGCTCTACACTTGTAAGCCTGCCATCTTGATCCTTTGTCCATTTGTTCTTGGCGCTCGCTTCACTTGTTGCTGAAAGCTGCCTGATAAGAAGACCTTTAAAGAATAAGTCAGTTTGTCCAACTGGTCAACTTCGTATCAGTAATTAGAAGTGATAAGAACCAAGAAAAAATTGCCATTTTCCCCAGCACATTATTGGTTTCAGAGCTCCATGTTTACTAGCTTTGCATACTAGCTTTATGTGCATATGATCTGCAACACTGAGACCGCAATCAAGCTGATAAGAAGCTCAGTAATCTTTTTCCACACAGTAACAGTAGTCATTTTGTGATCCAGCCGAGCCATTTCCACTGGAAACCTTCTGCTTACCACATCCATTGCTTTCTATCACAGTGAGAGCAGTGTCCGTTATAATGATGACTTTCTTTTTCAGTAACATTAGCTAGACCCGGCAAACTTTGCTCCGACCCTGTCTTCTTAAAATTACCTTTATATACTGCTAATTTGCAACAGAAAATATGGTTTAAGTATATTTTTTTATCAACTTCATATGTAAATATTTAAATAAATTTACAATCTTTCCTAAACTTTAACCAAACATTCCCAAAATCTTCCCCTAACCAAAGCATTCTTGTAGCCTAAACCAGTCCACATGAGGGACATTAAACATAGTTTCTGTAGAGTTAAATGCCACACTTGACATTGATAAGACATTGATGGCAGGACTGCCACACGCCAATACCAAGAAGAATAAATGCTGTTTCACTAGCAGGGATAGCTTAGATTCTTGTGACATAAGACTACATATAAGAATACATATCTAGGCTACAATGGCCCGTAGTCATAGCCTACAACACTACAACAAAGAAGTTCAGGTTACCAAGAGGCCTGACATTTTGTTCTCCTTACTCCTTATTGCGGCTAAATTGTTGCATGTTGTCTAATCTGATTTTGAAAACCCGAATACACTAGCTGGGCTACTCCAGTTATGTCAGCACTAGCATATTGTTGCATGTTCCTTTTATTTGTGCTGGTGTATCTAGGACTTTACCTGTAGAGGCTTTTGTCAGAAAATCTAATTTTATGATAAACAATGTAATGATTATCTACACAAAGAAGTGAGAGTTACAAAGAAAACAAATCCAAAGTAGTTAGTTAGAGTTAAAATGCTGCAGTGATTAGACAGCCATCAACCAAAGTAGGTCCATCCTCAAATGTTAAAATATTACAGGAATTAGACCAACAGGGATGTTGAAGAGTCACAGATGGTGATCATAAATCTGAATAATGTTCTAATCATGTATACAGGGAGATTAAAAATATATTTTTTTTATGTTTCATGTAAACATCATATCGAGAACAGCATCTACAGCAGGATAAGATTCACTGAACACTTGTGCTCTCTACTTGTGTCAGCTGGATGTTCTGCATCCAGCATACTAAGCAACAACCACTTTGCATGCAGTTAAAAAGAAACCAGAGGAAACAATGTGATCAGAAGCTGTGGCTTTTCACAAGTATGTACTGTATATACAATGTTGTCCATCCATAGCTGGGAGAGCCAGTCCTCCCTTGTAGTTGTATCATTCACAGATGTTTCCATCCGCTCCTCTTTTATATGCTGACGGTGGGGAAAGTTCCCAGCCAAACAAACACTTAGCTTCTCCATCAATGGAGGCGGTAACCCAGACCACTCAAGCAAGATTACTTAAAGTGCCTAAGAGTTCCAGTATGCTTTAAACAAACTAGATCTAGTTTTGACCGCGTCTGAAGGCAAGTGTTTATACCTGTTCTGAATGGACATACTGAAAGGCGGGATGAAAAGCATGCAGTCTTAATCTAGCCTCTTTCCACTGCCTCCCTGATCTCTCTCCTTGTAGGCCTTTGTAGCCTCAACACAATGAACCACTCAATCTTTGTCGAACTTTGACTCCTTACTTCATCATGGCATTTTTGGAAATTAACAAAAATTTATGGACACAGCTCTCCCAATTCCACCTTGGAGAGTAGGTTACAGATGCTGTTAGACGGTCTGCCAAGCATTACGTTTAAATCATACTGTTGCCATTTTCAAACTCGCATTAGCACTGTGTGAAAAGACGTTTTCTCGTTCATTTTAATGAGATCACCGCATTGCACAGATGCAGAGGGCCCGGAAAATAATCACAGGATAGTTTAGCGAGAATTGAATCTAGTTCAGATTTTGAAATCAATACAATTTCATGGAGCAAAGTACACATTGGCCGAATAAGTCCACATTCCACACTTTTGGATAGTCTCTTCTCAAAGGCATTTATGGTGTTGCACTCTTGAATGCACATGCAAAGTGACAGAGGCACTGTACAATAATTATGTGACAAATAAAAAAGACAGCATAGAGAAGTTCAAACCCTGTCTTACTTGCACACCTAGCTAATCATTGTATGCAAATAGTCTTCTTTGGAAAGTTACAAAAATTAGTGGCCACAGCTTCCCTTATTCCTGAATTATTAAACATGAAGGAAAGGGAGGGGTTGGAGAGTGGGTTACAGACGCTGTTAGATGATCTTCCAAAGCTTTGTTTAAAGCATACCAACATTAGCGCTGTGTAAAACCAGCCTTCTCATTAATTTCAATGAGACCACTGCATCGACACAGTGGGGGTTCCAAGGAAAAGCAGGATAGTGTGCCAAGAACTGAACCTGGCTCAAATTTTGAAGCAATGCAATACATCTTCATGGGGCAATGCATTCATTTGCAATGCATTCAGGAATACATTGCAAATTGTAAATGGCAAATTCTACCGTTTATCTTGCAGTCTTCAGGACAGAAGAAAAACTGATTGTTGCCATCAAAACTTTCCAGAGTTTTAAAATCTTGTCAGCTGTGCAGTGTTTTGAGTCTGATTAGCCCTCAAACACACTGATTTCAAACTGGACTTCATGGACTGTGTTTCATTATCTCACCAATAACTGTAACAGATTTATTTTTCCTGCAGTGCTGTTTCCACTGTGAATGCTTGCTAACTTTCCAAGGTCAAGTTATTAAATGATAAAGGTGGCGTGGATGAACAATGGTGACACTGTGGTAACCACGATGACATTATTTTTATCATGGTCTTGTGGAACGATGTGATGATGGGCATGAATGTGACGGAAGTGATGATGAAAGTGGAATGACCGTGATGATCATAACAGCGATAATTTGATGACGATGAATGTGAAGATGATGATGGTGGTGGTGATGACGACTGTATTGTTAATGATGGTGGTGATCTTCTCTTTCCTGCAGGCGTGGCTGCCACGGGTTGTTCAGTTCTGTTTCTCCTATGGTTTCACCATAATCACAGCAATCACACAGCCTTTGTTCTCTGCCATGTAAAACAATGAGCTCTGATTAGTCAGGAGAGTTGTTCAAAACACCCACATTTAGTCTATATACAGTAGACATTTTTTCACTCTCTCACACACTTACTATATCAACACATTGTGTATACAGTAGATGGGGAGTTTTACTTTGCGCTCATTGAGTCTCCACACTTCTACATGAATGCCACTCACCTCTTTACCTCTCATGTCAAGGTATTTCTTTGAAACGTTCTGGTTCCCATTCAAAGGGCAGTATTCATAGCTTTACTGTTGCAAAGACGGTCTAAGGATAGTGGGTGTTGTATGCTGTACAGACTGTAAATCCCCTTGAGACAAAATTCTGATTTGTGATCCTGAACTATATAAATAAAATTGAATTGACTTGAAAGAGCGGAATGCAAACAGCTGCTGGACACGTCCTGCACAGTAGCCTAGAAATACATTAAACATACGCACATAATAAAAAGAACAAAGAATCAAAACCTAAGGAATCTGGTTCTTTCACAAACAAAACTCTGTAATGTTCATTACAACCCTCAAAACAAAACTGGTTTTAGCATAATTTTGTTTAATTTATTGACAACATATCTTAGATACTCTCATGATTGTCCTTGGTGTTTTCAACAGTGCAAACACTTCTACCACAGCAGAGACATGCATTCCACACCTGACTTAAGATATATTGGAAACTAAGAACAAAGAAAAAACTAAACAATAGCTATTGTTCCTGGGACAAACCACACCATATCACATATAATAGTCACATCTTGAAAGACAGTCATATGACATTCTGTAAAATGCTAATAAAAATGAAGTAAAAGGTTAAACATACTGATGATTTTGCTATTCTTAGAGCATCTACTTCATCAGTAGTTGGGCTAGAAACAAGGTTTGTCAGAAGAAGAAAGGTCATTTGGTTAAATATGCTCAGCAGTTGTCCTGGAAATCAACATATCTCTTATATTATGAGATTATTGTGTCCCAACTTTGTCACCACATACACTATTGATGTTAAATGACTGCAAAACCCTGAAATACTTTCATTGACAATGTGACAATGTTTAATACTTCATTGCCAATATCTTTTAAATGCTTACATTCCACATCATCCATACAGTGTGGTTAATGTTATGGAAAGGTCATGGCATGGCTACAAAAGAGTGGGAGCCGATTGCAAACTCTGATCAGCCATCCACCACCCCGACCTCCCCATCCTTTTTCTTTCCATTACATAAGTTGCACACTACTTTCTGCTGTGGTATTGAACATCAATACTGGACATAAATCATGATGTGTGGAATTGTCCAATATAAACACATATTGGATTGTGTGTCCAAAGTTGACATTTTTGTCAAAGGGTGGCCTACAAAGAAAAGTTCAGAACTAAAAAAGGGTCCTATATGAAACATGTTTGTGTTGTAATAATGATATTATGCCCATTACATTTTGATTATTCTTGTTTACAAGTTTTGTCCTCTTGGTGTGAATGCGGTAAAGATCCTCTGGTAACCACAAATATCCACAGTAGATTTCATACATTTCCAGCCATTGGCCTTGCTACTTTGTCATGGACCAAAGTGTTGACCAAATGGAAAAAAACTGAACCTGTTCCAGCACTTAAGGACATGTAAGTTGAATCATGTTCAGGTTATGATGAACATTCACACCAAATTTCATATTTCAAGATATCTTGCCCTGGATCAAAGTGTACGACCAGCAAAGAGACAATAAAGTGTTAAAGAAGATTTACCTACAAAACAAGAAAGGTCCAGCTGCTGACCTCAGGTCTGGGAACCTCAGCCAATGGGCCAATGAGAGAAGGATAGTGTCTCCAGAAGTGAAGTCCTGATGGATCTTTGTACTCCTCAAGGACTGTGTAAACGTGGTATTACTTGCAACATTGGAAAAAGAGGTAGTCCACATGTTGAATAGTATGGTTGAATAGTGTTAAATGAGTGAAGGTTTCAACCGTCAAGGTCTTTGTTATGCAAATATCCATGTGAAATGAAAATAGGCTATATATACACAAAGGAAATAACAGTCCCACCTACAATAAGGAGCTCGCATGAAGCAAGAAAACTCCTATTATCCTCCCCAAAAATAGTCAACAACTGTATGTAAAACCTTAGCAGCCTTTAGGTTCTGTGAATAAGTTAGACATTCTACAAAGGTTTCTGCTGAGGTAAAATTGCAAATGTGCACATTGGCGGCCCCAAATGGAGGCAGAGAGGAAGGAGGAAGAGAAGAAGGAAAAGGAGGGAGGAGGAGAGAGAGGGGAGGGGAGGAGGAGGAGGGAGAAAATGGCACTTGATTGGTGACAAAAGATAACAAGAAGTGGCTGCAGGGAGCCTCCAGAACTCAGAGTGGTGTGAATGGACCCCATCTGGTTCCTTCACAAAATGCTGAGGAGACGCAGATAATAGGACGTACAAACACACACTTATACACACTCTCTCTCTCTCCCTGTCTCGTTCTCTCTCCGTCTCTTTCTCTCTGCTCGGCCTGACCAGTCCCGGGTGGCCTCATCGCCTGGTCCAGGATCCCCCAAAGAGCTCTCGCCCGTCGTCTCAGAGCGTACACTTCAGCTAGACCAATTTAACGTGAGAAAACGTGAGGAGGGCGAGCCGCACTGTCCATCTGTGGCTGGTAGTCATGTGGGGGCGACCGCAGAGGGAGCACATAAGAGAAAATCCCCTTGTTCATCCTTCTTTCCTGAGCATTCTTTTAAAAAAAAGAAGTTTAGATAAAACCGCAGTCATCTTATTAGACTGAATCATGTAAAGCGTCTCTCCTTCTGATTGGGTTACTCGTGTCACCTCAGGTAACAATGTCCTCAAAATTCTGTCACCGCTCGCTGCCATTTCACACTTCATATGTAGAGATTTGGACTGCTATCAAGTCCCAAGAAAACAGCATTTCAATGGTGACTTTCTTCTGAAATCTGAGGTACTTCCAACTTGAACAGGGTGCCACGCTGGTACATAATGAAGGGTCTAATTGTTCCAACCGTCAAAAAGTTGAGAAAATTTGGAATTTAAACAAAAAATAAATTGGGAAAAGAAGAAGAGTTTAGTGCCATGTTGATTGATGCAAAGTTGTGATATTCTAGACATTATATATTGGTTTAATTATTTCATTACATTTTTGGTTATAATTTTTCTGTTCACACACTACAATGTTGAAGAAGGTGGAAGGAGGCAGTTGAAAATCTGTAAAAATCATCTCTAACTTAGTTTGTTGAATTTGATTTTACCTAATTTTCCTTTTTTCTAAGGAAGTGGCTCTCAAACTGGTGGTCTGGACACAAGGCTAACGATAATTTTAAAAATCTGTCAAAGAAAATAACATTTATTTTTCTGACTTTTGCTATAGTTTCTTTTTCCAAAAATGATCTCCTTTCAAAGACTCTTCAGGCCTCTGACAATTCTTAAAATGAAACAATCTGAGAAAAACTGACAAAACCCCTTTTTGATACAACTGCTGACCTGATCATCTGACCATCTGTATCAGGGTATTGTCAGAAGAATTAATTGTAAGCAGTCATAAGCCCAAAAGGTTGGAAAACTGTATTTAGTAATAGTGTATATTTCAATATGTGGAATTAGCTAACCTGATAAAAGGCCATTTTCCATTTCAGTTGGAAATGGTGACTTTTCACCTTTCCCCAAAAGCAGAATTTTAATTTGAGCGAATAGCCATCTCAGTTGGGATTGGACTCTCTTCTGTGTTGTTGCCCCACTTTGTGATTCAGACTGATAACACGTCTGGATTTTTACATAATAACCTGGCACAACGCAGATTTAAAGACACAAAATAAACACCTGGGAGAGAGAGAGAGAGCTATGGGGAGACCCTCAGGGGAAATCAGACGCCGGGCCGATGCTAACCGTGGCGGTATGAACTGTGGCGAACATGGCCGTGATAATAGCGGTGCCTTGCGTTCGAAGTGTGTGACCTGAGTCTGTTTGCTTGATCTAGCTCCTATTGTGCATTTGGATTGATGACAGCTGAATACCTAAAGGGGGTGTATGAATATGTAAAATACACCGGTGAGTGTCACCGTCTCATTGGCTATGCAGCCTGGCAATAGGGGTGTCTGACACACACACACAAACACACCCTGAAACATATGGTTTTGTTGCTGCTGCCTAGAGAGGTGAAGCAGTGAGAGGACGGCAGCATGGTCTGCTCTGTCCACTCGCTATAGTAGGTACATGAGAAAGGTGTTTGTGTGTGTGTGTGTGTGTGTGTGTGGCAGGAGGGATGCCACACTGTGAAGATTATTTAGTGCCATCCTGCCCCCCCTCCCTTCATGTTTAATAATTCAGGGCCTCCCCTCATCGCTCTCATTATAAATATTTCAGCCTCTGTGACAGGGAACGCTCGTCTCGTGCGACAACTGGGAGATATGTTCTAAAAGAGTAGCGCGGTGTGTGTGTGTGTGTGACACAGAAACTTGCGCACACACACACACACACACACAGAAAGAACTTCTTGTTTGTGTGTGTGTATGTGTGCTTTTTTTTTTTTTTTTTTTCTAAACGTGTATGTATGTATGTATAGTGGTTCTCGGGGGGGGGGGGGGTCAACCCATCCACCCTGAAAGGCACTGAAGGCCACTCTGCTACTCTCCTCTAATCAGCCTGGCTTCTGGAGGCTAAAAGCACCTGAGCGCTAATTCACAGCTCCATTCATACACACACACACACACACACAGAGAGAGAGAGAGAGTGACATCTATTTTTCCCACAAATAGACCTGGCACTTTACAAAGAGAGCAAGAATGGAGGGATGATGCTAATTCTCTCTCCCTCCCTGTTAGGCTTTAAGGTTCTTGGCACACCATCAGTATCAAATTTGGATGCTGTCCACTGTTGGTGTGGATGGAGCCCTGCCAGTGATCTAGTGGTAAATAAAATTCAGGCTAAACCCTAACCTTCAGTCAGTGTTTCGAAGGTCCACATCCACCAATATCAACAGAAATGATCAAATCCTTCAGGAATGCATGGATTTACGTTTCATTTCTGCAAACACCCAAACCTCCTCATTGATATTACCAATAATAAGGGTGGTATATTGTCACTACTGGGTCTAGCATTGCAAGTTGCATATTGTGAAAAATTAGTGTGTAAAATTATGTTCTATATAAATCTGCGTGCATGTGTGTGTGGGTGCATGTGTGTTTCTGCAGCTTTGTGCAAATACTCCACGTTGGAAGGGAGGAGTGATGGGTCAGTTCTGTTCAGCGGATGAATGCAAACAATCACATTGAGTACCTGCAAAATGTTACATTCAGAGAAAAGAAAGGTGGTGTGGCAGCATGACGAGTCAGTGGGAAGAACTCAAGAAAGGAAGCTAAGATATTTCAACTAATCGTACATTCAATTTTTTTTTTTTTACATTTGAAATAAAAATGCAGACATGCATGTATCACAGGTCTGAGTTGCAAATGGGTGGGGTGGGGGTCGGGGGCTCTGCTGAATTTAATTCTCCCCAATGTGAATTCTACATTTCCAATACCTTTTCTCATAATGACACCTTCAGCACAGAAATAAAGATCATTTAACAATACTAACGGTTCATGGCTGTCAGTTTGAATAGTTTTAACCTCATTTCTCGGAAAATCACATTTCTTCCACTAATCAAATTTCTTCTGGTAATTTATCATGGTGGATGGTCCTAAATACTACGATACCCATGAGCCTCAGCAGCCGTTTCTATGAAAGAGAAGCCAGTCAGGGGCTGAAAATATAGCAAATTCAGAACCACACCATATTTGGTGAATTCATCCATTGAAACAAAACCAAAAAGTAAACTTTTTTTCAATAGAATGTTTAGTTTAGCTCCAGCTGAACGTTAGCTGTGCACACAACAACATTTTAAAAGGATGGATGCTAACAGGTAGTTTTGAACTCATGCAAATATTAAACAGCATCATTCCATCAGTAACCACAGCACTTAATTACCGATCCCCGATATACCACAAGGCCAAAAGTATGTACGTCTGTGTTGCTCATTATTTCTGGGGCTGTTTTTCATTATTTAGGCTGGACCCCTTCTTTCCAGGAAAATCTCTACAGAATTGTTCAACGTCCATGCTACTCTCATGTCTGTAAGCTAAAAGTGAAGCTAGTAGCCGAGTAGCTTAGCTTAGCATTAAAACTGTAAGGGGGGGGGCTATCACGGCTCTGTCCAAAGGTAGAAAATATATGTACCAGCATCCCAAAGGCTCAACACATATCTTGTTTTCCTTATTCCGTACTACTTTGTAGAATAACCATAGTTATATTTCTTCACTGTGCCACACTCACTTCAATGACAAGATCACATTACTTTAAAGAAGTTGCATTTTATAGCAAACAACATTACCCTTTTCCATGATTTTTCCATTTATGGTGTTGATCCAAATTGCATTCTATGATGTTTATCTGTTGTGTTAGCATGGGGCGCAGCAATTACCTGTTTTTCTGGATTGCATGGCACAGTTTGTTGCACATAGACAATGTACATTTTGAAGTCAAATCGATTGAGTATTTGAAATGAACCTTTGGAATGAACTGGAGCACTGACTGTGAGTCAGTTCCTCATCACCAAACATCAGTGTTAGACCTCACTGATGCCCTTTGGCTAAATGGAAAGCCTGAATCCAGACAAGTGGATGCTGTAGATAAATGCCCACGACTTTGGAAACACTTTGCGTTATGCTTGGCTATCCACAAACTTTTGTCAATGTAGTGTAAAGTTAGTGCGGAGGAAGTTGGACCTGGCAAGGAGAAACAACACCCCTTACAGGGTCACATTTTACCTGAGTGAAAATTTGCAACTGAAATGCTCCCATGCTGTTGTCTCAACATTATAGGGAAATCTTTTATGTAGTCGTCTTTTTTTTTCTCTTCTTTTTTTTTTTTCACAGGATGTTATCGCTTTGGCAATTGTGTGAGCCATTGGAGTGAGTGATTGTTGAGTATGGCTGCTGGGTTTGTTGTTGGGGAAACAAAGGATTTTATTTGATTTGATTTTTCTCCTTCAGAGAGATGCACTGAGAGGATTTTCCTCAGACCACAACTGCCCTCTATCACGCTCAAAGAGGATATGCCCCCACGAAACAAACAGATAGATCACTGCAAATGATCTGTGTGTGTGAGACACATGGGTGCACATGTTAGTCTGGATGTGAGTGTCTTTTTAACATTGTGTGAGCCTCATTTATATGTGTGTCTGTGTGTGTGTGTGTGTGGCTGGGGACAGATCTGTCCTCTAGCTGGCAGATGCCCAGTACAGCACAGCTGGGCCCCAGCCACAGGAGGGGTCATGGGGGCCCAAGATTTCCCCATGGCCCCTCAAGGCTTTTTTAGTCCTCGCTTTCAGCAGCGCTGCTTCTAACACATACACATTCATAAACACACACACACGCATATTGATGAACGCAAACATTTTGCTCACACAAAACCCCTTCGAGCCGGCTCTCATGCGGTTTTTGAAACTGATGCCCTGTGTCTTCTGTGTCCTGCTCACACACCCCCCATGACGACTGCCTCGTTGCCATATAATTGATGACTGCTTCCGTCTTGTGATCTTCTCTGCTTGAACATGCAGAGGTCAAGTGGATAGTTGCCACTGATAGCCAACATCTCTGCCAGCTGTTTGAACCCTGCTTACTGAGCTGGCACTGCCAGGCCAGTTTGCTTTGGCAAAGACGTGGGTAGTTGGTTCTACCTGGCACAGAGACTTGGGGGGGGGGGGGGGGGGGGGGGGGCAGCTGATGGCCAATCACTTAGCCTGAGGGACGGCACTGATGCCAAATAATCTCAAATACAATTTTAAAGAGGAAAAAATATACCCTCATCCATGGGAAGGGTGTGGTATAAAAACATCAGACTCAGACACACAAGTGGATGTTTCTGCTGTTATTGATTCATTCCTGCTGGTGGTTGGTCTGCCTGGTGGATTCTGTGCGTCAACAGGGACTTTTGGAAGCATATGAAATGAGCGGAGGCGAGGATGTGTTTGGTAACGTTGGGACGGATAGGAGTGTGTTTGCGTAGGTCTCATAAAAGAGTTCACCTAGAATATTAATATCTGAAGGATATTAATATTCACAGGTGAACAAAGAAGGGTTAAATTCAAGCTCTGACTCCTTCAATCAGCCACTTTTCACAATATGTTAAACGCAATAAATACAACTTCTCTTTAAGATATAACAGTATCTATTAAACTTAGCAAAATTAACAAAGTTAACAAATGCTTCATTCAATAAACTACTATTCCCAACAGTAAAGAGTTCATTGTGGCCATGTCTGTTTTCATGCTTTCCAGTGGAATGAATGTGGGCAAGAAACAACATTCATTGTTTCTTAGCTGCGACTAGTCTCTTTATGAATTTATCCTCGCCCCTATACACAGACTGCTCCTCCCTCATCTGCAGTTAAGTGCCTCTGATTCACCTTTGGTCAAGTTGTATTTTTGGATAAATACATTTGAGATTAAAGTTTTTTTTTCTGCATATTAATATAATATTCAGTGTATCGTGAAATATTCTAACTGTCTCTGAAATATCTGTTATTTGGACAATAGGATCATTATTATTATTATTACTGCTAATAATAACACTGGCCCTCAATCTTTCTTCTTGAGCCAGAGCCAATTTCTCTTTTTACACAAAAAAACAGTAAGGGAAGGAAACTTAGTCCAGAGACTAGAAGACATGTGACCAGCCAGGGTAAAGAGATGAACAGCTTACTGTGTGTGTAGATTGATGCATGCATTTAGCCTTTTTTTGAGCAAAAAATCTTGAGATTATATTTTTTTAACATGAAGTTGCCTTGCAATTTGAGGACATGAAGTATCAGGTAAAGTCAAAACATTTTCAGATTTTTTTTTCTTTGGACTAGCAAACAGATTTACTGTATTTGAATAGTATAGAACGGGGTTAGGATGAAGTGATAGAAAGAAAAGTATAACTAATTTAGTAACTGGTTCAGATTTAGTGTGAAGTTACTCCGCGGAATATGAATGCATGGTTAGCTTTGATAAGGGTGACAAGGGATTTAGCCTGATGTATCCCCAGACTTGCAAGCAAAATCTCACACAAATCTTGTGTCAAATTTGTTGAACTTTGACATACACATTTGCACTGTTAACCAATAGTAAACTATCTTCACCTTTAAGGGAATAAAGAGCCAGACAATCCAAAACAGAGGACACTATCATAGACTATTAGCCATTTTGCACCCACTTTTATACAACTCTGCTGGGCCACACTACATCACCAACCTTCTAACACCACTTATTTGGCAAGGACATGTGGATGAACTTCACTGAACCACTTTCTGATCAGAATGGGCATTTAAAAATCGCCACATGGGCAGTAAAAACTATGTTAAAATGACTTGAATGGGATGCTCACCTACCTCACTTCACCGGCTGCATCAGTCGAGAACATGAGGACGGTTTTGTGCATTGGCAGGAAAATATGAGCGTCTAAAGGACAAGACGGATAAATTCGATCACAGATCTTACGCATGCGATAAACTTCACACACGCGGACGAACACATACACACAAATTCCAATGTCACCTCGAGCTATTAGGCCGGGCTTTAATGGCACGGCCGCTCAGGAATGGCAGTATTGACCGCTCGCACACAAGGTGGAATCTCTCAATATGTCACAATCTAGTTAGCTGTCTTAGACTTGCTTACAAACAGGCATTGATTGAATGATCCCAGTTTACCAAGACGAAATGGAGTTGTTTGTGTCATGAATGACACTGACGTACAGGCAGAAGAAAAAGACAATGTAGCAGCAACATTAGAGGTGGACAATGGACATGTTTGGAAATGTATTGGTTTCTGGAGAGACTGAAAAAAAAAAAAAAAAAACAAGAACACAAGCAGGTGTATAAATTGATTTCCATCTTCTCTTAACATTGCCTTCATCTTAGAGGAGTTTCAAACAAAAACTCTAAAACCGCCCGCGTCTGTTGAGACTTCAAATTGACAAAAATAGAAATGAAAGCAGCACAGAGAGTGGAGGGAGGGGGACAGAGTCTCTCCTCAGCGAGCTGAAGGCCAGGATGGATGGCTTTAATTGTCACTGTGTGTCTCTCTGCTCATTCTTCCTTCAAACCAAATGAACTGCTAACATTTGTTTTTCGGAGGCATGCTGTGAGTGGGGAAGTTGTAATTCAGCAGAGGAATTGCAGATAGAGCAGGAGCACAGGTAATAAAGCTGGAGGTGGAGTTTTTTCAATCTAAGATAATTGTCATAATCATCCCATGCAATTTGGAAGATAATAATAATAATAATAATAATAATAATAATAATAATAATAATAATAATAATAGGTAGTTTGATTGTCATTATATTATTAATTATCATTGTTTCCCCAGGTCATAGCTGTTGATGTAGACATAACAGTCATGACAACTTACAGACTCAGACCCAGGGCCAACAAAAACCCTCCCCTTGATCACCATTAGCAGCCTTGGCAGTCAATATGTAGGGGGGGGGGGGGTGTGGGGGGTAGGTGTAGCTTGTGTATGTGTTTGTGTGTGTATCGAAGGGGGGGGGTGGGGGTCCCTAATTTGCACATATGGAAATGCTTTTTCTCACCGCTCTGCCTTCTCTGTTGTGGCCAGATGGAATTAGAGAGCGCTCAGAAGCCGTGAAGGCAAACACATCAAAAAAGAGAAAGAGGAAAAAGGGGGGAATCAAGATGAGGAGAGGGGGGGGGCAGTCAGAGGAGAGGAGAGGAGAAGGATGAGGAGGAAGAAGAGGAGGAGGAGAAGAAGAAAAAACAAATAGAAAGGAACAAGCAAGAAAAAGGAAAGTTGGTTTCCTGTGGTTGAAACAAAGAAAGGACAAATTATCATTGCTGGTTTTCCACCTTCTGTCTTCTGCCTATAAAATGAATAGACATACACCTTGCTAAATCTAAAGGGGATGATAGACAGGGAGTGTGCTCATACGTCATCTAATATTGGGAGAGGGGCCACAAATAAGGTGCTCAATATTCTCTTGGCCTGGGACCAACTTCCTTCCCCTCCCCGTTGAATTTGACATCCATGTCTAATAATACCGTGGTAATTAGACTTTGCATTGTTTGGGTGAATCAATGAGTCCCAGTAATACTCTCAGGTCTCAGTAAGGGGGAAACTAGGAACAAAACATCTCACTCTGTCCTCAATAAATCTGTAAAAGAAACCCGGCCATCAGTCAAACAAAAACAAAATGAAATGAAAATTCGACATCGTTTATGAAACTGCAGGTCCACCACATTACAGTTCAGATCAGTAATGTGTAAGTGCCTTCAGACTTATAGCCAGACTAAATAGTTGTAAAATTATAGCAATTTTAGAATAAATCCAGGGTTGTTTGGTGGTGTGAAAGATTGATTAAATATGAATGTTTTACAAGTGAACAGCACTTGTGACTTTTGTGAGACCATGAACTGTCTTGTGGTGGTTAAAGAGATCTCTTAGGATAGAAAACGATCTGTTCGAGGCAGTATTACTGCAGCTGTAATGGATTTAAGTAATCTGATTATCATAATCTGTTACAGTTACTTCGGGGAACAAAAATTAATCACTTGAATTAAATGTTTTAAAAATGAACAAAACTTAATATCAGTTCTTCTTAAAGTTAGAAAAACTAAATGATATTTTTATTATCCTGTATTACAATAGCATTGTAAAGTAAGTAGTGGATTGATTAGAATATTGCTATAATTGAGTAATCAGATCATTTAATTGACTGGAGGATACAATCAAATATAAAAAAGTACTGAGAAGACATGGTAACAATTATCCCTAAAAAGAAAATAACCTTTAAGAAATCTATACATTATTTTAAATATGCCTGCAGCCTGTGTTATAAGCCATTAGGTATGAAATAAATTAGCAGTATGTTATTGATCTAGTTTTAACTGTTTAGTTCAATAGTAGGACGGGTTATGACATACACTGGGTACTTTTTCCTTTCTTCTCTTGTTACATCATCTGCCTAAATTAAATGACACAGAACTGTGATGTGTATTTGCGTAGCACTACTTCATGTTTTATGCATGAGTGTATGCATCTGTTCAAGTGAATGTTTTATTTCTGTGTGTTTATGAGAGGCTAAATTGATGTTCTCTCTCTCTCTCTCTCTTTCTCAGTCTCTTCTTCTCACTCCTCCTCCCTCCTTTTGCTGTGCTCTAATCCAGTCATGCTTTGTACATTTTCAGGATTCAATAGGTAGCACTTACAGGGACATGCAGTAGAATGTCCTCAGCTGTCTGTCCAGCCTCAGTCCAGAACTCCAAGTCTAATGCAGCTCCATTCTCACTCCTAGCTACCCTGTCCCAGCTTTAGTCCTAGTCCAAACCACCGTTCTGGTTGTATGTTCAATCTCGGTTCCAAATGCAACCCAGTAATCCTACTCAAGACACAGCAGAAGTGTGAGCATCAGGATTGTCTTTCATCACTTTCACTTTCAGCATGATTCAGCAATGAGATTCTGAAACACCTAATAAATATAGGCCCAGAACGATGCAGCTCTGGGCCTGTTCCCCCGAGTCCAAGCCTCTGTTCCAATCCCAGTCACAATTTTAGGCCCCTAAAACCCAAAATATCAGTCCTGTTTAAACCCACCTACAGTACCAGTTCAAAGTTTGAACACATTTTCTCATTCAAGTGAAGGGGACATTGTGTCCAAACTTTTGACTGGTACTGTATGTTTTCAGTCCCTGACCCAGCCTTATCACTAACCCCTGTCCTATCCTCAATCTCAAGGATTCAGGCCCAATCACAATTTCAACTCCAAGACTAGTTTTAAATTCAACTTCTAGCGTCTTTCCTAGTTTTAATTGCTGCTCCAGCCCCAGTGTGAGCACCAATTTGTCTCGTCCTCAGTTCCAACCTCAGTTTATTGCCAGCCTCAGTTTAAGTCATACTCTCAGTCTATGATGAATTCCAAGCCTTTTTCACAATCCCAGTTTTTTTTTTTAAATTAAAGTGTTTTTAAAGTATGCAATATCAAATCACTCACTCACACCCCTTACTGGACACTCCCTTTGCCAGTCTGGGACAACGGTTGGCCTGAAGCCATGACGATATACCCAACCAATCTTTGTAGGTTTACATGTTGATTGTAATGTGTTTCATGATAACCCAGATGAAGGCCAAAAGCTGAAACACCTTGGTCAAACAATAAACTTGTTCTATATACTAAAAGCGTTGCTGGAGTTTTGACATCTTTACTCAGCCTTTTCCCAAGTACCAGTCTTTATTGACAGCCTCAGTTTTAGCCCCAATCTCAAGCTATATTGAAATCCAAACCTCTTTCACAATCCCAGTCAAACGCTTAGACTCAATCCCATTTGTAGCCCAAAATTCAACACCAGTCCCAGCTGCAGTCTCAGTTTTAATACCATTCTTGAACCAGCGTAAGCACCAGTTCTGTAATTCTAATCCAATCTTTAATCCAAAATCTAATCCAAGTCCCAGCCACTGTGTTAGTTTTAGCCTATGTTTAATCCTAATGCCTCAGTTCCATCTATATTACTTGCAGTTTTAGCTGCATTATCAGTCCAAAGTTATGCAAGTCCCCATGTTAGTACCAATCCCTATCATATTTCTGCTCCTCTTACAGTTCATGTTTAGTTTTAGCCCCAGTCACAGCATTAGTTATAATCCCAGCCTCTACTTTTGGCAGTTTTTTGCTGGAAACCCAATCTTAACTGAAGATCATTTTTAGTCCAAGCTCCAATCTAAGCCCTAGTACTAGTTTTGTTCCCAGGTTCAGTCCTGGCATTTCCTCCACTCATATCTTAAAAACCAAATTTAGTCCACATCCTTCCCTGTCATTAGCTAACCAATGCCAGGCAGAATCCTAGTTCTAGGCCCATCTGCAGGCCAATGGCCAGTCAGTTTCAGTCCCACCTTAACTCTCTATCTCAGTGTTAGCTGAAGTCTCCGTACCAGTTTCAATCCCAGTCCTATCCTCAAACTTCGTCCAAATCCAACTGGAAGGTTTAGTTTTGGTAACCATCTCTTTGTGTCTCAAACCCCCAGTCTCAGCCTTGGTCCCAGTACCAGCTTCAGCCCAGGCCACAGCTGCTTTGTATTTGCCCTTCCATTCTACTCCAAGGTTCGGTGCTTCAGTTCTCCTGCCAGGGTCATAATTAACATTTCAACTAGTGGTGAAAAAGGCCTGCACCCCCTCCCTCCTTCCAGAATGAAAAACACCAATACTCTCAACTACTTCAATAAATTCAGAGGGTTAAGGGAATGGTAATTAAACATTTGATTAACACTTTCCCTCCCAGATTTTCCATTCAAAGTTTTAATGAGGGGATCTATGTGCACGTGCAGATGCATGTGTGCGTGTGCGTGTGTGTGTGTGTGTGTTTGGAGGACTTTCATAGTAGATCCATATGCTTGTTTTAACCTTTCATCTTCTTCTTCCTTAGCCATTCTGGCAGAGGCTCTAATGTAATAGAAAAACAGAATCTAATGCAATGTACAACAATGCAGTGGACCAAAGCTCGAACAAGGCTACAATAAATGTGAACTCATGACGGTCTAAATGAATCCAGACCAGCTCTGCTCTGCTCTTATTTCATTCTCATATTACTGACAGGGATGCCCGTGCCAGAAACTGTCAGAGAGTTTGTCTTCACGCTAATTTGCAGTTGTGGATATTATAATTCGACACCACTATGATGGATGGTGGTAAGCCAAAAATTGCAAGTATAAGCTGTGTGCTTTCTCTGCTATAAAAAAGGAAGGATTGTGTAAAATCTTCAAGTGTTGCAGTAATGTGTTGTGCTACATGAATAAAATAATGTGGTTTGCTAATTGAAGAGAAAAGTCTATAAACTGGTATAATTCTGTTTACAAAGACATGTCTAAATATGTCCATTTATGGACTCTTACATCATGTAATTGGTTTAATTTCAGTATCCTAAAATCTGTGATAATTAAGTGCTTCAGGTCATAAACGTCACTCATTTGACATGTAAACGCTGCATTGTTATTATTGCATATTAAAATCTCAAAATGTTACAATTTTATTCTTGAAATTCTTGTACGTTTTTCAAAATATTATGGCTTTTCTCTAATAAAATTAAAATTATTTAATTGTCATAATATAAATAAATTTGACACATATGCCTCACATTACACCTTTTTACAGTGACTTTATTCTCAAAGTATTAAACAATAAATCCAATATGATTTTTTACATAAAATTTTTATCATTTTATCACACAATGTGCACTTTTTCTTTAATTGTTGATTTTTTTCCCCCAAAATAAAAACTTATATATGAATATTGTAATTGATCAAATATTACACCCTTTCTGGTAACATTGAGACTGTAGAAATTCTGACTTTTTTCTCATAACATTAAAACTTAAATACATGAAAAATATTATGACCATACAACTTTATTCTCAAAATATTACAGATTTATACAGATTATATTTTAAATTAATTAATGTAATACTGCTGTGTTTTCTTGCAAATGTTCAACTTTATTCTCAAAATATTATAATTTATTTTTTTTTTCGAAACTCTCAAAATATTTTTACTTTATTCTCAAATGCTCAGATTTATTGTTTTTCCTAATAGTGGCCCTGTACTCCTTTGTCTTATATTCGAAACAGAGAAGAAACAAGAACTGTGTTAAATTAGCATCCCTTTTTCACCAGAGTGAGATGGATAGCCTGAGCTTCCATTCTTAATGTGGACTAATGATAAAGTAACACCAGTACTTCTGGGTCACTCATTGATGCCATAATCACACTTCCCCTTAATTGCATTTCTCTCTTTCTCTCCTGATTTCCTTCCCTGACTTGCCTCTCTCTGTCTCTGAGGCGATGAAAGAAGTGGCCCGAGCCAGTCAGAGATGAAACGGTAAGGCGCTGGTCAAGCTAACGGAGGGAGAGACAAAGAAAAGACTGTCTTCAAACAGCTGACACACCCATATTAAGAAATAATTGAAAATGCAAATGAAGGGGTAAATGAAAACATATATCAAACAGTGTATTAATTAAACTGGACATTATGTTTGGTAATCACAACTGGGATTGGTTGAAACTTCTAAGTGTCTGTTAATGACAATGTTATCTGGTCATTTTTGTCTTTCCTTTCCTTTGCTTTTTTTTTTTTTTAAAGAGCAGGGGAAACTATTGTCTCCAGGATTCTTCATCTTTCCTCACCTCATCTTTTCTCTGACTCTGAGTTTTTCTCCGGTTGATGAGGAGTCGCCAGCAACCGGAGCACCGTGCACCGCTCATCCTCCCCCGGCTGGCTTACCTGGGAGGTGGCGTGTAAGGTTAATTGGGAAATGAAGTTGATAAAGTAATTAATGCGTTTGTCAGCAGTGTCTTTCTCCTTGCCTGCAGCCATCCTGCAGCGACAGGGCCCTTTCTTCTCGCCTGCCTGGCTGCCCTGGTGCTGCCGGTGGAGATGCTGCACTGATACAGCTCCCTCACATCCGCAGCAAGTCCTTTGTTTTTGGGGGAAAGTGACGGCAAAGTCAGTCCACCCCTGATTAACAAAGGACAATAGAAGGCTGGACTCATTCTGTGTGTCTGTGTGTGTGTGTGTGTGTTTGCTTTACCCCTCTATGGAACATGCTTTGGGTTTGTCTGTCTGAGCAACGACCATCTAAATGCAATGTCAACAGATTTTAGGGAAAGACTCATACATTTAGAAATTCACATCGCTACTACTGGAAATCCCGCCAGGTTTTATAGACATGGTGTAAAGAGATTGCGTGGCCGGCTGGAAATTCAGTGGAGATGAGAAGATGCTCTGAGGACATTGCCCATAATAATGATTGACTCTTATGTCTTCGGTTTGCAGTTTGTCTTTTGTTCAAACGTTATATTATAGGAGGCTGGAAGGTACCATCAGTGTTTCCTCAATCACAGAAGGACTGAACAAGACAGCAATAATGACAGGATGGCAAATTATTGTCAGGAACTGGAAGAAGTGCACCTCAAGAGACTCCTTTCTAGGAATGGGTGACAGAGTTAGATCTCTGCTGCATAATAAAGAATGTCATATCGGGTGTGTAACAGACACAGAAGGCAGTGAAGTACATCCTCAAACTAGGAATGTATGAGTGAAACATCAGCAATGTTGATATTTATTATATTATATTCAAAAAATTAAAATAACATACTAATCCTGCAACTATTTGTGATTATTATTTTTTGGTAGTAGTATTTATTTGTTAGGTTTTTCATTTCTCATTTTTTTGTCATAGTCAGCTGTGGTAAAATATAAGGTTAAGACAAGTTAAGACAAGATAATATAAACTCACAGCAGCAAGAAGAGGTACAAGATATACAATCAAATCCTGAAATTGTGAAATGATCCACTGCATTTTTTTAAAAGTCAGCTCATTATCATGAAATGTTATCGTTATTGTTATTTCATCCTACTTTTTTGTTACAATAACAGAGTTTTATTAAAAAATGTCTTTTTTTCCCCCTCAAAGTGTTCTTTTTCCAAAGCCTGCTGTTATTTAACAGTTCCTGTTTCCCCCCCCCCCCAATGACTGTGATGAAAAAAAAAGTGGCATTATGAAATATTATTATCTGTCAGTCAAGCAAAGCCAGAGACGTGATTGGCTGTGGGCTCGTTCAGACCGAAGGAAGAACTAATTGACTACTGAGCAAACTTTAGCGTCTGTTCAGGAGATGTGGTTGAAAGCCTTGGAAAAAAAGGCCATTAAGTGGGATTTGAGATTTTTTTTTCATTAAACTACTGTTTCCAATGTCAAGAATGAACTTTAACACTCAAGAACATTACATGAGCAGCTACTATATATTGTAGGAAGAACAGAAAATATAAACAGAGGTGCTGTGTACACCATATATAAATACTTACATTACAAGTGCTGAAACACATCAAGTTAAGCTGCAGAAGAAAAATAAAAAAATTGCATTTGAGAAATGCTTTTCAGCAGTTGCACAGCTGAATATTGTGATTAACTCAATGTCCGGTGGATGATTTTGACATAAGACAACAATTAAATTATTAGTCCCTATTTTTTGTATATATTCTGTATGCATTTCAGCCTTTTTTTATTCATTAAATATATTATTCAAATCGCTAAATAAAATGTAAAGCTCTCAGTTGAGTATGTCAGTGTGACTGTCACTTCCTCTCCCATGATTAGATAGACTCCAGCTACATTTGCTGCTCTCTTGCAATGTGATAGGTCCTGTAATCTCTCTCTCTTTTTTTTTTTTTTTTTTTTGCCAGTGGTGAGAAGGACCTCCCGTGTTCGAGAGCTGCAACAGAATGGGAACAGAATAGAGCTCTTGTCTGTTGCGGGTTTCCTAATTCACCAAGTCCCAAGTGGTGCAGATTAATTATAAATGAATGATACGGAGTAAAGCCCCGCGGCCTGAGGGAGACGCTCCCTTCCTCTGCCATGAAATATATATGCGGCTTAACTCTTTTATTAATAACATATTTATAAACGGATTATTGATTCTTAGAATGGACACAACTTTATCTCTGCAGAGGAAATTCCACTTTGCTGGAGAAAAATGGGGAGAGAGTCAATTTGGAGCTTTTGTCAAGAATTTTTAATTGATGTGTGCAATGCAGAGGGAATGCTGTGTGTGTGTGTGTGTGTGTGTGTGTGTGTGTGTGTGTGTGTTGTGTGGGGAAAGGGGGTTAGAATTGTACAACATAAAAAAAAAATAGTAAAATTCACCGGTTCACAGGTTTATTTTTAGAGGAAATACAGCAGCATTTTAATATGAGAGAGAATGAAGAATAGGGAGAAAAAGGGGAGAAAGTGTCCCAGCGTGGAAAATGAAGAGCAAATATTTGCATACAAGAAAGCAGGAGGTGAGGGGAGGAGGCTCGTCACTTTTTTATTAAAACACAGAGGAGTCACTCATCCCCACCCCCCCTGTGCTTTGCTTTCTGTTGTCTTCTTACTTCCTCTAAATCAAGCACGATAAAGTTTACCATACAACTCGGAAGTCTTTAAGAAGAAGGAGAAGAAAAGAAAGGATGGAAAGGATGTGGAATACAAAGAAAGATGAAGAGAGGACGCCTCCGGATCACATTTTTCTAAAGTGCTAATCAGTCTGCGAAATATACAGGGCCTCGCTGCCTCTTAATGGACAGCTAGGAACACCTGAAAAGCTTGAAATCAGACTTCAGTCTCAAAAATAAAACCAATAATTATGTCTGTGCTGAAAAAGTTATTTTGCATGCGCCACACATGTGTATGTCTTTTCAAAATACCATCATAAATCACAGCATTTAAATGCAATTTGCAGTGTTTAAGGACTTAGTATAATTTATAGGGCATCCACCGTGGTGCTGTTAGAAAGCAAAGTGGTAACTAGTAGCAGTGGTAACCACTGTATGTGTGTTAAAATGGAGAACTGAGCAGGCTGAGCCAGAAAGCTGTTCGGTGTGGCTGCAGGTGTGGTTCAAAATGCCCACGTTAGTCACCTACAGCAGGGTAGGACGTGTGTAAATATTTATTACTTGATGAAAGACACTATGAACTTACTGTAGCAGAATGATAGATAAATGGTGACAGTGCTTCAAATGCTTAAAGTGAGTAGAATGAACTAGTGCCCACCTATAAAAATGTCTCATAAGCATGACACAGTTTTCAATGCAACAGGGGGCCCTTTCTATATTATCAAAGTACAAATGTGTAACAAATGTCGACCTCTCAAATATGTGCAAGGTCTTCATATAGTTTCATAGTGTGAAGTTGTTGTATATTTAAATGATTGACTGGCTGATCATCACATAGGTTCACTGTGTTTCGTTGGAACTAAGCATTTACATGGAACCCCCAGACATACCAGTATTGGTAAAGAAGAAATGCAATCTTCCCTTCAAAAACTGCATGTTTCTTTTTGGTACACACATGCCAACACTTATTGATATTTTGTTACATGTCAGCCTTATGAAACAGGTTCATATTTGTAAGAAACTGGATAAATTATCTGAAAAGTTGAACTTGGCTTCAGAACATAAGCTCATCCTTTCGATAATATGCAACTATTACAAACGATTTGAATGCAAGTCTGCACATTAGTACCATACTGATTATATTACAATAACATATAGAAAACACCCAGACTCCTTATGTAACCTGCATATTTGTTTTGTTAAACTACATTAATTACAGAAGATACATGAAATAAAAGAAGAGTCAAAGGATGGGAAAAGGTGAAGAGATGTAAAAAGAGTTAGTAAGAATGAGACGGTAAATAGATAAACAAAAGGGAAAAAAAAAAAGAGAACAGACAGACAAAGAAAAAGAAGAGGAGAGGCCATCTCTTCAGACAGACCCTGCCAGGCCTAACTGACTGTAATGACAATGGGATAATGAGTGTGTGTGTTCGTGTGTGCACACATATGTGTATGTGATACCACGTGTGTTGTCTACATGTTTGCATGCACCGTGGCTGTGTGTGTGTGTGTGTGGCTGTGTGTGTGTGTGTGGCTGCTGTCTTCATGTTGGCCTCCAGAGAGCAAAGCTAAAGTTGGGTAAGGGAAGGCAAGCTGTTCCACATCGCCGTGGCAACACCTGCTATTACAGAGGCCGTCTGTCAGTCAACCTGCCTCAACACAGAGATACACGCACACAAACACAGAGGCGCACACACACACACAAACATAGACACACACACACACACACATTTGTACTGACAAAAATACCTGATTAGCATGCCATGGGGAATAACAGGACGGTAGCTGGGAGGGGACCCTCATAAACAAACACTAAACAACAGCAAGAGAGGAGAGAGGGTAAAAAAAGGAGGGAAAACAGACAAACAAATGAAAGAGAAAATCAGTAAATGCTCATCAGATATGACTTATATACTGGTGGAAACTTTTATCCCTGTAAGCTACTTTTCTCAGTTAAAGAAATAATTACATTATCGTTTCATAATCTGAGTTGCACTACTTGCCCTGCACCATCACTGTGCAGCAACCACTTTAAAAAAAATCAACTGAAACTCTACAGCTCAGAATGATTCTATGGTTTAACAGTGATATGCACAGAAATGCAGTTGTAGAACTGAGTGGTATGTGACTGTTAAGATTGACCTGTACCAATCGTCTGGCTTGCCAAATACCCTAACCCTTCTAAACCACACCTCTGAGTAGAGTTCTGCATTGTTTGCAACCATGTGGTGCCAAGTAGATAATGTATATGAAAAAAGTGGGAAGAGCAAAAAAAAAAAAAAAGTTTTCTATTAGCCTGGTGAGCTAAAGATCAGCAGTGGATGAAACAAAGCAAAAAAAATAAAAAATAAAGGTGGAGGTCAGGTCTCAAAAATTTGCAGTACCAGTTGAGTCAGGTCTTAAAGAGGACCTATTATGCTCATTTCAGTTCTGATTTTTTATTTTTGGACTCCACTAGAGTATCTCTGCATGATTCATGGTTAAAAAAAACTCCTTATTTATCTTTATGCAGCCCCTCAACGTAAACCGTTTCTCTCACGCTGCGTTTCAGCTCCTGTCTCTTTAAGGCCCTCCTCCCCGATGAGCCCACTCTGTTCTGATTGGCCAGCTTTAATCTCAGAGTTGTTTAACCTTACTGTCCATGCAAACCAAACATATCCTGCTTTACTGCTTCAGATTAAACACTTTTAAATGATTAATTAAGGGGAGAATTTTATTGTGAAGAACTTGCAGGAAGTAAAAACGTGCTGCTCACTGAATTAGCGCAGCTCTGTTAGAGGAGCTAAAAACCGGTAGAAACAACAACATATGGAGGTATTTGGAGCTATTTGTTCAGCGGATCAGTTCGAAATAATGCAGGGAGGAAGAGTAGAAGCAGAAACAGCCACAGTGAGATGTTTTATGAAGAGCTGCAGACAAACCAGCACACCTCCAACAGGTAAACTACTTATTTCACTTTGCTGTACTCTGTAATGGAATCGTGGCTTGGCGCAACTACTCCTGGAATGGAGCAGGAAACTGCTAATTCAACAGGGACCACCAGAAGTATCTCAATGTGGCTCCTCTACGTAGCCTGGCTGTTGGAACGAGTCAATGAATCAGCAAAAAGTATTTAACACCTCCGAGCAGCCGGAATTGATTCATTTCTGGCTACTTGGAATAATATAAAATCACCTTATAAAGTTGTTATGTTGAGTGTGTTAACAAACAATTCCCTATTTACACACCCAGCAGAAATGGAAAAAACAATAGCTTTCAGCTGCATGTGTTTGTGATCACCCAATACATGTACAGTATTACTCTCCTTCTTCTTCTGTTTTGGTCTCCACCATTCCTGAGAAGAATATCTGTCTTTTTAGCTTCTAAATGATCTAGATGTGCTGCTCAAATATCCATGAGGTTCTTTGCTAATGAACTATTAAGTAGCCAATATTTTAAAAGTAAAGATAACTTATTTAAACTTATAAAGATAACTTAATTAACTAATAGCTTGACGGTGCCTGAAGAACAGAAAGAACATCTACTGACTGGTCTGTAGATAGAAGTTGCACTTGGACCCTTCTCAAATTCATTAATATTTCCATATCTACTATGATGTAGTCAATCTTTCCTTTTGGACACAACAAAGCATGGCAAATTATCAATACAGCACATTATAGCACATTATTTTTAGGATAAGGTCTCCAGCTGCACATGCCTGACTCCACCTGCAGGTGGATCACCAACTTCATGTGCTAGGGAAGCATGTCTCTGACTCCTGGAACCATTAGAACAGGTTCCTTTTCCCCCTTCCCCATTACTCTTCTCCCTGTATACCAACAACTGCACCTCCAGTCATCAGTCAGTCAAGCTCCTGATGTGTGCAGGTGACGCCACCCTAACTGGCCTCATCTCTGATGGAGACGAATCTACCTACAGATGGGAGATTGACCTTTTCACCTTTACATTTACTGGGCACCATCATCAGCCAGGACCTCAAGTGGGAGCGGAAATCTATCAGAACTCTCACCAAGAAGGCTCAGCAGAGGACGCACTTCCTGTGGCAGCTGAAGAACTTCAACCTGCCAGAGTCAACAATGGTAAACTTCTGCACTGCCTTCACTGGGTCCATCCTCACCTCCTTCATCACCATCTGGTATGCTGCTGCATCTGCCAAGAACAAGAGCAGACTGCAGCGTATCATTCACTCTGCTGAGAGGGTGGTTTGCAGCAACCTGCTGTCCCTCCAGGACTTGCGCACCTCCAGGGCCCTGATGCAGGCAGGAAAGATTGTGGCCGACCCCTCCGGTAGGAGGCTATGGTCCATCAGAACCATAACCTCATGGCAAAAGAACAGTTTCTTCCTGACTGCGGCAGACCTCATCAACAAGGCCCGGGACCCCCGCTGACACCGACTATTATCCTAACCTCCACTGAGACCACACATACATTAACACATGTGTCTACATCTGACATATGCATTACATTAATGCACATCTTGCACATATTCTGTACTGCATATCCTTATACTTCATACTGTGAACATTTGCACATTCCTGCACAAAACTGCACAGCTCTATTATTCTTAAAAAACAGACATAGCATACCTGTTCTACTTATGTTTCTTGTATTTTGCAGTATTCACCTGTTTTTGTTCTGGCATTACATTTATTGTTATGCATCATCAAACCCAAGTAGATTCCTTGTATGTGGAAACCTACTTGACAATAAACCTGTTTCTGATTCTGATTCTTATACTCATGAGATATGGCCCACAATTAAATCTGTTCAGCAACAGGCCCGTTACCTTTAAATCACTCTAGATGAAAGTTATATGGTTGTAAAGAGTAAATGGTATATGGCGGTTATTATTTAACGTCCCAGTGTAACCTTTTGAGTTCAAAAAGAGTTGACAGATGTTGGAACATGGAGAAGAAGATGGAGAAAGAGGGGAAAGCACACAACAGGGGCAAGAATATAAGAGGGGGAGGGGGGAAGAGGGGCAAAAGTGATTAAGGAGGTAAAGCCTGAAGGAAGGTAAAGCCTGAGGGGGAAAACCAGGGGCGAGAGACATAAGACAGACAAAGAGACAGAGAGGCGGTGGAAGATAAAGAGCTATGAAATGGGCAGGCATGTTGGTCTGTCTCCCAGTGGATTGTGGGAGTCAGTGGTGCAGCTCTGCAGAACCTGTGCTTAGTAGCGTGTTTACATTAATGAGCTAAGAGCTGCTTTGAGTCTCTGAACATTCACACACAAACACACACACACACACACACACACAAAAGAACTAGGCATGTGTTTGTGCACGTCTGTCACTCTTGACAGACAATACAGAAGAGTCATGTCACCCCTGATATCAGGAGTAAATTCCACACTGATCCACTCATGCAATACACTGAATACACACATACACATGTAGAAAAGTAAGTTTGTGTGATTGTTGAACATATTAATATTAATTAATAATACTTCATTATGTTCCCCTTTCTTCAGACACATTCTATCTGGTGAATTTTACCCTTAAAAACCCCTTAAACCGTGATGGTAATCCAAAATAAAAAAAACGCTTCATGAAATTCTATTCCAGTGATGTATTGATTAATTGACCCCATATTGGGTGCACCTTAAATAAAAACCCAAAGGCTTTTGGAGGACCTTAATTTACAGCTTAAAAGGCCTTAATTTTCAGTTAAATGTTAGGGATGGCTTTCATACTAACTGATACATTTTTTGGTATTTATTTTCTTTTTGCTCATGCTATACTTCTGACATTTTTACCCTCCAAAACCCTTAAACCATGCAAAGGTAATTTCCCCTGAATATATTATTTAACCCTAAAATTGGTGAATTGCAAAATTTCCGTCTTAGATGAAAACGTCCTTTACAGGTACAGGCTAACTGCTGTTTATACATTTTAGTGGGTTGCTACCTTTAAATACATTTCATTGCAGGCATTGTATGTTTCTGCAAACCACAGATACATTTAACCTCTACGTTTCAATCTTTAGTTTCAATGTTGATCACAATTTATGCTTTTTGCGTGTCATTTAATGCCACATTAAATGGCTGTTATCACTTCAATCATTATGTTTTATGTTGTGGTTAAGGGCTGGATAGGTTTAGGCATGAAAACCACTTGGTTGACGTTGTCACGTTTTAGTGACGTCTCACTAAAAATACCTGGTTTTGTTGGTTGAAACAGGAAGCAAGCAGTGGCCTCTACTGCTTTGATACTTTTGTAACTTTCTGCCATGCAATTTGCCTCCTCCTCACATGGAAGTGAGCTCATATAGAAGTAATTTGAACTACGTCACTTTCCATATGGCAGGTACTGTAGAACTGGTGATAGGTATTATACATATTGAAACATAGAGATTGAACATATCCATGGTTTGCAGAAATGTAAAAAAAAACAACAACAATATAGGTGTAAAATTCAGGCCAGCAAAAATAACCCTTAGTTATGTTTACACCATCTAGTGGCCATAGTAATTATGATCCAGGGACGTGAAGCAGTTCAGATGACGTCAATATGAGATGACTTGATAACATGATTTTACCGTATTAGGAGGAGGCAGGTTAGGTGAATGGTTAGACCGTTAGTTGGCAGGAGATGAATGTTTGACTCCCATTTCCAACTGTGAATGTTATTTTACTGTTGCCATGATAACGAAGGTCGGGTAAACTTTAAGGAAGTATGAACCACATTTCAAATGATCATTTTAACCCAAATCATGACCTTTCCCTAACCCTAGCAAAGTGTTTTTTGTGCCGAAACCTAATTAGATCTTAACCACAGCGCTGTCACACTATGAAACATAATTATTTTTTAACAGTAATTTATAATGGTAAGAGGTACATTACTCTCCTGTAGGTTGTTCTGAAACATTCCTATCGGTCATTCTGGAGAGCAGGTACAATCAACCTACAGCATGTGGCTTGGTCCCCATCTGTCCTCTACAGAGAGCTATATAGGACAGATGTATAGGACAGAGTCTTAAACTGGGAAAACCCAATTTGTGTTTGGCCCTTACCTGTTTCAACATGACAATGCCCCCGTGCTCAAAGTGGGAAGAGCACAACTGTCTAAACTATCATTGTATACTGTAGCATTAAGATTTCCATGAACAGCCGCAGAATGAGAGTCCAGAGAGATAAGAGCACCTGAAGTATCTGCTCTGTGTGTGTATAAGTGTGTGTTGAGCAGGATTATAAGCCGATGCAGGGCAGGGTGGGTGGGTGGGTGCAGGGGGTAGCGGGCGGTGGTGGTGGGTGGTTGTTATGTGAGGTGCTGTCGACAGCATGTGATCGTCTCAGGCTTGGAAAATAGCAAGAGCTTTATTTTCTTCCCTCTCAACTCCCTCTCTCTCTCTGTCGTCTCGAGCGTCTTGGAAAGTGCTCAGATCATATGCAAAGCTGTTTTATGCTAATGTGTGTGTACACACTTTGGTAGCAGCGTCGGACCGGCATACACAAACTACATCACAGCCTCCCTCTCCACCTGCCTGCCGCCTCTTGCTTCTTCTTTTCTTTTCCAGTTTCATTTCTTGGGCTTAAGACAAGTTCCTGCCTTACAAGAATGTGGGCGACTGGGAAGCTAAAGGAAATCACTGAGCTTTTGGTTGGTCAATTTGTCCATTTAAGGATTACCATTAAGTTAAGAAGATAGTCTTAAAGGATAAGGCTGGTGTTTTCTGTATTTTTCTTGTTGCCAACAAATCCAATGAAAAGAGCATTTAAGCATTGCGTTTTAAAAAAAAAGTCTAGGTACCACACTAGAAAGAGGCACCAATAAATTCCTCTGCTAGTCCTTGCAGGAAGCAGAGCTTCATTTGCGCCTACTGTTGTTACTTCTACTGGTGTCCTCATTGAGTAAAGCTGGGCGACATAAAATTGGTGCACCGAGCTAACATGATAGCTACCTCTTTTTGAACTCAACGGTTGTATCTGTTGTCTCAAAGATCCGCAATGAGATCAGTGCTGAAAATGCACATGTCAACATATAGCAAGATTTACTTCAATTCAGCAAGTGAATACAATAGAGCAATGTGAATTGACTTCTTCTGAATTTTGCTTTCATAAATGCTGCTGTGACTGAGCTCTAAGGTACAAATCAGCTGCAAAAGGGCATTAAAACATATGCAGCTGGTAAACTTAACATTCTGATGCCCTAGAACTGGCATTGTCTAATTTGCTAAATAAATGGAACAATTAAAATTGCTATGTTTCTCTTTCTGTTTTTTCTTGTCAGGATTCATGCCCCATATACCTGTTATCACATGGCCAAACTACTTCCTGTGAAGAAAGCAACACCAAACTTATTATCTGATGAAGGTGGTGGTAACCAACCATGCAATTGAAAGCTTTGGAAAATCCCTATCAGCTTGCAGTGTTGGCCTGACTGTGTTTCATACAGTTATCTATTCTCTAGCATTCTGTGACACACACACACACACACGTTTTTGCTACCAATCAACTACCAGCCCACATTGTGTAGTCCTATGTTAAAGCCTACTATTGTAGGTGTATTATACTGTATGCCGATGTGTTAACATGAAGCCTACAACCATTCAACCGAGTACAAATACTGGAATCTCTGCACATCCCTATCAGACACACACCATTTCCATGTTCTCTAAGTCAGCTAAGTTGGAAATACAGCCAAATCAATAGCCCCCATTCCTAAAAGTGGCAGCATTTCATACTGATTTAAAGATGAATCTGTGTATTTCTTCAGTTGGAGGCAGGAAAAATGACCAGGCATCTGGCGGTCCAGAGGAAGTGTTTAACACCACGTGAGGGGAACATCAAGGCCTTCAGCACTCCGTCTGTTGACCACTTGGCCAAATACATTTCTCTTTTGCCACTCTATCGCTCTCACACTTCTCAGCAATGTGATACTCATTTTCTTTTTTGTAGATGAAAAATTAATCTTTTTTTTCAGACCTCTCTCTTTTTTTTTCCTGATTTCATCAAAAAGCAATTTTCATGGAGACATTAAAATGAATGAAAAGACATTTAATATAACAAATATGGAGGCATGTATTACTTCTGTAAATGTGTGGAGGGTTATGAATAACACTGCCATGTTTGAGAGGATATAAATCCAAGGAAGTGATTGTTATAAACTTCACTAAAGGTAAATGGACTAATAAAGCTTTCACCAACGCTGGCCTCTGGATTTCAAACGGATTAAACCACTTCCTTTTGGCTTGTAACATTCCTGCTGCATGTGCAAAGTGAACACCACAGTTCACAACTGTGCATACACACACACACACACACACACACACACACACACACACACACACACATACAATTAAGATATGATATAATTAGGACTAAGCATCTCCAGAGCTCACATAAACGAGACAATGCAAGCCAGAGAAGTTTTTTCCCCTTCTTGTTTTTACAGTTTGGCAAATCAACAAAAGCGGTGGGAAGTGGAATTCCTCATTCCCAACGTTTATTTGAAGAGGCTTGGTGAATGGTGGGCAGATGGAGTGCTCACCACGGATGCCATTACAAAATATTTAGAGGCCTCCGAGCCAGCTACTGCGTGCTCTCTGCCATTTGTTTACTGAGGAATGGCCCGTTGTAACTGCAACTTTTTCCATGATGCATGGAAGTCCCACATGTTGCTGCTGCGCGAGCGCTACGGCTAAACACTGGCATTAATTAGCTTAGGAATCGAATGCTTTACACACTTTTAAACCACACACTAGTCCTTTTGTGCCCCGGTTTCAACACTTCCACATCCAACTCAAAAGGATTTTCACAGCTAGGCAGAGAAGTGTGTTTGGTGATACTTCATTCCTTTCATGTATCAACAGAGATCTTCTCTCCCTTGGAATTCAATATCTCGCTCAAGGCCGCTGAAGCAGGACAGATGTTCATAATCATTTGACCACAACTAGGCCATTCTACTGTTAAGATCACTGGTTATCAAACTCAACTACCCATTAGTACGTTTTTTTTTACAATAACGGAATTGTTCACACTTTGTTGCATTCGAGCAGTACCCTACAGAGCTGTGGTATGTCATAGGATGTGATACTTTTCTCGTTGCCTCATGTGTGATGTTTTTCGATTCAAGATTGAAATATTAAAGAGGTTGTGGTGTGGGGCTAAATGTTTAGTGGAAAGACAACACTCCTAAAAGGGTTCATGGGAAAGGTTTATCCACTGGGAAGCGCAAATGCACTCTGTAAATGTCAGGAGAGTTGCCCATTAGATTTGGAAATTTGGTCCTGATAATGGGTTAAAACATTGTTTCAAAAGGGAAAAAAGAAAAGGGTTCAGTCTCTTGGGAAGATGACATTAAATTTTATGACAAACTGCTAGTTGATACTGTGTACCCTTGACATTTTTGCCTGCGAGTGGTGCTAGAGAAAACCTCGTGGAGTATCAGAAATCGGCAGGGCTCATCTGCTGGGGAGCATAAATGTATTCAGATTTGATGGCTATCTGCCTATTAAGAGATATATTTTGTGTTCAAGTGGACATTTTAAGCTGAGCGTGGTACAAGAGGAAATATCTGGGGGTCTTCAAAATCATTAGGAATCATCCTCTGGAGACCATGAATATCCACAGCCATGGTGGTTCTTATGGCAAATTATAAATTATTATGATACCGACACCTGAGCATTTAGCTTCTATTATTAGTGCTAGCATACAGTCTAAGGTCACAAGGTCTTACTATATAACCAAACCAAATATTCCTATTTCAGTTCTGGTGAGTATGTCATCATGCTCTTTCGATCCAGGTTTTCCTGCTACTCTTTATTGTTGACAATAATAGACAAAAAAAAAGCCTGATTCTTCAAATGTGATGAATATCACTTCTCACGCTATCTATTATTATTCGCCATTATCTACTCATCCTTATGTCTGTCGAGGGTGTCAGTAATCTTTCTCAGAGATCATTGGAGAAGCCATGAAATGCTCTAATAACTGGCAGGACAAACAACAAAAACTAAACAATGCAAACCAGAACAAAGCAATGGCAATGTTAGTATAAACACTTTATCTCATATTCATCTGAAAACGTACCTGTAGCCAACTTCTCCCTAGTCTAATCAGGGAAGGGGCCTGAGTTCTTTAAACCAACTAACTTCATGGACAATAAATACTACTTAGATGTTATCCTGTGTCTCTTTTGTTTATATACACTATTTTATTTGTCTTGGGTTCTTTTATTTACTGTTAGTAAACTGTACTGCAATGAAATAGGTGTATCACTCCTTTAAACCAAACTATCACTAACATCAACTGTTAAATACATCTAGTGAAAGAAATAACCAAACAACACACAGCGATAACACTCTTCAAATGTAAAACAATACACTCAAAGTGACATTCAGATGAGCTCTGGTTTAAATTTATACCAAAATTTGCGCACATTCACCAAGCACACACACACCACACACAAGCCAGCAGGTCTTAAAATAAAATAAAATAAAAAACCCTGTTGCAGGCCTGAGTCAACACTTGGGAACAGAGAGGACCAAAACTATTAGACCACTTCACTAAAAAGAGCAACAAATAAAATGCGGTACCTTGGTCATGACGTCTGACTCCAACCAGAAGTTTAAATCCCTTCACGGTCTCCAAGAAGAAACAGGATGCAGTTTATGTCAGCCCTTGATCTCCAGGAAGGAACAGGATACACATTGAAGTCCAAGGATGGCGGTCTGGCCCGTGTTGTGAAAAGTCTCTCTGAGCTACGGCTACTTAGCTCATATCCACTTTAGCATACGCTAGGTTAGCTACACAGTAGCTACAAGTCCATTCAGTGTGCTAATGATTGCTAATAAACACACGTTGGGCTAATGAACTAATAAACAAACAAACAACTGTACAACAAACTTGGAGTAGAAGTATCTTCAGCTGCTCCCAGAAAATATGTAGCAGGAGTATCCTGCCGAGACTGTCCGGTAGATAATCTCAGACACCAGCAACACATTTGTTTGTAAACACTGAGCATGGACTGTGCACAGACTTCTCAGTCCGTGCTCGCGCTTGCTCGCGCTCTCTCGCTCTCTCTACACTTCTGCAATCCATGGATGGATGTATAAGCATATATGTTTGAAGAGAACCGGATATCAGACTAAAAATGGCGCCCATTCAAATGGCACGTACGCCAAAAGACTTTCTGGCTTCCGGGTTAGTTTCTGCGTTGTGCGGCCCACTGAATATGCGCAGTAGGGTTTCCCCGTTGGCCCCGCCCGAGAGTTCCCGCTCGCCCCGAGACTTTACATTGTGATGACGTCACCGATTTTTAAATAGCTTTTTTCGGCTCGAGGAAAGTTCTACAAACATAAAACCTCCATGGATCAAAAGTTCATAATAGAAAGAGTCATCATTGAAGTTGTTTGCAGCTTGAGGGGTCTTTTCAACAGTTTTACAGGCGTCTCTTCTACAATGGTGGTCTATGGGGAAAATCCTTTTGGGGGAGCAGGGGGATTTTTTGTTGCAATACCGCGAGTGGCCACTGGGAAAAATGTCTGCAAGGCTGAGCAGCGGAGTCCTATCCAGTTCTTATTGTTCATGAATACATCCATGGTGTGATCCCACCTGGATCCCACCCACATCAACCAGTGTTAAACTTACTCCGGAATACTACTTCCTTTTAGCACTATGAACTCTTCAAAATAAAACAAATATATATAACTATACGTCTGTATATTTTCAAACTTATTTATTCCACTGAAGGAAATAGCTGTTATATTTATGATGTCTCTTTTAACCTTAATTAAATTTATCGTTACATAAACTTTATTATAATGTATGGTATTTTAAACCTGGCTACATACCACTTTGAAATTTGCTACCGTGATCAATATGTGTTACCTCCTCTGTTGACCATGACCCCAGCCCACAGTCCAATCCTCCAGTATTGGAAAGGGGTTTGTGACACTGGATGAAATGCCCATAATGCCATAGATCCGTGCGTGTGTGTGTGTGTGTGTGTGTGTGTGTGCATGTGTGTGATGTGAGGATATCTGTGGTGTTTTTCAGCCTCAGAGTTCCATGCACCGCATCTTGCCGGGCTTCATGCATCATTGTGAGAGGCCATCGGGTGATGAAGCGTCCAGTCACCCTCCTCCTGTGGCGCTGCCTGAGCCCCTCCCTTCTTCACACAATACACACAAACACACACGCACGAGTGAGCGCACACACACACGCACACACACTTGGCCCTTTTCGATGACACACTTGACAGAAAATACAGTCTGTTAAATGTGTTGCTTGAAATACACCTCAAAAAGCAAAGTGAGTTTGCTGGGATAGCTGCTGACTAACCATAACACTGAATGGATAGCCAAGTGAATGTCTGCAACGCTGATGGTTAGAGACTGATATGCTCTCCAACTCTGTGCTTGAAAGGGATGGAGGCCAATAAAAGCATGTTTATGCCCCTCAAAGAAATGGGTCACTGCGTGAGTGCTTGTGTTGTTGCTTGGTTGTGTAGGTTCGTGGGGGAAATGCCTTAAGGTGACACCTCTCCACTAGAATCCGTGAACGCTTGTGAATAATATCAACTGCAAGACAGAATAAATTAGTAAAAATAAGTACAGCATCTAGCAAAGTTCCAGCAAGAATATATAATTTTGTGATTGGCTTAATCTAATATAGAAAACTTCTTAGTGTAAAAAAAATTGTAGTGTAGTGTCGTCTGAATGCAGCCTGATCAAACCAGTTGACCCACCTTAACAGATTTTAAAAAATGCCAAGGAGTCCAGGAGCCAAATCAGCCTTGCATTAACTATTTGAAATGTATGTACAGGCATTAAATGAAGAATGTGGACTTGGCTGTTCGTTTGCAGTTATAGAGTCAATCAGAGATCATCATATCCACTTCCCTTTTTGCAGCAGAAAAAAGCCCCCACATTGTACTGTAAAGTTGTGAGTGTATGCATAATACTGAGGGGGGGGGGGGGTGGGGGTTGAAAATCATTGTGGGAACATAAGGCGTAAAGATGGGCCCAATTATATAGAGGGGGGTGCTGCTGACCCTCTGGTTAATTAAAGCAAAGTTTCACTGCAGTATTCTTGAATTAATTAAAAACACATTTGATCTTGCTAGACCACCCCCCCTTCACAGATCCCTCATCTGCTGTCCTTCCCTTTCAATAAAATACTACCCAGTACACACACACTCACAGAGACACATCTACTCATTTGTTGTGTGTGTGTTCAAGGAGGATGCTTTATGGTGCTTAGGAGCTGCGTTTGTTGCCAACGATCTGCTGTCCAGCAGTGAGCTTTTGGCTTCAAAGTCTCCAAAAGGACAAAGAAACAGACGGCTGATCTGGCCAGCAGTGGACTGAGACACACAGTAGAAAGATATCATTTCAGGCACTCAAGAAGATAATAAAGCTTTAAAGGTGCTATATATACACACATACATACATACATACATATATATATATATATATACATATGAATCTTTACTTTAACCATTCATGGTCTCCAGTGGATAAAAAAAATATGGTGATGCCCTGACTTATTATCTTTTTCCTTTCTTCCATCAACATTCTCTCTGGTCCAAACTTCACCTTGACCAACTTTATGGTCCTTGTCAATATATCTAAAGGCTGCGATTCAATGGCATCTGGTGTGGACATTCATGGTCCTCAGAGGATCAATACAAATGCTTTTGGTAATTCCCTGACTTTGCCTCCACCACCAGTAGGCCAAAATTTCCACTATTGCACATAAGAATATCAAAATTAAGGCAGGTTTCCATTTAATTTCCTGAGCACGCTCATGCTCAGAGGATAAACTCCATCATCATTTGGATAATCAATGGCATTTCCACATGTGACGTCATCAGGTAAAAACAACAGCAGTATGGTTAAGGCTAGGGAAAGATGTTAAAAAAAATTGTGTGGTTAAAAAATGAGATTGAGATGGGATGTAAACTCTTCTACATAAAAGTCTGATATGTTACAAGCCCATCCACCATCCATAATCACCTCCACCTGGTTACTTTCTGCAGAATCCACCAATATAAACCTAAATCCAAAGGATACCAAGCTTCAAATCTTCAGCTTGTTTTGTTATGACCAACATTTTTGTATTATGGGGTGTTGGGAACATTGCAGCCTTTAGGGAGCACTAGCAAGACTTTGGTGTTTTAGTCTTATCATATCTTATGATATATGCTATTGGGTCAGATTTACAGTGAAATCTGATGGATTTCTTTACAGCACAAAGGAAAATCCATCCTCCATCCACAGCCCAGAGATCTGTAACCTCAGAAATGACCTCATTTCTCCTGGAAATGGTCAGGCACTCCAAGACACGCTGGGAAATGTGGTCCTGGCAGCTCCTACTCTCAGTTATGATGGGAAAAGTATAGTACCTCATGTCTATCATGTGCCTCCCTTCAAGGTTTCCTTCTAGTCAGACATGACCTCCAACTAAACACAACACCTCAGGACCTCCTCAGCTGGTGGTGAGGTGTAGAAGAACATCAACTCTGTCCAAAAGTCCTTTAGATTCAGCAAACCTCTCACTCTTTTAAGCAGATAGAGGCCAGAATCTGCTTTTACTCATTTTGATCTCCTTATCTTTGTTACTACCCTAAGCATGTGGATCTAGGTTATGTTGTTTACACTGTTATCAGTCAGAAGGGAAACAAACAAAATACAAAATGAAAACTGCTCAGTAGTAAAATTAAAAAAAAAAAAAGCCAAAAGAGATCCATCTGAGTGCCATCTAACTGTCAGGTTGGCATCTCTCTGTCCTGCATCCCAGATATCAGCTCAGCTGCAGGGGTAGGTGGGGAAGGAGAGAGCAGGTTGCTTGGTGGTGGCCAGGGATCTTTTTTTTTTTTTTTTTTTTTTGCGGGAGGGGTGGCTGGGTGGGGTGGGGTGAGAGCGGGTGACATTTTGTCATCTGCTTAACGCTGAGGTCCCTTTGGGGGGCTAATGAGTGCCATCATTTTTAGTGATCAATAAATCATGCCTTATTGATTTTTTGCCTCTCCCCCCTCTAAGCTGGCTTCTGTTCTCTGAAAGTCAGAGAGCAGGAGGGGAAGGAGGGAGAGACAGGTGGAGAGAGGGATGGAGGAAGGGTGGAGGGGGCAAGTTTTAGGGTGGGATGGATGAATGAAGGTTTGAGAAATTAAGAGATGAGTGGGATGAATCAAGAGAAAAGGAAGAAGGGGTGATTGTGTGAGATGAAGGGTTTTATAAAGTGATGTCCACTGGTGGCCCTCAGGGGACTAGTAGATATCTGTTAACCAGCAATGACAAATGATTGACCTTTGACTTGACAGACTACTATAATGTGATTGCAGTCAAAGTTAAACAATAATTCCATTCATTGTCACTGCTATAACTATATTTAGCTGGTAGGCTTCCACTCCAGTCCAGCCTGGAGTCTATGAAAGGACAAACTGCCTCAGGTGGGTTTCAAGGTTTGTATATTTATGTCTGTTACTCTCTTCGATGTTTGTTTCTTCTGCGGTCACTTTTGTGATCACAACCAACCTCACATTCAGCTTTAATAACGTTTAGTTTGTTGGGAAAAGGAAGCAAAAAGAGCCAGATGAATGCCACTTTCTTCTAGGCAGCATGAGGTGAAAAGTTGTTTGCTCCAAGTTAAATATTTAACTTTTTAGTGAATGAAATCCAAAGCCACAGCTGTAAGCAGGACTACATGTGTTCCTCCACCTCCTGTGGTATCTACTGCAGAAAAACATTCAGACAGAATGTATCTGCAAATGTATTGGCAACATATTTAATTTGTTTTCCCACAATATCAGCTCCTGGGAACTAAAGCAAGATTGTTATTTCTATGGTTATGCTTAAGCAAATCAAAGAACTTGGTTAGCAATTGAAAAAGGCAAGGCTGATTTGAAGCAGAGGACAGAGTACTCCTTTCCTAACTTTAATGAGCAGGAGGAATAATTACCAATCACCTAGCACAACCTGTTTTGGGCATCTGACTGAGAAAAATTGTTAACCTTTCGTTTAACCAACTGTTACCTAAACAAACTGTCAAAGCCATGTGGTTGGTTCATCGAACCATCAACCCTGACTTCCTCCGTGTAATTTCTGTGCAGTATAAAGAGCCACAATCAAATTTCCTAAAAAAATATATGTGACAGAGAAAATTAGAAAGACGCAATATAAATGTTACAGGTGTGTGTCCAAAATCCATGCTGTGTAAGAAATAAGACAATCAAAAGTAGATATGGGCAGAAAAATACTGGCACATCAAAGCAAGCAAGTATAATTGCAGTTTGTAGTCAATATTATACAGATGTAGATGTAATTCAACCAGACAAATATTCTAAGTGCCCAATTTAGCCCTAAATGCTTGAATATTAGACAAAGTCAAATAAATTCACTAAGTAAGAGTTCATCATTCAAATGTAGGCCAGGTACCTCCCCACATTATGCCAGTTGTGACTGGTTCAATGTATGTTTGAATGGAAGTCATTAGTGGTGCTCTCTGACTTGGAAACTTAGAAAATATATGTATGTTACCACCCCCACCCCCACCTCCGGACGTGTTAGATGGGTGTAGACCAACATGTAGATACAGATTCCAGATAGCACTTCAGCCACCAAGTTATGCAAGGGCTTTTAAGAGATGTTGCAGATACTTATCACAGTAGGAAAGTGATAAGTGCAACTGTGGCTAAGTTCTGTTTGGTCAGCTGAACCTATGTCTATGAGGAAGCGAGAACCTGTTCTACACAGCTATTTTTATAAGCGTTATAACATCTATTTTTAGAGTACATTAAACCTCAAGTAGCACTCCAAAGGAAACACATTTGAGATGTGGGTAACTTTTCAGATCGAATCAGGGATTCTACCAAATATATATGCAATGGACATCTTAAAACACATATAAAGACAAACCAAATCAAGCCAGATATAATATTTACTAATGCTAACTTAAATAGTCTCCATACATATTTAACTATGGAAGACCAGTAGAGAACTTTAATCAAGCCTTTTCCAACAGCTCCAATAGTTAGTTTGATTAGACATGATCTCCTGGGGGCCACTCTAACAACTACTGGAGAGATTTCAGCCTTTAGGACCCTCTTAGTGGTAATGGAGCCATAAGTGGGAGGAAAATACTGACTTATTACCAAAGGAAATTAACCCTGGATGCCAAGGGAGCATATTGACCCAGGCCCCCATCACTAGCCCTCAAATCAGTGACAAAGTGACTATTTTTATAGTAAAGGGCATGGTAACTGCAGTCATCATAGATGCATCCATAACCTTAGCATCAGGACCACAGAAAATGTCACAGTTTTAATGTGATTATAATGCATCTCAGAATCTGACTGGCTTATCAGGAGCTTTCATGGTACAATGGTCAACATCATCCAGAAATAATCTAATAAACTTGGTGGGGTTTTTTCTTGTCATAAGTTCAGTCATTACTATCATTATCATTGTCATTTCTTCTGTGATCTCTCATTTACTGTGGACTTAGTTGGGGTGTTTTGATGGACACAATGCATGCTAGGTCATAAATGCACCATTCTGACCACATTTTGACTTAAATCTTGAAAGCACCTTTACATTTTATAGAAAAAAAAATTCAATATCTTATGTGTCTTCTCTTCATCATCATTTCTATTGATTATGGTAACATTGTGTTCGCCAAGTTAATTTTGGAAACCTAGGATCATAGTGATATCACTTCAACGGGGTTACATGGAAAGAACCATGATATTGTAAACAAGCCAAAAGTTTTTTCAGTCTAAACCACTTTATTTGGAGCTAAAACTGCCAGTGAGTGCACCTGAAATATTGCTTACAGTGCATCAGCAGGCACATGGGTAAACTCTTTAAGACATTATCCAACAGAACAACCTGAGATCTGAAGCTATATTTTTTCTTTATTTCATACATTACTGACTGCCAGGCGAGTGCAAAGCCTTCCATCTTCCCACTGGGCATTGTGTACTTGCAGCACATGACAGCCATGGAGGCAGAAGGCCTACAATGTCAGAAAGTGAAAAAGAACTATTTCTTAATAAATTACATTTGAAAATGACCAAATCTTATATGAGCCTACAGTTTTAAGCAACAAAATGGCCTGAATCTGACTTGTGATCTGATAATTTCTTGGGACCAATCGGACTTGGGACAGGTAGCAGAACTCCATATATGGTGGGTCAAAGTTTAACTGGGCAGCCTGTCTGTAAACTGGGGTGAATGTTTACATCTGACAGCATGAGTAATAATTTCACCATTGTCCTTTATTTTCAGTCTTAAATAAGTTTGACTTTTGCTTGTTTGAAACCTCTCAGATTGACTCACTGGTTGTGTTTATTTAACAGTAGGACTTCTTTTTAGAGAAGTCGTCAGATCCCAGCAATTAAGCTGATGACTAAGATGTGATTATTACTGATGGGAGTGATGACCAAAAGACTTAACTACTGTGAAACCTGACTTTCCCCCTAATTTTAAGAAACGAATCATGAATCATGAGACGTGCATAAACATCTCTGCGGGTCTAGGCAGTGGTATCTCAACAATGCAATGCATCATACAGATTGGAGTGTCATATGAGCTCATTGAGTTAACTCTTGTTGGTGGGGTCAAAACAGAAAAAAACACACAAACATTAAACTCATAATCAAGTGTAAGAAATACTGCCACATGAACATCTCTGGATGAAGTGGGGAGAATGTTGGCTTATGTGCAGCCAGGAGAGGCATGATCTAGGCTTTAGTGTGTATGCGTTCAAGTGAATGTGTGTCTTCCTGTCCTGCTGATGCCCCCTTTGCGTGGCTCTAATTACCCTCTTAGATTTGGCTGTACAGCCACAGGACCCCAGGGAAGGGTAGACAGGAGAGGAATGCTGTTAGGGAAGGAGACCCTCGAACCTGATGCCCAGTGCTGCTTCTAGTTTCCAATGTGACTTGGCTATCAACAGCAGGGTATGAGTACAGTTAGGCCTCTTCAACATGCTGAGCTTCTATTGAACAGGTTCTTGAAGTTGATTTTTACTTTGACAGGGCCTGAGCTCATCCTTATTTAATGACCTCATGGGAACTCTCATATCGGACCAATGTGTGAAGCCATTTAAAAAGCATGGTGAATGTTATACAATCAAAACTCTATATGCATCTCTATATGTAGCCCAAAGCAGCATGACCTAACAGCCCTAACACTACATATGGACAACTGTATCCAAATCTATTTCACACACACAGAGACACATACATGTATGCACAGAGAACATAAATTCATACCTGTCTCATTATGCTACAATAGCTAGAATAGAAATAGAATATAGGCAAACAGCTGACTTGGCCTCAAGAAGATTGATGCAAACCAGTAATGAAAGGTTGTTTGCCTCATTTCAGGCCCCTATAGGGTTTCTAGTGCTTATTCCAGCTGTTGGTGTCCTTGAGCAAAGTGCTATTTAATATAATGGTGCATTGTTGTAACTGATTTACAAAAAAAAAAAGGCATGGATGGATATTAATTCAAATTCCAGGAAAAGCCCAAATTGAATAGAACTATTTTTAATGTGATTTGTGTGTTGTAAATGAATCTGAAACATTTGTGCGCATCAACTTTCCACTGTAGAACAAAACCCTAATAGAAACAATTCAGCAACAGTAGCTGCTACCTCTGTTTGATTCTGCATGTTGTAACACTGCTGCGTCTGACTCATTTCAGAACTCTGAGGCAGCGTTTGCCTGTAGATGACTTTGGAACAGGACCAGAATACGTTGTCGTTTACAGCCATATGCTTTGTTTTACCTTCCACGCAAATTAATGCAACGCTCAATGGATATCAATTAATAACTAATATTTCAGCTGCTTTGGTTGGATACAGACAGTAGAATCTGTATAATGGAGTTCTTCAACTTTTAATTGGTTGTGGAAATAAATGCCACTCTCCCTGGCACACATTTCCGGTAGAGCGGCAGCACATCACAAACGCATGCATTGCCAATTAAAAACTTTATTTGTGTTGAGAATTATCAATTAAAGGTGTGTCACCCACAAAGAAATACTTTAGAAAGATATTGCAGTACCTTAATTTAAATTATGCTTCAGTAGAAGTAACATGTCAGACAGCTTCAACATGAATGGAATGACTGTGTGACAAACTCAGCTGACGCATGACAAATCTGTCCATCATGTCTGGTATCATGAGATCCAACAAACCGTCTGTGGCCAAATAACTGTTGCACACTTTATTCTGTGTAGCGTTCTGTAAGTGAGCAAGACAAACAATCCATCAGTATATTCCTATAATATGAATACTACTTTGAACATATACATTATACCCCTTAGCAAAAACCTAAAATAATTTGATATCATATTTGATAACAGTGACAGACTTTACTAGATTGTCATACATATTATAGAAATTTGTGTTCAATTTTTCAGTTGTTTTGCTGACTGCTGGTCACAGTGGACAATATGGGGCTTTTTAGCTGTTAATGCTCCACTATGTTCATGAGCTAGATGCTAACTTTGTCAGTCTGAGATAATAAAAAAAAGTTAAAACATTCTGTAGAGCTCTACAGATAATGGTATGTGGGTTTGTCCCTACAAGGGACAAATGATGCATTGTCATTAGATCCATTATTAATGTAAAATTATTGATAGGTTGACCTTTAACTCATTAATTATGGAATGTATCTTTAAAACATCTTGATACAATATTTTGCTGAGAAATCTGTGTGGTAAACAATACACTCAGCCAATTTATACAGTGAATGATGAATAGCAGACAATGAACAGCAGAAACAGACAACATTAGCTAGCTGTGATCACTAGTCCAAAAACAGTCATAGCATCACTCTCAAGAGGTCAAAGGTCATCGACCAGCAGTCAGTGGACAGCGAATGATGGCCACATTTAGTTCAAGTGACGGTGCTTAAACAATCTCAGTCTGCCTTTGAGATGTTTGCCTTTGTACCCTCAAATGTTCATAGGTTCAGTTTATGAATCCATAGAAACATAGAAATTACAGTGCTCACATCTAAATCATCCAATGCTGGTCTCCAAAATGCAGGAAATAAATACTCACAAAATAAAATCATAGATACAACATAAAACTATACAAGATTATAAAAGACTTTGATTGAGCCCAAGTTTATGTCCTCCTTATAAAGTTTTGGTTATATTGTCGTATTGTTCCTTGGAAATCCAAGGTCGAGGTAAATTGATGGTATTTTGACAAAAAAATCCTGATTCAAGGTCCATTTTGAAGCCTTAACAGAGTTTTCAACTGCATCTCATGGACTCCATCAGCAGATGGATTTTGCCCAGTTGTCATGGAGCTGTCATGCCATTATTTGATTGCCATTTATTGATTGTGCAGGTATGTACATCCATTCGACATCTCCAACTCTATTTAAATGTCAGCTCTCCACCACCCGACCACGAATCACATTTCCACGTCAACCGTCACACCACCTTCTGTTCTGGGTTGTACCAACATTAGTTCACAAGGGTTGGGATCTTCAGTTTTAATTACGTTAAGGGAGGGGGGGAAATGACATTAGGCTACATCTAATTAACAACATGTGTATTAGTAGCAGGGCACCATCAAAATTGTATCTAAATTAATTAGGTTTTGATTTAAGATATTAAATTCAAATTAATCACTGGGAAGTGGAAATGATCCTTGACGTTGCTCCAGCAGCGAGGACAGCTCTCCCATGTCTTTACAGGATCATACCACTTTACAGGTTGTCCTTGGAGGGATGAGCTAGCTTCAGACACAAATTGAATATTTTGCTGTTAAACAAAATCAAAGGTCACCTGTTCCTAACAGTTACAGATGAGGAGGAGAGTTAAATAACGATCACACCGAAGGTTTAATGTCGTCTTCCATATTCGAGAGGTGTCTATGTCTGACGTTATTTCTATTGACAACAGCACCAAAGTGGATTTCTCACCAAGAGTTGTGAAGTGCTCTCATTCAATGCGAAGAGAAGTTCCAGCTTTGTGCGGCTATTGTGATTTTCTTCATGTCCTTGGCTGTACAAATCTTTCATTCTATCATGTTAGTCAAGCTAAATTCAGTTCTAGTGGTACTTGAAAACCAAGATGAGAAGATGTTACACGGATGTGGGCGAAGGCACAAAGCTACAACGTGCTCGCCTGCTGAGAGGAGTAGGGAAATTGCAGATTTGTGCGCTTTCATGTCGCCTTACTGATATGATTTAATTTCAAGAACAATGGTTTTAACTGGCAAGCACAAAACGGATGAATATTTGATTACAACAATTCAAAACGTCCACTTTTGTATGTAGCCTTTGCTTGAACTTAAGAGGACTAAACTTCTCAATGGTTACAGCCGACGCTAAGTTCTGAAGTCATTTCTGCGAGTTGTTCTTGTTTGTTTTCATTAATGCTAGCTAATCAGTACAAGCTAGATAGATATCTTTCCTTGTCAAAACAATGAAATAGTATGAAAAGCAGCAAAAAAGCCCATGATTACATGGTTTGTTTTTCTTGGTCAAACACTGTTTCTGTAGACTGCTACATAGCTGCAATCAGAGTCTCACACTGTAGACAATCAGTCAAAACAGAGCACACAAGCACAAACCCATCATCTTAGTTGCTCACAGTGTGAGCACAACAAAGATGGAAAGTAACTACATTTATGTAAATGTACGTAATTACTGTAACACTTCAGTACAATTCTGATCTATTGTACTTGAGTATTTCAATGTTATGCTACTTTACACTTCTGTAACACTTCATTTCAGAGGGAAATACTATACTCTCTCTATTCCATATCATGTATTTTACAGAGTCACTTTATTTGTCAGTGAAAACAGCTGAACATTGTCTACTGTGGGCAGAGACAGCTGTGCTTACCCGGCAGAGAGGGTCTGTTGTGTTATGGGAAATGTAGGATCCAGTGTTTTTGGAGGTTGACCCACGCAAGTCAAGATTTCTCTGCTCCTTTAAAGTTTTTTCATGAGCATATAAATGATGATGCATGATCTCCCTTGACAAGCGCTGCATCGTAAGTGCTTTCATTTGTGATATTTTCAGTACATTTTGCTGTAATCTTTAACAGAAACATATAATTATATTTATTATTTTTCACAATATTGCAGCATAGTGATATTTTGCCATGTTGGTACACTCAAGTACTTGTGGAAAGCTCTGGCATTTGAAATGTCAGAGTCTGCTGCAGAACAAACTTTTTAATGTAGGAACTCGCTTTTTTCTCTCCACAACATTTGTGTTTGCTCGTTGTTTGTCTTATGTGCTTGCAGTGATGGAAACAAAGTACTATTATTGTACATAAGTACAAAATTGAATTTTTTCCATTTTATTCTACGTTGTACCGCTACTCCATTACATTTCAGAGTGAAATATTGTACTTATTACTCATCTTCATTCAAGTACGGTTATGATATTAAAATATTATATGCAAAAGCTTACCAAATATGCCTTGTTTTAGAATGAACTGCCCGACAGTAAATAAAGTAGCTTAAATGAACTCCACCTCAACCTTCACAAAACTACATTAAAACTCCAAGTACCATTTTCTAATGAGGCGTAGTGGCGCTGTTAATATATATCAGATCATTTATTTAGGCTTCATAGATTAATCACAGTTTGTTCATAATGACACATTTTTGGTTGCCAGTTTGTAAAACATCCACTTGGCTCATTGGGAATTCTGCAAATGAGTACTGATACTAACATATATTTTTCTGATAATCTCTCTGCACTTTTATTCACTTTTTTTTATTCAAAAAAGTATTTAAACTCAAGATCCACTTACTACATTTTTTTCCAGAGCTCTCAGCTGCATATAATGATCAAAAAGTCAAAGCTTGGGAAAAAAGGTAAGATATTTATTTAATACTTTCTGTACAATCTGAACCATTTTGAATGCAATGGATGGAGTGTATTTACATTTTGATACATATCCTTTACCATAATGTATGATGTAAAGGGCCTTCCCGCCAGCTTACAGCACATGTATGGTGTGCGTTAAAGTCGTAATTGCTTCCATGTCACCTGGTTTGTTCCAACGTTGTTGAATCAGCACTCCAGTCTTGCTGAATGTGTTTAGATTGGATGGTGCTTTGCCACTTGTGGCCCTTGTTGGGGACGATCAGACAAATGCACTGTGGGTTCATGGATGAAGACAGGAGGGATGGATGCTAAATAAGTCTCTCTTTCTCCACCTTGTCTCTAACTGGCTGCCGGTCCCTGTGCGATGATTAGCTGCATCCCGAGGGGAAGGTGAGTTAGCAGAAGCAAACTCTCTCTAATGAGCTAAGCTCTGCCCCTCTCTCCCTCTCCGCTGTCCCTCCTGCATCCCCCTGTCCCATCCCCATCCCTCCCTCCCTCTGAGGACCCAGGGGTGGTGGGGTGGTCCCAGGAGGGGGTCAGCTGCACACCTGTTCTCCTACCCTACCCCCACTCTTCTGTAATCAGTGCATTTCTGCACTCCCTCGTCGATGAAGGGGGTATTCCTCCTCTCCCCACTGGGACCTCAGCCTTTGTCTGTTTTTCTTTCTTCTCTCTCTTCTTCTTCTCCTGTTCCTCCTTTCGATTTTTTTCTTCTGTTTTCTCATCATCACTTTCTTCTTGCTACTCCTCAAAAATGGAAGAATTTTTGATCTGGATGCATGGCAATTCACCGTGACTGTTTCATTATTTATTGAGTCTGTTTATTCATATACACTGGTAAAAAAAAAAAGTACATATCTAGCTATCTCTCCATATCTATTTATACACACACACACACACACACACACATATGCATACACATATACATATAATATATGTCATTAAATGAAATACTGCTGGCAGGCTGCAGGAGTGACAAAAGGCCACCTGGCTCCAACCAGCCCCTCCCATCCTGTTCCCAAGACAACATTTCCCTCCTGTTAATTAGGGCAAATTTTTGTTTACATAACCAACTTCAGGGTCGCTGACGACAAATGGCATCTTGGGACATAGGGGGAGGAGGTGTGGGAAGGGGTTGGGGGGGTTGGGGGGGGGGGGGGGGGGGGGGTTTATGGGCAGATGGGTGTGTGTGTGTGCAATAACTCGTGGCTGAACAAAACATCCTACCTGCCGCCTCATGGCATCAAATTCCCAGAAGCCATCGGGAGGACACGTGTTTTGGCGTGGGCTGGGAGATGGGGAGGTCTGACGGGGGTAAGTGGCGCTTGTCCTGCCACCCCTGGGGCAGGAATATGGCTCAAGACCAAAGTTAAGGCCTGTCTAATTAGTCCGGTGAAGGCTCTGATAACAAATAAACATGGAGGAGGTTTGGGGCGCTCTCCTGGGTGATGATGCCGGAGCGCATCTAATAGTAAACTGCTTCTGGTGTGCGCCGAGTCCTCTAATAGTTCTTTGAGTCAGAAAAGCCCAGAGCGGCATCTCCAGGCCTCGCCTTGGGGTTCATCATCATATCCATCTGTTCATCTTCACCTCCTTTTCTCCATAAATAACATTAGCACTCCACTTGTCAAAATCTATCTATCCATATATATAGTGTACTTTCTTGAGTAACTTATGATTTAGGAAAATTTATGTATAGCCCATTTTAAAATCCTGGCCTTTATATACTGCTGGAACATTTATAGCATAGGATAAAAATAATCAATAAACATGTTGAGAGTGTTACATGAACAGCTTTCAAGCCTAAGTTTGAAATGTGAGTTTGGCTCAGTAGCCCAAACACTTCAGATTTCTATCAGTGGCATAATGAATCAAAAGCTTTAAGTTGGTATCTTAACTCCATAAAAGTGTTAATGAATTGAAATATTACCGGCAATAAGATGACTAATACTCCATACCATCTGTAAGGGTCAACTTGTGTCAGCTGACCCTCCCTCAATGACCCTCCATTTGACCAGGGTTGGATACAGGGGTCTCCTCTCAACTGTGTGTTTGAATGAAGCTAATTGTTACAGTTAAAGTAATGTTTTATAAGGTGGTTGCTTGAAGAACATGAATCCTAATAAATAGATGACTGCCTGAAGCATCTCGACATTGTCTACTTTACCCAAAATTTTCATTCCCTAGAATAAAACAATGTCCACTTTTATTGACGTCAGATGAGACGTCTGGCTGGGCGAGGACATATGGGTGTAACGCGAGTTGGACATGTGTCACTAGACCTTCGTCATACGTACTTCTGCTGTCTGAAAGTGGTAAATGGACTGTACTTGTATAGTGCTTTTCTAGTCTTCTGACTACTCAAAGCGCTTTTTACATTACAAATCACATTCACCCATTCATACGCTGAATGGGTACAGGGGCTACCATACAAGGTCCAACCTGCCCATTGGAGGAAACTAACCATTTATACACATTCACACTCTGATGGCACAGCCATCAGGAGCAATTTGGGGTTAAGTGTCTTGCCCAAGGACACATCGAGATGTGGACAGGAAGAGCCAGGAATCGAACCGCCAATCTCCCGATTAGAGAACGACCCGCTCTGCCTCCTGAGCCACAGCCGCACTAGTGTAATGTAAAAAAACCCAGAGATTTGGCAGCACTGTACACAACCTGCCCAAACAGACAAAATTTGCGACTATCTGGGAACAAAGTGGAACATTATTACATAGAAAGACAGACCCTTCCCTCAGACATTGGTGCAGACCAAAACAGAGCTAGAAGTGAGACTGAACATTGGTTTTAATCCACCAGGTGGCCAGAAGTACAACTCAAAATGAATGCTAATGTTGCTCTGCGTCTACTGGGTGTATAAATGACTGTTGCTAACACATTCTCTACATTAACTTTATGATGGGATAAAATGTAAATATTGTGTTTTCAGCTTGTTCTGCTTCCCCCACATAGCCCCAAAAAGTTGATGTCCACATTCTAAATCCTGCCTGCAAGGTTCTAATTGGTCAATAGTTTCTACAATGGCAGGAATAGCCATCAGTGACCAGAACACCAAAACTGTTTAGAAATGTGGATGTTAATTCAAGGTCTGGAACCAGGTTAAACAAAGCAAAAGTTTAACCAGATTCACTAAGATTCTTTATCTGGAGGTAAAACTGAAAGATGATGATTAAGTGTGTAAGTTAGAGGAAATAATCCCTCATTACACAAGAGAACTGTGTGTGCACTTTACAGCACATACTGTAGGTCAAAGTGGAACTCCATGGTAAAATGTGGCGGATATTTACAGCAAAGTTTAGAACCTGCCTGACTGTTTGACTGCTCATGTTTCTTGAGCCATCTGATTTATTCCAAGCAAAGTCACAGTATTCACAGATCTCGGCCTTTAAAGGTGAGTTCAATGTGATCATGACCAACAGAAACGATAGCCAAAGCTATGACACTAAGACCCAAGTAAAGGTGCAGTTTGTCAAAGCTGGAATGGATTTATATATAATGCTTTGCATGTGTTACCAGACCAGTTTTAATTGCACAGTTTTATCCCAAACCTTGTCTTACCCCTCTAAGCGATAATATTAATGATGTGTTTGGCCTTGAAAAGTTTCAGTTCTCCACTTAAGTAGACTAGTATATTATTCATACTGTGTGCATATGGTTGGCAAAGAAAAACAAAATCATCAAAGTTCATTCATACTTTTGGATGATATTGGGTTGACAGTGACAGTCTTGCTGAGGTGAAACCAGCTTACTTTTTGTTGAAATCCCACAAGACCTTTATCACGTCATCTAGTCTCTCTGTGTTTCCCTCCAGTGTCTTTCTCAATATGAATCAATAGTTGTATCAAATAACAGAAAAAAGACAAAAAAGAAAAGAAGAAATATTTTAATCACATGGCTTATTAACTAAAGTGGTCCAAAGTAGTTGGTAGTAAAAAACATTCACTGACATGACAAGGCCCTGCCAAGTGACCAGCGTGAACTACACTCTGCTGGCCTCCTCCAGCTGCTGGGCTGTGTGGTGTCGAGGTGGTCGGCAAGCATCACATCTTATGAAAGGGCAAGAGCTTGCCAGTCAGACGTCCATCAAGGCTGCGCCCCAGTGGGCCAGCGTGGGGCCATAATCCCTGGAAGTGCCCCTATGGTTCTTGCCCTACCTCCCTTATCCCCTCTATCCTTCCCCCTACACCTCCCTTCCCTCCATGCTGTTGTTTTCCTCCTCTTCTCCCCAGGCAGGGGGTGTTTGGACCACGCAGCGTGACCTGGCTGCCAGGGGAGGGATCCAGGGAGGGGCTCCGGGGCCACAGGTGAGGTCTGAGCTCAATCTACCCCCCTCCATCATGCCTCTCCCTCCACCTCCCCTGGGTGCCAACTTCACCAACCCTCCTCCTCTGCATGCCCAGCAGGCCAATCAAGCCATATCTGTGTGCCATGCAACCTGGGGACCAGGGGGACGGAGGAAGGGAGGAGGGTAATAGCGGCGTAGGCAGGCCGTGGCCCCATGTGGACCTCCTGTCCCTCTGAAACCCTCCCAGGATCTGTGTCGCCATCACCACCACGTTTAATTACCTCACTCATCTTCATTAATTCATGGGGCTTCTTTATGCCCTGCAGGCCGGAGATAGATAGAGACGGAGGAAGGGAGAGGGGGAGGGATGGAGACAGAGATGGAGGGAGAGACGCCACTCCACTCGACAACAACAACAACAACAGCGGCAGCAGGCGCAACAAAAACAACAACCCCAACAGCTGGAGCTCAGTGCTGGAAGCAGAAGCTTGGTGACCCTGGTGTCCCTCAGGGCATCCTTCTAGGACCTCCAGCACAGGAGGCTTTTTGCCAGTTGAGGGCTGCAGGGCTCCAGGGTCAGTTTGGCCAAGCCAGGCCCTCTCATCCCTGGAGAGACTGGAAAGCAAATCCCTGCAGTTTGGCCAGAAAACACCTCTGAGATTGAACGCTAAACAGGCTCTATTGATTTGAAACACTAAGGGCCATTCCCTGGACAAAGTGACCATAATGAAATTAGGTTAGAGATTAGATGCTCAGATGCTGCTCACAAGAGACTGGGATTAGAGCATTGGGTAATAAATGCCTATTTACCAGTGGACCAAGGGATCACCATTATTTGTGTGTGTTTCTGTGTGTGTGTTTAAGTGAGTTCTCAAGTATGTCCAGTGAAAAATGTATGACGTTAGCGAAATCCGTTCAACTGTCATTGCAATGCACTCATTACTCTGCTACTATATCCATCGACATTCTTGTTTCTATTTACAACTCACTGGTGTCCTCAAATGTCTTTGACATTAAAAATATGTCAGTTTGTGTAGTTTTTGTATAGTTATTTGTATTTGATTTGTAGTAATGTAAATAACTATAAATCCAGCCTAGGAAAACAAGCTTTCTCAACGGTATGTTTCCAATATTTCTGTTTTTAACTGCCTTAAACAAACCGTATTTTCCATAAGCTTTAGAATATTGTGGGTTAAACATCACAGTGGAAAAGAGGCTAGCCTGGATGTAACATCACGACTTCAAGTCTATACTGCCTCATCATAAAGACATAGGTACACTGCTTTGGAAGAAGAAAGTCTAATTTGAATAATATCAGATATTATTTATTTACAGTAAGCTTGTATCCATTTTACTGTATTTATTTACTTACTTAGATATCTTTACAATTGCCATTTATTATAATTATTATTTGTTTTCGGCATGACCACCTGCACAATTCACACACAATTCTACTCTGTTGTTGAAATTAGATTCATTCACTTCATTCATTTTTGATGCATTTTTTCTTCAACTGACAATTTAATAGTTAGACAACTTTCATTAGCTACAGTACGTTATTCTTCATTTTAGATGTTTAAGTCATACTAAATCCAGTTCATGGCTACCTTTAAAATTCAGAGATTCTACATACTGTATTTGGCAGGACAAAAAGAGGGACACTCCTTTTACTTTATTGATAAGATAAAACACTGGGAAGCCAATGAACAATACAAGCACAATCAATAAGTTGGAGTATGGCTTTTTAAACATGTGCCACAATCCTGACACATGATGGGATTGGAGTGTGGATTGGAGTTGATTGCTACCGTATAGTTAGTTAGTCAGTGAAGCAGGATGGATGTGGATTTGGGGAGGCGGGGGACTTGTACGACTTCTCCCACTGTAGAGAGTGTAGGTTGGGCGCAGTGCGGGGTTGATTTGGGGCAGCTTTGTTCCTCCATCTGAGCTCCAGGATGGCTGGAGTCGGGCCCCAGCGGCTAGCTTTGACACCCAGGTCCCACAGAGCAGAAAGTTAATACTGCGACAGATGTGTCGCCTCTGTGCTGCCTCCCGGCCATGCAGAACCCCTCCCGCCATCCTTCCCCTCCTCCCTCCATGCCATCCTCCTCCTCCTCCTCCTCCTCCTCCTCCTGCTTACTCTCTCTCCACCTCTTCCTCTTCCTCATATTCGATCTGTGTCTCCATCAGTCATGGAGCTGGATAAAAATAGTGGTTTAAATTTAATCATTGCTTTAAATTAATGTCTTTCTGGTCTTTTTCTGCACTGCCCAAGTGGACCACATTTCTAGTTTTAATGTATGCTTCTGTACAACAAATAAACTCTGCTAATACATGGTGAATTAGTTCAATTTAAAGGACGACTGTGGTTATATTTAATATTTTACTACAACAAACCAAAGCCTAAATTGTTATATTTAGTAAATCCCACATAAACCTCCCTGCTGCTGTAAATGCTCACTTGTATACAGCTCCAAATGTGTATTGATCTGCAGCAGGAAATAGTCACTTCATTTCTGAGCATAAAAAAAATCATTATTGACCTTGGGAATTGTGACAAAATAATCTGAACTTGAGGTCCATTAGGTCACTTTTTCTGGAACTTTCAGCCACATCTCACATTCTTCATCGCAGCCCTTGCTGACAAGCAGGCGGAGCTTGAGTTAAGATCAGTTTTCAGACATTCAAATCCTGTTTGAGTAACTTTTCCAGAAACTCATCATGTTAATTTAGGAAATGACGGAGCAAAAAACAAACAAACAAAACAGACGAAAATAACAGATTACATACTTAATTGAAACAAGTCATGTGATATCATCTTTGGAAAAGCCCATTACACTCTGCCCTCTTCTCCTTCTATTGGGAGTAAGTGTAAATGCACTGGTAAAGCAGCTGGAGCAGTGTTACCCTCAGAGCTGCTACATGTTCTCCCATTCTGTCACTTAGGATAATTCCAGCATTCTCTTAGCTCAGCATAGTGTATGATAAAATTTCAGCATGAAGCATGATGTTAAGTTAAAAAAAATATATGATGCATCTTATTCCTCCGTGTCATAGAGCTCCATTGTTGTCCAAAAACTATCAAAAACATGTCAATGAGACACATTGTTTCACTGGGTGACATGTTCCTTCATTACCATGAACATACACACTTCTGTTTATTTTACTCAGTCCTACGCACACACCATCCTGCTGCCAGGAATACTCACTAGAACACCAAATGTGGATTCATCCGCCACTTAAAATAGCCCCCAACAAAAGCTCTATTTCCTCATGTTTGAGTAGCATTTGATAACACTAAAGTGGCCAACTGTTTTAGGAAATTACCAAGCTTTTTTTTAAAAAAAAAATGAAACTATGTATTTGTGAGGCATTTGTGAGACTCAGATGGGCTTGGGACTGGATAAAGAAGTCAGAAATTATCAAGACTGCATTGTTGCATTTAAAACAGTGAATAAAAGACTAAATGATTCCTTTGGATCTTAATCTTCCTGTTATAAACAGTAATGCTCTGTGCTTTTTGTCCTCACAGCTGCAGTGATGAAGTTACCACCACCACGTCAAAGTGGTCTTCAGCATCCCTCTCTCCTTCCACCCCATCCATTTTCTCCAGACATCGATCACAATCTCAATTTCTTTCACTTCTCCTTTCTTCCGTTTTGACTCTCGCCCCTCCCTGACTCCTTCCCTCTCTCCTCATCCCCTTTTTTTCCGCTGCCTCGCTCGTCCTCTCTTCCGTGGCAATGGCTCGGCAGGACACTGATGTGCGATGAGCTTTTCTGAAAGGTCCCAGGAGTTCAGCGGCGAGGTGGTGAGCCTCCTCTTTCTCCACACGCTCTCTTCGGTTTCCACTTCCACAACTCCTCTCTCTCTCTCTCTCTCTCTCTTTCTCTCTCTCACTTTCTGTCTTTCTTTGTCTCTCCCCCGGCCCACTGCAACTCCCCCCCCCCACCTCACATACACACCCCAACCCACCCTACCCCACCTCCATTCACATCACATGAGTCTCGGAGATTGACAGCCTCCCCAAAGAGTGAGAGCTGGAACAGATGGAATATGAATGGTTCACTCGTGTATGAAAAAGGTGTCTGGGTGAAGGAAGTGGTGTAGGGGGACCCTCAATTGCGAGTTAAGTATGACTAAATCCCATTGTAACCACCACCCCCTCCCCAATCTCTCTCTCTCTCTCTCTCTCTCTCACACACACACACACACACACGCACAAACACTCAGTGGCACAAAAAAGGGAAATGAGGCTTTAAAGAGACAATGACAAATGATGGCCTTGCTTCTATTGTCTTTCAAATGAAATAAATTGCTTTTCTTTTAACACTATACAGCATGGTCTGCTTTTTGAAATATTTCTCTTTGTTACTCATTGATAACTTGTCAATAAAATACAAAATCTAAAAACAACAACAACAAAAAAAACAACACACATTTCTTTTCCCAAGAATCAGTTGAGAATGGGCCAGAGTCTATGTGCTGCTTCTCTTCCGAATGTGACAATGTGGGGCGTCCTGTGTGCCTTATTTTTACTGAGGTGGATACACTGTCTTTTCTAAAGGTCTGCTGCCACGGTTACTTATATGTCAACAGAATGTAAAATTGTGAGGTGGATGCAAAATGGAGAGAGCATTTCCAGTTTTAAGGCTTCATCCTTAATGCACAGACAAAATAGTGTTCATCCCTCCAGAAGAGTTTTAGAGATTGGCAAACACCATTCTTCCAAAAGATATTCCCTCATTTGCTGTCACGTCGGGATCCCGAGATCTGGTGACTGTGAAGGCCATAACATGATGATTCACATCATTTTCATACTCATCAAACCATCCAGTGACCCCTAGTGAACACTGTCATCCTGGAAGAGACCATTCCCATTATGACAGAAATGTTTCATCATAGCATAAAGGTGATAACTCAGAACAACTTTGTATTGATTTGCAGTGACTCTTCCCTCTAAGGGGACAAGTGGAGCCAAACCATACCAGCAAAATTCATCCCAGAGCATAACAGAGCTACCAGATCTCCTCACTGTAGGGGTCAAGCATTCAGACTTCTATATAGACGTCTATATCTCTGCAACACAATACATAGATATTTTTTTTTACTTTTTAAACTAAAATTCTTACATCTAGCCCCTTAAAGCTGGCAAACACTTTGTGTTTTTATTTATGTTGTAAGTTGTAATAACTCACACTGCATTTTCATTGACCTCTCTGTATGTCCAGAACTTGCAACTTTTATGTTCACCAGTGACAAAAGACAATTTTCACAGGAGACATTTGGACTTTAAAGGAACGCAGTCATCATTATGATTGATTACACCAGTGCTTTTCCTGCTTTAACATGTCAAAATATCCAAACATTCCAATAAACTTTATTGAAAAGATGACCATGTCCTCAACAATGTTAATAAAAGATGAGAAAGGCAGCGTTACTTTGTACCTACAATCCTACTATGATCAGAAAAATAGGAGTAACAGATGGCTGGAGGATACAGACAATGTGATCAATTTCACATCATTGCAGTCTCAGCCAAGACTACAGTTTTTGCCATAGTATATGAAATATAGTAAAAAAATAATAAAACATTTTCCACCATTCTGAAGCCTGACTGGTCCATAACTTTAGTTTAAGGTTCAGTTTGGGGTAAACCCCAAGAGGCCTGATACTGAACACTGACCTTAGAACAAATGTGAAGTGAATGGAGCCAGTCAGCGTTTAGTGAAGTTGTCCCATGTTCTTGGTTACAAAGCCTAGAGAGTAAAAAAAAAAAAAAGTATATTAATTAAAATTACTGTGTCAAGTCAAAAATGTCTGCATTATTTATTCGATCTCAAATCTAGGAAACAGAACATGTTATTTTATTTATGAGACTGTAAAATGATAGTAAACTAGCTGTGTTTAGCCTCTACTCTGTCTGTTACAGGCACAGTCATGTTCACTTTTTGTCTTGTTATACGCTCATCAAAGATAAGAATTGAACGTCCTTCCTCATTACTTAATGTTAATCTATTTTCTCCATGTTGTCATGCCTAGCTCTTTTCCCTCGCAACTGCGATGAAGAAGTTAACACCATGTGGCTGTGGTCTGCAGCCTCGCCACAAAGCGTCTCTCCTAAACAAATGGCCTCAGAAATATCTGGGATGAGAAGATGGCAGAGAGAGAGGGGGGGGGGGGGGGGGGGGGGATGAGAGCCGGAGCGCAGACTCCCATCCAGCCGTCTGTCGGCCACACAGGGCCTGTTTTTGAATTTCTGATCAAAAGTTGCAGCGGAGACCACCGCTGAATCACGGCCTCCCAAACATCTGCTGTCATATCGCTCTGAATAATTTATTTGTTGATCCAACTGAATGTACGTATCCGTCTCCCTTTCTCTCCTGAGCCTATTTGTGAGTGTGTGCGTGCCTGTGTGTGTGTGTGTGTGTGTGTGTGTGTGTGCGCTTGTATCCTTAGAAAATAAAATGCTTCAATCAACAACAACAACAACAACAAAATGATCTGCTGGTTTGAGGAATCACTGCGCAACACAAATAGAGCTAGATAGAATTGTTCACACGCATGCATATACGAACACACATACACACATACACACAACCAAGGCCAATTCCACTTATCCTAGCAGTGGGCGGCCATATTTCTGCAGCCGTTTACATCCAGGGCGTTTGGCACAGCTGAAACATGGGCCTTATTTCAGCTCCAACATGGTGGCTAAGTGGCACACCTCATTAGAATGATTTAGGCAAACTGGAAATGATATTACGATAATTTCAAAAACGCTATCAGTGGTTTTATCCTCCCAAATGATCATTTAAGTCCTGCTTGTAATGGCTATGAGACTGTTAGAGGGGTTATTCATTTCAAACTGTGTTAAGCACAGCACGCGCTGCCATTAGGGCCCAGTATCGGTATACTTATGCTTACTGAAATGAGATTGCGCGAGGAAATAGAGTTCTCAGGCGGCAAAATATCCATCGATCACCCGCCTCTGCTGCTACTGCGCTGAACTCAAATAACATTAAGCCTTCCAACTTTGAGATGGAGAAAGTTACGGTGATGGTGCGGCAGTACCACCTGAGGTTTCCTGCAGACACACACACACACACACACACACACACACACCAGGTAATATCCAAGTGTGTGCATGTGTGATTGTGCTAATTGCTAAAAGACAATCCCCCTCTTTTACTTCCTCTAGTGCCCACAGTGTTTTCACCGCCGCCGTCAACAGCGCTTGCTAAGGCGTTAACAAACTTTTGCCCCCCCCCCAACTCCAAATCTCACCGCCCTCCCATCTCCGCTGGGTTTTGAACGGGGGGTGACAGCCACACTTTCCGATAACAAACGCCCCAGCGCTTAATGTGATTGATAGGGCTCAGTTCTTGTCTCACTCCACACCATTTATCTTGAGTAGCCAGAGTTGGGTGGCAGTGTGTGTGTAATGGTGGTAGTGTGTGTATATGTGAGGAAAGGGGGGGGGGGGTATCTGTATGTCCCCTGGCATCTATTTGCTTTTAACCGCTAAGTCATTACGACCTAATACATGTAGATTGTGTTGGGAAAGGGGTGGGGGGGGGGATAGGGAGTGTGGAATGGGTGGAGGGGAGATCAGTGGAGTGTTATGGAGGCAAGCAGATGCTCAGCTCTGGACTTACATAGATGATTAGTGTTGGAGAAGGGGGAGGAGAAGAGGGGGTGTTGAAGGGAGGGGGCTCAGTGAACTGATGGAAGGCCTTCAAGCTTGGAGATACAGAGGAAAAAAGGTATTTCATTTGGAGTTCATTTGCATATTTTATGAGGAGACTCGAAGCGTGGCGGCGGGTTTCAACTTGACGGATGAGAGGACACAGGAAGGAAGTGCGGCGGAGGGGTGGGGAGGGGAGGGGAGGGGGGTAAACTCCCTCACCGACCCCTGCTGCCTAACCTCCAAATCATGAACCCATAAAGGAACCCAAAGACATCACCTGACCTTCCCCTTTAATCCGAAGCAGCTCAGGCCTTTTTTTGGGGGGACGACGTGTTCGCGCACCCTAGAGGAACCATCGCTGCTGCTCAGGAGGGAAATAAAACACCTTTAAAATCCTCCTTTCGGAAAGAAATAAAACATATTCCGTCCAAAGACCAGCTGCCAGAAAATCATATTCTTAATGAGCAATGTGGAGAGAGTAAACTTCTCAGTGTGCTGGAACCCAGGAGAGTTGTACACACATGAAGCGCGATTACATTAAGGCTCCGCAAACAAATAGATTTCCTCTGCTGCTCTCTGCCGCTCTGTCAATTGCATAAAAAAAAATATAAAAATATCTCTGACGGCACAAAGTGAAGCGGCGGGGGTGGGTGTTGGGGGGTGGGGTGGGGGGGTGGCAGCAGCAGTGTGGTGGGGAGTTTAGGCATCTGTAACAACTTCCTGTAATTGCGATTTATTGAGAAGGAAGCGGAGGGTAAAGATTTTGAAATTATAAGCTATTATGTGCCAGAGAGAGTAAGCGAGGTGGGGGGTTGGTGACATAAAATACAGCTGACAAGCCAAGGCAAATTAGCCCAGGACCATTACAAAAATCACTTAATTGCCGGCAATTCTGTCAGGTCAATTGACTCTAATTGAAAAAAAGAGAGGGAATAACAAAAAAAGAATATTATGGCAGAGAGAGGCAAGTGCATCAGATGAGGTGAGCGTTCAGGAAGCAGGCGGTTATTGGAGATCACAATACAGCTCCTCCCTTACCCTCATCTCTGCAACTAACATGATGTAACACAGTGACTGACATTCTTATTAGTGATTAATAACATATTAGACTGTAAATCTGTGACAAGAAGCCAGAGTAGGTGAAAAACTTGTATTTCGCCCATTGAACCACTCTCAAAGTAGAAAGTTGGTCTGTCATAACAGGCCATGCAAACTATATTTGTATATTCACTATGAATCCAGATCTCTTAATTTTATAGATTCAATTTCCATTAATAAATGTTGTTGTATTTAAGGTTAATGAGGATTTAAAAAAGCTATCCACACACCAGATTTCAGCTCCCAAATAATGTATTTGAACAGGCAATGATTCAACCCCATCCTGACCTTCATCAGGCAGATGGCCAAGGTATATATAGACAGCCTATTAGCGACATATGTTGACATCTTTAATGGTAGGACTTGATAATCAAGACCAAATACAGCCTGAAATAATCAATCACAGGTGCCACAAAATATATTAAAAAGTATCCTAACTTTTGTTCAATAATTTGTTGTAAAATATAAAGCAAGGCTACACAGAATACAGCAGTCAAAATGTAGATATACAAAACTGAACTTTACAAAATCACTTTTTAATTGTAGTGATTTAATGGCTTTCGATGTACTCACACACAAGGGTCTTCCCGAAAGATACATAAGTACAACAAGCCAAACAAAGATAATTCAACATAAACATATCGCTACAATGAACAAGCAGGTGGGTGAAAAATAGATACATACATATAGATAATGAAGGATATATAGGCAAGTTATTGCATATTTTAAACTGAAATAATTATAAATATATAGGTTTTTGAAACGGGTTAATGAAATGTAGATGTATTAAGGTATTTTTGAAGGATTTAGTTTTTGCCTTTTAAGAACAAAATATTAATAACACCTTAAATTGCTGCCCACTAGCTCAGGTATACATATTTAAAAGATTCTAAATATTTTCATGTCTGCATGAGTCTGTGTTTACAAAAGCTTCTTAATCAGCATTTACACAGCCAGAGAAAGCTGAAACCTCAACTGCATGGCCAAATGCATGACCTAAGAGGGGTGACTCACCAAAACACACAAACACTAAATGAATCCTTTCCAGTCGGTTAAAAATGCTTAGCACAAAAAAGGTCACTGAACATTAAGTTTTTTAAGAAAAGGCCAGTATCTGCCACACATATGTGGACGCCTGTGTTTTCTAAGATTTATTCATAGTTATCCTCTTTTACACTACCAAGAGTCTTTTTAAATCCAACAGCATATCTCTGTATGATATACAAGTGAGCATTAGATTTGAATCTAGAATTGCAATAAACTGAAATTATGCAAATAGGTATATACAGCATATACAGCAGTTCCATTTATGCCAAAACTGCTCTCTTGAACTACAGTAGTGTGTGTGTGTGTGTGTGTGTGTGTGTTATCATTCCTTCCTAACCACACCTGTGTTAAGGTGTGTGATGTATAAGGACCTGATTGAAAGCGTAGGATAGACATCTCCTGATCAGCACAGATAGAACATGATTAATAGCCTTACTGATTAGCCAATCACCAGCCAGTACAAAGAATAATCAGTTAATTGATCATGGCGATGAGTTGTCTGGAATTGTGTGTGTTTGAGTGTTTTGTGCAATTGTGTGCGAATGTGTGTTTGGCCTATGGGAAGTCTCTATTTGTTTAGCAATAAGGGGTTCAGTAAGATAAAAGGGTCAGTAGTAGGGTCTAGTCTGGTCTGTGGGTTTATTTGTATCCTGAAACAATGCAGCTGTAAAGGATGTACTAAGTACATTTTTTGACATTGTTGTATAAGATAAAATGTACAATTTCTATGAAAACATTCATGTAAAATGATAAAAATGTTGGTAAGCTGTGTGCTCTAGAACCTTCTGTGGTGCTTACTGCCACAGAGAGACAGCCAACTACATTTCTCTAGCTGTGTCTAGTGTCTAGCCTTAGCTAAAGCTAAGCTTACTTTTCCCATACTTGTTTCCTGTGATAAAAAAAATCACATGTGATAAAAAAAATGTGTGATTCAGTTTGTTAAAAAAGCAGTAGCTATCATGATTAAGAATAAAATGTAACACCTTCTAAGCCTTGCAAAAAATATAACTACCTTAATTTAGCAGAGTAGCAGTAATCCTGTGTCCCAGTGTTAACAGTTCTGTAATGTTTTACAAAATACATATAAAAAATATATTTTTGAATATCTATATTATAGTTAAATATTTATAGATATAGATATATAGGCTAGCCATCCCCCAATACAAGTCTTGATGCTAAGCTAAGTTAGCTGACTGTTAGAGGTAGATTCATATTTACTGCACAGATATGAGAGTGATATTAATCTTCTCATCTAACGTTCATCAAGAAAGTGAACACACTTATTTCCCAAAATGACAAACTTCTCCTTTAAGACTGTCTGAGGGCAAAGTGAAGTATCTTTTTAAAATTATTTTTAGGTATTATGTATTAAGGTAAAAACCCACTTCCTGCTTGTTGGTGTGGATGTGTCCACTAGCTAGCATGCTCGCAAGCTAGCGAGTATCTTTCATCTTACGAAATTCTCCAATGATTTATGTGATTGTGAGGAGCACTTTGTTTTTGTGTGTTGTCTTGGAGGTAAGGAACATAAAAAAGAGAGATCCCTGAAGCTTCATAGTCTTCTCTTCCGCATTTCCTCACACTTCATTTTCTTTTATGATAACCTCATAAAGATGGAACCTCCTGACTTGCCACTGCATCAGTTCTTCTTAGACTATGTCCATATAAAGCTGGCTAAATTCTAAACACAGCAAGAGTTTCAGCTGGAAATACCTCCGTTCGTATTAAAACGCCAAATCAGGTAATTCTCCTAGTACTGGGCATGTGTCAAGGACAGACAAGCGAGTCAGCCACAGAAAGCCAGCAAAGAAGAAACAGTGCCCTATTTCAGTTTGCACTGCGGCTTCCTGACATTTACTTTATTTTGAGCAGATTCCAACAGTTTCAACAGGGAAAGGTGGTAGATATATTTAACGCTTCACAAGCTGTCAAAGTAGACAAAGAGAACAACACTCTCATGAAGCCGTCGTTATGTTAGTATGTTTCTTCTTCTTCCTCTTCCAAAGGAATGCCCTGCTACTGCCACCATCTGTTTTGTCACAGATACGACAGTGTTGCTGAAAAGCTGTGTTTTCTCTGCACACACTACAACGCCAAGCCAGCGTTAATGCAATCTAGAGGCCGTTTTGGAAAAGCTCCATTTTCCCGTGAAGAACAGATCTGTTTTTAGTCTCGACAGAGGGCCAAAACCAAGAGAAAAAAAATGCGTTTACGAAAGTAGCCGGCTTAGTGTGGACATGGTCATGGTCAGTTTTTTGGCAAATCAGTACGGAACTTACTGGTGAATGTTGCATATGCATGCAAGTTAAACATATACGGTCACATGTCATGAATAGGCCCCAACTTCTTCACACTACGTTCAGAGGGTCTTCACTGATATGTATTCTGGGAAAATAATCAGCCCAAAAAAGTATAAAACAAAGGAATTACAGTGACAGAATATACATATTTTATATTCAACATTCATTAAAGAGCATGGTCTAGACCTGCTCCATGTAAAAGTGCCCTGAGATGACTTTGTGTTGTGATTTGGTGCTATATAAATAAAATTGAATTGAATTGACATTTTTATTTTTTACGACAAATAATGACATTCAACCATATTTAGTTCAGTCTAGAGCATTAAAAGAGCAAATAAATCTGAATCTAGGTGTTTGCAGTTTTATCTAGATATCACTACTCCTACCACTCTCTCTCTCTCTCACACACACACACACACACACGCACACACACACACACGCTACAATCAGCATGCCAATCCTCTCACTCTCAGTCACACACTCTATCTGTATCTGTGTATGATGACATTCCACTGCTTCTATTGTGTGCAGCAGTGTGTCCACATACACATATATACACACACTGTCTTTACATGTTTGACTATTAAAGAGAAGCCAACTCTGTTGTGGTGGCCGCCCTACCCAGCCTATTGTACTCCGCCAGCACCTATGGGAATCAAATATGAACAAAGGACAGTGGTTGAGAGACATACAGGCATATGGAGGAGAGAGACAGAAGGGAGAGCATCAGAGAGAAGAGGAAGAAGACACGACGAGGGAGTCGCTGACATCTCCAGTTCAAAGTGGTGCCAAGGCTCCACATACACAACAACACACTCTTTCCTTTGGTCACTTCATCATTATGTGGACTGTGAGCTGAGCAGTGAGTGACACTGTGTGACTGTGCATGAATATGTGTGTGTGTGTGTTTGTGGGTGCACGGACAGTCTTCTTTTAACCTTTATTTATCCAGTTGACAGAGCCCTCTGCAGTTTTCCTGAAACACTCACACTTCACACGTTCATACTGGGAGCTGCCCAGTACAACCGCAGTCTGCTACTGGTGATGACTGAGTAGCAACGTTACTCATTCACTTTTCCCAAAATCATCTGAGAGTAATACCGGGAACTTATTACCAGCACTTTCTTCTACAGCGCCACTGTTTGCTCTGTATAAACACAATGATGTGTGTATGTGTGTGTGTGTGTGTGCGATTGTAGTTTTTTAAAAAAAAATATAGTCAAACAACTTTTTGCCTAAGATCAATCTGAGAAGTAAGATGCAGTAACAGTGTGTTGAGAACATTGACTGAATAAGCAGCAGGGAGATTTTCTGAAAAATACTGCACCGAGAAAGAAGAATGTTTTAAAGGCGGCTTACTTAAAAATATAAATCTCAGCTACTCAGTATGTTTTATATTAACAAAGCATCGAACGATCGTGTGTAATGTGAAAGGAGTTGCTCATAAACACAAACTCGCAGAGAATCGTCTCCCAACTCCGCTGTTCTCCTCAGCTCTACAAAGCTTTTTTTTAGTCTATTTAGCTCATTGTTTTGGTTTTCTGGCCCACAGACTCTACACTAATCAATCCCCCAGCTGCCACAAGAAAGTTCTGATAAACACAGCCTCATCCAGCGCCAAACATGAGGCAGAAAGAGTTAGAGACTGGTAAAGGAAGCGATGCATTCAGCAGCTAAAGAACCAGATATTTCCCTCAGGAGTTGGTGAAGACCAAAACTGAGCTAAAATAGAGTGAAATCAGTTCGTTCAATGGACAGAAACATTTGCCTGATTTCACTTGATACATTCAGGCCAACATATTTAATCATTGTTGGTCCAACAAGGCTAGTACCCTGTTAAGTTGTAAACTGACATTCAGTGTTTCTCAGCAAAACGTGTGTATTCTTGAGGCAAATGTGTCAATGCATTTGCATTTAAAATTCAAGACATAAAAGGAAACAGCACCGATTGTATACATTAAGACCAGTTTACTTGTCATGTGGAGTCCTACTCTGGGTAAAAATGAGATCCTGATGATATAACAGCAATATCATCAGGATTACCTCAGCTTATGCTTGGAGAATCCAAATTTACAAAAGAAAGCATATATTACAAACTGGGAATATTAAAACACTGGACATTTACCAGGCAGGGAGAGTCTGATGTGCAACAATATGCTATTGGTTGCATTATGGGAAATGTAGGATCCAGCATTCTTGGAGATTGAGCCAGATATTTTTTTGGCGTCTCCTGCTTTTTAAAACTATTTAAACTATTGCTTCTTTAAACTAAACTTTGAACTATTGCTGCAATTCCAAACCTCAGTTTTTTCAGATCCATCAACACACAGTTCTTTGTGGGCAACGTCAGCTTCCATCCCATCATGTTTGATTGACAGACCAAACATGATGGGTGCCAAATACATAAGGTAGATAATTTTTGGGTCCCACAGGGCTAGCAGCTGGCCACATAATTGCTGAGTCAATGGTATTGATCTAAAACCTTGTCAACCCCCCACAGATAAATTATGGTCATTTTGTGCAACAAGGCAGGTAGAAAAATACAAACACAATGCAGCTTTAAGACTTCTGCAACACATTTGACAGAGTCCTTAATGTAGTTTAAGACAATGTGACACTTTTTAAAGCCATGCGGACATCTTTATGCTGTGCATGACTATCTAGACTTAGCCTGCTGGCATGTGTACCATCCATAAAGTGTTACGACAATGGGCTCAGCGCTTTACCTCTTCCCTGTCGCTCTGCGGCCCTGAAACACTGGCCATTAACATTTGAAGCAGGAGCAGAAAAAAAGTCTCTAATTGGTGCTCCGGTGATACCACAGGCCTGATATTCTGTGGAAAGCGGGACTTCGGAGGGCCATTAATTAACCTTAGTGCTATGATTACTACTTACATTAGAGGAGAATACATTAGAGGTGGCAGCGGGCCCCTTTTTTTTTTCCTGCCCTGCACTTCAGAGGGGCCCCGGCGGAGCGCTCCATGCCCCCGCGAGCCACGATATGTTAACGGGGAAGCAACTAATTAGATGTCAAAAATTCATAAGGCCTCTCTTTAATATTGCATATCTATCCCCGGCCTGTCACTTCAAAACAAGGGGGATTGCATAAACAGGGCGACCGCAACACAACCCCCCCCCCCCCCCCTCCTCTCCCCTCCTCATCATGGGAGCTGGGTGGGTGGGGTGAGGTGGGGTGGGATGTAATGCTGATGAGTGACAAGAGGGAGGGATGACAGTGCGCTTGAAGGTGAAGAGGAGGAGAGGGAAGACAAAGGAAATAGGAAGAAGAAGAAGAAGAAGAGGAAGAAGAGAAAGAAGACGTAAAGGGAAAGAAGAAAGGAGAGACAATCAAAGAAAGTTCCTTGACAAATCCCAGAGAGGACAGCTCTGCCACATTATCAAGTCTTCCTCTCTGCAGATATGATACAGCACACTGAACATCAGGGACCAAGGCTGATCTCACCGAAACTTTGTCCACCTCTTTTTCACCTGAGGTTCATCTTTATTATGTAAATGCATTGCAGACGTCACAGTCAGTATAAGCTTATTTTATAAGAGGATACAAAGAGGAATAAATGAAAGCATACTGATGATCACTGATTAATTCAGAGATAAAAAACTTTTAAAATACTTTTAAAGTGTTGGTTCAGTCAAATATCAAAGAAAACCCTTTTTTTTATCACTTCCAGAGTTATCTAACCACTAGAGGTAAGCATTAGTAACCACAAGTTTTGGTTTGATTTGTCCAAGTTTTTTTTATATATCTTTCTCTGATTCTTGCCTATATTCCAATACAATATATAGAATACATTTTTGGTGCCCCCAGCATTGAAAGATGATATTTGAAAAGCAAAACAAAATTATCAATTATTATCAATCAATAATTCAACTTATGACCTTTTATAGAGCTTTCAACCACATCTCAGTCTTCCTCAGAAGATGAAGTCTTTGAAGTGACCGCATTGCAGCTGAAAGCTCCTATGAAAAGCTAGTAAGTGGACTTTAAGTTTTTTTTGTTTTTTTTTGGTCAAACTGCTGTTTCCAAGGTCAAGAAATAACTTGCATGGGTGTCATTTGATGTACAAAAGCAACTCCACTTCATAACCACAGATTTTTTTTTCAAATATCAATTTTCAGTGCTGTGACTGGCATAAACTAGTTTCCATTCACTACCATTATATTGGGGAGGACAAAGTCTAGTTTTTAATGGCCAACAGTTGTTTTACTTCTTACCTTACTGCAAGGATGTTCAGGTTTATTTCAGGAGCCCGTGGCATCACTGTTAGATGTGGTTACAGGTACGAGAGAACACACTTTTAACCGCATCCAACCACAACCATCAGTGGTGATGGCTGATGTCAGGTGAAACAGGTTTTAACCACAGAGTGTGGTGAAACACTGCTTTTCAGCCTGCTGTTTCATTCAGACTAATAAAGAAATCTGCAAACTGAGTTTCAAAGTTAATTGCATAGTTAGATATTAAGTGGCTGTTCAGAGCTCTCGATTATCATGGTCTTCAGCAGCAAGCAACAGCTTCTACATTGACCTTGTGTTGAGATTTTTTTTCTCTCAGCAAATATCTGCAAAAAATTGCTTTTCTGCTTTGAAGGAAATTATTCTAGAAATTCTGCAGAAAACAATTCTGCCTTTACACAGAGTATTCAGCTATGTTTGTCAGTTCCCCATATCACTGAACAGCTGCTGTGGAGGGCATTGGTGATGGTGTAAAATCTGATTTAGAGGTGTTTTATCCTAATAATACACTTAGGAGAGGGGCTGAACATAAAAATGAGGAACTGTAAATCCACACCATACTGTCCTTGTAAACACTGTCCAATAACTTGCAACAAGCCAAACTACCAGGCTAGGCTGTGATTTTCAAAAGCAACAACAGATACATCAGCAGTAGTTCAAACAGCATTCAGATCCCTTCTCCTAGGTACTTAAGCTTACTTATGCTTTTTGTGATTTTCTGTTATTTACATAATGTTATGATGTCAGACATCCATGCAAAACATGATAAAAGTTCTAAAACTTGACGTCAACAAATGTAGAAATGTCAAAAGTCAGAGCTTCTGCCTGTTCAGCACACTTTGCTTGCAAAGTTCTTGTACCTTGTTGATGAGCTGACGTCATCATGCCTATAAATGTTCGTTTAGCAGCCTTTATTACTAAGGTTATTGCTAAGACTTTTCCACGTTTCACGTTGTTTTTATGATGTCCACTCATATATTTCGGATTGGAATCTGGCTTGAACATGTATGGATGTATTTAATAAGTTGACATTTCAAATAAAATGTGACAAAAAAGTAGTGAAATTCTACTACTATACTTAGTTTCATGGTTTGCTAACCTGGCCTCTGGAACCGAGAGAAGTCTCCAGCTGGCCAAGAGCTGGCCAATCAGAACAGAGTGGGCTCTTTGGGAGGAGGGCCTTAAAGAGACAGGAGATAAATTGGCCTGTTTCAGAGGCTGTGTAAAGGGTCAGTATGAGTTAAATAAGGAGTTTTTTTTAACTCAAAGTCATATAAAGATGTTATAATAGAGACTAAGAATATAAACATAGACCTGGAAATGTGAAGATAAAGAAATATTATCATCAAAATAATTAATAACAAGTACCTCAAAATGTCACTACTGACATAAATATGCCTTTACGGTTAAAGTGTAGTGTACTATACTAGCAGCCAATGAAATACTTTATTAGCACATGTCTCTTTCTGAGAGAAGGATGCTAACACTGGTTGGCATCAGCCTCCTGTTGGAAGTCTCTTCATATATGAAGGAAACAAAGTGAGATGTGATGCATCATGTAACAGATGCATTTTATATTCTCCTCCCCCCAAAAAATGCTAAATGCCATAAGGCCCTATGAATAGCTGATTCCTCCCAGTGTGTTCAGGTGTGTTCAGGGATTTGTGATAACAGAACAAATAGAAATTGGTGGCATGTTGTAGCCAGCAGTAGAAAAAACAAATTCAACCAACGTAAATCAGCAGCAACTAAAACATTCTGTACAGTAAAGACAATAAAAGGCACAGAGCTCCTCTCTAAGGCCTCCTAACAGTTTCCAGCAACAGCAAAGAAGTTCAAACAGACCTTATTGGATCAAATTAGGTGTTTATTTGCCTATATACACAGCAAAAGATATTATTTAATAGTTCAATTTGCTTCCCAAATGACCAAAAAGCCCCTAAAAACCTGACCAGGCAATGCCATCTTAAAGAAAATTAATTCTCTCTTCCCCTCTTCTCTGTAATCAACCAGCCTTCCTCTCCAATATAAGCAGCATTAAAAGACTTTATGAGAGCTAGTCTTGTCCATAAATGCACACACAAAAAAGAAAGAAAAAACAAAAACAAAGGATCTCTGTTTACCGACCACTAAACCCAACCCACAAAGACAACAAAGTGTTCTTTGGTGGTGATCCTCGCTGTCTGTGCTTCATTCACGTTTCAGATTTAAAGCAGCAGCAATAACAATCACTATCTTCAAGTCATATTGTGGTCTGTTTGCATGTGCCAAGACAATTCAGTCATTCATGAGTGAAGTCTGATTGTTACATTTTGCCCACCAGCAACGCACCAGCGTGTTACTGCAAGGACACATATTTCAGAAAAGTAGAGTCATCTGTCTAAATACATTTCCTCCACTGTCTGTTTGTGTTGGCTCAGGTGAATTAGACTATCGGCATTCATAGTAATGGTCTGTGTAGCTTTATGGAGAAGATAGGTTATAATAAAACTGATTATACAGTACTGGTGAAAATAAAAAAAGAGGCAAGACTCAGATCAAGATCAAAAACTGTCTGATTTTCATTGAGGTTTGGCAGCAGGATTCAAATACAGTAGTAACATCAAGGTTGGCTTGTGTCTATTAGGATTGCCAGAAGAAGAATCTGGCAAAACAGCAGACTTTAAAGGCCTGATCTTATTAGTTGAAGCAAGGTTTTCATAGAAACGCTTCTATTAATTACAGACAATGACTCTATTTAGCACTTAAAGTGTTCCAGAGTTCTAACAAGCTGCAGTTTGAATTTGCTGGTTATAGCCTCCACCTCAAGCACCCTCATCCATTAAGGTGAATTCAGGTAAAAGCCATGATTCATTATCATTACCCTGTCCAACCCTCAAGCTTGCTTCAAGTCGTAGACATAGATGCGCCAGTAAATATATGCCTAGACCGAAAAAAACAAGTATCATGCCTCAGTTTCTCATAGCCAATAGTTAGATTAGTCGTAGCAAGCAAAAGCACAGGTGTACTTCATAACATTAACGATGGCTTTGTTCCATTTAAGTGTCCCTGTAAGTCATTAATGTTATTAGTTGCGGCTGCATTTACTATGAGAAGGTTCATTGATGAAACAATGTTGGTTAAACACAGTATAAAAATATAAAAGAAAAGGTTTCTAGTCTGGAAGAGGTGTATGTTTAAAGACCCATTGATTCCACCCAATGATTTTACCTTCAACGTTACCACACCTAACCATAACTTTACAAAGTGAGTTACTAAGTATTATTTTGTTTAACTAGTTTAACTGATCTAAATCAAAGGAATAATTCTATGCTAATGAGTGGCTAACATCATCAGTGTAAAGGCCTAGGGAAAGGTAAAGGCCACACAAAGCCATACAGCAAAATAGCCACTTAAGTCAACCGCTAACATGCTAGCCAACCAAGACTTTTTCGTCATAATAGCTCTCCAATCCAGGTGGTACACTAAGTAACCATTGCTACCCGAACAACACAGTTACTTCAAAAAAGATATATTTACCATCGATTCCTGTCTCATAACTACAAACCAAGGTTCTTTGTGGGCCAGTTTACACAAATATAGTGAAACAGCAAAAAAGCTAATATGGCAGCACTGATGGCTATGATATGTTCCTCTGTTTTGTGTGGATATTAAGTTGTGTTTTTGTTATACTGAAAATGGTTGACCTGTCATAAGCTGCCAGACAAACAGGTAAAACAGGTTTAATTGAAATTTGTTATGTAAAATATAACCTTATTTTGAAATAGTAAGTAAAACCGTGATAACCTGAGACTACATAGTGTATATTTTGGTACAGGTAGGTATGGTATTGAGACTTTAAACATTAAATCAAATGTCACTTTCCTCAAGTTTAAAATGACCATTTGCAAGCTGTTGTTACAGTTGTTGATAAAAAAAAAATGACTCAGCATTTTGCTTAAGTGTGTTCACCTACAACCAGCGGGCCTGTCAGTGTTGTGGTATTGCACTTAGTGTACCAAGATTTAATTTTTAATTCAGAATAACTGCCATGTGCACAGCTCTTGGTAAACATAGATATAAAGTGTAATAGCATCATGTTCTTCCGTTGAACTGTATCATGTCCTCTTCCATGTCCGAGACTGTCTGTAAAATAAAATTCAAACCCTCATTTCTTCCCATATGCTCTTTAGATCAACCGGAGGAGAGTTCAATTCAGTGAGTTGTGTCATGCATACTGTACCTGTATCCATTCCAGGTTGAATTAAGTGACACATGACACATCCCAACTGCTGGCCATTGAAGCAAAAAATTAGCCTGCCGGCCCAGTGAAAGGTCAGCACAGAGGGGGAAGAAATGAAGGGTCACATTTTTCTAACCGTTAACTCCTGCTCAAAGTGAGTCAAGCTGCCAGCAGTCTTGACAAGAGCCAGACAAGGGAGGTATGCTTGGTTATTTCAAGAGCTGATAGGAGCCCTCCATTATCTCTCTAACTGAGATATACACTGTCATAAAGTTACTGTATTTCATGAGGTAGCATGTAGGCATATTTCTTAGCATTTGTTGGAATCTGTTTAGTGTGCACACTTTATCCATAGTGCTACCTGAGTTAACTGCAGAAAATAGATAGCATCAGACTCTGTGTCATTAGGTTAAGGGAAAATCAGCCAGCTTCTTGGAGACATGTACTTTTGTTCAACTCGATCATTTAACTCTCTCCACTTATTTATAGAAATAAACACACTGTAAGGCAAAAAAACAAAACAAAAAAAAACCCGCTTCATATTCTATTCTCTAATTGGAAACAATTATGCTTGTTGAGTTTGTACTGTATCAGTTGTTTTCCACATAGAAAACCATGCTAATAATGCAGCCAACTCTTATAAAGGTGGACATTGTATACCTCATTAATGTGAATTTAATTATTCCATAATTGTAATTCCCTCAGGTATATTAACCCAAAGCAAATGAGAATCACCTGACTCTGGAAGGAATTAAGATGACTATGACCTTGTGATCTAATTCATTTTCAAATAGTTTTTAAATGAAACAAGATGAGCTGATGCACTTTGCAATTTGACATCTCTGATTGCAAAACAGTATGTGTATTTCAAAAGGGGAATTCAATTTAAAGTTGTTTGTTGGTTCCAAACTAATCCAAACATACACCCACCTCCTCTTTCCCTGAGTCAATGCAGTATATACATATATACACACACATATGTGTGTGTGTGTGTGTGTGTGTGTGTGTGTATAAAGAGGTAGAGGTTTTGTCATGGCTTGATAGACATGGCTGTCCATATTTGTTTATTTTAGGAGATAATCAGTCCTTCTAAGCATGAACTCTTATCTCTTCCCATGGAGAAAAAAACAGCTGCAGATAAGGAAAAGATGCAAAAGTTCCAATTTGCGTGCGTGATGCGCAGTCTAAAATCTCTCCCTATCGCTCCCAGGTAGCTCCTTGGGCACACGTGACCGCCTCTTATCAGCCTTGGCGTCTGGGGTCACGAGACAGCAGACAGATTGTATGCCAGGCGTTTTTAGCTCGTCACCCGGAGGATTTTGATACTTCCATCTCCATAAACAAGTAGCAGACTCCCTCTGCCTCACCTGGAGTAAAGCAATTACTGTGAAGTTTTCCAACTGACGGGCTGCCAGTCACGACTTCTAGATGAGTTTAGATTCCTGCACTTACTGCAATTATTTTGCTGCTATTTTGTTGACACTTGCCTTTCAAAGGCTTTCACACTACATTTTAAGAGCAAAGTAGTTTAATATCAAGGCATGAAGATGTTCTTCAAAGCAAATTTATTCAGAGAGAAATTTCCTTAAACTGTTGACAGTGGTGCAACACAGCTCAAAGAAATCATTTACATAACAGGCACCGTTAATGAATTGACAAGTATCCATGTGCTATCTATGCACTATCTCTTGGTTTCTGTCACCAACACATTTGCAGTAGAGACTTCGCTAAAGGAGCCTCATCATTAAAAACTCAGCCGGCCGCTACACCACTGCTACTGGTTTCACAGAAGAAGTGTCTGGACTTTGGTCTCTTCCTTCCCATTACACTCGGAAAGATCAGAAACTTGCCGTTTTCTTCAGGAGGCCATCTCTGCAACTGGCCCAGCGCCTTCAAATGATTCACCCCATTAAGGAGCCAATCAGGTATAATGAAGTGTGGGGCAAACTCAGTGGCTGAGCCAGATAAATAATTTACTGGGACTTGTCATCCTTCTCCCATCGAGGTGCTGCAGTCACTGAGGAGCAGCAAGACACATGAAGGCTTTCCGGGGTGGAGAGACTCCGCAAAGCTGGTGACACCCCCACAGCTCCCCCATCCCTCCACATCACCGAGGTCCACCTCCCACATCCTTTCCTCCTTCGCTTCCTCCTTCTCCTCCTCCCCTCAGTCACCCCCTCATCCTCAAATCAAACAGCCCTCCCAACCCCAACCCCACCCCTCACTCTCCCCACCTGTCAGACGTTGGGAGATAGAGGGATGGAGCCGGCACCACTTCGTTACCAGCCTCTCACTTGGAGGTTTCAAACAGATTTCAGCTAATGAGGGAGCATTTAGAAACTCAGGGATGCCGACATCTAGAAGAGGAGGGAGATGAAAGGGGGAGGGGGAGAGCGGGGGGGAAAGTAGGCTACTGTACAGCAGTGGGCACGCACACACATACAGTACACACACCAACATACAAACCCGCTGCATCCTCGCACCTTCATTTGTGCATGTGAAACCCCCCCCCCCCACACACACACATGGATGGTATGCACTCACCTGTACACACTCTTTCTCTCACACACGGCTCAGGGTTGTCAGTGCAGGTGAACAAAGTGAATAGGATATGTGACTGACAATAAAGATTTCTTTTAACATCAGTGAGAGGAAGGCAGGCGGGCGGGGCGGGGGTTGGGGGAGTGGTGGGGGGCATGGGGAGTCTGGGGAGACAGGCTGCAGAAGTTCGCATTACTCTGAGGGACCCGTCGGCTGCATATGCCATCTTTAATGACGAGGCCTCACCAAACTGGCACCCAGTCAGCCAACCAGGAGAGTGCAAAGTGAGGGAAGAAGGGAAGAAACCCTGCAAACCTATTATTTCAAACCTTCGTCTTTTTTCCCCCCCTCTTTACGCCCCCTCCTCCTTATTTCCTTTAAATGTAAGTTTTAATAGACACTGCTAAATTTCCAGCTGCCGTCTCCTTAAAGTTTAATTCGCCCACTTTCCTTTCACTCCTACATCCCTATTATGGAGCTGCGACAGCAGCTGCAAACAGGGCATTATTATTTAATATTATGAAAACATTCTTTTTAGATGAAGGGAAGGGGAAGGAGAGGACCAGCTATGGCAATATTTTCATGGCACAGTTATAATGGCAGGTTGGGAAGTGAGCAAGAGAGGACCCACTTTTTATATGACACTAATATTCTCCACGTTAACTGGGTGGCAAGGCTTATTTATTGTATTCAAGAGTTTTAGTATTTCTCAGCGGTTGTGAGGAAAGTTGGTTGGAGGTGAATTGAAGGTGAATGTGTGGGATTCTTGGCAAAGAAAGGATAAAGTTCTGTTTGTATCCCCAGATGTGGATATAAAGTTGTGGCTGTATTGGTAGCTGGGGAGCTTTTCAAAAGTACAAAACAAATGATGGTGGTACAAAGTATAAAATGCTATTCTTTGTATTTTTGCTGCTGCTGGTTTGGCCATCAGTTAGTCAATCCATCATTAGTCTGCCATTCTATTATATAACAATATCTTGTCATCTTTGCCTTGTGTGCTCTGATCTGGCACCCCTATTGGTTGGCCTTCTAAAACACATGTTCATAACAAATATGATTCATATGAGCATTTGTTGCTTTGATGTTTAGGGTTTAGTTAAGCAACTGAATCTATATTACTGTTAGGCCATGGTCGTGGTAGATTAGAGAAAACCACCCTTGACTGACTTTAGAGACAGCATACAAACATTGGTCCCTGATAACTAAGTCAGAAGCTTGACCATCATGATAGTTTCTTTCCATCTGTCCAACACATTGGCCTTGAAGAAGGCCTCTTGGCAAAGTTTTACAAAGTTTTTTGATCTGATCTGACACAGACAAGGGAGAAACCTGCTCAATCCGTAAATTAATAATGATTGAAAAAGAAACCTGATCTGAAAGAGACCTTGTGACATTCAGACCTGATCTGAGCCAGTAATAATTAGACCCACTCCAAAGTGCTGTTGACAATAACGGACCCCGATAAAGAGAGAACAACATGTGCCACCAACTGAAAGGCTGCCATGGTCAACCAGTGTAGCAATACCTATTATTTGTCCCTGAACATCACAGTTCACACTCACATCAAAAATACATTTTTCTTTTGAGGTGATTGTGATGCTCTATATGGTCAGCGCTGATAGTGTCCACTCAAATCCACTCTGGCATTTGATGTATGGACACACAGACCTGAGACCTGAACTAATATTAGGCCAAAATGTTTCGCTGATTGACGTTTTCGTCCATTACAAGGTATCTGGAAAAATAATGTCCTCAAAAGATGAATCTTAAGCCCTTTTCACACATGCACTGCAACCCTGAAATTATCCAGACATAACCCAGAGGAGCTGTATGTGTGAAAACAAATGTCCAAATCAGTTGGACTGGACATTAAATGGTTTTTACCCTGCCAGATCCCTACTAAAAAGTCTGTGTAATGTCCGATTGAGCCCATGTGTGAATACAGCAATGAATTATCTAGAAAATTCACAGTGAGCAAGTGGCCGTGTTGATGACATTTCTATCATGTGACTGGCACTGGATAAACACTAATAAACACAGCTAAGCTGCATTGTTCTGACGGGGCCCAAATGCCTCGCTGTGAAGCTAGTGCTAATGGGAGAGCGGACTTCCTATGATTTTTCATAAAATAAAAGCCGTTTTATTTTCTGGTGAAAAGCTTAAACTTAAAGCTTAAGCTCAAATTAGAACTGCAACCTACTTTTTGCACCATGTCCTGCCTCCTGCATGCTCTACCCACCGCCACCCCTTGCCTAAACCAAACAGACTATTTCCAGTAGATGGACATCTCTGACATGGAAAATGTCCTGTTGTGTGCTATATGTGTGAAAGGGCAACTCTGAACAATGTCTGGACCTGATTCTCTGGACATTTTCCAGAGTTCATCTGTGAAAACAGCTCTAGTTTTTAGTGACCCCTTTCTTCAAGCACTGCCAAAATTACCACAAGAAATTGTTCAAATCCTCCAAAATTGAATTGCTTGTCTTGAAACTGAATGGCCACATTTATTGTCCCAGGGGGTGAATCTTTATTTTCATGGTCAGAACAAATGAAGACAGTTTTAAGTAATACTAATGTTTATTGTACTTCCTCCTCCATTTGTGTAGATGTGGGTTACAGTCAGATCCCATTACACTCAGATCAAGTCCAAAATTATGTAAAGGCCAGAGAGTGAATTTTGAAAGCCAGAAATTTCAGCATCTGCTAAAGCCATCACTGAGTCAACAGTCCTGTTTACACCCACAGTAAGATTGGAGTCATCAATCTTACTCATTGCACCTTTAAATTATTGCTTAATGTCCCCCCAATTCCTCCATCTGATTTGAAGTGTTTTGTCCTGGTGGCACCATCAGTGTACAGCTCAGAATAGCACAAGCACTGAACGCACACCCACCCACCTACACATACACACACACATGAATGCACTGTAGCTTTCCAGCAAACACTCAGTTGGTCCCTCTCTCTCTAATTAGTAATTAACACATTCTTTTGTGCAGGCCTCTCTTTATTTATAGGCCCTCTCTTGCCAAACAGCAGATCCCTGCGCCAGGATCAGATGGAAGTGGAGCGTGAGGTGAGCAGGGAGCCCCGGCCACTTGATAAATAGAGTGTTATAGTTCGGGGCTAATCGACTGATTAGCCAAACTACATGTAATGGCTTTTCAAATGAGCGTGTCAGATCATGTTGAAGTGGTGTCATTAAATTTACTGCTGCTATCAGGTTGAAACGCTTTTACAGTTCACAGTCTGTAATATTTACCATATTTAGTACAACCAGCGGCAAAACATGATAAATATATATATATATATATATATATATATATATATATATATATATACATACATACATATATCTGTGTTCTCTTCCAGGATGACAATGCCCTAATTTACAGGGCTCGAGGGGTCACTGAATGGTTTGATGAGTATGAAAATTATGTAAATCATATGCTATTGCCTTTGCAGTCACCAAATCTCAACTCAATTGAACACCTATGGGAGATTTTGGACTGACTGGACTGGTACTCTCCACTAGAGGTATGCCCGAATACAAATACGTTATTTGGCAAAGCACAAATAGTGTTTTTTTTTACAAATATTTGTTTCATACATTATATTACAAACTATTTGTTTTTGTGAGGAAAAGAAAAACATGTCAAATGTCAGCACTCAGGTCAGTTACATCACTATCTCAGTCTCTGTCCTCTGCTCTAAGGGGAGTCACATCCACCTGCTACATGATGCACATTTCCTTATATGCACATCACTTCCACAGTTGGTGGTGTTCACCAGAGATAAAGCAGAGCTACTGACACATGTGAAGTGCTACCAAGGGACTCTCCATAACCTGTTGTTCCCCTTCTAATTTCAACAAAGTAAGGTTGTAAAAATTAGGCAATAAATGAAAAGTGCAAAGCAATTATTGTCTTTGAAGTTCCTCCCTACATATTACACACTGTGCTGCCTCTGTGTTATGGGTGCATAAATAGAAAAAGAGGTCTGTCTACAATGATGTGATGAGTAAAGTTTTAGCTCAGTAGTCAGTGCAGTCGTCTATGATCTGGGAGACTCCAGTTCACCTAGTGTGGGGACCTCCTTCGTAATGTAGCTTATTCCTGAACACCTATTGTATTTTCTAAAATCAAAAGTGTGATAAAAACAAAAACAGGATTTTTAAGCCTCTTTCCACTTTCATTCAAATATAAATCATTTAGCTGTATGAACAAATACAGAAACAAATTCAAATACTGAGCTCACTGCACATTCCTATTCTCCACCACCATCATCAAAACACTAAGGGAAAGAATGGTGAATGGCCAAAGAATGGTGTTTATCCCCCCAGAAGTTCCAAAGTTCCAATGCCAAGGCTGAAGCTATCTGAACTCTTGAATTTTTTTCTATCTGAGGATTGTTTGCTGACCTCTGAAGTTAACTAGATATATATTTGCCTTAAGCATCGTCTTAGAAACTGTGTGAATCATGAAGTACCAGGATGAGCTTAACTTAAAGAATGTTCCTGTTTGAAGTGACTATTAGGTCTTTGTAAGTCATTGTATGACCATACTTATTTGTAAGAAGATGTAACAGTTTGTGGAAATGTCCATTTAGACCTAACAGTTTTCAACTCTTTAGTTAGGTTGGATAACATGCTTTCTCTCCAAAAACACATGTTAATTGTATTTTTATTTTGTATTTTTGTATATTTGACATTTGTTATAATTGTTACCGATTGTACAGTGTCTACAACGGCTTCAACAAGTAACAGTGTTTAATGCTCTCTTATGTCTCTGTGTGTTTTTGAGCGAGCAATGAAAAATTTCCAGGACACTCCAGACTGCTGTCTGGTAATTGGTACGCTGTATATGCAGCTGTAAGCAGTCCCTGCAAGGGGGAAGTAGACTAGACTCCACTTCACCCCTTTTGGTGCAGAACAGCAGGTAACACAGATCACTGAAATCACATATGCTAGATGATGGTGCATACATCCTGCAGACAAATGATTTCATATTGCTGTATAATTCCTCTGATACATCCCAGGATGTTCCCAGGGATTTGAAGGACTCTTGGAATGTCCTGTTTCATTTGATGTTTTTCTTGTCCTGCAAAAGCATGTACAGTATCATAACCCATCAAGGCATGTACACCCACAAGAGTGTCATATCACAACAACGTTGCTGATGTTGATGTACCTTGTCAGATTCCAAGAGCCACTTTTCTGACACAGGGAGCAGTTTATCTTCGTACAGTATCCACGACAAGGTATCATAACATCCGTATAATCATTCACAGTAACTGTTTGATAGCCATTCTGGCTGGCATGATTTGCATGTAGGAGCATATGGGTATCTGCCTCCTCATGGGAAGATATCAGTTCTTCAACATTATTTCAGTCTTTTTTGCCCAGACAATAGCATGTCTCTCCACAGGTTGCAAATAGCTGCTTGTCCTGAAGCTTTACCGGGTTCTCTGCTAGCTTCCACTGGTCCACAATGAATGTTATCAAGCCTGTTTTGCTGTCTGTATTACTTAACAGCTTTCTCCACTGCATAACATTATGTCCTCAGGCAATGTTCTTCCATTGAGTGCTACTTGCTGAACCATGACTGCATCTCTCAGCATTCTTGATTTATGTTTTCCAGTACACATCAAACACTACATCTATCTGCTTACTGTTTCCTCCTTTGTGCAATGCTAGCTTCAGCACAGAACCAGCAATCTCTCCAAAATCCTTGCCATCACCTTTCATTTTCAGAACAGGGCTCATTCCATCAATGAGGCATTCAGCGTTCTCCAATATCTTCAGCTGCTGATGCTGATTTCTCTAACTCTCTTGCTAGAGCAGCCTTGTTAGTTTTCTGCAATGAGCCATCTGGATTTGAGAGTGCCCAAGGCAATGGACCAAGTGGATGAGCCAGGACATCTTTAATGTGAAGATCTCTACTTTGTGAAGCAATGATCATATGCCCAAAGAGATTTCTATCTGCTTTCAAGACCACGTCCTTGTTTTGTGCTTGGTTTACTTGTCGTGATGCTTTCTCATGTTAGTGAAAAAAACTCATACAACCTGTTTATATTTTTTGTGTTTATATTCTTTGTGTATACTTCAGCCCTAAAAGGGATGTGAGGTCACAGTTCCAATGTGTGTAATACATACACAGAGCAGAATGATCACAAACAGGAGAGAAATGTTGTGGTTTGTAGTCTGGTAAAATTGCACTGAATAGGATGATTGATTTCTCTTTTGTGTAGCTTATGCGATCACCTGCAACCTTAACCAAATCTCTACTGTTTATGACATCTTAATAAACTTCAGGAAGCAAACAAGTATAATGACTGACAAAAAAATCAGGAGTATAGACTTTATGTCATGAGCTAATGCTTTGACAATAGTGTGACTTCTTCAGTGCAATAGGCTTGAAATTTTTTCCTGCTTCTAGTCTTTGTGCTATAGGCTAAACATGCAAAGGACTGGATGCACAGTGATAACTCAGCCTCAACCCAAAATCTTAAGTGTTTCTTTAAAAAATGGTGTTGTTTTAAGAGCACAAGGTGAAATTACATCCCAACTTGTTACACTGACAGAAGAGGAGGGAAACTATCTGATGCTCTGATGTATTGCTGAAAATATGTCTCACCTTTCCTTTAAAACCTCTTTTGCTGTCACACACACACTCTCTCACCTCCTCCTCTATGAGAGTGGTAATCAGGCTGGATGGCTGATTCTTTTCATAAATTTTAGTATCTCCTTATTTCAGGCTTTGCTGCCTCTCTGCTGCCATTAGTCCCCCGTAGGCGACGGAGCCCATCTCCCTTGCACGCCACTCCTTTTATGAGGTTTGCCTTCGCTCACAGCATTACTGCCTGCCATGCGTCCTAGGTGGGGCTTTCACATACAGACCAAATCTGTCATTCCTCTGTCAGGACGCCTCCCTCTTGACGTTTATTTTTTATTCTCTTACAGACATATTGTCCTTTTTAAAGAGGCTCTGTTGAACTGATTTAAGATGATAACAAAATCTACTGTAGTCTACCATCAGAAAACATACACATTTGTATATTGTATAGTGGGGTGTCTCAGAGTTTATGGAGTCTGGGGGTGCAGTATTTGAGCCAAGGGAGTCATTTTGTGAATGATGGACTGCAAGTCAAATGCTGGAGAATAAGAATGTGAGGATGAGGAGATAGCAGATAAGGTTTTGTCTCCCTCAAACAACACAGTCCAAACAAGGATGTTCAAACATCTGTGACATTAAAAGGTTTAGTATGTGAGTGTATTTGAGTATATGGGTGTGATTTGCAGACTATGACCTGACCCATATGTGCTTTTCACTGTTGATACTGATATTTCAGTCCAGCAACCAAATGAATTGCATTTGTAGTGGATCATGTTACTGCACATAATGTCCTCCTATGGCCAATGGTGATTGGGTTGGTGGTCTTGTCTTCATGCAAGAAATTGGAGTTTGCATTTTGTTGAGGACTATCAAGTAGAGGTTCCCAACCTTTAGCCCCATTTGTGACCTCAGCAATCCATATGTTACTCCATGTTTCACTCACAATGCATCAGCTACAATGCACCCTGGGTTTCCCTCAAAACATCAAAATGTAATTTTTTACCTGTTATCCAACAGCAGGATGAATCTTCTGGAAACTTGGAATGATGAGGTGTTTGCTCAGAGTCAAACCATCTTTTAAATCCAGTATCTCTGTACCACTGCCACTTTTCCAGCTTGCCAAAGGTTGCACTGCAGAGAGGAAGAGAAGAGTGTAGGACCATAGTTTATGGAAATGTTGGATTAAAATGTTCACTCCACACAAATTCTGGGCAGAAAGTAGACATTTATGGGATCACAAAAATAAATTTGAAGATCCAGATGTTTCTGGATAAAGGTAAAAATATAAATATCTTTTGGGTTCCCCAAAGATTTGCTAACTATGTAACTGAAACACGTAGCGAATATGACTACAGGTTACCTGAAGCAAGTGTTTTAGTCACCTGGCCTTATCCATAACTTATTATATACCATATTTACCTTATTTACCATAACCACAATCTCTAATTTATGACATTAGATGTATCAGAATAAATAACTGCCAGCACAACATACACCTAAAATACAGTAGTCCCGCTCCAGACATGGACATGGACGACTCTATATGGAGTCCTTGAATATTTGGTCTGTTATTCTATGCATAAACTTAGACTGTAGAGTGTATACTTATACTACTCAAAAGATGGCAAATGCACCATACAACAACCTGCTTTATCCATGGGCAATGGGACTAGTACAATACAGTATCCTTTTCCCAGTTCACTGTTGCAAACATCTTACTACAACAGGCTGATTTAAGCTTAGCGTTACATGTGGAAAGCACGTTTTTCCCTGATTCTCATGGAACTCATCCTTAGATTTCCAATATTTCCAATATTAAGCAGTCATTAAAAGTAACATTTTGCACTGCATTCAGTTCATTTTCAATAATCATCACTATGACTTTTCTTGTTCATGTTGGCTATTTCAATACCCTCAAGTCCTTTTACATCAAACTCAACAGTGGCTTACTTTTAAGAGTCTAATTTTGCTGTCTCTACCACTTGCAAAGTTTAGGTCATTTGATTTCTGGGATCAAATGCAAGCACTGTTTCACAATATGTTCTGTACTTTGTGGTGGTTAATTTCCATGCTAATGTTGGAAGAACCCACCAGCTGGTCCTTTTTCTTTAAAACAGTGTGGGAAAGTTTAGTTTATTAGACAGCTGAAAAAAATGAAAGCTTTTGCTAAGCAAGAGGAGCCTGGTTAGCTCAGTCAGTGGAGCATGAGACTCTTAATCTCAGGGTCCTGGGTTCGAGCCCCACATTGGGTGCAAAGCTTATCCTTTGGAGCCGCCTTTGGGGAACAGTAGACTTCAAATGTGTACTCCCAGTTTCATGTTTAATCTATGGCTGATCTTACCAAAGGAGGCCACAGGATCATCACAGTTCTACCGCTTGTGGTCAGGTTTTGTACGAGATGTTCTCAAATACGTCACGCGCTCTTTGCAAAGGCACCACACAGAAGAAAAGTGTTGAATTTCGTTCACCAATTCCTCATTTTGTACACAATATTCTACAACACATTTTGTGACTGTTTAACCAGGTTTAACCCTAACTATGCCATTTTTTTAGATATTGTAGCAAGAAATAACATTGACATTGAACACAATCCACGTTTGTAGACATCCTGTTTGGCAAAAGGGTTGGAGATTTTCAAGTGGAATCTGCAAACAGCTGTAATTTTGTGCCAATAGTCCATACTTCATCTTAAAAAAAAATCAAAACTGATATTTTTTTATACTTCACTTTTATGTAAAAAAAAAAAAAAGCTCTCCTACAATATTAGATCATAATGGGGTGCTACAAGTCTGCTGAATATGTGGTGCATACTACGAAGGTCACAGGCTGGATCACGACATGCAGTAGAAGTCCCTCCCAACACTAACAGTAGTTTTTGTTTGCCACAGACTGGACCAACAGTGAGTGTTTCTCTGTGACACCTCTGCCACTTTCTCTGACCTTTTACTTAATTAGCAGGGATCTAATAGACAGCAGACAAATATAAGGATTTTACACTGCTGAGAGAAAGAAAGACAGCATTAACATAGAGAATGATTAAACAGTGGACTTTGTATATGAATACACAGCTCGGAGAAGAGGGGCGACTGTTCAGAGACAGAGGGAAAGATGACGCATTCAGGCCTGGTGAGAGGAAAAAGAGAAAGGGAATTAAGACTGTACAGTTCCTAGCTGGGCTGAAGGAAATCAACTGACAGACTGAACACTTAAAATGTTTCCAGCAGAAAAGTAAAAGCAGTCTTTTGACAAATCATTAGTAGCGGGCAAAATGTTCATGTTCTTTAGTATCAGCTAATGTCGGTCATATTTTATTTTTCAGTACAGTACAGTCACCATGGAGATATAGAATACACATGGGGCAGACAGCAGGTATAAAAGTTTGAGGTGGTGCTGGAGACAAATTTGACGTCTGACAGCTGAACTGAAAGAAATGTGACATTCTTGACAGGCTGTGTACAATGAAATTGAACCAGCATAAAGAGCATGAGACAACTTTTGTGATATTGATGAAATGTTATAAAAATGTGCCAATCAGCTTTTCTTATTCATCAAAATCATGCATCAAAGGGAGAATTAGAAATCGCAAAATGTTGCAAGGAGCCCAGCTATTATACTGGAAGCCTAAGAGGACATGTCTTTTCATTTTGTTTGTTCCCAGTTATATTCAGAAAATTATCTCATGAGCTTGAGAGGTACCTGTTTTTGTAAAAATTAGAGCTGAAACAATTTAGTCAATTAGGCGAATTAGTTCAAATTAATCAGATTTCAATTAATTATTTTTAATGAATTATTAGTCATTTTAAGCCATTTGCACGAGTAAACAAAAAAAAAATCCCCAAACCAAAACAAAAAACAGTACATGCTACAAATAAATAAATTCTTAACATTTGAAACCTTTTTCTCTGTTTTTAATAATTACTCCTTTTGGCTTCACCTCTCATTATCCATGCTATGATTATTATCACTTTAAATTCATATCCTTGTAGTTTTTTGTTTTTTTTGCCTTTTTGTAACTTCATAATCTTCAACCTCACACACTCACAAATATACATTTTCATGCACATACTTAGAACCATATACCTAACACACAATGACTCATGCCACAACATACACACCAGTACAATTCGTCTCACCCTATATGAATTCAACTCTTAGCCTCCCTGCTTCTGTGGCACACGTACTCTATCACCAGGACTGGAACCAGGATTGTAGAGATGCTGCAAAGTGTCTGTGATGTTCTTTTTTCCACCTTTGTTCCCCTATTTCACTCAATAGTTAATTTCTTTCCCTACATGAAAACCTAAATTCTCCTCACCATCAGAGACAAATGTTTGGTGGGAAATAGTGAACATTTTATTGTTAGGCTATCGTTATACACTCATTTTATTTTCATATATTAAATATTCAGCATAGGTTTTATGTCATTATTGATTGAATATTTTCATTTAGTTCAGCCAGAAAAAGATATTTTAATTTATCATGTTGGGTTCTGCAACAATGTGCAACAATTATTATTTGGACATTTTAAGGATGAGAAAAATCATATAATTGGCAAAATAATCTGCAGATGAACTAATAACAGAAGTAAAACTTAGAGAACAACTCGTCTTTTAACTCATCACTATTTTGTGACCATCACGTGAAAAGAATAAAACAAAAAAAAAAAACTTTCCCCTCATAAAACTATACCATTTTTTTCCCCATCCATCACACAGAAATCTTTCACAAAAAGAGAAAACGTAAGAAATAATCACATTCTCTCACAGGATGCTTCCCATCCTGTCAGGTGATAGAGAAAAGGAGTTAAAACCCTGAGAGAAGAGAGGGAGAGAAAGAGGAAGAGAGGAAAAAAGTTAGAGAAGAGGAGAGAACGAGACTCTCGGAAACACCTCAGCGGTAGAATGAGGCAGGTGTTTAATTTGAGAATTAAGACAGTGTGAAAGTTCATAAGTATGCTAATGGCTCTGTGCCTGAGTGTGCCAGATGAAGCTTCCTCATCTGCTCCGGAGGAAGAAGAAACCCACCTGAAACACGGGCTGTAATAATAATGCGCAGTGAATTTTCATCGTCATTCTGCTCCCAGTGGGGGAAAAAAAAAAAAAAAAACATTTAGTGGCACATGGCCGCCCGCGCCAGCCTTGACCATAAAGCATCATCAACTATTACAGTAAAGTCATTTCACCACAGCAGTGGGCATGTAATCTATCTGCCTGCTGGTACTGTATCATCCCTGCTGAGGCCTATGAAATAATTTGTCTTATAGATGATAAAAACATTAACATATACACTAAAACACAATGCAAGCAACACACACACACACACACACACACACACACACACACACACAAAACAATATACAATATTTCATGCCCTCTGCCCACCCTCGGGTCTCAGACAGACAATCATTACATTAACATTCAGTCACGTAGGTTTAGATACTGCAGAAACATCTGACTTCAAAAAGCGGCAAATAATAGCTTTTACACAGCTGGGATTCTCACAATATCACTTCTTACAATAACTTTTATTGTTCTCCATGCGTTTAAACTATGAAGAATGTGATGATTCAACGCAACTGTGGTCATGTTTGATTTGATCTGGTTAGCCTACAGTAGGTCCACAGAGATGGAGAAGGAGGGAAATAAATAGTTTAATGCAACTTCTGAGAGGGGGGAAAAGGACCAAATTTAAGTAAGAAATGAAAGATATTAAAGTAAGAAATATATATTTAAGTAAGAAACATATATGATAAAACCTTTTCTCAGAGGTTACACTGGGAAATTGAGGGGAAAACCCTCAGAATTGATCTGAGTATCAAACATAAATGCTAGTTGTGGTTTGTACACTTATATATATTTATTATCTTAACTGTAATAACCGAAAACGAAGAACTAAATTTTATGTATTCTTCTGCAGTGACGGCACCCCCTACATTCCTGTTCACCAGTTCCAATAACTGTAATGCAGTTGGTGACAGAAGCCTCAGTATGTACCACTGATGTACTATATGGGTACCAGACTAAAAATGGTGCCCATTCAGTTCTATAGTAGTTGCTCAGCTGGTGTATATGCCAAAAAGAGTTTCTAGCTTCCAGGGTTTGCTTCCACATTGTGTGGCCCACTGAATATGCACAGTAGTATTTCCTCTGCTGGCCCCGCCCATGAGTTCCTGCTCAGCCCATAGACTTTACATTATGATGTGTGATGGATTTTTAAATCACTTTCCCAGCTCAACGAAAAGATTTATAAACATAAAAGATCCATGGATCAAAAATAGATAGTAGAGATAGAAAGATAGTTGATAATGGAAAAAGTCATAATTGACCTTGTGACCCAGTTTGAGGTGTCCTGTCAACAGTTATACAGACGTCTCTTTTACAACGGTGGTCTACTGGGAAAATGCTTCTTGGGCCCCAGGGGGATTTTTTTGCTACAATACTGCAAGGGACCACTGGGAAAAACTGTCTGCAAGGCTGAGCAATGGAGCTCTATCCAGCTCTTATTATACAACCATGATGTACACCAGAATGGAGAACAGTCGTGGGACATTTTGTGTTCTTTTGTGACATCTCACTGTTCATTAGCTTGTTGGACACCTAGCTGTATGTGTTCACCTTCTATAAAGAGAGACATGCAGTAAATTCAATACAGTCTCATACTGAAATGACAGAATAGGTCTATTTACAATGACTCCAAAAACGACATACGAGTGTATTCAGCACCCTTTATAGGAGGAATGGGGACCAGACCTCATAGGTTGATTGTACCTGCACTCCAGAATGATGATTATGTTTGATGTTGTGACAACGCTGTAGTTAAGGTCTGGTTGGGTTTAGGCACAAAAAGCGCTTGGTTAGGGTTAGGGAAAGATCATCAGTTTAGGTTAAAATGATCACCTAAATGTGGTTTCTACTTCCTTAAAGTTTTGCAACCTTTGTCGCCATAGCAACAACTTTAAAATGTTGGAAACATGACATTCGTGGTTGGAAACATGAAGCAAAGAGTCCGTTTTTTACCATCTAACTTTCTATCTGGCCGTCCCACCATCCCAACTGCTCCTGTTCAGGAGGTCAACTTGAACCTTGGTTCCACCTGGCGTGTTACATCTGCCACATGGTTTTGCTCCATCCTCTGCACGGTGTCATACCCCACCAGGAGCATTTCAGAAGTGGCGCGACTATGATCGAGCCAGCCGCCTTTTCAATTAATTTGCACTTCTAGAAGAATACCTTTAGGCTATTGTAATTACTGCAGCACCAGCACAATTGAACAGCCCAATTTTGACAGCTTTTCGTGATCAACAATTCTTATTTTTGAAAGCACAGGACACCACAAACACACAAACAGCAACAACAGCAGATCAGCATACTAACAATAATGTTTGAAGACCAGAATAAAAAAATATTTTTTTAAAGAATAAGAACCATGGCAGTAATAAATGCAAATAAGAGACAGACATTCCCAAGTAAAAGCAAAAAAGCAAATAACAGTAGGCTGAACAGAAAAGAAAAACAAACAGTAAAACAAAACCATGTAGTGTGTGCAACCACCACATGACTTGGCTCTACTAAGTCATACAATTCTACACTCAAGAGATGCTATACTCTGGTAAGCCATCCAGCATTGAATCAACAGGGAGATTGGGATTAAACCATAGTGTCAGTATGGCCTTTTACACTACTGTAAGGCCTGCCAGCATTAGCCCTATGCTGACTAAAATTGAGAGACAAAGACCAGTCGACATTGAGCAGACAAAGGCAGGGATTAGGCACTACTGTAGATCCTAATAACTCTGACAGCACTGACATAGCACGAGTCCACAAATCTTTGATTAGTGAGCATTCCCAAAGCATATGCATCTGAGCCTGGTAATTGAGTACAGTTAGGACTAGCAAATAGTTTCATTTTAAAGCATTTGATAAGTGTAGCATATGCTCTTGAAGTGTATGATGTGCAAGATATGTAAAAGGTACTGCTTAAGTTGGACCATACTGTTGGGTCTGGAACTAGATATAGTTACAGACCAAGGCATGGTGAATAAATGAAAAAGGAGTTCAGGGGCTGTTGAGGAAGAGCTGCTGAGCTACACGTGCATCGCAGTCGAACGCAAAGTCACACTGGTATCATCATGTAACATTTTCAGTAGTGAGCTATTTATCCACTAGGTAGCAGAGCACTGTGACCAAGCACTGCATCGCTATATTTTCCCTTTTTTTGTTATTGTCTGTCCCACAACTGAACTGCACGTGCCTACTAAACATAAAAAAAAGTGCATAAAAATGATGGTGTTTGTCCCAGTGTGGTGTCATTTTCAACGACATGTATCTGTGATGTGTAACTTACATGTTCTCACAAATTTCCAGGTTACGGGTCATTAAGTTGCCATAGTGGAAAAGCTAATAGAGGCATTACTGTGTTACTGAGAGGAGGCGAGCAACTCATCCGGGTTCAGTGCTTTACCTCCAGAGTGAGTGAGTGAGTGAGTGAGCGAGCGAGTCAGTATGTGACAGAGATAGCGAATGAGTGACTGTGATGCAATGCCATTTCAAAATTAATGTGCAACAAGTCTCCTGATCTGTGTCTCTTGTGTAAATGAATGCGTGTACGTGAGTACGTGTGAGAGCTGGAGAAAGTGTTGCAAGTCCCTGTCAGGGCTGCTCCGGTGTAGGGAGGTGCGGACTTGCTGGGATGGCTGGGTGTCTGCAAGGCCCCGGGGTGTGGCCCCGTCCTCGTCGTTGCAGATTTATGGTCCTCAATAAGCATCTCCACACCGGCTGCCAAGACCCGAGTCAGCGGCTAATTAAAACCTTTCACTGGAATCCCTGTGAAGTCGCAGACCCACCGACACTCAGCCAGCAGCCAGCCCGCATACCTCTGCACACCACAGACACACACACACAAACACACACACAGTTCCTCTCCTCTTCAAGATAAGTACAGACAATATGTTTTAGAAAAGAATTTGGTTGTGTCAGCCCTGTAAGTAATACCCATGTACTGAAATATTACTGAGTCAGCATGAGCGTCATTACAAAATCAGAAGTCCACTGTAGGAAAAAAAAAAAAATGTGGATTTTTCTGCACATGGAATCTATCTTTAACTAGTGGATGGCCGTGTCTCAGTGTAGCACCTGTACGCTGCACAGCTGGTTAGACTGGTTACTTAGACTGCAGCATCATCAGACACTGGGATCTGTGGAACCCTTTGAGCTTTTAACAGACTGAAAGTGTCGTGGTGTGTAGGGAAGCTTGCCATCCACCTCAAGACAAAACCTGCTATTTTGCACCGAAAACACCCAGAAGACTTGTCTGCAACATCTGCACAGTCTCTGCGTGTGTGTGTCTGTCTGTGTGTGTGGTGTGTGTGTGTGAGGGAGAGAAAGAGGCCACAAGGAGAAACAGTTGTATCCTCCAACCACAAAGCCTGGTGAGAGTGCGGATCGTCACTTTACACACACACCACCTCAAGTGTCAGTCCAACCCACCACATGACTGCTACCATACTTCTATGTACATTTCTTGAACACTGATCTGACGCTCGCTCTCTCTCTCGGTTGACATTTGCTCTCCAAACTTCACTGCCGGCTGAGCAAATCTTTGCACTTTTGACACGAATGATCCGTGTTAACACCTTCACTTTAAGGTGAACAGCTTGTACAATACGTCCCAAAGGTCAGCTGTTAAAGGGATATGTAAAGTCTTTTGATAGACTGTTAACATTGGTAAATTTTAAAGAAAAAATATTGATCATTCATATGAAATATTATTTGTGGTTACGTGTTTGGAGACAATGTCAGGGGACTAGCAGTTGGACCACCGTAAGGACTCGCCTGGTTGAATCGTCAGTACAAAAGATCAACAGCGGTGTCGGTAAATATCGTCTTTTGGGTAAAAGTCAAAGACACAAGCCTGTGGACGTAAAACATATCTGAGATGAGAGAAGTTAAAACCACAACTCCCAAGGAGCATTTTGGTCAGAAACAAACAATCACAGAGCTCAGAATTATGTTGCATGCACCACTAATGACAAGCAGAAGCTAAACATTAAACTTTGCAGAATCCTAATATGAGAATCAGCAGTTTAAATAACCTCAATGCTCAATGATTTTGATCAATTTAGCAGCTGTAACATGTTTTGTTCCCAATTGAAGCATTCTGAAGTCACTACAGCTCTGATTTGAGCATTTGACTAATTTCCTTTGCATAGCATGCCAATGGGGTTCATGGGTATTTTACTGTTAAGAGGAATTTGCCACACCAAACTGAATGAAAAAAAAAAAATCTCACATACAAGATTGAAATAAGAACTGAAGAATTAGAAATGATGGGAATAACAAACACCTATATGTGTCCTGTCTTTTGATGTTGAGGAACATTGTCAATACCATTAAAAGAAAACTTTAAATAGGAATTTACTGTGGGAAAAAATACTTATTGAACCACTGGGTTATCAACTTCACAACTCTGTTTCAGGTAGTTAATGCCAACAATCCCCACAATGCCTTCCAACAGCCTCCAGAGTAAGAACAGGAACGTTTTGCATTCAGCATCAGAATATTTCTTTGATGATAAAGAGTCAAGAGTATAAGCCTATAAAAATAAAAAAACGTCTGCAGCCCGCTTTCAAATTTCAGGTCAATTGTGTAGAAATCCAGCAAACATGGCACTGTATTTTGTTTCCATCTGCAATGACCAACTCATTACCATTTGTTCCTCTGAGTGGTCTCTTTTCCAGTGGCCAGAATTTTTGAGCCATCCATCATGCTAGAATGACATGAGTTTCTTGTTTCCCATCAACCGTCAACATTGGTTTCTTTTAACCATGACCATTCTTCCCCTACCTGTAACCGAGTTGTTATTAGTGTCACAATGCGCAAAGACAAAGTGGCCCTAACCTTAACAAAGTAGTATGCTTAACCCCAAACATTACCTTTCCTTAAACCTTAGCGAGTTTTTTTGTGCCTAACCATAACCAAACCTCAACCAGAGCATCGTCAAATCATAAAACAGCTTTGTCGTCCTGATGAAAGGGGCATCAGATGAGAAAGCAGTTCTTTGTGTTGTACTGGAGTGCATGGACCAAAGACGAATTCTGTCAATTTGGATGACTTGTTGAGAAGTTTAGGTGAAATGCAGAAATACATGTCAGTCATTGCCCAATAGAGAGAGTCTTTCCATGGCAGAAGATGCTAAACTTGTGACTGTATTGCATCCTGGTTTTAGGTAAAGTAATGTATATCTCTGCATCGAAATATAACAAAGTGGTGAGTGTGGAGAGAAACCCTTTACTTTTACAGCTGATGTTTTCTGCCATCAAACTCAATTGCGGCTCCTGGACATACTCGGCTGTAACATCACTTAGTTTGAATTTGGCCAGTTATCAACATGAAGAAGAAGAAGATACATTGTAAAAGGAGGTTAATGACACAATTTTTCTCAATTCGTCAGAAACCCCAAAGCTGAACACGCCACTTACCCCAACCGTACAGACCTACCGGAGTAGTGTAATACTGTGTTGTGGATAGAAATCTAACTGTATCGGACTAGATAATAATAGATTTTAAAAGCTGGATGATAAGAAGTGAAGCTCAGAGTGCCCTGCCTTGTGGATGAGCAACCTGGCCTTATCCAGAGATTTCTCCAGATGACAGGGTGTGGTTTCGACAGCTTCCCTTTGTTTCCACAGATCTCTTTGAATCCAGCGATGAATCTTAGCTCAGATGTGCTTTCTTGATTCCTTAAGACAGGATTAAAGATGAAGGAAGATATCTTTTACCCGTTTCTCTTTTCTCCTCCTCTCTCCTGACAAGCAGCGAGAAACAAACGACACAATAAAGGAGAGTGAATGAATTATGAAAAAAAGAGCAACGTCTCTGCTTTAGATGCAAGCAACATAACTGCAAATCAGAGAGGAGATGAGGAAAGGATGTCAGGATTCATGGGAGGAGGATGTGTGTGAGTTTGTGTGTCTACGGTTGCCCATTGTCTTTGTATGTGGGCTGCTGACTGTCACCGGTACAAATACAGTCAGTGTTCAGATCATGGCCTTTCGCAGACTGACACGAGTAAAAATGAAAAGGTTCAACTCTGAATCTAGAAATGAGGAAAAAAGAAAATATCACAAAAACAAAACACAGGCCAAGTGTTTTATCAGTTTCATATGCGGTAAGTCCAGGAAACCTGAAGGCACTTTTAAAGTGGCAGAAATAGAAAAGAAACTGTTCGTCACGCACTCTCAGTCAGAGCCAGGAGGAAAGGTACATTAAGAGCTTTTACAGTATTTTGTTGGGTATAATGGTTCAAACCACAGAGCAGTTTTAGTCTCACATGTAGATAATAAAAAATGATGGATTACACCTGTTAATTAATACACTGGAAGTGCCATCACACAATAAAGTCACCAGCATATACAAACAGCTATTGCAATGCCAAAAGTTAATGCCATGAAAAATAAATGACAAATTATATCATCATCATCATCCCAAGCATCAAATTTGAAAATCCAAAAGATTTCCTCTTTTGACTCTTTTTCAGAGTTCACCAACTCCGATGGACTTTTATACTTTTATGATGATTATAAATGACAAGGGTTAGTGCATTCATAAAGCAGCATTTTTTGAGTATTAATGGGAAATTCCAGTATTTTTCAACCTGAACCCCATTTTCCCATCATTTTAGGTCTAAGTGACTAAATGGGGACAAAATTCTTTGAAACTGGTCCAGTGTTGAATGAGAAACGGGCTGCAGTGAAATCATTGGGGGGCAATTACATCCACTAAAAGTACTTGTTTTTGCCACTGACAGGCTCAGATTGTTATTATAATAGTCTGACAATGAAAGTGAACACAGGAACTAGCCGCCTGTAGCAGCATTATGGCTAACTGTACAGAGATCTATACCTGGGGCGGCTTAAAAACTAACCAAACCACCCCCATATTCATCCACGCACACTGGTTTGTTTACATGTATGACTGCTGACTTTCACTGCAGTTAGACTGAAAAAAACCCAACAAGTAAGTGCAATGACAGATTATCCCGTGGACTATTATCGTCCAGGATTTAATGAAGAATGACACAGAAGCAACAGGACAGTCAGTAAAGACAACATCCAGTGATGGTTACTGCTGGTGTTCCTGCAGTCACTGCTCTTCTAACGAGTGAAGAGGGAAAACTTCAGTCAGACCTGTTACTGCCAGACTTGGAAAGTCTATAAGTGTCCACGGATAAGTAATCACCACAAATGGATTTATTAATATTATATAATATCAATCTGAGCCTGTCAGTGGCAAAAACAAGCACTTTTAGTGGACATACTTTGACGGGCACAATTGCCCCCAAGGATTACATTGCAGCCCGTTTTGCAGCTGCTGGCTCAAGCGCTCTCACTCAGTACTGGACCAATTTCAAAAAGTTTTGTCCCCATTAGTCACTTAGACCTAAAATGATGAGAAAATAGGGTCCAGGTTGAAAAATACCAGAATTCCTCTTAAACACTATTTTGGAAAGCATGACTACTAATTTTAAATGTGTATAAATACAGGAAATAGCTTCTTTTTTATATACTTTATTGTGTCCTCTCCACTTAAAACCACATTTCTCACATTTAAGGACACATACATCAACATAAATAATTATCTGCACACATGCAGTCTACCACCTAACTTGTCCTTGCAAATGGTTTTCCATTGGAAGAGACATCTGGAGGGAAAAAAAAAAAACAAACTCAAATAAAAACAAAGATTCTCAATGTAGTCTTTTGAGGACAGAAGGACTAGAACGTGATAATGACTGCTTGAAAGAACTACTACAAACAACTACTTTCAAATTTGAATGTATTATGTTTTATGATATTTTCAAATGATTGTGAGAACAGGTTTTTTTTTTTTTGTCTTGTTTTTGTATTTGTTAGTCATTTCCATTGTTCGATGGAGCAATAATCACTTCCAGTGTGTTGTACCAGGTGTACTCTGCTTAAGGGCAGCTGAAAAAACATCAAATTAGTGTCAAAATGTTCCTCAGTCCTGACGGGAGAAATGGATGGTTGCACTGGTATTTTAAGAGGGAAATAATAAAACACATCATCACCTTTCCTTCTCCAGTTTGACCATGAACATAATATGTCATTCTTTTTCATTAAATAGATGAGATGTTGAGATGATGCAATGCAGGAAATGATAACATTTTGTATTACTTAACTTTCCCAAATCTTCTTCCAAGGCTGTAAATGTGCGCTAACTCTATTTTAGTAATAGCTACTTTCTGCTCAAACAGACAAAAAAGGTGCTCTGTGTTTCTCCTGTGGGTTTGTCAGTAGCCGTGTTATGCTTCTGCTTTTTTACAACCAAAATCCACAATGGGTTCTCTCTCCTGTCCGCTCCAAAATGTGTGAGTATACAAGCACAAAACAAGTCAAAATGTCTCCCCTTTAGTTGAAATTCTCCCTCATTTGTTTCTTCTACGCTGCTGAGCTCTCTCTCCACTCTCACAGCTTGCAGGGTGGGATTGAGGTTAAATTTTGTCAGTACAAAGTCATTTAGCCAAGAGGCACATGCTAAAAGATTTATGGGGAGAAGCAGTGCCAGGGGTGAGCTTCTCAATTTCCTCCAAACAGCATCTTTCTGGAGAGAAAAAAGCTTCTTCTCTGCAGCGTGTTTACATGCAAACAGTGTCAGGGAGCTCTGAAATGTTAGTTAGAGCAAAGCCTAACATTTAGATGGAGGGTGACACCCACCAGGCATATGAACAATATAAAGCTACATGTGCTGCCTGTGCTGGGTTATTTGTTCAGGAAAAAAGGGGGAAGAATGCAGTTTAATGGCAAAAAAAAAAAAAAGGATTTTAGGAAAACAAAAACCTTGAATAAAAAGATTTATTTTTCAACTAACATATAGATGCGCTCTGTAAATGATCTCAAATAAATATATAATATATAACACTTCTGCGTTAATCAATACAGCTGTCTACGCAGCCTGAGTATCAGCTCACACATGCTATACATGCCAAACTGAGACCTCACGCATATTTTTTAGGCTTCAAATCTATTTTCCTCTGTTTTATGCACATAACTGCAGTCATTGTGTTTTGGGTTCTGAGAGCTCCCAAAGTACAGGCGACCTATGCTCAGCACTGTGCCTGAACCAGAGCAGTGCCAGACAATTATAAGCAAGGGGGCACAGGACTGCCACAGGTGGGATCTCCATTTTTCACGTCTGTCCGTATCAAGTTGATCACTGTAAGTGGATGATTGTTATAACCAAATTTGATTTATTTTTTCTTTATTTCTCATGCAGAATACCACTTAAGTAGCATTTATATATTTTCACATGTCATGAAATGGGCAGCTTCACTATTTACTGAATTTTATTGACTGTCTCAAAATACAGAACAGCTGTTTAAATGCTTGTTTTGCTGCTGCATCTCTTTGGCTCGTTTTTGGCAGTTTGTCATAAGTTTCAAGGAAACAACGTTTTTCATTAAGAGAAAATGGCTTTCTTTTTTTCCCCCATCATGTGCATGATTTCAAGAAACCGCAATCACGGCACATCACGGCAGGCCGGGATAAATAACACTGGCTAACCTGCGGCTACTTTTCTTACACAAGGCGGAGTCTTCTGGGCTTTGGAAAGGTTGATTGTCGTTGTGATCCGGAGTGTCAGTCAGTTCTCTTTCAAAAGACAAAAGCGTCAAGCTGTTCAGGTGTCCAGTCAACATGGATCTGAGGCGTGTCTGGATCTGTTGTTACACCGTATTTGGTGACTGAATGGGTCCTTTAGAGCAAACAAACGTCTCATGACCATCCTGCTGCAGCTCTACTTTTAGGCACAGCCTGGTCCAGATATGCTTCATCCTCTGGATGTGCTTTTTTTTTTTTTTTTAAGTGTCTCAAAGATAGCTGTTTAGCGGTAGTTTCCAACTTTCATGTAGCTGCTAGATGCATGAAACTGTGCTGTGACAACATGTAGCCTAAGTTCAGTAACATACAGTAAGAAGGAAGTTTTTATGAATCTGATAGGGTGGTCAAGCTGTCAATCTGCTGACTGACAGACTGACAGCTTGCCCTCCCAACTGGACAGCCTTCCCCACCCTCCCCCTTTGCCACTGGCTATGACCTGAATGTGTGCTGTTCACACTATGCTTTCAGTGTAGACACTGTGTACAAGCCAGACAGCAGCCTGAAACCCAACACAAAGAGAGCCATGGATTTTCAACCAAAACCAACATTAACTAAAGTAAAGTAATAGTCAATAGAAGTGAAACCAGAATATCTGGCTTCTGCTCCACAAGTAAAAATAAAAAGAGCTTATTCAAGCTTTTTTTTTAAGCTTATTTCCTTTATCATCATGACTTCACAATAAAAGACCAACACCAAACATCCACTGGGTGAAACTGCACTTTAACATCAGTATGCAAGCTATATAGCTAATTAGTTTATATGTTAACATCAGTCAATTTAGATGCTAAATGTTGTGGTTGTGATTGTTTAAAACCAACAACAAAACACTGTCTGTCTCGGGCTTAATTGATAGTTTCGGTGTCCACGAGGCTGCGAGGGTCTGCAAGTTTAAAACGTGTCATCTGTCGGTATCCACATGGGTACATGCCGACTGTTCACACTGACAAACGTGTGAACATGTCCGTATAGGCAGACACTGAGTGCACTGCAAACAAGACTGTGTGCAAGTCAGTTTTTTTTTGGACTCTATCCACCTCTTTGTTTAAGCGACAGTTAGCAGCACTAAGTCTTTTACATTATGTGTCATGACAGCTCAGCTAAAGCAAGCCCACCCACTCAGAGGAGTGAAGATCAAAAGAGCATTTCTGATCTATTGGACCTTTTTTTTTTTCTTTTCTTCCTTTCAATAATAAAAACATTAACAATGCATTTAAAAAAAAAAATCACTCTGACTGCAATAGAGGATGACTGTGGTTTCAGTTGGACTCTAAATGATCCTCTCTCTTTGAACGCTGTTTGAACAGTTCAGGTTATCAAAATGAACACATTCAAAGTACTGAAAAGCAGGATATTAACAATATCATCTTGTGAGCTTTTTTTTTTTTATAAATAATGTGTATGGTTTTCATAAAACATTAAGCAGCTCATTCATTCCGCTGCCTTTGTTTATCAAGTGTTCCCTCACTATTATTTGTCCTGTGATTGGACTAAAACACACTCTTATTGTGCACGCTTATCACCTCTCCATCTAGACCGAGTGGAACAACAGATCCAGAAGGACAAAAGTGAGAGACAGTGACACTGGGAAAGGGGGACAGGGAAGCAGAGGTCGCACGGCGCCTAACTTAGTCGTGTGTTTGTGTACATGCACAGGAAGCCGTGTTGATGTTCTCCCTGTGACATGTTGTTTATCACAATGCAGAAATCTTATTATATATTTAAAGGACCTTTGAAATGATTATGAGCTTTTGGCCCTCCGAGCCTCCAAAGTAGAAGAAAACAAAAAGAAGGGAGCAAGAGAGCATAAGGCAGAACAGGGAGAGAGAGAGGGAAGGAGAACGGAGAGAGGGAGGGGGGGGTGAAAACGTCTCCAGAGCAAAACAAAAGGAGAACAAACAAATGCATCCCTTTTAGAGAAACAAGATAATAGAAGAGGAAGGAGAAGAAGCAGGAATAGGAGGTGGAGAAGGAGGAGGGGGGGGGCTATCTTTGTTGTCGCTGGCTGTTGTCGGCACATACCGTCACTTTTTGCTTCCTCCTTCTTTTTTTGTTATTTTTTCATAGACACAAAATTTGAGACTCAAAAGCGCCATTTGAAGTCGGAGAAAAACACACAGAGTTAAAGAGCGGGCTGAGCTCGGCGGAAGGTGGCGATGGCGGCGGCGGCGGCGGCGGGGGAAACATTTGAAGTCTTCGGCTCTGCGAGATGCATCCAGGGTCTATGTGCTTAGCAAAAATAATGAATTATACACAAACACGGAGGAGAGAGAGAGAGAGAGAGAGAGATGGGGTGGGATGTGATCAGAGAGCGGGAGTGGAGGAGTTGAAACCAGGTGGATGTGGATGATCAGGCCCGGTTAAAGGAGGCGGATTACGGTGCGGTGATGTTCCAGCAGATCACAACATCAGGCAGCAGGAGTGTCACAGAGTCAACACGCACTATCACCCACTTTCACACCTTCATCCATAAACACTGTAAACTCCTCCTGAGTTCAGTCCATTTAATACTTGGCTCCTTATTCTGGGTATTTTGTTGGAAAACTGAATTAATTTATGAACACTTTATTTTGACATTTATTTTCTCAAATTTGAACTGATTTTTTTTCTAAATATTTATGTTGGGTTTTTTTTTTCTCTTTGTCTTATCATCAACTTAAGACCAAAATAAATCTGCCAATTCGGTGAATATTTGTGGATATTTTAGATTTCCTTTTTTTATTATAAAATAACATATTTGAATCTTAATTTATTATGATAATAATAATTTGCATGTTTTCAGATTTTCACATATAAAATGTCCAAAACCACGTATGGCTGTGAAGGCAGGGCCGTAGCCAGGATACTAAGAGCTTCACTCTTTCCAGGAAACTTCCTTAGATATTATAGACCTGTGGAATACAATACTTTTATTACAGTACTTTTTTTTTTTTCCTAGGATGAAAGCCTAAATGCAGTTTCAAAGACCTGTCTATGCTGCAAGGAATAACACTACTGAATCCAAGTGAAAATATCTGAGTGTAAAAAAAAAAAAAAAATGTTCACACAGTTAATGTTTTAACTGTACAATGTCAGCTCTTCCCAGGTTGCTGAAACTCCCAAATCTCCAGAAAAAAGAAATACATGACTTCAGTGTCTCAAGCGGCTACTGCCCTGACTGGAGGAAGCGTTACTTTAGATCTGACACATCACACACAAGAAAATGTATTATTCAAATGTATGTAGTTCTTTTTTTTTTTTGCACTTTTCATGTTTCATGATTCTCTTTTTTTAGTTGTAGTTTTTTTTTTTTTTTTTAGGGGTGGGGTACATCTAAGGGAATCTATTCCCACATTCAACACAAGTGAAATATCATTATATACATTTCATATATGAAATCTGATAATCACTTGTCTTTTTTTCCCCACATTTATGTTATATATTTATTCTGCATCCCAGCATGGCTATGGACTAATAAAGATGATTTTTTTTTTAAATCTTCGTTATAAGAAGATATATCATTATGCTTCAAAACAGTGACAACACCTATAATTGTACTTTCTATGTTTCAGTGCAAATCCTGAAAGTCATCTGTGAATCTGCTCAGAATTATAATACCAGTGAGTTATAACATAACAGAGACACTAATTCAATCTTTTTTTTTTCCTGAACTTTTTGCGCAAATTTGTTCATTGCACATCAGCAACACTTGCTAAGTCCTGTCTGTCTCTAGGAAGTTGAAGGAGGGGGAGGCTTCGTCTTCCATCTTCTTCTTCTCTCTCTCTCTCTTTTTTTTTTTTCCCTCTCTCTTTCCTTCGGTGGCTGAACACAATAGCTCTCCGCCCGGCCCTGCCAATCCCACAATGCCTGGCGGTGGGTCTGGCAATAATTCAGGGCAGGACTAAACAGCTGGCTGCCTGACAGGAGAGCTGCCAAGAGTTGGCAACGAGCGGCAGGCTGCTAACCCTTTCACATTTTTAATTAGACCCACACAGCCATGTCTTTGAGCCATCGTAAATATACTGATGACATGCAGAGCATCATTTGTTCAGAAATATTTGCTTACAAAATACTTTCTGTGGCTTTTTTTTTTTTTTTTTTGCATCAAGCTTGCAAGAATATCTTCCAGTGTGGGAGTCAAAAGAGAGATAGCAGCCAAAGAGGAGAAGGGTTTTTTTTTTTTTTTTTTAAAGATGATGAAAGATTGCAGAGGAATTGGACTAAAGTGACAAACACAATAGGACCTGACTTTAAGGTTACTTTCCATTATCAGTTTGCTGGTTTCTTCCTTTATAATATTTAAGGTCGGGAAGGATTGCTTCATCTCTTTTTCAGCCAAATGTCTTAATTCATTGTCACCATCTACTGTTCCTTCACCTGCATGGCTCTCAAAAAAAAAAGCTTATTAAGTCTCTCACCATCCCATAGAAGCACCGACATATTGTACATCATCGCATCATTACAACATAAGACTTCTCCTGACCTGTAGAGGGGATGTCGAACAGACTTACATGTACAGTATGAAGCCTGTCCAGCTCTGCAGGCAGTGGGCACAGGGTACCACGGGGGCTAGGGGTATGAAGGAAGCCCAGGAACAATAGGAAGAGTGTTTACCGGAGCGAGGGCACCATGTGCAGGAGGGATTACCACAGCATTATGACTGCAAGACGCCTCGCCATCTGGACACACAGCGGAGAAATGGCAGAGTATAATGAGTTTGCAGAAAATGGGGGCTGATGAAAAGGACAAAATGTGGGATGCATGCTTTTGTCTGTCTCAAAGATGGAACAGGTGAGGTATACATGTGTGTGTTTGATGCATTAGCGGTGAACGCATTTGCAGTCCTTGAGCCCTCACCGCAAAACGACAACAGTATACGCATTTATTTCTCTTCTAATTTATGCCTGAAGATGGTCATCTGCTCAGCCTACACTCACACAGGGCAAGATATCTCAGCAATCACATAGCATAACATGACTAGATTGTCAGAAATTATTTTATAGGCATCCATAGTCCCTAAAGGATTATTCCTAATGATTAAAAACTGATTTCCATTCAGCTTGCTGTCAGTGCTCACTTCCCACTGGTGATCCTTTATGTCATTTATGACCTTCTGACCTTTCCTAATCTATCAATTACCTCTGCTCGTATGTAAAAAAAAGTGTACAAAATTGAGAGATTGGATTTAGGGTGTTTGACAGGTGACACATTGAATGGCAGAGTATAACTCCCCTTTCTTTTATTTGAGCAAAACTTTTGAGCAGTGTTCACAGTGTACACAGCCAGTGTTTAGTTTGTCCTGTAGAAACATGGCAGTGCAACATGGTGGGCTCCATGGAAGGAGACTCCCTCCCCAGATAAAAAGGGTTCATTCTAAGCTAACAAAAACACAACAATTCTGATTTTCAGGTCATTATACAATAATTAAAACATACTTTTTGTCAAGAATTGGCAGAAGCAGGACCCAGGCGCAGAGGCGTCGTGAGATGCGAAAAAGTCCTTTATTTTGGACAACAAAACAGCCAAGACAAAACTATGACAAGACAGGTAACAAAGCAAATGAACCGTCAAGGACAGAACTGAAAACCAGGGATTAAATACACGGACAGAACTGATGAGGGAATGGGGAACAGGTGAGGGCAACAGGTGGAAACACTTGGGGTAATCAGACAAACACATGAGGAAGGGCAAGTGACCAGAGACAAGGAGGAATAATCTTCAAAATAAAACAGGAAGTGACGAGACAAAACATGGAGACAGGACAAAAAACCCCAACTAAACTTCACCACGACGTGACACTTATGAATATAATATTCCAGTTCTGCCAAGTACATTCTGTTAGATGCTGCTAACTTCTGCACACTGCACCTTTAATTTTGATAAGATTACGGAAAGAGACAACTGAGAAAGTGCAGATGGATTATGACCAGATTACTAAATGCCACGTGACAGCAGCCTACCTGGGATCTACAATCTATCCTATATACCTCTAAGCTGCAGCATCAGGTTCAGAATTCTGAGAAACCAATTTGCAACCCAAAGAAACACTCTGAAACCACATTGGTGTCACTTGAAGACAGAAGTAAACGAGAAGACCTAAGTCTGATCAACTAAAACACCACCACCACCACCAAATGGTTCCCATCCCTCGCAGTCCCTTGCTTGTAAAATCCTCTGGATCTCATGCAGACTTATCACATCAGGCCTTCACCAACACTTTATTCCATTATTAAGTATCTTTAAAAGTAATGCCAGATTTCCATTAAATTGGCTGTAGATACTCATGGTCCCCAGATTGTTAGACCTTCTGACCTTTCATCTTGTGTCATCACCAGGCCAAATGCATCTAGTTCTACACAATGAATATTAAAACCTTATAATCAAGTTTCCATTTGAATTGATTAAGCACATTCATGCCGTCCAGAGGATAAACCATCTCTTTTAGCTTCTCTATAGCACCATACTCAGGAAAAACATCCCCATATGTGGTTTGCTTTACCTCAGCACTTTCATATAGTGGGTTGTATTGCACATCGCAGCCTCTTGTGTCTGCTAGTGAAGGTTCTGACTGAATCTTGCTGTATTCACTTGTGGTACTAAAGCTCAAGTGGCTATTACTGCTCATATATTCCGAAAAATGACCAAATCACTTTTATTTCCAGGACTTTATAGCTACGTTCACTGTTATTTTGCCACTTGAGTGCACCAAAACAAGATGAGATTCAACATCTGACATATTATAATTTCATAAAGTCGTTGCGGTGAACGTTAGCAAATAATTATCTATTTACAAATCCAGCTGTAGGAGTCAGTTTTCTGGCTATTTGACAAATAAAAATGAAAATATTCATGCTTCTTTGATCTCTTGTTTTGGTCTCCACCAAGAAAGAGAAAACAGCTTAGCTACTAGCTGTTCCACTTTTTTCACTAGCTTCCTATTGCTGTTGAGAAAGAGGTTGTCGAGAGCTATATTTGAAGGACAACTAAAACAACGATCCAAAATAGACTTAAAGGCTCAGTATAGCTGAGGGGAACTGCAGAGTCGGGTAATAATTTTAATTTTTTGTGGCTTTTTTTTACAGATCAAACTCTTGCTATGTGTCCTACACTTTCTATAAAAGTTTGGAGGAAAACATTGAGTTGAGGAGGAGGATGACTCCACAGCCACTAATAACATCTGAGAAACTTAAGCAACACTTTCTAATATATATATTTATACATATATAGTTTAGTGCAGCATGCAGTAAAGTGTCATGCATACTCACCTAAACCACGTTAATTAACATCGAAAGTTGATGTCCTAGACAAGATTTCCCAATTAGGGAGCTCAGTGAAATGTCAGGGCTCAGAGAAGAGCTGCCATTGGACAGTCACACTTATACCCCAATCCTCTAAAGTCTAATTGGGACAAAATCTGGTCAAGGTAGTGTTGCAGTCTGTGTATCTACCATAATGACAATTTTGTGCTGTTGCTTAAATTTCTCAGTGTTGAAGATGATATATTTAAGTGTGTTGTTTTATAGTATTTAACAGATCTATCCTCCTATGGCCTTGTACTCTCTTTCTTCCTGTCTAAGTATTGATTTCAGCTGATCTGAAAGAAAGCCTCACACAAAACACGCTGGACCCATTACAAAATCTGTCCTCTTTCTCTTTCTCTTTCTCTTTCACACTCACACACACACACACACACATTGACTCGCTTCCTGTAAGCTGTAGGATGCCACTAGCCTCAGATGGAGAGAGGCAAGCCTGGATGAAATATAACCCATCTGGAACTTGACCGCTGTAGGAAGGAGGTGACCCCTGGACCACAGAATGTGTGAATGTGTGTGTGTGTGTCTTGTGACAGGGCCAAGGGTCTTGGCATGCCAGTGCAGCAAGTGTCACATGGAGGCAGTATGGGCTGGTGAATGGTCACATCCAGCTGGGATCACATCTGGACTCCAGGGAAAGGGACAAAGGCTGAACTCAGAGGACTTCTGGCCAGCTCTAAAAAGACAGTACTTACTGTACTGGGTCAAAAATAGGATGCGATGTAAGACAAATGCGGTGGTCTCCAAACCATGTTCCATTCAGAGTCAAGGGTCTGTAGGTTTTCACTCCAACATGACTCTCCATCGGCTCGTTTCTCCATTAGTTCCTTCTCTGTGGTTAAAGATGTGTTAAATTGTGAAATCAGCTGTTGTACATGTCAGCTGGCTATCTAAATTTTGCAAAGGTATTGTAGTGATCAGCTATTTCATGGATAATTTTGGTTTATTGCAAGTTTACAGACCAACTTTGTTATTCAGACTCTTGGAGTCTGAAGAGGAACATACGAGTGTCTGCCATCCAAATCCAATCCAATATTCATTTTTGTTTATTTCTTCCCTTACATTACAGATACTGGTGCTTTAGTAACAGTTCATTAAAATGCAGTAAAGTAAGTTAAGCTACTTAAATCAGTTTGACAGCAAAACATCTCTGCTTTACGAAAATAGAACCTGCATCTCAGGCTTTCTTTGGTTCTCTTTGGTTTCCTATAATAATTTGCATAGTGAGTGGTAGTATTCAGTATAATATTTGTGCAGAGTGTCAGTGTCCATCTGCTGTGGCAGGAAGTTTTGGAGAAGAGTCAGACATCCTCTCCTCATCTACATTGTGTACAAAATACCGAAGTTCAGGGGCAGTTTTTGAATCAACAGCAGAAACTGTTCTGATTCACATGCAAAATGTTACTGAAAGAGATACAATATGACTGAAAAACACAGAGCTGGTGACATCACATAGAGTTGTCTAAATAAATATTTTCAACCTTGAGTTTGGGTTTATTTGGTTTTACAGCTCACTACCATGAAAGTATGAAAGGCTTACACTCTTGTCAGTCAGGAAGCAAAGGAAAATTTGCTGGTCCTTGCAAAAGAGGACTGTTGGAAGCTTGGTGGCCACTTGTGGGTTGTGCTGTGGCTACCATCAGTCTTAATTTGTGGCAAAATAGATAGAAAGAGGAAAGCTCTATTGGCACCGCTTCTCCAATGTTATGCACACCAGGGTTACATAACACTGGATTTGTAAAAGCTTATACATTTCAGATACTCCAGTTCTCTGTGTTCTCCCAAACATCAGCATTACCAATATAGTTTGGTGTTTGGTGTGCGCAACAGGTGTCAACTGAAGTGTGCAAAATGAGGAGACTTCAATACAACAATATCTACAATAATTTAGATTTTAATACAGTTAGCTTTTTTGGGACCCAGCATCTAGCAGCCTTTAGTAGCACTGCATCTTAGGGTGCTTGCACATAGGCCTCAGCTTTCTATTGTATTGGGCTAAAAGCTAAAGTATGCCCTATTTCAGTGGTCTGGTTGGTTGAATCTGTGTCTCATGTCAAAATGAGGTAATGGGAAAGTTCCTTTTCCAATCAAAATAAATATATGCATAAACACACAATTCATTTTTAGGTCCTGAGAACAGCAAAGAATTGGTTGTGTCCTTTGAATTTGTGCAAAATAAGGTAATTTTTGGAGTAGCCCTTGTAAAGGGATATGCCTTTGTAATCCATTATGATGAATTAGGGAAAACGGTGTCACAGTAATGACCACATTGTTGCACCATAGATAGAGACATACAACTTAACCCCACTTGGCTGTTTTAGTGTGACCACAGTAGAGGTATTCATGTTCATGTTACATTCCTTGTAACTGAGACTGGACCCAGGACACAACTGGGGCAGGATCAAAATGATATTTAGTCTAATTAAGTTGGGTTGGGTCCAGCTGTACTGCTGCAGGCTTCATGTCTCTGGGCCAATATTTTGAACCTGAACCTGCATGTACGTCAAGCGGTGAACTGCCTTTTGAGTCATCCTCGGGTCTATCTCTATTTTATTATTATTATTTTTTAATTGGTGTAATAAAATATAACAAAAACATAGCAACATACTACAAGACAGTTGGACTATGTCAGAACATCCTCGGGTCTATTCACATTTGAATCTGTACTTGAGTTTCTTTTTGATCAGATCTCTCTCTTTTTTTTAAAACGAACTCATGCATGTTAGGCCTGGGTAGGTTTTCCACATTTTTGTTTAAGAAAGGGTTAAAAAAAATCTGTACTTACAGTAAATATAAAAGTAATGATTTGCTATAAATGCTACTTAAATTACACATTAGCTCTTATGTGCACAACGCAGTCTTAATAAATACACACACACATTTCAGAGTGTGTTAGGCATGACAGGCCAGAGTGTAGATCTCTAAACCGAGTTGGAGCGACAAAGTCAAACTGTATCATCTTGCCTCAGAGGGATGTGCGGCTCTCTTTGATCCAGACCCAGTATAACTAACAAGGGTTTGATTGACACATCCCGGTGCATTGCCGAGGTAGTCTATAATGTCAATGACAACTGTCCCTCTGAGGCCCTTTTGTGTGCATTTAGGGTTTTGTGCCCCCTCCCCCTGCTATTTCCAGCCACACCTCCCTGCAGATCTGTTCAGATAAGGAGGGCTGGTTGTAGGGCTGCCGCGGCCTGACTCGAACAGGCCTGTGAGGCCTTTGGCATCAGGCCCAGATGGAGAGAGAAACCACTGGAGGCCCCGTGGAGGAGCTTTGGGGAGGGATAGATGATGGGGGGAGGAGGGAGGGAGGGTTGGATGATGGAGGCTGAGATCAGACAGGCCTGAGGCAGGTGTTAAAATACTCGCCCTGGCTCTTTTGGTGGCGATTGCTTCACAAAAACACCCGTCAGTTTGCAGTCAGTTTCTATGTGAATCATACACACTGGCCTTGTTTCTATCAGCCAGGGACAAGTTCTCATGACCAAGCGGTGGTGTTAACGTGTCAAACCCAAAAGCAGGTTATTGACATACCAGATCTTGTGAAATACTCCACATAGAACACACAAACAGTGACAGACATAAAGGTAGAAATACGTCCACTAAGCAGTGTCTCATCTGTCCCAAACTGGTTTGGTAATAAGCTGGAGCCAAGGTGCAGTGTTCAGGCTTGCACAGAATCCTCACAGGGACTATTTTCATTTAATGTGATATAAAATCATATGCACACTGAGACTGATTTCACAGGGAAGTGTTGTTTTACTACTTACAACAGGGATTTAGGTCAGACCGCAGAGCCACTTTAAATAAGACTCGGACCACAGTCGCCTACTTTCTTATACACTTATACACTGAAAGGATTATAGCGCCTTTAAGGAAAGCTCTGATAGTTGCGGGGTTGAACACTCGTCCTTTCAAGTTGGACATGTCAGCTGCGCTTCTAAATTTAGCATAGGTATTGTATTTATCAGTCATTTCATTGCTAATTCTGTTTTATTAAAAGTTTAAAGACCAACTTGGTTCAACTTCATGGAAGGTCTACTGAATGGCCTTACCAGGCGCTGGCCCAAGGGTCAAAGCCTCTATTTGAATAGACTCTCTACACTTCCTGTTGAAGAGTCACAGAGCTCAGTTCAGTTAAAATTAGAAGTGTACTGATCATATTGCCGACAGCAGCAACTGAGAGTTCTGATTCACATGCACAGTTTTACTGAAAGAGACACAAAATGACTGAAAAACGACTAGAAATGATGCAGCTGTCTTTCAGTCTGGAGATCTTGTTGTGTATGTACGAGGCCTGTCTCGTAATCTGTCTATGCCCACTGCACTGTGTGTAGTTGTGCACACACATTGTACCTGTGCAACAAGGGATTATTACCAATATTTTGGGCGCGTTCTCAGATCTCAACAATTCATTTGGTGAGTAACTGATAGAGATGATGTCCAAAACTACAAAAAATAAGACCCAAGTTGCCTAAACCTTACTGTCCTATAAGTAGAGAGACTCTGACACTTTAATAAAAGCAGTTGTGTTTTCCCTCTAAATTAACTACCTGCCATTCATCTGCACCCATATAGCTTAACACTCCACCCTGCTATCCTCCAATGACATGACAACAGCTACCGTTGCCATAACATAAGAGTAACATAAGAGTGGAAAAATGAAGTAGATGGAGTGAGGAGTTGATACCTCCAACTACATTAAGCTCATTAAGGAAAAGCGACCTATTCTATCAACTCCACTCTAAGCTTCATTTGGCTCTTGATGCTACACTGGGAGGTATTGATCCACCAGTGCTCCCAGTATTAAACAGCAGCGTCAGAGTAGTCAGAATGCCTCTGCTAAGCTCAGGGGGGGTTGCAGACAGGAGGTGACCATCAGGTGACCTCAGGGATCATTTCTGCTGTTCCCTGTCAGCTGTCAATCATATCATGAAACATCAAGGAAGATGAGGCCTGCAGGGCCCTGACTGCCCACTATTTCATTTTTAGGAAAGATTATATTTTAATATCGCAACACGATTAGATTATAGAAAGTTGTGGATTCATCTCTCGTTGGTTTCTGCATTTCTGGTCTGATATGTCTGTGCATCTGTGAAAGTGCGCACAGCGAGCAGAGCAATGCATGCAGGCATGTGTGTGCATGTGTGTGATTATAAGCCAAACTCTGCCCTACAGACTCTTTCTGTGTTAATGCTCTTCAAACCTGAGCCCTGGCCTTAGGGACACACACCTGGCTCCTCTCCACACACACACACACACACACACACATACACACACAAACGCTCACTGTTTTGCAGTGTACTGTATATAGGCATACACACCTGGTCACTCCATCTCTCTCTCCTCTCCGTCTCTCTCTCTCTCTGCTCATCATTTCCACCCTCATTTCCTCACCGTGTTAAGATGCTTATTTTCCATCTCTTGATCTGCAAGTCATCTTTAAACCTTTTAACAAGGCTCTGGCCCCGCGGACTAATCGTATTCCATAAATATTTAAAAAGGGCGGAAATCTGCTGGAGGTTGCCTTATCTGGAGCCCCGACGATAATCATCTTAACCAGGACCATTATGATTTTAATTACCTGTCTTTGATTTCCTAACTCGGGAGCGTGGTTATTCCTGGCCCCGCGGTACATTCCAGGTTAAAAGGGTCTCCGGGATTAGCTCCCCCCCCGATAATTGAGTCCATGTCAAAACGCAGATTTATCCGTGGAGAGGTGTTTAAAGTTAAAATCTCACGATCCCCCTGTCTTCAGCCAATCAGGGTGACATTTCAGCGCTGATGCTGGAAGATGCCACCGGCTGCTGATTACCTTAAAAACTCAGAGACTCAAGGACGACTGCAGTAAAACTCTCCTTTCAATGTATACTTCTCTTCCTGAAGGAGCTCACATTTAAAAAAAAAAAAAAGTTTCTTTTTATTTATCTTTACATTTTCTGTTTGCTTGTTCTTATATAAGGAGTCCAAACTGACCTTGGACCTGTGACTCGTTTTCAGACCTCCATGCTGAACATTTCAGGAAGACAAACACAATCTGTTATCTCTTACTGAGGCCTGGCTAATATTTTTTTTGCATCAAAAGGATGATTTTATTTAATTTCAAAATAAAACATGAACATGTTTCATTGTCATTTTGCAAATAACCTAATTAAGGTAAAAGAAACCATTTGCAGCCACGTATTTCAGAGCTTTATTGTTTATTTGTTCATTTGTGTTAATGACTTGGAGAGATACCTGCTGGTCTGTAGCTTTCTCTTCATTTTTTATTGTCTCTATCTTTGTGTCATTTTCTATTTAGTACCACGTTCTGAGCTGTCCTCACCACCACTACTGTAAACCATCAATCCATGGAAGTGGAGGGCTGAGAGTACTGCCACTGCTATCATGCCTTATTAAAACAAGCAGTCCATAATAATACAAAAGTGAAATAGTGACATTTTTCAGTGTTGTCTTGTGTACATAATTCTTGATGAGTTTTGGACTTTCATGATAACCAAAGAGAGTTTAAATGTCAGAAACAGCAGCTCAGTCAGAAAAGAGATAATTAACAGAAGTTGCTGCTTATGTAGTGTTCAGCTTTATCTATCTGTTGTCCATTTATATAAAACACTGTAAAAACGGGTTGTTGTTGAAGAAATTGTCACAGAAATTAGAATTTAGATAACAAAAAAAACTAAGGTTGCGTGTGTCTGCTGTTGACTGTGCAAGGACAGTATCTTCTAGCAGCAGGAAACACTGTTTTGCGTCATGAGGATAAAATTCCAGATGAAAATCATGTTGAAATAAAAAAAAAAAAAAAGAGATTGATGACCTTGTTTTTTTTCTTTTCCTTCTTCGTTTTCTTCCCTTCTTCTTCTTTTTTTTTTCCCTTGTTGAATTCATGCAGTTTGGTTCCAAGACTAATGACAAAATTTCGAATGCACTTAAAACAAAGTTGTTAACGTTGACATTGATAGTGGAAACGCTGCCCTATAATACATGTGTTTCATTTATCAAGCTGATAGTTATCACGATGTTTTTCAGCAGACTGATTTAAATCTGTTTTGCTTCGCTTTAGTTTGTACTTATCAGGGTTTATAGTGTATAACAAGAAAACAGACACACACACACACACACACACAGAGCATCCACCTGGTGGCTGTGTGCATGTTTGCAGTGACGTGAAGGCAGGCAACATATTTTTCCTTGCTGTAGGCCATCACTGCTGCTGCTGCTGCTGCTGCTGCTGCTGCTGCTGCCAGAACAGGGGGAGAGGGAGCATGTAGCCCTGCAGACAGCCAAGCCTCATTGTGAATAAAGAGGAACATGTTCTCTGGAAAGCACTGATCTGGCTCTGTCTGTATCCCCCCCCCCTCCACCCTCCCACCACCATCACCACCACCACCACCACCCCACCTCACCCCATCTCTATATCTGCTTTGAAATGGCAAGGAAGTGACAAAATGACTGGGGCTAACAAGAGGCCATAATTAACCGCACTGGAGAAAGCACACACACACACACACACACACAAACACAAACGGGCACACACACACGGGCACACACTCAGCCATAACAACTCATACTAATACACACAGACACACGGTGTACGGTGCATATGCATTCACATGGGAGCTCTCACAGGGGCCTGTCCAGGGCCACATATGGGCACACAGAGGCACACACACACACACACACACACACACACTCATACACACACTGGCACAGGGTTTTAATAATCATGTCTGGAAAAATTAACTTTGAATCCAGAGCTTTTTATGTTTGCCCACATGCTCAACAGGCCCCTTCCATTTTTTACTGCCAGCTTGTTAAGTGTCTTCTGGCAGCGTGAGGTAAAGAGGAGAACACCCCCTCCAAAAAAAAAAAAAAAAAAAAAAAAAAAAAACCCTCCTCAGCAGCCAACCAGCCAATTACACATGAACCAATTCATTACTCTTAACAGAATCATTATTAACAATCAGATTCGGTCTCCTCTGAGCTGTGGTTAAACTCCATTAAATGTAGTTGGACAAATGGAAGCAGAGAGGCAGGTGTCCAGGCTTACAAACCGATCTGCAGGAGACAAAACCAGCTTCAGCATCAACCTGCCTTCGACCGCTTACCCAGTGTTACATCTGACTAGAACGCACATGCATGCAAAGGAAATTTTTTACTCCTTATTCAGTTTTACTTGTAGAACAAGTTTAACGAAGATATGAAGCGCAATCAAAATGTAGAAATAAACTCAGGTATATTTTTGTTTTTTTCATGCCCGCAACAGATGAAATGAATCGTTGTTTTAGTGCACAGAGGGAGGCCTATGGTATGTCTGTAGTCAACTTTTGTTTTGTTCAGTCTTTTTCTCTTCCAAACTGACTATTTTGAAACTCAGAGGCAGATGTTGATCATGTCTGCCATCAAGTCAAACATAACATTCTGTAATACTCATATTCATTTGAAGGCGTCATTGTAAATGGCCTGTGACAACAACCAATAACTTCCACATCTGTGGATTATTATGGATTTTTTTGTGATGACTTATTAAAACAGCTATATATATGTTTGTATTTAAGTATATATTCTGAAAAAAATCAATGATTGTAGTGACACTTTATGTCACTTTATGATTTTCATTGTGAGAAACATTCAGTTTTGAAAAAGAACCCTATTAACATGATGGATTGAGTATGTTAACATTATGCCCACTGATAAAGTGAAGTCTGAGCCTATAGAAATTCATATTTCATATTTAAAAGGCAATTAGTGGATCCGCAACTTAAAACGCTCCCACTTTGGCTTTTAGGTTTTGGCTGATGGTCTCAGCTTCAGCTTAAGCACAAACCTGACAGACGGACACAGTCTAAAGACAACAAGAGCACATGTGAAATCACATTTTCTCACATGTTGATACATGTGAATTCATTACATGTGAAGCGCTGTTTCACCAGAATGAACCACATGTGTCTATGTGTGTGTGTGTGAATTTATCACGTTCAATTGTTTTCACTTGTGACTTCTTATATTTAAAATGTGAAATTTCAGAAAAATCACATGTGCCCATATTTTTACACATTTGAAATGGTGTCCCACATGGGACAAATTTCATATGTGATGGTGATTGTTGAAGGCTGCTAAAGACAAAAAATATTAGAATAACAGTAACATGAAATATTTTATAAAAATGTGTCATTCCTTGTTGAGATAAATGGAGTGAACTGCAAAACATGGCTGGTTTTTTAGTAATCTGCATCATTACTAATGTTAATATGATTTTGAATGAGGTTTTCACTTCATGTCTCTATGGTAGCGTCACGGTCCTTACAGCGTGTTACATACATGTTTTCCTACAGTCTGTGGATGTACAGTATGTCACCTGAAAGATTCCACACACCTATAGATAAATATGCATAGGTATGGATTGGCATATGTCTGTAAATTCATCTTCATAGCTCATCTGTTCATCTTTGCCACGACTGACTCTTTATGTAATGCTAATATTTATAGAAAACATCAAAGCTTCTATGCATTTATGACCTTCATCCTACACAAGCTTTCTCCTCTTTAAGTTGGACGCTCGCGCATATAGAACCAAAACCTTACAAACATCTCACATTTTCCTCTCATTTTACATTTTGAAGCACGTATGGCATTTCTCCCCAAAGACCCCTCATATTACATCCTAATGGCTTGTACGCACACACACATAGCACACTTGCCAAAGCAAATACACACAGCTGTCACACTAACACCCCATCCAAACTAACACCTCTTCTTCCTTGTGATTATGGAGAGCGTGTTGGCAGGAGGCGCTGGCCTAATAGCCATTTAGCTGATTCCAGTGAGGAGATATTGGGGGAAAGTTGGTGGCGAAGTGCTTTCATGCCGACTGCCAGCGACGGAGAGCCCCGGCTGCCTTCCATCTCCTGAATGAGAAGCAAATTATTCCAAATCATTTGGGAGCAAGAGGCAGAAGCAACCCCTTTTATTTTTTGGATGCATTAACAATGTTTTCAGTCACTTTGTTGGCGACATCAAAAAGGTGGGCCCTGCCAAAGATTAGCTGGATAAATTGCCTAATTGATCCATTCACTTTTTAACTGATGCTTTATTAAGAGGCTCTGGAGTGAGGAGGAGAGGTGGGGAAGGCTGGGGAATGCTATTTTGGCTACACACACACACACACACACAAACACAAAATCCTTTGTACATTTTAGCTATGAAATATTGCAGGACAAAGTCAACTCAAAATATGATTAGAAGCATTTGAGCCCACAGTGCGAAGGAACAAAAGTATAAAGTTACTGCCCTTTCTTCTTCAGTCTTCACTGAATGTATTTATGAATTAACACTAACACACACTGTTTTCTGTCATCCATTAAGTTTCCTGGGTTTTTCCCCACTCTGGGTTATTCATGGAGATATTAACACACTTCATCATAATCAGTCTTCTTAACTGTTAGCATATTAAAATGCTTTAATCCCTGCATAAATATTGGAGAGCTTACACTATTAAGGTGATGGATGGAGGATGTTCAGTAGGAATACCTTGCATTATAGAGCAACTGTGGAGCACAGTGAAGTCATTTGGACTCAGTCAGCACTGAGATAACTGCAGACAGACACAGACTCACTGAGAAACATAAAGATTACAAAAATATACCACTGGTATTTGGGAGTTCTGTCATGTACAACATGCACAATATGATTTGTCACTTATGTTTACAGTAACTGTACAATCTTTAGGGATGTTATGGCTTTGTCTTACAAAATCCTAAAAACATATTCAATGCATACAACCCTTCAGCAGCAACAAAGTCTGTCTTCGGCCTAAACCTGCATAAAAATGTCTTTACAGTTACAGATTTAAAGCTGCACTGATCAATATTTTTGTGATCAAATGACTGTGTCATGTGAAAAGTGTAGATTTTAGTGACAAGCCTACAGAGAATTATCACCAACTGCGCAATTTCCTCCAGCTCCTTATTTTAACATTTTTTAGCTCATTGTTTTTGGTTTAACCAACCACAACTTTACTGTTTTGGTTCTCTCTCACCGCTGTCATAAACCTTGTTTCCAGCAACAGGCAGATTGCAACCAACTGAATACCCCTCCCCTCACACTCCCCTTTCTAAGCATGCAGGAGAACCTACGGTGGCTGAGGCACTCAGGAAAAACATGGAAAGCCCTCTCTAAAGCCAGTGTTTGATTTGTCCCTTTTAGACTACAGCGGAAACATGGCGGTCTCCATGGAAGAGGACCAATTCCTTTGTAGATATAAAGGGCTCATTCTAAGGTAATGAAAACACAACGATTCTTATTTTCAGGTGATTATAAACTAATTAAAACATACTTATGAATGTTATATTCCATTTCTGCCAAGTCCGTTCCACTGGAAGCAACTAAATTCTACACTGGTTATTTAAAAGGCTCTGATAAACCCACTATATTAAATAGATGAAATATTTGTAAATAGAGAACTGTTTGCACATTTGCCATCCCAACTTTATAAGGTGATAATAAGTCTTTCAGCTTGTTCTGCTGCCGCCAACTGACCGACAAAATCAATCATCTCTGCTTTAATTTGGAGTTATTATATTCTTTAAGGTATTTATTTTATATTATATTTCATTTTGTGGCCACTAAAAATGTTTATGGGGTTGAGAGTCTGCATTCTGTGATATTAAATCTGCTTTAATTGGGCTTTCATTTTTATTTATTTATTCTGGCCACATTTGACCAACAGCAACTACAGAGAAAAATATTTGGGTTTTAGCTGGCTTCCTTCAACAGCGACTTTCTCACAACTGCCAAATGCCGCTACTGGAAACAAGGATGATGAGAGCTGATGAGTCTTTTTTGCCGTCATGAAACCAAAATAATGAGCAGAAAGATGCTAAAATGCCCCATAAAGCTGAGGGGAATTGCATAGATAATGATGATAATTCTTTGTGGGTCATTACCAGGATGCGTGCCGCCTTTCACATTGCATATGGCCATTTGATCCATGTTATTATAAAACATTGATTTATTCAGGTTTAAGTGTAAGTGTTGTCATCAGTTAATGCAAATAAGATCATTTCATAAATGACACTGTTTGCAGCTTAATCATAAATTGTTGTCTTCTGTTATGTGTTGAATTACTGCCCTACACTGGCCTCCACTCTTTGATTGGTTGACACATTTCATTTCCTGCTCTCTTTTTCTCTCTTATTAGTTACAGCATGTAAGAAATACACTAGCATTATCAGCTTTTGTCTTTCATTTTAGTTTGTTAACCTATCTTCATTCCACCTCCAGGTTGCATTTAACAGGTCCTCTTAAAGTCGGCTTTCTAACACCCTGCAATTACAGCTGTACTTACTCAAACATCCTCCCAGATGACAAAAATCTGAGCAGCTCCGTCACATTTCCTCCTGCTTTGTGGTGATGCTGTGGTCGACTGGTGGATGACAGCATGACTGGAAGCATTTTCAAATTAAGTAGGTGAAGAGAGTAGGAAGTGTTCCTAGTTTCCTTCCTGTTAAGCAACATACACTTATGCTCAGCCGTTCCTACAAAAACTGAAAGACTGGTGCCATGTTTTCTTTCTCTCTCCTTGTAGTTGTCCTCTTCTTGTCTGTTACCTCCTGACAGGCGCAACACAATTACAGTTTCACAACTGGCATGGATTTGTCAAAAAAAAAAAGACATTAAATCAGCTCCCTACAACTTAGTCAATTTAGCATCAACAGGCTTGTAAGACAACATATCCTCTCTTTCAAAAGAGAAAGTTTGGAGGAAATTAGCTAAGTGTATCCTCAAAAATTAATCTGATGCTGTGTCAAAATTTGTCTAATTCCAGTTACTTCTTCTACAAGAAATAAGTACAGCACTTGTTACAGTCAGCACAATTAATTTGATTGATGAAAGAGGTATGTGAACATTAGTGAGATAAGCGCAGACTGATTTAAAGGAAAACTCCCTTGAATACTATTTCACTTTTTAATGCCATTTATCTGTGGGATTCGGTGAATTCCAGGAGTCGTTCTCTGATAAGGCATTGTCATTTAGGCTGAACAATCCCTGAAGAAAAGGGTGTGAACATGTTGCATTCAGCTGGGGCTTTTATGTGCACATAGGGAAAGAAATAGTGATAGTGGCAGCAGAGGTTTTCTGGCTTAGGAAATGCAAGCAACACTTGTGTTAGACGAAACATGTTTTTGCTGCATTGCATTTTGGTCTACCAAAGATATCATCAGTGGAAGAAAAATCTGTTGTAATTGTTAATGCAGAAGTTATGTCCTTTTATGTCCTTTCCTTCAAGACAATAAGAATCTATACTTTCAAAGTTGTGAGTGTTTTGTGACCCTTTGTTCATCTGTTCTTTCTTTCAGTTCCTCTTCTGATTCGGGTTACAAAAGGCCAGGCTAAGTTCTTCGTGTGAATACCAATCAAGCTGTGGGTGTGGCTCAAAAAATGATTGATCCGAAGCCAGGGGAGATTGTGGAGCCCTGCAGTGGAGATTCCCAATAGAATTGGACCACCCCGTGCTGCAGAACCAGGAGTGGGTTTGGACGGGGCTTCAGTGTCTGCAGAGTTCTGCTGACTTGACACTGCTAGGCTGCTGGACTTGGCAGAGGATAAAGCCAGCCTCCTTGGTTTCCCCCCTCTGTTGAATTCCACGGTGACACTTGCCCCAATCTGGATCCCATTAGGAGCCCGGCCCACCAGGCTTCTAGTGAGCAGGGCCAGGGATTGTGGATGGAGTCAGGATCTTGCCTTGGAGGGGAGGTGCCCCTGCCCTGGCTAGCATCTACTGTCTAGTTCACATATCTGCTACAACACTAGATTTAAAAAAAAAGGTTACACAGTTTAATTTTCTACCACTCTACTATATTTTACTAGCATTATATTTTTTAAATCTGTGTTTTTTGCTCTGTCTGTCTAGGACCCAAAAATAGAAGGGTATAAAGATTACTTTACAACTATACACTGTAGTGAAACATAGCTTACTAACTGTAAAAACACCTCTAACAATTTCTATTACCAAGATTACCATCACTACCATAGTTGGGGAATAGTGAACACTACATATTGTTAGCTAGCAGGTATCTTTTTGCTTAACCACAAGAGAGCACCCTTCCTCATACCTTGCCATACTAACATTAGCTATTCAACGTAGTGTAGTGCAACCAATTGGTGGGGTCTGAGTTGTAACATTACTTTAAGAGACCATGCATTTTACATAACTGACAAAGAGGAAACTTACTGAAGCCTTTTCACATCATTTGGCCAGCGGAGGATAACTAACAATACATCTTTGCAATGATGAAGAAGTGTGCAGGGTGCAGCCGATGCTAGTTGCTTCTAAGAATCCAGTGCCACAGTCCATAGCTATTACTTTCTGTGTGCATTTACACACATTCTTCCTTTTACATATAATTTAACATACAATATTTTTTCCCACATATTGTAGAAGAAAAATTTGATACTGGTACATCTCAGATAGATCACCTGGTTGGTCTGCCTGTCTAGCCAACCAAAACACTGGTCCAAATCAAAATATGTCTTTTACAGTAATGGTCCCTGGACGTCTCTCTAGCACCAATATCAGTTTAAAATTGTCAGTTATACATCAAAAACAACTAAATCTAAACAGATCTCATACTGAGCCTGTTCATGTTTGCCAAATTCCATGAGTTTTTCACTATCGCTCAGCCTTCACAACAAGGATTTTAGCCCAAATAGTGGTAAGGTTCTAAGAATAGCATATACAGTAGTTGTTTGTTCCAGCCAACACTTTCATATTGTAGAAAGTAATGAACATTCCCACTTTTAGATGCCGCTGGCTGGGCTTGAAAAGTCTAATCTTACTGCACTTGAGTTCTCTCCAATAAAACAGTATGTTTTGGCTACTTGGATTTTCTGTTGATTAAGTTACTTACTGTAAGGTGAAACACTTCTCTTTGATTCAAATTTGTTATAGCTTATTGCTGCTAATGCCATCTACTTAAAATTTACAAATTTAAGGTAATCTTAGGGTTACAAGAATTTTCTCCAAAAAATGTCAGTCACTTGATGTTTGCAACAGGAAATGTAAATGTAGTGTCCTTAGGTTCAACTACTACCAAATAACAGAGTAGCAAACCAACATACTTAGATGAGAATGTCTCACTTGTTACTTTGATATAATTGCAGAGATATCCACGATCATACTCAATTGTTTTTCCATTTGTGTATCTTTCTGTTTTTTAGATCTGTTTGTGCTTCTTTGTCTATCTATTTGTTCTCTGAAGGATAAAGACCACAGCTTGCTCTCCCGTCAGGCCACTGTATCCTCCATGCAAAGCACTCAGGGCGCAGACCCCCAGTGAATCACCAATCACTTCGTGTTGTTTTTGGGAAACGGATGAGAGAGGGTGGAGAGGATTAAACGGATAGGGGGAAGGTCAAAGTCCATCCTCTCATCTGCTGTTCTGTCCCTCCAAGCTCTTATCCGTTGCTGTCAGTGTCCACTGACTGACGTCTTCGCTTGGCGGTCAGGTCCTGGCAGCCATGCCGCAACAACGCCACCTGATACACAACCGACACAACAACAACAAAATAAACAGGCCGACTCCATGATGCCCAAACCAATAGTCTCCCTATCAGCCATCCATTCTTCCATCCCTCCATCTATCCATCCACCCATACTTCCCTCAGCCGACTGATTGACTTTGCTCTGGTCACTCTTTACCAATAGCCAAACTGACAGCTGCCCCTCTTTGTTTGGGAGGAAAGTCAGGCTAAACTCCAGGCTAAAGTCATCAGAAGAGTCCAATTGATAGTGGCCTGGTTTTGTGACAAGCTGGCTGACTGCATGGGAGAGCAGTTGTGATGCACTACATGAGTACTTTGTAGGAGCAAAATGCAAGCTGAGCATGAGAGAGAACAATAAACAGGTAAAAAGAATACGGCTTAGGGTTAGGATCCCAAAAGGTCCAATGTTTCAGTGAATCAGTGTTCACTTTGACATCTAAAAAGAAAATTCTTTTGACCCTGTCATCCAGCATTTTGATTTCACAGGCCAACAACAACTCTCCAAAGTGGTAAGATCAGAGCGGGGCTTCCACTGTGTATTCCCTTTCATAAGTCAACAGCCTGAGATGTGCTGAAGAGGACTTCTGAAGAGAGAAAGTGTTTGCTAATCAGTGTATAGGTCAGCATGTAACAGAATATTTTTGGCCAGTGGGATGGGGCTGCGCTTTGATCAAGGGGAAGTATTCTGTTTGAACGAGTCATTTGGCTCAGGGCAGTAGAACTTCCTGGGGACAAAACAGCCCAGACTGGGCAGCTGTGGGGTTAATATTGTGATGTTTAAGGGGATTGGTTGATGCCCTAGACCAAGGCCTCTCAAGTTATTTCATATCAAACAGACCCACATTAGACCGCAGACCTTCATTCGCTCTGAGAGCCATTTGGGAAGACTGTTGTTGGTTCAGTGTTGAATGGTAAAATTGATTGATCTAGTTGAACTCACTTTTGACTATGGCTTGCCAACCCAACATGTACTACTGGAGCTAAGAGATCTCATGATACTCAGAGGATTATATTTACTGTTTTTGAACTCTCTACAGTAGTTTCTGATTACATTTTTCAATTTTAAAAAATAGCTCTGCTGCCCTTGCAGAAAAGCTTTAAGCTTTAAGCTAAATGCTAATGTCAGCATGTTCAAATGCTCACTATGACAATGCTAAAATGCTGAAGTCTTAGTTTAGTGAGCTAGCATGCTAACATTAGGTAATTATCATAAAACACAAAGAACAGCTAAGGTTGGTGGGGATGCCATCAGTTTTTCAGATATGTGGCTCTACAGAAAAAGTGACGGGATCACCAAAGTAATTAAAATTCAGCATGAGTGGGACAAGATGTATGCAAAATTCCATGGCAATTCTTCAAATTGTTTTTAAGACATTTCACTCAAAATATCAAATGTGAATCTCATGGTGGCTGTCAAAGGTAAATTCTCTGAGGACTAAGAATGTCTGTATATTATTTCATATTAATCTATCTAATAGTTGTTGAGATACTTCAGTCTGGACCAAAGTGGTGGGCCAAACTGACCAATAGACTGACATTGCCATTGCAAGGCCAAAAACATATTTGAAGCAGCTTCAATATAATCTGATCTGATGCCACAGTGTAGTGTAACATATTTACAAGGTGTCACACTGTGGCTAGGTTACTGTGTTGGTGTGAAGAATAAGAGGACAACCAAGGTGAGTGTACGCCGCTGTAATTCTTGTGTGTGTGCATATAGATTCTATATAAATGTCCATTCTGATTCCCGCTGAGGATCAATTATTCTTTCTGTCTCTCACTTTGACACAAATACAATCAAATCTGCATATGTGGGAGGATTCCCTAACTACTAAAACTAATCCTAATTCCAATCTTAACTCTAAACCAAAGTCCTAATCCTAAACTAAAATACATAGTTTAGGATTTCACCGGCAGGAGATTTGGGCCTGATAAAAATGGAAAAAACAAGACGCACACACTCATACACACACACACACACACACACACACACACACAGTCTGTCCTATTAATAGGTGGCTCATTGAAATGCTGCGACAGTTTCTTGGCTGGGCTGGGGGGGCTGACAGTGCTGGTCACCCCACACCAGACCTCACCTATACCGGGGGCACACAGAGATCCCGGCTGATTGATTGGAGTGGCTTTCTGCTCATTCATTAGCCGGCGCTCCTATCTGACAAGGCCTGGCAGCTACCTTCATGTAGACAGCCCTTTTTCATCGCTGCGTGGTCCCGGCCACGCTCACTTCACCAGCTTATTAACGACATTTTAGACATTAATATTGCAGGGGATTAGAGATATCCTATCTCCTTTATTCTCCTGTCAAATCCCTTTACTGTTTATATTGGATCAGCCACTCTCTTTCTCTAAATCTCTACCATGCTTGCCTTTTTCTTTTCATGAGGATGCACTTTAATATGTTTTAAAATTTTCATTCTTTGTTGTTGTTGTTTGTTTTCTCTTTTGTCTTTTTGTCTCATCATCTCAGTTTTCTTCTTCCCCTACATGCAGTTTATCTCTCTCAGTCACTCCTCCTGTCCATACCTCCAACACTCTTTGTGAATGATGTGTTAAGGGTGTTTAAAGTCAAGTAGACCTCTAAAGTAGAGGCCTGTGTACATCTGCAATGCACTCAGTTAAGTTCAGTAGTCAGTGCAGTCATCTATGATCTGAGAGACTTGAGTTTTCCATCCCTTGTAGGGACCTCTCTCACAAGATACTTTAATATCCTAAAATTAAAAGTGTAATAAAAACAAAAAACTGTATTTTTACACCTATTTCCATTTTTCAAACACAAATACCAATATAAATCATTTTCCTGCCTCAACAAATATAGATACAAACACAAATACTGGGCTCTCTGCATATTCCTACTCATATTTATATTAACACCTATTTATTAATGCTTTATACAGGCTTTAAATCAGGAACTATCTGATCAAAAAAAATAATTAAACATGATTGCTTATCTGACCACACATATGACAGATTTCAGCTCTTCAACCTTTTTCAATACTGTGGTATTTTCAGTAGGTACCAAAATGTGGCAGAAGTAAAGGAGACTGACCACTCCAAACTGAGGAGTAAAGTAGGGAAAATCCAAAACCCATGAAAGATCTTCCTTCCCTTCCTCCTGAAGTGATGGCTACATGCCCTTACACCTTTTCCTCATGTTCCCCTGTCCTCCTTCCGTTGCCCTTGCCCGTGGGGCAGAGCTGTTGTATGATGGCATTTGAAGGCTCGGTGGAGTCAGGTGGCGACGGCATGAGCTGTCTGAACCTACGGCTGTCTATAGTGTGGAAGGGTAGTGGAGGGAAGGCCTTGGGACCCCCAGAGAGGAGGAACAAGCCGAGGGGTTTTCTGCTGACATTTCTGACGCTGGAGGGAGAGAGGTGGTTATACAGCGGCCCGCTGGGCCGGAGATCTGCTGCTGGTGTAAAAATCCCCGCCACTGCCATTTTCACTTCTCCTTATACAGTCTGATGTCACAGGGAAGGTTTGGATTTCAGTAAATGCTGTCCTCTCGGTCATTACTTTTCAAGACATAAAATCCCTGTCCATATTTCACTGAGGCCAGTGTCCTCTCTGCTTGATTGACTGCCAGTGGTGAGAAAAGGTTTACAGTGTGCAATGTCATGGAATCTCTCATGCTGGTTTCTGGTTGAGGTGAACACTATACCAGTGAAACAGGAAGGACCCTGAACAAGAGATTGAACGAACAGCAAAAACAGACAAAATCAGCTGTCTGTGAGGTCTCACGAAGACTATGAATCGTGATTGAAAGCTCTGGAAAAAGCTAGTCATTGGATCTTGATTTAATGTTTTTTTTTTTATTTTTTATTTTTTTTAATCTTTTTTCCCCAGAACTGAACAAGTGCCTGCATTTCACTGTTGAGATAAGCAATAACAAAGCAGTTCCAAATGTAATGTGACACATTTAATAGCATATTCCAGTCAAATCCTAACTTTAGTACGTCTAACATTTTTGATGATGTTTCCTGTTTCCAAGATGTGTTGTCTGTCTCCAGGGCAACATTCACCTATCCAACGCTCGTGACTCGCTTCGAAGTTAGGGGGCACTATCTCCTGCAGTACGTACAGGGTGGTTGGACTGATTGCAGCGACAACACATCAATACTGAACTACTGTGAAGTGATGTATTACACATGACTTGTGATGCCATTTTACCTTGGGAGTTCTGGGTAAGACAGGCCTCCCCCTCCCGGCTCCCGCCTCCCCCAGGTCCAGCCTATGCGTCCCTGTGCATGCCACCACTATTACCATCTGAAACTGCTGCACCTCTTAGCCAAAGATTAGTGGCACTCATCCAGGTATTTGTGCTTTTCATCACCATATGGAAACACTTCTCTTCATCCCACGACCTCCTTATTCCTCCAGCAGCCCCCCGTCACACACACACACACACACACACACACATCCCCTCCTTCCCTCTCCTTCTCTGCTCCCCTTTATAGATTACTGGCATGGAGAGTTGAAACTGGCTTCAGATCTGTGCAGCTAACCCACGATGGCTCTGTTATGCCTGTCTCTCTGCCTGCCTGCCTGCCTGCCTGTCTGCCTGTTCGGCGCTCTGCAGGAAGCCCTGCAGTGTTTAATGAAAGTCATGAGGGAAAGGAACGGAGGGAGGAAGAGACAGAAGAGGAGGTGGAGGACGGAGTGGAAATTTGGCAAGCAAGTGCATGCAGAATGCTAGGACTACACAGGTTTGTGTTGCTGACAAATTAATGCGATCCATTCTAGGTGAACACAATGCTGCAGCTCAGCATCGGCCAGTGAGAATTTGTTTCAGTATAATGAAAAATATAAATGACTGACATGTTGTTTATATGTATATTGAAGCATTTCTGCTATCACTGTGCCTGAGTATGTATAAGGTGTTTGTGCAACAAGCATAAAAGCTGCTTAGCAATTTCACATGCTGAGAGATAACTGAATACAGAGGACTTCATTACCCAGAAACCCTATGTGATGTCAGTCCTGTCTAGTCTATGAAGGTTTATACCAAAGGGGAAAGTGAAGCAAAATGTCTACTATTGATGACTTCAGCTTTTTCTAGGATTTCTTTCTTTCTTTTTTTTTTTTTGAATTTCCTTTTACAAGCACACAGTCAGCATGAGGATCAATATAAAGTAAAAGAGGAGTTGTATTTTCAAGAGGGAAATTAAATCCTGTCACCCTCACCCAACAGTGTGAAGTGCTGTGGTCAACAAAGAGAAAAATACAGACAGGAGTGGACACTGACATTGATTTATCCACAGAGACAAAAAAAAAGAAAGTAGGAAAAAAGGAGGGGTAAAAAAAAAAGCAACTATATATGCTGTCAAGTAGGAAAGTTTGCTTGTGCTTCTGTGTGTGTGTGTGTGTGTGTGTGTGTCTATGGAAGCCACAGGAAAAATGAAAAATAGTGAAAAGTTAGGATTGATTGAAATTCAAATAAAATGAAAAGCTGAGTCAAAATTGTGACAAAATTGCTTTTTAACTATAAAGTTGGATCTTTTGAGTCATAACTGTGAGATCAAAAAGTCTAAATTTGGACTTTTTAAATAGAATTAAGAAAGAGGTCATAATTGTTGAAAGGTTTTATATTTTAAATCTTAAATTCTTACTTTTACTTTTACCGCTTAAGTAAAAAATTAGTCTTGACTTCTGCGTCAAAATGACAAGATGCTAAGTAAAAGTTATATGACAACAAGTCAAACATGACTTTTCAAGTTATAATATAACTTTAATATGACATAGTGAATCATGACTGTGATATAAAATGTGAAGTTGACATGCTGTACGTCAATATTTAGACTTTTCTTTTTGAAAAATGTGTGATTTTTAATGAATAAATATGAGCTCTTTAAGTCAGAATACGCAGACAATAAGGCCAAAGAGAATTTGAGTGAATAAGTCAAACTTATGAATCAGTTTTTACACACTTATAATCTTGATTTAGTGAGTTAAAATGACACAAACAAACATTTAAATCTTCCACATCAAACTACACATAGGCACATTGCAATTAAGTCTCAGGTGGGGACAACAAAGTGACGAAAAACAAGTTACAGTGAGCAAAGTTAACAGAGCAAGCTACCTGCACACTTAATGACACTTCAACAAACAGCAGTAACCATACAGCCAGGTTCAAAGCCAGAGGGGGCCTCAGCGGACAAAGGGCTGAACTCAAGCATTCATTTTTATTTATGTCATTCCTAATGTTTCTTCTATTTCTGTCTTTTCCAGCCAGAAAGACTTCTATATAATATCCATAGTGTCTATATATATCTTTGTGTGTGTAGGCAGATATGGAGGGTGGACTGTTCCATACTGCAAAGCTCTCTCTTAGCGCAGCTTTAAACCCCAGCCTTAATAAACGTGAAATAAAAACTCTGCCATCCGCTTGCTCTCTTCATAAAATGTCTTGAGGGCAAACAGCGATAAAGTAGTGAGGTGGGCTTGTACCTCCGGCCCTATTAATTGGCTGGGCCGCTGGGGCCCCAGGGCCGAGCCTGTTACCTGTGTGAAGAGAAGCGATTAATGCCTCCCCTTTGACCGAGCCAGGCTCTCAGCCCGGCTCTGCTGAGACGCTCTCTAATTAATCCACTCTTACTGTTGTAATAGGCTCTTCCTTGGGGAGCGCTCGGCCTCGGCTATAAACCCCCCCCACCCCCCCTCCCAAATATGATTTCTCTCTTACATGGTAAACAACAGGGCCTCTCACGGGACGGCCAGAGATGAAGGAGGATGGATTTGAAGGATGCAAGTAGTAGAGGGAAACAGAAGAGGGAATAATAGTCTGAATCTGCTCTACCTTAAGAAATGATCTGGCTGACAGTCATTGATGTTGATTGCAGTTACATTTTTACACTCTACTAAGAAGTGACTTACTTTGCTATACATCACAGCGATTTTTCTTTTTCACATAAAGGGTAAGATGAAGAATAAAGAAAGCTAGAATACTGGTGTTGACAACATGCTGCCATCAAAACTACTGTGACATTTTAACATTAATGCAGTCCAACCATCAGTAAATATAGAATGTGCTGTGGTCACTGTTTTTGCTATCAAGCATGTGTCTACATTAGAATCTTGAGCCGATGTGCATGGCCGTTAGCTTCTCACACGATGACCATTACATAATTACATAACATCAATTTCTTGCAGGGTTGGTAATAGCTATAGATATCTGAATAATAAACCATTTTAGCAACAGTAAAATAATTTATAGTCTCGATTGTTGTCAGATGTTTCTGTAGTACAAGTGGCCCTTGAGGCTTAGGTAGGCTCAAAACAAACTAGTTTGTCCAATGTGTCTTCTGAGCATGTCTGCTGACCAATCTAAAGCTATGCACCAATCGACATTGAGCCCCAATGCTAGTATGTCTAAAAAAAAAAGCATGCCTATTTTCTCACCACTTCTTAATGTTTATTAAAGTCATGTAACTCTCTTTTTCTTATCTACATGGTATTTTTTTTTTCTTTTATGTATCCGATTGCTGCTCTAACAACCCTCCAGGGTGGCCACACTGGCTCATATGCAGTCAGTTACGCAGACAGACAGGTGTAAATATTTCCCTCATTGTCCCATGATGCCTCCGCGCTACAACCACCTTTGCTCTATTAGAAGTCATTGTGGATGGCGGCTGCTGGTCGTGCTCCTCTCTGATCTTCTATGGTGTGAAACATGTGCTAGCATCATTAGCCGCTGACTGAGTCCATTTGAGGCCATTTAGCACCTCCTGCCTGCCTGCAGCCGCTGATGTGTGCATGTGTGTGTGTGTGTGTGTGTGTGTGCATGTTGCCACTTCGGTGTTGACACAGTGCAGACCTCTGGTCTCTAAGCCGCAGGGTCAGTCTGCCAAAGTTCCACTGTTTGAGAGGAGGGGGTGGTGGTTTTGAGTGTGTGTGTGTGTGTGTGTGTGTGTGTGTGTGTGTGTGTGTGTGTTTTCTTGTACCTCTATAGTTGTGAGGACCAATTATCACCTCATAAAGATAGTGACAAGAGGAAAGATCTCAGTTCTTGTTGCTTAATCCTGGGCTATTTCAAGGTCAGGGTCAGGTTAAGAGCCATGGCTGCTGTTAAGGTCAAGGTTAAAGTAGTAGCACTTGATAACGTATTGGGAACTAAAAGACGTTTTCTGTATTGAACCGATACAGAACGTGTTTTGTTCATATTTTTGAGAATCAATTCAGCGCAAGTCTATGGGAGAGAAATGTTACAGATCAGACTATTAAGGCAGCGCTATTTGTATAAGCTAGACTACATTGCTAGGCGACTGGTTAAGGGACACGCTCAGCCAATTGGTGCCATTTGCATCGAACCAATATGGCGTCCTGTCATTGTGACAATGGCAAGCACATAGTAAACATGTCACACACCCAGTAAACTGCTCTGCAAAGTTGAGTACGTTATGGTAAATTTCAAGTCTATTATGTTAGGGTGGCACTTCAAACGGAGAGTAACCAGTCGCAAGCTAGTTGCTGGAGTGCCAAAGGGCCAAGCCACCACAGACAAACAGTAAAATGCGGAAAAAGGACATGGCTTCGTGTGGACTATTTTGGAAAATTGGACAAGGTAAGCATGGTTTTTGATGTCGCTTTTGTCGTCAAATGTGTTAAACATTCTGTCATTTTTTTACCTTTTCTCTGCTGAGAACCTCTACAGGACTGTAAGCCTCACAACTATGTGCTCACGGGCATTTCAAAACCAGTGCAGCCCAGTTGAGTGTGCGCATAAAAGTCAAAATCTAGCTGCATGGCTGCGACACGTTTTATTGCTGTCATTTCATTTGCTTATTATTCGCTAATGTGACCACTCGTTGTGGAGCCAGAGCCAGTTTTACTGGTCAATAGTTGAAGCCAATCATTTTGGTTCATTACAACTAGGCTGACTTCTTTTTTTTCACCTATTAGTATTATTTTGGTCCAAATCTGCAGGACAAAAATCTTTTTTCTCCTCAATGTAACATTAACTAAAATTCTTGTTGATAATTTTTCATTTCTGTGGCTGTGGTTTTAGTTTTGCCTAAAGTTGCACTGATAAATAAACAAAAGTTCTTCTTGCATTCATATTCAGCCAGAGAACATCAATAGCTTTGATCCAGACATGTCTCCACCAACATCTTTTATTTGTTTGGCGATTCATATAAATGATGAATATGAATTATCAAGCTAACAGGGAGGAGAGCAGGGGCCATTCCTTCCCAGCACCTTAGAGCAATCACACTGATGGCACACTGGTTTCTGATAAATGTGTAACATTGTCAAAAGAAATTGAAGTGTTTAATTTTACAAAATATCCTCATACCCCACTTGACACCTAAAAGAAAAAAGTTTCCTAGACAACAAACCCAAATATTTTGCTACTTTTATGATGAATGTGTGGAGTCATGGTTTCAATTTGGCTAGTTGGTGGCAGTTTCGATGGGCATGGGGATATCATTAGGTCTGTTGTTGGGTCTGAGTCCGACACTCATGCCTGGGAGATGGATGCTGGACGTGGTCCCTTGATGTAAAAAGGGTACACTGTATATGAAACATCTGAATTCCAGTAATAACAGAGTGTAGAAAAAAAAGAACAGCACTGCGATTCCCTGTTCAGTAGCACAGAAATACAATATGCTAAAAGAATGACATGAAGAATCATGGCAATCATAGATGAAACATGGAACTAGATTCACTCTACAGATATAGGAAATATATACACAGACAAACATGTGACTTCTGTCATTTGCTGACCTTCAGTACCAGTGTTTTGCAGGGTACAATAGATGCTGGGTTTATGTATGATTTCACAACTGCAGATTGTGATTGCCTGTTGAACTCCACTGAAAATGATAATAATAAAACAAGAAATGTGTGATATTCATTTCATGCATATTCAAAACTCACCTGCTAGGTGTTATTGCAATAATAAGCACTAAGCTCCTTTTCTCTATAGGCCTTGCATACTGATGGTGTGTGCGCCGTGCCTGCTTTGCACAGAAACAGCTTGAATCCGGAGTCACATATACAGCTCACTAATGAGAAAACAATAGGGGACCCGCAGCACAGTCTCACGCCTTCTCTTCACACATTTCCATATACTTTCTCTGGTCTCTTCCCTTTTCTCCCTCTTTTCTCCTGCAAATGCACTTGCTACTCACCTCACACTTGGTCCTCCTATACGGCCCGGGTGCGTGTGTGTGTGTGCGAGTGTGTCACTCTAGGTGGGAGGTTTGGTGAGAATTCCCCCGAGCTCTGGTCTGGAGATGGTGAAGCAGACGCTCTCACCTATCAAAGCCTCAGGCAGGGGTTCCACACACCCATGTAACTGATATTATTTCTATTTGATGATTAAGCCACGAGGCCAACTGTGGCCACGGAACCATTTTCTGTTTGGGTAGGGAGGCTTACCAAGGCTGCAGTTACTGCTCTGTACTCCATTCATCCAGTCCACAGGGAAAATCATGACAATTTTTCCCTTTGGACTGAATGAAAAGAGCAGTCCCATGACAATTTGGAATCAACACAAAATTGAGGGGCCCTTAAGAGAGTACTCCACAGATTTAGCATTTCACTCTAAAACATAACAGGACTCACGACGGACACTTTAAAAGAAAATGCATCAAAATTGAGCGGAACCAAAGATACGCTCTCTTTCGTTCCACACATTCCTCTTTCTCGTCAACATCTTCATCCAACTCAACCGCTGACAGTTAGGTTGGCGATTCAATATGTTATGCTAGTAGTAGCAGCTAATGTAGCCTGGGACTGAGACGAGCAGCTACATAGGGTCTGGTCACCTCGCGTCTTTCTAACTCCACACACTCAGATTTTTGACATTATCAAACTTGTAGTCTGGTGCTGACTCAAGTGACACAACTTGAGGCAGTGTATCAGGTTTCACGCAGCTCCCTCTGGAGACGCAAAGGAGTTTATACAACTTTTCTCAGTAGTAACCATAGTAAACACACTATGTATAAAATTGATGAAGTTCCACTTTCAAGGAGAGATGAAAATGTTTCTGTGATATTGTATTCCTCTTTAATGAGAAATAAAATATCATTTTCAATTTTAGGCGTCCAGCACAGACATACTATAAGGATGAGCCTAGCCCAGTACAAAGACTAGAAGTAGGGAGACACGTCTGGCCTATAGCTACAGTACATTACAAGTACTGCACTTAAAGCTGCACAAATCAAAATTTTTATAGCAACAATGGTTTGACTGGCAATATGAAATGTTTCACTCACATGAAAAACTTCCCTTCAGCTCTATGGGAGCATTTTAGCTTCTTTTAGCTCATTGTTTTGGTTTTCTGGCCTGCAACATTACTGTTTTGGTTCAGCACCCGGCAACCCTGTCTCCTGCCACAAACAGCAGACAGACAAAGTCAGCTGGCGAACATAATGCATTCAGCAGCTTAAAGGCCCAGATATTGTTCCCGGGAGTTGGTGGAGACTTGTGTTGTATGTCTATAAAAATCAAATAATGTAGGTTTAAGGAAAAGCAAGTGAATACCAATGGTTTGCATCTTGTGAGCTAGCAAGCTGGTAGATACAATAGACCTTTTTTTCACAGGAGACATGTTGTCATGTGACAGTAGGAAAAGATTAGGTGTAAATGCTAAAATGAATAATGGCTGGATTCCATTTAGCTGCTTCAGTTTCAGGGCACTGGTACTGTCTCACTGTCCCACTGTCATGTCTTACAGGGACATTGGACTATGCAACTAGTGAGCAGTGGTGGTTGGTTAATACATACCTACAATGCTCACTGCTCCTAAGACCATTTACACATATCTCACCAGCACCTTGCTCAAGGGAACGTCAACAGTATTTGCTGGGAAAATGGAAAGTGATAGTCATTAAATTTGCAGTATACTCACAGTTTTTCATCCACTTTTGGGAGTTTGAACCGGCGAACTTCGAATCCCAAAACCATTTCTGCTCCACCTCCATCCCATCACATCCCATCCCCCCCAGCCATGGAAGACTGGCATTTTGCAGGGGATGAGGGCAGTTGTCGTGTAGTCACCTGGGTCTGGGGCCGGAGGACAACTGCTGATGATGAATTGTTCATTTGTTCTGGCCGCGGCTGGGGAGAGAGACACAGACAGAGAGACTGAGAGAGAGAGGGAGAGAGCCCCAGGCCATTACTCAGCCACAGCATATGTATGCAGTGCAATTTTAACCTCCTCATTCTATCCAGCTATCCCCCTCGCACCCCCCAACTCTGCATTCACACACATCAAAGAGACTGCAGGGATATGGATCTGCGACCCCCACCTCTATCCTATTTTTATGTGCACTGCAGGGGTCACCAAGGGTCATGTCTGGGGTGCGTCTGGATGGAAATACAGGATTGGGGGGGGTGGGGGTAGAGGGGTAGAGACAAGGGACTTATAGCCTGAGGGTGTATCTTACACACACACACATACAAACAGATGCAAACATGCATGCAGACACTATAGGAGGCTGGAAGTGTTTTGACGTGCACATTACATGGACACAGAGCAGCCAACAATTGTTGGTAATATACTTAAATTGTACACATGTGCACACGGACAGGAAGACATCAACTCCTTGCAGTAATGGGAACGCAGGTGCATGCAAACAAAAACACAAGGTAGACTTCAATGAAGCTTTAACCTTTACTTAACTCTTTAAGATCCTGACTCCAATTTCCATGTTGTCTGACTGTATCACAAACAGTATAGGCTTGTTCAAATGTTTACATGGAATGAAATATTTAAATCTATCTTATTAATTCATCTTTTCATTTTGTAAAGGGTTACATTGTCTCACTTTAACCCATGGCTGGCTGCTCATAATGTGCATTATTATTTTATACACATTTCCCCAAATTCAGCTCAACATATTTTGTATCTGTAGTAACTTTAAAGCACATGTGTCAAGCTCAAGGCCCACGGGCCACATCAGGCCCACAGCACAGTTTTTCTGGCCTGTGAGATGATTTTGATTTTGTATTAATAGCCTCCAGGCTATGGCCAATTTCCATATTGTCCAATTCCCAGCAACATCCTGTGTTCTTAACTAAGCAGACCTCCTGCTGAGAGAGCAGCTCTGCACCAGAAATTGCCATGGTTACCCATTAAAAATGATACTTGGACAAGTTAATGACCAATCACCCACTTAAAACACAACAGCTCAGCTCAGCTCAGCTTTTGGCTTTTAGCTGGCTAACTTAGCTAGCTAGAAATAAAGAAAAGTGGACTGTGAAAGCCGGGGGTTTCAAGTCAGATGGGAGATCAAATACCTCTTTACCCACAACAGGCGTTTGTCTTGTTTGCCAGGCCAATGTGGCTGTGATGAAATAGTATAAATCAATCAAGTAAGTTTATTTTTCTCATGCAATCATTCAGGCACAATCACAGTGAAATGCAGTACTATCAGTCCCTTCAAACGGTGCAATAACAATTTGAATAACAGATTAAGATTAAAAAGATTAAATAAGAAATGATTAGTCATAATTTAAAAATTGAATAACACATGTGTATGTGTATGATTGTGAGGAGTGGGAGCAGACAGTGACCTCATTTAGGATCCCAGTGGCCTGAGGGTAGAAGCTCATCCTGAGCCTCTCAGTGCTGGCCTGGTGTATCCAGTACCTTCTTCCCACAGCAGGGAGCAAGGACCATTATCCGGGTGGTTGTGATCTTTAATGATTCTCCTAGCCTTATTCTTGTAGTGTCTGGTGTAAATATCCTTTAGCCAGGGTAGAGCACCATCTATTGTATATTCAGCTGAACAAACCACTCTTTTGTAGGACCTTGCAATCCTGCTTGATGCTGTTTCTATACCAGGCAGTGATATTACCTGTCGGTGGAGGGGTAGAAATTCCTCAGTATTTGAGAGGATACCCGGAATTTCTGGAAACATCAAAGGTGAAACAGTCACCGCTTTACCGTTTTCACCACCAAGATTGGGGGTATGCAGCCCCCAGGTCAGGCCCTCAGTGATGTGGACACCAAGGTACTTGAAGCTGTCTACCCTCTCCACCGAGGACCCGTTGATATTAAGGGGGGCGTAGTTTATTTGCTGTTTCTTCCCAAAGTCCACTATCGGCTCCTTAGTATTGTTGGTGTTCACACAAGTTGTCCTGTGTTCAATGTTGTTCATAGAGTTCAAACAGTCATAAGGAAGTGGACAAAAGACAATACTGCAGACAGTTACACAGCACTGCTATATTTTAACCGGAAAAAGTTGCATGTGTGTGGAACTAAAGATAACTTACAGACCGTTCACCTTCAAGCTGAAACGATCAGCGGTCACAAAACAATCGCCTTCAAATCACAAACTATTGATTGATATCTCTCTGATTGTTGGGGGCCTAATGTCCTATGAGAACAATAAAAGCCTCCAAATTGGTATAGTAGTAAAAAAAGAGACGACGGGCAAGGACGTTTTGGAGACAGCATGATGGAGCCGGTGCAAGATGAAGGTGGGTGGAAATTAGGGATATTAGTATGTATCGAGGAAGAGGCCCCTGGCTGTATCAAGCAGGATTTATTAACACAGATTGATCCAGGTGTCTTTGAACATGACTTTCCCCCCACCGGCCCCTCCAGATGGATGCTAATCCCTTTGCTGTGCAGAGAAGCCGCAATGATCAGTTCATTTTCACTGGGGGTCATTTCCACTGTAAACTGCTTTTAAAATGATGCTCCACACTCAGGGTCATTTAGTGCAACAGTGTTAAAGTTAAAGAGCAGGTGCCTTTGTCTTTATTTCAGCTGTCTTATGGAAACCTGCAGGTCAGTAAGCTATCTTACTATGTTGTAAATGGTTCATACTTGATTCCTGTGTTAACACTCCAAACAATCATGAATGAACTTCAGACATTTACTGTAGGACAGAATAGTGACAGTAAATGAAGCGAGGTAGGTAAAATTTGTAAAATGCACCAGAAACTCAAACTCTGTCAAAGTGAAAACTATCAGTGACCCTCATTTAAGATAAATCATTCAACCTTTATTTCTGTTATGTGGTGTTGCAGTGATTTGGCTAGACAGTCCACCATAAAACAAAACAGTGTGACATTTTTTTCTATCCAAGTAAAATTCTGGGATGATTTCACACTTTGATTTGCAGTTTCTGGTGCGTTTCATCCTTTTATTTCCTGTCTGCTTTTAATGTCAACTATAGAGGCAAGCTCCCAAAATAATCTGGAGAAAAATACATTTGTAAAAGATACATGTATAAACCATACTAAGTATATGAGGACAGAATCTTAAAAATATCTAATAACTTATCTGATTATTGTTTTTACTGACTTTCTGTGACAATCATCAACCCAAACCTGTGTTTATAAGACATCTCAGAACCCCTCCTGCTGTAGGTTGGCTGAAAGCTTCCCTGACTTGATTGATGAATGTTGAAATATGATATATTTGTACTTTTTCTAATAGTTTTAGAGTATTAGACAAGTGAAAAAAATTGAATATCCTTTGTCAGCAATGAGCTGTTGATATCAAGAACATGATTTTGTCCTTAAAAAAAATGGCAACACTTGAGTAGTGTGTATTATCAGAGGCACTTGGTTTATTGCTGCTGAAACTATTGGTTGTGACAGAATCAGCTGTGTTTGGAGGCTGCATTTTCCCTGTTGCCAAAATATGGTGTGTTATTCTCTGTATCCCACACAAGGGCAATGACAAGAATTATCAAAATGATCTTTTAATGAGCTCATTGCCATCAAAGTGCTTCCAAAACTTCTCCTCCATTAGTCTCTGACTGATTGCTTCTGCCTGAACAACATTTCATGTCAACTCAGACCAGGGTTAGGACACCTCTGGAGCTCTCCGCACACATAGAGGGTTTAAAATGTTCATAACATACTTTCTTTTTCTTTAGCTCTAGTAGCTTAGCTGCTTTCGGCAGGGAAATTTCTGTGAAAATAGAGAGCATTTTAGTAGTAAACAGAAAGCTATCCACTGGAGATGGACAAAAGGTTGATAATGTTGGCATTTTCCATTAAGAGCACAAAGCAAAAGGAGCTGGCACATATGTGCAAACAAAGAAGTTAATTAGTGGCTTTTAGCATAATTCATGGGTCACATATTCCTTTGAAATACCATTCATGATTTAATGACCATTGACATCTTGGCATGATAGGAGATAGCTCTGCTCGCTCTGCCATCTGCAGCTCGTCTTAATTAGGAAATCCAGGACAAAAAGAGGTCAGTCTGAGCAAGCCTGCTGACAGATAACCAGGAAGTGGCTCTAATGGATGCTTATTTGACCCATGACCTCTCACATCAATGCGTAGGGGTCATGTTCAAGTTTCATGAGGTATGCATTGGTTGTTATGGAGATGAGGCGCTAACAAGGAAAGCTCAGGGTTATGACCCCCAGTCCACTAATGATGACCTCATAGGGCTGCAGTATTTATCAACCAGAACAATAGACATGTCAGTGTGGTTACATATGAATATTTCAACATTGGCCCTGGGTAAGGAATGACTGACTGATTACCCTGTCTGAGCACTACAATGACTGTAGATAAGGAGCACACCATGGGAAAACACACATTCACATACAGTCACAATATTATTTATTCTCCCAGGTCAGTGCCATAAATAATAAATCCCACATCTGAGAGTTGGAATTGTAAGTTGTGTATGCTTAAATAACTCCATCTGCTCTAATCCTGTTTCTGTTTTATTTATTCTCTGTGTCCTATCATTACTTGCTAGTTGTGTAGCTGCCACAGGGATCAATAGAGTTTTTATTTACTTCTCTTCTTTCCCTCATATTGTCAAAACTTCACATTATTAAGCCACACTATCAGGACTCAATTTGGGATGAATTAGTGCTTTGGTCCATGTGAGCCTCCCCGGTCCTCAGAGTCATTACAGAGAAGATTAATTCCGTCCATATTTGTACATACAATTTGGCCATCCCAGTCCATTGACCCTGGCACGCCTCCTAATGCTCTGGCCTTTACTGCAGCATCTGTCTGAGACCGCCCAATACACAACACAACACAGGAAGAAGAGTGTGTGTGTGTGTGTGAATATGTGTTTGTGTGTGCACTGGGGATGATGGCTATAATATGTATTAGGCAGAGATGGTTTATTCCTGCATGGTGTCTGCCTGTGGATGAAGCTGAGTAAAGTTATGTATATCATTAATTCTATATTTGATTGATACAGCACAGTAGGGATTCAACTGCCAGCTCATCGGTTTCCCATTTTGTTGTAAACAAAACAGAGTTAGACTTGGTTTATAATGTAAAATAATACTGGGTTCATATTTCTGACAGCTGTATTAGCAGGTCATCAGAAGAAACACGATGTCATACCCTAGGCTTTAGGTTCAATAGCATTTTATCAAATCTGAATCCAGTAGTAAATCCACTTATGGAATCTGAATTCTTTCAAATCCTTTATCAAATCTAAATAGCTATTTAGCTTTCAACATTTGCAAGTAACTAACGTTTCTAAGAGTAAAAGTTAACTGACCAGCATTATAACCAGTAGCCACTATAGACTGTTAATAAGTGGCAGCTGATATAATCTGGTTCGTACTTTTAACAGGCGGCAGGACAGGCTAACAGGCTAATGTTAATATATGGTACATTGCTCCTGGCTAAGGCAAAAGCATGAGGAGAGAGGATATTTGATAAGAGATTTGTTGCCATTGGAGTCTAGTTTTTTTTCCACCTGGAAACTGGTCCCATTCCTAATTATGAAAGTCAAAGCATCAGCTGTAATTGACTCTTATTTGATTTATTTGAGTAGCTGCCTGCTGGTGGAAAATAGATTTGTATAGAAACAGACATTTTTAAAATTCACATAAAAGTCAACGATGGTTTGAATGCTACATTGTGGTTTGCACTGTTTGAGATGAAAACTTATATAGGCTACGAAAGATAAGCAAAGGAAAACCCTGAGTAGAATTGCTCAGACATCTGTTCTATCAGATTACACTCTGTCAATCATATGATCTGAGCTTCTAGTCTGTTTGCCTTAATGGTCAAGTTTGAATTTGAAATTGCACCACTTGAAATGACCCTCTGGAAATACTAAAGAAAGGAATCCAAGCCACATAAATCCAGATGGGTGATTTTCAAAGTAAAATATTTCGGTACCACTTTCAAATAGTCACCCTTTATAGAAGTTGCGGCAAATGGCTTTATCAATGGTTAATAAATCATTTCCTGAAGACTTATAGATCAGTTATAAACCATTCATAAAAACAACTTATTGGTTGCCTTGTTGTAAAAAGTCTGACTGCTGAGTCATTAATAAAGGGTTCCTACAGTAATGCTAGTCTGCAGTTATATATAATACATTCTTAATAAATGAATTCTGTTCCAGATGCAGCTGTGTACCAGATGGTCAAAGAATTATAGGAGGGGCCTTCATGATGAACTAAAGAGCTGAACAGACAAAGTGTGATGTTGTAGGAAGATAAAATGTATAGATTTATAAAGCATTAATCAAGTCAAGTCACTTTTATTTATATGGTACATTTAAAAACCACAGGAGTTGAGCCAAAGTGTTTTCTAGTCGAGGCAGATGGATGGACATCTGCCTCAATACAGGTATACATGATTAAAGGAATAATACATAAAAGAGTGGACTTACTAGAAACTATGGGGCAACCTCAGACTGAACTAAAAGCAAGAGAAAAAAGGTGGGTCTTTAAATTTGATTTAAAATTGTTCTTGGTAGACAGGACTTAATGTGGGATGGGAGACTAGTCCAGAGCGTGGAACCAGCAACAGAAAAAGCTTGGTTCCATGGTTTTGAAGTCTGAGTTGGGGGACTGAGAGGAGTTGCTGTGAGGATGACCTAAGTGACCTGGGAGCAGAATATGGAATGAGCAGATTAGTAATGTAATGTGGCGCTAATCCACTTTAAAAACAAATAGTAAAACTTTAAAATCAATTCTCTATTTCACTGGTAACCAGTGCAAGTGAGGTAGAACAGGAGTGATGTGTTGTATTTTCTTTGTTCCAGTTAAAAGTCTAGTATTGGTTTGCATTGGTCTGCATTTTGAACCATTTGGAGTTGAGAAAGGGTGGAATGGGTCAACCTCTTATAAATTATTATTAGTAGTAAATGATTAAAAATTCATTACGCCATTAATTACCACCATTAATTACCCCCTAATATAGGATGGCATGTCAGAAAGTGGTACCAATAAACAAATGTCAATACATTCAATGTTGTTTAAATTTAATGGGGGCAACATTTTGTTGTATTGTATTTATTGGGACAGTGTACAGTGTGAAACATAAATGTTAACATTTGATGTACTTTGTATGATGCATTTTGGAATATTAACCATTGATACATTAATGGTTTTGCGGATCATGCAGGAGTATTAAAAAACAAAAACTTTCAATATGCATTCAGAGCACAGAAGCTTGCCAGCTAGTGTCTCCAATCATCGATAAGTGATGGCTTTGCTTACAGCTAATATCCCAAAATGACTGTGGTTTTGATTTGTTGATTTTAAAAAGGCATGTCATACCTGAACTGTTTAACTAGTACCACTGGAATATAGAGGATAGATTTAAGACCTTAATGCATCCAATCACATCATGTAAGAGCACCTTCAGCCACACCAGCAGCAGGATGACGTGACCAGCTCACCTGTAATGAATTCCTTCAAGTTTCCCCTTCAACTTCAACTACAATAAAAGGAGGATAAGAACTTTTTTTTTCAGAAAATGATGAAAACCAGGATCAGGTATTAATTCACCTCTCACTCCTAATTCGGATGGGAATGCAGGGCAGCCCTGTTAATAACCGCGGACCAGTGAAAGCGAAGCACGGGAGAAGGGAGGAGGAGGGAAGCAGATTGTGAGAAGAATAAAATTTCCATGGCTGATCTGCAGGAGCAGTTGTCGGGAGGTTAAGGTGAAGGCCAATCCAGCTGTAAGAGGGGCCAGGATTAAAGTCTTTGAGATATGGATCCAGGGGCTCTCCGGCTCTCAGTACCAGGGCTTAAGTATCATATCCGTGGACAGACGGATCAATACCCCTTGCCTTTCTTTCCCTCGATCTTCAAGGAGATTTTTTGGCAGTGCTTTCATGGGGTCCTCTCCACATGCCCCTAATGACACGGTGGGAGCTATCGTTTAGGCCGCGGGGCTTCAATCCCAGCAGCTCTTGACGGGCTGCAAGAGTCAGGAGAGGTTGTAAGTATTAGGTTGTTATATAGAACATGTTGGTAGGACATAGGTGTAAGAATTATACTTATTTCACATGTCATAAAATGTAGAGTACATGTGCTCTGATCCCCAGGCAATATATGCTTCTTAAACATGAAAAACATCTTTTGTGTTTTCTGTTGTGAAAGGATGTTGAAATGTAGAGTAAAAATATATTTAATTCCAAATACACTTTAAGATAGAAGCTTATGAACTATATTTCTCACTTTACATGGTTTTCAGAATTTAACAAGGGTTACTGATATGCTAGGTCAGTATCGGACTGCATTATGAGAAATCTGTCAGTCACAGTTTTCTGACATTTTTTTTAGATTGGTATATATTTTTCCTACAATTCCAAGCAGCAACTGGCTTAGTTCATTTCTATAAATTATGAAAATCAAGGAGGAGAAACCTCCTTCTCTTGTGTAATCTATCACGGATAACATCAAATCTGCACTACTTTTTCTTTCTGTTAAGTTATGTGGTTTGATTGTTGATTGATTTAAAAAGTATACACTGCATTGTCATGAAACAATAATGTAAAAATCAATGCAGACTAGACCCCTATGACCCCGTTTAGACCTCATGTAAAGATGTAATCTAGATATCCAAACTGTATAACAAAAGCGTATGTTAAAATAGATGTAAATGCACTCATTGTGATCATAATGTAATCGTAAGAGCCAAATGACATCTGGAGGTGGTCAAGGCTTGCATTGTGATTGGATCTCATCAGGTGTAAATCTGCAATCTGTACAGCGTGACCACATTCTTAACAAGAAAATCCACTGAGCAAGTTGAAAGGTCAACTGGCTACACCTCTCCCCTGCTAGCTTAGGCAAGCCTAGCAAAAGCTATAGGTTGTAGCGGTAGCTTTCAGTTTTCCCCTACAAAAAAATTAATGAATGCTTCCCTTGACCCGGGACACACCGCAATTGTTGGCTAGGCTGCCAGCCCCGCCTAGCTAATTTACATATTGAGATCCAGTCACAATATGGGTACAATCAAAATAATAACATGCTTATTAATACCAGGTCTAAATGCAAAGGCTTATGGATTGGATGTTATTATCCAGATAAAGTATCCAGATCATGTGTTTGGGGTCCATGTCTACTGTAAAGGATTACACAAGTCAAGCAAATTTCAACAGTCTGTTAAATATTTCTCATATCCAAAAGGAATGAATGGAAACCAATGGCTGTCTGAAAACTGCAAGAGAAATTTTAATTTGATAATAATCTAATCTTAATAATCTGAAACACAGCAGCATGGTTTGCAGAATGGTTACCTGTGATGGAAAGTGTAAGAAGAAGGTAAATTAGTACTGTCCTTTGTTTTACAGATGCAATTAAACTAAACACATCGGTCCAAAAACATGTTCACTGTTGGTCTACATGCTGTTTCATAGGATTTTCCTTCCAATCACTGATGAGGATGAAGCTCTGGGGAAAAAAACTTCAGGTGATAGATGTAATGATTATTTATTAGTAAAGAGTATCAGCAAAAGGCAGAGCAAACTCCAAAAATAGAGTATAAAGTAATAAATATGGTATTGATATATATTGGTTGCACTGAGTGAACAGTCCAAAAAGTAGCATTTGGTTTGATTTCAGATGACTGAACCCTGTACATGAAACAAACGCGGGATGAATTTCAGCCACAACCTTTTGTAATGCCACAGGCCACCTCTGATCTGTGATTGGTAGCCAACATGAAATAAAATGATCGATTGACCCTTGGTTTCAGTAGAAACCTGTGGCCTGGAAACAACAGGGTTGTCGACCCCAATGTGAGGCGTGAGGCAGGCCAGCGCCATAGACCGGCAGACACCAATCACAGCCTGGAGTTTGATTAGGTTTGGAGGTGAATATTACATCAAAGCTCCTGTCCAGTGTCATCTACACCAGGACAGGTGTGAAGAAATAGAAGAAGAATCAGCGAGTTTTCATGACAGTTTTATCATGTCAAAAGGATTTTTAAAAACTCCCAGTAGAATGGGTGCAGACAGTCCTAGCTTGGGACTTTCAGTGGAAAAAAAAAAAACCTCTGAATTTCCTGTGAGACACTTTCTCACACACACTGAAGTCCAAGCCTCATGAGAGCAGGGAACTTCTCATGTTCTCCACAAACTGTATAAACAGCCAGTCAGACTCTGGCAACTGTACAGAGGTGGATTACAGCGATCCAAGCAGTAAGCTCAGAGCACGCTGTGCCATGCACGCCTCCCCTACAGCCTGGTTTACACTGCTGCCGGCACGCTGCTCTAAATCCACTCTTTGGGGCACACAGAGGGTGAAAACATGACACCCACCCTTTAGAACCCCCATTAAGTCCCCTTTTCACCGGCTCCCATTTTCCAGAGGGTCAGCGTTCAAATTTGATTTCATGCACTGCGCCGGCAATGCTTGCTGGCAGCATATGTAAAGGACTCGGGGATGAGGGAGAGATTATCCATCAGTGGAGAAAGCCAAGTTATGCTGACCTAATTGAAACCAAACGACCTCTCTGGGCAGCTCACAGAGGGTGATTAAAGCTTGGTCTTGGCCACCTCTGTTTACTTAAAAAAAAAAAAAAAAAAAAAAAACGATGGCAAGTTTCTAATAAATCGACACCCAGCACGGCCGATGAAGTCACTGGAGATGAATTCGGGCCACAGCCGAGTCAGAGAGCCATGAAAACAGCTGCTTTAAATAGATACAATTAGAGCAGGCTCTTTCTGCCACAAAGCATCACAATGCTTTCATTACTGTGTCGGTCTGAATTTCCAAAGATGGCCGCCAAGAGATTACTGCTGACACATTCCTGTAAACTGTAAAAGATGCATCGAGCCCCAGCGTTTTAGGGTTTTGCCAGTCCCGGCCTGGCAGCCAGCGCCAAGGACAGCAGTGCCAGGAAAGAGATATGGCTGTCCCAGAGTGAGGGCTTCCAGCCAGACATGCCAAAATGGAAAGTCAACCTGCATCGAGTGTGTGTGTGTGTGTGTGTGTGTGTGTGTGTATGTGTGTGCGTGCGTGTGTGTACATTATGTGTGTCATCTCAAAGAAACAAATAAGTGGAGAAATGATTGACTGAACGGGAATGATCAAACTTCAAAATGCGTTTGATATGGCTGTGATCTAATGGCTGTCTCACACACACGCACTCACCTCCCACTGTGCCGTCTCCCTCTAAATCACCCGTCTGCCTTTAATTCATCACACTCATCTTATAATTTCAATGTGGAGTGGGCCAACGTTGTGCATCACTGTTTTATCCCTCGTCAAGTCTTGAGTCAGATACTCTTAATAAATGGCTGAAAATAAATCACATTAGATAAGAGAACCAGTTGGTTTTTCCCGTTCCCAGACGAGAGTAAAACATTAGTGAATCTGAACTGCTGTTTAGTGTTGAATAGGACGCCGGATTGAACAGCCTCCCAGAAACACATGATTGAGAGCAGAGGCTACATTTAACTATTTATAATCAAATCCTTCTCTGGACCGCCACACTTAATACACCTATTGAACATACTTTCCTTGTAAAATGAAAGCGTTATAAGACCTGTAACTCCTGCTTTGGTATTTGGCGAACCACTCCCTGTGATGTGGTTTTCCAATATGAAAACAAGGGAGGCGATACTTTCAGCTGTTCTCCAGGGCTGCGCTTCTGAGGTAGAGGGGCTGATGTATCATGACCGAGTGGTTTTCGTTTCGACGCCACCCACATGTTGACTGGGTAGAGTGTGTTTAACGGAATTAAGTTGCAGTAACAACAGCAGTGTTAACTTTCATGTTTAAATGCTGTTTGCCGTGATCCCTGTGACTCAAGAGATTTCTCTGTGGGCAAATCTGCAAGTATCACTGGGAATGAATTCAAGATTCAAGTTCTATTTTCTCCGTTTCTACTTTTAACCAAAAGAAAATGAAATGTATAATATACTGTACGGTAATGAACTCTTAACATACAGTAGTAGCATACGTCGCCAGCTGCCAAGTTTTAACTGGCAGCATTAAGTACAGATAAACAGATAAACACTAGAAATTACTTCACTGCGCTGAATCTAGTGTACCATTACACCAACCAATATGAGAGAGATGGATGGTAGGAACATCATTTTACTAATCTTTGAGCATTACCAGTAGTGGGAGTACAGATATAACGTTGTAGTGAGGGTTTGTTTTCTTCTTTTTTAACATTCGGCCTGATGGTGATGCTTAAATGTTGGTAGGCCAACAAAAACACGATAATCCATCCCACATTTAATGGTGATCTAATATCTTCTGGTAGACAAAATGTTGGTCGACCAACCCATCAATGTCATCATCCATGGGAAACGGGGAAGAAGCTGATGTTCGCAAAGCAGACAAGGTTATTTTTAGACTTATTGTATGCTGCTGGACCTGAGTACTAATTCCATTTCATGTGTAAGCTTGCAAGTGACAATAAATTAACCTTGAACCTTGAAAACGAGATGTTCCACACTTTTGTGCTTTTGGACTATTTTTGTAAAGATCCTGGCCTGTCATGTGCACGATGCCTAATAGCAAATATTCTCTCTACATGAGGCTTTCTCCCCCACCCTTACATATTTCATAAGTGAGAGGGTCAGGTGACGTGGTGGACAACTAGTTTAAGAGAAGCCACCTGTTGTGTGGTTGGAAACCGCATAAAAGCGCCTATGCACCTGATCAGGAACAGACTAGCAATGACCTAGTCTCTTCACTCAGATGATACTTGTGATGTTGTTTTCTACTTTTGTGAACTTGTGTTACGTTACTTAATATTTAGTCAAAATCAAATCAAGAGAAGCAAACCTGAGAGTTGGTAAAAACAGACATTTTAGACAAGAGACAAATCAAAGAGTATTAGATTAAGGTGAAGTTCAGTATATGAAAGAAATGTTCTGATTGACAACATACTCAGCACTTACTTAGTGTACCTGCAATACTTTAAAGATGAAATGTTTTGCCTTTTCATTGTATATATGTTGTATAAGTGGCACAAATTACACATTTTTAGCAAAAAAAAAAGCTTTTTCTCCTCAGGAACTGCAAAAGATTAATTGAGGTCATTCATTAATCCTCCTTATAACTTCAGTAAAATGGTCCAACTAATTCCTTTCGCTTCAAAGAACCGAAGAAAGTGTGTAACAGGTAGGTATTGTTTGCAAGTTCAAGGTTTAATAGTTTTCAATAAATCTGTGATAACCTGACATCAGCAAGGTCTGATCTTAAGAGATGTTCCACTAATTCAAACTGATTATATCGCTCTAATTTGAGTTCACAATATCGCTTATTGTAGAGAGAAAAAGTGTTTGTCTTTCATGTATTTTCGTCTCTCTGTGCTTTATGAAAAGAGAGAGAAAGAGTCTTTATTAAGTGCCCCCAGCATTTCATAGTTTTGCAATCACGGTAATTATTCAAATGCAATATTTGCAAGAATTTCCATAAACAAACACAAAAGGTTCATTTTAAAATGAAAGTACATCTGAAAATCATGAGGCATTGACCTTATACAGTATATTAGTCCTACACCTCCTCTACCAAGCACTGCCAATGAGTGTAATCCTGTCTCTCTGAAAACTAATCTGTGTTCTTCAAAGGGACGAAGGGCTTCTAATTTGTTATTGGAAATTAAGTGGAATATAATAAGTTAATTGAGTGCCAGGGGAGTGCTATCAATTTTGGAGCAGGCTTGCAAACTGATGGCTGTTGCATAATCAACGGTGTGAATGACAGTGTATTCACTTCTCAGTCTAACAAGGTTGAGGTGACTCTGGTGTCAGTGCGGAGATGAAGAGGGGAAAAAAAAAAAAAGACAATGCAGTAGCTACAGTACCACAAGGCTGTGAAATATGTGTTGTCAAAATCTTCTTTACCACCAATGTATTTACAAACCACAATTTTACACCGTTTAGAAGCGGCTCTTGTCAAGATGTTAGAACGAGTTCATAAATCTACGAAAGACTTGTGTAGATGACCTCAAACAGTAGATGACAAAGGACCATGTGAGTCTACACCGTCTAGTGGTTGCATTGTTAGAGGTGATTTCTCTAAATGGAGAACTCAAATTTATTAAAAATAAAGTTATTAACCATGACCTATAATACCCATGATTACAAGAGTATTTTGTGCAAAGTTGTTTTTGTAACTCAATGAACATAATCAATAGATGAGTAAATATGGAGGTGCACTTTCAAATTCTATTACCATAAACTACTAATTCAAGCGATTTAGGCTTGCTCCCAACTTATGCTGCAATCCATTGTACTCGGCACTCTGAATAAAAGGCCTCTGACACGGAAAAGTGCAATGGAATGGCTTTTCAAGTCAGATTTCCAAGATGGAAACTCGGGCAAGATCCATCTGGGCCGAGTTCCCGGACAGAAACACACCCAACATCACAGCAATATTGCACCAACACAATGAACAGTAAGCAAAATGACCTTTTCCTCAATTTTTACTTTATGTAGTGTTTGTGTAGAGAAACGTGCTGTAACAACTTTGTAGTTGCCGTTTCCATTCCATTTCCGAAGTTTTTGCAAGCATGTGGTACTGGCCTACTCCTCCCACCTCTTTTCATGTGTGCTAATCTTCAGGGGTGTGAAGGAACCGGTGGACCCAAATGCAGAGAGCCGAAACAGGCAAAATCGGATGCAGACCGTTTATTCTAACAAATAAATCTCAAAACACAAGGGCTATGCGCAACACGAGGGATAACAACAGACGACTCGACAAGGACTGAACTGAAAACAGGACTATAAATACACAGGCAGTGATTACAAATGAAACACAGGTGAGGAGAACAAGACACAGGTGAGACACATGAACTAACGAAACACAGGAAGTAAAGTGACCAGACACAAGGTTTGCAGGGAATTTCAAACTAAAACAGGAAAACAGAGGAACACAGGGGAAACAGAACCCAAAACAAAGCACACATCAGACAGGGCAGGTAAAACAAAAAGACAAACTAACAAAAACCCAAAAAGTCCTGATAGACCATGACAAATCTGTTAAATCAGCTGCTGTATTCTTGGGTTGAAATGACACCCTGCATGTATATGGCCCTCCTTGCTGCAGGCGTCATGTTTTCCCAAGCAGATGTACTGGATACATTTCGATTGGAAGTCAAGAACACTGGCTTGGAACGCTCAACTTCTGATTTGCAATGGATTGCACCGGTAAACCAAATAGTTTGAGGCGCTGCTGTATAATATGCAGGAGGCACACTCGTTAGCCTAGCTGACTCTCCAAAGTTCAAGGCTTATACCTAAACCTGTTAAACGACACTGTTCCGCCCACTTTAGTCACTTTAGGACGCTTTGGCTTTAGTTTGTAGTATGGGAGAGCACTGGACAGAAGAGGGAAAGCTGATTAAGCTGTAAAGAGAATGAAAATGGGAGCCAGTTGGTGGAAACAATCTTTGTGTGAGGTCTGTTCAGCCTTTGTAGGTTTCAGCTATTCTTCAGGTTTGTCCCTAGCTTTATTGTCACTGAACTATGTTCCAGTATCAAAGGACTACTTGTGACCCAGATTTTTCTAACATTTAGAGGTGTGGTCAGAATTCCATTATCAACTATCAGTTAAGTCAGGGTCACTGTCAGCCCTTGGATGTGGGATGAATCTGGCACATTATTCATCAGGAATCTGACATGAGTCTGGAAACCAGGCACACCAGATCGAGACTGCTGTTGGAATTGAGCATTTTTACTGTCCTGAGAACATGATATTTTTAAGCATTATGCTACAGCTTTCAGAGGAGTTAATGTGGGTACAGGGTTAGAGAAATGTGCTGTTAACTAAATCAAACACACTCGAGCCCAGTTTCAACACCGACATCTGTTTAAATATCAGCATTCTTTCTGCAGCACTCAATAGACTGGGTAAAGGTGGGCTTCTTTTTTCTTTTTTTTTTTTGTTTTGCCTATCTTTTAGAGGTGGAAGAGAAATGGACATTGCTACCATAGCCGATGGAGAAGCTGTCCTAGCGGGCTGGATTGTGGGAAAAACAAAGTCAGTGGCGGTGGCGTATGGCAGCCATTATCTCCCTCTGTGATTAAAAGCAAGAGTCTGTCCCCCTGCCTCAATCCCCGGCCTCCGGCCAAGCCACCGACCACAGCTATTTCTCCTGGTCCCTGTGTACCATTTAATCATGTGTGTGCTCTTCACTATTGTGGTCAGGCCAGTTTGCATATGGAGAGGGGAAGGGGAACAGGAGAGAGAAAAAGAGAATGATGGGTGGCAAGTGTGAGAAAAGTACAAGGACGAATGAAAGAATGAAGAGAAAGAAAAGAGGTGCTCATACAGGATCAGGTCATAGGCATACCGTGTTCACAATGCTCGTATGAAAGTGGCAAATTCCACCATGCTTCTCCATAAGCACGTCAGTTATACACAGCGAGGCGAGCAGAAGGCAGTGGGTATTGACTGTGTCTGTAGATGAACAAGATATATATATATATATATCCTTTATTTAACCAGGTAAAAAACACTACAAACGAGTGAACACAACATCCAGTTAATATGCAACACAAGGTCAAGGACAAAAATTCAGTTATGATGCATAAACAGGTACAATTTTCTAAAACGATTTCAGATGTGTTCTGCTGTAGCTTTGACCCAGTTCCTTCCTTTTCCCAGCAACGCTTCTTCTTGTGTCTTTCTTTCTTTTTTTTTTTCCCCCAACACACTCACATATTTCCTGTTTCCCCCCATGTTGTGCTACAGATGCTCATCTTGTGCGGAGGAGATCGGTTTTATGGCCTTGCTTCTGTGGACGCTGGTCAAGAAATGTTTTATATTTGTTCCATTTTGGCTCAGTGCAAACTTTTTAGTAGACAACTGATACAGCATCAGTACTGTGCAGCAACTCTCAAAGCTGTTATTCAGTACCTTAGCTGCAATAAGTGTTCTTTTGAGGCTGTAAGCAGGCAGGGAGTGGAATATAGACACACCCAAACTGTTTAAAATATTAACCTTTACAAATGGGAAGTAGAACATTGACAGAAATTACAAACAGACTCATGTTGTTTAAGTACAATTATATCAGAACACACATACATGTTAACAAATGCCAGTCCGTGCATTACCCAGTATGATATTAAAAGATCATTCATATCATTTAATCACATAACAATAATGTTAATTATTTACTTCTTGCTTTGGACAATAGTGTTACGGGATGTTCTTAATTATCTTAATATAAAAGTGCCCTTAACCCTTAAGTTAAGCATCCTGGGAGCTTAACTTAATGAAAAATAAAACTGCAACTTCCTTGTAGCCAGCAACCTGAAAAGTCAGCTAGGCTAACAGGCCAGCAGACTGCATGTATGTTAGCAGCAAGAGCTTACAGATTATATAACAGTCTACTTTCTTCTTCTTCTTGTGTCCCTCGTCATTTTCAGCAATCAGTCTATGCCACTTCATCATAGAAACATTCTGTATGGTTTCACTTTTGGCAAAGCTACTGGCTGGTGGCTATCATGAACAACATTTCACTTACAGTTAACTTGCCACTTGCTCAATGTTTTTGGTCAAACAAAGTATGCATAAACAGGTACAGATGCATGTTAATAATAATAATAATACATTTTATTGTGCTTTTCGGGATACTAAAAGACATTTTACACAACATTTTAAAATCTTAAATGTAGCAAAAATTTAACCCTAATAACAATACAAAAGTTCAATTTCAGATTTGATTTTTAAAAAGTACTTAAAAGTGCTCAGAAGATGCATTTAACAACTACTTATTAAAGGTACAGTAGTTGTAGCAAATTGCATGTCATTCACAGCTGAATTTTCTGCCCCAGCTCGCCTTAAATAAGTGTTTAAGAGGCTGGCTGAGATAGAGAGTCTTGATACAAAACTGTGTTGCACTTTTGATACCCAAAAAAGGATTTGACTGAGTCATCTGTTCTGTCAGAGTTGTGAATTTTAGGGGTTTTCTTTTTTCTTTCCTTCTTTGGCTTCGCATTATGTTGTTTTGAAAAGCTGCGTGTCGTTTATTTGAATACACCCTTGTCCTCCAACGAATCATGCTGGAACACACACTCAAGAGTGGCTGCATGTGCTCAGGCCGGCAGAGGCTGAGACGTGAAAGGCATTGTACAGTAAGCGATGCCCTGAGCTAAGATATTTTCACACCTCACCAAGCTAGCACTATAGTCAGGAAATCCCCAAGAAAGACAGACACACTGCACTATACTCTCTCATACACTTAACAGTCAGAGTGCAACTGAAAATGTGTGTGTGCATGTGTGTGTGCACCTGCACCATATACAGTTAATATAAGTTGGTTAATATTCAATACTGCACAGGTGTTTCACTCCATTATCGTCTATACATATTTCAAATATGATGCTTGAATACTAGACATGACATGTTTCTGCAGTGTAATCTTAACCCTACATATTTTGTGCTTTCTTACTGTTAGATATGGAACTATCACACTGACATGACAGCTAGTGCAAATTCAGCAAACAGACAGTTGAACCTGCGGCCTCAGGGGTTGAGGTAATGGTGCGCCCACTATTTCTGTTATATAATAGAGTGTCTGGCTCTCCGTGATGCAGGTGTTGCTGTGCAGTGTGTGCACTGATGTGGTCTAGTTTGCCTGTGAAGCTCCCAGCCAAGCCCTGCCACCGCAAGACTTGTGTTAACCCCTTCCTGTGTCAAACGCAGTTCTCGGACTATAAACACTTGATTTGAGGTTTCTGGCTGAGCTGTATTTGGAGGCAAAAAGGTATATAGGTCAGCTTGCAGCTTCTCATACTGTTTTGCTTAGAGTGACTTGCACTTCATCTATAGAAATATCTAGTGCAAACCATGAAATCCTCTATAAAAGTCCAAAGTGGGTCGGTAGCAGAAAAGAACACCCCATCACCATTATTTGAAGTGACACAGTTTTAACCATTTTAAATGATTATTTTGGGTATTGACTCTCATGGTAAGGGAGGTGAAAATGGGCAGATTAACTTGTTAAGGGGCCACAGGGAGAAAGTCTTTTGTTCATTCCCTATTGGCCCCTTCACCCTATACCCTCTGTGCATTGTGTATATATACTATTACTACCTACTATGTCAATTAGTTTGTGGTAATTTGATTGGAATATACACCATCTAAGCACAATATAAAGTCAAATCAAGTCAAGTCAAACTATTCCACCAGGGGAAATTCGGTTACAGCCAGGTACATAAAATACATTAAACATAAAATACATAATCACATAACGCTACAATGTGGACAAATCACAGGGACACAGAACAAATCCAAGATCACTTCAAAATGAAGACAATGTAAATTGCGCTTAAGTGCAGAGATCACATGTACAAATTCAGGCTACTAATTCCTATGCAAATAAAAACAAATATGTATCTTTGTATTTTCTGAGCAGGGACTCTGTATCTATGGACGGAAGGTTGGAGCTCAAGTGGGTGATCAGGACAGTCCAATATGGACCTTAGGACCTGTTTATAGTAGAGGGCTACAGCTGACTCACCCCAGTAAGTTTACTGACCACTTTGAAAAGCCGGCCAAGTCTATTCTTTTTGGCAAGATTTAGGTTCCCAAACCAGGCCACAATAAAGAAAGACAGAACAGAGTCATCGTTGTAGTGCACACATTAAAGGAGTTCATTTTTCTCAAGAAGTACAGATGTTGTTGGACCTTTTTAGAAATTGTGTCTACATTTCGTTGGAAGCTCAACTTCTTGTCAAACACAGTACTCAAATACCAGTGATTTTCCACCAAGTCGATTTCAGTTCCATCAATATCTGTCAGGTTTGGTTTTGGTGTCGACTTCCTAAAGTCAACGATCATGTCCTTGGTTTCAAACACATTCAACTCAGGAAAAGACTCGTTACACCATGACACAAAATTGTCAACTACTCGCCCATGACCTAGTTCCTGTCCTTCCAGGAGGCTAAATATAAGAGAATCATCAGCAAACTTTATAATGCGTCTGTTCTGAGCTGTTGTGTAAAGAATATAAAGGACGGGTGAGAGAACATATCCTTGAAGTGAACCAGTGGATGACTGAAGCTTGTTTGAAAGGACACTGCTAACTCTCATTCATTATGACCGATCTGTCAAAAAGTGTAAAATCCATTCATTGACATTAATATCAAGACATTGAAAAGAATTTTCTCTGCCAGCAAATATGACTGAATACAGGACACAGGAGCCAGGTATGAGTCAATTGGCCCACAAGGTGATGAAACAGGTGGTTCAGCGGGGTGGCATCCTCTACCCCTCTGTCAGCCCTATAAGCAAACTGCAGAGGGTCAAGTGAACTCTGGACCTACTGTAGAACAGCTTGTTTTATAATCTTCTCAAAAACCTTCATAACTTAAGAGGTTAGGGTCACAGGCCTGAACTCATTTAAGATCTTTATGGAACCATCAAAAGTGGTCATTACACAGCAGTGTCTTAAATGTCTTGAGAATCATAATGAAAGAAGAAGAGTAAATAAACCAAAAGCATGTAGTTTTGGAAATGCGTACAACATTTTGGCTACCTGACACAGAGTGATATAGGTCAAGTCAAAGTCTTTTTTTTTGTATGGCCCCAAATCAAAAATCATAAATTTACCTCAGGTGGCTTTACAATCTCTACAGTTTACAACATCCTCTATCATTAGGCCCTTCCTCCTTTAACAGGGAAAAGATAGAAGACACCTCATAAAACCTATAAACACTCACCTGCTAGGTACTACAACCCATGAGCCAGTAGTCTTGTGCATTTTAAAATGATTGGAGGTTAGTTGGTCACCCCAAATCCCCTTGAGTGTAGGATGAATCATCAAAAATATATATTTTTTTGTTTGTTTGTTTTACAGAAAGAGAAAAAAGAGGGATTTTGATATATAGATGCTGGGAATTTTGATTTTAGAAAAAGATGTTGACGCTCTACAAGGCAGGGTCTCACAGTTAGATAATAATACTGGCCCCACTTTAGCTATTATACTTGAGTAGTAAAAATTCAGCAATTACTCACACACCAAAAACTAATCAACACGACCTTTTTTGGTCCAAAAAGGGCTCTGGGACCACAAAGAGCCATAAGTAGTTTCCCAGCTGGTTGGTAATTGTGCCTCCAGATCTATCTAACTTTGGATAGAAAATGGTCATTCCAAGGAGCACACATAGGAGAGTGAAATCAGCAAACTGACTTATTGTCAGTTACACAGTCTTATGTATCTAAAAATTGCTAGCATTAGCTAAAATAGGCCACCATAAGCTACTGGTCATAACAGACCAAGTAGTAGCAGGACCCCTCAGAGGCGTGTTTTTCCATTTTCATTTGTAGGATTGTGTTGCCTTTTTTCAAATATCACCTAGTCTCACTTGAAAGCACCTTACTTGATATCAGGCATTGGTTCCTAAAAAACATCATTTGCTGTTCTGCTAGAATTGCCTGATGCAGTTTTGTTAAAATTTATTCTCTTATGGTTTTTGTTTTGACTTGCTTCAGGTCGAGAAAAATGGTTCTTCAGTTCTTTCCCAGTCAAAGAATTCATCCAGTTTGACCAGTGTTTTACTAAAGCTGAGGCAGGTCTAACCTTCATGACCAGCAAATGAAGATTTTGGCAGTTGAAATGAAAAAGTGAAACCATGGATATTGGCCCACATTCTAGTGGCCTTTTGATTGAGAAAATGCCATATGAGGGAGAACATCAGCGCCTTGTATCCACTGAAATAATAAGCTGACCCAACCACCCCCTTTTTTGCTGTGCCTTTGAGCACTGGCCAACCATCTGAATCCACTCAGTCCCAAATGAGCAGCTTATTTTTCAAAGTGTCTCTCATTTGTGCTAGCTCGGCACCCCAACTTGAGATGGGAGGGGAAAGAGAGAGAGAGAGAGAGGTGGAGTGGAGAGCAGCAGTGTCATCTTAGAGCATGTCAGATTATCCTGTCTGGCTTGGAAATCCTTAGATGGGTCAGATTTTCCCTGGTGGAAGGGTATGTGGTGGGAAAATGGGCAGAGAGTGTCTCTGCGGGACCTCTGAATCCACACTGCTTTAAAGAGGTGATATGTGATTTTGTTGTCACTCCAGGCCACTGGACAAAATGAGAGCCAACGCTGGTACACAAAGACGACATTGCTTTCAGACTTTAATGTGAAAGTTACATGATACAAATTGGGTCTTATTTTTGTAGTTTTAGCCATCATTTCTGTTGGTAAAAATAAGATTTTATTCACCAGTGAAATTGGTGAGATCTGGGAATCTGAAAACTTTGCCAAAAAGATGTCAGACAGGGCATGAAACACATGCAGTCAGACAATCAGATGTGTTTCAAACAAACCCCAGGTTATGCAGGCTAGGGGTGTTTTCAAGTTGCTTTGCTCTGGTCTGAATAAGTGGATATGTTGGCAAACTTTTAGTGTTTTTCCCCTAGTTCGGTTTCTTTTCACACAGAAAAAAGGTCAAGCAAACCAAAATGCATCACTAAAAGGCACGTCAGAACTTTTTCTCCTCTATTTGGTCAAATGTGTCTGGGACAGGAGCAAGAATGTAAATACAGGAAGGAGGTCATGGAGAAAGTCCTTTTTGCCCAAATATCAATAAGTCAACATACTTTGATGATATTCCAGGTCAGATCTTGATTCATTCTCTGGATAGCTGCTAGAAACTTTTGATTTAGTTCATTTGCATCACAGTATGCAAAGCATATCCGGCTACAGGAGCTTCAGCTCAAACCAGAGTCTGATTAAATCTAGTTAAACAACATATTTAGAAGAGAAAGCAAAGACAAAACACACTTAGAGTTTACACACTATGTGGTTTAACTCTTACTTAGCATTCTTGCTGTAATTGTATGATGGATCACTGCCAACAATCCATGAGCACAAAGCACTTTATCTCCAAATAAGGTTTGTTGTTTCCTAATATCTATCTCTTGGTGGTAGTGCTAATCATGACTAACTTGGCCAGGTGGTAATTGTCACTTTTTTCTTCTTTATAAACTCTTGTGTGTGTTTGTGATCATTGTCATGTTAGAAAATTCCTCTCTTGCCAACCTTCTTGAGACTGGGAGTCATCTTTTCATTCAGTATTTGGGTATACAAACTTGAATTCATAGTGCTATCTATACATGTCATCCCCCCTACACCTTTTGGACTCATGCAGCCCCATATCAGCACACTCCCACACCCATGTTTCACGGCCGGCACTATGCAGTCACTGTGGTTGTCCTGGCCAGGTCCGCACCAAACATGCTGGACCCCATCTGATCCAAACTAATTTATTTTGGTTTCATCTGACCAAAGAATGTTCTGCCAATATTCATCAGGCTTCTTTTCATGTTCTTTGGCAAAGTTTAATCTTGCAGCTTTGTGCCATTTTTTGAGCAATAGTTTTGTTCTTAGACCTTGTCCGTAAAGGTTGACTTCATGCAATGCCCTTTGCAATGTATGAGCAGGCCTTTTTTGAGGATGGAAATTGTGCCTTCTGATATTGGTAGTACAGTTCTTCCTGCACCTCCTAACCACTGCTGCAACTGTGTTTTGGCTTCTGTTCAGTAGCCTACTGATGATCCTACTGAAGTCTCACAATCTGGTTTCTTATTTGTTCAAGCAATTCCTTACCGTGTGGAGCCATGTTGCATGAGACACAACCCAGACCAAAATTGAGAGAGTTGTGGTTTTCACAGGTTCTTTTAGACAATTAGTCTGAATTTGAAGTCACAGCTGGAATCATCTTAGTTTCAGTGGTCACATGTGTACTCATTTTTGTTGCATTGAGATTGTACTTTGAGGCCTGTATTTTCAATGTAGTCTATCTAACCTGTTGTTTTTAATTATAAATAACACCAAATACCCTACACCCTAAATATACTACAATCACAATTCATTATTATTATTGTTACATACTGTAGCTAACTTTAGCCACAAAATGTTAGGTTGGGGTTGATGGTTGGATATACAAAGTGTCAGACTTTGAAACCAAAGATTGCTGTTAAGATGCTGTTTTCTACTAGTCAAAATAGAATCTTTCCCTAACCTCAAAAACCTTAGCCATGCAAGTGGCTGATTAAAAGACGTTCATATGAATTGTATTTGTAACGGTAATATAGATTGTTTTGGAGTGACCTATTGTGTTTTTTAGGTATGACGACTTGTTGCTGAACAGACTTCATCATAGAGATGTTGCCGTTTCCCTATATCTCAATGACTTAAGTGTGTAATGTTATTGTTATTCTCAGAAATGATGGCCAAAATGTCAAGACCCAGGTTATATAATTTGAATTTATCCTTTAAATTCTACTTTAAAGTTTTGACCATTGGTGGAACTATAGGCCAATGTTTTGTGGTCTGGATAATTGTGTTTAAACAATGCACTTGCATGAGCACATGGATGACACAATATACAATTCTGCAAAGTGCGGACTACCAATACATACCTAAAGTTTATGGCAGTAATGTGCCATAAAAGAAAGTACTGTGAAAATACTAAAAGATATGAAGAAGACGGCAGGCTGATACAAACAAACTCTCTTTCTACGAGGCAAAAAAATGTATTCAACATGTTTGTTAGACCTCCAGGTTACACTAAATGCATTTCAGTGGGAACCTGAATTGAACACAGAGTCTAATATCAACAAAAAGTTACCTTTAACAACACAATAGGATTCAAGGGCGCTGCTCTTTTAAAGCTGCACAACCTCACACATTCACAGCTCTAAATGGCAGCAACTGTTTGAGCAATAAAAACTTTAATATCCAGGAACCCTGAGAAGATTTCTTGTCCACCAATCCCACCAGTCTGTGATGTCTAACACCAAAGGAGATGAAAAGTACAAGACAGGCCAGAGACCTACCGCTGATGATTCCAGCATTCTCTGGAAGTGAATCACTTACTGCCGTTGCTCTCAATTCTCATGACTTCTTGTGGACATCCAAACCCGGCTCCAGAACTTTATTTGGTTTAAGTAGTAAAGGATGAATCTAGGGACTCAATTAGTAAAGATTTCCTCTGCTTCCACCCCACTTGGTGACTTCTTCATATTTTTTGACCTACATAAAAAAAAATATTTCCTTGTGAAGCTTTAAAGAATGTCCTAATTTCTGTGAAATTTAAGAAAAAGATACACCAGCCAAATGGTATACGTGACTGGTAACTTTCTCCATTCATTTTTTTCTGCTTTGACAACTGACCATTAGCTTTAGAATCATGTCTGTCACATTGGCTGATGATACTAAATCCACCATCTAGTCTGGCCAACAGATGGCCTTTCTAGCAGCATGTCTGACAGTTCTCTCCATAAATCCAGAGCCAGATCTTGGAAATGTTCACTTCCATCAGTAGATGAAGCCCTCTGTCGTACCCGGTGGCCTCCCAGAAACCTCTGGTATTCTCATGAGGCTCCTGAATGCCCTAAAGTGCAGGAGAGACTTTAAGATGTGAAAGTATCCCTCATTTGCACGAGCCACTTGACATTTCTTAAAGGTTGGTGAGGAGCCAAGCTGGCAAGACAAACTGGTCCCACGGAAGATACTGTACATTAGTGCTTCTTTGATTCTCTTAATGTACTTTTCATCATGCCATCGTGTGAATATGTTAAGCTCTGAACAGTCACCTCAGGGGGCAGTTATGTGCAACCTGTATGCACACTTACTCACTTTAAACACTTTCAAACAAGATTTTTTTTTTAATTTTTAAAATACGCAATAACACATTCTTTCTTTAACAAATGAAAAGTTGAATTCATAAACAATAAATTGTAAATTCAGTACACTAAGTGGTTTTTCTGCTGGTCTGGTATGATCAATAGCTTATGGTGGCTAATATTAGCTAATGGCTAATGTGAATTACATTATACTAAATTGTTCTTGTGACCACATTTGTTGTTGTTGTTCAGCTAAAGTTACATCCTACATAGCTACAACACTGATGACAGCTTGAAATGACAATGTGTTTCTCAGTTACTTGAGGCTCACACTACATTCACACTGTGTTGACTTTATTATAGATTTAACTGCACAAGGAGGAAATGGAATACATGGGAATTTTTTTTTTTTAAAGCTTTGCTTTTTGCCACCTGCAACACAACTGTAAGTGAATTGTAAATTGAATCAGTTAGAGCCAGTCTGATATTGGATTTTTGAGGGTGATACTGACATTGATATTTGTTTTTTTTTTGTTTGTTTTTTTTTTACATACACCCATAACGGCACCACATTCTAATAATATAAATAATGTACCATTTATAAAGAGTTAATGAGCTGTAACTAATGATTTTATTAATATTTAATAAGAGCAACTTCTGAGTTGCCTGGTTGTGAAAAATACCTTTAACTAATCCATTCTATTTTGTAACAATGTTGTCATAAATAAATATCATGACAACTTCATTATTGTCATAACGCTTTACTTTATTATTTTTGCTGCCATTTTCCTGAAGGTACGTGGCAATATGGGCCAATCAGTCAGAGGGATCTTTCACACCCAGGCTTGGGTGTCTCATTAATGGCTTACAACCATAAAAGGTCTATGAGTATTCAAATATTATTTATTTAAACCCATTAATGACAACTCATAAACCTTTTATAGACTGTCATATTGGAAAGTGGAGTCCATGTGAAACACACACTTTTGATAGGCAATAGAAATAATTATGACCAAAATATGTACAGAGGACATTTTATTTAGATAGAAAAATAAACTTGTCAGTGTTCTCTGGCTGACAAACTGTGTAATGGCAGCATTTTCTAAATGACCTCAAATTTTGGCATTTCTGTACTGACATTTCTTGTTACTTGGCCAGCAGAAATGTCAATACCAATATATATGTGATAAGCTAAATTGTTCCAGGCTCTAAATTACTACATTACATTGCATGTGTTTATGTCTGATGGGACATAAACAAATGGTATGATTCAAGACCAAATATGTAACATATAAAATGTTACATAATCGGGGAAATGTTTTTATTTAATAACAAACACGGAGATCGTTTTACTCACACAGTGTTCTGCAGAAAGGACGACGGGGAGAGAAGATGCTGAGTTGAAAAAGTCGTAACTTTTCTTGCAACAGAGTTTTGCCACAATTGCCCAAGACCTGCTCACATTGACGAAATCAAGTGCATCTGCTGACCTCATTGACCTCAGGCGTCGTGATTGACAGCAGGAGTGAAAAGTTTAGATCAATAAATAAAGTGAAGCTGAGCTGAGAAAAATGATGAATCAGTGTCAATTGTGGCTTGGAGACCTCCGCCTCAAAGCCCAACCTGATTGGATCAGCATGTTTGTTTGCGACAAATAGTTTGAAAGTCTCTGCCTGTCATCCACCAGGCAGATGATGACAAAGAAAATCATCAAGTGCTCTGTCTTGATTACGTTTTTAAACACTGGTTTGGCCTATAAAGTTCTGTCCTCGTAACTTTGGATACCCGAGTTGAAAAATCTGTTGGACTTGCGACCGATCCGAGCTGTGAACCAGCGCACTTCGTCATGCACTTTGAAAAACAACTTCTGCTGCAGTGACACCACGGCCACATGTGGCTTTCATAACCACCATGTGTGTCGCTCTGTTTCCAGACAGCGGCGCTTCATCATCGGCTCCTCGGAGAGAACGACCTGATGAAACTCAGAGAGTCTCCAACCAAAATCCCACTTATCAATCAACTCTGTCTGTTTTGGAAGGTCACAGGGTCGCTCTCCCCCCCCCCTCCCTAAGAACCCCTCCGCACCCCAGCAGGTGCTTATCCCCTTTGACTGAAGTGCATGAGTCAAGTGGCTGACATTAGAATAACAAAGGCGGACGGCAGCAGATTGGAGATGGCCGGGTTTCACAGGTGCTGCCGTGTCTAAATCCTGCCGATACAGCGGGGAGATTAGAAGAGTCAAAAGTGATCATGGGTAATTGGTTATCTCACCTCGAGCACCTCGCAGGGTCTTATCCCCCAGTAAGCCTCCTTACACTGTTAAGTGGACGGCTGCTTTGGTGGAGCAGCACGGGGAGGGAGGCTGAAAGTTTTTGGAGGCTTTGAAAGGTTCATTTGAGAAACTGCAAAGAGTTGTGGCTTCTGCCTGGGCATGATGAAAGAGAAGGGATACAGTTATGCCAGCTAGCACACACACACACACACACACACACACTCCACTCCTCTCTCTCCCTCTCCTCCCCACACATACACACCCACACATCTTGATCCACTCAGGGGCTTCATGTTAGTTTTCATTATCAGCTCTCCCTCTTCACGTAATTGAGCACAATACACGTTGAGTTGGGCTTGGAGTTCCACAGCAAGAACGGATGAATACATCATTAACCATGACTTCCCACACAAACACAGTCCTCGGTAAACAGTGTGGAGGGAGAGACGGCGGGCACGCTTCCACCCTCACAAACTATAGGCGTAATTTCATTTAGCCCTCTCTCGTCTTGAAAAACTTCCACAAAGCCTATTTAATTGGTAATCCCAAAGACACAGAGAAGATGATCAGAATTAGGCTGTATCATAGTGCCTTAATGAAAGGAGTGTTTTCCGTCTAATTTAATCAATATTAGAATATCTGCCAATTAGCGGCATTATTTTAGTTTGCGTATGAAAATCAAGACCCCCGCTCATTTATAGCGGCCTCATCTCACACACTGGTTGCATTACAAATGTGATAACAATGGCTGATTTTTTGATTTCGCCGTTGAGAAATAAGAAGAGGGTGGCCTCCTAATTACACTCCATTCAAAGTGTTGATGAGGTTTAACTGGCAAAATTAATTAAAAACTTTTTTTTTTTTTTCTTTCCCCGGTCAAGATTAGAATCATGACGTTTGGAGTATTTAATCAAAAATATGTTTTGCAATTAATTAAGAGCTCATTTGCATATATGTATGTTAATTTGAAGGATGGGATTTCAATCACGCGTCTTGAGCAAACCTCATCACAGACTTGTTTGTTTTTTGTCGCACCTTAGCTGGCGGAAGGGGCAGTTTGAGCAGCAGTAATGGATATTGGGGTGGATTAAATCCTAATCTTAATTCTTTCCCTTCAACCTCCTTTACAGCCACAGATTAGTGCCGCGTATCTAATTTTCCTAGGATTCTCTCATTACCATACTTATCTGGCAGGGCCTTTTTAATTGGAGATACACAGGACATAAAGTTTGTGAATAGGTTTCGGATGCTCTCAACTTGAGAGGGATTAGACTACATATCTGCTATCCACTCCGCTCGTACACAGACACTGGAGCCAGTTAAAACACTCTGACAAGGAGGAAGAATCACTCCTCATCTGCAAATTTCCCCCCTCGTTCTCCTCTCTTTTCCTTCACCGGCCCGCAAAGGGAATAGGAGAATCAATTAAAGGCACACATAACAGAGAGAGACAGCAAGCCTTTTAGTGCTTAGGTTAATGGTGAGTTATTGTATGAGAATGACTCTGTGAACATTGCTTAATTTCCCCTCCCTCCTACCCTCCCTTCCTCTCTGTCTCTTTTCTCACTGTGGTTAATAGCTATTTTAAGAGCAATATGATGTATTACTCGGGGCTCTCTCGGGGGAAACCCGGGGGGGCTCCTGTACTGAATCCATTTAAGACGCCGTGGCGATTCCACGGTCACACTCGGCCTTATTCAAACAGCGCTCACACACCACCTCCACCCCCTGAATTTAATGGGAAATTAACCATTCAGAGAGGTATTTAAATTCCGACTGTAATCTTGGCCAAATGATGAGTAAAACACAGGGTTCCCGAGGCCGCAGGTATGCAGCAGTGGTTCCCTGGGTATTAGGTCTCAGGTTAAAGACAGGTTAGTAGATAGCAGTCCCTCTAGTGCCAGTAGAATAAGGCTGGGATAGCTCACTGTGGACCAGCTGACTAAATAATGACATTTTAGTCCTTATGAGCTGCGTGGAAATTAGAGATGGCTCATTGTGACATAATGAATACATTAATATTAAAGCTGCACTAATGATTGAGCTGTGAGGAGAATGGAATTTTTTTTTTTCAGGCTAAAAGTTGCACACAATTGATACATAATGGCTTTGCAAAGCTGATATAGCTAACATGTTAGCCAAGTATCCCCCGTTCACACACACACAACAGACAGGAAGCGACATTAGCATTCCTCTGTAGTTGTGTTGCTGTCCACTTGGAGCTGAGCAGATAGCGCGCATCATGTTTATTTATCACCGAGTTTTTGCACCAAAAGCAGCTGCCTGCTCACTGATGATAGAAGTGAGAGTGAAAATCAGTGAAGCAGGCTGTGCAACCAAAACAATAAGCTAAATGATGCTAAAATGTTGCACATAGGTGAGAGGAACTGCAGTTAGGGATCATTTTCTGTGGATTATTCACTACAAGTGACCCCTTTCACATTGTTCATATGAAAATATTGATTAGTGCAGTTTTAAAGGTGCAGTGTGCAGGATTTAGTGGCATCTATCTGTGACGTTACAGATTGCAACCAACTGAATGCCCCTCCATTTATAAATGTGTAGGAGAACTGACGGTGGTGAAATTCATGAAAAAAAAAAAAAAAAAGCCAGTGTTTGATTTGTCCATTCTGGGCTACTGTAGAAACATGGTGGTGCAACATGGTGGGCTCCGTGGAAGAGGACCCACTCCCTATGTAGATATAAGGGGCTCATTCTAAGGTAGCGAAAACACAATGAATCTTAATTTCAGGTGATTATACACGAATCAAAATATACCTATGAATACTATGTTCCATTTCTGCCAAGTCACTTCCACTTTACGCCACTAAATCCTAGACACTGCACCTTTAAGTGTTTGTCCGGGAGTGTACCAGTTGATGTGCCCACTATAAATGACTGTTAATTCAGTGAATTAGTTAGAATGGGACATAAATATCAGAAAGGTGAGGATATGATTTTCCTTCACAGCTTCAAGGATATAAAGCTGAAAAATATAATACCTTTAATGCTGCCTTAAAGAGCTGCTAACCCACTTAAAATAATAACATTTGTTAGCAGTGGAAAATTTATGTCTCTCAACCTTCTCTGGCTTGTGACGCCATCTTTAGGGCTCCTTTTTCCCTTTACTTTTCTCTCCTCATACACTTCGGTTTTTGGGATTGTTTTTTTCCTTGTCCTCATTGTGACGCCAGGTTGGGTCAGAAACTGTTTTAACTGTGGGCCTGAAAAGCCCATTAAGACATCAAAACCTACTGTGTTTCTTTGGATTTTAAAGGCCCCTGAAATTGCGTTTCTCAATCAGCCTCTTACTATAAGCAATGCAGTCTCACATGAAAAACGCTTCCATCCAAAGTTTGGCTGTTCTCTCTGCTCGTCTGAAGTGGGCGAGTGTCAGTTACAGAAAAGGTGATGTCACTTATGTCTATGCACCAATTGTAATTTAGCAGTGTGTGAATCTGAATCACGGTTTGGCTGTTTCTTATGTTGCCATGGAGATGCCACCAATCAAACCACACCCATAAGGTCCTGCTGAAGCAGATTAGCTGATTTTTTGAGTGTTACAGTCCTTATAACATCATCAATATAAATATAATAGAGGATTGTTTTGTACTGACATTAATGCTGATATATTGTTTTAGAAGAATCCTTTCTAAATGCTTTTTGGTGCCTTAAATATATCAGATAAATATCAATCATTCCGTCTCAGAAATCCCCCGTGACTATCTATATACTAAGGATGAGAACCTCTTGTCAAAATGCTCTTTCAGAAGATGATTCCTAATATTACAAGTCAGTCAAACATGTTTATCTGTTAGAGCTCTTACAGTAAGTCCAGCCTTCAGACGGAGCCAGACATCAGCGATGAGTAGTTGTGGACTGTGGCTTTACAATGCATCCTTTTGGCCGCAAATGCCAAAATACCTTCAGTCATGCATGCAGGCATATGCACACACACATACACGGACACACACTCATAGAAAAGCGGGGAATCCAGGGCCCAGCTGTTTGGGCCTTCACACATGGCCAGTAGAGAAGGGGGGGCACAGAGGAAAGTGGCCCCCAGCAAGTGTGATCATTGGAGGGTGAAGAGACCCAGGGAGGGTCCCAGTGGCCTGGGGGAGGTTTTAGCCAAATTATAAGTTTAAGCTTAGGGTGTGTGTGTATGTGTGCGTGTCTACACGAGGAAAGCATGCCTCTAGTACAAACCACATCTTTATGACCATTATGTTTCTGCGCATATGTGTTTGCCGCATGTGTATCCACGTGCGCGCTCCTCGTGTGTGTGTGTGTGTGCATCCTGTGTGATTAGGGGTTTAATGGCGGCTGCAGCCCCGGTTCCAGCCTCAGTAATGAATGAACTATTACCTAATGAAATCTGAAGAATGCTTGGCAGCGGCGAGCCCAGTTGGCGCCGCACACCAGGAGCCGGTTCCAACACTCAGCAGTGATGCCATCGTATTTAGGACTGGCGTTTGTCGTTATGCGAGATGGGGGCCAATGTGTGCTCTGCCCTGATTGTTTGAGTATACTATCATTAGCAGGCTGGCTTTCAATGAGTCTTTCATCCCCGAGACAAGTGTTTGTTGAATGCTAACCAGGGTTACGCTGGTCAAAGGCTTTCCAGCACTTATGATGTAATTACAACATGTAGAACACATATTTCACACTTTGTTTCCTGTTATATTTTCATACAGTAACTTAAGTGTTTGATGATTTTTTTTTTTTTTTTAGTCTAGACTGTGAATTTACACCTGTTGGCTGCACATTCAAGCTTTATAATGATTTTCTTTTTTTTTTTATTTTCTGTTTGGAGGGGGGTATAGGATGAAAAGCATTTAATGGTGCACACATGAAAAGAAAAGTCATGCAGTTTTTTTTCTCCCCCCCACTCTAAAACATGCACTTAATATTTTTATTTTTTTTTTTTGCTTAGAGGGAAGTTGGGAAATTAGGGGCACAAATCAGTTTTGGATGACTTTTTTCTGGTTTCATGTACAGTATGATGAAGGTAAAAAAAAAAAATACACCCCCTGCTGCACACACACACATATTCTTCTGTGTTTTCTGTGTTGTAAGGAGGGTCTTAATGCGTTCCACAACTGCTGGTGAAGTGTGTGTGTGTGTGTGTTTGGGGGGGGGGTGGAGGGGGGGGTATATATTTGGGCATGTGCACACGTTCACACACATCCACATGAATGAGTAATTGCATACATTGAGCACATTGGCAAAGGCATGATGCTGCACACACACGCCTCCCCGAATACCACACACATACACATTAGAAGGTCTCCCTCTCTCTCTCTCTACACACACACACACACACACAGTGAGCAGGGTGTGTGTCAAAGTAAAACTTTGCTTACTTTGTCAATGTCATCATACTGCCCTCTTTTGTCAGCGAGAGTCAGAGAATGCAATAAAAAAAAAAAAAAAATTTTTCTTCTCTCCCCTCTGCCTGTCAAGCAGCATTTTACTTTAACTATCATTTAATGCTCCAGTGGATGGATTCTTGTTTGTATTTGCTTCATTTGTTTGTATCATTTCTGCACACCTACAGTAGTAACGGGTGTCACACAAAGGAGATTGTGTGTGTGTAGTGTGTGTGTGTGTGAGTGCGTCGTTCAGAGAGAAAACTCATCTAATGACTGCAGATTAGAATGCAAGGCAAAAAATTACCCTCTGCTCCGTAATTTAAATGTAACCCTGGTTATATATGCAGCGCCCAGTAATTGTTAATCAATAGTGTATTGAGTTTTACATCCAGTCACTAACCTTTGTGGCTTTACTGATCAGCCAGCCGGTGTTGTGGTGTCAATCACGGCCGGGCTGGTGATCGTTTTGGAGCCCGATCGACGTCTCTATCAGCTTGTGTCAAAAATAAGCAGTAAGACTGCACTGTCTCTCTGTGGGGATCTGCGGTGTCGTCGCCGTAGATTATTCACTTTAACACATCACGAAGAGCATACTGTAAATAGGCCTGTAAGAGATTGTTCTAATCCTCTACTGTTCATACTCTGCCCGGTTATTTTTCCACCCAGCTTAAGCATGACTTTATAGTGAGTCTCTACGCCATATTTGCAGCCGCACGTCTTTATTAGCATTCATCAGTCTTTATCAATCATGAATAAATTGGTGACTAGTCTTTAATGAATGTTTCAGAGAGCAGGGAGAATGTGTCTCTCCGATTTTTTTTTACAGCACTTTATATGCAGAAAAAACACTCACAGTCATATCATACTGCAGTCCTATTTTACCCCCAGACAACAGAACATACAGTAACAGTTATGATTTTTAATGAATTTTACAGAATGTGAAGAAAGCAAGTACTGCGGGGTTTATCATAACCACTGTAACTATCAATCAATTTCTCGTTGCTACATTATAAAATAGCACATGCTTACATATGCACTCTTTCAGTTTATTACTTCAAACTCAAACTAAAGAGTTCAGTAAATGTTTCTTTCAAAAGGTTCTTATGTTCAGTTTTTTTTTTTGTTTCAGATTCAACTCAACGGTCATTTTAGAAGCTGAAGTTTGTGCTGCTGTTTAATTCCATTGTGTTACACGGAGAGGTGTTTCTTCCCTCACTGATATAATGGAAACACATGAGAAAAACCTCTCAGTTTAAAGCAATTAGGACTGCAACAAATTATTATGTGTCGAGTGATCTCAGCCAGCATAGGAAACAGCTTTTGTTTTGTCTGACTGACAGTCCAAAAGTCAAATGAAATTGAATTTATGATCACATAAGACAAAGAAAAGGAAAGACATTGTTACAGTGTAGACACAGAAACTTGGCAGTTTTATCAAAATAGTTGCCAATTATTTTTCTATGGATTGATTAACTGACTGATCATTTCAGCTCTATAAGAAGCACAGTTAAGCCCATAGATATGTCAAGACACTGTGTGACCTCTGCTCAATGTGTACCACAAATTACTCAGTTTTCCTCTTTAAATGTTAAGAGACACAGGAGTACAGGAGTAAATGTGGCAGTGTGGTGGGACCCTGGGTGTGTCTTTAAACTCTGAGCCCACTGTCCCAGTGAAAAGAACACATTCAGGGGTCATCTGTAGCCACTATACGGAGCCACTATACGGAGCCACTGTATGAACTTGTGTGCCTGCTATAGAAAATAAAACATTTGAGTCAGTTCTTCACGTCTCAGATTTAAAAAAATGTCATTTAGGTGCCCCCAAATATCAAAATGATCAGACTTTGACTCAGACAGTATGTACTTTTTGTGACTTTTTGATTTTAACTCATTTTTTTTGGGTGCAAAAATCCATAAGCTGTGCTTGTGAAAGCTGCATTCATAATGAATACATTTCTACTCTTTTTTTTTTTTTCCTGGAAAAAAAAAATCAATTATATGTCATTTTTGAGTACAACAAAACATGGTCTCTTCACTCCTAGATAAATGCTAAAAAAATGAGAAAGCTAGAAGGCAAAAGAAGAAGAGTTGTGATCAGTAGTAAATAATTAAGAAACCAGAATAATTTAAAAATACTACACATGCATATGTGTTTGATATTCTTTATAAGTTTGCAAATAACTTGGACTGATAAATAAATGCGCAAATCATTTATTTCATGTCACAATATGAAACATGTCACCACTGAGGAGGCTGAGAGATGAAGCCTGCAGTGTTCTGACTAACACTGTCAGGACTAGTTTTCATAGAGAAGGGCTCCCCTAGTGGACACACGGAGGTACCTCCCTCACCTCTCCTCACAACTCAATCTCTCACATTACAATGTCAGTGCTGCTCTGAGTCATTTCCACATGTATTATTTTGACTGGGAGAGGAAGTGGTGGATTAGACTCCTTTTCTCTGACCCTATAATCCAGCTAAGCTGCTGCATCAATCAGCAGAACCTTTAAACCAGTAAGACCCAGGTTCAGGCTGCTCTAACCGGCCCGTGGCATTGATTGACAGCCCCAGGAAAAAAAAAAGGAGGAAAGGTGACAGCGGAGAGGCTGGACCGGTTGCCACGTTTTGCCTCCGCATCATATATAGGGTCACTCAGACAGGATTCACGCTTAACTCGAAATGTTTTGATGCTTGGAAGTCGCAGAGACCTAGACATGCAATCACCAGAGGTGTTACAATCCCTGAATTTTTTTTATCTTGTGTCCCTCAGAGGTCTGTGTTTGGTCACAATCCTCTTACTGATCATTGCTTCTTGGCCTGCTAATGCCATTAAAAATCCAATCCACACCGGTTTATCCACTTAAGGGGACAATGGCTCTCATGAGCTGACCGCTGAGATTATACAGAGTAAATCCAGTCGGAGCAAGAGTTGACAGTGATTGGTGTGATTTTTTTTTTTTTTTTTTTGAGGGGGGGCTGTTCTTTACCTTTATGCGACCACTTCTTCTGATTTTATAACCTTATCCAAGGTTCTGAATTTGGATGATGAGAATAAGAATCTTTTCCTGTTTGGATAATAAATTCAGCTGATTTGAGTTTTTGTTTCTTGCTCTCTCTCTACTTCTGTACACTTTTCATGTCCCTTTGTGGCTAATGAACACCGCTAAAACTGCAAAACTGGAACTCGTGCAAGATGACGCGTGCATCACCTTGTTCAGCAGCGACTCACGGTAGAGATAGATCATCCAAAAAACGAAGGCAGGGAAAGAGTAGATATAATACTTACATTCCACTTAGTCATCTGTGCATTTCATCAAAGCTGTGATGCTTTTTGAACAGTTGTTTTTGTATGAGGGTTGTTTTAAAGACAGATACGACTCTGAAAAGCCTCTATATACTAACAGTTTAACCTGTGTGAAGGCATTGTTAAATTCTTTTCTTTCTTTTCTTTTTACAGACGACATTCTGCATGTATAACAGCTGCATCCCTGTTTTTTTTTTTTTTTTATCCTTGTCTGGCTTCATTACCTTCATTTAGCTGTACACCCGTGTTGGTGGTATGTTGGTGATTCTGCTTTCAGGAGGCTAATGCATGTTGTGGCAACTTAAGTATGAATTAATTTGAACTGAAGCTGATGAAAAAAAAAAGTTGGATGCAGGTATTTATAGTCTTTAAAGCTGCACTAATCACGTCTTTATATGAACTGTGTGTGGCGCTCATAGTGACAAACACACAGAGAACTATCACCACATTTACAGTTGCTCTACAGAGATCAGCTCATTGTTTTTGGGTCATCAAGCTCATAACATGTAACATAATATAAGACAAGTGAAACTTTGATGCAGGGCTTGTGCTGGAGTATCCCTATACTACTTTAAGAATTCTTCTTTCACCAATGAGATCTGCACCTTCTCTTCCTCTCTCTCTCTTTTGAAAGCTGTTTTTTTTCATTTCTTACAGACTACTAGTCTTCCTGTCTCTTGAATGCAGTTTTCTTTTATTGTATTTGGTCTTTATCTTATCGATGCGACAGGAAAATGGAAACAGCAACAGGAGATTACCTTTGTGAGTTTTACAATTAATGCTTTACTTGGTCTATTCTTTTTTTTTTTTTTGGAGTGGGGGGGGGGGGGGACGCTCAGTGTGAAACTCTGTTTCGGTCTTTAATGTTGTGTTGAATTGTGCTACCTCGAGGCTTAAACACCAGAGTTTCAGCTTCCTTCACAACAAGTGAGTGGTGCGCAGCATTCGCAGTGTCTGGTCTAGTTAAGGAATAGTGCGTTAATCTGTGGTGTCAATTATAAAAGAAACACTTTTATAAGTTATTTAAGGTTATATGAGTTAGAACAGTGGCGTATTTTTATATGTTTTATATCTAAACATAATAATAAATCTTAGGGGCCCCTTTCAGTTGGTAGCCCACCTTGCCTGGTGGTAAAGTCCAGCCCTGGTCATCCCAAGGCCACGGCTGTTGTCAAAGATAAAGAAACGATGATGGCATTCGCTTGTGAGGACTCTCTTATCGACCTTGCGCTCTGAAAAGCTTCATCAAGAGAGTTCAAGGATGAGTGAGAGGACCCTTGACATCTCCTTTCCCTTCCTCCGCTATTACCAACTCATATTTTTTTTCAAGGGTGGTCAAAGAGAACGCGAGTATTCATCCGCCACCTTCTTACGGTGGGTGAAAGTCCTTCACACGGAGGCCGTGCTGTCGGACACATCCCCTTTCGCCGACGACGCTCGCCACAGACAAAAGGGGGGCCTCTCCTTCGCTGTCGAGATAACGCCACGGCAGCTATTGTAAAGTCACAAGGCTATTGTGTAGTCGATTCCTCTGCTGGTTTTCGCAGAGGGCCCACATACAGTAGACACACACACACAGAGAGAGAGACACTCCAGCGCAAAAACACACACAAAGACGACAGAGAAATGTGACAGAATTGGACGCATCTACTCCTCTGAAGACGCTGCTCGGAGGGAGAAAAGACGGGACCGAGGTGGTGGTGGTGGTGGGGTGGGGTGGGGGGGCGGCGGGTGGGGGGGGGGGGGGGGAGGGAGGGAACAAAAGAGGAACGTTTCAAAAAACACTTCTGAACGCCCAGATCAAAGGCAGCGGAGGAAAGAAAAGCGTGTGTGCAGAGAAGGGAAAAAAAAAAAAAAAAAAAAAAAAATCATAAATAGTGAGTAAACAAGCCAAAATGGAGTGAGTGGTTGAGCGAAGCAGGGAAAGAGAGAGGTGTCATAGCATCTTAACCACGTCCACAAGGTGTCTTTTTTCCCGCTTGCACAGACGAGGCCAGGTTATCGCATGGCAGAAGTGACTTTTTCTCTTGGTGTTGCGGAAGGCCGGCAGGTGTTTGTGTAGCGCGACGAGGCAGTTGCAGCCGAGTGAGGAGATAACAACCAGAAAAACAAGCCCTCCTCCTCCTCCTCCTCCTCCTCTACCTCCTCCTCCTCTACCTCCTCCTCGCTTTCTTTTCTTCTGTTTTTCTTTTTTTTTTTTTTTTTCTTGAGTGGGGTTTTCTCAGGACGGCAACAATCACACAAACCCACAAGGTCGCCTGTTTCTGTTTCTCTTGCTCAGAATAGTACAAAAAAAGGCCACCATAAGAAACCAATATACACCCCGGTAAATGTGTCCCAGTTGAAAGGAGAGAGGGGCCCCCGTGACATTTGCGGGAATTTTGCACCCTGTTTTCTACACCGCTGACCTTTCATCACCTATTATTAAGGCGGGAAGTTATCGTTATGAGTGTGCCCGGGCTTTCTTCTCATGCATAAGTGAAAGTCTTTTCACTTCCTCGTTACAGATGCAAGTTTACCCGCTTTAATACCGAAGATACGATCGATTTTTTTTTTTCACAAACGCGGCTGTTATTTCATCCGTATTTTAACTTCTGAGAGATTTTAGTCGAGTTTTTGTTAACCCCTCGCTCACACATGATGTTTTTTTTTTTATGACACACTTAAGATCAAATGGTACATTATGATCTAGTGAGTATGGGCAGCAGTGGAAAAACTAATGCTTACAGGAAAGGAGTCCTGAGAGGTCAGATCTTGAAATGTTATGTAACAGGGACAGTCCCAGGTCCACACACACACACACACAAAGTTGATTTAACATTTCCTGTTATGTATGTTTATGTACAAAACAGGAGTTAACATATGTGGGAAGTCATTTTAATGGTACATGTATGAAGATACGCAGACATCTTCACACCATCAGCAACTACAACTACACAGATTCCAAAAATAGATATGCTCCCACAGCTTTATCATTTTTTTTTAACTTCATTTTTGACAAAGATAATCTTGAACGTATAACTTCAAACTTTAACTCATAAACTTATAAATTTTTTTTCCAGAGCTTTAAAATAAAAAAAGTAGACCTTGAATTAAGATGATTTTATTTCCAAGGCCAAAAGTTTCATGTTCATGTGTCTCTGTTTTCTCTGTGCCTTTTTTTTTTTTTTTCTATCCACATTTATTTTGAAATCAATATAATAAATGAAGTCATCAAACGTATGATTGAACAGTGGGATAACTTCACCACATTGCATGAATTCAACCACAATCAGACACTAATTTGCTGAGCTGCTAAGCTAATTACCTTTAAGTAAGACTAGATGAACTGTTTTCCACACCAACATGATAACATTTGGAGAATGCTTCATTCATGTTTGATGATAAACTGAAATACTAATATGTCAGTGCATTAAAATTGATATTTACTTTGCTTTAGTTCATAGTTAGCAGTCTTTTTGGTGCATAAACATGAATTAGAAGCAGTGGATAGTGCTTTTTTTTTGACCATTCTGATCATTTTACACACACACACACACAAATCTATCATTTCCCCGGCATGTTAATGTTTTTATATGGTAAATCAAATGTCAAATGAATATCTAGCCTCTGTGTGTGTTTTTACTTTGTAGGACACATCCTGAATTGAAAAGTAAACTACGAGGTTACAGGAGGACTTTTTCAGGTGACTCGAACTCGCAAACGCTTTTTCTTCCTCTTTGCGTTCAGCGTCGCCTCTCCCTCCTCCGAACATCCTCCTCTGTGCTCGCTGATAGAAATGACACCCGGATTCCACTTTTTGATCACAGAGGGGAAGCGACAATAACACATAATGAATACAGCCACCTAATAACCCAAAATGCTGGAAAACACTCCTCACACACAACTTAGCCAGTTTCACAATCAAACGGGAGCTTCTCTGGGGGGTAAATTCTCTTAATAGCGCCCGCGATACAAATTGACCACGCTGGAGGAAGCACAACAAACACACATTCCCCTCATCAGCTTTTTTTTTTTTTTACAGAAGAAACAATCAAGGGGGGTTTTTTTTCGTTTCGTGAGTTTTTGGCTCAGCTGACCTCAAACTACAGACTTGTGAGACAGGAAAATGGCTGCACACACACACACACGCCTACCTGCAGCATCTGACTACATGGCAGATTAACAGCTGTTCTGGAGGGGAGACGTCGCCGCAGCACAATGCACAATAAGATATTGTGTTTGCTTTGTTTTAAGCTGATGATGTAAGGCTAATAAACACTCCTTTCCTCTTTTTTTCTTCCTTTTTTTTTACATTTTTTCCGCCATGCGTTGCATTCTGCGGCTGACAATCCGAGATAATTGATATATCTTTCTCTTTTCTTTTTCCTTTCTTTCCTCATAGCAAAGGCGGTTCAATTATTCATTTTCTCCACTACTGAGAGAAAGAGATATCCTATATGCCACAAAGCCTTAACACACACTGTCACAGTTTAATGGAAGGAGCAATCAAATATTTTACAGAAAACCAAATATGCAGATGTGTCTGCAGCAATTTAGCGAGACATATTTTAGCACGAGGGATACGAGATGAGGAGGGTGGTGGTGGTTGGAGGGGGGGTGTAGTGGAGAGAGAGAGAGAGAGAGAGGGAAAGAAAAAAAAAAAAAAAGAAAATGATACCGGGAAAAATCGAATGAGACGTTTGATGAATATTCGCCCATTGTTCCCGGGAATGTAAGTCGCCACCTACTTCAGAGGATGGGAAGAGGAAATAAGTCAAGCTCCTCGGGAGCGCGGGGTGTGGCACGGCGGCATTAAGTGGCGTAATTAATAGTATTCTCACATATCTGGAGAAGTTATTAGGGTGCAGGGGAGAGAAAGTGGCGCGCCTAAAGAGGCTCTCCAATAGCACTCCAAGATTTGTCACTTCCAGCAGTCGTTTAATAGCTCATTTGAAACTGTTGACCCCAGTTAACAGAACAAGCCCATTTGAGCTCTTAGTGAATTAGTTCAGATTTAAACGGGCTGAATGAAATCTCACTCTCCTACACACACACACACACAGATAGAGACACAGAGGCTTTTTGGGAGCTGGAAATATATCCAATCAACACTTATTATTAGCAGTTTTGTGGGTTTTTTTTTTATTGGCGTGAACGAATAAACTGCTTTAAAAAGATCAACAGAGAACATTCTGACATTTAGCTTCTTCTTCATCACTTTTACCCGCATACACCTTTTTTTTCGTATTTACCTGCAGTAAAAATTTAATGTACAGATAAAAAAAAAAAAAAAGATCATCTCTGATAAGCATCCATTGTTGAAAATGACCTGAAAATATCAGCAAATGTCACATGTAGGGGGGGAAAAAAAACCTGATATAATACCCTTGAGGAAATATTTGCCAATCTAAAAATTTCATACGGTAAATGTTAGCGTGAAACAGTGTGCTGCCAATAGAATCCAATTAAAAGAAAACCCTCACAATGTTTTGAGGATTTTCACAAGAATGCCAGCAACTGGAGATATCGGCGCATAAATTAACTACAGCGGACTTAATTACAAACGAGAGAAGCAAGAGAGGTAGAGGAAGAGAGGAGAGATGTGGGCAAACAGGGAGGAACGGAGGTGTGGAGGCTTTTTTTTTTTCTTTCTTTCTTTCTTTCTTTCTTACATCGATAACTCCAAAGTTGAAAAAAAAAAAAAAATCTCAGAGACACTCACCCTGCTTTAGGCTCCTCCATCTGTCTCTGCTACACACACACACACACACACACACACACACACACACACACAGAGCAGAACACACACTCTTCATTCGGCCCTGCAGTCCAAGCAGAAGCAGGTTAAAAGGTGTCTTCTTCTTCTTCTGTAGTTCTGCTTGTCCTCCAGTCTGGATACCCCCCAAAATTGTCTTGTTTGACAAATCTTAAAACACACACACACACACACCACACACACACTCATAGACTCTCTTAACCAAAGAATAAAACCAGACTTCCACTGTACCTCCTAAATTCTGCCTCAGAAGTTTGTACACGACAAAAAAAAAAAAAAAAAAAAAAAAAAAGCTGCATTCCCTCCTCTGTGAATCAATTTCTTTCTTTTCTTTGCTTCTTTTTTTTTTTTTTGGTGATGGAAAAGGGAGGGAGGGTGGGAGGGGGAGGAGGGGGGGGGGGGGGTGCTTCTTGTTTTATGCTTTTCACATAAATGTGATGCATAGACTCGGCTTGCTCATATCTGCCTGCATTGTACGTGGGCGGGTGTAAATCCTCATCTTCCTGTATATCCATTAGTAATGCAACACTCTAAAAATAAAGTGCGCCTCGGCGTATCAGTGCCTATGAACATGTTGCCTGTGTAATCACATTTTATATACTTCTTTTTTATCTGTTGTCAGGAGAGAGAGAAGAGAGAGGAGAGAGAGAGAGAGGAGGGATGGAGGGGAGTTTTGCAGGCGCCTCAGCCGTGGATTGCGGGCGCTGCAGCTCTGCATGGGTGTAGAGATGGAGGCGATAGGCCGATTGTGAGAGCCGGGTTTTAACCTTTTACCAAAAAACTAGTATTATACCAGCAAGACCGGCTATATTGTGAAAGGTGAGATAAAGTCCCCATTCCACCACCCATCCCCCCCCCCCCCCCCCCCCCCCCCCACCCCCCCTACACCTACCCATCTCCTCTCCATCCCTCCATCCTCTCCTCATCCTCTCTGCTGCACTGACACAAATCAGCATGCTTAGAATAAACTGCATAAGTTATCAGCTCCTTGGAAAGCAACGCATAAGGGGAGAGCAGCAGCAGGAAGGAAAAAAAAAAAAAAAAAAAAAAAGAAGAGAAGAGACAGAGAGAGGGGAGACTTCTATCACTTAATGAAAAATAGCTTCCCTTTTGGACAGAACTTCATAGGGCTGCAATCAAGCCCTGGCCCCCCACTTCTTGACGTGCAATCGAGGCAAATCAAGTCAGCATCTATTAATAATATTTCCCTGGCTCCTTTCATTCCAGCGCATGTCCTACCACTGTCAACGCTGTGATGGAGCACTGCCTTTATCTCCACCCCGGCCTGCTCTGTCACAGTGATAAACAATTCTAACAAGAATCAGAATAAAGATCTCCCCAGTAGACTCCCGGAGATAGAGGGGGCCCTTTTTTCTCATTTTCTAGACGGCAAAATTTAATCTAGTGCCTAGGTCCCCCCCCCCCCCCCCCACCCCCACCCCCGCATCCTCCACCCCACCCACCCCTCTTTCTTCTCCCCTCCTCCCTCTCCTCCTCCCTCCTTCCTTCTTCCTCCTCTGCTGCCCTCCCCATCTTCCTTTTTTTTTTTCTCCTCTTCCTTCTTCCCTACTCTTTTTTTTTTTTTTTTTTTTTTTTTATTCCAAGCGTCACATTCAAAGAGATGCAAATTTTCTCAGAGCTGGGACCTGATGGAGTTGGAGCGCAGAGTGAATGTCAAAGGGGGTGGAGGAGTAGGAGTGTAGGAGGGGGGGGGGGGGTGGAGTCACCCTCTCACTCATTGGTCGGCTCACTTCAGACTCTCAATCGGGAGGAACTGTTGGGTGGGAAAGAGGTGAAGCTTGTGTCCTAACATCTAGAGCCCTAAAAAAAGAAAAAAAGGCCGGACAACTGGCCTCCTCCGCTCCCCACTGGGAGGAAGTAAGGAAGCAGCATCCAGCGTTACATCAGGATGGAAGTCAACTCTCCTTTTTTTTTTTTTGAATATTTTCCCACTCGGGGTGTTAACCTGTGGGGTTTTTTTTTTTTTTTTTTTTTTCCTGCCAGATATGCCTCAACATTTAGACGGTGAAACTGATGGAGATGATGAAATACTAAATGCTAAACTGTAAGCATGAGTGCGAAGAGCAAAAGTTTCATGAAGTGAGTCTTTCGAAGGTGAATGACATGAGCCCAAAGTGAAAGGAATCATCTGGGTTTTCCCTGTATGTGTGTGTGTGTGTGTGTGTGTGTGTGTGTGTGTGTGTGTGTGTGTGTGTGTGTGTGTGTGGAAGTAACGGTATGGAGAGGACGTAGGTGGGTTGAACTGTCTCCAAATCATTATCAATACTTTTATACGAGGAGTGAAGTTGTAATTTTGAGACAAACTGTCTCCTTTTCAAGCTTAAAGCTGCTCTAATCAATAGTTTCATATAAACAATGAATCAAATGACTGTGTATAAAGTGAACGGAGTCATTCCATCACCAACTCTGTATTTCCCTTTCAGCATCTTTCCTGCCTTAACGGCTCAAAACCAAACACCAGACACAGTTAGAGACTAGCTGGTGAACTTAGTGGCACATTTAGCATCTGTCAGACTAAAACAGAGCGAAAGTGAATATTGGACAATGTTAATTGTTAAATATGAATGAATGTTAACGCTCTCTGATCGCTAGATGTGTAAATAGGCAACTGTTTGTTGAGACTTTACTCTTAACAACTTTATGAGTTAATAATATGTATAAAAACTACTGGAAACTGACCTTTTTAGAGCTACTTTTAGTGTGCTTCTTGCTTGTAATGTGTCTTATATAGAGATAAAAACAATGTATTATTATATATTATTATTTAGTTTTCACATCTTAAAAGAATAGTTCAACATTTTAGAAAAAAAAAAAAAATGCTTGCAAGTTCAGAGCAGGTTTAACTTTTGCTGCGTGCGTAGTTAGAGGCCCGAGAAGGCACACGTCTGACATCCCGACCTCCACCCACAGCCGTCAGTGCTGCTGGCTGAGGTCAGAGGTAAAAGTCAGACAGAACACTTTCCAAACTTACTGTTAAGTTACTCTTTAGTGAGATTTGGAGGTGTTAGTCAGAGTCATATATATTTTTTTTAACTTTTTTTTGAGTGATTCTGCTTTCATTCTTTATGCTAAGCTAGTTTGTACTTGCAAATAAGCATATTTCACAAAGTGTTCAACTACTTTAAAAAGGAAAGGTTTAGGTCTTTTCATTTTGGAAAAAAAACTTGTTTACAATTTCATCTCAACACAGCGCTAAGGGAACGCTGAGGAGGACGAAGGTTCGCGACATGAAGGAGAGCGAGGAGAACCGGAGCAGAGGTGACAGTCAGAGAGAGAGGTCCTTTCTGGCTCATCACCTCAGACAGGAGCTGACAACTGGGAATGGCCTGCAGCCGATCAGGTGAGAAGGCATTGATCAGGCCGGGCCGGTGTGAAAAAAGCCTGCCGGCAGGTCAGCAGGCCGCACCGCAACCGACTGGAACGACTGGACGGAGCGACGCTGACACTTATGTATTTACATAGTGTTTGACATTCATCATGAAATGATATCTTGATCTTAAACGCTTTCACATGTGCTGATGTGGAGTTAAATGTGACCTGCACTCAATATTAATAATAATATATGACCTACATGCAATATTAACCCTCACTTTAAAATGAAACATTCAGTCCAGTAGCACACAGGACACACTGCAGGTTTAATAATGTGAACCCTATTGCTTTACTTTTATTTTGAAAGAAGTGATGGCAGCAAACTTTTATTGTTTTAGGCTTTTAGGCATTTCAGGAGTTAGCTACTTCCACTAATGTCTTAAGTTAGTTGAGTAAGATACAATTATTTTCACTTTGTTTACATCACCTTTAACAGAAGGTGGCTAAGGCTAAGCTCGTTTTTTTTTTTTTTTTTATCAGATTAAAATCTAAATTAAACTTAACACATACAATAGAAGTGGACTATTATAGTAGCTTCTTGCAGATATGTCAGTATCAGTGTGTGTCAGCTAAGAAGTAACAAGAACATGCAGTGCAGAAATGCTAAATAAGATTTGAGTGTCACTATTGTATACCAGAAAGCTCTGAAAATGATTTTTCATCTGTAAATGTCCCACTCAGTATACAGTATCTTGGTCACCATTGAAAAAATATATATAAAAAACAACAACAACAAATCCTTATGATCGTTTGTGTTTTTGTGTTCTTTTTTTGTTTGATTTTAAAATCGTTATCGGCCAATATACTGTAATCAGATTTTTAGAAAATCCATTATTGACCAAGCTGTTGCTAAAAATTGATCATTTGCTATCACAACAATAACAAAGTTTGAGTTGAACTTTAAGCACTTCTGAGAGTCTTTTATTTATCTACTTGTAAAGTTACATCTGTTGGTATTATAAACCTAAAGTACAATAATATATTATAGTTATCATTTAAATTATAATTGATAACAAATAAAATCCTGTGGTAATAACTTTCTATAATCCCATAAAGTTCAACACATAGAGGCTTTAAGACATAATGGTTCATGCCAGTTTTAACCCTCCATTCCTCACAGGAAAAACAATCATACAGGTCTAAAATGCAGGACAGCAAATATGACCCATAGTTACATTCATGCCATCTAGCAGCCGTAGTAATTATGACCTGGGGAACAATTCAGATGACGTCAGTATAAGGTGATTTTTGACTTATCAGGAGGTGATGGGTTGGCGGGTTGAGTGGATGACTAGATGGTGAACTTTGCTACTGGAGACCACCATTCGCTTCCTGTTCCCAACTGCAAATGTCAGCTTTTCAACCTTGAAGTGGGACTTTTTTAAAAAAATATAATGTTGTAGTTGTTACTGTTGCCATGATGATGAAGATTGTCTAACTTTCAGGGATTTTAAAGCAGGTTTCAACTGAACATTTTAACCCACACCATGATCTTTCTTGAACTCTAACCAAGTGGTTTTTGTTTCCAAACCTAAGCAGACCTTAACCACAGTGTGGTTACACTGTAAAGCATGTCAGTCAGTTGCATTACTTGTTTCAGCAAGCAGGTAATGAATAATTATACTAGTATGCATGTTTTAAAATAACCCTTTCATTTACTGGATACAATAAAGAGCTTCCTTTTCAGATAAGAATCCCACTTACAGAAGAATCAAACGTTCTACGAGTGGCCAAAACCCAGAGTGACCTACAGTCAAATATCATGACACATATATTCTTTTGTTTTTCTCTCATTGTTGTCTTAGTTTGGATTACTGTAAACTTTCTGTATGCTGTAACAGAGAGATTCAGGGTCCATGTTCTCCCTCCATACGACCCAGTGCTACTTCACTCTTTGGAACAACCTAGCTTGACGTTGCACTGGCAAGTATACCAAAGAAGTAAAGATGGATTACATGAGAACAGATTTGTAGTAGATGGGATGAAATACAGAAAGGCGAAAGAGTGAGGGAAAGGGTGAAAGAATGGAAGGGGAGACAAGGGGGACAGCCAGGAAGGGAGGAGGGAGGAAAGGCTGCTCAAGCCATCGGACAGGTGAGGGATGAGTCCGCTGAGGGAGGAGCAGTAAATAAAAGAGGTGACTGAGTGTGTGCCAAGGGAGGAGGAGTCTGTGGTGACGGGGGGGGGGGGGAGAAAAGGACTCGAGAGGTGGTGTGGGGGGGGTGCAGCCCACGTATCCATCCCTCTTCCTCTTTCCATCCCCAGTCTATCTCTTCAACCCGCCCCCCCCCAATCCCTTTTCGTGACAGCTTCACACTCCGGATCAGTAGAGCTGGGGATCGTGCATCTAATCCGTTCCCTGATGCATTTTTAATTGTGCGGGAGAGCAGAGGAGGATGGGATAGGGTTGGGGCTGGGGGTAGGTAGGTGTCACAGCAGGGAGGGTGGGCTCACCTCCAATGTGTCATATGTGTCGGTGAAGTTAGCCCGGTGACAAATCAGCCCACACAGACGAGGTGCTCGGGGTGGAAGTGATGAAATACAATGACTGCTCCCTTTGCGTTTTGACAGAGAAGAAGTCATTTTTTATTCACTTAGCCGTCATTTTTGGTCCGTTATGAGTAGCAGGTCTAGTTGGCTCAGGTAGTCCAACAGCGGGGGTTAGGGGTTAGGGTGGCACAGAGGCCCACACGTGGCAGTATTAATGTATTATCAATGTTTACAGTGATGTGAACAATCTCAAAGGGATTTGAACCCAAAACAAAATAGAGCATAAATCACAGGTTGGATTCTTCAGGGTTGTTTTTGACTAACTGAGTCAAACGTGATGGATCCCATGCAGGAGAGAAATTACAACCTGGATGGATGGATAACATTGTACTCACCAAGTTAACAAGAACCCATACATTCTGATTCACACTGCAACTTTGACCTTCCATACTTACTGTAGCTGTGTGCGCACATTTTTCCTGCAATGAGGGATTATTATAGATATCTCAGGCACGCTCACTTTCGGTTTTTTACCTCCAAATAAAGTGGTTTAGATAATCTGGCTGAACTGCTGGCTGATTTACAACCTGACTGATCTTCTGACGGCTCATGTTTCCTGCAATACAGGAGCAAATACATCCTTTCTCGTTGCCTTTAAAAGCGACCCGAATTTGTGTTCTCGGATTGGCGCGTTCCTGGTTAAAATAATTACTTCATTATGGATAAGGAACCTTTGCCGTCATGTTTAAAACAAACCACTGTTGACTGTTGTTAGGAAAAAGGAAATGAAAGCAGTCTTTCGTATTAAAATTGCATGTTTCATTGGCCTATCCATCCACCTCAAAGTTTGGAAGCTTTATATCAACATCACACTACTTTAACCTTTGCTCCTGTCAGCCAAGAGTCATCAATCTCACGGCCACTAGAGGTTCCTGTCAGATTAAAAAAAAAAAAAAAAAAAGGTTGTATTAGGCTTTTGAACAAACAACTGATGCTGACTTTTTTCTAGAGAGGACAAGAAGAATTATTCTTGTTCTGTCTGACATCATGTTGCCAACATGTTACCCACAAGGACACCAACACCCCCCCCCCCCCCCACCCGCCTCTTTTTCTTGGACATTACAACAGAATACAAAAGAGCCTGGAAGCCCTTGAGGGCAACTTATCTATCTTTTAAAATGGCTAAATTATAACCATAAAAATGTCCAATTCAGAGGGAAAAAAAGCTCAGTTTTGGTGAGTTTGCATAAAAGCTGGAGGGATATAAATTGCCCGACTCTGAAAAGACAAATAGGCAATCCACACTTAAGTGAAAATGACACGAGATGCCTCACAAAAGGCGGGAAAAAACATATGATGGCCATTAAGGATTGTGTGCTTTTTGAAAAGACATCCAGTTTAAGTGCCTCTTCCCTTTCCTTGATGCGCCGAGTTGAATGGAAGTTCAAATTGTGGACTTAGACAATAGTGTACAGTGTGAGCATTCATCTATCAGATTGTAAGAACCTATCTGTACAGAATGGGGAAAATGCTTCACAATTCGCAAGCGAAGTGCTGGTACAGGTAATTGTAACCACCAAGGCAAGTGAAAAATGGAACACTTGCTTACAAGGAGGTTTTTTTTTTTTTTTTTTTTCTCCCCGTGTCACCACAAGCCAACAAGTCCCATTCATGATATGAACTTCCTGAATACAAACTGAGGCACCTGCTTCCTTATCTTCTTCATGGTTTGGGGGTTGTGGGAGAAGGTGACGCAAAACTTTAATCTCACTTATTCACTTCCTGTACACTGAAATGTCCCTTTTCTCTGAGTTACAGTAAGTACAGAATGTATGTATGTTTTTTTTTTCTTGTAGATTTGACTGCATTGTACAGGTCTAAATATTTGAAATTTCATGTCATATATGAAAATATTTCTCTCTTTCTTATAGCATCACTATATCAACTCACATATACAGTTTTCCTGTATCACACAAAAAGGCATATTTCTTGAAATAAAATGTCCTAATGTGACCTATTTCATTAGTTCACCTCAGTTTTCGGTTACCACGTTGCAAATTAAAGTTGAATTACTGATCAACTTTCTAAACTTTGAGCCTGATCTGCAACGAGGCAATTTACGGAAGTATCCATAAACAGAGCCAAAGCGGATTTGCAGAAAGATACGTGCTTCATTCCACAATGCCAAGCCACCAAATAGGTAAACAAGGGTGTGTGTGTGTGTGTGCGTGTGCGCGAGTGTGTCAGTGTGTATGCGTGCATGTTGGAAATAACACCTTGGGAATGGTCTGTGGTTCAACGTTCCCTCGTGAAATATGATTTTATAAATCCTTCCAAAAAATTATAATAACCCAGATAAGCTTGGGGCTTAAGTGATCCGCAGAATCAGTGGTTTGAGAGTTTAACATCAGTACCTCTGGAGGTAATTCTGATGCAAATGTGTGTGAAGACTCATAGATAAATGCCTTTGGCTGGTGAATGAGGTCCAGGTGGGAGTGTGCTTTATATGTTTCAGGGAGTGAAAGGAAAAAAAAAAAAAAAAAAAGATGCCGTGTGGTGGGAAAAAAAAAAAAAACAAATCCTAAACAAAATGCGGATGGCAGCTGTGCTGACTCGCCTCTTAGTGCATTGTGACGGGCTTTGCTCTATTTCATGTGGGTATCATCCCTGGTCCTCATCCCTCTCTCCCTCCCTTCTTACCTCTCTATCACCCATTCACTCGCCTCCCCTATCAGTTGGCTTATAAACCAGCCGCTATTCCAGGCAGTGATTAGCCCTGCTACTCCTCATCTTTCACTCAAATGACTTTTTTTGACCATTTCCACTGTAGGACAAATGCTTCACAGCAGCTATAGAAAGAGAGAGTAGAAGAAGAAACACAAACACGTAGCCTACTGCATGAAGTCAAAGTGTATTAAAGGATTACTTTGACGGTTGGAATTTTAGTCTGTTAATTTTCTTTGCTAGGACTCGGAGCCATTTTTATGGCTGATACCAAATGGTGGTTGATACCAAACCAGACAACCAGATTTTTATGAAAAACCTGCAATCAACCTTCAAACAGTCAATGCACCGGGGTGTTCATCAAGAAATAGTTACGGCATATAACTCCCACAAAAACTACACATTTTTTTAATACTGGGCCCTCCACAAATCCCTAGCATTCACCGAATGGTGCGTGAAGGCGATACAGCAATTTTTAACCTTTTTGCATCTTATTTAAAGCTGTTGGTTAGGTTTAGACACCAAAAATTTGATTAAGTCAGAGGAAGATCATAGTTTGGATTACAACAGTAAAATGTTGCTGACGCTAATAATCTTAAAATGCCCAATGTGGCATTGTGGATGACCTATTGGTGGTCTAAAACTCTCGTGCTGCTTTTGTAACTTTTTTTCTACTAATTATCTAGCCATCCACCCAAAAGAAAGTTGAATTATAATGACGCCACTTCCTTGAAAAGTATTGACATATCACCTGCATGCAAAATATGACTTTAGCATATGCACGGAAGTTATTTGTATGCAGATCGAAGAGACTTTCCATTTTAACTAAAAACAAAATCAAAGAAAGACAAAAACCATCCAGGCCATAAATACACAAAATGTATTTGGACAGGGGTGTCCACATATTCTCTGCTATTAGCTTTATTGTCACACTGTATGCTCCACTTTATACTCATTGCTTAGACAGCAATAGATTGACATAGCTGATAGATTTACTATTGCTAAACCCCATTAATATGAACTGGTTATAAAAGGAAACTGAGCGACGGCATTCAAATTTCCACTACGAGTTGGAAGCTCTTCGCTTTGTAACATCCTGTATTAAATGTGTCCCATTGTGTTGAAAGACCTGCTGTTCACCATGTCCCATTTATACAATTATTGAAAGGTGAAAATGATACAGTGGTTAAATTTACAAGCCATTTATACTTTTATTTTGCCTTTTATAGCCAGTAGAGAATAGAAGCTAATAAGAGACCATTTTAGCCATGTTCAATGGAATGTAGCTGGAGCACTTAAGGAATGGAGAGCTGGAGCTGAGGTGTCATGGATTCTGAGATCGGATCATGAAGTCATTTTGTGTGCGCAGTGTTAATTACCAGCACATACACAGACCTTAATGCTTTTCAAATTAACTACACAATATCCCCTTCTTTTTAAAGCGGGGATTCTAATAAATGGTGAAATTGAAAATCCCCATATTGATGTCATCTTTTGCCAACGTGATACAGTGATCATTTTTTTCTACCTATTATTAACAGTGCCGTGCCTTTAAAAGTGAAATATCCCCCTGCTGTTTCAGTTTCCCTCAAAGGCCATCACCAGCCATTTTAAGCGCATACTAATAATTGCCTTGACAAACCCAGGCCTTGGTATCAATTAGCGCCTGAATGGAGGACTGTAGATGGATTTAATGGGAGCTGTTAGTCCGGCAGTGGATTGTAAGTGTTGCATAAAACTCAACGCAGTTCCTACAGTAAGTGCCCAGCCAAGCACTTTTTTCTGTTTTTTTTTACATTGAAGGCTTTTGTTTCATTTCTGTCCGCTTCCGACCAGCTAATGGAGCAAGGCTCAAAGCCTGGCATGAGCTATCACTCAGAGTGAACTGCAAAGTAAAACACTAAATAATTATTCTAATGTGGAAGTATAAGACCTAAGGTGTATTACTGTCAGATAGCATTTGAACAGGGGGAACTTTGTAGCATATATGAATTGTAAGAACATTTAACATAGAGCACATGGAATGCATGGCTGGTGTATTTGAAATGTCATAAAGCAAGCATATTAGCGTAGAATGCTAAGGCACATATTGTATGTGTATATGAAGGAGGCAGTATTTGATGTTGTAAAGGGGACATATCTTTTTTGTGATTTTCTGTCCTTTATATACTTTTATGATGTCAGATGTTAAATATGGTCAAGGCTCCAAAATTTGAACGTATGTAAAAATGTCCCCTGCATATCAAAAGCCAGGGTTTCAACCTATTCTGACTACTTCATTCGCAATATTATCTCTACTTTGTGCTCATGATGATGTCAGATTGTTCTTGCACACCCACAAATGGCCGTCTGTTACGTAGCCTATGTTGCTAAGGTTGTTGCTAAGGTTTTTCCATGTGTTGTTCGCGTTGTCCACTCTCATATTTGGAATCGGATTAGGGCTTTAACGTGTACAGATATATTTGAGAAGTTGACATGTTGAGAATCAAATAAGAAAAAGAAGTGAAACTTTGCTACTTCTGTTTACTCATGTGTTCCCAGAATCACCAGAAGTCTGCAGAGGGACAGCTTCTAGAAGCTGGCCTATCAGAACAGAGAGCTCACTGGGAGTGACAGGAGCTAAAAAGGCCTATTTCAGACAGAGGCTGAACTGAGGGGCTGCATAAAGGACCAGTATAATATAAATAAGGAGTTTTTTAAACTGTAGATGATGCAAAGATATTCCAGTAAGCTCCAGAATATATATATAAAACTATGTGTCCTGTTTACTAAGACAGTAGTAAAGAAAATCACATGAATAGATTTACTTTAAATCCTGATGGCCAGGTTTCAAATTTACATTTCATAGTTACTTTTAATCCAATTTAATTATAATGATAACGTAAGTCAGATAGCTGCAGAAATCAAAACTGCTTATAAAATAACTACATGTAATGTGAAATTAGTGATTCGAAATGAAGAAGACACAGTTTGTTAATCATCAAAGATCCCTACAGTTCTGCAGTGTTTTTTAGCTGCTTTTAGCTCACAGTTTTGACTTGCTAGCAAACAATTCAAACATTGGACTTTACATACCACGCACCTCCAAATGATTTAATCAATAAATGTTAATGTTGCTCAGTGTCTGCTGAATATATTAATATGGGCAACTGTTTACTGACATCTTAACATATTTGCCATAACAACTTTATAAAGCGATCATGTTGTATTTACACTTCCAAGTGGCCAAACATTAAAAAAATGCAGATTGTTTAAGTGCCTAAGAAATCACATTTATGCTGACATGCTACTGTATAACTCTTTATGATGAAAGAACATATGTACGTAAGTCATTGTAAACCCTTCATGGACTAAACATTCTAAATATAAAGTGTAATAATTGACCTGTTTGCAATTGAACAGTCAACACTTTTAAAGACATCTCATAGTTTGTCGCGACAATTTCATTACCAACCAATCAGAAATGAGTATTTTTTCATTTCTATGGTATAATATTACACATTAATAACATCTAACAACATGTAATATGGACAGATTTGTTTCTTTCACTAAATAAGTCTGTTTAGTTATAACCCAGGTGGTTGTAATATAAGTTATGTCCAAAAATAGGCCTTTGAGTATGAAGACAGAAGAACAGACACGTCCTCAGTGTGAACTCCATGGCAAAGGAGTACTATGCATGTGGTTTTGCATGTGTATGTAAAAGCTTCAGTTATACCCAGGACATGTACACATGTACACTTTGTGGTGCTCTCCTCCTCATAATGGACACAGATATTAGCAGGGGAGCACAGACATGAGAATCTTGCGAGGAGCGGTGGCATCTCTTCCCAGCCTTCATCTTAGTGCTCCGGAGGGAACGTGTCCCAGCCTGAGGGATGAGGAATGGCCTTAATGAAGTCGGACAAGCCGGAATACATGCATCAGAAAGATTTTAAATATTGATATGATGTCACTACGCAGCTGCATACACGGGTTACAGTGGATCAGTTAGCTCTTGATGGCCCTCTTCTAATACAGCAGCACAAGGGGGATGATTAGGCTCATCAGAGGTGATTGTGTATTCTGTGGGAGGCGCAAACACAACACACACACACACCATTTGCATCAAAGAGGCCTCCTGTCTCTCTGTGCAGCTCTGACGGACCGCTGTACTATCAATTTATTTTCAGACTGTAAATTATTCACAGGCACATGTAATTAACAGCTAGTGAATTTATATCATACGACTATGCAAAGTATTAATGGGCTTTTATTAAAGGGCTTCATCAAGGTACAGGAGGCCTTTCAGTGGCCTGGAATAAATGGTGCCGTAATTGTTCAGAGAAGAAGAAGTACGTGGGAATGTGAATGGATGTGATCAATTTGGAGAAGTATTCCTTTGGCGAGGCCAGAGCTGTTAGCAAAGGATGTTCAATTAGCCCAACAATGAGGTAAAAAAAATCAAGCAAATGCGGCAAAACATGATGCATGAAAGGCATCAGGAGTCCCACAACAGGCCGGCAGAAGAGATCAAGAGGCTGAGATTGTGGGGCAAGTGAGAAGAGGCGAGAGGGTTGAAAAGGGGGTTATGTTCAGCATGACATAAACATGAGAGACACACAAGTTTCCATGCCATGCCGGGAGCTGCGCAGCATTTACTTTGAGCCCTCGCAGTTAAAACAAATCTTTAGGTCAAACTTCAGGCCCGTCCGCTCTGGCGCGGGTCAGTGTTAAATTATTCAGCCAGCCGGGGACTGCGAGATGGACCAGATCAAACAAGTCGAGTGATGCCAGTTACACGCCAGAGACTCAGCAGTATCCACTTCAAAAGGCTGTAAACACCATCCATTTTCAAGCCACAGACACTTGTTTATTTAAGTACCAGCGACCAGCACAGATGCTGTGAAAAACAGAAAATAACATATTTCTCGCAGTACATCTCGACACGAGGGTGAAAGAAAGTGAAATGCCCAAAGTCTGGAGTTAACTTTGATCTCGCTGATCAGTTAGTCGGTTTGAATTTGATAGTATTTATTGTGTTTGAATGTGGTTTTGTACTTCGGAATTCTTTGGGAGACCGTAGTGTTGCAAGAGATGTATTTAAAGTTGCGTAATCTGCTAAACTGATCTAGGGCCATCATTCTACATGTGACGGTTCTGAAGGGCCATCACTCAAAAAACACAAGACGTTTCAGTCATTTCGTTCAGCTCAAACTCATTGGCTAGTAGACAATTTTCATAGCAACTCTTAGGATGGAGAATCTCAGGCATGTTTTAAGTAATATGGAGAGCTAAACACAAATTCGTCTGATCAAGAAAGGTCTACATTGACTTGTAAGGTTGGAAAAAACTATGTCAGGCAGGTGCAACACCAGACCAAAAGTTGTATCCAATGTAATGGATGCAACATAGCACTTAGCATTTGACTTTTTATTAACTGTATGATCTTCCATCCAACCTTAACCATGTGTTTTAATTACCTCACCACAACATAACTTATTTGCCATAACCAAGATCTTTCCTTAAACTTAACACCATATGTTACCATGCAACAAATATTTAGAAAGTGAGAATTTTCAAAAACATTGAACACTGAGTCATCTACTATCCATGCTCTTATCAGGCTATTTGGTTGTGAGACCACTACAGTCGGTGAGTGATGAAGATATCCTCATTATCTTTGATTTTTTTGTTAGTATTGACTAGAATGGAAGAGACCTTTCTTGGTATGATGAAACTACTTCTCACCTTGTAATTCTCTAGAACATTGCTTACCATCTGAGACGTTTGTATTTTGCAGATTATTCCCATGACAGATTTTATGAGCTGTTGAGTAACTGAAAAGTCAAGATTCTTCTTGGATCAGTGTTACTCATATACATGTTAGCGGAGACCAATATCTACCGTGACAGTATCGGCTTTGTAGTTTTCTATTTTTTGCCTGCTAGAACTAGTGTCACATACTTCCTCTAAAGGTCTTCTCATTCTCCAAAATTTAGCCGTGATACTCCTGGGTGACAGGGAAGGCTGAGATCATTACATGCATGGAGAAAAGGATGAATATTATCATACATACAGAGCACATGTATGTTCAGCGCTTATGGGATATCATGTAGATCCCATTCCAATTCCTGGCTCCCATGACTGCTCGCCTCCTAGGCCACCCAGCGCACCAGTCCGCCTTATTAATCCCAGCCAAGGAGTCCATTTCAGTCAGTACATCTCCCTCCGCTTTTTCTCCATGCTGCCATTGCCCCTCCCTTTCCATTCCCAGGCATAGCCAGGGTTAACATGCTAATTCCATTTTATGAGCTCTGACGGAGCCCACTCTCCAACACTTACATCTGTTCAACAATTATTAGACCGTTTTTTGCTATAAAAAATTCAACACCCCTGAGTGTCGCACGGGCAAAACCTGAAAATTTATGCAGTGAATAGAATGGTTAATTTCTCAAAGGGAAAGGGAATGGGCTAAAAACAGAGATTTGCTTTGAGATTTTGCATGTAAATGAGCCATATCTGGATGACTTGGCTTGGCTGGATAAAGCAATGGATAGAGAAATCTAGTTGTACTTATAAACAAAAGAAAAATCCTCCTCAGATACTAGGATTAAACTGCAATTCTGAGATACTGTACTCCAAAAATATTGAGGTTATACTGTTTATATATGACCCATAAAATAGCATTAAAATATTTGCTGAAATGGTTTAAATAATGTGTGTCTTTACTTTAAGTACAGTAATTAGTTAAATTCCAAACTGTAAAATATATATATATATTTCTGTTTCTATTTTTTTTTTCAATTCAATTTTTCGATTATTTTTCTTCTTTTCTCTTTCTCTTGTACCAAACATTACTTTATAGTATAGTGTAAGGGTGCAGCAGTGGTCGAAGTATTCCTTTACCAGAATAATAAAACCATAATGTAAAAATATATCACATAAAAGTTCTGAATTCCAAATTTTTACTTAAAGCTGCACATATAAATATATTTTTTATGAACAGTAGGTCAAATTACTTTGAATAATGTTAAAAGGTGTTGCTCATAGCGACCAAACCACTGAGAATTATCACCAACTCTTTCAACTCTCTGGAATGAGCTTTTTGCTCTCAGCTCATTGTTTTAGTTTACCCCCATGCAACTTTACAGTTTTGGTTACATTCTCACTGCTCCATAAATGCTAAAGCCACAGAAATCATTTGTTTTTGGTGACAAATCTCTGACCTACTGGCCCCATGTATCATTTGCCATTGCCTTTGTTGCTTCTAATGAAATGCTGATATTGAGAAGGTCCTTGTAAAACTTGGAAATCCATGCATGTGCCTCCATCCAGGCTTAGATCTTTACCTACTTTACCTCAAAGCAGTGGTAGAAGACACATTTTTGTTACTCTAAGTAAAAGTAATACCACAGTAGATGTGTTAACATTACAAGGTAACATCTGGTATTCAAAATCTGCAGTACAGAAGTATTGTCAGAAAAATATGCTTAATATTTGAAATATACTCAAATTGTATTTCCACCATTGGGGTACAGTATAGTGTGGAAATTTGACTCAATAAGATACAGTAAGTAATATTTAAGCAATCCTTTATCTTCAACACTCTTCATAGGAATACAGTAGCGTATACAGTTCAGACCGTCCTCACAAGAACAACGGCAGTATAAGTCTAAAATTCAGGCCAGTAAAAAGGGCCTTCCGTTAGGTTTACACTGTCTGTAGTAATTATGACCTGGGGCAGCGACGCAGTTCAGATGATGTCAGTATGAGGTGACTTGATAAGACGATATTTGCTTTGTTAGAAGGAGGTGGGTTGGGTGGATTGCTAGACAGCTACAAGGCAAAAAGTGGACTTTGCTGCAGGAGACCACTGTTCGCTTCCCATTTCCCACCGCAAGTGTCATGTTTACTTTTTTTTTTTTTTTTTTAAAAAACCTGCAATGTCATGGTGTTCACTGTTGTCATGTTGACAATGGCTGTGTAGTGATCTTTCATCATCATTGTGATCTTTCCCTAAACCTAACCAGACCATAAAACATACTTATTTTTTAACAGTGATTTGTAACAATTTTGGAAAGTCAGACTGCATTACTACAGTTGCTAGATGGAGTAAACGTAACCATAGGTTGTTTTTGCTGGCCTGAATTTCAGACCTATTATAGTTCTATATAGTTAAGGTGGATTTAAGTCATGCTACAATAGTTTGGCATAAGAAAAAGTCATTCTTTAGTAGCTGAAACCAAGAATTCCAATTCACAGATATATGCAAAAGGTATTGTGTTTTTAATCAAGTTTAATACCGTATCTAGGTAACACATCTCCAAATGCCACGTGCTAAACAGCAGCTGTCCACTCCTCCATCTGCAGAGGGAGGCGACATGTTGAAGACAGACTTTCAGCACTTTTCACCAGAGCCTCAGTAGCCCCGCTGGAGCGTCCTTATTAACATATACCGCCACATGAAAAATGTGTGAAATAATGTGAAAGAAAATGTAAAGGCAGTCTAATACCCTGGCTAATGCAATTGCTGCACCTTAATTGATGAAACTTTGTCATGTCCATGCAGAGAGACTGGCGGGGAGACTCACCATGACAGATATCTTTAATAAAGTTGTTCTTCACGTGTCAGAATATGTGATAATAATTGCCTTCCCTGGAATCTTTTTCAAATCAGTATCTCCTATGTGAGACAAGGGGGACAGGAAGACCTCCAGTGTGCAGCTGGACAAGGAGAAATGTCTGGATCACGCATTTAAGCTGCAATCAATTTCATTCTAAATTAGACATGATAGAGTCCTAATTACATCGAACAGAAATAGAGATAATCAAATAGTTACTTATTAGCTGCGCTAAGCTTCGGATAAGTATACATTTATAGAAACCATCGCACATTTTCAAATTTAATTAAATTACAGTCTCACTGATGCTTTACTATCAGCACCAATGGATCACACACCTTATGACTGGTAGGGGTCTGTATGTGTGGGTAATGATAGTGGTGAGGATGGGGATGATGAATATCTGCCTGAGGCCTAATGGGTGCTTTATTCAGATGAGGGCCAGGCAGCTGGACCACGTGCACGGCCACCTTGCGCCTTCACCCCCCCCACGGAAAGTATAATTCCCTGAATCCCTTCGACCCCCACACCCCCCTCTACTCCACGAACCCCGCTTCCACACATACCACCTACCTCCTCAACTTGACAGGCTGGAGGGATGACCCTGAGAATCACATTATGTATATTTCTTTAGCGGTCGCCGCGCATTTGCATGTAGAAGACAGTTAAAATAAGGCCATAAATCAGCGGGCAAACATATAAATGGATTTGTGGTGAGATTGAAACCCCTGGCGAGTCTCCTGAGCAAATATTTCAAGCCTTCCTCGTACCTCGGCTCGGAGATATCGGCTGTCATTAACTAGCCCGGGCCTCTCTGACCACTCGGCTTGTATATCCACTTCATTACACGACGGGGGTGACGACTGTACGACTGGCTGCCCCCGATAAATTTACCTGCATATTCTGATACGTGCTTTGTCATCAGGGGGAGAAGCACTAAGAGCTGACGCTTTACCTTATTTCTCCAATAGGTGTTTTGTCTAATGCAAAGGGAGCAATATTGTCTCTTGAAACCTTGTCTTTGTCCAACCTGCATATCTGTGAATACCCAAGTACTGGCTGATTAGTGTATAATATTATATATAATACATTAGGAGATGTTATGGGCACTTCAGTGTATGTTTACTGTATATTCATCATCATCAGGACATAAACCCAAGGCAACACAAATTAAATTTATATACGTGGTCGGTCCAAATCCACAATTCATCAAATCTATGAGTATGACGAAATACATGCTTTTTTACACTTCTGGTCTGACTGATGACCAGATATGGCCTCAACTGTTCATTTTTTCTCAAATGTTTCTTTGAAGAAGACAGTGAAGAAAAACATTACTGTGATTCTGTCATGTAATTTAGTGTTGCATGATGGTTTCAATACTGTTTTACAGGCCTTTCTCACCTGATTCTGACTGGAACTATTTCGGAATACTGTTACTCGTGATTTCTTGTAATATTACTGATAACTGCATCGCTACTGATGACTCATATCTCTCCTCTTTCTGCTTAAACAAGTCAGGAGAGGAAGTCGAAATGTGCTGCCGCTCTTGCATAAGATTATCATACAACAGAAAAAGAGTTTGAGTTTGTGATACCATTTCTACCAAGATAGATACCCTTTGAATTCCGTATTTTTGCGTGTATGCATATGATGCAATGGCAATATTGGATTTACAAGATTTCCTCTTTTGTAATCTTATATCTCTGTTCCAAACTTCTGTGCTAGTGAAAGACACACTACGATAATGTTTCAAAGACAACAGATTTTGCCAGTCCAAATCAGGTGTGGCGATTTTTATCCTAATTGCCCCGCCATCCAGTCATGAAGTCGAAGTGAAACCCACCTGACTTCCCCTCATCCCAGCTTTGATCCAGTCATTAATCTTCATGATATTAACAAAAATCCCCTTAGTTCTAATAAAGATAAACCATACAACATAATAATAAATAATAGTGTTCTTCTGAGTTTGTGGCAACATCAGCAGCCAACTTCACTAATTCTGTTGTGGCTGAATGGGTTCCAAATTCTGGTAGAAAACCTCACAGCATCAAATGAATACATGTATTCAGAATGAGATGCTAAGCAATACTTTTGGCCATGTGATGTAAAGTCATTGTGTATCATGGCTCCAGTTCATGGATTTTTGAAAAAAAAAATCCCTTTAATATCAATGTATTTGACCAGAAATGGTTAGAAGACAGTGGCCATGCCAAGAGAGTATAGCCTCGTATCCAATAAAGAGAAATTTATCTAGAAATAAAACATAATAAAATGCCTACTAGTGGGACATTAATCTCGATAAACTAAACTAAACAATCTTTACCCATAAAACCCTTACAGTATGTCCTGCAGGTGCTAGTTTAGCACCCATTTGATTCAAATACAGATTTAAAATTAAATCAAAAATCTTGCTATTGGTAAAAACACCATATGAACAATCAGCATTTGCAGTATCAACCTTCAAAACCCGTGCTGGACGAACCTTTGTAGGAACATTACTGGGGCTTCTTGTTCTCCCAGTCACACAGATGCCTCTTTGTCATCATGTACCCATCCAACATGTCACAGCGGTCCAGCACATACTACTCATGTCATCGCAGAGCATCAACCAGCGAGGCCCAGATGTTCTCCAACACTTGATTGAGTGAAAGCATGGCATGTCCAGTCAAATAGGCAGCATCCTGCATGTTGGCCAACACCTGCCTTTACAGCTGCTCTGCCTCGGGTTTCATTTCACTGCATCCACACAGCTACTGTAAACATCTTGATGAAAGTTGTTGGACACCAACATCCACCGGTGAAGTTGTCAAGCTCACATATGGTTCCAGCAAGAGACGAGGAGAAGAAGACTTGTACCTGGTGGAGCTGTTGGATACTGTTGGAGCCTGTTGGCAGTTGTGGAGGTGGCTGCTATTGACAAATGGATAGATATGGTCTACTTGGCTGGACTCATCCAACTGTTGGTGGTTTCTAAATATGTTTAAGAAAATCTGCTTTTGGAACTGGAAGAGGTTGACTGCACAGTCATTTACTGGCTAGTCTGCCGTGTGTTTGATTTCACAATTGAGCAGTAAACAACATTTTGGCTTTTGTTTATGTGATCTCATTGTTTTACTTACCATTGTGACGTGAAGCGTAACATTTACTCTAAAATCTGCAATATAAAATGTATGGTCACTTGTTTCATGACACAAGTTAACCCAAAGTTCTCCTAAAATGCCTAAATTGTCAAATGGAGGGTGTAAAGGATTTTAACTGCATGGATAGTGAAAATTCTCAGATGAGAACTGCCCAATGTGGGAGAAAGGAGTGCCTCCAATATCACCAATTAGTACACTGCAAAGTCCTAGATTTTGGGCTGTATTTTTAAGGGCATTCTATCTATCTGTTTAGGCAATGTGCAAATGCCTGGGTAGTGCCTGATAGATTTGATCAAGCTCAAGTAATTCATTTTTACACACTTTGGGCGTGTGCGGTACACCGTTAAAAATATCAAGTCACTAGGAATCCATGAAAAATTGTGCTTTTTTGTGAGTCATTTTTAACAGTTTTTAAATCTAATAACACATACACTGTAATTAACTTTTTAAATTTATCTAGTACTTCACAAGTTGCTTCACAAGTCAGTAAAATTAAGGTAAATGAGGGAAGAATAAATCGTCATTGAAAGAGAGCAGAGATACAAGAAAAAAGATCATACACACAAATTGTGAAAAAAAAACTAATGGAAAAAAACAACAAATGGAGTATATTTACATAATGCATTTGAAGGTTCATTCTTGATGTTGGAAATGATAGTTTAGTGGGGCATTCGATAGGAGTGGAGTATACTTAATTGTCATGGCTGTCATGTTTAACAGCACGCACATTCTTCTTGACAAGTGACAAAACTCCAGCTGCTGATTATGGCCATTCAATTATGCTGAAAAATCCCAAAGAAATCTAGTAAGTGGGCCTTAAATTAAGTGATTTATTTTTATGTAAATATGTGTAGGCTATACATACTGTAAATAAATGCATACAGTGTATATGTGTATTGTACTATCTATCTAACTATTCAGGGCCATTGCTACCACTGAGGACACTGAGATCATGTCTTCAGAATTGTAGGTGATGTAGGTTTTGCAATGTGTCAATATGTGTATCTAAATTCTGGAGGAAATCAGGTATGGAAAAAGTCTACCATGAAAATGATGAGAGACTACAACAACTTTTAGTTAAAATGTAGGCCTTGGTGCGGATATGTCATATCCTGTGGTGCACATGGTCTCAATATTTTGTTACATGTTATTTGTTGCTCTCATGCACTAGCGGTATGCGATACAAACACATTATTTGACAAGGCAAGAATATTTTTTTTAATGACTATTTGTTTCATACAAATATTTTTTTAAAACTATTTGTTTTTGGGAAAAATAAATAAAACGTCAAATACCAGTGTGCAGGTAGGTTACATCACTATCTCTCCTCTGCTCCGCTGTTAAGTCTATCAGCAGGTCTCAATGAGGGGAGTCACATCCACCTGCTACATGACGCACATTTCCTAATTTGGACATCACTCCTGGAATTAGGGGTGTTCCCCAGAGATAACACTAAGCTAATGCTCCCAAGGAACTCTCCATAACCTGTTGTTCCCCTTCTCCTTTCCACGAAGTTAGGTTGTAAAAAATTGTGAAAAAAATGTGGGGTTTTTCAATGCTCAGACACAGGTCAGCCACACACACAAAGTTCATTCATCGCAAGCAGCTCATTGCCTCAACCTCCACTAAAATTGAGACAATATCCAAACTATGTCATTAATTCCACATAAAAATAAGTCCACTGAGTTACAAAATCGCCTTACGACCCATGTTAATTTATATGCTAAAATTTCCGGCTCAACAAGCAGAAACTATGCTAATCTACTTTCTCTCTCAGCTACCACAGCCATGTCTGGGCAACATAAAAAACATCACAATTAATTATGAGCCACAACTATTACACCAACGATAAAGGAAAGATTTTTTGAAAGATAGAAATTAAGCCATATATCTCATAACAGAAAATTCGATCACTGCCAACAACAATTTTAATCAACTTTATAGATAATTAAATAATACAGCAGGACTCACCAGTCACTTGAAAACAAAATCCATTCTTCGTTTCTTTCTGATGAAATGATTTCCTTTTCATGCAGTCTGTTCCATTTCTTCTGCTGTGGTGTTCAGACTGCCAAAACCAGGTGTATTCCATGGACCTCTTTCTGTGCTGGAAAGAAAGCATGTCCAGTAAAATAATTTATTTTTTTCAGCACTTGCTGTTAGCCAGCCATTGTGGTCATAATTAGCTTTGATAAAATGCCTCATGTGAGCCCTTCCAGCTTAGGTCTTGGTCTCTCCCTTTCTAATATTTCTTTTTTTTTCTTGAAAATTTTGCCTGGAAAATGAAATCCAAAACAAATTCACCACATTGTCAATGTCTTTGTTAGCCGCCATTCTTCTCTGTTCCCAACAGTTGCATGCTAGCTAGCATTGTGTCCCCACTGCACAAAGAAATGCCTTATTGGTTGATAATGATGACATCACTATCAAAATTTCCACCCCTGTAGTGCCAACTTTAGGTTTACATTTGTGGTTTTGAGTGAAATATCTCAACAGCTGGCTTCAACTGGCTGGAAATTTGGTATACATATTCTTGTCCCCATTTAAATTGTGGTAACTTTGGTGATCTTCTGAATTTTCATTTAGCACCATCGTCAGATCAAATCGTTAATTAAGTTAATCATCATGTTAGCATTGTCACTGTGAGCATGTTAGCATGCTGATATTAACATTTAGCTCATTGACCTATCTACAATTTCATTAATAGACATAGTTAAATGAACACCTCTCCAACAGTGTCAACTGTCAAAAACTGAATATTATAACTTTTGAATAGGCTATAGTGCTTGATTCCACTGAGTCAAATTATAATTTGTATCTAATTGTTATACCTCTTAAAGTCTATGTGAAGGAAAAAGAGATTTTTCCTTAAATACACACGTTATATACGTCTTTCACCATTTCAGTGTTCAGGATTTTTTGGGTGGCCTGAAATGGTGTCTCTATGACGTAGACAGGCCCCCAGCATTTCAGAGGAGAGAATACTCCTTATTTTTTACATAATTTTGATACCTAACTTTATATACTTGGCAATTTTGGAGTGGTTAATAACACATTTTTCTGTGGTGTGACAAACTCAGAACGCATATTTATTACTTTACACAGACTTTAAAGTGGCTACAAACATATGCCTACATACCAACCATGTACCAACATTTCTACTTGAGAAAAACATCTAAAAATCTATCACATTTATCAAAAAAGAATATTAATTTGTAAATGGAAACATTTCCCTGGTCTCTCTCCTAACACACACACACACACACACAGTGAAGCTGTTTCTCTCAGCTCATGACTTCCTGTTTACTATTTGATGATTTGTGTTGCAGCCTCTCAGATGAGCAAAATAAATGAAAACACATTACATTTTAATTAATATCAAAGCAAAGGAAGGCGACACCTAATCGCCATGTAAACACAGAGATGGCGCTGCCAGCTCTATTCTTTATTTATGGGAGTGGACAGATCCTCGTCACATTACATTAGGGAGCAGGGAGGCGGGCCATGTCGAGGTCAGCACGAAGATACTGCGGTTAGTGACACACCAACTACAGCTGGCACTCTGACACAATTCAACACATCGCAGAGCAGCAACTTCATCCTCTGCCAGTTTAGCCTTTGGAAAGCAGTTAGTGTGTGTTAAGGTATCATATACGACATAAAGCCAAATAAGGAACACAAGGGCAAAGAAAGTATACATACTAAGATAATCACACAGATATGAGTTAGGCAGTGCAAAATGACACTTTCACTCAAGTTAAAGAATGTTTCAACATGGGTGAGAAATTCATATAATGGTGCTTTGAATAAATGTATGATATCCAGGCCTAAAAGGAATTCTGGCAGATCCATGAACATAACAGCAAGGGTCATGGTTCTCTGGCTAACAGTGAGGATCACAATACCTACTGAATGAGTGATGGCTCAGTTTTTTCATTAGTCTGTGAAAAAAAAACATGTGGCAGCTGTTCTTGTCACAAGATGACCAGTAAACTGCTCCTTTGAAAGAAACAAGTGATGTCTTGGGAAAATCTGTAAAATGATAAGCCTAACTTGTGCTCTACACCTTCTTAGACTGCCAACTCAACCAACTGAACAGCAAAAACTCTGCAGCTGCCAAATTCATGAAAATTAAGTGATTGCACCTGCCAATAGGAATACTGTTGAGTTATATAATCCACCTGTAAAACGAGAACAACACAAGTCCTCGCTGTAAAATCTGCTTCTGTTTGCAAGCAAACAGACAAAGTTTATTTATATAGCACCTTTCACAGACACCAGTCACAAAGTGTTTCGCAGTCAAAGAAATCAAATCAAATCAAATCAAATAAATAAACACCAGACACCAGATAAAATATACAAGGGGAACAGACATAAGAGACAAATTAAAACATAAAATACCACATGCTATCTAAATGTTTGTCTGAACAGATGGGTTTTTAGCTGCTTTTTGAAAGAGTCCACAGTGTCCAAGGACCTCAAGCTTACTGGGAAACTATTTCAAAGTTTAGGGGCTGCTGACTGGAATGTCTTTCTAACACCATGTATCAATCATCATATTTGACTAAGATTTGTGTAGAAAATGATTAGGTCTTGACCTCTTACCTATGAAAGCAAGACGCCCCAAGAGGCCATGGTTTACAGTGATTTTACACCAACTAAGGGGCTCCTTAGCTTTGTTAGGCAGCATTGTTAGCCTAACAACACCCCTTAGCTGTTCTTAAAGCACTGTAAACCACAGCCTCACAGGGCTTATTGGTTTTATAAAACACTTACTACACATACCTGACAAGGTTTCATTAAATAAACACACAGAAACAAAAAAATGCAATCATTTATGGATGACCATTAATCATACTTCCGCCATCCAATGTAGTTCTTCAGCAACAATTAGCAGAATGGTTGCCAAGCAACACATAGATGCAGCAACACACAGATATAGTGGAAAGCATTCTTAAAGACTGGAGTGACTATTAACATTTATCTGGGGGTGATTATTAACATTAATCTGTATATCGGGCTTCCAACCCCTGAAGAAAGTATTGTGTTTGTTTGTGGAGGTAGGGGGTAGATAACTCACACTCCAACATGGTAGGTGGTGGTAATGCACCTTAACACTGGTCGCCACCCACCATAAAACATAACAAACAAGAAGGAGAAGATAGCGCCGCACACCTAGAGGCAAAGCCGAGGAGATAGCCACCAACCAGGGCAGAGTCTGAGTCGGGGGTAAGAGCAGGAGGGCGGCTCAGAGGCAGAAAGGCTTTGTCTGGGCTTGTCAGGCTCTGAGATAATGTTATCATCTTCCTTTTGCTTAGAAGTAGTGAATTTACAGCTCACAGCAACTTAATACAATATAGTATTTTGCTTGATATGAAGAAAAAATGTTGAAGACACTAGATATCACCCAATAATGACTTAGCATGCTAACTTTGCCACATTGTTAGCATAGTTAGCACACATTAGCTCAGAGGGCTAATGTGTCTTGTTTACTGCATTAAGTGAACATTGCTTTTTTTCCCCCCATCAACCAATGGATCGGTTGAAGACTAGGTACAATTTCAGTTGACCAAGATTTTCTTTGGTTGTCTACAGCCATATCTTTTTTGTTACAGTGTAGAGCTTGACGTTTCTTCTCATTAAAGGGGCTGCCGCCAAGTGCTTGTTCATGGGGAAATGTTGGGTCTCTGTAAAATAAAGAATACAGACGAGACCTGTTCTATGTAAGAAGTGCCCTGAGATAACTTCTGTTGTGATTTGGTGCTATATAAATAAAATTGAACTGAATTGAATAAATAGATAAAAGTCCAGTGTATTGGTCGGCAGCAGTAAGAGGTATTTCTTCAATGAAGCAACAGGACACAGTTCCCTGGCTGTTCAGTTGAGCAGCCAGGGAACTGTGTTGAGCGACCAGTCCCTGTAGGCTCTCTTTGTTTCTTTTGCGGGCATATTTGTGTTTTGATTGCATTCACTAAATGACAGCATCGCACATTTCTGGCTGCTTTTTTCCTGGATTCGGACAAATGTAGATAGATAGACAGGCTTCGAGCTTCAGTTGGCGATTGCCCTCTTTAGCTCTACATCCTATATGCAGCTACATATTAAACCAGGTTTTGTTGACAAGACCCTTATATTTGGATTCGGTGCCTGAGAGTGTGTCATTTAGTCTGCCTGGTCACAGGTGTGTGTTTACATAGTAATATGTTATTTTAGTATATTATATATTATAGATGACGCTCAGTCAATCATAATGAAGAACCAGAACTTTTTGTTTTATAAATAAACGTTTTCAAGGTGTTCTGTCCGCCTGGTGTACTTTTGTGCATTTGTCCAGCAGCTTTGGGACTTCAAATCATATGCACTGATAAGTCCAAATCCTGATAAATATTGAACTTGATTTATTAAGCCAATTAATTATTTAGTCAGGCTACAGTCTGGACAGGCTTTAGATTTGGCCTTATTTGATTCAAACACAACATCTGTATCTTAAAGTCTGCTGCTGGGTTTGGAGCACAGATGTATTGGGGACTAAATGTTGTACTTTGATAGTGGTGTTCAAACCTTACCTGAAAATCTAGTTTTTCCAGGTGTTTTCCCAACATAAAAGCCATTTTAATGAGACATGACTTGAAATAAGCAATAGTTGACCTTTAATTGGTGTTCAGATGGGTGGATATTAACTACCATCTTTGAGCATCCAGGGTAATTTCCAACCTCATGACATTAATTCTTTAACCACAGTCATTTTCCATTACAACTAAAAAAAACATTAAGTACAATCAGATGATGTAAATCTAACAGCTGTCTACTGTTGGATTCACAGACCCAAAGCAACAATGAATTGATCTACTGACAAGTGTTGTCAAAGCCTGATATATCTTATTCCCTCCAGGCCATAGAGCGCTACTGTTGTCCAAAAAACTATTTTAAAAAAAACATTAATGAGCCACACTGTTGCACTAGGTGACATTTTCCTTGATTACCATGAACACACATACACTGTTGTTTATTTACATACACCGTCCTGCTGCAAGACATACTCACTAGAGCACTGAATGTGGATTAATCCACTGGTGAAAATAGTTCCCAACAAATGTACTTCTTTCCTCCCGTTTGAGAACATTTGCTGAAAACTGCAGTGCCCGGCTGTTTCAGGAAATTATTATGGCTTCTTTTTTTTAAAAAAAATTAAACTATAAATTTGTGCGTTGTTTTTAAAGATTTACGTTTTTAGTAGTTCATTCAGGAATGAATGGGCTTGTGAATTGAGAACCACAGACAGGGTAGGAAGCCAGAAAGTATGCATTTTGCTTTTTGCTGGACATAAATCTTGTATCTCCACAATATCAGGTTTCATAAAATATGAAAAACGGCCTTTGGTTTGATTCCAACTAATTTTTAAAGTGATTTGAGCAGTTTCAAAAAGGTTCATAAATTCAGAATTTTAGACTTATAGTAATAATAATAATAACAAGAATACATTTTATTTATAAAGCACTGTTCAGGGTACTCAAAGATGCTTTACATAGAAGGATTGTAAAAACAATACAATAAATGCACAAAGTAACACAACACTAATCACATTATAAGTAGTACTGAAAAACTGAAAAACAACATGAGGTTTTCATATGACAGAGTGTGGTGTGAGTGTCCGTGGATTTGCATACTTGTACATGTGTACAGTATGTGTGTGTGTCTCTGTGGGCTCTTTAGACATACAAATGATTTATTATTTTCCTTTCCAATGTGAAAAATAGACTTTTAATTACTTTTTATTTGAAAAAATCAAATCAGCAGGGAATGAGTGATGTACTGAATGAAGTAAATATAACATGAGGTGATGCGCTGTCTTGTATAAACCTCACCCTAATGCAAAGGTGTGAAGTATCTGCATCTCCTAGATGCAAATATGCATACAAACACCGTCTTATTTGTGGGTGTGGTGGATTTTCAAATATCACTGTCAATTATAATCATAGAGATTCGAATCGCAGCAGTATACCACATAACACAAACACATTTGGTCAGGTGTATTTAATTGTCCGACATTCAAATGTGTTTTCTTTCTCTGTGGTGGCTTTGCGAGGAAGCAGGAAGAGTTAATAGTGCACATAAGCACTGTCCGAGAGATGCAAATTGAGACGGTTGCAAATGGAATTTCTACAATATCAAGCCTTGTTAGTGCGGTAGTAGCAAAGCACTAAGGACAATCAAGACACCTTGTCACTTGCTTTTTTTTTTTTATCTCCTACCTCCTTGTGAAGAGAAAGCACTTTGAATCTGCTAGTTTTTCTCCTGCATTTACATAACAAAGCCCCCCAAGAATAAGGTAGAGATGTGATGAAGCAGCCTCCACTACTGCTTCTGAACACCCATCAACATGCCTCAGACACACACACACACTTACAAACACAGATGGAGGCGTGTTGCGCGTGCACACATATCCACATGTGTTCTCTCTTTTTTTTTCTTATCTCTCAATGAAAGTATCTGACAACCAAAAACCCCCCAAAGATCTCCAATGCATGGCTTCACACCACGGCTACGCAGTCAGCAAAATAAATTGAAAGCATTAAGAGAAAGTCAAAAAAAAAGTGAGAGAAACAGAACAAGAGAAAAAAAAAAACATAAAAACAAAATAACCTCCGTGCACCAACTACAATCCCCCCACTGCCACCTACATATAACTACCCTTTCCTCTCCCCTCCTCCCTCCCCCCCCCACCCCACCCTCAGCCCAGCACAGCTCCCCACTTGGAAAGAAACAGGATGAAATGACATTATGCATATGAAAATGTCCAGAAAGATGTTTGATTTATGTATGCATTAGATGCAAATTCTATTACGGGACACAAGGCGGGCTGTGAGATTTCCCACTGAACACTTGGCTGCCCTGATCAAACCCCATCTCATTAATTCAGACAAGGGGGAGAAAGATAGAGGGAGTGAAAGAGGAAGAATTGGAAGAAATTTACAACCCAGACATAGATTTCTCAAAAAAGCAAGAGAGAGAGAGAGAGAGAGAGAGAGAGAGAGAGGTGGTGGGGTGTGGGGGGGGGGGCAAATTACATTCTTCCCTCTGAGGCCGGAGCTGACTGTTGTAGAGGAGGATTTTTGACCGAGCAGCTGTCCACTCGGCTACTAGGGGTCTTTTGACGGCAACACAAAATATCAACTAATGTATTTGTTGAGAACTTTGCTCAGTTATGTAAAAGAATAGTCCAACAAGCATGAGATGAGTACATATATACCAACTATGGTTTATTACAACTCGGGTCTGGCCATCTGTTCTATCAGTTATAAAACTCTACTCACCAACATAATTACTTAGATCTGATAATGCGGCAACATCGGCTATAAATAGGTCCTACAGCAAAAGAAACACGAGCAGTGAGATGATCAGAAAGGTTGTAAACAAACCAGCTGGTTAGGCAAATGTATCTGGAAGAGGAAACAAAGATGAATGGTAACATGGTCAGCTTTGACCTCCCATTTTTGCTCACACTTTTTCCTTTTTCCTTGGAGGGATTATTAGCAACATTATGTGGTCATCCCATTTGGTTTTGCCTCTCACACATCAATCCTTTCAGCCTCCAGATTAAGTTTTTGCTAATCTGGGAAACCATGCTTGAGATTGAAAGATTGCTGTCACTCAGTCTTGCTGCCACTCTGTCTCAGTGGCCACCCATGGTTGATTGGACACCTTCAACTGCCATATGACCACATCCCAATGTAAAGTCTATGGTCCAAACAGGAACGCTTGGGTGGTGCCACCATCCTGTATCTGGTATCTAGCTCCTATAATACATCCATGGGCTAAACTGTCAGTTTGTTTACAACCTATTTTTAGATCTCAGGAACAACTATAGTAAATACAGTGTTGCTACAATACAACCAACGGCCAGAGCTACAGAAATAAAACCTAAGTTGTAATAAACTGTAAGGCCTTAAATCGCTGAGCAGGAGTTAGAACAACGACTTGCCAGTCTGCCTACCAATACTGTGCATCATCTCGTACATACAGTCAGTGAAGTTTTGGTGTTTACAGGCGTGGTGATACCAAACCTGGCAACGTCACCGTCACAAGATACCAAGTCGTTGCTCTTCGCCAAGAATACGTTCTAGCATGTAGCCTAACGTTCCCTAAAAATCACATTTTCCTTTCAGTGTGGATCAAACAAACTAGATCCAATGTTAATTAGTGAACTTAAGAGTTTCATTGTTAGTAGGCAAGGAGACCCAGGCTAGCTATTCCCCTTGCTCCCAGCCTAATGCTAAGCTAGGATAATCATCTCCTGGCTCTAGCCCCATAATCAACAAATAGGAATGAAATTAGTATTGACAAGTAAAATAAGTATTTCTTAAATAGCAGACATACACATGAGCTTTCATGAGCTTTGGAGGGGTTGGCAGTTACGTTTTTTAACTTTAGAGAGACTGAGGTTAGGTGTTTCATGAAATTGATATGAATTTAGTCCTCTCACTCTCAGAGAGATGGTAAATAAGTGTATTTCCCAAAATAGTATTACCATTGAGATTCAAAGACAAGAAATAACCATGCAAACTTTGATTATTATTTGCTCAAAAACCCAAACGTGTAGTCTTGTATGTATTAAAATCAGCACTGGCATGTAAAGGGAACTTCATATTTCCATTAAGCCCTCCATTTTCTGTCAGTTCATCTGTCCATATGTCAAATGTGACACCATGTCAGCGCTGCATGCCTTTGAATGTTCAAGTGTGAAGCAAATGAAAAAAAAAAAAAAAAAAGGGAAATAAGAGGCAAGAGAAGGTGAGATGGTGATAGATAGACAGAGATGCTGGCTGCAGGTGATCCAGGCCTCTCTCTCTCTCTCTCTCTCTCTCCCCTTCCTTCCATCACTTCCTCCCGCAGCCCCGCATATGATTGAGGTCAGACAGGGAATTCTTCCCTGGCCTAACTAATGTGATTGCATCAGAGCAATACCCTTAAACGACATCACACCCCTGATCTGCATACTAATTGGCCCTGCTCTGTCCTTGACACTGACCTTGGGAGGAAGAGGCCTTCATTTCCCCCAGGGTGGGTGAGGAGGGTGTTGGGGATGTGTGTGTGTTGGTGGGGTGGTGGTGGTGGTGGGTGGGTGGGTGGGGGTGTCGAGGAGGGAAGAAAAAAAATACGGTGTCCGTCCATTGCTCACATTTCCATGCAAAGACGCCCTCGCTCTGCATAACCTCCTCCCTGCCCTGCCTCATGGTACACCGACCTCCCCCCACCCCCGCCTCAACACCACTGCTCATACACACACACCCACACACACACGCACCCTCACCCTCTGCCACCCCTATCTCTCCTCTCTATGCATCAATGCAAATTATAACAATGGCCGAGGCTTTATTCGGCGGGGGTAAGCCTGCGTGACCTTCTGTGACGGGGAGCAGCAGAGACAAAAGGCCATTTCTCTCTGAATAAGCACATGGACAGCAGCATCTCCAAGTCCTGGGTAGGGGAGGTGGTGGTGGTGGTGGTGGTGGAAGGGTGGGAGGGTGGTGGTAGATAGGGGCCAAATGCAAAAGAGGCCACAATTGTGAGGAATTTAAAGCAAAAGAGAGGGCAGAATGGAAATGAATGCAGAGCGAGGGAAGTGCAGGCTCCGGCCCTTTGGAGACTGCTGACGGAGGATGTGTCGGGTTTGTTGATCGGGACTTAGCTCTGCGGAACTGACAAGAGCAGCTGGATGAGAAATTTGCATGTTTTATTTATGTTTTTTCATTAGAAATAGATTGGTATGCTCTCCCAGTGGTGGCTGCTTTGGCTGCCATGTAGCCAGGATATCCTGGGTTTGAATCGTGCAAGGGAGTGGTTCTTGCAAGTGCCACCTTTCTCTTAACTGTCAATGAATTAGAAAAGCGAAGTGCCGTATGATACAGACTGGTAGTCATTCTGGTGCACTGTAGATTCAGCCCATCCTCACAAAAAAAAAAAAAAAAAAAACCCCAACGGTATAGGTCGTAAATTCTGTCAGCAAAAACGACCTATGGTTACATTTGAGTGACAGACACCATCTAGAGGCTGTAGTAATTATGACCTGGAGAGGTGATGCGGTTCAGATGATGTCTATATAACCTGACAAATTTCCATATTCTAGAGGAGGCGGGTTGGGTGGATGGTTAGAGATATTAATGGCAAACAGTGGACTTAGCTGCAGGGGACCACTGTTCACTTCCCGTTTCCAACCATGAGTGTCATGTTTCCAACTGTGAGTCAGACCATTTTTTTTTTTAAAAAAAACCGTTGTCGCAGTGTTTTTATTGTTGCCATGTTAATAAAGGTTTCCTAACTTTAAGGAAGTCGTCATTTTAAGCCACATCGCATTTCCAAGTGTTTCCGAGTGTTTTTTGTGGCTAAACCTAACCAGACCTTAACCACAGCGCTGTCACACTATAAAACATAATAATTGTTCTTTAAGCAGTGATTTGTAATAGTTTTGGAAAGCACTGACAGAGGTGGCATACAGTATTGGAAAACGCTCATCTGGGTCATTCTGGAGGGCACAATACAATCAAACTATGTGGTTGTTTCATTATGAGTGTGTAGATTTATTATATACAACAATATTGGAGCCACTTGATACAGTAATTTACCTACTTGAACTTAAACAGCAGAAGCGCCACCGTTTTTCAGCTGGGTATTTAAAACACAGGTGAAACAAAAAGGCCGACAAATTGTGTGATCCTGTTCATCCCCTTTATATAAAGAATTCATAAAACTGCTGCAGCAATCAAGAACATTTACAAAAACTCTTACTCATACCAAATGTAATAACTTTTATTATGATTATCTTACTAGGCTCTGACTTTTCCTTAAATAATGTTGTGTAGCACCCCCTATTGTTACTAATAGTGAAAATGAGTCCAGATTAAAAACACAGGTATTGATACCTATAACTGCCACTGGGTCAAATGTTGCCCATATGAGACACATTCATTTCTGTGCACTTTATGTTTAAACATTCTACGTTGCTATGCAGCGGCATTCGTTGGAATGTGTGTGATCTAACATCTATGCCAATAATTAAATTATAAAAAGTGTAGAGGAAAAAAAACTTTCACCAAAAAGCCGCCTGTAGGAAGCTGCTCAAAGTGTGTTTGTGTTCAAATGAAGATCATTTAGCCAACTCACAAACATTCATTGTGTGTAAAACTTATTTTTAGTTCATTGATTATTTATTCGTTTTTGTTTTGCCATGTTACTGTGAACTATTTATAGGCTTTTTAACCTAATTTCCCTGTTGCCTTACTCTGTTTTCATGAAGGAACACCAAAAGAGAAATATATATTTGCATTTTGATGTTATAAATTTAAAAAAAGCTTTAATGGAATTAGGTGAATTTGTGCACTTGACTTTGTCATGTTGATTTTCTTGCAACATGTGTGGCGATGGTTTATTCGTATGATTATGGCTCATTATTGACCGTTTGGGGTATTTAGGCTGAATAACATGGATTATCTCTTTGTATGAGATATCATGTCATTTGATTATAATATTGCATCACCCAAATATGCAAACATTTCCCTCTAATACCCATTTTCAGTGTTATTTTAGACTGATTTATACTGACAGCCATGCAAAGTCAACAGTGTTCTTAAAGATACTTAGATTATAAAGCAAGAGGAGCAAAACACAGCTGATGATTAAAGTCATTCTGTGACTTTAGACATTCCTTTATGAAGACAATGACTTAATGACAGAGTACATTTTTTAGTGTTAAAAATGCAGTAGCCAGACACACAGGTACATTTTTACCCATTGGCCCTTTTAGTGACCCCTGGCAGTTCTAGTGTTTACTGGCAACTAAACGGAGGACATGTAACATTTCTTACAGTGATATGTGGACAAGGTTCCACTGAGTCTGCTCAAAGTACAAGAAGGCAGAACATGATGAAAATAAGTCTTCAAGAGTGCTAAAGGGGTCAGTCCTCTTAAAAACAAATGCAAAGGAAGTGTCTGAAGCCCTTTATCACCACACCTGTTTACATCCAACAATTTCTGTATTTTTGTGAACACTGCTTATCCAGCAAACATGCACACTTTCCTTTCTTCACACAGCTACTTTTCATATGCACAGCCAAGTGCAATACCGTGAATGCTCTCTAGGAGAGACTGTATCATCATTACCTCTCTTTTTGAAGACAGGTTTTTACCATCAGACTTGTTCTGATGACAGTTTGTTTGACACAAAATGAACCCTTAGGTTCAACTGGACAACTGGACTTGTAGACTTACTGAAGCCATCTTGCCTTTCATCTGAAACGCCTCTTCAGTTCTGATTGTCTGTTTGGGAGTCCAGTTCAGACGGCCTTTTTGATTAAAGACAATCATCAGACAGTCATGCCCAAGTGTTTATGGTTATGCAGTTAGATTTGGTGCTCTTTGAAGGAGTTATCAAAGAATCTGTGCAGCAATGAGGATTCTGCTCGGAGAACTGACACATACAGGGACGTTAAATGTTATACCACTTCAGACCAGTACAGTGACGTGGGTCAAACCTGCATCTGGGTCTATTCCCAACCCATATTCTTCACCAGGGATGGACACAGTTTTGGTGAACTGTTGCTAACATGATTACAACGTTTAAATGTCATGTTACTGACTCACCAGAAACTCACCTATAGATGGAGGGACGGCGTAATCATTGGTAATTATCAGATGAGACATCTCTCTCCTATGTATAAGTCCAATGTGAGTGGAATCATGGTTTTATGCCCATCTGTTGTCTGAAGAGAAGAGAGAAAAGAAGGAGAAAAAAAAACAGCTTAACACAAAAGGAAGAGGTTGGGATGCAGTTGGCATAAGTGTAACAGTAGAGTAATATAAACGTCTGAGCTGTACACCTATAAGAATACGACTGGATGTTACTAATCAGCTGGTAGGCAAGCAGCCGATGAATGAGTCAGCGATGTTGCCAATCAGCGAAATGCGAGCGACTTCAGTGAAGTGAAAAAGAGCCACTAATCTTTATTTCTGTTTGTTTGTTTTCCCGCGGAGTTGGAACATCACACTCATGGATGACATAATTTTATGACCTTCTGAGGTTGATTAAAAAGGCCGTAAAATGACTGTTTGATGAGAGCAGTGAGACTAAACCAAAACAGTGAAGCTGCAGGCCTTCAAAAAAAAACAAAAAAACGAAGCTGAGCTTGAAAGACACTAAAATGCTACATGAAGCTGAGGGAAGTTGGTGATAATACTTTGTGGCTCTGAGTGATCTCGTTCACGTCACAAATAGCCACGCTGTTGATTGAAAAACACTGATAAGCACAGCTTTACGAATTCTGTTAAGAATTCAGATCATCCGGTAACGTACGCTGTACAAAGCCGGTGTAACATTATTTTTGCGCTGCTCAGGGACATCAGCTCTGGAAATGTTTTCATCAGGCTTACAGCATATAAACGTAGCGTGCGCTACTGTGATCAGAGCCCTGTGGTCTTCTTCTTCTTCTTCTTCTTCAAAATGAAGCAATTCTACACTCAGCTTGATTCTCTGAGCGTCGTATGCTTTGCTGAATTTGTGTGTTGTCTGTTTCAAGCAGCTACCTTTGTGCATATATTGTAGCTGCTGTTCCGAACACGCGAGTGACTTTGTGTTGTTTATCCTGCACAGCTTTCATGTGCGCACACAAGCCAGTCATCAGTCTTGGTCATGAAGCATGCAAAAGAGGTTAGCCACCAGCCCTCGACCCTAATGTACAGAAATGATTGAGAACAACAGATCTCATACGCGGTCCAAGATCTCGCTGTCAAAGTGAAACAATGGACTTACAGGTCAGCTTTTCCATTTTAATACTTTTCTCTTCACTCTGTTTGGGCATTTTCTGAATGCACGGCCCTCCTGCGAAATTTCCATACATATGGGGAAAGACTTTTGAGCAAACAGACAAATGGCCATAGTGCCACAGTTATCAGAGTATAAGAGAACATTTCAGAGCCAAGATGTCGGACAACTTCTCTGAAATGTACCGTTATCGCAAAACAGATGAATTTGCTCTGGCGGTGATTATTCCTCTTCCGAGCAGCGTGCAATCTGGTAGCTTCCCATACTGTGTGTGGAACTGGAAAAGCATCAGAGGAGTCCCAAAGATGGCAAAAAAAAAAAAAATAAAAAAAACTCTGTCCTCAGGTTAAAGCCTGCATCTGAATCTCACACTCTGTTACAGGCGTGAGATTTTCCTTTTTCTTGTATTGGTGTTATTGCTACACTGTGAGATGTGAGGAAATTTTTTGAAGAAGAGCGGTTTGGCTATTTTGTCATTTTTACATTCTATATGTTTCTCACAAAATTCCACTCTAAGGACACAAGCTATCCCTTTTTTTTTTTTTTTTGCAATTAAAATAAATGCAAGAAGTGCAGTCTTATTATTCCATACAGGATTTAGCTTTTTGTCTCTCCAGCTGTGATTATAGTGAACGTTTTGTCTGAGAGCGCAGCAGGTTTAATCAAGCACGGATAATTTCACAATGCCTTGTAATGGGGTCCCTAAAGACGAAACCTGCTCCTGTCTTCACAGGTTTTTCACAGGGCTGGAAAAAAAAAAAAAAAAAAAAACGGGAACCTTTTTAACCAGAACCCCATCCTGTGCTGGAGCCGGAGCCGGAGCCGGAGCGAGGAGCTATTTTAGCATCCTGCCTGCCTGCTCTTGGGACCAGGCATTACACAGTCACCCCTCACCATACACACACACACACACATACACATAAACAAAAAACCCCTGCATCCATATACACACGGAGGCAGGCCCTGTACACTTCCCCTTAATGTCTGGCAATTTGCCAGGCTGTCATCGACAAGGTAAGCGTTGATTTCAGTAGCAACGATAGGCAAAGCAAAAAAAAAAGGGACGGAAACTTCAGAACAATGAAACAACCCTTTGGAGTTTTTTTTTTTTTTTTTTTGCTTCATTCTTTTCTCCCCCCCCCCCCTCCTCCTCCTCTGGAAAAAGGAGAAAGGTGTCAAGTTTGTGACAAGTGAATTGTTTTTTCTTCCTCCTCCCTCCCTCCCTCCCTCCCCACCCTCGCTGTGATGGCGTCGACGGAAAGTTTGTGGAGTTGCGTTCTTTGCAGATAGTTTGACCTACTTAGGTTAGCGCTGCACACCTTTTTACGAGAGCGCCTTCCACACACTCTCACACACACACACAGCTGCAGCCTTTTCGGAGGATGATCCTGAAAACACGCGGCGCGGGTAAACAATGGATGGAACTGAGTCAAGAGTCAGTGCTCTGCAGATTTGACGCGTTTTATCGTAGAGTTCCTTTTTGTTGCTTTACAGTATATACAGTACAGTCAGTTATTATGAGTTACATGCATGCATAAAGGTTTATGAAGGCCCCACTGTATTTAACTTAACTACATACAGTAAAAACACATATATGATGGGTTGTACACTTTTTTTTAAAGCCTTCATTCACTTCCACTGCATCTATAACTGAGCTAATATATATATATATTAAGGTCCATGAGTTTCATATGATTATAAAGTCATCCAATCATGCCACTCAGCGTCAGCAATCACACACATTTTTCTTCATGAACCGCTTCTGTAGATTTAAAATGATAAAGCATGTGTTCATGTGGAGGTTGAAGAGGTTAAAAAAGCTGAAAATCCACAGTGATAATAACTTATAACGCAGTATATCAAGTCTAAAGTCTGAATCTGAATCTAAAACATACAAGAAAGCAGCTTCCAGTCAGCGCCACTTTATTTCCACAGAGCTGCAGGACGACTAACAGACTTTGAAAAGAACGTCGACTCGATGAGGCGTCTAAAAATCGCAGGATTAATGTCTTAAACTAACAAAAAAAAAAAAAAATTCCTTCAGAGAGGCATGAAGGGGAGGAGAAGCTGATATACAGATGCTGTTAATTAATAAGAAGTAGTTTCAAATGGGAATCTGAAGTCATTCTGATTATTGTATTTGCCCGCCTCAGGTTATTTTGACCCAAACATGTCACAGCTGATCTACCTCTTCTTTCTATCATGCTTATAGAGGTGCAAGGTTGTCACTTCAACTTCTGTGTCAATTAATGTTTCAGTTAGAAGTTGTTAATGAATACATTAATACACTTTTCTGTTTTATGATTTACTGTTTTACTTTTTATTTTGGATGTTGGACCTTAAGGGTAGTTGACAACAGAGCAAATGAGACCGTTTAAAATTTAAAATGTTAAAAGATGGAAACAGTATTATTAGTAGTGGGGATTAAGATATATTCTGTAACTAATAAGCACATTTTAAAATAGCTTGTAAGCTCTGTGTAGCATTATTTCACAGAGCCACAGTTATTCTGAATGTATGATATCGCTTTATTTACCTAAAGATTAGATTATTACGGTAACACTTGACTTCTGTCCCCCTATTTAGTATTTATTATGATTCTATAAATAGTTCATAAATGGCTTATCATGTAGTTGTTAGCAGATTTAACTGTTGCTCTGTTCAGTCATCAGAAATTTGGATGAATCTATTTTTTTTTGTTTGTTTTTAGAATTTATCTTTGCTATTTGATCACTGATTTCACTGGAGATACTATGTTTATAATGTCAAGCATGATGTCACTCTCTTTCTATCAATAAGTGTTGAGTCATGACACTTGTAGATGTGTGGTTTAATGTCTGCCTTCCTAGAATGTGAAATAAACTTTACAGCCTAAATCTGTCCAGAGAACATGTGGTGGGTCAACATGCCTCATTTTCTACCTGCATTTAATTCTTAAGGTGAAACAGATCAACTTTAGTTGTCTGTGTTCCCCCCCGCTCAGCGTCCTTCACTACATTTATAATAAGAATATCTCTCATTGTGTCACAGTGTGTGAAGGCGGGTTGATGGGCGGCACGCCAAAGGCCTCTGATCAATCCTGAGCATCTTCTCGAGAATCAGCGCCGCTCTTCTTCTTCTTCTTCTGTTTGTGTGTACGTGTGTATGAGACGTTCCTCCCTCTACCAGCTACCGGTGTTTGATGTCCCATTAAAGAGGCCTCGCAGACATCAGACCAGTCACTCAGAAACAGAAAGTGGGACTCGAGGGACACTCAGGATGTTCATCATTAGACTTTGGTGCCATTCACCTGACTCCAAACCATCGCCTCGAAAAAAAACAAAAAAAAAAAACAATACAACTTCAGAAATCTTTGGGTGGAGAAACAAGAGAACGGAGAAGGGCTCGGAGGGATGGGTGGGGACGGGGAGGGGGAGGGGGGGGGAGCGGAGGCGGAGGGGGTGGGTTGCACTTAGAGATATTTAAAGGAAAAGGAGATGGGCTTTGTTAAAGATGCGATTCCCCTGGGTTTCCCCCCCCTCCTTGCATCGCGGAGATCTGATAGCGCGACGCCCCTGTTCGAGCAACACCTCCTTTTGCTGGGGGGAGATACGATGGCGTGTAATTATACTGCGAGGGCTTTCAGGGCCCTGACATACCTGTCACCTGGGGAAGGAGAAGGGATGAGACGACATCTGCATACCTTTTAGTTCTTTACTTCAGAATATAGAAACTTGTCCTTTCTCGTTTGTTTCTGACTAATGTGTTTTTCCTTCTTTTTTTTTTTTTTCCTTTTTCCTTCCACTTGCCTGAAAAAGGCTTGTTTGGAAGTTCGGGGCTCGTTCTCAGCGCTCATTTGATGACTTTCAGGGAAAGAGAGAGAGAGAGAGAAAAAAAAGTAGAAGCAAGCGAAGGCCTTTGATTCAGATTTGAGAAATGGTTACTAATGAGAGGAGATAATCATTGTAAGAGTTGAGGCTTTTGTCGTCGATTCAAGTGTTGTTTGAACAGACTCATTTCATCATTCGCGCAATAACAAATTGAACTTAATAAGTGACAGTGATAATCAATGATCAAACATCATAATAACAACAATAAAAAAAAAAAAAAGACAGTCGAAATCTTTCAAAGGCGGCGCGGATTCGGTAATAACACGCACAATGAGCAGGACAATGCTCTCTCTAAAGCGATTATCATCACTGTTGATAATTATTTTCCCCGAGTTCATCACCGCAGAGCACATTCCCACGTTCCCCCTACGAATACTTCCTCTTTATGAAACGCTGGATGCAATTTGTCACGGAGCGTCCATACGGCACGGGGGCGCAGCGCCGTATGTAAACGGCAATATTGATCTACTTGATCTCCTCAGATTACGGCATAACACAGAGAAACGTTACAAACCCTGGTTTTGCTGCATTCGAACGCGTCAGCTGTGCTTTTTTTTTTTTTTTTTTTTATTTTTTATTCTTCGCGCGCAGGCGGGCAATGACATTTTCACAACGGAAAGCCGCGCTCATGCATTAACATTGCTTTACTTCAGTTTGGTGAGCTTGATGTTTTCGATGTGCAAGACAAATGGGAGTAAACAATGTTTTCCCCCTCGCCTGACTTTTTTTTTTCTTCCCTTTGTTAGAGAGAGAGAGAGAGATAGAGAGAGAAGCTGAGAATGAGGAGGCGAGGGTGGGAGAGAGAGAGAGAGAGAAATAGAGAGAGGTAGGGCCGCATTACCCGCGGTTGTCGGCGGCCCGCTTTGTACAGGTAGCTAACAGACGAGTGGACCCCACCGCGTTCCCTTTCATGTCTAACAGCAGGGTAGAAATGTTAAATTGTACCGGCCCCCTCTTTATATGTATATAAAAATGTCCTGAACAAGATGCTTATCTTAATAGATGAAGTAGGAGCAGAAAGAGCTATAATTTTAATCAAATCTCGGCCTCATCGGTGTGACGGCAGTGAGTGCTATTGAAGCTTCAAATTCATGTTGTTGGGAGGCAGGGAGAAAGGGACTCAGCGGGTGGTGTCTCGCAGTGTAATTATCCCTCACTTACAGGTATTTCTGTTGCCACAGTCATTATCTTCCCTTGTAAAGAGGAAATCAATTTGTACAGATGTATATGAGTAGTGGGAGATTGCCCGGAGGAAAAAGAAAAGAGGAGAAGAAAGGCATTCTCATGAAAGAGGGACAGTGAAAATTGAGGACGGATAACTTGTTATTGGTCTGCGTGCCGGGCTTGTTTGTTTGTTCCCCTGATTGGCTGCAGTTAGGGCGGCGTCGCATTCAGAGGAGTGCCACAATGAAAAAGCGTGTCTTTGAATTGGACTCATTATTAAGTTTTATGACTGCGTTCCCAATAAGGATCCCCTTGTATCACCTTACAAAGGCTGTAAAAATCCTGTTTGTGTGGCGGCTCTGAAAGAAACGTGAACTCTGAAATTCAAAACTGCCCACTTGTTTTTTTTTTTTTGTTTTTTTTTTCTTCTAAAAGTGAACTGAATGGGTCGGGCTCTATTTTTTTCAAGTAGTGCATTCAAACTGGCTTTGATCATACTCATCCATACATGACTTTTATATTCAACCATTGGTCCACAGAGGAAGTCTATAGAGGGCCTTTAGCTGACATGATGTCCCATTCACGTGCAACAGAGGCTTCTCTCTCTTTATGATGTTGCTCTGTTAGCTGCTGTGAGCCGCAAGTAGTCAAGTGTGGTTTATGTGACAGATGCAGTTAGCTTGTCGCCAAAAAAAATGTTCTTGTAACCATCATCGAACATATGACAGCATATTTACAGGAGGAGGAAAGAGAGGGACTTTGATATGGAAGTGCTATTTTTGGACATATTGGCCGATAACAAGAGTAACCTGTACAATGAACACAGTGACACGGGATTAGGGATTGGGAAAATGTTGGAAACAGCTAGCCTGGCATTGTGCAAAGTTCAAAACTGCTTGGTGGCCCCATAGCTCAGGAGTCCAGACGCCAACGATGGACGGTGACATCCCCGAGTCATTTCAAGTCTGGCTGAGGCCCTTTGATGTCTCGCTCTTTTCATTTTTCATCATCTCTTGACTACTGTCTGTAATAAAGGGAAAAAGATCCCACTGCAATTTTTCATCAGCTGCTGGTTCCAAAATCTCCAAATTTGGCAAGTGACTCTCAAAATCACCACCAAGACACGTTAGAAGAAGCAAAATGAGCCACTGACTCCACACTGTAGCAGAACTACTGTAACTTTGTATTTCAAACTTTGATTTTCAAAGATATTTTGTAGCTAGCGACTACTGTCACCACATGTTAAAGTGATTTAGTACTGCACGTCTGAAAAGATTGAGTTTATATAGTGCATCCCAAGTCTCTTAAATTGCATCCACGTTTCCCTCACTTGCGTCTTTTCCTTGCGTCTTAGTCCCGCCCACCGAGGATGCGAGGAGAGACGCAAGGAAACCAAGCGAGGAGAGAGGAAACGAGGAGATTTGTTTTAAGAGACATGAGACGTGCTTTCCTCCGAAGCGTCATTGTAAAGCGACGTCCGTTTCTGATGACGGCGACAGCTGATCACAGCTGGATCAGCTGAGAGACTGTGTTAATACTAATAAAGGTTCACAGTTATCACCGCTAGAGCAGCTGTTTCCTCTCTGCAGCCTGTTACCTGTTTAACAAACACCTGAATAACAACCTGCATTCTGCATTTATACTGAGTCCTGCTCAGGAATGCGTTTATACTATTGATCGATTATTTGCATCTGTATCTTTTGATATTCCCGATAGTGAATTCATTATTCAATAAAATATAATCAGGGTGTCTTCTGAACACTGGAAAATATGTATCTCTCCACTTCAGTATGAAACTGCAGTGATGTATCAGATCAATCTGATCAGCTGTAGCGTCCAATCAATAACTGATACCCAATAAGGGGGCGTGTCGGCCGGTAAAAGACTTCAGTGAAGGCTGCTCTCATGTTTCCTCGCTCCTCAGAGATCCCTCCTCGCTCCTCGGAGCAGAATAAGAGGCTTGTGACACCTGACTTTAGCAGTGTGGGTCAATTTCCAAATACACTGGATCCAACATTTCTCTCTAAAACCTTTTAAGCTTCACACCTCCAGTTTGCAACACACTGTCTTTTATAATTCTCTAAGACCAAACTGAGATAATACTGACATCATCACGGTTAACGTAGGCGAGAAAAAGTCCCACAAGGACCACAAGTCTAACAGCGGACAGGGTTTCTGTCTGCTGGTCCGGACTGGCCAGCATGTGCAGCTCATCCTCTCTGGAGGGATCGAGCCTCCATGTTCCTGTCATGAGGCCTGATCATCTGGACACTGCATGGATGCTCGGGCTGTTTAGTCTGTTTTGATTACTTAATGAAAGCGTTTATCTGGCCGTGTTCATTAGTTCTTCTCGTCTTGGCCCTGGGCGGCGAAAACAAACCCGGCCTTCCGATTGGAGGACGGGCGACGTGGGTGACGGACGGCCGCGGTCCGGCCAGCGAGTCATTCAGTATGGCTACTAACTAAATTACATGCAATTAAGGTCAGCCGCCGTCCTGCTGTAGGATGGTCAGGAGAGATAACATCACCATCCGCACACGCAATTAGCTGCCTCAGACATGACACCATTACTGTCCGGTTTGTAAACGAGCTGTCCTGATCGGTCAGAACTCTTTGCTAATTAAGTGCCAGCATTTTGCTACCATATTTTGCAAATGTTGAATGGGTAAAGGGGGGGGGGGGGTCCTGTCATAGAGGATACGCTGCTGTCCCTCTGTGGCGTCCAGCCCAATTAGTCCCATTACAGCCAGGCCTGTCTGGAGACGAGGAAGGGGTGGGAGGGGGGGACTGCCTGGAGGTGGTCAAGGAAGGCTGAGACACACACACACACACACACAGTGTCTGAGATGAGGAAATGCATTTACACACCATGTAATGACGATCATCGTGTTGTGTCCAGCTGCCTGGATGTGAAGAGTGGACACCCCCCCCCCAATCACCCCTCCTAACCACCGCTGTTGCCTGCCTGCCCGCTCTTCCCCCCCCCCCCGCTGAGGATGAATCTTTCCAAATGACCAGTGGCGGCCTGACACCTCGCATAGCACTCTAGGGGCTAAAGAGGTGGCTGAGGCACGGACATGACGTCCATCCAGCTGCTCCCTGGTCCGATCCCATCGCGTCTGGGATAACGAGGCCGAGCACGTGCCTGATGCTGCACTTAGCCCCCAAAGGGCGAACGTGAGGATAGAAAGCTTCGGACACTTGAAAAGTCCACTGTGCTCCCATCGTGGCAGGCAGCACCAGGAAGCTGGCCGCCCCCCATACCCGAGGGTTGAGGGTTCATTTTGACCAACGACCAATGATGGGTATGATAGCACAGTAATAGCTATCATCTCCTATGAATTCGTAAAGGGACTGATATTCTTCTCAGGAGTTGGTGGAGACCAAACCAGAGCTAAAAATAATGTGAATATTCATCAACTGACCAGAAACATGAATCCCAATCAATGATAATGTTGCTTTGTATCTGCTGGATGTGTAAAATAGCAACTGTTTGCTAACACTTACCTCATCAACTTTATAAGGCGACAAAATGGAAATGTGTTTACAGCTTGTACTGCTGCAAAGGAAACCTAAATCTACCACATGGAATAAAAAAAAAAGTTCTTGGATGAACCTTTAAACCCTGTAAAGGTCTCCTGATTACTCTGAAAGCTCTTTGAGGAGCTTTGCCTTTTTTAGAGTGTGGTGCGTTCCCAGCATAAGACGTAATGGTGTAGACTATATGTAAGAACTAAGTAAGGACTGGGTGTTGGCGTGTTGGCAGATGGTACAGGAGAAACACAAGGGGAAAGAGAGTAAAGAAAATAAAGAGGACCACAAAGTTAAACTTTTTCCCTGCCTCTCACCTGACCTAATTACAGCACCTCGGTGGCTGCTAGTGCAACACTTTACCTTTGGAGTCCGACGTGCTTTCATATTCCTGAGTTATTCTCAACGCAGCGTTTTTTTTTTTTGAAATCTTCCTCTTTGTTTTGCTGCCTCGGTTGTAGCCCTCCGGGGACACTGCTTGTTGTAGGAGTCGGGAGAGGGGTTGTTCTTCCTTCGCTTTGGTTTGGTAAAGAGAATAAAAATAACTACTGCCAGGCTTTCATTCACTACAGCTGTGAAGACATGATTTAACTGAGCAGTACAAGACTCCGAGTCCTGGGAAAGTCTGCCGTGTGCGCGCGAGTAAACAGGATTCAGTTTTGACCCGAGCAAAAGTGGAAGCGATGATGTAAGAGTTTGATGGTGGAAATGACATATGCTCAAACTCACTTTGATGAATGTTGTGTAAGTGATAAATCTAGGGAAGATTTAAGTGCTGGGAATTGGCCAGACATTGTGCTGTTCTACGTTGTATGGTGTGTTTGACTGGTGATTTTTTTTTTTTTTTTTCATAAATAAAATAGATAAAATATTTGAAATAAGGTTTTTGCTGGTGTGGACTGGTTATGTTAGCTCATTCATTCTCTGTGTTTGGTGTGGTTTGTACTTTTCATTGATCCCACAATATTATATTTTGCCCCGAAATCCTGTTTCAAAAGAAAAAATGTCAAAAATCATTTCAAAATCATCACCAAATGATTTTGCAGTGCTGCTCCAGTGTTACCGGATGACTACAAGCCACAATTAATACTTGATGCTACTAGTTATAAAGGCTAAAGATTTTCATTTGTGACATTTTTATGTGTTTTGGCTTGAGAATGTTATCTCTAATCCTATCCCTACTATCCCAATTTAGCATTGAATTCCTATAACATTGTCAAAGTGGACTTTTTTTAAATGGATGCAATAGAACATATGTGGCCCTATTTTAATGATCTAAAGCTCAGGGTCTAAAGAGCATAGCGCAATTGCATTTAGGGTGTGTCCAAACCCACTTTTGCTATTTTAATGGCGGAAAAAAAATCGATGCGCCAGGCGCATGGTTCAAAGCGGTTGTACTTAGTCTCCTCATTAATCATGGGTGTGTTTTTGACGTAACATGCAATAAACCAATCACAGTGTCATCTCCCATTCGCTTTAAGAGCCAGGTGCGCTTGGTTTTAGGCGGATTATTATTATGACGGCGGATTTGCCAAAAGGGAGCGCTTCTCTGCTCGTGCCCAAAGGGAAAGCGCACGATTGTTACCTTTTGCGTGTGTGCGCTGCTGTGCGTCCTGTGTGTGTAACAGTCAGAGTGTATGTTGTGCACCTGCCTGTGTAGTTGCATATTACATAATGCGCCCTTAAAATAACAATGAGACGTTGCGCCATTGACTTTGGACCAGATTTTTGTTGGTCAAAAGCGCAGTTGTTCTTTGCTTCCTCAAGATAGCAATGCGCCAACAATGCGCCTGACCACACCTTACTTTTAAACCAACACGCCCATGGGCGCACTAATGGGCGCAAGTGTTATTGCTATTTTAACAACGTGGTCGCTGGACGGGAAAATGACAAACGCGCCGGTCTTAAAAAAAACAATGAGACTTGTGTTGCGCTTAGCGAAACTCTGCGCCGGACGTAAGATAGGGCCCATGATCTTTTTTTTGTACCATGTATTCCAAAACCTGGCACTTCCATTACCCACAATGCAACTCATCTCGATTCACTCAACTTTGTGTTGTGCCCGTAATGGCTAATATAGCCTGGAGCTTCTAGCCTCCAGCAGAGATGAGGAGCTACAGAGGTCTGCTAACCACACTCCCGGAATTCTTTACTTTTCAACCTTGTAGACTTCAGACCCAACCAACGCTGACGCAGTGACATCACTTGAGGCAAATTTATCAGATTTCACACAGCTCCCTCTGGAGACACAAACAGCTTTATACCAGTTTTTAACATATGCAGTACTACACCCCCCGCCCCAACACCTGGAAACACACTTTAATGTGTACAGTTGGTGGAGTTTCCTTTAATTGTAGGGCTGCTGTCTTTCACTGTTGCTATTCATACTAGTAATAGAACCATTTGCTGTAGATGTTGAACTTATTAGAACATCTATTAAATTAAAACAGCTAACAATCGCATTAGATGTGATAACAGCTAAACAGTGTTGATTAGCATAGCGGCTACTAGTCAGCAATCAAACAAGCAGACATGAAACACAAAGAGCATCAAATGAATCCACGGTGAAATGATCGTTTTAGAGTCAAAAACAAGAGTTTACCACATCTATTCAGTTCTGGTGGGACCGGCAAGCTGTATGTTTAGAGATGCAACAGCTGTTCACCGCTACTGTTGCCCAAGAGCTGAGGGCCTCCAACATGGCCACCAGAGGGTGAGTTACGTCACCTGCGAGCTCGCTCTGCATAAATAACACGGCTCCGGCCCCCTGCTCTGTTTCCCATCAGGCACTGTTCTCCTCTCTCAAAGTCCAAAGGGGCTTCCGTGTCCTTCTGCAGAAACATCATCCCTCACATATGCAGACATAATGGCACCTTCTGACACACACACACACACACACACATACACTCACAGTAATCAGGAGTGTTACCTAGAGGCCTCCAGGATAGTGGGGTTTGCCAGCAGACGCCCCAAATCTGAGATAATCTATGTCATTCATATTCCGTTGCCTGACACAAATGATCTGATAATGCACATGTGAAGCAAATTAACATCTGTTGTTTGAATGGGCCTAATGTCTAGCCATTCATCAATTTCACAGGATTATGTTGTTGACCAGAGGTGTTTGTGAATATATGTGTGTATGTGTGTGCCTGTGTGTGTGTGTGAGAGAGAGAAAGACAGAGAGAGGTCCAGGGCACATTTTCCGGCTTATTAGAAACATTCACACATACAGAGCGAGTGTGTTTTTTTTTTTGTGGTGGCTATGGAGGCCATACACACAATTTTATATGAATTCCCTTCTAGAGAAAGGAAAAATCTTTTCTCCACTGACTTCCCGTGTAACAAAAAGGACTGCAGCCAGTAGGTCTCGCAAGTGTGATGCCCTTCTCCTCGAGGGCCCAAGCTTTGAAAAAAACCCACTTCACGTGTCCACTGAAGGACTCTCACACTGTGTATGTCATCGTGGTGACCGTGGACTGTTAAGTGCGTGAATTCCAGCATTTTGTTTACAAGATTTTAAGAATTTTTTTTTTTTATTTTTTGGAAAAATAGCAAATCAAAAGATCCTCTACAAGCACAGTGACAGCAATAAAATGCAGATGAGCTTTCCTATTCATCAGCAATTGTATATGAGCAATGTTCCAGGTGTTGAAAATATACTTTTTTATCTGACAGGAAAGCGATCAAGGGAAATGTATGATTTTCCTCGAATGAGAAATCTTTTTTTTGACTGTTTTTTTTTTCGGAGGTCTGTCTTTTGCAGCATTTTCACACAGCTGAGACGGGAGAATTGAAGAAAAAGAGGAGCGGAAAAGGGGGAGGAGGAAGGGAAAGGGGAGAAAAAAAAAAAAAAAAAACATTCCAGAAGGTGGTGTGAGTATCGCTGCTCATTCACACAAATACACACAGACAAAAAAAAAAAAAAACACCAAAAATATATTCAGGAGAAAATCTGTTCGATTCAATCAAGCTTATTGATAATTGTGGGTGCTGGGCGTCTGGGCCCGGCTCAGCGGGGAAGCTGTGACTTGTGTACGAGACTGACAATGAAGTCGGGGTAACAACAGCTGCTGGATGGCGGGCGAGCTCGTGTACCTCGACGCTCAAGTCTTGTCAGTCACATTTCCCCTAATTAACGAACATCTGCTTTCCATTTTCGGTTACACTGCATCGCCAGCTTGTCTCGTATGAATCGCCGACTTCTGACCTCCCCCGAGGTAGGCACTCGCTGTCAGAAGTACCCGGCCAACGCCATCGACGTTTCTTTTTCTTTTTTTTTTTTCTTTTTCTATAGAGGCTTCCATCTCACCACGGGAAAGAGGAGGAGGAGGTGGAGGAGGCGAGTTGGTGGGTGGGTTCTAAACCCCTCGGAGACTTCTCCGCCAATCATCCTCTGGGACGGCCGATGCAGGAAGTGCGCTGTTTGTGTTACGCTGCTATTGGTTCGCATGTCCTCCTGTGGCGCCGGCCTGCCTCTATCCGTGAAGGACCCTGAGTCCTCATTCCATCTCCAGAGCTCCAACCTATTCCCAAACTAACCTGGCGAACAGGTGTGTGTGTGTGTGTGTGTGTGTGTGTGCCTCTCTGGAAAACAAGGCTGGGCTTGTACAGTCTTTTCTGCCTGAAAACACACCACATGAACATTAGAAATAGCAGCAGCTGTTGATTTCATGCTATCAGAGATAAATACAGTCGACTACTTAGTTTAGAATGTCTTACTGTATATTGTAAACCTGAATCACCATCGACAAATAAACAATGCCTGAATGAACTTTATACTTACAAGAGAAAATCACGTATAGGGCAACAACAGATGGTTGGTCTTATGTAAGGAAATATGTTTATATTTGTCGTAATTAATTCAGAGCGGTCGATCAATCGGAATCACGGCTGTCCTTTTCATTTTGCACCAGTATTGTAAAACATGTTCAGTAGGTTTATTGACATCTGTATGAATCCCCAAGAGAGTAGTTCTGTCACCCATCCACAGTTTGTGGATACGGCAAGTCAGATGAATCACAATAGACAGATGATCTTTACTGATCACTCACCACACTGGTTAAACACCACAGATTGGGAGAGTCTAAAATTGACATGCCTGTTTTTAATTCTGGTAAAGACCGATGTTTGAAAGAATGCTGTCCAGTGTAGTGCAGGGTGTATTGAAACTGTGTTCAGTGGCCATTCTGTAAACACTGATGTGTATGTATGCATCTGCACCCAATACATTATTTCTTAAAGATACCTTCCAGATGTGTTTAAAGACATATAAAGAAAATACTCTGCTTGTAATAGTAATGTGTCTGATATGGTTTGTCCATGAGTAGAATGATCTCATTAACATCCTTTTAAGTTACACACTGGACCATCATTGGCTATAAACCAGTTCTGATGTTACAAATCATGCTAATTTTTTTTTTACATGTCTTGAAGTGAGATTTAGCAAAGAGAAATGTTTCCATCTTCAGCAGATGAATGTAAAAAACACGTACATCATTGTGCACAAAGAGGAGAACAACATCTGACTGAAAGAACAAAAAAGAGGAAGGGGACTTTCAAACATGGGCAGGTAGAGCAAGAAGCAACCACTTAACTCTCCTGATTCATCCAATCAGTAAGCAGTGGTAGAAACATTAGTCTGAAGGAATAAAAGTATAGCAATACCACAGTGTAAAAAAAAATACTCCACTAGAAGGAAATGTCCTTGTAAAAAGGTCAAAGTACATATCATGCATAATAGCCCCTTCCAGCATGTAATATTGTCGTATATATATTATGTTATGGGATGATTTTTTACAGATGCATTAACATGTTAACAGTGTGGCTGGTTGAGGTGGAGCCAAGTCTAACTATTCTGTATGCTGCTGACTGGTTGGACATGTCTATACATCTGTTCTCATCATGTTTGTATTTAAAATCCTAAACTACTGTAACACTAAAGGAAATGTCTCACTTATTACTGTATAGTTTAAATGTAATGATTTATTACTATTTAATCATCATGTGATTAACTGAATCTATAAATAGCATACAAAGCTATAAGCTAAAAGATGGACATATGTGAGTCACAGCCATGGTTTACAGTTTGAAATCCCTTATTGTGTATTTTACATTCTATCATTAAATCATTCTTTTAAAGGTCCTCATAGGTCTTTAAATTAGACTTGATTGATTTGTGATTAGCTTTTCACATCATTCACAACAACTGAAACAAAGATTTGTTTATATAACTGACATCGTTTTTTTTATTTTTCTATTTTTAGGACGCTAAAACAATGAATTGCTGCTCTGCTGTGCGTTACTATGACTTCTACTACTGCAGCATTCACGCAACAAGCTTTGCTTTCACTACCCACTGTCTCTACAAACCAGGAAATATTCACTGTTTTCAGCAGACGGCTGGCTGGCCTTCCTCTGGACTACAATATTCTGACAATCCTGCCGTTAATGCTGCGTCATTTTAACTAACTCATGGCTGTCAGATGATGAGTTACAGCGTAAGTCATCACTATCGCTATCATTGTGTGTGTGTGTGTGTGTGTGTTTAGGTGACAGGAAACATACACAGACCCTAAAAGCAAGTTGGCTTTTATAGTCTCACCACACACTGCACATTAGTGGAGTAAAAGACAGTCCGCTGAAGTGTTGAGCGTTCGGCGTCCCATATGACAACAAGCAAAAACACAATCTTTCATCTGCCTCATAATCACACATTTCAGACTTTTACACACTCTGCAATATTTAGCAGCAGTCCCTTCCCTCTCGATTCCATTTGGAAGTGAGCGAAATCTCGCCAGTTTTGAAAACAAAAGGGTAAATGATTACATTTAAAAATAATTAACAGATGGGCACAGGCTGGGGAGGGAGAGGGAAAAAAAAAATATGATTTTCTACAAATGATTGCGTTCTCTCTCTCTCTCTCTCTCTCTCTCCTTTGGTGTGAAAAGTAGATTCAAGAACACTTTTAAATAATTTGTTCAATTTGTTCCACAGCCAAAGAAATGCGGCTTGCTGGAAATTCAGATTCATTAAAACTTAATTAATATGCATCATTATGTAAATGAGGTTGCAGTTAATGAGTTCTTAAAAGAAGCCTTCCTTAATTAGTTCACTTTTAATGGCATCATCATTTATCTTTTTTCTTTGAAGCAGAATGACGGCACGGAAGTAGCCGCTCCCAAAAGTACTCAAAATTGTGCATTTTTTAATTATTCTTATTTTCTTAATTTTTATATGATTAAGAATACATTTAGGATACTAAGTAAATGAGGGAAAACTTAAACTCCCTTGCTGTATTTGAAGTGAAGTGAAGAGGAAAAGAATGTTCCACCCAGACGTACCTGGCTGTTATGTTGGAAATAACTGGATGGATGCGTGTAGGGCTCATCATAAACTCAATTTTTATTCATCAGTCCACAATTTCTCATTTAACATTATGCAACATCTGGGCTTGTGCAGCGTTCCTGACACCAGCATATGGAAAGGTTCCATCTCTTCCCAGCGACAGTGTGAGCTTAACATCTCCCTCCCAGCAGTGAAGGTGAGGGCCGTGGCGGCGAGGCCTCCGCTCTGTTTCATGTTGTCAGGAGCTTACCTCTACTCCTAATTGATAACCGCTGGCATTTGATCTGAAGGCGTTCAAACACCCAGTCTATCTTTGTGCCTCCAATAAGACGAACCATCTGTTGTTGCCCAGCCCGCCGTTCATTAAATCTAATTTCCTTCAGCAGAAATAAGGTTTTAATTGTACATCTTGTGCGGGGTTACCGTGAGCTGAGAGTAATGGGTTTCTTAGCGAGATGGGAAGGCTGCAGACTGTAAAGAGGATATAGGAGAGATGGATGGATGGATGGACGATTGATTTAGATTGTCGAAATCTGTTTCGCTCACTGAGGTATTTTTTCATCAGGGAATGTGAATGCGAAGGACTGCACCATGACAATTAACAGTATGCCTGATTGTTAGCAGCAGAGTGTCTTATTGGCAGGTGGCAAAGAAAACGATAGACTTTGATACCTGAGGAGGAGATTTACATCAGCGTTGCAATGCAATGAGAGTCTTGTCTCAGCGACGTGACATCAGCGCTGAAGAGTGATGCAAAAATGATACATGCAAGGTTGCAACTACTGTAACCACTGAGGACACCATGTCTCTTAACAGGGAATATGGGGGCCTGAAGTTCAGTGTACATTTTATCATTTATGTTGCACTTTGTTGGTTTTAAAAGTCATGGTGTTTAGACTCAATGTGTTTAAGGTTCAGGCCAAGAAAAAATGAAAATATAAATACAACAGTTTAGCAGTTTTTTCCACTAGCATTTATTCCTAATGAAGTAAAGATAACATTTGCGTTTAGGCTACCATAAAGAGAAACTCTGATCATAACGGTGGTGCTGAAACAATAAGTTGATAGTAGAATTAGCATTTCTAAAGTCCTGACTATGGCCCTGGATACATGGTGTCATATCAGCACTCCACTTTACACATGAATTTATTTGTCATGGAGAGTACTACCTAGCCTGTGGAAATAGTTGTCTTATGTCTTTGTTTGGCACTGGAGGAGCTGTCTAAAGCCAGAGAAAATAACCCTGATAATGTCATCAGAGTTGATGATAAAAAAAACACTCTTCATAGAATTATGAAAAAGATTTTAAATGATTAACCACCTTGATGATGATACTGTGACTGTAATATCTTATCTAAAGCCATTAAGGATTTTAATCTTCCAAGAATCAAGACTGCTTCTGAATTCGACCCCATGTTTCCTCCCATCATCATCCACAGTGTGTGGAGTATTTTGGAAGCTCTGTATAATCTGATGTTATGTATGGAGCGGCAGTGGGTATGTGCAGATGACACTAAGGCCATCCGCTTTGTGATTCTGCCGCCCACCAGATTCTTCAATCTGCCAGCACCTTGAAAGAGCTCCAACAAAGAGATATAAATAAGACTTACTCTTGCTACTCGTCTCATTTCACTGGCCAACTTCTCAAGTCAACTTGTTTTTTTCCCATTTTACAACACATACTTTTTTAAAAAATTCAATACCAGCTTATCTTAGGGTGTTATATTCCTTTGTGATAAAAGAGTTGTTTGCAAGACCCTTACCAATGGGTTTAGCAAACAATTTTAATTGCCATCTGTGCAAAAAAATGTACCTAGTGTGTTGAACCAATGAACAAACATTTAGTCAACCCAGGAAAAGAGAATAACATTTGTTCTTCTCAATTGGTGAAACCTTAATGCATCACAATTCTGAATGTTTAACATTTTCTTTCATCAGCAAAGTAGAAATGACCAAACCCTGTACAGCTCGCAAAATGCTCGCCATCAGCTTTACAGCACTTTTCGGACTAATGCTAATTTAAGAAATGAATAGTCTACCATTCAAAATAGCTAAATTAGAGAAATATTGGAACCTGGCAGATGATGGAGTGGATAGACATTGGGATAATGTTACTGTATGCTCACCATTTAATCCAATTAAGACTATTATCTCACTGGTTAGACAACACAACAAATCACATTCTTATTTATTATGGGAAGATATTGAGCAAAATTCACCAAATGTATAAGTTGTTTACAGATATATTCTTCAGTTTGGCCCAATCCTGCTATGTGTTAATTATCTATATTGTGTATTGGAAGCTACAGCATTCTCATGTCCTACACAGCTGTTAGAAATCTGTATAAAGAGTATTTATTGGGGTTTTTCCATAAACTGCTGGCTTGGCTTGACTCTGTTTGACTCGACGCATCAGCCAAGCACAGCAGGCATTTGCATCTCAATTACAACAGGGATACCCATTTGAAGGTGTGTCTTCAACTGATGGTGCACTACGCTTGAGTCATTTAAAAGTCATTTAAAAGTCGAGACGTTTAAAAGCAACGTTTACTCAAGCCCACAGGAACTAGTGTGACTAGTGGTCAAAGAAGTGGCTGTAAAACAATGAATACATTTTTTCTGAGCGTCACAGCCCCCACAAAATGTGATTTGTTTCACTGTCAGAATCGGATCCATTCGGTCCATTAACATTTGGAAAGTCTAGAAAAGCTGCATCATGAATCATTTGATCCCTTTCAAGTTAGCCTGCTCATCCCTGAATGATAATGAAGCCCGTCTGATGTCACCGCAACACGCTTGGAGGCAGGTCAGGCGCGCTTTGACCCGACTTCGGAGATGGTCCATCTTGGGTACGACTCAGTGCATTTAAACTGGAAACGCAAATCAACGATGGCATGTTTGGTTCAGTGCAGCCAAAAGTGCCAATGGAAAATGGCAGTGTGTCTTTAGTTAGACCATTCTTGGTCATGGTTTTGGGGGTCCTTGGTGGGTGGTTTGGTTCAATATCCTTTTAACTTCTAGTCTTGAGTATGTTGCAGCACATACTCAAACTTTTAAATGTTCCTCCACAACCAGCAATTGCAACACTTCCACTGTCTTGCTTTGCTCATCATCTGGCTGGAATGCAGGTTCCATTTCAACGCTGCTAGTTCTTTTCCAATTTAAAAATAAAGACTAAATAACTTGACTGAGGAAATGGAATTTTACAGCACAAGAGGGCCCTGTCATCACCCTAATCCATTTCAAAGCTCATTTTTCTTGTTTTCCACAATACCAGCCCTTTAATGATGACTGGACTGAGAAACACATGTTCATTTTGCCTGAGGGAAGTATGAGACCATGGTGCTTGATTTGCAATGAAACAGTGACCATTATGAAGAATGGAAATGCAGAAAGCCACAATGACACGAAAACTATCGAAACTATCCCACAACACAACTGAACCAGATTAAGCTGTTTTATCAAAAATCCAGCAGAATAAATGTAAAATCAGACATTTTCAACAATTAATGCAGTAAAGTAAAGAACTCACTAATGAACACTTGCACACCAGTGTCTCCACCTGGCCATCACTCCTTTTTATGCTCAAGTTCAAGGACTTGGTTACACAACAAAGGTATCACATCTCACATTAACACAGAAATGCTGTTCATGTACAGAGTTATGGAGGTTTTTGTACTGAATCACATCATTTAATCCATCCTTTCTGGACCTGGAAATATATTAAGTGGATCTCCAAGACTTGTATTTGAGTAACCCTAGTCTAAACCAAACGGCACTCCAGTTTATTACAGCTAAGTTTTCATATTCCATTTTTTCTGTCAGAGTTCTGTGATAAAACGCTTGCAACAGCTGTTCATATTTTAACTTTTGATGTTTAATGCAACATTATCTAAAATTCTAAACATGTTATGAATTCTATTATAAATGTTCCATTATCGTATGTGGTGTTAACGTTGTCTAATTATACTGATAAAACAGAAGGCTAGAGGCGTTTGGATTGATATATGTACTACTACTGCTTTTATGATGATTGTGTGGGCTCAAAGCTTTGATTTGGCTACTTTTTGTCATTTCCATCTGGCAACACTGGTTTCAGGGCCCAGCCAGTGTGTACACAGGCTCACTGACACACTGGTAGACAAGTCAAAATGTTCAGTTCAAAGTTCAGTGTTCCAGAAAGCCATGACAGTATGACTGAGCCAGCATGTATAATACCAGGACCCTGACACTGAAGCAGCTAAATAGAATTCAGCCATCATTTGTGTTATTCTTTTCACTTGCGATTTCCCTTGTTTTTCTCTTTTGTGAGTCTTGTTCATTGGGAGGAAAGAAGGGACTAGAGTGACGTTGCAGTGGAGCCACAGAGTCTGTAGAGGGAGGAGGTCAGGGTAGATGGATAGCTCAAACAAAATATCAAGAGCCAGCTGTTTGCTTCCTGTTTCCTACCAACAGTCAGTGTTGGTTTATTTTAATCATTACCATTACCTAAACTTAACTGTTGATCATCATTTTAATTATGTCAACAAAGATGCTCTGACCATAGCGGAATAGTAATTTCAGCCCAAACTCTGATCATTCCACAATCTTAACCAAGTTGTTTTTGTTCCTCAATCTAACCAGACCTCAGAAAATGGTTTCATTTCTGCGATGGTGATTTCTTACAATGGTGGAAGGCACTGATTAATGATAGTGTCCTGTTGATAGGGGTGTCAGACCAGAAAACATGTGTGTTGTTCTGTAGGGGAAGTTACAATGTATTTTTTTCAGATAATGTCACATGTTAGAACAGTAACACAAGTAGAGAAGGGCCATGAAGGCAGCCAAAGTGAGCTAATTGACTCAGTGATGCTACCACAGTTGCCCCACAATTGGACTGTGGTATCTGCTGTGGCTCTGCAGGTAAAGCAGGTGCATACATTTATTGTTTTATGAACTCAAGTTTTGTATTTCTTGGACTAAGATTGTTATATTGCCTTTCAAAAGCCACACAATCCCGTGTTAAAATCAAATCAAAAGGAAAAAAAATAAAATAAATAATGTCTACTCCCATGTTAGTGTTTTTGGCAGTGGGTGACTGGATTTGTTTCTAAATGTACAGATGTAATCTAATTATGCTCTGAAACATTGTCTTCCTGGGCTAACAGCAGACAAAAAGAAAAGTGGCATCATCAAGTGACCTGTTTATGTGCCTTTCATAGAAATTGATGTGATGTAGACGGAAACAAGCCCTGCAGCGTGCAGGCCATAATGGAGATGATCAACACAGTCAATGTGACATGTGTGCGGTACCCGGTGCCTCGGCTCTGTTCAGACTTACATTTGTACCCATATTAGCATAGATGTCCGTTTAGCACGCGACACTTGATCTCTCTTTCCTCTAGTGCTAGTCGGACAGACGTAAACAGAGGTGACAGGCTGCCCCGAAGAGAGAGAGAGAGAACTAGAGAAATACAGAGAGAAAGAGAAAGAGAAAGAGAGAGAGAGAGAGAGAGAGGAGGAAGAGGTGAAGTCTGTCCCAGGCAGGGTGGCCTCACTTCCCCCCCCCAGCCCAGAGCAAAACAGACAGGCCTGCAACAAAGCGAGGCAGCAATTAGGCTGCTGGAGGGGAGAGGGAGGTGTATGCATGTGTGTGTGTGTGTGTGTGTGGTGAATGTTTTTTGACAGTTTAACAGATGTGATGTCCAAAGTTGGACCGGGCCGTTTAGCGACGCCTCCCCGCATTAGCAGTAGGACAGAGAGGATGAGATGATGGACTATAACATGTTGTTGTTGCTTTGCTCTTTTATTGCCTCTCAGATGACGCGGTGGGGCTGAAAGGAAAAACTTTTAAATGTTGGATTGAAATGTTGTGCTGTATTGAGAAGGTTGTTTGTGCTGGGTGGGAGGGGGCAGAAAGAGACAGGACATAGTGTGAAAAAGGCTCATGCTCATTCATTGCTTTTTTTTAAAAAAGAAAGTTGCACTATTCAATATTTGTCAGATGACTATGTCTGATGTGAGAGGAGTTCCTGCTAGTGACAAACCTGCAAGTTGTGCCAAGCTTTTCAGCCTCTTTTAGTCCATTGTTTTGGTTTGACAGATTTACTTGCACTACTATGACACTGTCAGACACAATGATCTAAAAGTGATGCAGCAGAATAGCCACGCATTCTTTTACCCTGTCAAAAACCCCGGCACCTACATGATCCACAATGCAACGCCACCTCTGACAGTTCATTTGGGGACTGTTGGGGGGGGGGGGGGGGGGGTGTTATGTTAGTAGCAGCTAATGTAGCCTGGAGCTGCTAGCCTCCAGCAGAGATGAGGAGTGGGCTACAAGAGGTCTGCTAACCTCACTTCTTTCTTAATCCACACCCCCACACGTATCCATTGAATACATTAAGCCATGTGTTTTGGATTCTACATATTCATATCATGACAAATTCAGTTTTCACACATTTTTCCATAGCTTGTGTACATGGGTTGATGTATTTGTGTCTTCCTCTTTATACTGGTGTTTATGTTCATGTGTCTGTCTGCATTAAATGCTGGAGCATACAGGATGTACTTCATACAACATATTCACCTGTGTATTTGATTGTCATTTAGTGTGTGGTCAAACTGTATAATTCATTTGTGTAAGAAGGTTGGATACTCGATATTAAATTGCTCATTATCACTGCATTTTGGATCGCTGACTCTGCATTTTTGTCCAAGGATCAAGCTGATTGGTTGAGGAAGTGGATTTATCAGCTGATGCTAACCCCTCCTGACATACAACGATCTTACAGGCTTTCCTGATGACTGTGTTTGCACCAAAATATTACAGTTTTCACTTCAAGTAAAGTCAGTATGTGAGAGTTTTATTATTTCTTTTTCCAAGTTCAAGGTTCATCTTTCCATGTCTGAGACTTTGTGTTCAACTACGTCATCAAATGTCAAAACTTTTTCTGTTACAGGTCCATACTAAATACTAGTATTATAGTGGTAATTCATTGTTGAACTTAGTATATGAGAAATCAATCCACTTCACCGTTTTGTACTGATATTCACACATGGTTATTAAAGGTCATCTTTGGTATGTCATTGCCATTTCAAGTTTAAAGCTCATGGCTGTGCTGCAGCAGGTTCACGTTTTTTTTACAAGTCTATCTTAACACAAAACCCACATGCCGATACGCACGTTGAAAGTTGTTTGTCACTGTAGTCATTTTTCCTGCCTGCGCTGGCACAACTACACTGTAAGAGAGATGGAGGTCAAAATTCACAATGCAGAAATCCATTCTAACTTTCAGCCACCGCTAATACGAGGCTTCATCTATCTGAGTTAGCCAAATCACATGGATGTGTTCCAAACTTACAGTCTTAGTACAGAATACACTCTGTACTAAAAAACAACTGTGACCAACTATAACTTCAAAAGAAGACAAATCTTGGATAACAAAAAAAAAAAAAAGAAGAAAAGAGAATTCAATCTTGTTTGTCTTTGTGGTGTTAAACTGGCATTGACATTCAAAAGGTATTTAGTCAATGCACATTTCATGATTTCCTGTTAGTACAACACAAATATGTATTCAGAGGTGTTCTTGGAACTGATTCACCATCATTCACTTTTTTTCTGTCCTTTCTTTCTTTTTCTTTTTTTTCCAGTTGTGACAGCGCCTCAGTTTCTTTTGTGCACTGTGGATTACACTGGAGGACAATAGTGTCCATCACAGCACAACCTGCTTTGAATGACTATGTTGTACAGAATGGCCAGTACAGGTTTTGACTTAAAATGTATCCCATGACTACTGAAATTCAGTTCATACAATATACACTGCACTGTTAAAATATTATGTATCATCTGTATGTTGAAGCAGTTATTTTCTGCTGCTATTTACATCGCTTTTTTAAATCTTGACATACATTTTAATATGAATTTTAGCCATTTATTATGAAAACCTTCTTTCTCTGTTTGAGTCATCCCGCCTCCTCAATGTTCAGAGCTCAATAAGGCAAAACTTCCTCTGACTGTTTATCATTAAGGTTATCCACTGTACTGTAACTGTTGTCAAGCGTCATCCAGCATCAAAACACACCTACAACTCCTCTCTATCACCGCTGAAAGTCCACCAGCATCCGGTCTACCCCTACGATCCGCCACTTCCAGCATCCACACTTTCTATTTTCACGCCTGCGTCTAAAAGCGGAGTGTGTTAAGTAGTTGGCTGGGGCATGTTGCAGGCTGTATTTAGAGCAGCCGAGCGGACCGGGCCCCCCCTTTGTTCTGAGCTTGATGAAGAGGAAACCCTGCTAGGCTGCGACGAGTTCTCATCATCACCCTGCATCTCCGCCAAGCTGCTCAGCCCCGCGCAGAGCCGGGGTGGAGGCGGGCTGCTGATTGACAGGATAAGAAGATGCCTCAGCGGAGAGAGGGAGAGATCTCTATCCTCAGCTAAAAAAAAAAACGTGCCTCCGTCGCTGCTCGGCTTTGGGAGGGAAAGGACTTCTGGGAGGGCTGGAAGCGGCTAGGCTCTTCCCTGCGTCGGACATCGTGGAGGGAAAGGGTCAAACACATGCGTAGATTGACACACTTTAGCAGGCAATTCATACCTGTTTTTGAATCTACAGTATGTTAAAAAGATATTTAGGTCTTAATTTGACCAAAGGATGAAGGCAACAGTGATGGACTTACTTTCTACAGAGAGAGCCAGTGGTGGGAGAAGTATTCAGATGCTTTACTTAAGTAAAAGAACACCACTGTAAAAAATAAATAAATACTCCATTACAAGTAAAAGTCATGAAATGAAAAAGTTATTTGAGAAAAAGTACTTTTAAGCATCAAATGTAAAACACTGGATTCTGATAAATGGTCTCTCTGGGTGTTAAATTATCATAAATTATAGCATGAAATTATTATTACTGATGCATTGATGTGTGAGTAGTTGAGGTGGGGTGACGTTGAACTATTTTGCATTTGTTGGGTAGTTTGTTCAAAATGACAAAGCATCATATTCAATAAGCTCACTGTGCATTTTATATGGAAAATATACATTTGTAAAGTAACTATAGAAGTGTAAATAGTCTAGTAAAGCACACGTAGTTCAGATTGGTCCACTGTAAGACATGTTTGGCTTCTTCTTCCTTCAGTCGGATGTTGTTCTCTTCTCTGTGCAACCACTCTTTTCTCTGTGCTCACCTTAAATCTCACTTAACATTATTTGTAATTGCCGTGTCGTCTACCTCTTTAGCATCAGCCAGTCATGATCTATTCAGCTGCAACTTACACAATGTGATGTGGAAAGTTGGAGCCTCCAGCGCACATACACTGACACTAGGGCTCTATACAGTGTGTCTTGACAGTTTCGACTTTTGCAATGGAGAGAAAGAATCTTAAGGTCATCTTCACTTTTTGTCTTGGAAAAATCATATCAGACACGATCTATTATTCTGAGCAGAGTATTTTATATGTGGTTAAACATGTATGGAGGGGATGTTTAAGTGCAGCACTTCAGTAAATGCACTCCAGCACTGTTGAGGGTAAATCCTCTCTATCTTTTTCTTGGAATTTGGGGGAATTTTTCAGCAACCTGGAGGGAGGTTACACACTAGAATAATAAAACTACTAATGGTTTACATCTTCCATCCTATCTGTGCTCCTGTTCACAAACTCTTAGTGTACCATGTGTTTTTTTTTTCTTAATTTGCTCATCAAACACTTTTGAGATGAAATATAAATAAAGATAAAGTATTTTGTTTTTGGGTTGAGTGTTCATACAGCAGAACAATTTTCTGTCATGCTTCTGTCATCATATCTAAAAAAAAAAATCAACTATTACATTTGATTTATTGTCTTGCTCAAAATACATACAACTCTATTCTAGTGTTAAGACTGTATGAATCCAATTATTCTACAGAGCAGATGAACAGTTTCATTGAGGGTGCTAATAAGGCCAGAAAGTCTTGAGTTGAATGGGGATAATTATAATTACCACTACATTTCCATGTATAACACCGAACAATAGTGTATAAACGTATAGTTTGTAGAACAAAGAGAAGTAGTCCATCGGTCAGCATCAAAAAAAGTTTGACGTAGTTATCTGTGCATTTTCAGCTCCACAAAAAAAAAAAAAAAAAAAAAAGTTATGAAAAATAACACAAGTGCATCCACAGCCAATGTCAAACTGATGTTGTTTTTTTTTCCCCTCCATATAACGTTCTGCATCAACAAAGCAATTTGTTTCCCCCGAGTGTGCTAATTTCTAGATTTCACAGTGCCAGGTGTTACGGCTGCCAGTCATTACATGAAAATCAGCAAAACCTTAACCACGGTGCTTATCCTCACCACAAAACGCACCCGGCTGAATTCTCTCTGATTTTTGGGGAGGATAGGGGGGGGGAGTCAGGAAAGGAGGTTAAGTTCCTAAGTGCATGCTCTCTTATTTGTGTTTTACTTTGAAAAAAAAAAAACACAAGCTGTCTGACAGACAGCTTTCCTGATGCCACGCTCTCTGCTGAATTTGATTTTTATTTTTTATTTTTACGTCTCAGACAAAGATCAGTGTTGTATGATACTTTTTTTTTTTTTTTGCATTAACTATTAACTATGTATGCCTATAGCACCCGTTTGATTTGGGAAGATACCACAAATTAGGGAGATGCTGCTCTGCAACATTAAAGACAGACCGAAGGGAAGCAAGAAGAAGAAGAAGAAGAAGAAGAGGAGGAAGTGAGAAAAAGCGAGAGAAGCGGTGAATCCAGACTTCACAGGCTGTTTTTGAGGAGGCAGTTTGCACGGCGACTGACCCTGCAGTCGGCAGCGAGCGTGTGAGGAAAAACACCGACTATTTGCGACAAACTGGTTTTACATTCCTACAATCAGCAGGTTGAATTTGGGGTCAAATAAACCCTCCATTAATGATATAAATTCCACTGTAATATAGAGCGGAAAAAATGAAGAAAAAAGCAGAAAAAAAGAGCACAGGAAGTACATAACCTGCGCGTTTGATAAATGATTTGTAAACATGTAAATGAATGAAATGAAATTATTTATTTGATCTTATAATCCTATCTTGATTTTTATGTCGTAATATGTAAATCCTTTCAAAAAAAAAAAAAAAAGTCAAATACAATGTGTTTGAAAACAGCCTGATTATATGCAATGTAAATATTGTATTTGCCTCAGAAGTGTTGCTGTGAATTATTAATATTTAATAGAGTGTTTTCAAGTATAAGAAGAAATATTGTGGCTTTTTTTAAAAAAAAAAAAACAAAACAAAAAAAAAAACACACACATGCTGGTATTATGTGATTTATTTTCAGGGCGTCTGGAAAATAATTGTGCGTTCAAGATGTGTTGAGATATATTTAGAGCTGTTAATATGTGGCATTAATTATGCACATGTATGTTAAACTAATTAAATCAATCAGCTGCAAACATAACTGAAGAAGAGAGCCATAAAAATGTGTTTCTGCGTGTGTGTGTGTGTGTGTGTGTGTGTGTGTGTGTGTGTGTGTACCGGGGGTGTGCTTTCCCCTATTTTGAGATGTCATCTTCATGATTTTTTTAAAAAAAAAACACTCTGATGTGAATGATCAACTTCACTGACGCAGAATGTTCATAATATCTCTTATTAAATTATGTTTTCATTTTATACAGAGGAAGCGGTGAAACACTTATGTTTATACTGATGCTTTTTATGACTATGACAATGATTCCATTGTGTTTTCTTCTTCCTTTTTTATTTTATTGTTCAAGTTGTTTCCCAGCTTTATTTATTCCTCTCATTATTCACGTATGATAAGCGAAAGCGTCATTCGAAAACAAAGTCATTTATTTTAAGGAAAATCCACACTTGATAAATTATTTAAGGCTACTGGGATTAGCAGTGTGATGTGGAGGGATTGTCTGGGTATATGTGTGTGTGTGTGTGTGTGTGTGTGTGTTCTGCAGGCAGGAGTTGCATTCAACTCTTCTTCTGATGTTAAATAAGGAGACGCTCGCTGCGAACGCTCGACGCAGATGCACTATTATTCAAATATGGCCTTTGTTGGACTTGTTTACAGCAATGTTAATTGGGGGGAGCGACCTCCCCCTCTCCCCCTCACCTCACCCCACCCCACCTCACCCTCCCATCCCATACACACACACACACACACACACACACAGTCGAGTGGACGCTTCCGTGTGTTTTTAACATCTCCTGATTTCTGTTTGTTACTTTATCCGCCTTCGTTTCCTCACATCTCTCTCCGGAGCTCCCGCACACGCCGAGCAGCGTCACACAGCTGGAGTCCATTGTCGCCTGTCGAGGAAGTTTTCTTTTAAGTGATTTAAATCAGCGGAGGATTCAGATGTATGATGATAATTACATTGAAACGACAAAAGACAGGAAAGTGTTAGCATTCTTCCATAGGTAGCTACAGTATGATGAATGTACACCCAAAACAGCCGACATCTGCTGCTACCTTTGTTTTTTTTTTTCATTGTGCATATTTAATGTTTTTTTAAATGCATAATTAATTCCTGCTAATGAAAATCGATACTTATCTTAAACTGCAATTTAAGCAATTTACGCTTAATGAAAACAAAGTTTTGTGACTTTTTTTTTTTTTTTCCATTATTAATTTTTTTGGATTCAGTTATTAATGGAGCGGAAGTATTTTTTTTTTATTTTTATTCATTTTCACAATCATTCACCTGTGTGTTTCAGAACTGCAGTGAAATCGCAGTGTGAAGGAAATACTAAAGAAAGTGAGAGTGACAAAAGGAAACGTGCGCTACTTTCTCTTTTCACCGTCTGTCTGTGCAGCTGAGGTGAGGAAGAGGAAAAGGGGAGGAGGAAGGTGGGGGGGGTGGGAGAGGAGGAGGGCAGCCTGCCATCCTTCCTGTCAGCGTCTTCCTGCTCGCTTCAACCGTCTCCCCCTCTGGTGGCCACGCCTCCGACGCTGCCAGGCCACGGGAGCCGTGGGTGGGCGAGGCGGGGAGCCGCACAGGAAACAGGAAATCATGAGAGAAAGAGAGAGAGAGAGAGAGAGAGGGAAGGAGAGGAAGCCATGGGGGTGAGAGGCGGCGGCAGCAGCGGCGGCGGCGGCCATGACGAGTCAGAGCTGCCACGGTCGCTCCGAGAGAATGGCAGAGAGAGAAAATGGGAAGCTTGGGTGGCTTCGCCTGGCAGGCTTGGCGTCCCAATTACCTCCCCGTAAACAAAGGAGGAAGTTTTGCCACATTGGGGGCACATCTCTGCTCTCCTTCTCCTCCTCCTCCTCCTCCTCCCCCCTCAAACACACACACACACACACACACACATCCCCATCACCACCGCCGCCGCCGCCGTCACTACAGCCCAGCGAGAACTTCCTCTCTCTCTCTCTCCCTCTTTTGCCATCAGATAAGAGGCGTTCAAACGCGCCGCAGCCCCCGCTATGATAGCACAAGGTGTCACTTATGAAAGGCAGCGTCCCCGCTGAATACGCTCGCGTCGATGAAAGGTCGGCAGAACTCGCGGGTTCACACGCAGCGCCCCTGTTTCTTGTCTCCCTGCCTCCTCTTGTCTTCTTATTTGTTTGAAGCCGACGACTGCCTGCTCCTTCAAGGCCTGTAACGGAGTGTCATCTGAGCGGGAGGAGAGTTGCACAGCTTCACGCTGCTCACACATGTTCCTGAAAGTTGTGAAAGTATGTTGAGCGCGGTACAGTATGTGACCTGACTCCATCATGTCTCCCTGTACAGGTTGAAGTTTTGACTTTCGCTTAACTTAAAGTCCAACGACAATCACAGAACGCGAGCCTTTTTTTTTTAATAATCGAAACCATGTCGCAGTGAGTTTCAAAGATTTTTCAAATGTCTGAAAAAGGTATGTGGAAATGCATCAGAACACAATGTAAACAAACTGACGCTAACTTTAGCTTACAATCCAACGATACTGGAGGAAGTCAGCAGCGCTACAATACACAAACACTCAATTACAAGCACAATTCCAGCACTCAAAATGCTACTTACTTAAAATAATATTGGCAATAGTCATTTGAACTGCTCCGTATATTTTTTAGCTAGTTTAATCTATAATAATTCATCATATTTTACATTTACGCTTAAATGTTTCAGCTGTTCACTGTGCTGCAGCTGACTGGTAATTAAATGAACTGCATTTATAGTCATTTTCTCATCACTCAAAGCGCTTTACAACGTTCACCCACTCTCACACACATTCATACACTGATGGCAGAGGCTGCCGTGCACACTCAACACTCACACCTTGATAGCGCTCAAACCACCAACCTTCTGTTTAGTAGATGACCGGCTCTATCTCCTGAGCCACAGCCATGCTAGTCACCCCCCTTTGCTTAGCTTGCTATCAGTTAGCTTGCTAGCCTGCCGAATGACGTTAGCGATACGGTTTTCCCAGACCGCTTGCTAGTAGCTACGTTAGCTAAAAAGCTAGTATAGGTTCACGGCGGTCTGTGGCTCTTTTCGTGTTGTGTTTTAGCCGTCGTGTGGTTGGTCATTGTCGCTCTCAGCCAACTGTACGACAGTTTGCTTTATGCAAATATATGTTTTCTGTCTTCACCGCCAGAGAAGCGACAGCGTTCCCAACTGGTGAATGACATCATGAAACCCAAAAATATCAAATATAGATATACATTTCTTACTTTTGGGTAGTGAAATTTGCTCAAAAGAGAGAACAGGAAATGGATTTTACAGAGCAGATATCTACATATGCCTTAGCAGAAAAAATGGAATTCCAGATAAATAAGTAGTGGTGTTATTGAGACTTGCAGGTTTGTGTTACACCTTTGCACCTTCCCAGCAGTCAAAACGGAGGTGTAGCTGCTTTTCTCCGGCTCTAGTGTCATACGAACGTTTCTATTCATGTCTCCTTGTCTGAGCAGCGCAGATAAATTAGCAAACCAACTTGAAGTGTCAGTCTGAAGAATCATCTCTCTGTTCTCCATTAAAATAGCTGGACTACAGATCCTCCCTTTCCATTTTGCTGCCTGTCTCCTTCCATCCACGTTCCACAACTCATCTGTCACTCCCGCTATTTTCTCACGTGCCTCGGAGCAACAACAGAACCTCCCTCCCCCTTGCCTTTGAAGGAGTAAACCAAACCGGTGAGCTTAACGCATTTCTAATGAGCCAACGCCGGTTGGAGTCTGGAGACGCCGCAGATTAGTCATCATACGACCGCGGCGAGGATCACATTCGCCAAGATGAACCATGTATCATCTTCTTCGCCGCCATCAACGTCTCGGCAGAAGCACCAAAAATGAAAAAGCTCCCCTATTCCAAATGATTAACTTAGTTTTGCTGATGTTATAAAAAATCTAAAAATCTGTTTGTTTGGCTGCCGGGTTCATAAAAAAAAAAAAAAAAAGTGGTTCAAAGGATTTAGAAGGGAATCTCTTCTTGTTTGAGGAGGCAGTTATTCAATTACTGTTTGACAGATGGCATTGTCTTTAGATATGCTGTCATATTCATATAAATAAGCCTGGATGGCGTCATCCATTCACCAGTGACAGATAAGAGAGGAACACAAAGTGTCTGGCAGGTGCTAAGAAGGCCTTTCTAAGTCACTACTGAATACAGAGGAGACATTCACTCTATTATTTTTTTTTTTTGCTCTGCTCGCCGTCTCATTAGCAGGTAGCTTTTGATCTGCAGAGCTGCCATGTCCAAGGAAGGGTCGACTTGTTTCCAGTAAATGGGCGAGGCAGCGCTCTACTCTCTCTGAACCGACTGATTAGGCAACATAATCTGATTACTGGAGAGATGAAAGTGGCTGGCAGTGAGGAAGTGGAAATACGTCTTTATTGCTAAGGAGAGTTTGCTAATTTCCAGCCCTGCGGCAAAACTCTTGAACTGCACTTCTTCAACACCTTATCACTCACTCAGAAGTTAAAAGCTATTAGCCTGGCTTCTCCTCTACACATACTATTTGAATCAATACCGATGTGATTTTCTATCCCTCAAAATTTTGGCTCCCAACCTTTTTTTTTTGGCTTGTGAGTGTCAACCATGGTGTTGTTTTGGGGAATTTGAGGGGTTTAATGACTTTGGTAGTTTGAGTGTATTTTTTCTTTTTTTTTCACAATGTATGATTATGCACATGTTTTGTCTTTAAGGTTATGGAGATATTTCCTGTATGAATCTGATATCTCTATTCCCTGATTGAACTTATGGATAAAAATAACTTCAACAAAAAGTTAAAAAAAAAAAAAAGTATTCTATAGATTTTGGAATATATTGTTTTTCATTTAAAGTATGTTTTTTTAAATATAAATTATTCCAACTGATTAAGATATGTCTCTCTTTTGATTGGTTGTTGCAGCCTGTGGCTCTAGTATAAAGATGCAGTTTCATTTTGTGAGTCTGATGTCTGATGAAGGTCCATGACTGAAACATTGTGTCTCTAACTCACTGCTGGCACTGTGCAGGATATCTGAGATATCTTACTGTAGAATTTGACAGCTTTTTGGCAAGAGTTGAAAATAAATGGTGCTGTTTGTTTGTGGGGGGGTGGGGGTGGGGGGGTAGATAACTCTGGTTCACAGTCCAACATGGTAGGTGGCAGTAATGCACCTTAACACTGGTTGTCACCCACCATGAAACGGAATAAAGAAAAAAGAGGAAGACCAGGGTCTTTCCTGTCAGGTTCCAACAAAACGTTATCTTCTTCTGCTTTTTAAAGCTCACAGCAACTTAATGCTATATTGGCTTTTGTTTGATATTTGGTGTCAGCAAAAAAATGTTGCCAACATCTCCCGCTTGTCGTTGGCGTATTTACTACATATTAGCTTGGAGGTTTAACTCGTCACTTTTTTCCCCCCCAATGACCAATCAACTGATTGAAGAGTAGGTATGATTTAAGTCGACCAAGATTTTCTTTGATTGCCTACAACTAAACTCAGCAAAAATCTGTAGGTGAAAATTCACACTGTGTTCAGTCTGAATACTTGTTAATTATTTTATTTACCTCTCCTTGGTGGTCTTGACCCCAAGGTTAGAAACCACTGCCAAGATGTCCCTTCTATACATTTAGTAGTCACATGTTATATTAGCAAACAGTATGATCCATATAAGATTTTACTTACAAATGTGGGTTTTACATTTTTATTCTACCTTGAAATAAAACCTAAATTGACTTATTCCCAAATTCCTCAAAAACCAACCAAAAGCAAAACAGAGCAGCATCATTTTCTCATTTCTGGTTGAATATTCACAGCCGTGTTCCTTTTTCTCCACACAGGCCATCTAAACTTGCCTCCAAATGAGCCCAATGACCTATAAAATGAGGTATGGCCGGCCCGCCGCTCTCCACCTATAGCGGATCACTCTCCCCACTGTCCAAACTGACACGCCACTCTTAATTTGATTGGCATATTCTATTTATTACCATTGCGACCGAGTGTTTCAACCGCTATTTGCTTCCAGATTAGCCAATAAGAATAAAGACGAGAGGCTCCCCTGCCATAGCGGTGATGTCACCAATGCAGATTGAATACCCAAAAACGCTTCATGTTAAAGTGGAAGAGACCAAGAGGATGTGGGGAAAGAGACAATTTAAGGGCTGAAAATTTCAATTTCGGGGGGGCCTCTCTGTTTACCTTGATAGTTAATTTGTTTGGTGCGAAGAGAAGAGCAGGTCACGGCGGCCTCTGCTAGACTCCTGGACGGAAGCATGTCGACTCGAAAGAAAAGATTCAAAACTGGAATTTAACATGTTAAAATAAATAAAAGCTTATTGGGGTTTTGCTGGGTTTTAAGGGGCCAATCAGCTGCCGGTTTTAGAGGATGAATAAAATAAGAAATCATTTCTCACACATCACAAATCATGAGGGGACGTTTATGAGAGATTTCTCCTGTATTGTAATTCACATCACAGCTTTCCTGTTTAGTTACAAATAAATCAGCGGTTGCGATTGACTGATGAGTCTCAGGTACCTTTTTCTCCCTCTAAAAAGTAGCATTTTGGAATGAAAGCCTTCCTACAGTTGTCTCTGCTGTCTGGAGGATGGGAGTGGGGTGAAAGTGGGGGGTTTTTTTTGGGGGGGGGGGCTTTTTTTTTTTTTTTTTTTTTTTTGCCAGCAGCTCTGACATGGCTTCTCTCGGTGGCAGCGTATCACCATCTGAATCTTTCCATCCACATCAGGGGAGCAGAGCTGTGACTACTGGGATTAAGCTAATCACACATTCACCCAGGAGGCTGCACACACAGGAGATCCTGCGTGAGGCATGACCTTATTTCTAATGTATTTTCATAGCCTCTCATTTACTAGCACCCCGAGCTAATGCTAATGCAGAGATTTCACCATTCTCTGCTTTACGTATTGATATGAGGCTGCATGTTATTCAGGTTTGTCCCTGCACGCTGCATTTTTACACCACTTTCTGTCGTAAGCCTGCGATCACTGTTTTTGCACACTGATGTAGAAAGCATCCCTTTTATGGAGAGCATTGATGAGTTGAATCCGAATAAATCAGTGATTGAATCAAGTATTGATTTTCCTAATAAACCGATGCAAATCATAAAGAATGATGAGTTACTGAAGGATTTGTACACAACTGTGGCAGCAAATATGTCAATATTTTGCACAAATAGTAAGTTTAGTTAATATTATGTAAAATCCTTCACATATATTCTTGCATGTAGTGTTTTTTTTTAACTAAATAAATACAAATATGGAAGAAACAAGTATATATATGTATATTTTAAATGAGAAATGCTTGGTCCGTTTTTTGCTGAGGGTTGGAGGTCACATTGGAATCCTGGCTACAGCCCTGTTCAAGGTAAATTCTTTATAAGGGGACATGACTTTTTTTCCTCAGATATGCCTGCACAAAACATAAAAGCTGCTAAACCGTCCAAGTTTGAAATCACTATTACTATTTTATAAGCAGCATTTCACTATTTTTTTTTTACACTCAATATATTTAAATTTGGCTACATTTCACACAGTAAATGAAAAACTGAAAGAGTCTTTAACAGGATTTTTTTTTTTTTTTTTACAAGAAGTGAACAGAAAATAGAAATTGAAATGAACGGTGAGCTTATATATATCAATAAAAAACTATAAACTTTTAATAAACATTTAATCTATGACATGCTGCACAATTTTACTAAATAGAATCCAAACAATAAAAACATTGTAAAGATCTTTTTGGTATTTGGCAGATTCTAGACTCATTTTCACTTTAGACTAATTTTAGATTCTGTACATAATTAAAGAATTTTATTACAGGTGACGTACAAAAAAATTTAAATCTAACTAAACATTCCAACAAGACATTTTTGGTGTCTGATCAAAAATTTTCAGCAGGGGGTGAGGTGTGCATTGCTGGGACTCATGACTTCACTACGGTATTTTTTTAAAATCTTTTACAAAATAAAGTGTCACTTGTACCTTTTCCCCTCCAAAAATCATAAAGGCAAGTATAAGACATTTTAAAAAAATGGAATTAGAACATTCTTGTGTGCTGTGATTTTTCTGCCAGTTCCTCATCAGCATCTAACCCCCGTATTGAAACAAAAGATGTTAGAAAAGGGGAAAAAGAGAAGAAGGAGGGGGGGGAAAAAACATCTCCATCAGATTCTGATGAAAACCATTTACCCCCCTCCCCTCCCCTGTTTTTTTTTTTCACCTCCTCCTCCTCCTCCTCCTCCTCCTCCTCCCTTCTTCTTCCTTCCTCCTGCATTCTAATCAACACTCGGTGCTTCTAATTTATGAAATGTAATTCTGCCCTCCACTGGTATGAAGAAGGTGCACACACACACACACACTCACACTCACTCAGGAGCACAATTTTTCTTTCTCTGCTCGACTAAACCATTGAGAAAAAAAAGTGTGTGTGTCTGTGTGTGTGTGTGTGTGTGTGTGTGTGTGAGACAAACTATGTGTTTGGGGAAAACAAGTTTGAGAAGCAGGTGATTTGTAACATGGGCCTACCTAAAATTACAATTATACAGCTGACTTTTTTTCTAATAAGCATAATTAGCTTGCTTTAATTTACTTGTGATTCAGCAGCATAATAACAATTTATGTTACACTCAAATTAAATGGAGTCAATGAATATTTTGCATGTTAGGGAAATAAAGCAAATACTACACTTTACTGTCACAGATTGAAAATAATTACACACACTGACTGAATATGCAAAATCATGCCAGTCTGAATATGAAACATACATATCACTGTAATAAAGCTTTGATGCATTTACTTATAAATATAAAAATCTATCTCTTATCTATTTTTGTGCAGCATTTATTTGTCATGCATGAAGGTGTTTGTGGGTTTAAACTATGGATTTGCATTGTCTGAGTGTGTGTGTGTGTGTGTGTGTGTGTGTGTGTACAGGAGTGACACGGCCCAAACCCCACCCAACCACCAACCACCCACCATCACCCTAGGGTGCCAATAGAGCCTTTGTCACCCCAGGTGATGCCAGGAGCGATGTGGGGTGCAGAGTAGGGAGGGGAGGGGAGTAGTCAACCTTCCTCTGAGAGTTGGGACAGAGTGCAAAACAGCTTCCCACTGTACACACACACACACACACACACACACACACACACAGGCTTTGGACTGCAAAACACACACCTGCCCCCCTCCCAACCTTCAAGACTTCTTAACTGGAGAGGCGGAGAAGTTCAGCATCAGTTGGTGGGGGTGTGGGGCAGGTAGGAGGGTGTCAGGGGAAGACTGAATTGTATCAGTTAGTATTTGGGCTGCATGTAGCCTTCATCTTCAGTGTCTCTCTCTGGAACAGTAGGTGATGGAGTGTCAGGTGAGTGTGATCACAACTGAGCATGTGCAAAATTCACACTGCATTGAATTGAGAACTTGGGTTTAAGACTACTTTTTTTTCATTTACAGGTGAGGACAGTGGTTCCTCGGCTTGGGGTTTGGGGTATGGTGGCCCCTTAGGATAAAAAGCAAAACATACAAAATTGAAAACATTTTGTCATAGAGAAAAATATTTTGGGGTTTTGTGGTGTGTTTGGATTTGGAGTGTTTCCCTACTGTTTGTGCTTTTGTTTTATCTCAAGGGGCCACCGTAGTTGGGGCCCCTTAAAGGGTCAGAGGTTAAACCTTTTTCTTGTGGAGTGCTGTGACTATTTTACCTCTCTGGGCCTTTTAAAAAAAGATGAAATTGTCAATCATCAGAAGGGAACATGAATCTTTTGTTGAAATGCTTACAAACATATAACACATGTGATGAAGGGTCGTAACTAGGCATCATTTAGCTATAAAGGATGACAATCTTTGGGCACCTATTCAGGAATATTACAGAAACATGTTTGTTCTGGTAGCTGAAAGATGAACATACAGGCGCAACATATTTGGCAAAGTGGTTAAAGACATGGACTACAAAGTCTGGAGTTTGATTCCAGCTAGGGACGTTTGTTGCCTGTCATCCTCCCTCTCTCTCTCTCTCTCTCTCTCTCTCTCTCTCTCTCTCTCTCTGCACTGTCAGCTATCAAAAAATGCAAATGCTCAAAAATAATCTAAAAACTAAAATAAATCAAAATAAGAGTTTGTGGCAGTGACTGCACACTAATTAGGTAAATAATTTACATACCGACACCTCTAAAAATCACTAATTGTACATCACTTGTTTTATCTGTACAAGAACTGAAATGTCAGTCAGTTTATAGACAGTGGATTGTAACTGTGGCCCAGAGTCATTGTAAAAACATGTCAAAGGACAAATGTCGGCATGTCTGGAGAAACTTCTTGAACCTAAAACACACCTTCCCATTCCCGTTTTAAACATACCTCACTTTGTCAATAAATTACTGAACACTTGACTTTGATGGAGCTTTAGAGCTGTGAGAATGTGACAGTGCAACACACAAGTAGTGTATTTAGCTCTGTTTAGAGTGTTTCAAACCTACACCTACCCACATTTTGATACATTATGACATGCTAGCTAGCTAGCTAGCTAGAGGTGTTATATCACTATTTCCTGGAAAGTAACCGTAGATCTATCAAGAGAAATTGATACAGTGTCCCCTTTTATTCCTATGGAAGTTGCTCAGTGGTGCATGGAGCCAAAAAAAAAGCCACTTCCCACTTTAAAAAATTACCCAAATGAAAACATACTGCACACATGCTCACTAGACTTTCACTTGCAGAGACGGCTGACATCCGATTTAACCCTCAGGGAAACTTGAATGGGGTCAGTCATACTTTTGAAATGTGATCGGACAGAATGGATCAAATTCTGATCACAAGCTGAATCGTTTTTCTGGGGTTGTGATGCTCAAAAAATAATGTCTCCACTACTTTACAAATGTCTCCTTCCCGATGTAAGTCTATGGAAAATTGGTCCTTTTCGGGCGCTGTTCCTGGGGGCTTGGTAGCAACACTTGTCATCACAGTGAGGTTGCCAGTTTGGTGCCATTGTGGCTGCACAGAGAACTAATATTACAAATGACTGGATCTGGCAACTCGCCCTATAGCAAATTGCTGACAAATGTTACATTTCTGTTAGGTATGGATTAAACAACAGAGTGAATTAGTGAGGTTTAAAAGGTTTATTCACAAACTCTGGACAGAGCCAAGCCAGCTGTTTTTCTTTAAACGAAGCCAGACTAACTATCTCCCGACTCCAGCTCTGTAGCTAACACACAGACTGAGATTTGAAATTTGAATCATTTCTTTTTTTTTTATTCATTCAAATCCAATGATACCTCCAGTTTTTCAACAAACTATGGCTAAAACCATCCACCCACCTGGCCAGGCAATAATGTCACTAACCAGGACATTTCAGACATGGCAGCTCGACAAGGAGCTGATAAAAATTAACACATGAGGGAACGAGCTGCTCATATCGAGTCCATCCACTTACTTCCCTCACCAAACCCACCCAGATCATAAAAGTGGAATTTACCTCAGCGAATGTATAATTTCGGTCCCTCCCTATACCCCACAGCGGCAACAAAATTATCCGTCGTATGGGACTACCCGCGGAAAAACTCATTTAGACTGGGTGCCAGAAAGCAGCGGGTAATTACATGTGAAGGAGACACCTTTCACTAACCCCGGTGCATCGGCAACAAAGACACCTGCATCTCCTGCCGAAAAAGTGCAGCTCAAAGCGTTTGTCATTTTTAATCTAATGCTCCCGCTGGGAGAGACCCGCATCTGCAGAACACAGCTAAGATGGTGTGTTTGGTGAGAAACAGCTGGTCAGCCCACTCAGTCAGTCTGTCTGTTTGTCTGTCTCCGTGTTACAGTGGACAACCGGTTTGACCATTTGTCTCTGTGTTTGTGAACGCTCCAAAGTCTGAAAAAGTCTGTGATTGTTATTTTTTTAATGTTTTAAATAAAAAAAATTGGAGATTTTTATTTGTTTCATTGTATTGTGCAGGCCTCATTTTGTAGTGAACAATAAAAGCACTAGAGATATTCACCCATTCTCGTTTCTATTACTACTGAAATTCAGTGATGAAGTCAATGCTGAATTGAAAAATAAAGCTAACTAACTGGAAAAGTTTTATTTTCTGCCACTTAGAAACTAAAAAGGGAAGTGTCTTAAATGATAACAATAATAATAATAATAACTTTATACATTAACCAAGTGTTTCACATTGAGAAAGACATTAAAGGCATTTGATGAGACAATGTCTAATTAAGTAAAGGTGTGTTTATTGTGTTCCAAAAGAGGAGATTTTCACACTTGTTGCTAGACTATTTAGTTAAGGTAAATGTATTTTTTATGTAGCACCAATCAGACACAATTAAGCAATTCAGAGTGCTTTACAAGGGCATAGAGAGACCCGGAAAATAAGACAATAAGAAGACTTCTTAAAGTGTAAGTACCAATACAGCAATGTAAAAATTCTCCAATCTCCTAAATGTACTTAAAGTATCAAAAGTAAAAGTGTTTGTTTCAGTATTATTAGTGTAATAATACTGTGACTGATGTATGGTATTATTACATGAGACTGATAATATTGATAATGATGATGATTTTATAGAAGTTTCACTCTATTTGATTCATTCATTTTTGCCAGAAATGGCACCGTTTTAAATATAAGTTTTAAACAATCATAATCAGATTTAAAACTTCCCTTCATATCTTATGTACTTCTCTATAAAACTGATTTTTCATGACTAAATAAGCAAACCGTCAAAGTTAAATTCTAAAAAAAAATGACATGATTTATTATAAGTTTAACAGTCAAACACTATAATCTGCCTCATCAGGACTGTGTAGGTGTGTTTTGATCAGATTTGACTGACATTTTCCAAACAATGTCATCAGATTCAAAAGTTACTAAATCCTGATTGGTGCACAAATATGTGACATCATTTCTTATAACTCAGCCTGACTCATGTCAATCCAGTAAGAAGAGCTCAGAGAGAAAAAAAAAAAGAGAAAGTGAAACTTCTCATGTGACGTGAGCAAAACTGTTGGTTGGTTGTAGGATCCCATCACTCAGTGCAAGAGAAAATATGTTTTCAGGGTCTTAAAAAAAAAAAAAATCCATCATGTGTAATTTGTATGTAATTGTAGATGATAAACTCTCACTTAGACTTTGTAGCTTTGGCCTTGTCTTTTCAAAATGAAAACAAAAGCGCAACCGAGTATCAGTGCTACCCTGCAAAAAAAATCTCCGAATGTAACAATTGCATCAGCCAACTCTCATTTTCCACTGCATCCACCCCCCCCCCATCTGCAACATTCCTCACGTTTCACTTCCCAAGCCTCTTCACTTTCCCTGTCAGCTGAAAAGTTGAAAACCCCTCTAATGTGGCATCTTGAAAGGTGAGGTGAGGACAGGGTCAAAACAGACAAATACCTGCCACGACGGCAGGAAAAGTGGAACCACATGGCACATTTCACATCCACGCACGTCCATGACCGACTTTCTGCACAGGCGAGCGCTCCTCCACTGTGCATCCTCACTCGCTCTCCCTCTGTTCGCCTGTTATCTTTTGTTTGCTGTGAAGTTCGACATATAGACCGAGGCCCTATCAAAAAATCACAACCAGATGAGAACTTTAGAGGGGGTGGGGGTGGGGGTGGGAGGGGTGTTTTGGGTGGGGGGGGCAGGTAGAGGGAGAGACGGAGAAAAGCTAAAAGCGTTTCAAGCTATTGCTGAAACAATCCAATTACAATGCCTATCAAACTTAGCTTCACAGGTTATAGCTTCTAATTGCCTGACAAAAATTGACACTTCAGTCGCAACAGTGTAATATAATAGGGGGCCAAATTAAATTTGATCGAGGGGCAGAAAACGATGCTATCACTCAGCAGCGCGGAAAAGAGGAGATCAACTAGCATGATATAATGGATCAAAAATGAAAATTATTCATTAATCGCGTTGGGTTTTCCAATAATGGAAATGACACAGTTCAAACGTCTTCCTAAAAACACTATTAATTAAAGGGATGATAGATCTAACAAGGCATGGAGCCCAGAGAAATCACTCCACCTCTTTTCCTCCCTCCCTCCTTCATCCTTGTCAACTTCTTTATTCCTTTCTCTCCCTCTTTCTTTTCTTGCTTTCTTTCTTTTCTTTTTTTCACTCTCCCCCCTCTCCTTTCTCCTAATATTCCCATTTTAGTACGACATCTCTGTATTTCTCTTTCTCTTTCTTTATCCAACTCTAAGAAGGGTTCTGCTACCCAACCCTCAACCCATCGGGTCATGACCAAAGTATTGTGTTTCAAGTAAGAGTTGGGTGATTTGGTTTCGTTAAAAGTTTCAGGCTTTGATCTGGTGTGGGTTTGGTCTCTTTAAAAGCTGTAGTTGGGTTCATTTGGTCCAGCCCCCCAAAAAAAGAAAAATGAGACACGGTTCACTTTGAGTTCTGGTAGTTCGTATTCACACATGACTTAAAAGCTGTACACATGACAGCACTGGACGGTTTTGGCAACTGTCATCCTGCATCATTAGCACATACATGGTACCATGGTTACCAGATGATCTCATATAAATAATCACAGTATACATCTCTTATATAGATCAATTAGAAGATGGATTTAATGGTAGCTTCTCCTTTGAATTCCAACACAATGCTATGGTCGATCTTGTTCTGCTTTCAAACAACCTCACTGAAGTTTTCTTGGAACTGGACCAAGACCTAACTTTTCAGGCAGCTATAGGAATGAAAGCACCTTGACAAACTATATTAATGCTGTTCCCAGATTTTGATGAGAAATCGGTTTTCTGAGTCCAAAGCAAACCTATCACTTTGTCTTTGATAAAGTAATAAGAAAGCAAACAAAAACACAGCTTTGGGTTCAGGTCTCAGGAACAGTTGGGTGCAGTTGGGTTGGGTCTTAGGTACATGAAGTCAGGTTTGGGTCTCAGTTTTAGGGCTGTGCAGAACTCTACTATTCATCCGCATTGTCTAGTTGAAGGAGATCTACAATAGCGTGAGTCTCGACTGGCGACAGTGCCACTGAGCCAGGCAGCTCCCTCCACTCTCCATGCCCCCTTGTGATTGGCTGAGAGCTGTGTCCCTTTCATCTTGTGGCCCTTGCACGACCTCATCATGCACACACACACACACACTCTCTTTCTCTTGCTGGATGTCCAGGAGCAAGGCAGCAGACTTTATTTAATCTGTTTTCCTCAGCGTTAATTGGGTCAAAGCTTCCTCCTCTGCCTTCTTGATGTGCAAATGAATGTGGCATCGAGGGACGCCCGCCCATCACTCCACAGGCACATTTACAGGACACCTCAGGGTGCCGGGCCGCCGTCTGTGACCTGTATATGGCAGATGAAGGAGGGGCAGGGGGGGTGTAAGGTTGTCAGTACCGACCTGGATCAGAGAGACTGGAGCTGAGGAAAAAATCCCTGAGTTAATTATTGCGGTGGAAGCCTGGAGGCCGTACATGTCACCCCCACTCCTAATGAAGTTTACCTTCACCATCCTGCAATACCGGAGTTTATGTGATATTTAATAATGTATGTGGCAGATCATAGATGTGTACAGGAAAAGGTCACAAAGAATAACCACATGTACACACTGCTTGATGCATCTATGTAAGGATCTGCATCTACAACCGACAAATTATGTCTTCCTCAATGCTGTAAAATAGTTATACTTTTCATTATATTACAACATAGCTGATGGGCTAATTAGGTGGCATTCATACAGCTTCATATTATGTGATGACAAGGCCTAGGATATTTATTCTCCTCTTTTCTGTTTGTGTTTCCTGTTGCTGTCAACTAGCAAGAGCAACAGAATGGGAAAAATCAATAAATTGAACTCAGTGCTCAACATAAGCTTCATCAATGACACAACCCTTCTGTGCAGTATGTCTCATTTTTGAGACTTATGTTCTAGCAGCCTCTCTAATAAAAGCCCATAATTACAGCTTCATTCAGTGATATTTGGCCACTCGGAGGCAACAAGTTAAATATATAACATCTGACATATTATCACCTTAAAGTTGATATGGCAAATGTGTTGGCAAACAGTTGCCTTTTTACACATCCAGCCGTCATAGAGTCGCATTTCTGTCCCCCCTGAGAAAAATATCTGACTTTCGTCACCAGCTGCTAACTTTGTCTGTCAGCTGTTTGGTGCTGGGCAGCCGTGTATAGTTGGGTTGAATGGAGCTGCAGCTGCCTGCTGTGGCTGGAAAGAGGTTGAGGAGAGAAGGGCTGCAAGTTGGGTAAAAAAAAAAGCAATGAGCTAAAAAGGGACAAAAAAAGTTGCAGAGTTCGGCAATAATTAAGGATGCACCAATCCGATCCGCTGGATTGGTATCGGTACAGATACTGACCAGTAAGCAGATCAGAAATCAGCCAGATGGCAACAATCCACATTAAATGCAGTTTTGTTTTTTTTTTAATCAATGTCATTATGGGTTTCAGCTTTCAAATCTGACTTTCATTCATTCATTTTGTCAACTCGGTGAAGTAGTAAAGGTACCACTCATCACTTCCCACATGTGCTTCACCATGAATGCATTGTAAAGTTTAGATCTAGTTTACAGATTGAAAATGCCTTTAAAATATCAAATCATACATGGTGCAAAGCCTTTTAGCAAAATTACCATGTGAATGTATAGCAATCAAGGCCTATAAATTGAGTCCAGTTCTTCAATAAGAACCTCACAGCTTGACTCAGAATCATTCTGCAGCTCGATGTTATTGGACATAATTACATTGACCATAATCCTCCAGCAAAACAATTTATCATCAAACACAAAGCAAAGAGGGGCTCACATACCCCAGGCTGGGCGATCATTGAGAGCTAGTGGCACCCCTTCTAGTCATATAATTGGGTATCGATGGCCAATGATCCCCTCCATTTTGCCTCTTTCCACATGGGCGCGCCGCTGGAACGCCCAGACAACCCAATCACACCCCCCACTGTTAGGGCGGGGTCCCAGCACCCCAGGGAGAACTAACATGGACTGCCTCTTCCCATCCACCATTAATTGGATAAACTTCCCAGGGAAAGTGAAGAAGAGAGTGCTGGCAAAAGAGAGTTTGAGTACTTAAAAGGATAATTCCTTATATTGATGACTGATGAATCATCCTACAGCAACAAAATGTAATGTCTGGTTACTCTGGTCCAAATACAAGTTAAGTTCCTGAAAGGTTCTTGGTCACTTGGGGAAGTACCTGCAATGGAAATGCTCAACAATTTACTTAGATAGATAAAACTAAATGTGAGTACACCCAAAATGTTGGTAATAATCCCCCATTGCACAGGAAACTATGTGCTAGGCTAATTTCAGGAGATAAAAGTTGAAGCAAGAAGTTGGTCTGTAAGTTTACAGATCATATTCAATGTCTCCATAAATATAAACATCACTTTCACTTCTTTGACTTCTTTCAGTAATGAACCAGAAGAGAGTAATGTTATTATTACTGACCAGAATGATTTGAAGATCTTTGAAAATAAAACCGGAGTAGTAAAGCAAAAGAACTGTCCTTTAAACTTGCAAGATATTCTTAGATGACCTCAGGTCATCAGGAAGACCTTGGTAGGGAACACCTCCGGCCAGCTCTTGGTTCCTGGTTCATCAAACACCCCAGGTAACAGAGGCTGCTGGCCACCAAGTCATCACGGCTGGCCAGATCTACTTCTCTCTATGCCTCTCTCCCTCCCTTCCCCGCTCTCCATGTCTTTTCCCCTCTTACAACCCACAGCCCAATAATGATCAATGACCTGGAGCCGCTGACTTCACCTCCCACCCCTTCTCCTCCTCCTCCCATTCCTCTTCCTCCAGCGTTTGGCTGGCACTGAGGCCAGGAGGAGTAGAGGGAGGAGGGGTGGTGTGGTGGCTGGTTGGATGGAGGACAGGTGGAGTCCAGCCTGGGGTCAGCTACAGGGCCAGGCGTCACATAAATCAACCTGACGTGTTCACCCAGGCCTGCCTGCTTAAGCCTGGGTACTCCAGCCAGTGCCAGGCCTTCTAGCTCTGCACCCACCAGCACCCACCCCCCCCCCACCGTCCTAACCACCACCACCACTACTCCCCCTCCCAGTGGTGCCAAGGCTCGGTTCAAGGGGTGAGTTTGGAATGGGTCAGCGGATGGGCTTCCAGGCTTCCAGGGCCCTCAGTAGGCAAGTCTTCAGGTGCCTTCTGGTATGTTGGGTACAGTGCCAGTGATAGAGCAGGGTGGGGGTTGTGGATTGGAGGGGGGAGCTGGGTGGGGGGGGGGGACTGGCAGCTCAAGTACAAGAGCTTAAACATGTCTGGGGGACAAGATGGTTGTCACAGGAAGGGGAGATTTCATTGACAGCGCCTGTTTATATCTTGAATCTAAGTACTGCTTTGAGTCTGCTTTGCAAAATTGTTTTTACCACCTTGTGAAACTGATATTGATCTTTATAATGGAAATTCATGGTGTAAATCACAGCAGGACTATCAAAATGCTGTCCTTTTAAGATAAAAATGCATACGATAATGCTTATCTGACAACATAATTGGCAGTTGTTTGATTTATCATTTTATACTTCATTAACTGCAGTTAACAGTTTATCCTTCTTTTTTCTATAATTACTACATTCCTGCTAACTATGGTCTGAGGTTTGAGAGATTGCCTACGTAAGTGTCATTTTATAACATGAAGAAGTACAAAATTGAATGATTGGACTATCTGTCAGGCTTCAGCTCCCATAATCTTGCAAAGGATCAAACTATATACATAGAAGACAGATGAATGGATTTGCGATATAAAAAGGTGTAGTAAAATGATTGCGCCACCAGCATTGGGTTAAAATACCAGACTGGTACTCTAATAAGCGATGAAGTAAGCAGTTACTCACTACTCATTGAAAACGTTAAACCATGACTTTACTAAAGACTCAACAGTAATTATTTACTTACCATTACTCAGCCCAGCTGCATAAAACGTGAATCTCAACAACACCAAAGCTGCCACACCAACATGTTGCATCTTCTGTATTTAACGTGTATATAGGGAATGAGAATTACATTGTGTCCAGTGCATCACAAGACCAGGGGATTTGAATAAATGACTAATGTTGGTTGCTTTTCTTGGGAGGACAGTGTTGGTTTTGGAGGTATTGACTGACCATTAATAGCTAGCTTCTCCCTGCTAACTGCATGCAGCTCTGAAGAAGTCCTGTGCTTAAAGTGAGGCTGTGAGGTTCACTCTCCAACTTTGAACACTAGGTGATAGCCTGAATGTAGATTCACACAACTTGTGAATAAGAACATTTGGGAGTTACTGAAAGTTGCTGCTTTCCTTCCTTTTTTTTTGGTGGGAGCCAATAGCTTCCCCTACACCTTCAGCTCCTGTGTTAAGCTAACACTTCCTAGACAAGTCATTCTACCCCTCCATCCAATTCCTGTCAACACAACAAAAACAACAAAAATATATTCCTATAGCAGTCAAACAATCATTACTGGAATTAGAAACTGATTGCTCAATATTTAATCTCTTACCTCATTACTGGAAAAAATTCAAATAACTCGAGTATGATATTGCCCTACACTGGTAAAGCGAGTTTTACCAAAACGCATTTTAATGCAGAAATTATCTTAAAATATTGCATTTTTCAGTGAAAATAAAATGAATGTCAGCCTTTTCTGACAATCATGTGACATGGACACAGTCCAATGGAAAGAATAGGCCAAATAAATCGTAGGCATCTCACAATTTCAGAACCGTGTTAGTATTTACAATGATTAATTGTTCACACATACATATATCATATATACCATACCCTTCACATTCTTCTTTAGAGGTTGCAGGAAAACTTAGAGAACAAGTTGCTCTGCGTTTGGAAGCCATGTTCTCTCCTCCAAAATAATGACACATTAAAGTCTGCATTCTCAAGGGCCTTTTATCTGTTTCTCAAGTTATCTTCCTAAAGTTCTCGTTAATGCCTTTCCCCACTTTTGCTCTCAAATTCATTATTTTTCCTACTAATCTCCGGAGTGGATAAAAACCCCTCAAATCCTTCAAAACCGTTTCTCGCCAAGTGTCTGAAAAAAAAAATATTATTGCCCCTGTTAAATTAATACTCAGTGCCAATAAACTATTGATATCTTTACTCCTTCAAAGTTGGTCTGGCACCTGGGATTGCAGGGAGGGAAATTGAAAAAGATTTTGAGAAAAGGAAAAGAAACAGTGAGGGCAAATTAAATTGCCATCTTGAACTCGTCTGTTAAGGATTAGTGGTTAATTGTAATTTGCGTCCCGTGTCCCCGGCCATCGCTGCAGTGTTGCTGTAAAGTTGCCTGTCAGCCGGTGATAGAATGCTCACTGCTCCCGCTTTCATAATTGGAAGAAGAAGAAGAAGAATCGCAGCGACTCAAGATTACCGTCCGCAGAAGAAGCTGGGGGCGGCAGGAGTGGAGTTTTGTTTTCTTCAACAGGTTTGACACTTCATAACATAACCCGCTTTCAAAGAGTCTTTGTTTGTCGCCAACTGTTTGCCACGTCCTCCGTTTTGCCCTTTAGAAGGCACCGAGACAGGGAAGTGTATCAATTAAACAGATTTGGTATTGTTAAGTCGTTCGTCACAGGAGGATACATCTGACAGTCGACGTGTAGGAGTCATGTTTATACATGTAGGGATGAAATACACTATGCTGTGTGTATGAATTCTTTTCTATTGGCATATGCCCCATTGAAACACATGGGTGGCAATACAATATGTATAAAAAGGCAAAAACTACTCAAAAGTTTTTAGTCGTTTTCCAAAAATCATAACATGCACTTGTCAAATTACTATTGTTAAAATATTCTGCATTCTTTTTGGAAGGAAACTAAAGATGGACTTTGTGAAATGAACTATGAGAGTGCACATGCATTTGAATAAAACAGTACAACAAAATAGATTGATATTTAAAAAGCATTTTTCATATAGTTTAGTGAAATTTCACAATATATCACTACATTTGACAATCTTTCTTCCTACAAGTGTCACTGTGCTATTATCTCAACTTACCAGCTTTATCCAGAGATTTCAACCACATTTCAGTCGGTCACATGGTAACCTGTGTACCGAGGCCATGTGATGACACCTGAGTAAGTTCAGTTTACTGAAGAGAGGGCCAAGGGGATATGGCCAAAAAGCTAAGTGAACTTTGAGTTGACTTTCAAGAACATTCAAGTCCCCTTAAAGCCACTTTGACATATGAATCAGATCCTGAGACATTGTCCGGGGGGTTGCCTTTTCACACATGCAGGCACACAACAGGAGGTTGTCCATGTCAGACGTCCTCTCCCCCCCCATTAACCATAGCTTCACAGCGGAGTGTTTAGGCTCAGTCAAAACAATGCGGCTTAGCTCATTCACTGTGAATTCTCTAGAGAATTCACTGTTGTGTTCGCACATGGGCTCGATCGGACGTTAACACATACTTTGTGCTAGGGGAGCTGGCGGAGTAAAGTCTGTTTAATGTCCAGTGCGAACCCGTTTGGACATTTGCATTCACACGTACGGCTCCTTCGGGTGATGTCTGGACAACTTCAGGGTTGCAGTGCATGTGTGGAGGGGCTTTAGAGAGACTGAAAATTCATAATTCAAAACTGTTAATCTCCAATCTTTGTGATTTTAATGTATACACTTCAGAAAATAATTACATTATTCCACTGTTGGTATGAAAACTCTGACTTCTAGGTTTATAAAACCCACTCAACACTGCCTGTAGACAAGCAACCATGTACATGCACATGCATACTTGCATGCCTTTGCATAGATGTGTGTGTGTAAGTGTGTGTGTGTGTGATAGGGAGATTAGTTGTTGGGCATTCAATTCCACGCTGCTGACCTTACTGTGGCCTCTGCGCTGCCATTAGCACCACAGAGAGGAGCTTTTAGAGGAAATCTAATCTGCTCTGCATCGGATCTGTCCACTTCAGAGAACTGCAAGATACACACCCGATACCCCCCTGCACTCTCTCTCTCTCTCTCTCTCTCACGCACACACACACACAGAAGGAGATATACTTGCACAGAGAAACACACAGATACAATCACACACAGATATAGTCAGACACAAACACGCACAATTGCACGCATACACCGACACACACTGATACAGATACATTCAGACACACATGTACGGGCGTACACACTTGCACAGGGCTCTCTGACAAACACAGAAATTAGACTTATAGTCACATACACACATCTAACTTTTAAAATTCATACCTACACACAGACAATGACTTCATCACATCTGGACACGCGTAGCAACAGGTATAGATTCACCCAGCGGGCTGTAATTTCATTCGAAGGACCACAATGACCTACATCAGCACACCCTACACCACCACTGACTCATGCTTTACACTCCACTCAGTGTGTGTTTATCATTTGTTCTTCAAGATTTTGAATTTTAAACCTTAAAAGATATATTTATACAGGAAGTTAAGACAAATGTGAAGTACATTTGGGCTGATTCAACAGTTTGAACTTGGAAGTGGAAGACATGCAAACAACAGGCCAACAGTAACCAACAACAACAGATCCAGCTGCTCAGATGAATTGATTTGGTCAACAGTTTGTTATTGGATTCGGCTGAAATCTTTCTTTTCCCATTTTCATACTTTCTAAAAATCTGATTGGACATTACAATTTATCATGCAATCTGGTTTTTGTGGCTCTGGACATTTTTTGTGTGTGTTTCTGTTTTTTTTTGGGTTTTTTTTGCAGTCTACCACTTCCATTCACACGATCAAGAATGCATGGTTCAACGGTTCGACTCCATACAGGACTTGCAGATTACGTCTGTGTGGGGAAAGTGCAAGGGCAGCACTCGTTTCTTCTTCATTACCAGCACTAATGTACCCTTGAGCAAGGCCCATAACCCCAAACCATGACCAAGTTTGCAGTCAAGGGCCTTGCTAAACACTCTCCTTGACCATCACAATAAATAATAACAAGGTAGGAGATTGCCCATAGCTTTATGGGGCATGATATTTGCCCAAAAGGGAAAAGCCTGGGTGAAGCAGAGGTGGAGCAAGCAGGTTGAGACACCTGTACCTAATGATGAGTCACTATAATTCAACCTAACTAAGAGTTTAGTCCGACTACGTCTAAAGCAAAAAGCAGTTATAGCAGTTTGTTGTCAGCCTCCTCCTGGATGAATCTCACTGTGTCCCTCTTCTCTCTACCAAAACTCTCTTTCTGTTGTCTTGATGCAAAGAATCATACAGTTTGGAGCTAAACATGCACTCTTTTAAACAGTATCTCCTCAAAGACACTGCACTCAGTTACGCTGTGTTGTGACAGAATTATAGAGAGAGAGCTTGAGAGAGAGAGAGAGAAGTTCAAACCCTGCCTACTTTCACACCTTCCCACGCATGGTCAATCACTGCGTGAAGTGGGTGTGACTGTCAGATTGTCTGTTGTCTGTCAGATTAAAGTTACAAAAATTGTCAGACTGAAGCTTTAAAGGACGGGTTTAGAGTTTTTCAAGTCTGTCTTAAAACAAACAGTCAGGTGTCCAATATGAAGAGTGAAAGAGGTTTTCCTCGCTGTAATCGTTCCTCCTGTTCATGTGAAAACTTCTTCCACCACTGATTGCATTGTAGGTAATGGTGCCAGGTTTTGACAAGGAAGGAGAATGCATAAAATAAAAAGATCATTTCTCTAGTTCTTATAATCATGACACCGACAATATTAGCAATGAGCTCAATGCTTAATCAGTGGAGTGCTCGTTCACCCCATAACGTGTTTCACTTACTGCCGTTTACACACCCATTTTTCACCCCTGTTACCAGCAAGATTTTGTGACATAACTAGTTTGGTCCAGTTCACAACTTGTAAAAGTGTGATGTGGAAACTTGAAGCCTCCACACTGCGCATATACCGAGAACGGACGTAGGAGACATATTGTTTAACCAGCAGTTCAACTTTTGAAATGAGCAATGCAGATGAGCATTCCAACAATCAATATTTGCATAACATAAAATCACATCACAGCCCATTAATTGATAATCCTGCATTCTCTCTTATCTGCCACGCTATCAGAGACCCCATTTAAAATTAAAAGGACTTGATCAGACTCATTTAAAAACAAATAAATGGAGTCTGTGTAACCAGTGGCTAAATACTCTGATAACATCAATAGTATATATTCTCTCTGTTCTCCTCAATATATTTCTTTGTCACAAGCTCAAAGGAATTAAGAGGGCTACAAAAATCCCCTCTGACCTTTCCTCATTAATTTTAATGGTGTGCCTCATGGAAAATGAAACAGGACTCATCCTGTATCTTCTCTTCATAAATCTCCTGAGATAACGACGCTGAAGTGAAATGATATTGCAAAGACCTTTGCCAAACACCAATTTCATTATCTTACCATCTTGAATAAAACAAACAACGCAGATCTCCAGTCAAACATCAGGCTCAGAGCTCGGCTCGTGGGAGGAGGTATAAAGCTGCAGCGAAAGAGCAAACTCCAGATGACTTTGGCCAGCGGTTTGCAGAGGGAGGGACATGATTAAGATACACCAGACCAGATCAGACCAGACCAGACCACAGACCAGAATAGCCAGTGGATATGGAGTTTAAAAGTGGGTATCACATTAGTGGGTATTTGTCCATATACAGCAGACTTTTAGATAGTTCAGCCCAGTTCCACCAGCTTTTGTCATCCAAGATCCCAATCAATTAATATCATTGGAGGCACTTTCGTGTTGAGTTAAACGTTGGTGAACTTTGACACACAAACTTGCACTTTTGGTCAATTGCAAAGTGTCTTTACATTGCAGACCTGAATCGACACAACACTTCTTCCCTTCTTGAAGTGGCATTCTATCTCCAAACTTTTACTCTGTCAAATGACAGTTTAGCCATTCTTCTCTCCAAACTGATGAACCCTACCTCTCATTTCAGAGTGGCCTTTACTTGGTGTTGGCGAATGGAATATCTTGCCATACTATGTCACTAACATAATCTGCTACATAAAAATTCAAGATAATTATGCATTATTTGTAAAGAAATATTCACATGTATGTGTCTTTACTGGCACTGGTAGCTATTCTCAGCCACAGTTCTTAGAAAATTATTTAACCAAAGTTCACAATGCATAATGGAAAATTTCCGCTACCATTTGTTCTTCAATTAGCCGTTGTAAATGCTATGCTTGGAGTGCTCTTTGAATTGATACATGACCACTATTACTCTTTCCCAAATGTAGGTGGGACACCCAATTCAGTGCTGGAGGCCTAAAATGGGATGAGGCCACATGACAGGGCCCAGGAAGTGGTTTTAGGGTGAAGGGGTTTGGAGAGGGAGTAAGGAGTAAAAAAGAAACAAAAAGTACATTTTCACCACTTCTTTCTGTGTTCTATGTACTACTTTAAAGGGAAAGTACAATTTTTAAAACTCTGGTTTTGTTTTCATTACTCTGACAATCTATTTTATCAGTTATAATACTGTACTCAGCAAAGTCATTGAGATCTCAGAATGTGAATTATCTGTAAAAAAAAATATGCCAGAAGGGGCAAGAAAACACAAGACTCAGACAAGCTAAGTTTATGCTAACTATTGGCCCCAGATTGCAGAGAGCTGAAGTAAATGATTGGCTGTTGATGAAAATGGAACATCTCACAGCTGAAGAGACAGATAGGACGGAGACCAAACTGCACTTAAAACAAGAGTGAATGCTGTATTTTACAGAAACTACAATGGGACTAGAAGACTACAATAGGTCTCTCAGGGTTGTGTTTCTTTTGTAAACTTTCTACCCCCTAGTGGTCACAAAACACCTAATGAAGTTTTAATCTTTGACCTTACAGAGACAATAAAAGGTTTTCTTTTTCCAGTGCTATTAAACTATCATTGAACTTACTGGATAGTGGATAGGATAATGGTCCTGAAGAGGAGAAGAAAAATAGAGGAAGCTGACAATCACCAGACTCCTCCTAAAACCTTCTCCTTGTCTTCCTCTACCTCTTCGCCCCTTGCCAATCTTTTCACCTCTCTCTGCCTCCTCCCCTTGCCGTCCTCCTCCTTACTCTGTCTCATTTCGAAACCATTACACTGTTCTGCTCAGCTGAAGCGCGTCCATATATTCTTAAAGGGCTGGTTAAACTTAATCATTAGGCTAACAAGCTCCTTGCCCTCCAAATGATCATCCGCAGAATTAGAGGGATTTGTTCTGGAAGGTGATCCAGTAACTGGGACGAGAGGCACAAAAGACGTTGAAAGAGGGAGGGAATAGCGGCTTGCTGTTTGCCTCCTAGGACAAAATGAACAGAGGAAACTTTGTAATGTTTAATCGCTAGGAGGTTGGCAACAGAGATAGACAACCCTACTAACACTTCCACCTGCAAGTTGAAGCACAAGCTTGTAAACTTTAAAATTATTGTACACTTATGACATTGTAAAAAGAGTAGAAATCATATGAAAGTATTCTTCTCAAGAGCTTCAGTCAAATGTCAGCTCAGTATCTTACCATCGTAACAGTCAAATGTCTGTTACAATGGTAAGATACTGTATGTCCAATGTTACATTCACTATAGGAAATACTGTATTTCACTATGGTTTAGAAGCTGAACAGCAGTCATACAAGGTTTGTTTTTGGTCTCAGTTTTGGATTAATAAATCAATCAATTAATCAATCAATCTCTTTAGACATATTTTTCTTAATTTGATGCACAACAATGTGATAATGAAATTAAGACAAGAAAAGCATACAAACTGTAGGGCAAATAATTGAAATTAGTGGACAACATTACAAAAGAAAAAAATGTGGCTGCGGAGAACAATCTCAGATATAATAGAACAAATGAATGTAAAGACCTTTGGAACTATTTCAATATGGGTTTACAAGGTGTATTCTGAAGATGTATCAAGACATAAAAAATACTCTGCTTGGAACTAAAGTGCATGTTTATGGTTTCTCCACAAAAAAAATTACAGTTACCACATTAAAATCCTTGAAATGGCATCTCCTCCTTCTCCCTCATTAAAAATTCCAGAATCTATAAATATGTAAATATATTTCATTACAGAAGTTTAACTGCTGGACACAATGGTCTCCTACTTCACTGTAAAGTTCTTAGTGTATTATTAGTCCACATTACAATTGTGTAAGTTGGATTGAGATTGGCTTCCAAACTAGTTGTGATGTCAAAAATTATGCTCATATGCCCGTTGTCATAGGGGCCAAAAAAAACTCTGATAAACCCACTGCACACAACCTGGAGGAGTGTTTAACAGCTGAAGAACCAGATATTCATTTTTTCTTCGAGTGTTAATGTTGTTCTGTTTCTACTGGATGTGTAAATAGCCATGTTTGCTAACACAGTCAGAACAAATTGACAAGGTGGTCATATGCTTGTTCTGCTGCCTCTGAGCGGCCTAAAAAAATCAGTTTATGCAGCTTTAAGGTTCCGTTACATAGTTGTCCATCTGATAATTACAAGATTTCATGTCAAATGATGAATATGTTTGATAATTACCAAAGTAATGAGCATATTACACTTTACTTACAGAAGGACACTAGAACTTCAAATGTACCCCAATTTAAATTAGCAGGTTTGCTGGTAAGTGTATATGGCATGGTTAATATCAGCACCATCTAACCCCTTACCAAATATTCAGTAATTAATCATCCCAAAATTTCAATTATTTTTTTTTTACACTAGTCAATGTAATATAACTTCTGGCCACAAGTGGCAGCACTGAGCACAATTCTACAAAACAACACTCCAAACTATGAGCAAAGAAGAACTAATGCACTGACCTGTGCTTTATATGGGCTCTGTTCAGTGTAATGGATTTCACCTCCACTAAATGTGTGTAAATTGCTCTCGAAACTGTCCGAGTTGTATCTTAACTTCCACTGAAATCTGCAAATATGGTAGCCCTGAATCACAGCTACGTTCACCACCACCTTAACACGTGAACCAGGCAAAACATAAAAACACATTTGCTCGTGAGTGCAGACACATCAACAACCTGTCACCCTCATAATTAAAATCTTCATCCTAAATCCAAAACCTTAATGCCAATAGGGCGCCCAGAAGAGGAGATGGACAGAAAATATCGCCCCTCTGAAAGTGTAACACTCACATTAGCCTACACACACACTCGTGCACATACACACACTTACACACAAGAGGCTGGTGGACAATAAAAAGTAGCTAATGGAGAATACCGAGCCATCAGTGTCGAAAGTGGAAAGTGTGCCAGAGTTTCCATTCCACTCTGTAGTGCCGGCTCTCAGGAAGTGTCCCCGCAATCACACAGTTAATTGTCTTTATTGTCTGCAGTGCTCCAACCAATATATTATGCTAATGTCAGCGGCTACGCCTGCTATGTACTATTTATTCGCTCCCTGATAGCACTCAACGCACATACATGTTTTCTTTTAGACCATCTGGCTCGGCATGTATGACCCGCTCGGAAATGCATGTATGTGCTAATTAATTAGCATAGCTCAGGAAGCAATTATACTGTGATGTAGTCCCTCCCGACCCCCCACCACCACCCACCACACACACACACACACACATCTACACGTCCACATACACTCTCCCTCTCTTTTACTAGTCTTTTCATGGCACTTGAACACACTTCATTAGCTTTGATGTGTGGAGGAGCAAGCGGCGGTCCAAGTTGCCGTCGCTCAGCATCTGTCTGCAACTATCGCACGGGCTAAAAAGCTGGACGGGCCAAAAGGGCTGCGTTCAGAGGCCATCTGGTGTCATACGCTACAGCCTGGGTTTAATGCAAATACATACACACACACACATGCAAAGTAAAGCCCTATAATAGTGCGATATGCGAGTATACCAAGTGACACACACACACAATCTGTATCTGGATAGAATATCTAGATATCTGATCATGGGCCTTTTGCATTTACACCTGCTTTGAACAAAAAGAGGGTTCTCGTTATTTGGATTCTACTGTGATTGGATCTCGATATGTAAATTAGGTAGGCGGAGTTGGCAGATATTCAACAAACATGATGCAATGCACGATGCTCGCTCTTACTTATACTGTAAAGTAGCGTGTGAAAGAGTGCTAGCTACCTCCATAAACCATGTGACCCTGTCAGCAGCCTGACAGAGCAGTAAGAGGTGGAGTTACTTGAATATTTGAATGTTTTTATTTTGAAAAATAAAAAAAATGCCTCGGTGCGATCAGAATGTGAGTCAGACCACTTCCAGATGTTGTCCGGTAGCATTCTGATAGATTCACATTAAGTGACTAACAGACTAACAGAGACCTCGCTGACAGATCAACATCAAAATCAACATAAATCAAAATCTCACATTAATAGGTTTTGTTTTTTTTGCATGACTGCTGTATTGGCTTACATTTTAATGTACAGTTTCTATTATTCTAATGAGTCAATGCGTATGACAGCATACATGTGTTGTGTGTGTGTGTAGTTATTCCATAATTCTCTATAAAATGTGCATTAGCTCCAATAACATTTTCAGATTGAAACGAGATAATATCTACCCTTCTCTCTCGTGACTCCTGTCATTCTGTACCTCACCTTGCTAATGTCAAACTGTTCTACTGTGTGTTTTTATCATGTGTGTGTACACATACCATACTGTAGGCTGTTTGTATATGCCGCAGTGTCACATAATAGACAGTACCAGTGATTTCATTTGAATATATGAACTTATCCAAATGAGGGTATTTATATTTCATGTAAGGGCAGGCGTCCTCGTGTCAATTCCAACATGTGTAATCTATCATTAACTAGCAGCGTAGCGTACAGTAGCAGTCTACTAACATGAACCTATGACTGAGGAACATGAATCCCATTAACACGTGATAAAGAAGAAATGTGTGAAGGAATGCAGGGGAGCCGCGGCATGCTGCGCAAATCAATCCTGAGGAACTAGCAGGAGCGCGTCAACTTCTTCCTGTTTTTATATGTGGAATTATGTTCATGTAGCCGTCACTTTGAGTCGGGGTGTGTATGTATGTATGTATGTATGTATGTGTGTGTGTGTTTTTGTGTGTGTGTGTAGAGTGGGTCAAGAGTCCATGATGCATGTTTGGATGTTGTGTTTTTTTTTTATTTTTTTTTTTATTTCCTCCTCAGCTGAACACACAATGGTCCATTTTAATGTGGAACCTAACTCTTTGGTTGGGCCATGCATATTCATGGCGAGACCAGACCGGGGCGGCGGTGGCGGTGACACTGGGGGGTTGGGGAGATGGGGTGGGGGGGGAGTGGGGGGTGTCGGAGGTGTGGGGTGGGGGTAGGGGGGGGATGAGGCGTGCTTGTCGGAGTGTGTCACGTTTCCAGACCAGCGAATTTTTTTGATTAAAGTCCCTTATCCGTTTTATCATGCATATCCTCGCTCTGATTAAAGTGATCGGAGTCTGACACTCACAATGTCAGAGCAGGGAACCCGGGAGCACCTCACTCCCCTCCCTCTCTCTCTCTCTCTCTCTCTCTCTGTCACTCTCTCTCCATCTCTATGTCTCTTTATGCCCCCCCCCTCCCCTCCACCTCCTAATGCATGCTTGGAATGTGTAAATCTTAGGCTGGAGATACTGGTGATGTTGACGTCCCACTGACTTCTATAGGAGACACTGATACCACTACATACATAAACATACACTATATTCATACTGTATATGAACACCATTATATACATAATGCACTTATTTAGGCAGAATATCATGAATTCATGCAATGAATGTCTTATTTTCTTAATCTAAGTGCTTCAAAATGTACTTTGAGCTGTTAACAAAGTGAGTTGTGAATTTGTGAATTTGTTCATACAGAGTTGCTCCAAGACTTTTTGTGGCTTCATACAGTGTTTGGTTGAAAAATATCTTTGCTTGTGCCTTCAGGTTTTTGCACAAAGACATTCACGACGCTTGAGGGATAATTATAGTTGAGTACAAAATCATTTCTGCTGGTTATGATCTCAAATTGCTGAGATCTGGGAACATATATGAAAGTCTGACAGGGTAAAGAAACAAAAAATGTGATTTAAATTGCTTTTATTTTGGAGGTAAAAGTAAAAGTGTGAAGCTGGAAAAGTGTGAATATGAAAACTTCACTCTTCCGAAATAAGTTTGTTAACAACCTGTTGGATTGTCTGACTGCATTGTGTCTCTCCTGCCCTGTTTTGACTGCTATTTCATGTCATGTTGCTGCATTGCCACCTCTTAGCAATGAACTTGGTGAGTACAGTCCTGCTATTATGATGGGAAGAATGCTCAAAACTACATCAATAAGACCCATGTTGGGTGAAAAAAAAACCAAAATCCTCCATTAAAATGACTTATTTATGTATATATAACGTATTTATTCATTCAACTTTTCACTTATGTATCCCCCAAAATGATGGCCCGGATGCTGTTTCAAAGCCTTGTCCATCAATCTCTATTTTTAAATGTTTGCCTTCAGATTTGAAGATATTTTGTCTAAAAAGATCAAAAAGTGATTTATGTATATAAGTGTATACAATAGAATTAAAAATTGGTGTCTTTAACCAGATTTGTCATGTCACACACCTACAGAAAATATCATCATGTAACTCTAGAGCCAGATATCATTTCCATATGTTACACATGGATTCACTTTGCTTTGCCCGGTTCACACGGTACATACTGTCATTGAAACCCGCTCATTCATTATAGATTGAGTGATTCTCAATGCAGCAATTGTCATCAGCCGCTCACTTCATTGCGCATAACATCTATGTATTTAAATAAGGTTTTTAAAGTATGCAGAAACCTCAAATCTTAAAAAGGTTGCTTTTGTTATACATCCAGTGCCTTTAATGTGTAGGATGTGCTACGTGCTATTTTATTAGCGTACTCGTAATCTTTGGTGATTTGTAAATATATTATTTTGAAAATCTTTAGGAAAAATGCACATATGCATTGGATGGAGGCCTGTAAGGTTTCAAACTTTTAATAATTACATTGTTATCTTAAAAATACAGAAAGTGACTTTTTGTTTGCTTATGTTCTTATATAAAAAAAAAAAGTGTTTGTTTGATAAATATCTGAGTACACAGTGCCGCACGATAACACTTTGATTCCTTCACTAATGCACATACATGCACGCACACATGCCGCTCTGCGACGGTGGGCTGAATTACAGCGGGAGTCTTAGAATGTCACCCCATGACGAAAGGATGCGTGTGGGGTGCGCTGGGAGTGGGCGTTTCACTTACACACACACACACACGCGCGCGCGCACACACACATATACACTCACACCGTTACCGCACACACATGCTTGATGAAACAGCTGGTCCAGACACAGCCGAGACCATCCAATCGGAAATAGTAATTAATGGCATTAGAATATCACACAGTTTGGTGCCATTGAGGGACTGGATGACTTTAAATTGTGTAAATCCACAAACTTATCTGACCTAGCAACGGGTGGCTTTCCACCCCCTCAGCTAAATAGATTAATTATCTGCAGGGCCTGGTGCTGTCATTGGGAGCCACATGGATATCAGATCAGCCCAGATACCGCTGGAAAGCGTTCCTTCTGCTAATGATTACAGCACTGCTGCTGCTTACGAATATGTTTACCCAGAGATTCATGGCGTGCGATCGGGCTCATATGCATGTGATACAGTGGAGGAAGGTTATAAAAAGATTCAGCTGAAGTCCTGCATCATGCTTTACCATATATGTATTTTGACTTTTTATGCACTGGGGATTTTTATTGTAAAAGATGCTGATTGTCATGATATGCATTTAACTGCGTTTCAGTTTAACTATACATGATACTGCCCATATGAATGTTGTGTGCGGAAAGCCCCTAAGGTGTATAGCAGTATCTTCAAAATGCTGCAGAAGCACAGAGTATGTTCCAGCGCATTACATCCCGGGGACGGACAAATCATCTGAGATTTTGACAACCAATATAAAAAAAAAAGAAGAGGAAAAATAACAAGGCAAAAGAAAAAAATAGGGTCCAAAGTCCCAGAAAATGGAGAGAGCAAAGGATCTCGGGGGTAAGTATTAGTTGTCACCCCATGATCAAATAGTACAGGCCGGGAAGCGACCAGAGAGAGCCTTCGCCCGGGCAAAAAGAAATATAAAGTCCAGATTTAATTCTGATATGGAGAAATAGAATTTCAAAGCTGGATGTCTTATCGTTGGCATGTCCCTTTGCCGGACTGATTTCCCTAGCAAAAGCCTGTCAGTGCTATTATGTTGAACATGGAACCAATTTACTGCGCCGGCTAAACAGGGTTACCAGTGCTCTTGTACCCCCTAAATGTTTGAAGTTATCACACAGTGGGAAAAATAGCATTTTGAATGTTTGGGGAGGGGGAGAGAGAGGGGGCCGCGACGGGGCCGCGATGGGGCTGGCTCGGACGGGAGTGGACTGTAATTGAAAAGTATCAATCAAAAACAAGGCAAGGGCCAGGGAGGGGAAGCTATTATGTTAACCCAGTCCGCCGGAGCACTGGAAGAGCCCAAATGCATTTCTTTTGTATCGGTAATGCTCCCCTGCTCTCCAAGCCTCTAAGCCCTGCGACCGGGGGCCTCGTATCTCCGGACGGACGGCAGCAGGGAGGGGAAGGAGGGGATTATCAAGTGGAGCATGTGGCCATTACAGGCCTGTTTCGTGATGCTATCTGCCCTGTGAGATAAGCAACCCCCGGCTGGTCAGACGTTTCCAATTTCTATACATGAGAGATGAAGACCTTGCGCTTCTGCTCGCCTTCACCTTTTTTTTTTTTTTTTTTATGTTATTATATTTTTGCCCGGCCCCTTACATTGCCCTCTCTGTATATTACAAGTGTCCTTTCATGTGCCTGCAGCAGGCTGGCTGACCTGCTGCCGCCAGTAAACAGCTGAACTTCACAGAATAGCTCTGCATAGTGGGAGATTGAGATAAACTGAAGAGGAAGACCAAGTCGAGGAGGAGGAAGAAAAGGAGAGGTTGAAGATAAACAGTAGATGTGAATAAAGTGCCTGTAAGACAAGAGGAAGCAGCTTTGGCAATGTTGCGTAAATCATATCTTAAGTATTTCCAAACCACAGCACTCGCTGTGGAATCACTTCCTTTTCTTTTGTATATCCACTTTAGCTGTCTGCTTCAATTATACAATATTCCCACTTCACACATGTTTCTTTTTTTCTTCTACTTCTTCTTTGAAAAGTTTGAAATGCAAACTAGTTGGCGGGCAGAGCTGGTTGAATGTGTATTTCTATCAAGAGGACCAGAACAAATGCATTTCATTTTATTGAACCACCCTTGTTGTGTTTTGGCCATGACTCAATCTGTTCTGATTAGGCTAGAGACAGGGACAACACACATATTCAAATGGGCTAGACCTCAAAGGGTCACTGAACAATTTCCTCTGTTCATGGAAAAAGGATATTGCTCAGCCATCGGTATTCCCTTGTGGCTCTCCCCCCCTTTTTTTCCTCCAAGGGTCTCGGAATAAATTCCTGGATGCATTAACATATAAGAAAGTACAAATGGCAAAGTGTATAGCCAGTGGTTTCTCACCAAATAGCCCTTAGTTAAGGACACCCTTAAGTCGAGGTCAAGCTCAGAGCCAGGAAAATTATGCATTCTCGCCTGTCTGAAGCAAACTGTGGGTTCTCCATGTATTAAAATGAATTGTTTTACAAGTTTTATCCCCCAGAAATGGGACACCACTGAGAGCCAGTGAGCCAATTTCTGTGGTGAGCGGGGCATACATTTCAATATCTTCCTCTTGGCATTTACATTGGAAAAAGAAGTAGAGACTGATACAGTATTGCAACTGCTGTCTCTGGTGTTTTGTTAAAATTTTATAATCTCAGTGGTTATTGAATAAAAAATATTTTACATACGCTTATCCAGGGTTGAGGGAAATTGTGTCACCCTCCAGTAACCTTGGCAGATAAACCACAAATAGTTCTGACACCCAGATTATCTTTTTACCTAGTGTTTGCTCTGGTTTTGTAGGGATGGTTTAGATACAGTAAGGACTCTGGACCCATTAAATCATCTAACAACAATGCAAACAGCAAGGCAAATGTACTTTCATCTCCATTATGACTTAACTTTACAGTATCAGTCAATTAGATGGTGATGACAGACAACAGCAAACCTTAGAAGGTCTATTTTCCAGAGAAGTTTGGTCATATACAGTATTTAAAGATGAGCCTGTTGCATCAGCAACTTTTTGACCAACTGATGCATGTTAATGGCAATATAACAAGGCTATGTATGCTGGTGAATGAGGGCAGGTGTAATGTTGGTATGTACTATATATATCTGCCTTGATAACACAATGTGTCATCTACACCCATTGGTTTTAGACAAAGTTTGCTAACTTGAAAGACAGAACAAATTCTATTTTATCTTCTCTTTTGTCATCTCGTTTTGTCATTCAAGTACAGCAGCACTCTACTACTAGTGAAAATTTGTTCATGGCCATATAGAAAATGTCTTGAAATAATCCTAACCCTAACCCAAATTTAAGAGGATGTACTTGTCGAAGTCTTTGGCAACCAAGTCATTGATGATGGTGATGTTTACCTAAGTTACTGTGTGGACTGTAGGATTTTCTTTAAGTGGCTATAAGCAATTTTTTATAATAACAATGTATCAAATGACTTAGTATAATACTTTTCAGAAGTTTCAGAAGAAGCAAGTTTCAGACTATTATATAAGTCTTCGGCTACATCTTTACTGTTTTGGTAGTGTCGTTTTGGGCTGCAGCGGGCAGCTGTTCAACACAGTTAGCAACTAGCTGGTGAACATAGTGGAGCATTTATCAGCTAGAAAGCTACATTTGTTTCTCGGGAGTTGGCAGAACCCAAAAACAGTTAGAAAGGAATGAATATTGGAGTTACATTCACAGGGTAGACAGAAACATGACTCCAAATGACTGATAATGGTATGCTGCACCTCATGGAAGTTGAAATAAGCAACTGCTTGCTAAGTTCAAAATATCAAATTAGCCAATGTGTTAAAGCGACACATTGGCTATATGAAGAGGGGCAGAGGTAGCATGCTAGCTAAATAGTCAGACAGCTATATTAGGAGGAAAGTAGCAAGCTATGTACGGTCAAAGGTTTGGACAGGCTTCCTCCTTTAATGTAATGAGAAAGTGTGCCCAAACTCTACTGTAGGTTAAGGTGTTGGATGGAAGGTAGGCCACAGGGAACTCAGGTGAACAGGGCTCCTAGAACAAACCAAAACGATGTTGCTATCAAAATGACTATTACTAAAGCTAAATGTATGAATGTTTACTGATCTGTTACCTCTATGGTTATGGTTTGCCTGAGACAGGATGCAAACTGCTGTCTGCAGTAACAGGCCTTGTGCACCAAACCATCTACCCCAACATCCTCCCTGAAAGGACTTGTGGTAACATAACAAGTCATGTGACCTTTACCTTGGCTTCTGAGCAAGGGCAGTTGTTATTTTCATGACCACAAGAGGCTTCTGTTCAGGTAAACATATAAATAGGTTGTTAAGATAAAAAATCTCAGCTCAAGGCCCACTTACTTGCACTTTTTGGAGTTTTCAAAATGATGTCAACGTGGATGAGAAGTCCTAGAGGTGCACAGAAAAATGGAACATCAGCAATTCGGTCACAACCAAGCAAACTTCATCTGCAGATGATGGTCAAAAGCTCAAGAACAAGCCAGTAATTGCTGTTAGAGTTGAGACTGTTTTGCTAACTGTTGTTTCCAAGGTCAAGTACGAGCTGTCAAATTGGTAAAATATGTATGTTTAAGAGTTTAAAGAAACAACCTATGCTTTTTTTTTAATCATTTTATTTATTGTGTTAGGAGCTTGTTTTTTGAGCAGTTTTTAGTATGACTTGAAATTCTCAAAGATTTGGGGTGAGGTTGGTAGGTAGGAAAATAGTTATGATACTCAACATTGCATGCTTAGTAGAGAGATGATTTTTGGATGGAAGTAGATAGCTATGTAGATACATTGGTTAGTAGGTTGGATGGGGGGCAGGAAGTGTTTGGAGTAAATAAAACTCACTAGTTTGGTTGCTAGAAATAGATGGTAGAGATGGAGGTAGCCATCCAGGTCGATAGGATGATATGTAAGTAGGAGGGAAGAGATGGAGGGAGGTAAAGTAGGTATGTAGATGGGCAGGGATGGAGGAGGGTGTCAGACGGGCAGGCGGAGGGTTTTTAATTCAGATTTCATGTGGGCTCACTCAGCAGTCACTGGAGTCTAAAGTGACTCTGGGGAGCCTCACAGTTCTATATGCAAATAGAGCAACGCACCTGGCCAGTGGAGCAGGCCTGCTGAGAGGTTACTTATGCAAATCTGATTGAGTGAGAGCATATTGCCAGAGCACGAGCAGGCAAGCAGGCATGTGTGCATGAGCGTACACACACACACACACACACATACCGGCAGTGATATTTCACAGGGGCTCTGGGACGCCATGTTCCTCCACAATAGAGGTGGCAGACAGAGAGGGAAAGGATAAAGAAGAGGACAACCAAGAGGGAGAGGGCGTAGGGAAGAAAGAAAGAGAGAGTGGAAGGGAATATGGAAGGAGTGAAGGAAAATGACAAGACAGATAGATAAAGACTGGAGGTGGGAAGGATGAGGACAGGTGGAGGGAGACAGAGAGAGAGAGAAAATGTCATAGTGGGTAGAGAGGGAGAAGGAGTAGGACAGGGAACAGCGAGAGAAGCATAATTCTTCTGGACATAATAGCATCTCTCACTCCTTCTGTCGTCATCTTCTCCCTTTTCCCCCATCATGCCCTGCTAGCTTTAACAGCATGCCGAGGCCACTCGGGGAAGGGGGGTGGGTCGGAGGGGGGGGGGGGGTGGCAAACGACACGTGGGCACAAGTTAATTTCCTATGCAGCACATTTTGTAAATGGGCTGAAATCCCAATATGGCCGACACCTCTTTCCTCCCTTCTCCCTCAGAGGCTGGCATTAACCTGCTGATTAAGTGGTAGAGCTTGGCTGGAGCTCAATCTCAGCCTGATGCAGGGGCCCATGATGTAGACAAATGACTAGAAATCGCATTGGCACGAACAGGGCTCTCAGTCAGGCTGCCCCCCGGCTCAGGTCTCAGGCACAACACATTAATAAAGAGAGATTTAGTCTGGTGATGATTATTGATAACGTCGTGCATAATGTAAAATGCCAGCATGGATGAGAGAGGAACTTTGTGATGCTGTACAAAAGTGTTTTTAATGGTTATGGGAGTTCCACTGCGTCTGTGCTCTCTCACAGCAGAGAAAGTATAGTAAAATACCACATTGTTTGTAAAAGTATGCATTTACAGATGTTTGATGGGGTTTTGGATCAATGTGAGTTACACAATCCATTAGTTGGTCAGGCACAGATGTGTAGTGTCACTTTCCATTCCAAACTGGGAAAACAATGAAAAAAACGACGACAAACATTCTCAACACTGTCGCCAAACAAGAATGTTAGCGTTAGATGGTTCTGCAAAGCCCATATTACTTTCAGTGACAACTTTCTGAACATTTATTGTTTTTAAAATTGTTTCTCTCTACAGTATCTGTACATGGCAACCACAGTATGGTTAGGCAAATAAGCTCTTTTAAATGCATGGTTAGAACATTTGAAGTTAATTTAGGCAAAGTTCGTGGTTACAGTTGAAAACAAGAGTAAGAGTCTACATCCATACTACAGACGTATAAGTAATTCACAGACACACATTATACGTATCAGAAAAACAATTACAAGTGTGATTGCCAGTGCATAAGTGCAACCTCTTAAAATCTTCAAGTGTAATAAGAGAATATAACTTCATGTTTTTGGAGCTCATTCCATCTGTATGCAGCACAGTGTTTGGGTCCACTTTTTCCATGTTCAGTATATGACATTGTAGGTACTGTACTGAAATGTAACCAGAGAGCAGAGACCGGCAGTTTTTGCAGTAGAGCCTTATAAATCAACAAAATACAATGCTGCTCTCTTCTGTTTGTTAAGGAGGACCATCCCACCTTTCCATAAGAGATGCAATGGTGAGTGAGAAATGTATCACCCGTGATGAAGCACAGTGCACTGTAATGCATTGAGTCAAGAGGCTTTAAGGTGGAGGGAGAGGCATACATATATACAATATCACCATAATCAAACAGACTGTACATGTTTGTTTTTTTTACTAGCAGAAGAGAAACATGGTTTGTTTCACACAGAAATCCAATTTTGACCTTCAGTTTGCTTAACAGGTGTTTCACATGAGACTTAAAAGTGGGTCTGGGGTCCAGCCACAATCCAAAGTATTTATAACATTCAATGATTTCAATTTCAGAACCCTGAAAGGTTTGGGTATGGGCAGTAGATGGGATACTCTGAAGTGTACATACATTTAGTTTTGTCAGAATTTAAAACAAGCTTATGTTTGATGAGAGAGATCTTAAAAGCATCAAAAACTATAGATTTGCAATGGCCAGATAAAGAGAGGAGCCAGTGGCATATAAAATAATGTCATCTGCATAAAAACATACATTATAGTTTGGGGTTGCAGAAATGATATTGTTCATAAATATGATGAATAAAAGAGGACCAAGGATGGACCCTTGTGGTACACCTATACTAACATTCAGGGGACTTGACTTGAGACTGCCAGAGTTCCATCTGAGAGATAGTAATAAAACATTTAATGGATTGTTCATCTACTCTAATTGAGCAAAGTTTGACCATGATAAAATGCACTGGATAGGTCTATGAAAAGTGTAGCACAGTGTTGACAATTTTCCAAGGCTTCAATAATAATGTTAAGTACACAAAATGCAGCTGTTGTTGTACTATGATTAGTTATTACCTGGTAGCTCTGGCTGTAATATGTTTTTTGACTCTATAAATAGTCTTAGTTGAGACTTTACTAGGGACTCCAGGGTTTTTGCTGGAGAAGACAATTTTGAGATCAGATGGTAGTTATTTAACTGACTAGGATTACCACCTTTATGTAATGAGATAACATGGAGATTTCTAGATTTTCAGAATATTACCTGATGCCAATTATAAGTCAAATATGTGAGCTAGAATTGCTGCGATTAAATCAGCACTGAGGCAAAGGAGGGAAGGATCTAAACTATCTTCACCCTTAAATTTGTGAGGGTTTACTGTACACCTCACCTTGGTTTATTGATAAAGAAAAAGAAAATTTAATGCCAGAGTGGAGAACATTTCAACAGAACAACAGGACCTGCAGTTGGAGAGCCAGCACTTAAGGTAGTAATAGTGAACTGTTTGTTAAACATATTGCCAGATGAAATTAAATGATTTTAAAAGAAATTAAACCTCACACATATCTAATTTGTTCCTTGATTTTGTATGCAGATTTTCATGGGGGATTGAGGCAGGGGAATTATTTTTCATGGATTTGATAATTTTCCAAAATTCACTTGCATTTCCAGAGATATTTCCAAATGAGGACAAGTAGAAGTCAGATTTGGCTTTATTAATAGGTCTGAGACAGTTATTCCATTGGTGCCTGAAATTCTGCCAGTCAAATGGATGTTTGGTAGTTTTGGCTGTCATCCAAGCAGCATCTCTGACAATAAGAGCTTTGGAAATGTTTGGGGAGAACCAGGGATTAGAGTGGTGTTTTACTCTAAAATTTTCATAGGAAGCTTGTTTATTAAGTACGTTGTAAAAAATTGTGTTAAAATTAAAAGCTAGGTCAGAGTTGGGAATGTTTTTAATACTTTTAAGGTCAGAGCGATACAAATCAGTTTTTAAAAACTCAAATGCTTAAAAAATGCTTTAGTAGTTCCTTGGTAGTGTGACAGCAGCAACATGACAGGCTGATAAAAAGTCTCTGACATAGATAAATACTCCACCTTGATTTTGTGTCAATGCAAAAGATATTGTAGCCATCCAAAGTTATTTCCAAATCTGAAACTCTCTGAGCAAGCAGAGTTTCACTGAGGATAAAGATGTCAAGGCAGCATTCATTTAAGTCCATTTTAGGTAGAAGGCTCCTAAGTGTAATCAATTTAAGTGTAATAGCCCAAGGCCTTGCTATAATATAAAATCATGCAAAGATGTCATTTCAGTAGGGGTGGTTGCGCAAGGGATGCATGAAATCACAGAAGGCTGAGTATTGACCTTTACAAGATTATTTAAAACAGAACCTTTTGGTCTATAATTCAAGCAAGACAGACAAGCACTTGGCCTATTGATGGCAGTAATTATATTTGCATTTATGTATTGATCATATGAATTACAATATTGTAATATTTAAACATTAAAAACTGTAATAGGCAACTAGGCCAACTAATTGGTATGGTATTACTATTTTCCTTGATTGTCATTGCATGACACAGAGTGTCCATACCTTTAAAGGGCATCAGAGAACAAGGTGGCTCTGGGCAGAGAAGAAATTACCAGAGTCTAAAGCAGCACAGGTGTTTTCAGTGGTCAGTCATACATGTGGAGAAGCTGAGATTGTAGGAAGGGGAAGCAGGGCTTAGCCCAGGCTGTTCTCAGCAGGGGTGGTGAACTGCTGACCTTGACTGGGGACACTTTTCAGGCAGTGAAAGGGAAACTTTGAGGATCTCCTAATCCATGTCATTGCTACCATGCCTCTTCAATGTCGCATGGAGATCAGGAGCAGTGCCTGTGGACTAGCATACCAGGTGTGTGGTTCCTATCTTTAAAAAAGAGGACCAGAGGACATGCTCCCATTATTGGTGATCATACTACTCAGCCTCCCAGGTAAAGCTCATGCAAGGTGCTGGAAAGTAGGCGCTGGCTAATTGTTGAAACAGTTCAGATTCCATCCTGGCCTGTGGAACATTGGACCACCTCTTCACCCTTGCAGGGATACTTGAGGAGTAATCGGTTCACACATCCAGTCTACATGAGCTTTGTGGAATTGGAGAAGATTTAAGATGTTCCTCGGGGCACCTTGTGAGTGGTGCTACTGAGGTATGGGGTACTGGGGCTGTTCCTGCAAACTATTTGGTCCTTATATAACTGCAGTGAGAGATGTGTCCTCATTCTCTGCAGTAAGTTAGATTCATTCTCAGTTGGGTGTTGGGCTCCACCAGGATTGTCCCTTATCACTGATTCCATTTGTGATTTTCATGGGCAGAATCTCAAGGTGCAACCACAATGAGGAGAGTATCCATTGTGGGGACCTCAGAATTGCTTCTCCACTTTTTGCAGGTGATGTGGTTCTAGTGGTTCAGTGGTTCAATACACTGTGACTTCAAGTGGGAAAACACCTCCAAATCTGAGGCAATGGTGCTCTGCCGGAAAAAGGTGGACTGCTCCATCTGCGTTGGAAGTGAGTTTCTCCCCCAAGTGAAGGAGTTCAAGTATCTAAGGTCTTATTCATGAGTGAAGGAAAGATGAAGTATAAGATTCATGGATGGATCAGTATAGCAACAGCAGTAATGCAGGTGTTGTACCAGATCATTATGGTGAAAAACGAGCTGAGCCAGAAGGCAAAGCTCTCAATTTACCAGTTGGCCTATGTTCCAATCCTCACCTATGGTCACAAGCTTTGGATAGTGACTGAATGAATGAGACTGTGGATACAAGTTGATGAAAATAGTTTCCTACAGAGACATTGACATTTTATAAAATCACTATTTAGTTTTGTCAATTGATACCTTGTGGGGTTTTGTATCCTGCTTATCAAACACATATATCAATATGTAGTGATATAATGAAATAATAAAGAAATAATAGCGTAAAACATAACATACAAATACAAACAGATAATAAACCATAGATAGGCACAGACACACCAATTTCTTCATTTTCACCTCCTCCTTCAAGAGCTGTGCTCTACAACTGTATACATCAATATAGTAACAGCTGTACATAGGTTTTCTTGGCAATAAATGTTGGTATTTGATAGCCTCTAAACAGTCAAAGTTATGGTATGATTGAGCATAATTTGCTTGTAAACTACTGTGATTCTAATAACATGACTATTACATTTGAAAATAAATTTAATTTAACTATAATTAGCGTCATTTAACCAATAAATTCAAGTTTTGGCTTGTCACAAGTTCACTTATTTTATAATCTTCTTCTAGGAGGAGCACTGTTCTACATCAAGGGACCTGGCGGGGATGTCAAAACAAAAGTGGTTTGAGAGGAGGCCAACACTTCTTGTTCATTTTCAAGCAAGCCCAATAGGAGCTAGAAAAGAACAAGGGATTCAGTTTCCAAATATTTGGGGATATAAATAAATGGGTAAGAATATGCAAGGCTATATCTATCAAATTAATCCTAAAATAAGATTACTATAACTATGTGTGCTTTTATTTTCCCTACTAAATAACTTGATGGTCTATGACATAGTCCTATATCGATGAGTTTTTGGATTTATATAAAACTTAGTGGTTGAAAATATATAGCACTTAAAGGGAGGCATTTACACAATATCTATTAGCACATTATCCTTAAGAGATGACATATGACACTCTAGACTGGGCAAAATTAGTTGTGAATAGCTTTGGTGTTATAGGTTTAGTAAACTGTAGTGAATATAAACTTATATATTTACGTGCCCCACTTTGTTTAGTGACTTCTTTAGACTATGTTACGTTTTATGAGGGTCACTGGGGTTTGACATAATACGCTGCATGTGGCTTCACACACATCTATACGCATGACCGTGGCAGTCGTGTTTAACTCCATGGAGTTCATCTTATATCCACTGGTCTTCTATGATGTGTATGATGTCTATGACATGTTTTCTGAAGAGCTGTTCAGTCTCACTGATGGGCAAGTCTTACAGTTATCAATGTGTACAAGTGAAATGACCTTTTTGCCCAGCTTATTTTCATTATGCGCCCCTCAGATGAACCAACTGTCTCAAACTTGCTGGGTTTCGAAAATTGTAATGCTGCCTTGTGAAATGAAAAGACACATGGCATAATAACATGAAACACACACAGCTAAAAACTTGAGGAAGCATCTTGGCTAAGTTAAATGTCTTCAGGTGTTTTATTATCACCCTAGAGGATTTAGTAAAATTTCAGAGAACTTAACACTATGTTGTTACACAGAAATGCATACTTAGTATATATACACCAATTCCACTTAGTATTTTTTTTTGAGCTGATGGGTTTTTTTTGTTTGTTTGTTTAAGGTAACACAACCATTTGAGCTCATCAGAATGGAGCTCATCAGTAAATTGGCAACAACCATTGGCAATCAGTATATGTGCATGATGATTGGCAACAAGCCTATCCACTGCAAACCAAATGTGCAGAGGACATCACAGAACAATTTATTAAATGTGTCCATCAGTTCGGGGCTCCAAAAAGAATTTTGATGAACCAGGGGAGTGAGTTTGTGAATGCAGTAACGCTGGTCTTAATAATCCAACTTTTTTTCAATCATATTTTTATTTTAAGTTACGAATATATCTTTCAAGTTAAGTTAACCTCCTGTAATTTTCTGATAATTATTTTTATTAAACATGTCTAACAGATCAACAAGAGAATGTGTGCCAAATTAGGCATCAAAAGAAGTCTTTATGCACCCTATCACCCACAGACCAATGGTCTGATTGAGTGGATGAATGGAACCATCCAAAAGTATTGATAAATGATATTGTTGCTAAGAATTTAGCAGCAATATAAATTTTAGACATTATTTCAGAACTCCCTGCAAGCTCATTGGTACCATAGACTGTAAAAAAAAAAAAAAATGGACATAGTCACCGTGACATCATCCAAATATAAGTAGTCAACAAAGCAAAGGTCTGATCAAATATTGATCACCTCAAACACAGCAAGATCCAGAAGACACGGATTGCTCACAGGATTGCCTCAGTACCTGCAGCTACATCCCCAGCAGCCTCAGCACCTGCAGCTACAGCTCTAGCACCTGTATCCAAGGCTAAAGCTAAGACAGCTAAGGTCAAGGTGTGTTTACCTTTTGGCTTATAATTTGCATTTAAATGTCTTGATACGGTGTTGTTCTTTCAATAACAACAACAAAAAGTTTATACAGTAGATAATGAAGATTAGTACTCAGCAGTGCCACCAACATTATACTTAGATTTGTTATGTACAGTAAGTATGAATATCAAAGAACACACTGTTTCGCATGCTCTTAAAAGGACCTCTGACATCACTCCGGATCTGAGGATAGTTATGACCCGCAGTGGATAATAAAATGATGGATACATCATAAATTTGAGACATACTTTGTAGCTTACAAAATTAACTTCTTTATCACTGTCATGACTTAGGTATCAATCTTATGGGTAAGTCTGACATTACTTGTTCCATGTTTATAACATAGCATTCTAGTAGTATGCTAATAGTAATACCCCACATGAACATAAAAGCAATGTCAGGATAGTAAAAAAAATGAATGAAATGTTGATAATGTCAAACTTAATGTACATTTCAATTTTTAAGATTGGCTGTGACATCTGTGGTGGGTGGTAGGTGTGGTTTCACCATAGCTGTGTGAGGAGTCCATTGCTGTATGAGGAGTACCTCTGCCCTCTATGTCTAATAGACACAGTTCTGTGCTACTGCATCCACTCCTTAACTTTGTCTCAGAGTGAATTCCATACATGTTAACTGTTAAATGTTTATGTGGAGGACTGGAGGACTTTAAGGAGGAGGAACTTTTATCCAAATAGTAGTAGAGTCGTAGTTCCATAAGTTAGGACAACTGTGTTTGATTGAAAATTGACCTCTGCTTGTCATGTGTTTTGGCAGATGATTAGATGACTGTCTGGTTGAGTAAGAGTGAATCTCAGCATTAGTTTCAAATATGATCTGCACAACCACCATAATCTGTGCTAACATTCCAAACAGATCACCTTCCGTCCGCTTAATCCCCTCTGCCATGTCCATCCCCCACGTGTAAACCTGTCAGGGAATATCTACAGTGTGTTTTCCTCTTGATCAATGGGCCAGTGTGTAAGCACAGAGGACATACCATTTACTTTTACTGAGCCGCCTCATGTGTTTACTGTTTTTTTTTCTCAATGGCTGTTTATCACCCAAGTCATAGGATGTGTTACACACAGGAATATAGCTGCCTTCTCTGTTTTCTAGAAGGATCTAGAGCATCTATAACTGAAGGACATGAAGATAACATAAGGTTTATGTGCTTTTCAGAAGTGGATAGTATATACAATCTATAATACATAAGTGTCAAAATGCCATAAATCAGTTTGCAAAGCTGTGAAGCACATTGAGACGGTACAAAAGCTGCAGAGGACGAGTGTGACAGTGTGTGACACTGATGGTGGAATTACAGTTGACTGTCCTTTATATATTATATCAGAATATACACTTGACACATGGAAACTGTATATGTTTCATTTCTTCAGAATTAGGCAGTGGGTTACGGTGCATTTACGATACGATCACAGATTCTAAATTGGAATAAATATTTCAAATTACTCTGTGATATTAGTGTCATAACAAGGAATACAGAAGACAACAAACCAACCGACACAATTTACGCACATTGACAGCCTGTAATGCTTTGTGCTTTTACTATGTACATCATACTGACTAGAAATGAAGAGAAAATGTTTTTGTGCTTTATGATGATAACTATATAGACCATCTAAGTGATTGGCATTCTTGTGGTTGTGACAAGGATGTTAGTTCCCCGCTTACTACTTCTCTTTAAAGTTGAGCAATATCAAAATTCTGCTGAAACCACAAACTACACAGCCCATCAGCTGAATTCCGGCATATTTACACAATTTCAGTGGCAGTGAATTGGAAAAGAAAGGCGTGGAGTGAAGTGTCTGGCCAGCTGAAGCATCTCCCTCATTGTCACACAGCGTTTCTCTTTTGGTTTTGCTTGAGTTCATTTTTTTTTTTTTCCGCCGCGTGCGCCATCACGTCTGCCGTCAGTCACTCCATCTGACATCCATTGTGTTTAATTAGTTGTACCAAATGTTGGAGGAGATACCTGTCCTCGGTGTGTGTGCTAACATGTCAATTTGCTCTTTAGCATGTCTCGCGGAGTGATGAATTGGCTCTGACAAATTAATTTGATACATCATAATTACTGTATATGCAACTTGGATGGGAGGGTGGTGGGGGTTGGGTGGTAAGGAGTCGACTTGTACAAATATGTAATGAATTCTTGTTCTAATGTTTTAATCCTCTTCAAATATTGTTGCATGAGGACATCCTAATCTGGTGTGTATGGAGAGCTGTGTGTCATCAGCAAGTATGATGATTTTTTTTTTTTTTTTTTTTTAAAGGAAACATGAACCAATAATGGACGCAGTACCATTTCAACTCAGATCTTCTCTGAAAAGTCATTTGTTTTTGCTTCATAACTGAGGGGTGGAAAACCAGCCAATGAAGCCAGTAGAGGGAAAAATAATGTGGTGTCTACCTAATAATAACATAGCCCTTTCTCGTTAGTCAATGCCTCTTGCTCCAGTAATGGCCCAATTAAGGGAAACCAACCCTGGTCCTCTTTAGGTATGTCACAAATTGATTATCTCACCATGAGCAGACAGCCCAGCGCTCCCAGATCACAGATAACAGACACAGTGTTTGTGCACATGTGGAAAGTCAGCCCGGGCCCAAACTGGGCTAATAAGCGACCGTTTTCACACTTGTTTAGGCTTTAGAGTGTTCATGCAAAAAAAAAAAAAAAAAAAAAAAAAAGTGGAAGGGAGGGAAGCGAGAAAGGGGTCAGGGGGAACATCATGAGTTGGTGATTTGCTTGTTTTATTGCGCTCTCTCAGGCTTTTTTTTTCCACTGTCTGCACATTCAAAACTCCCTATCTCATCGTATTATTTTGCATCATTCTCTAGCTTCTTCCTTTACCATGCCTCTCAGTGTACTGTAACACACTGTCTCACACTCACACATGCTGCCCCTTGCAATGTGTCATTGCCTTTGAAAACACCAAAAGGAAGCACTTCTTTGGAAGGCATTAACAGCCTTGAGAGTGGTCAGCATTGTCCAAAGATGTCCTCTGATTCCCACTGCATTCCCATCCCGGGCCCATCCTTATCTCCCCCCCCCCACCCCTCCAACTCAGCCTCCTCGCCAGCTGAACAACAACAGGGTCCCTGCCTTGGTGACTGACAGCCTCCCTAATTGTATCCACTCACTCATGACAATTTGATTAAAATATTACGCCAAAGTCTCACCCCCTGTTTGTTCCTCCCGTCCAAATCTAATTTTGATTTAAAAAAGAGAGATTACCTCCACAAGCATGACTGAGGATGCCATTAACTTCTACTTAATCTTTATTACTGCTGCGATTTTAACATATGTATGGCTTTCGTTTCGCTCCCTTTGTTTGTTTTTTTTCTAATACTGTCTTCTTTTCCATCTCTCTTGTCCTGTTGGGAGTTCAGGATTAGAATACAGAAGTCGTACATCCGTGTTGTCCAGCGGTTTGATACCCATCACCCAGGGAAGTGACTTGATGGGGAAACAACGGTTTTTGGTGGGGGATGAGAGTGAGACATCTTTCAATGTGTAAATAAACCACAAGCAATAGAGAATAGTCTGGGGCAGCTCACAAATGGTGTCTGTAAAGAATACAAATAAAAGTTGTTCTCTTCTTTACTTTACAAATACACTATGATTATGATGATCCAGGTGGCCTAAGGATTTAAAACCCTCATCATGTGATTGCAACCATCCTGGTTCGAGACTAGCATAAGAACTTTGTTGCATTTGCTGTCATATCTCTATTGTGACTATCAAATAAAGAAAAAATGCCCCCCAGAAAACATACTTGACATAAATGTACCATTCCCGAAAACTTGATTGGTGCAAGCATTCAGGGCTGTAAGTGGTTCAGGATGTGGATATTAGCAGTATGTGCATCACATTCCCATGTACATGATGTCACATGTCAAATATAACTGGCTTATTTAATAAGGCCTTTCATTATCTTTCTAGAATGAATATTTAATTATATTAACCCTGCTTAACCATTGATTTAGTTCAAAATTACATAAAATATTAATCAGAATAATTTTAGATTTTAAATAAATAAATACATAATAAAACCATGTGTTCATATATCAGACATGAACAAGTGGATTTGATTGTCACACTAGTGGTCCAACCAAATTAAGCCAACTGAGTTGACGCTGAGTACTGAGTGCATTTATGTGTGGTATCCCAGTTTTGACCGTTCTTTGATCATATGATGGTTGAAAGATTCACATCTTTCGCCGATTTCAATATGACTGATCTGCTGACATCAGACTGGTTTTAGCTGTATTCTTCAGTCGTCTATGACTGAGGCACAGGGATGCCCAATTTATTTCAGAAGTGCAAGTTGGCTGTTGGATGTTTCATTTGAAAGAGAACATATTTTAATCATAACTGTTCTATGTCTGTAAACATATGGTTTCATCCATATGTTTATGTAGGATTTGCATGCTAGGCTGTCAGCTGTGTGACTTTATATCTGCACCGTGACATCACACAGCACACAAACACCATAAAACACACCTGTCACCTGCTCAGCATGGTGCTGTTAAACCGGAGACACTGCAGAAACACACTCTGGGTTATGGGGCTGGTCTTTGTCCAGTTCAGCCAAAAAAGAAGTCAGACAAGGCAAGAAAACACAAGCACTTAGCTGATCAGACAGCTTTTAAACAAAGCTCCAGCTTAGACACATTTATTTGTAAGAGAAAATAAAGGCAAAGTGTAAAAAATTGGTACCCAGTCAGTTGTAAACATCCATCACTGCTTTAACTTTGACCTGCTGTACTTATCCTGGTTGTGCATGACAAACAATCCCTGCATAATGAGGAATTATTAACATTACAGGTGCACCTTTCAGTTTTACCTCCAAATAAAGGGGTTTAGATAATCCAGCTAAGCTGTTCTCTTGTTTACAACCTGTCCTGCTGTTCCTGTCTGACTGCTCATGTTTCTTGCCCTGTTGAACCGATCTCAGCAATAACTTTGGTGAGTACAGTATTATCCTGTTTGACTAATGACAAAATAACAAATAAGACCCGGGTTGTATAAAACTGTAATCATTCTTTACCAAGTGCAACTGCACTGCAAAAAAAAGGAATTTCATTAAAGTTATAATATTTGATGTTGATTAAATCTTATTTTGTCTTATAAAAAACAAATAATCTTGCCAAGCATATGTAGTCTCAGACTTGTTTCAAGGTAACTGCTCTTTATTTGTCTTAGTAAGGTACTCAGTCTATTTTTCAGCTAGAGCTGACAAGAAACAAGTCTGAAAAGTAGATTTCACTGTTATCACACAATATTCATCATCTCTAATATGAGGAAACAAAATTGCTTTGCTTATTTAAAAAAAAAAAAAAAATCAGACAACATCTGAAGTGTGTGAAGATATCAATTCCTAAACTGAGCCAAACTAAAAGGCCTACTTTAAGACACATGCCACCAGTCATAAACTCTGAGGTAACTTTAAAGACAAATAGACTAGTTTCAAGCATCTTTAACTTGAATTTCTGACAGTTCATATCTTATTTGTTGCTAAAAAAAAAAGAGTTAAATCTAAGTATTTGGGTTTTGAAGAACCATTGAAGATTAGATTGTGTTTGATAGTGGCTAAATTTGTATGCTTATTTCAAGAAAAGTTGCAAGTCTTTTGTTTGCAGATTTACTTGCTTGAAACGATAATATTTCACTAGTTCAATGAACATTTCATATCATTTCAAGTCGAGCAGTTTTTACAGTGCATGTACGATGACTGGCTTGGTACAGTGCAACTAGAAGCATGTTTTTACAGTTTAAATCATTCTTTTCAGTGCAGAAAGCTACTGACAAAGAAGACGCACTGTATCATGAAGAAAAGTGTTGTTTTTGTAGTGAGCATCAAAAGAAAAAAAAAAAACAATCTGATGAATTAAAAGATTTATTTTACACATTTGTGTTTCACAAATGCATGGCTACGGCGGCGCTGTGGGCTCTCCCGGCGGCCGCGCTTTCTTCGTTTTAGGTCATCAGTCCAATTAGCTCATTTACCTTTGAGGTGCTTGTGCATATGTGGCGAGTTAACCCCTTTGTGCCGTTTTGCTGACACATTTCCTGCGAGCGTCTCTTTCACACCCGACCCGTACACGCAGAAAAAAAAAAAAACATGCACACATACAAGAATCAACTCTTGTATGTATATCCCACATACGTACAAAGCATGCATGAATACACACACAGAAACCCGTACACGTGTATTTCTACCTTGAGTTGCCCCCTCCAAGCTCACCCTTCCTTTGAAAGAAAAATAAATCCGGTGTAATATGATAGTTGAAAGCAGGAGAGGGAGGGAGGGGGAGGGAGGGGGGGTGATAAGGTGGTGGGAGGTTGCGGGAGGGGTGGTGGGCAGCTCAATCATTCACTGAAGAAAAAAAAAAAAAAAAATAGCCGTGTATCATTCACCTGATTTGAATTGTAGCTCCCCCTTTTTTTTGAACCCCTGCCAATTCATTTTGTACATTAAAAATTGGTCAGGGTTGATAAGATTCCATTTTCACGGTTGGCAATGCAGAACTGGCGAAAGAATACAATTACAGACCCCAGAGTAAACTCTCCGAATGTCAACTTGATGTAAATGATCAGAAGGCAGGGCGCCACAAAAGAACAGGCTTCAACTTCAACAGCCCCCCCCCCCATCCCACCCCACCCCATCTCTACACCTCTCTCTCTCTCTCTTTGTGTATGTCTCTGTCTCTCTACCTCTTGCCTCTCAGTCTCCACTCGACAGCCTTTCACCCTGGCAGTGGCAGGCAGAGGGGCTGCTGAAGTGCCAGAGCTGAAGGTGCAGGTTTGTCCTGGTGGAGCGACGGAGAGAGAAACTTTGGTGTCACAGTAGCGGCTTGACGCAGACTGACAATCATACACTGGAAAATGTTTGAATGTGTTTAAGGTCACACTACAAAGTCGCATTCCCTTCATCCACGCAAAATAGATGGGGCAGGAAGCTTGGTGACGACTCTCAGGGCTAGTTGATGAACTCTAACTTGGCTAGGGCTAGCGCTAGTAAGTCACAATAGCTCCCGCTGCTTCCCTCTGTTTTTCTCTGCTGTTCCGGTTACTTCCCCGTCTGGCATTTTGTTCACCGTTTTACACCATTTTGTTAAAGAAGGATGTAATTAAAGAAGGAAAATAAACCCTCCTGAGCTAACGAGCTTGCTGACAGTCAATTTAGTTTGGTTTGTTGGTTTAGCTCGGTTGAAAATGGGACAAGTTCACAGTTTATACAAAAGACAAAGACATGGCATCAAAAGGGATTGGTGTAACCCGGCTAATAAGCTACGATGGCTTCCTCCATTTTGGACTCTCTGGCTCGCCATCATGTCAATACACCTTACCAACACTCTGCAAGTGGATCAACTGATCTAAGCAAACTGATTGGGAATGAATTGAATTTGCCACAAAATTCTGTTTAAAATCTGGTGTGAGCAGGCCTTTAGCTTTCAAAAAACGAAGCTGACAATAGTGTGTTTTGTGAATAGACATAGCCTACATGAAACGCCGTGCATAGAAAAAGCTTCCTGTGGTTGCTGTTACACATGACCTTGAAGTCCTTGATGCTTTCAACATCAAACCCAGCTGTAGCCTATATCTTTTCTCTGAACAGCAAAATAGCATGGAAGTTTAACATTTCAAAAAACAGATTTTATCTACAGTATGTTCAAAGATGTTGAAATGTGATTCAAGTTCTAACCAATGAAACAGGATTTATAGGATAGTCACATACAGTACATTGAGAAGAATGGTCAAGTCTTCAGCTGATGCTAACAGGCTAATAGGCTGATCTGAGTTAGTATCTGGTAGTTACATTTGATTTATTGCTTGTGTTTAGTCCCGGCAAGAAATGAAGAAGTTCTAGGCCTCGTGTCATTGTGAGGAATGCCTCATAAAACTGTACACAAAAAGTATAATGGAATATTTAAAATGTGACAGTCATAAACAAAGGCAAAACTGCCAGTGACCAGTTTATCACCCAGTTGCTACATAGGGAATGTGCCATTATAATGCTAACAGCTGAGTTCTTGCTGTAACATCGGTATTACGTTGCTAGTTAATTGGTAACATTAGTTGGACAGACATATTGAGTTATGGGTATCAAAGATCAATTTCTTCTTCTTCTATGTCTGTCTGACATTTCGAGGTGGCAAAGTTCTCTAGATGAAGGTGTTTGGCTAATGTAATGTTTAAGTAATATTATGGGAATTTGCTCAATCCTCACAGCCGTCATTACAATGTAATTGATGTTTTATGAGTGTTTTAAGTCATTTTTTTACCTCGAATGATAATGTAGTTATTATATTCCCAACTTCATGTAGGACTACAGTATGTGAAAGCACTGATGATGTTTGTTTGACACAAACAGTGAGTTAGCTACTGAAGCTGCATATTTGGCTTTTCTGGAACTTTTCCGTTTCCAAGCTTGGCAGGTAGATGTCCATTAGAAATTGCCATAAAATTACTAATGTAGGGTTTTTTCACATATTCCAAAGCCAAAAAGGCTTAAAGTTGTACTGTGTGTGTAGAACACCAGCAACACCAGTAGTTATACCTTTTAGAATCAGTGTTTCTCCATTGATATAGTCTTCTAAGCTCCTACTTTAAGGTTTGTCACACATTCAATTACTTAATACCCTAAGCTACTTTGTGATGCAATAACACTATGCAGAAGATAATATACAGTACAGTATGCATTGGTTCTGTAATTAACAAATTAACACATATATCTTCAACACTTTACCAGGTCATTTAACGCACACCAGTAATTATACTGTTTTTTTTTAACACGCAGCATGTGAAGGCAGCATCTGCCCCGTACTGTGCAGCAGTGTCGAACAAGTGCAGAAAATGTGGAATGAGGTCGTTTGGGTTCAGAAAACATATGGTTTGCAAGCTTTTTAGATTCATTGATATTTCCTTTTATCATTTCAATGACGATCCCAATTGACGTGACTTGAAATCTGTATGCAATCAAATAACTTCAAATTTGTTGATTCCGTTTGTGAAACCAGCCTCTGAGGCAAAGATCGACAGGCAGGATTGATGGTGTTGGCTTCATCCAAATGTTCGGACTTCCTCTCACTTGCAGACTCCTGGACTTCATGTGCTTGTGAAGTTTGGAGTGCCAATGCCTGTCCATATTCATAATTCATCATGTCCACAAGGTGATTCAAGCCATCCAGAGAGTCTGCTCCCGGTGCACATGTACACAAGCTTTGTTCAAAATACCCTGAAGTAATTCCAGTTATTATTTATTTATGTACTGTACGACACACAAAAGACCAATGTGAATTGTAGTTAGAACTATTTTGAAAAAATACACTATACATTGTATAGACAGGCCTATAAATACTCAAAATTACCTTGGAATTGAATGAATGAGATATCCAAGGAGACGCATACAAGCTAGTTTTCAGCAGCAAAAGTGCTTTTGCACACAATATGTTTATCATTGAAAAAAATCACTTGTTTTAACATAATATGCCAAAAGGAATGGTTATGTGTACAGCCAAAATAGTACTAATAGTTTAATATGGAGCCATTTTAAGTGAACAATAAAAAGTCAGGATTCCTTTAAAAATAGTGATGACTATATTGTTTTAAGTTACTCGTTACTTGCAGGCTTGCAGGATGAGGATGTGACACTATTCCAGTGAGTTAAAGTTGATCTAATATCTAATTTTCCATAACATCTCTGCACCGTAAATCTTCCCCTGCTGGCGGTGTGTTTGATTCAGATGTCACCTCCTTTGACTAAGCGTCATCCGGTTTGACCTGAACCCCCCGCTCCCCCGCCATGTCACCCGGTGTCACCCAGGTTCGGAGACAGCCTTCTGTGGCGGCAGCAGGATGCTTTGACACCTTGCAATTACAAGGGTCGTGTCCCCGCCATCCGATCACACATTACCACGTTACCAATATGCCTGATGACTCGCCAGCCACTCGCCAGCCCTTCCTTTTCCTTAATGACTCTCTCACTTCGTTTCTATCGCTGCGTCTCTATTCTCTCCTCCTCTCTTTCATGATTATTCAGAGGTTTGCACATTAGTCGAACTGGCTGTGATGGACAGTGTTATGCATAAATTGTTTGCAAAGGCTGAACTTTGACACTCTGCAAATAGATGGAGAACATGCACAAGCCATGATGCCTGATCCGAGAACAAGGCCGGTGTTCGCAGAGGTCAGGGGTCAAATAGATTGCTTGCATCAACACCAGTTTGTCTAATAGGGGTGACAATATGTCTGCTTGTATACACCAGAAAGGCAGTGGTTCTACTCCAATGCATCTGATCCAACAATATGCTTCAGTTTAATCTATGACATTTACGTAGGCTTTGAGACCACAGAGCATGTTGGCAGCAGCAGGGAAGATAGAAGGACGTCAGTCGCTCAGCAGAGACCCGAGTCTGTGCTTTGAATGGAAACTGCTATCTTCAGAAAGAACAAATACAAGTATGATAACAAAACTGATTGCCATATATCAAACGATAGAAAGGATTCATATAAAAAAAAAAACTTTGGCCATAAATACTATTCCCTGACTGCAGTTGCAAGCAGACATCAGTGGAAGATAACGTGCAAATCAGTTTTAAGTTTGCATTTTATTCATTCTGGATTATGATTTGTAAAGATTTCAGGAAAAAGAAAAAAGATTCACAGACAAACACAAAAGGGAATGTCATTCTCTGCCTCAGTGGACAACCTATCTTGACGTATTGTGCAATACATACTAGGTATACTATCTATTAGCTATTTATTAGAAGAATAATGGGTTCTAATTAGCTGATTAGTTTTCAAATGAAGAAGAAATAGATGAAGACCTTTACTGTCTTTTTACTTTTACAACGTTTGCAGTTAGTTGCCTACATGTAACAAATCTACTCATCATTTCTGTTTTTCACAATGAAATACCTGGAGTCTTACAAAAGGATTGTTCATCTGATTTTACTTTGATTTCTTGTCCACATGCATCCTAATGTTGTGTTGTCTACTAAAAGAAGACACTGTTTAAGTTCACCACAGCACCTTGGTTTCAGAGGTTCTTTCTGAAAGGGAAAATCTTTGTTTTCCAGTTGGCTTTCTCAGGTCAGGTGTTAATCCACTAGTCAGACCTGCACAGTGTAACGCGAACTGTTAATCAACTTGTGTTTCTTACAAAATATGTTTAAATCGCACTAATCGGATGTAATTTGCCTAATTTACATTTTGAGACATATTCAGTTCCTTTATTACAGTGGCAGCCATTTTTCCAGCGCAGTAATAGTGATGTACTTCTACTGCTCAGAAGTCACAGACAGGAGGGGATGGTGAATGGTTCAACATGCAAAGCACTCTGATAAGAGGACTTCGCAAAATCCAGTTTCCAAGACCAGAGTTTGCATCCTGCATTCTGCATGGTGTTAGGTTCAGGCTACCAAACATTATGTTGTGTTTAAAAGGAAGGATGATGGCTGTTTCCTGCTGAAAAGCCCTGAGTGAAAACACAGTACCAAAGTGTTTCTGGTTGTTTTAGCTAGTTGACTGTCGTCTGAGGCCTAGATCTACTTAATCTACAATCAAACTAAACTGAAAAGTCTAGCAATAGCTTGTAAATTGAATTGCATATAAGACATACAAATGGACAAGAAGTCTAAGAAAACATCTAAATAAAGTGTGTAGAAACAGATGCTTCCATATTGCATGGTAGAGATACATGGCAAACCACTTGACTAAATGTATTAACATCAGGTATAATCTGTATGCCTTTATGTGATGAATGTTATCATCAGATGTTTTAAGATATTTAAGCATGTTAATATGTTGAATTTTGCCTTGTTTTCACAGTGTTAGGCTCATCCTCTTTGAACATACAGGCTGACACATTCAAGCTACATTGAGGTACCTGTCTGTCACATGACTGTTGCTTAGCTGTGATGTGTTGTTGTAGACAGTCCATGCTAAGTTCACCATTGAAGGTTGACCAATCTGCAGCTGAGAGACATTGGTGTATCATACATTATGAACATAAGTAATGAATATTATAAATCACTCAACCCTATCTCCTGGAAATGATCTTTATTTACATTTTTTCCAAATGTAATAACAAACATAATTGGTGCATGGATCAACATTTTTTCAAATAAATGAAGCGCTACATTTATACAGGGGGTGGGGTGGGGTCAACAAAACATTGACACCAGAGACAGAGGTTCACACATGCCCTCCAAATTAAATGACCAAATTCGTTGTTTGACCATGTGACTCCAAAACAACACATATGAGCATTTCTAATCCAACACCACTGTCAGCTGTAATCAGGACATCATTTGTCTGTGCTTTCCAAAATTGTTACAAATCACTGTTAAAAAAAAACAATGATGTTTTATGATGTCCTTTATGGACACTGTGGTGTGGTTAGGTTCAGACAGAGAACCCACTTGGTTAGTTTAGGGAAAGATCATGGTTTGGGTTCAAATTATCTCTTGAAACATGGTGTGGGTTACTAATTCTTTAAAGTTAGACTACCTTTGTTGTCATGGCTACTATAATAACTACAAGGTTAAGATTAGAGGGCAATCATAGTTCATTTTAGTTGTAAACAGGAAACAGACAGCATTCTCCTGTTGCAAAGTCCACTGTTGGGTCAATGCAACCATCAAACTCTCTGAATGAAAGAATTCATCAGCTAATATATATACACATTACCTCAACTGCACCACTGCTCTGGGTCATCATTACAATGGAATCTAGATGGCATCTGTCACTCAAATGTGGGCGACTGACATTACAACCTATTGTGTCATTTTTCCTTCGGAGGCCAGTCTCATTCAATATCACTGTTCTTGCAACTTACCACATATGTTAATTAACAGCATTTTCTCATTCTGTTGACAGAAAACATAAGACAGGCAGCAGTATGTTCCCTGCACTATGTATTTGCTGTTGAAATTTAAATTGTAATTTCTAGGAGACAGAGCTGAATCCCTGACTGATCTACTAAATCCCTTTACCTAATCTCATTTTGCCTGTCCTCCATGCTTTAATAGTAGTAGTAGTGCTAGTAGTTTGATTTGGGGGAAAAAAAAAAAGTTTATTCAAACAATAAAATATAAACAGAAAAAGTGGTTGCGCCAAAGCTCTAGCCTAAAATGAACATCTCGATTTACTTTTATCATCTTCAGATTCTAGATTTGTACCTGTTGAGACACAATAAGACAGCCTGTAAAGACATAATAATCTTCTGTCATAACAAACATTATAATCTACATGTGTTTTTGTGAGTTCCACACACTTGGATTATAGATGTGGAAGAGCACCGAAGACACTTTACAGTATATTTTTTCCCCACTTTCATTTGTCAGCCATCTGTACGTTATATTTCTCACAGTATTACATATATTTTACATGATGTTTCTCATGCGATGTCACACTCTTAACACTTACCGTGTGTTTTCGTCTTAAGACGTGCGCATCGTCGTATGAAACTTCGACCGGTTCAGCAGATTTACTCGGACTCTTCGGCTGAATTATTTAAATCAAGTGCTTACATTAGTGGCATTAATTCGCAGTGTGTTTATCACCGGAGCAGGTTAAAGGTTACTCCATATTTAATATTGGTTGGCTAAGTGTCAGATTGTGTGTTTGTGTGTGTGAGAGTGCATGTATTCTAAATGGCTGCAGGGCTGTATTTTTAAGCGTGTCACCCAGCGTGCATTATGGGGGCCCGAGATCATCAATATTCATTTCCTTATGACAGCAGCAGTCAGCGTTGTGTAACGCTTAGCACTTAACAAACGCTGCACTCCCACCACTTAAACATATGTCAGCGTACCGCGAAGATGTTTTCATCAAGGACGAGGGGATTTGTGCTCGTCCTCAGACATACAAACATGCCATAAACACAGGACGACGGGAAGGGCACAACACACACACACACACACACACACACTGACACGAAGATGTACAAAACCTCTGGGCACAAACAGTGCCTCTGCTGTACAGGACATCAGGAAGGAGAAGAGAGGAGAGGAGGAAAGAGGAGAGGAGAGGGAAGGATGAGGGGAAAGGGGGAGAAGAGAGAAAGCAAGAGGCGAAGAGGAGAGGAGGAAACAGGAGGAGAGGAACACTGGAGAGAAGAGAAGAGTGAAATACAGAGGAGAGAGGGCAAATGAAAAAAAAGAAAAGGAGTGAAAAGTGGACACAAGAGGAGAGAGGATGGGAAGAAAAAAAGGAGAACGGGGATGAGAGGATGAACAAGTGAAGAATGGGAGGAGAGAGAAGAGACGGAGGAAGGGAAGAGGAAAGTAAGAGTATGAGAGAGGAGAAGAGAGAAGAGAGGAGTGGAGGAAAAAGGAGGAGAGAAGAGCAAAGAGATGGGTGAGAGGAGAGGAGAGAAAAGACGAGGGGAGGAGAGGATGTAGGCGGTGTGCCAGGGCACAGAGAGTCAGTCAGAGCAGAGGGTTAGGACAGGATGCCATGTTGGCCGATGGCTGCTGATCTCCTCTCCCTCCGCCCACCAGACAGCCTTTGACACCAATGAAACGTGGCTTCTCCGTCCCTAATGACCACATGGCTGAAGGTGGTGGTGGTGGGGGGTGGGGGGGAGGAGGAGGAGGAGGAGGAGGGGTGAGGGGTGGGTACGTGATGAGGCCGGAGAGGAAGGATCAGCGAGACAGAGAGGAAGCGGATGGGAAGGGGTTACTTCATTATGCATCAAATTAGAAAAATTCATAATTTATCATTACACCCAGCCCGAAATGCCACCCAACTGAGCCTCACCCCCGCGAAAAACATCACGCCGAGCGAGGAGAGGGGAGAGAGAGAGAGAGAGAGAGAGAGAGAAAAAAAAAGAAAAAGTAAAAAAAAAAAAAAAAAAAAACTGTCAGAGCCCCAGCAGCAGCCGATGGGCAAAATTAACATGCAAATATATGCAAGAAATTAAAAAGCAGAATTACACAGGCAAATGAGGTAGCTACACTTGAATTGTTAGGATTATGAATAATTACTGCGAATTTCCTGCTCCTAATATAACTTGTTTTTTGATAAACAAAGACTTAATTATCGAGATGCGCTGGAGAATTTCCGCGGCACTCATTAATCTTGCAGAAAAAAACAAGTCCCCGGTGGCCGCCGGTAATGAAGAGAGCGTGCCCTGAATCGGCGCGAGGATCAGAGCCACGGGGCGCCGGGCGAGCCACCACCAGACGCCGCCCTGCCACTGTCCCTCGCCATACCCAGGAGGGTCATAACTTCTTCCGCTAACTATCAAAGGGACTTATTTATGCTGGCAACCCAGCCATAAGTCCAATTTTATGAGGCCTGGGGCTGGGGAGGGAGGGGAGGGAGAGGGAGAGGGGAGGGAGTGGTGGTGGAGGGTGGGGGGGGGGGAGTGATGCAGAGAGGGGTGAGGGAGGGGGTATCTGTTGATGCGCTCTGGAAATGCCACTTTTGTCGCTGCAACCTCTCTCTCTCTCCACTCCTCCCCTCCCTCCCTCCCTCCCTCCCTCCCTCCCTCCCTCCATCTCTCTTTCTCTCACTGTTTGCTCTCCTCTGATACAGACATGGAGCCTAAGGTGTTTTGGCAGAGTGCTGCCCTCTACAGGGGGCAGGAGGGCACTCAGGGGCAGTCCAGTCATGTGTGCATGTATGTGTGTGTGTGTGTGTGTGTGTGTGTTAGCTCTTATCCTTTTAAAAAAGGCAGCTTGAGGTTTAGACCGTCAAAGTAAGGGCATGTTGGCTGGTGTTCAGTTCTTCAAGGTGCCTGTTTTCAGTGTTTCTTTAAGCATTCATGGAAGAAGGATGTAGATGTTTCAAATAGGTAAAAGTAGCGATAAGTTCCCCTGATGCAAAATACATTCAGCATTTAAAATGAACTGCTTTAGACCTAGCATCCACTGTAACGGACATCAAATATGTATTGGTTTCAGCCAATGAGAATTCAAATTTGTCATGGACCTAATAACTCAGTACACTCGAGCTAATCAATAAATGATTTGACTGATAGTTCACACTGCTGGTTGCCGGGTGATAGGAGTAAAGGATGACACATCACCTGCTTGACAGAGAGACTAAACAGGAAGTGAAGGGATGAACTTTTTCACCTCATTTTAAATTTCTTAAACTTATTGTTGTAATATTAGTCCAGGTGGCACTAATCATAGCTGCTGTTTCGTTCCCAGCATGTCCATTTAAAGCACTTTTTTGTAATGTAAATCTGAACTACAGCCTTTAGATGGATATAAAAAAAGAACAACATTCAGCTCTGAGTAAAGTGTGGTAAAAATGTTGCATATCACAGCATGGAAACATTCAGAGCACTAGCACTATGAATGTCAACATTGTTACTGTCCAGCATTTGGACTAAAATGAGACTAGCGTTAGAATAGACTCTGTGCTCCCAACACACTTGTTTTCACTTAACTGGCTAATTAGAACCTCTGCTGAGGTTGGGAGAGAATAAAAAAATAACAGTGAAGATGTCGTTTGTCCAGCTATAAAAAGGTGCAAGAAAACTAACAGTAGAGTCGGCAAGATGTCAATCAAGCATGAGCTGAGAAAAGTTGTAATTAACAGAAGTGAAAACACCTGCAGGGGTGACGTGCTAATTCATAGCAGACATTTTGACTTGTCTTAGTAGGAAAAGCACAGGTGGTACTAATAACATGGCGATGGCTCTGTTTCTGCCACGTCCTCGTCACGTCAGAGTTATCGGAATTACGAGTTACTTTCTTGATTACGGCTGGGAAGCTCTGAATGTTCTAATATATCCGACTTAGCGCTTCACATAGAAGTATCTGAAGACCAAAGAGATATGGAGGGCAACCAAAGACCAAAGTCCGGTGTAATTAAACACAAACTGAATGGATACGGTGCACAGTTTATAATACTTGAAGGACATTGTAAAATGAACCCAGTGGTTCAGTTCAGCTCACATCTGCCTTACTGCTAAACACAAAAACATGAACAGTAAACAGTTAACGATATTAAAGGTGCTGGTACTGTACATATGGATTCACCACTGACACACCTCTTCCTGCTTAATCACCATCATCCCAGGTTTTTTCCTGCATGGGAGCAACATTTGGCACCCCCCCCAAAGAGTTTTAGCCAGCACCAAAACCATAAGTGAGAATAACAACTGTTGAACAAGTAGAACATAAACTTAAATATGAAGTCTTTGACTCCCAGCAGTCAACAACTCTCTGATCCACAGCCGCTATATATTTTATACATGCTACTGGTGCTGGATAAACACTGCAGGACAGCCAAGCTGCATTATTTTGACAAGGCCTGAACGCTCCATTGTGAAGCTAGTGCTAATTTGACAGAGGACTTCCTGTGAGTTCTCATAAAATAAAAGCAGTTCTATTTCTGATGAAAAGCTTGAACATTGCAATCTTTTTGTGTCATGTCCTGCCTTCTGCACCCCTTGCCTAAACCAAATGTTACAAACTTTCGTTGAAGATGACTGGGCTTCATTTCAGAGAACACATTGTTACTGGTGAATGAGGCCACTTTAAGGTCAACGTTTGTTGATGGGTGGAGCTGCCAGTGGCTTTGGCTTCAGCACCCATTGCTCAGCTGGGAGAACAGGTAGAGTCAACTGATGCAGGGCCGGCACTGGCCGACACTGGCCGCTGCCCACAGCTTTGGCTTCAGCACCAGCTGTGCCGCTGGGAGGTCAGGGGCCAGAGGGAGGGCATTTTCCAGGCAGTACAGCATTAGAGGCATTTGCTCCAAGGTTGATAGCCACAATGAAGCCGCCAAGGACTTTTCAGTGAGTACATTAAGTGCACCGAACTCCACACTATCAGAATTTGATGTTTTTGGTCCGATAACATTTGTAAAGTCTAGAGGAGCTGCACAATTAAATTACATGTATTATTTTTGCTTTACATGGGACTTTAAGGCTGGTTCCACCATCAGTCACACCATAGATGAGATGCTGGAGCTGGACGGAGGTGTCCAGGTATCCAGCCTTTGTTACAGTATGTTTCTCCCATTTAAAACCACATATTCCATGAGCCTTACTGCTCGCTGAGGAGGAGAAATAAGGCTAATATTCAATCTCTAATGCTTAATAACTATTTCGAACACATAACCACATGCCAACATTCAGTCACGGTGAACTAGTGCACTGATTAGTGTATACAGTACAGTTCTATCAGTTTGGCTCTTTAACTTATTCATTAACTCAGCAGCAGCAGCAACACTAAAGGCTAATGCTAATGAGTATAGTTAGCGTAGGCACAAGGTAATCAGTTAAATACTAACAAGGGAACATATTAGTAAGCATTGTTTCACTGCTTTCTGCAGCATTCATAAATACAATTATGATGAATAATTAAATACTTAGCAACTATCACACGGGCGGAATGGATAATTTATATGTTAAGTAATACATATGTTCCTTTTTGACACACTAATTATAGAGCGGCTACCTATAGATCTGCACTGTTATTGCATGTGGCATTAAATGAATAATTTACTGTAATCTGTGCCTCTGAAACAATCCACTCAACTTGCACTGCAACTGCAACAAACTTGCATTCATCTGAAAAGCTTTACTCAAAACTACAAATGCAACATTTTTTTTTGTATTTGCGATGTTAAAATGTAACACAGTTGGTGGTTATATTTAGTGTCACTGGAAAAAAAAAAAAAAAAAAGAAGAAGAAGTGAGAGGAGAGGAAGAGATAAAGCTTCAGGGACCAGAGGTACAGATGGCAGCAACTCGGCCTGCAAGAAGCAGTTATTCTTCAGGGAAATCAGTCGTCCCTCCAACATTTTCATCCATGGACATCCGACACACACACACACACACACGCACGCACACACACAAAAACAGTTTGCATAAAAAGGAATTAGAATAGAAAAACTGACTGAAATAAAGAAAGACGGAAGCATTTTAATGACCTCATGCTAAAAATATGACTTATAAAAGTGATATTTACAAGCAGAACTTCATTTCCCAGAAAGCCTGCGCCATGACATCAGACTAACTGTCTTCTTAAGCAGAGATTAACTGTTTTTTACCTTAATTATAGCTCGACACGGGGAGGATGACCAGATCAAAACGGGTGAAGTTCAGCGTGACAGGTGAGTTGCGGGGTGGGTGTGGTCACGTGGCCACAGTGGGTGTGACCTCCTTTACTTACATTCAGTGTCAACTAACATTAAAAACACATTCAAGTCAAAACTCAACGCTAAAATGTATTTTTTTTTTGTTCATGAAATCAACTGTTTGTCATTAGGAGGGAGAAACGATAACTGTTAAGTGTTGTATGTAACAGTGTGTCAATCATTATCTATTCATTTCATCAGTGCATCATCACATCTGTCTGTGTGACACTTCTCTGTCCTGGTGATACTGTACACGGTTAAAAAAAAACACTGCAACAGCCATAACTCCTGTAGTCTACGGACATAACAGTGTCATCAAAATAACGGTGTAAAATAATCCTAATGATGTCACAGTGATGTCATCGGGGTTATCTCAGCTAGGGCTTGAAGGCTCAGAAACTTTTAACAGAAAGTCTGTTTCAAACATGCGGGGAATGGACGTTTCCCAGTCAGAACCTATCAACATGCATTATGGGAAATGTAGGGATATCTCCTCCTCTGCTACATGGATTCTGACCATTCTCTTTTTAACCTGTCTCTTGTGAGTCCCCTCTTAAGTTTTATGGAAGTGCAATACTTGAATTTCTAAATCACGTTCCTAAAAATCCTGTTCCATGTAGCGTGTTGCCCATTATTGATAGAAGGCTGATATATATATATATATATGTGGAGAGTCTGAAGAGCAGCCAGCAGGGAGGAGGTGGTAACTTCTGGTACATGGTTGGAGCTTACAGAGCAAATATATACACTCCACACAAATATGTTTTGAAGAAAATCAGAGAGGAGGGCTGATGACTGCACTGGCTCAAAGAGCAGAGAGAGAGAGAGAGAGAGAGAGAGAGAGTAATATATTAAATTGCTCTCAACATGAAATATTGACAAGATGCAGTGCATCGGCTACACTCGTACAGCTCCTAACTCTATAAATGAGTTAAATATTGCAGGCCCTTGCTGTGGTGTGATGTAATAAAAGTCTGGTTTACTTGCTGTGTGGAGTGCGGACACTTCATGGTTTACATTGCACGGCTCTTTATTGAGCCAGTGTCAACAGCTCATAATGCTGTTTTTATTTGAGCTTTGCAACTCTCGTAAAAATTGATTTCAGGGTCAGGGTTAGGAAAACAGCTAACACTGGTGTTTCACTCACACACTCACTCACTCACACGGTGCTCATGTGCATTTGTTTTTGGAAAAGGTAAGGCAGTTAGAGGATAATGTCTGAGGTTACAACTTAACTAAATATAACTTGCTGTAGGAATAATGCAGAGGCAAATTTATAACATGTTTAGAAGTGTAAGTGGATGAGACAGTGAAGATGAGGGAGATGTTTCCATTAACCAGGGGTCTTAGGTTCCTAGGCTCTGTACACACTACAACACACAGTCACGGTTTCATGTTTACACACTCTGGAGGAAAACTCCAGTTTTCAGAAGCAAACCTCAAATTACTGACAAAGCTTAGATTTTGCACTTTTAATACATATTTAGGAAGTATGTTATTGTACAGGAAGCATTTCCAAGTTATTCAAGTCACTTGTTTTTTCCTTTCTTGTCTGGTGGTTTATATAGAATCATGTAGTAAATATAAAAAACTGTTAAACTAACCAAAATATGTTTCAATTTTACATTCATCAAAGTAGCCATTGTTTGCTTATGAGAGATATGTTGGTTTGTTCGACACTTTTTTTTTACATGATTCCAGATGTTATAGTTTAGATGTCTTCAGTATTGTTCTACAATGATAAAAGGTAAATGGACTGTACTTGTATAGCGCTTTTCTAGTCTTCAGACCACTCAATGCGCTTTTTACACTACAAATCACATTCACCCATTCACACACATTCATACACTGAATGGGTACAAGGGCTACCATACAAGGACCCAACCTGCCCATCAGAGGAAACTAACCATTCATACACAGTCACACACTGATGTCACAGCCATCAGGAGCAATTTGGGGTTAAGTGTCTTGCCCAAGGACACATCGACACGCGGACCTGGAAGAGCCGGGAATCGAACCGCCAATCTTCCGATTAGAGGACGACCCGCTCTACCTCCTGAGCCCCAATGTGGAAAAAAGTAAAATGGTACTGAAAAAATAAAAACTGCAATACATAATGTTTTAAACTGAAAATATAGAAAAACAACCACATCATACATATATATATAATCTATGTATATATATAATAAGTGCAAAAAGGTGCAGGAGAGGTTGAATCTTTAGGGTTGATGGCATTGTTTAGGTTTAGACATTAACGGATGCTGCACATGTAAAAAACACTACAGTGATGGCACATGACTAGCAGCCAGCTGACATGACAGCAGCTGAGCTCCTACACGGCGTTAACACGGGAATGACAGATATCACGGCGTTTGTTTCCACGCTCCGGGCCAGTTAAAGAGTATTTTTCTGCAGCGCTGCAGGGTCAACTACAACATATCATTATCTTTGTTAAGAATTACCGTTGCGGAGGATATGAGGAAGAAAGAGCCTGACAACCTTCATATTAAAAACGTGATGGGAGTGACATTCAACGATGAGTGACGATAACTTTTTTTTTTTTTTTTTTAGGTCAACACACACACACACACACACACACACACACACTCAGTCATTAATTAGACAACACCCTGCCATCGGCTCAAGACGTCTGTTTGAAAAACAAAAGAAAGGATGGAAGAAAGGAAGGAAGACTATCTGTCTCCTGATGAGGCCTACGTACCTACGAGCTGACAGGCCCGCTTTGATGCCGCCATCCCTCTCTCTCTCTCTCTCTTACTCTCGCTCTCTTGTTCCACTTTTGCCGATACGTCTGTAGAGAGAGAGAGGGAGAGGAAGAGAGAGGAAGGCCTTTGTCAACATGAAATGGAGGCGTTAAGTGAGCAGAGTCATGCCACATATTGTGATTGAAAATATCATAAAGAAAAGACCGCCCCCCCCCACCCCACCCCCCTCCTCACATGTCAGAAACCAGGACTTTTTTTTTTTTTTTTTTTTTTACTGTTACAGGGGAATAAAATATCTGCTGTATGACATGCTGCCTCACTAAACCTGAGGGTGAGATAAGCTACAGTTTTGTGTGTGTGTGTGTGTGTGTGTGGTTAAGAGGTATAGTGTGTCTGTCTACATGTTGTGAGTGTAAAACTTTGGTTTATGAGAAATGTGTGTCATTTAGCTGCATTAATGCACTTCTACAGCTACATATTAATGTAGCCCACTTCTCCCTAGTCTAATCAGGGAAGGGCCCCGAGTTCTTTAAATCAACTAACTTCATGGACAATAAATAATACTTAGATGTTATCCTGTGTCTCTTTTGTTTATATACACTATTTTATTTGTCTTCGGTCCTTTAATTTACTGTAAATAAACTGTATTATATACTTATTAGACTCTGTTTTACTTAACCCTTGTATTAAATCTATACAGTGTAATCTACCTAATGAGTTAAACTACTGCAGTGAAATAGGTGTATCACTCCTTTAAAGCAAACTATCACTAATACTCACTGTTAAATATCGCTAGTGAAAGAAATAACCAAACAACACACTGGAATTACTTTTAGAAATAATGAACTTCTCTTATTTACTTTTGCGAATTTCCCAGATAAACAATGAAATAATTTTAGTCTCTTTCAATTACTGAGTTACAGCAATAACACTCTTCAAATGTAAAACAATACACTCAAAGTTAAAGTTAGATGAGCTCTGGTTTAAATTTATACCAAAATTTGTGGGCCCACATTCACCAAGCACACACACACCACACACAAGCCAGCAGGTCTTAAAATAAAATAAAATAAAAAACCCTGTTGCAGGCCTGAGTCAACACTTGGGAACAGAGAGGACCAAAACTATTAGACCACTTCACTAAAAAGAGCAACAAATAAAATGCGGTACCTTGGTCATGACGTCTGACTCCAACCAGAAGTTTAAATCCCTTCACGGTCTCCAAGAAGAAACAGGATGCAGTTTATGTCAGCCCTTGATCTCCGGGAAGGAACAGGATACACACTGAAGTCCAAGGATGGCGGTCCGGCCCGTGTAGTGAAAAGTCTCTCTGAGCTACGGCAGCGGTAGCTCATATCCACTTTAGCATAAGCTAGGTTAGCTACACAGTAGCTATAAGTCCATTCACTGTGCTAATGAATGCTAACAAACAAACGCTGGGCTAATGAGCTAATAAACAAACAAACAACTGTGCAACAAACTTGGAGTAGAAGTATCTTCAGCTGCTCCCAGAAAATATGTAGCAGGAGTATCCTGCCGAGACTGTCGGGTAGATAATCGTTTTCCTGCTGATTATTAGCAGCCGATATGTTTCCAGCTGGCTGTGCTAGCTACCTGGCTGTGTTTCCTCCCGGTAGTGCTGCTGCTAACGCTCCGCTAGCCTCTCAGCTAACTTTAGCCCCGGCACTCTGTGTGGATCCAACTGGAGCATCGAGCCCCAGTTTGTTACTCAGGTTAAAGTGGGAAGAAGCACCGGGTCTGACAGGTAGCTTGTAAGAAGTGTAGCCCTCGGAGGAAGCACAGGGACCATCAGGGAGAATCCGTCCTTGGTGGAGCTGCTGTGTTCGGTTGCACGGATAGGACACACTTTGGCTGACAGGATGTACCACTCTGTTTTGGTTTTGGGGAGGAAAACTTCTTCTTCTTGGTTTATAACAACGGTTGGCAACCAGCGTTTTAGGCGCGTTAGCGCCACCTTCTGCTCCGGAGTGAGGACCAGCGATTAAATCCTACAAATGAATACTGTCTGTCTAATGGACTCAAACTCTACGGCTCCAGTTCATTAAAGTTTTCATGCTGAGCTCCTGAACTCCTATCTTCCTGAATTCTTCCTTCATATTGTCTTTCTTGATCATACTTAGTACAATCTATGTTTGCATTCATAATAATCTCCTCAGCCAGCTGGAAAAAAAATATGTGCATTTATCAGTATCAACATCGACAATCCACCACAATGAGTTGAAAATATTGGCATATCGATATTTTATCAATAATCTCTCTCTCTCTGCGCTATATATAGTGTGTGTAAAGTACTCTTACAGCTCACTTTGTACATAGCCTACAGAAAATAGGCTGGAAAAAAGATTTTCCCATCAAATCCTCTGTGCAGTGAAAGCACCAGTTTGTGCAGTGGCAATGTTGGTCGATCTTTGTTCCAGAGTGAAATATCTGAACAACTATGATGCATTCACAGGAAAATATTGTACAAACATTCATGATCACGAGAGAATGAATCTTAATGACTTTGGTGATCCCCGACATTTCCTCCAGTGCCATCACTGTACTACAGTAAAAAATAAAAATGTGATAATTTTGGCTTCCTTTTATGGATTCAAAGCTTAGGTTAGTATATTTCATTTGGTCCCAGACAAAGACAGAGACCACTCATAAGCCAGTGGTTACAGTTAGTTACAGTTACAGATAGATTCAGTGCTCTTTAAAGGAGCTCTCAGAGTGTCTGAGCAGTGATGACAATGCCGCTGAGAGAACTAATCCCACTTAATAAACATACAGTGCATGAACATTAAATCAGTCGAATGAGCAAAAGCTAAAGTTTAGCACATAAGGAGCTGCGGCAGCGAAATGCACTGGTACCTACAGATGAGAGCATTAGTAGGACATGTCATCGGCGGTTATTATGGCACACCTGCTTGAATATGACTGGATGTAACCAGCTGATGGATCAGCCAGAGCCAGTGAATGTGAAGCATGAATGAAGCAGCTGATACCAATCAGCTAATGTCAGTGTAAACGCTGTACATCATTTATGATTAACTGTAGCAATGCGACTAAGGATTATTTTCATTATTGATTGGTTTGTTGATTTTTTTTTTTTTTTTTACAGTCCAATGATTTTAATAAATTGATTCATTTTTAGTCATTTACTAATAATGTCAGCACTAGTTCAGTTGAAGGTGTTGGTCAAGGGTTAAAACTGCACCCTGGTTCCAAGCAGAGTGACAAAAAGCATTTGTTGTCATGTAAATAAGCACAAATTTCCCCTGAGATCAGGCTTGTGTGTGTGTGCGTGTGTGTGTGTGTTCCATCTCCTGTTGCCATGCTAACTAATGGCCTTGGTGTCATCAGGGCAGTTAGTGTGTGTGTGTGTGTGTGTTGCGGTCGCTGCAGACTGATCTCCCCGCTGCCTGGCCGCAGCCCAGCGCACCCTTGTCAGTTTAGTGATTGTAAAGTGGCCACAGGAGGTGGTGGACTCCAGCCAGTGCCACGCCAGCCAGTAGCATTAACCGGCTACTCAGAGCCAATTAAAACACTCGCCTTGACCCCCAGGGGCCAGGACAGCGGTGCTAGCATTCAACCCTCCCACCTCCTCCCCCTCTCTCTCTCCCTCCCTCCCTCCTTCCCTCTCTCTCCCTCTCTCTCTCTCTCTCTCTTTGGGGCCTTCATTAAAGACGAGATGCAGAGGATTGATCTCCAAGGACACCTCGGACACGCAAATGTACAGCACACACACACACACACACACACAAAATGAACAATGTGTGCAAAGCAGGCTCGGATCGCGCACACATGATTCCATTATGAGCAACAATGCAAGTGCGCAGTCGAACATGTACACAGTGCCCCCCGCACATGGACACACACACAGGATGTAATTAAGCCGAGCAATAATAATAGCTGCACATTCTGCGGCCAGCAAGATTGCATCAGCAGGAGGGGTGTTGAAAGGGAAAAGCAGGGTTGCATCATAACAGTAGTGATGATGATGATGATGATGGGAGGGAAGGAGGGAGGGAGGCGGGTGGACCAGCTTACCTGCAAGCACCAACATGAAGATGCACTGTAAGCATTCTTTACCATGACGCAACCGCAACCAATCAGCTGGAAAAGTGAAGCAGTGGTGCTGATGAGAATGAAGTGTGTGTGTAACCTGGTAGAATCGTACACACATATGCCTTCTTTCAGGCTGTAAAGGGACATTCCTTCACTTTACTCATTAACAGGAGTAGTAGTCAGTCTGTGAGAGCATGCCTATACTCCCTCTGTGTAGGAGTTTTGTGTCTGATATGTTGATTGGTTTATACGTATTATAATAATGCCGCAGCTGTTTTTGTATAAATTTTTTTTTCCCCTTTCTTCAAAAGAGCATAAACACACTTCTATGTTTTTTGTTTTTATAAAGTTGTTCCTAAAATGCTTATCTTTGGCGTGGCATCTTCTGTATGTCGAAAAATGCAGTGACAGTTTACCAGAAAACAATAGTAAAAAAATTTTTTGTAAGCACCCATAATTCAATTTTAAAAGTCAAAAGTGAGAGAGAAAGGCTTTACAGAGAATTGGCAACAAATTTCATCAGCTTAGAACTGAATCATCTAATTTGTGATCGAGTTTTTGCACCAATTCTGAGATTCAGTTTGTCCATCATATATATATAAATGTTCTTTTTCTGAGCAATCTTTGTTTCGTGATCAATAAGTGAGTCATTAACACAACAACACAATTACAACTTCTGCGATATGTTCAGCAAATAGAGAACGTTGTACTGTATAACCCACAAAGACGCTCGTTACTAACACTGGCACTGATTCCCACTTGATGTGACTTTTCACTGAAGTTCTTTCAACACCTGCTGAGTTACTGGCATCTGCACGCTCAGTGCTGTGTTCATTTATTAAAATGAATCGTAGAGTAACATATGGAGCGTTAAAGTCAAAGATTAGCAACAGGTACCGGCGACGTCAGCCCTCCAGCTGCTTCACATACAGTAATACGCTCAAAGCTGCCTGATAGGATGTTGGAATTAAAGTGATGTAACAAACTATTGTTAATACCCGCCCACACAGATATTGCCCCAATAAAACAGTGCCATTCATTAGTCAATGAAGAAAAATATATAAGATTATATGAAAATGAAAAAAGGATATTCATTCTTCTAATAGATTTTAAGGCGGCTTCTTTCTGCACTTACTATACTTACTTACAACTTATGATATATTTTTAAAAATAAAGATATACTAAATGTTATTCCACTACCAGAATCAAACCTTCCAAACTAGAACTGCTGCTGTGTTAAAATGACACAACAGAGCTTTTCTTACTACTACTTTAGTGCTTTATCGGCCTCAAGATGTAGAAAAATAGGTGCAAAAAAGGAGCAAAACAGCTTCTCAGACAAACAAGACTGAGGAAAATATGAGTTCATTTTTTCCATTATCTGATGTTGACACAAATTAAGATCATTTACAGGGAGGATGGATCAAAAAGGACTGGTAATGGTCGGTAGGGATTGTCTGAATGTGTTGAACGAGGAGTTTGAGATCCACAACTTGCATCACAGACTGTCAGAAGTCAATCAGAAGTGAGTGCAACTGCTTAGAGAGAGCAGTAACGTCAGCCACGTTCATCATCAGTGTGTAAGCAGATTTACAAATTAGGATTTTAAATCCAAAAAAAAATCATTGATACTTTGCATTTCAAAGGTCTGTTGGGATTTCTAAAGTTCCCCCGGTGTGTCCCCAGCGTGGAAGACAGACAGACAGATCATTACAGACAGCCACAACACTTTGTGTCCCTTGTTTCCCGTCGGCAAACATGCCTCCATAAAGAGAGGCCTGCAGCCATGCCTGGAGGAAGCACGCGCTCATCAGCACTCTTGACTATCTGACCAGGACACGGGGACCCAGCGCCATAATGTGCTTTTAATTGGGGAGTGGGAAGCACGGTGGCCAGGTTTCACAACACATGTTCCAGGGTTACTGCTTAATGTGTAATAAATGGGATTTATGGCAGGTTGCTCAGAATATGTCCCCCCGGTAGTTGCAGAGCGAGTGATATAGGGTGACGCACAGATGTGGGGATGTCTTGTTTAGCGGTGTGAGATTACAAGTAGGGGCCACGCAACATTTATTGCCTTTTGTTCTGGTCTTTTTCTTTGGCATTTAGAGTCGGCAGAGAGCGAGAATAGATAGAAAAGAGAGAGAGAGAAAGATGCCCTGGGACAAACTGACCTTTTTAGTTGTACACACAATCAGTTTTCCTGTGTAATGATGTATTGTTGCCAACATTTTGGGTGCATTTTTTGTCTGATTTAACCATCTGGACTTGAGTAGAGGGAGATCACCATGACCTTAGAAATAGTCAGACCATGTCTCTGTTTAAAGATGGTCTCTGATGTCAGAGGTGAACGTCCTCTGTGATCTGTTTCTGGCTGTCCAGTGACTCCTGGTCAATGATTTTGAGCGCCTTCCTCCTCCCCTGATGAGTTGGAAATCTCTATCAGATGTCACAGTCTCCTCCCATAGATGAGAACCTGTTATCACAGAATATCTGCAGGTCTTGTAAAGTCTTAAAAGCTTTGAATCCTCACAAGGTATTAAAAAAGTCTCGAATCTAATTTACAGTTTTTTAAATCTTTTATCCTGCCTGCTGTAGACAGAAACATTAGTTCTAAACGCGGGTTGTATGTTTGCCAGCTGTCAGACGACGTTCTACGTCTATAAACTACAGTGAGGCTGGTGCTGCAGGAAGCTGCTTAATCATCTTCTGTGACGTTTCAGTCAGAACCATCAGACCTGCAGCGAACACTGTGACTACTGTTACCTACAGTAGGAAGCTCATCCGTGTCGGTTTCGGCAAAAAATGAACTTACTTAAATTATTTATTTTATTTTTCATCGGTTAATCCATCCATCCATTTTCAGCTGCTCATCTGGGCCTAAGTCACATTCATTTAATTAATACATATTGTTTTACACTGCTGGGAAATACTTAAAAAATATGATAAAATAATCATTTTAGGTCATATCATCTCCACTGGTTTTCCATCATACTTTCATACATGCAGAATATATGCAGTCAAAATGTAAGAACATATTTTATCCACATTAGCTGCATAGTTACATGGATGAGAATGTTTGTCCACCACTTTGGTCCAGACTGAATGAATGTCAGAAACTAGTGGATGGATTACCATGAAATTTATAGACATTCATGATCCCCAGAGTTCCACCATCAGATCAGATTCACCGATGAATACGTTGGTTTATAGTTGTTATTTAGAATGAGCATTACAGCCTCGCAGAGCTACTAGCCTTGTTTAAGCTGAAATGTAAAGGAGAAGAAACAAGGGGTCATAAATTTGACGTATGGACAACTCAGACATGCACAGAGTCTAGTCAGCGCTCGCTTTGTTCTTGGACAGAAACCTACTTCAAAGTTCATTCTTATATTGCGGCTTCCAAAGTAAAACTACGTAGCGCTTTCCAAAGACTAAATGTTCAAAACCAACAGCAAAGCTATTAAAAACAAGTAAGAAATAAACTGCAAGAACTCAAGTGTCACAAAAGTTCAGAGAAAACCAATTAATTAAGCGTAATTACACATTAGCAGGTCTATAAAAGTCAGCAAGTTTGATCCAATGTTCATAAGCTCCATATCACAATAACTTATTGTACTTATTTTGTAATTACCTTTACAATGATACTTAATTTTACAAGTCAAAGCTTCATGTGTCTGTTGCAATTTATGTGTTTGGAGAATCATCTAGAATCCATCATCTCATTCTAGATGAGTGATCTAATCTGCTACTTAGGGTGTAATTATCTAATACAAGAGGCAGATGTTTTCACTTATATAGTGGAAAAAAAAAAAGTGTATCTTTCAGACAGACTGATGCGCTCAGATGGAATTAATTTGCAGCGTTCAGAGCGCCGTTTCCCTTTATACAGGTAATGAGAGAGTGTGTGTCGTGAAATTACCTTTAAGCAACTTATTTGCACTCTTTGCAACACTCCCCAGCTGAGGGAAAGTGTTTCATGTGAGGTGCGACTGTTAGCGCCTTGCTTACTTTATTTATTTATTTATTTATTTTCCCTCTCTGCTCCCGCTATGTGAGGAGAGACTAGTGCATAAAATGAAAAAGAGAGGAGGAGAGGGAATGTTAATATTTAAAAAGGTCGAGTGTTTCCAGGAGCATTACGTGTCTCAGAGCGATGGTCCTCGGGGACAGCGGAGACATCACCCTGCTGCTTTTTTTTTTTTTTTTTTGACTGTATGGAAATGAACAAAAGACTGATGGGTAAAAAGCACAAAGAGAAACACTAGGTTATTTTCATCTGCTCATGCAACAGTTTCACGGGTGAGAGTGTTTGTTCCCTCATTAACTTTTAATGGCAGGTTATGAATTTCATATCACTGCTCTTAGTGCCTTTGTATCAGAGTGTTTATCTGACTGACTGACTATGTCTCACAGGGTTAACCGAAGGAGTGTCTTCACCACAAAGAAGCGTTTTGACGTGCCAACATTCGTCTCTGCAACTAGTAACCTCCAAACACACACACACACACACACACGCACACACACTAAGGGTGTAAAAGTGTTTATATACCTTGTCTAACAAAAGAATTATTAAATAAAGTGCTTTCAATGGCATCTCACGGTCTTTTCTTCAGCTGAATGGAGCTGGCTCAGATGTCATCACATGACCCAGCTGTATGGGAACACCACAACCCAACCTGAACAAAGCATCAATTGAAAGGAGGTCAAAGGTCGTCGACCAGGAGTCAGTTCGCACAACCGGAGAAAGATCAAGGAGGACATGCACATCTGACACCAGAGACCATCTTCGCACAGAGGTGGGGGGGGGCGGGGGGGTTACCATCTCCCCATACTTGATCAAAGTGAAATCCTCGAGGACCGTGAGATGCAGCCGAAAGCTCTGGAAAAAGGTTATGAGAGTGGATTTTGATTTTTTTTTTTTTTATTTTGAAACTATTTCCAAGATCTAGATTGAATTTTAACGCTCAAGTTTAGAGGTCATATTCACTAACTGCCTGTAAACTTCTAAAAAAAAATAAGGGCCGTGTTAGTTTTAACTTTAGATCCCTTATAAGTTTGTAATCTGAGAGTAATTCCCAGAACATTTTTTGAAAAAACAGCTGCAGGCATTGAGATCTGTTTAAAAAACATCTTTTGCTGGTAAGCATGTTAGTGAGCATCCAAGCAGCTCACCAACAAACTGAAACCATCCAAGACCACATATGAAGCTGATTTCATGTCATGTCCAGGCTAAGAATAACCTCATCAAAGGATCTAAAACACATCATAATATCAAAATGATGGTGTTTGATCCGACATACATCTACTCGACAAGTTAATATTTATCTTACATACAAACACATGCACACAATACACACCTCAAAGCGGAACACTGATGTCATTTGAAATGCATATGATCTGAATTATCAAGTGCCAAGCCATCCAATAGGACTTCAGTAACGACCAGCCTCTGTGGCTCGCCACTGGCTGCTGCTACCAAAGTGTGTGTACATGAAAACATTTTGTTAGTGTGTGTCCTGTTGACGTCCTAACTACGGACGTGTTTATGCATGTGTGTGTGTGTGTCGATGTGCGTTGCATGTATGTGACTCCGTGTCCCTTCTCCCACAGGAGGCCCTTCACAGCGCTCTTAATGAAGTCCCATGGAAAGCATGGAGGAAAAGGAGGAGAGTGTTGTTTTCTGCGTGTGTGTGTGTGTGTGTGTGAGTGTGTGTGTTTCCCTTGTTTTTCTCCCCAGTTGCCTTTTGAGCCATGGCCTTAATTGGGGGCCCGAGCGTCCAATTAACGGCGAGCCAGCGTGGCCGTTTGGTACGGCGAACATGTGGTGGCCAACTATAATGTTTTCGTCCCCCATCTAGCCCTTATTCCCCCTCCCCCCCCCCAACCTCCCTGACCTCCCCAGCCTCCCACCCGGGGGACCTCCTTTTAGCTTGCGAGGCCCCGTCGGAGATCGCACGGGTTAACAAGTTTCTGCCTGGCGCCTCGTCCACTCCACTTCACACTTCACACCTTGAGAGAGGTGAGCTTCTTCTCCAACCTGTGTCCTTTGTCAACCGTCCTGCATCTAGGTCACAAACAAGGGGAAGGCGGGTGGGTGAGTGGAGGCGGAGGCTAACAGAAAGGGGGGAGGGGGGGTGATGGTGGAGGGAGAGGACAGGCGGGGAGAGAGAAGGGGATGCTGGGGAGTCCCTCGATCCCTACTTCATTAAAACCAAATAAAAACGGGAGGTCATTTATCTCTTTCCCTGCAAAGCCATAAACACAAATAGGTTCACCGTGGTCCTCCCTTCCTCCCTCCCTCAGCCTCCGAGTATATATCACTGCAGATAAAGGCAGCCTGTGATGATAGGTTGTATTAAATTGGAATCTAAGTGAAATTTTAGATTGCTGATATGACTGGAGGGGTGCAGGAACTAGTGTGTTGGTATGTTTTGTGTGTGTGTGTATGAGAGAGAGGGAGATTAACCTGCACCTCCCTTTCTTATTTCCTCGTCTACATTAAATCACTGTTCCCAGTCTAAATGATGAGCACTGCTGCTTTTCATTCTGCATTCAGGTGTGTCGGGGTGTATTGAGGTGTAAGCTATTAAGGTGTGGACTGGGTTATAATGTTGTAGATCAAGCTACAGTACTTGATATCGGGGTGTATATGTGCTCAGTCAGGCCAGTATTTGGTCAGTCAGATTGCACACTGGTTTAAATGTATAAATGGAATCATAAATTTCAACTTCTTAGGAACCCTAAGCCTAACCCTAACCCTAACCCTAACCCTAACCCTTCTTCTAACCCTAACCCATTAACAACATCATTTTTACATTTTGTTGAGAAATCTGGACCTGCTGAACCAATGTCTCCAATATGGCGGCCAGAGCAAGTCAATCAATGTGCAATAAAGTAAAACTTTTGACCTCCAAGAAGGAAAACATGCGTGGGCCTCCCTCACACACCTCCGCCCCCTTCTTTGTCCCCCTTGGACCCAGGTGAGGCACCTTTCATGACTGGTGGTGCTAATACCTGAAACCACCGGCTGGAGGCAGCAGCATGAACAGGCCCAGCATCCCTGTCTGGGAGCAGCTGGGCAGGCCCGGGATGGCTGGCGCTGGTGGTGGACCTGATGCCGGGCCTCTCCCTGGGGCAGCGACATTGGCAGTTCTGCTGATAGTTGCTGCTCTGACACTTTCCACGTTGTCTCCAACCATCAACCATCAACCACCACCACTGAGGTGTATGAGCCCCAGTCCTCAAATAACATATAGGTGCTCCATCATGGTGATTGTTATAAATTGGATTATGATTAACAAGATTTAAGACCCTTATTATTGAATGATTGGGTTTGTGTGACCTGCAGCCCCATTCTTTACCACCCCCAACCCCCATCCCCTCTCCCCAGCTCTATCTCCAGACAGAGTGGGCACCAGGATGGAAGTGACAATGAAAAATCATCACTAAACTACATATATTAACTCCTGGCTGAGAGAGAAGAGGAGAGAGAGGAAGTAAAGAGAAGGATAAAATCACAGGAAAGAAACAAAGATTCGTTTTTTTTTTTATGGCATTTGTGCTTCCAAAGCCCACAAACTCCACTGCAACCATCAGCCACCGGGGAATACTGCCTTTGATATCCAGGAAAGCTGTTCCATTGCGGCACTGCGTTGGCACTGTGTTGGCGTTGAGTCCAATGGAAGTGTCCAAGCCCAAAAAAAAAAATCACTGAGATGGGACTCTAGCACTGTTGGAACCATCTTAAAATAGTGCATCAGAGTGAAGTTTTAAAGCACTTTAAAAGCAGATAGCAGTGTCTGGCTGTAGTTTCTGCTCAGCTCTTCTTCACATCTGCGCACATGGTGAAAACATATCAAAGCTGTACTACCGCGTAGTGATGGATCTGGTCCAGATGCTATTCCCCTCTGTTGCTCTTTCAAAATTAAAGCTTAAAACATGGATGTTACGCTGACAGCATGTTAATGCCTTTGCTGGAGTTTGATAAGTTAGGGGGAAGTTACAGTAAATTCTCAAATAGCTAATTTACCTCAACCACAGAGCGAACCAGGCAGTTATTTGAGGCAGGGTTATAGATGAGGCCGTTGTTTCAAAATGTTCACTGTTGTCTTGATAAATTCAGTTTAATGTACTTTTCCACAGAGTGTCAGTACAGCAACAAAGTCATGTCCATACCAGTCTGCAGCTCATTTGCTCTTCTCTAAAAAAGAAAAAAGAAATATTCACTACTATTTCCAAGTGCCCCCACTTTGCTGTTTTTTTATCGTTGTGAAACAGATTTTTCAAATTAAAAGTCTACCAGGAAAGGTATTGTGAGAACCAGACAAGAACGGCAATATTCAACAATTCTGCAAAACCTTGGATTACATTCACTAACTTATTTTTAAAAGCTTTTTTAAAAATCCAATAGCGGCATTTAAAAAAATAAAAAGTTCACTTTCTGTGATAGACTACAGTGTGTTAAGGATCTAACTGACAGTATTATAACAGATAAGCTATAGTTAAAGCATGGTTAGGGTTAGGCAACTACAATAGTTGATTATCCTTATTTTTTTTTTAAATGCAACTGTTTATTGCAACTCTGTAATAGGAAGAGAACTCCAGGCTCCTGAATGAAGGTGTGACATGCCCATCCACCACCCTGACCTGCACACCCTCACTTCTTCCTGCATTGGCACTACACTTTGGCAATGGACAGAGTTTGTGTAGTAAAATCCTCCATTATGAACGCAGTTTCTAGGGATACCAGGCCAGAAATAAAGGGATTATCCAAATGAATTAGTGTAAATTATCCCTTTGAGCCACAGAAGGCTTTTAATATGAAACATCTGTGCAGGAAATGTTGAGTTTCGCAGAAAGTAGCTTAATATCGATTGAAAAAAAACCGGCAAAGTAGATGAGACTGAAAATAATTAGTGGATGAAAACAGAGTTTCTCATAAAAAGAGATAAAAATGAAAAAGCTAAAATAAATTGTTTGCATCAGCCTTTACTTACATACCGGCTTTCTATTTGATCATTTACATTAGTGGGGATAAGAGATCAAAACATGACAAACATGACATGACCTGCGTTTCTAACCTGTGACAATGTGAACACAATACTTGCCTGTGACCAAACACAAGCACTCAAAGTAAATTTGGACAGATAGTTTGAGTCTCATTAGCGAGGATGGCTCGCTTTCATCAGTTGCGGCCCCATGCTGTGATTTTGGCTGATGAGACGGCTGCATTTTTACATGAGCCATTATTCCAATCCATCTTCCTCCTTATCTGCTGTCGGGAGCAGCCGAGGAGTGCAGGTTAGCTGGAGAGAGGCCTGCTGCTTCCTGTCCTCCGAGAGCCAGAGACAGAGAGTAAGAGGTGAACGGGAGCGCTTGTTAAACGGACTGATGAGTGATAATCCAGCGATGAACACGCGCTTGTAGCTCATTTTACTGTACATCTTTCCCATATATCATAGTGGAAACACTTCGTAAAAATTCTCACCTGCCTGCCGCACACACACACACACACGGCTCATGATACATGAGTCCCAACAGATTGACAACAAGGGTCTTCAGGTGTTGTAAAACAATTACACACACCATATTTTTTCCTTGTAAAATGTCAGTTGTAATTTGTATATTAAACACAGTCCACAGCCCTCATCATTTCATAAGGCAAAGGTGCCTTTCTATAATTACGACTATAAAAAAAAACGCACAGATGATCAGATGGGATGTGGTGAGATTAGATCTGACAGACTGAGGCCTTATTTAGTTTCATCTGTAAGAGTTTAGACCAGAATGTATTTTTTAACAGTGTGTAAATCCAAGTTCAGTGGATCATAAAAACAGAACTGAAAGCGAAAGAGATTTGTTTTGTTTTCCTCCATGAATTCTTTCAGGACAGAAGATTAATTAACAACAGCTTTGATAATTGATTGACTGTATGAAAATGATGACATCAGACTGGGGGGAAAGCTACTGTATGTAATTATTCTTATGGCAGAAAAAAAAAAAAGATTAATTAGTTACACTGACCAATTGATTGATGGCAAATATCTACTGAGATTAAGAGCATTTTTTTAACTAGATCCTTTGACAAGCTTAATAAAAAAAAAAGCATCTCTTCTAATAGGTTTTACTGTGACATCAAGACAAACATCCAACGCTTTCTGTCCACCTTGCCCGTCCCTGTGACTTTCACTCTGTCCTGTGCTATTTCAATACATCACCATGCCCCCACCCTGCGCTCTCGGACACTGAAACACGGAATTGTAAAACATGGAGATCTATTTGAATGGCCTTCTCTCTAACCCTTCCCAGCTGCTTATGACCTATGCTACACTATGCAGCCTGACGATTGAATCTAATGCCTAATCCAGACTCCACTCACCGCCACCTTTGCCCCGCACCCTCCGACACCTTTGCATGCCGCTCACCGTGTATATAAGTGGGTTAGCGCTCGGCTAAGGCTACCTGCCTCTCACTTCCGTCGGGCTGCGGGGGGGGTCATCCGGGGCCAGAGGTCTTAGGGAATGTCCTTTTTTTGAATGACATCCATATTCTCTTCAGCGTGGGAGAGGAAGGAGAAGGGGAGGGGATTCAGAGATCAGGAGGGGTTAAAGGAGGGAGAGAAACAGCACTCCTTTGGATTTGAACTTCAACTTGACCTCTGACCTCCCTCTCCCTGGCTCGGATATCAAAACACAGAACCATCTGCCTCTTACTGCAGGGCTAGCGGGGAGCGTGGGGTTAATATCATACACTTAGGGAGCAGAATACAGACCGCAATTATCTTCTATTCTCAGACAGAATCCTATTATTTGATCCTGGAGTCGCGACAGATGGAAGGGGGCCAGTCACATCCTCTGTCTCCGGCTCTTCTCTCTCTGTCGCCATTCCTGTGCAAAGCCAATCTGGAGGGCAGGACAAGCGAGGATGAGGACATAATGGTGAGAGAGGGCGAGAAAGGGGCAAGGAGAGGGTGAGAGAGGGCAAGGGGGTGAGGCAAGGTCTCAGGGTTGTGGAGGAGGGAAACCTGAGCCTGGAGGGGTTGGCTTCCACCTCCCTCCTTCATCCATCCATCCATCCATCCATCAATCACAGTGAGAGGAGGGAGCGTTTGAAGGCGATAGATAAAGTGCAGTGTGTAGAGAACAGCTGGTGGAGTCAGTCTCTTTACCTGATTATGAGCTTTTCAGAAATACAACTCCTGAAATAATCTTTAAGGAATAGATATTTGAGAACTAGATAAGAAGGTTCATATCATGTCTGTGCATTAAGGGAGAACTACATTTTATTACAACTTAGGTTTTATTTTCATAGCTCTGGACAGGTTGTAAACAAGCTTATAGGTTAATAATAGCTCATAGTCAAACTTATGTGGGAAAATACAAAGGTGAACAGGAAATTATGAACCAAAATCAGCACTGATGGCCAGAGCAAGGAAACAAAACCCAAGATCTGTAGTTGTCCTGTATGTACAGAGGCTGACTTAGGTTAAGGGCTGTCAATCAACTGCACAATTTATTGATTAATTGCTTTTTTTCTTCTTAAGATCAAAGCTTGTACTAATGGATATTAAAATGTAAAATCACAAATTGATGTAGAATCAACACAAAAGAAGTATATTGAAATTTAAATACTATTAATGTTGAGCACAGATTCTCTCCTGTGAACTAGAGATTTCCAATAAAACCAAGGCCATAAAATCAAGGCCATTAAAATTAGATATCAGCTCTGAAGGCAATAATTTCTTATAGAGCTGCAAGATATTGGAAAGAAGTGACATTGCAATATCTTTTTTTCTGCAATATGAAAAAATACAGGAAATTTCACCAGATACATACAGTGTGTTATTTATGTGCAGATATAAAATTACCAATCATAATGTTCATCATTTGGGTAGTTGAACAGTCTATCCTCTTCTAACAAAACAAACCCCTTCCTACCTCCACCACAGTTACTACTTCAGCCCCCAGTCGACCTTCCAGAAATCAGCCAGAACTGCAACACACAAACTGTGCAGATTACTTTTGTTTTCTCCAAAGACCCATCGGACAACTTTTGAAAGTGAAACTTTCCACCTAAATCTCCGTCATTGTCCTTATCCATCTTTAGCGGGTACGGTTTGGCGGCGCCGGTTGGCACGTTGTCACGCGTCACACTGTCAGCTGCCACAGGAGGTAAACAAAATGAAGCTGTCTTCATTTTTTTTAACACATTAAATACTTCAAATTAACTACAAATTAAACAAACTACAAATTAAGATCATTTTGACAGCACTAATCAGAATAAGTTTAGCACTATGCTAAATTTATTCTGACTAGCATGAAGATTAGCAGGGGGAAACAGCTAGCCTGGCTCTGTCCAAAAATAAAATATTAATATGTTGTTTGTTTTACCCATACTCAAAAAGAAATGAGAGTACATTTGTGTCCATGGGTTAAACAATTTATAAAAAAAAAATTAAAAACAACAAGTCTAAGTAAGTTTGCTTTAGAGCTGCTGTATTTTTGAACTTTTGAACTGGAGTCAGGCTAGCTGATTCCCCTGCCTCCAGCCTTCATGCTAAGCTAACCATGTCCTGTCTCCAGCTCTATATTTAATGCACAGACATGAGATGCTATCAATCTTTAATCTTATCGCCGCATAATTACAATGCTAATTTGATTTATCAATTTATAATAACTTGACAATGAATGAATTGATCCTAATGACACACTGCGTGGCACTCTCCAGCCACCATACTTTTCCAAATATATTGTATGTCTTCTGAAATAACCTTAAAATACTATAAATTTGAAGCCACAGGACATTTTTTAATGTCGTACAAAAATTCCCACATGAACGCCCAGATGTTTTTTTTTTTTTTTTCCTTTTCAAATAAATAAATCATGAATACCAGGCCTGCGTCTCAAACACAGATCATGATATGCATACATTTGCAGGAGAAAATATTGAGGTTAAAAGATTCATTAAGTGTATTCCCCAAATCCAGAGCTCCCATATACATATGCGCACATATCCACACACACACACACACACACACACAGACACAGACACAGACACAGTGAGGGCTTTGAGCAGGCGTGTTTTCCAGGCAGACATCTGAAAGTGGATCCTCTGAGCTGAATTTCCATGTAGTATCAGGCCCAGGAGAGCTGGTTTACAGGGCAAAGAACCAGCCTCGCTCATTTAATTACCGCCTATCAGTGGCATCAGAGTGTGTAGCTACCAGTTTAAATGGAAAGTGGGATGAAGCGGGCGCTGGCATCGAGGGCAGAGAGCGAGCATGTTGAGCTGCTGTGATAGTTTCATGCATAGATTTGAAACTTTCCTCTCTGGTAGCCGTTGTTTATCTCAGAGTCCTTCATGCAAATGCGAAATATGCAGGGATTTAGGAAATAAGGCAAACCACTCGTAAGATTCACTGTGATGTCCTCTTATGATAACACATCTTAATGCTTTATTATGCACTCAGAAGTATAATATCGGTTAGCCTGAGAGCAGAATGATTCAAAACATAATTTGAATCAGTTACGAGATCAGTTTCTCAAATAAAAGAAAAAACAATCATAATATAATGTTCAATGTATTTCCCAGAGAGAGAAAACCTCTCCACTCAATGTCTGTGTCACCTGGCTTTCCAGTCACCTCATTCAACATGTAAATAAAGAATATCATTCTCCCAGTTGTGGGCGTAATTTCTTTAAAGACTAGAAATGTTTTACAATGAGGGCCTCTGAGGGAAGTCTCAGATCACAGATCAGAATCAGCAGGGCAGGAACTTGTAGGTACTAAATGTTTTTTTTCTCAAGGACACTTCAGCAGGACAGATGCCTCTTGACACCACTAGGACACTCTGCTGCTGCATATAGCACGCAGGTTATTAGCAGTTATCTCACTGCTAGTGGCAGAGCCTAAACAAGGTGTGGAAGTCCATCTCTCGAACACTTTGGTACAGATTATGACATCTCAACACATTTCCATGGAATCTGGTATCCATATTCAAAGACCAAAGACTATGATAAATCTAAAATAAAAAACTCAACTAATCAAAATTTTAGTAAGACTGAAAAATAAGCAAATCTCCAAGCAAGTTTATCACCAGACATCTGCCAATCTATATTTTTCCCATCTATTAGCATATGTCTTGTACTTGTCATTGGTTTGTGCGATTAATATTTGTGATGTGCAGGTTTAAATCATTCAACTTATTCTACATGTTTGTGTTAAAAATAAATAGTTTTGTCAGTTTCTAGTGGCTTTTATCGGGAGCTTAGTCTCAAAGCCTTTTTAAATTTTAAATGTGTTAGGTTGCATTGGATAGTAAGTGAGAAAACCAGACCTGTGACTAAAAGGTTGTCAGTTTCAGTAGTCTGACCAGCAGGGAAAATGTGTTTGCTTAGAAACACTTTAAACGTCCCCTTTACTGACAAGTAGCAACTATCCCGAAAACTAGACAAAGGAATAACAACTACTGAGTTAGAGTAATAGGATAGCTTCATAAAAGAAACCCATCTTCATAAGAAAGGCTTGATCTCAGGACAAAAGGAAAGTCATGCAGGATCTTTGCTCCGGCTGACCGCAACTCTAATGTAGCTGAACCCAGAGAGTTTCACCACAACATTGTTCTGTGGCCCTAGTGTGGGACATTGCCCGGAGCTCCCTACCGGCCCTCAGTGTTCGCTGAATGAGCACGGCTTCCCTGCGGACCGCTGACAAGCTCCTCCGCCCCCATCTGAAGCCATCCTCCTCCCAGCTACCGCGCCTCAGCCCTGATCAGAGAGAGCGCTGCCTGGGGCCAGTCTACCAGCCGGACCCTGTCGCCACTTCCAGACATTCAAGGGAACAAAACGGACTCCCCCAGGACTGACTGCCCAACCCCCTACAACACACACATAAAGTCTGTGTGTCTGAAGTGTTTGGAGGAAGTGGTGTGATAGAAGGCAGCTATATGAAGGGCTTGGAAACAGCTTGCAAGAAGAACAGAGGGAACTTAAAGACATATTAAACGGTGGTCTAACTCTTCTAATTGTGGCCGCTCTGACAATGAGTCATGATTGTTTTGCACCTGCCACCTCTGTTGTAGAGATTCAGGAAATGTGAGTCTGGAAAACCACTATATTAGGGCAAGTAGAGGGAGCTTCCTGACACTACCTAGATTTCACAGAAATCACTTGTCTCTAACTTTGACCAAATACAAACATAGAAATCCCTGGATTAGCTACTACAGTTAACTGCATACTGTAGGGATCTACTACTGTGGCAACTTTTCTTGACTTTCCTTATGAGATTTCTCCTCTTGCTTGCTACAACACAACAACCCACTCTCTGCAAAGATAAGATGGTTAGGTAGATAGTTTGGTTTGAGTGGTTGCAATAATTTCTGTAAAATTGGAGTTTATTTGGGAAACTTTAGAAGGCTTGCCATTCGTAGATTCTTAGAGATGCATTGTTGTGTTGAGTGCAAAGTTGAACTCATAGTCCAGACCCATTTTTTAAAAACTATCAAACGACTAAAATCTTGTTTAAATGTATTTTTGATTCATGTAAGGATTCATATAGTTGTATGACATCCCTTTAAACCTGAAGGAGGGCAGTCAACAAGCTTCCCTGATTATCCTCTAATAGATGGTCCATGGCCTGAGGTGCAAATTGCTTAGGCTAATAAATATGTCCACATAGGTTTATTTCCTCTTAATGGCACTCCCAGCATGGCATCCATTAGTTGCTGTGACCCAATTTAAGAGCCATCGCTCACACAGCCAAATCAGAGCAGAGGAATGTCTCTGCTGCCAAGTAAGATTTTCTGATTCCAGCAAAATACATTGACATGGACTGCATGGACTGTGGAGGGCAGTCCAGGCTTTGGTTTGGGTGTTGTGGAGTTTTGTTGGCGTGTGAGATTGTAATGGATTGAGACTAAAGTTTGTGGTAGCCACTTCAATGGTAGTGAGACTCAGGGTGTGAGGGTTTCCCCACATAGAATGGGACTCATCCAATGTCAACATAATTAAGTGTGGTGTTATTATCACATTCTGAAGGTTGTTGACACTGGACCATGATGCTAATATGCTCACATATTGGTATTACTATACTTCTGAGGACATTTATGGACCGTGGGGATTGTCTAACCCCAAATCCTAACCCTCTAAATACTCCTGATTCCTCCCACCTAGAGCCTACATTCAAATTCTAAATTGATCTTACAGAACTACAGTAATGTCACAGGTCACCTCGTACAATGTCTGACAAAAACACCAAAACCAATCATCTCCAAAGCTGATGCTAAAGTCACACAAGAAAAAGAGACAGTGAAATCCAAATCCTTGGGAAAGATGTGGATAAAGCTAACTGGGGGTTTCAGCTCTTGACCTGCTTGTCAAGCTTTTCAAAGGAAAATGATCTCTTTTTCTTTTTCTTCTTTTGTCTACCACAATAAATAAATGCTCAGTGAGCACTTTATTAGGAACACCTGTGCAGCCATATCAATAAAATACTACTACTACTAACAATAGATTTTATGTAGACTACCAACTACAGCAATGTTTTCTGTGCTTCTGCGTACAGATACCTAGCCTCTGATGACCATTCAGGACCATCGCTAACAGCCTCCATGTTGGTGGTCTCCACTGTCTCCAAGATGTCCCTGATGTTGTCACTGCTATTTGGGACTGCTGCGTGGAGGAGTTTATAGCTGTGCACACCACAGAGGAGTGGAGAGAAGTTTGAGTGGTGGAACTTTCTTCCAAGCTGGGGAGCACTGGATGGCAAACATGTCACTCTCAAAGCCCCTGCTAACTCAGGATCATAGTTCTCTTAACTACAAGGGAACAGTCTCCTGGCAGTTGTGGATGCCCAATATTGTTTCCAGGCGATTGATGTTGGGGGCTATGGAAGAACAAGCGTTGGTGGGATTCTGGCCAACTCAATTTTTTTTTTGTCAAGCGCTTCAATCTGGCACCCTCCAACTGCCTGCTGACCTGCCGCTACAAGGAGCTGACCACAGAGGACCTCAGCCACACATCTTTGTTGATGATGCCTTTCCACTGCGGAAAAACCTCTTGAGGCCATTCATCCTCCCGCATAATTCTATGAATAGCCCAATTACCTGCTGTCCTCGTCTGGTTGTGGAGATGGCTTTTGGGATCCTTTCCTCCAAGTGGAGGATGTACAGGCATGGCATTGAGGTCCATCCAGATGTTGCAGAGAAGTGTGTGAAGGTTACCTGTGCTCTCCATAACTTCCTGTGGAGGTCAACCCAGGCAACTGTAGTGAGGGTGAACATCCCAGTCGGTGAGGTGGAGCCACTTCCAGGTCTGGGAAGACTTTCCGCCATCAACTCAGCAAGAGAGGCCATCAGGGTTAGGAAGGCATCCTTCTTCTCTGCAGAGGCAACTGTCAAATGTTAGTCAACTGTACACCCAAAACGGCTCCTTTATTAGACACCCACACATTACTATTGCGTGAACTTTCTGCAATATTACTATACTGTATATCAGCACCCAAGTGAATATACCTGTGTTTGTGCATGCTAGCTCATCAATTCGTATTAATATCACAAAAAAACACTGTGTCTGCTTTTATTTTTACCCATGATATATTATTATTGTGAGGTAATACAGATTTAATTTGGCATATCTACACAACATTACAGCACAACAACATAATAAACACTACAATAAAAAACAGACATCACTGTGATATCTTGATTATATCAACATTCAACAACAATATGCAATTATTAAATAACAAATGGGCAAAACATGAAAAACACTAAGAACACTTTAAATTATTTCGATAATGTTCTATATTGTAAAACCGACAAAAGGTAAAGATGTCGGGGCTACAGAATCACTCATAAACCAACAGAAAGACATGAGAAGCAAACGTTCTTTACTTTTAAGACAAGAAATATTCAAAAGTAGTTTTAAACTGACAGCGTAATAAATGGAAATTGCAAATTTAAATGATTTTATGATTAGAGGAAAAAGAAATACATAGATAGCATTTTAAATGTTAATTTAGATCAGGATAATGCTGTGTCTATTCTATTTCTAGAACTGATTCTTTGTATAACATTATACGTCATGCACTATATCCAGTGCGGATGTTGTGGCTGGAAGTATGAAGCCACTTAGCGACTAAATGATCATATAAACCTGATACTGAGCTCAACTTTTGATATGAACAAAATATCCATGACATGACATAAAGAAAACCACATAAACTTGTTTCCTATGAGTGTCAACTGTGTTTTTGTAAATAAGAACATGATGTGAGTCATATTTTTGTCCTCATGAAAATAAAGTGCATTTCTTTTCTTTTTCTATATTGTAACAAACAGCATTGTATTCATGGTCTTCAACCGTATTTAAAGTAGAAAAATAAAAAAAAATATCACTGTAAATAAAAATCCATCACCCTGAACAGCTGATGGATGGATGAATGATGAATAGTGGCAGTGGGCAGGGATGGACTCAGAGGAGGACCAAGTGTGTGTGTGTGTGTGAGTGAGAGAGAGAGAGAGAGAGAGAGAGAGAGAGAGAATTAAGAAAAAAAACACAACTTAACTGATTAATAATGGAAAGCCTGGTTCATTCTGTGCAAAGACTGTCTCCCTGATAACCTATTCAACTGGTCTAATGGTTCCAAATTGAGCGGCGCAGCGCCGGATTCACAAATGACTTCATGAATCTGAAATTTAACAAATTCCTTCCGCTGGGGCGACAATCTTTGCAGGGAAGGACACAGGTTTTTGAGGAAAAGCTCTTCCTCTGAGGGAGGGGGCGGAGGGGGGGAGGTGGAGCAGGTGGAGCAGGTGGAGCAGGCCACTCCAATGCTTCTCTATCTCTCTCCACCTCTCTCACCCCGTGGCCCTCAAGTCCTCCTTGTCACTCCACTACTGCAACGGCTGCATTCCATCAATGCAATAGTTTGTAAAGTAAATATCTGTTCAAATCAGGCACCAGACACAAAGACAGTACTTGTCATAACATACTGTCCAAGCAATCCAACTTTTGTCACGTACGTACCTGCCTGTTGTTGCTTTCTCAGTTGTCTCGTTGCCTTCTGCTGACTGCTCAGGCTTTTCTGTAAGTGGTGACGATGTAACAAAGATATATCAGTTTCTTGTTAAGCAGATATATATAATTGTCTAATAGAACTATACAAAAAATCTTTTCTGTATGAGTTTCCCATGCTGTGTGTGTGTGTGTGTGTGTGTGTGTGTGTGTGTGTGTGTGTGTGTGTGTGTCTTCTCTTATCAACCAACTTCCCATGTCAATCCCTGACAGTCCTGCTGCTGCATCTGAAGCCTGCTCCTCTACTGGTCCTGCATCTGCATTCTGTGCGTTGGACTCTGCGGTCCTGTCTTCCTCAACCCCCCCGACTACCCCACAAACCCCCCTGCCCCATGTTACTGCTGGTCTCTCTCGGGGTAACAAAGGGGTCATGGAGAGACAGGACCGCAGAGCACTTCCACCTCTCAGCCGGCCCTGCCGCTGACCCACTCCTTTTTATCTGTCTCCTTTCTCCTCTGGGCGTCCCTGAGGCTCCTCCACTTCCTGCGGCATATCTCCTCTGACAAAAAAAACACACACGTAAACATGAACTGTTGAATGAAAGTTGCCAGTGCGCCAGACAAGTACACTGGGTAAAGCCAGCTGTGCTCGCTTCATATAGTAAATTCTCAGAACTTACCAGGTAGTCCAACTTCCTCACTGACTTTTCGCCAAAGCCCTCTCCGCTGCTTCACATTTGGTGTGAACATACCATCATTTGAAACCAAACTCGTCCCCTAATCAATGAAGACTAGACCACGTTCTCCTCACATCCTTTTGTGGACACTTGGCACATCACTTGTCTGAGCGTAAAACTGGCAGAGGATAAAAAGTGAAGACCGGGAGTAGCTTACATATTACAGCGTGCGCATGTGGCGAGCGGCGAGCACCGATGAACATGTCTCCTCGATGACCGGCGAGTCCAGTCAACACCACTGCCAGCGACAAGTCAAATTAAAGCTCCCATTTGGCCTGTGGTCAGCCCGCTCTCTGGCATCTCTCTTCTCATAGAAGAGTCTGTCACCCCGAGGATCTGAAGGAAGACCTGCTGTGCTCCCTCCATCATGTCACTTACGGATACGCTCAGACACACACACACACACACACACACACACACAGAAATTAACAGACGAATCAGCAACAGTGAGACTGACAAAAAAGATGAAGAAAAAAAAAAGAAAAAGTTCGCTCTTTCCCCCTAAGAGAGAAAGTTGCCATTTCTCTGCTGCCTCCCCATCCTCTTAAAAAAAAAAAAAAAAAAAAAGAAAGAAAGAAAAAAAAAAAAGAAAACATGAAATTAAATGTGTGTGTACATTTTATCATGTCTGCTATCGCCTTTTGAAAATTGCAGGTAGCGGAGTGTTTAACATTCTCTTGTCAAGCGTCCTCCTGCTGGGACAATAAATGCCTGTCCAGTTTTGCTCACAGCGGCGGCTGCAGATTACAAACAGCAGGAGCACGCCGGAGTCTGAACACAATACCGATAAGGACGCCTGTCTTAGTGCCGCCGCTTTGGCTGGCTTCTCCTCACGCCAGGAACCCGCTGCTTTCTAATATTTACACACAACTAGAATGGCAAATGTACCGTAACTTCACCCACACACCTCCCAACCACCACCACCCCCCCACACCTGGAATCGGTGTGCATATTTTTTGTGTGTTTTTGTCTTTGGGAGAAGAGGGGGCCTGTTTTTTTTTTGACAAAAAAAAAAAAAAAAAAAGGTGGGGGGGTGGGGGTGGGGAGGGCTAAATTACAGCACAAACAGAGTGAAATTTCCATTCTATCTTTTCACCCAGGAGTTTCAGGAGGAGGTAGGCGTGGATGATTGCAACTGTTGGAGAGTTTTTATTGTACTTTTTTTTTTTTGGGAGGGGGGGGGGTGGATGGATGGATGGTGGGTAAAATACAGAGAGTTTCTGGTTGACTTTTTTTTTTTTTTTTTTTTCCATGTGAGGGAGGAGTGTGAAATGCAGATTTACTGTCTAAGCTGTGACAATTGAAGAGCCAGGGAATATAGAGTGAAGACACAGGAGGCCACTGACACAGCATATTATTCACAACCGCAAGACAAAGAAGTCCATGTGATTTAGATTAAAATATAATGAAATGAAAAATGACTTCTTCTTTTTTTCTTTTTTTTTTTTTTTAGCCACTTCTGGCATGATTTAGTGAATAGTTCACACCTACCATCAAGGGTACATAAGAAATCAAAACCACAATCACATGTGTTGCTTCGTTCCTCCCCATCAGCTGAAATCATGAAACTTTCTAGCTGTATGGATTGATTGTTTGGCCACGCGGGGACAGCGAGACGCACTGCAAACACAACTGTCACCACTTTATGAAGTTGTTGTCGCTAATGTATTTGACTGCAGCGACACTAGCATTGACTTTGTGTCATGTTTCTGTCCAAGCTGCTGAATGTAGGGTCCATATTCACTACACCGACTCCTGAGGAAGATGCTGGATATTGTTGCAGTGATGCTGATAGGTTTTTAAGACCCACAGGTGGTCATTGGAGTGGGTTACTAACTTTTTTTCACCATCCTCCCAGAAATGAATGTTTTCCTACTGTGTGATGAGTTGAAGAAGCTTAAATCGAAAAATAACCTCAGCTAGTAGATCGATAGAGCTCTCAAAAAACAACAATAAAGGTCGGAGACAAAAAGAAAAGAAAAAAAAATCTTGTGTCTGATGCTGCAACATGTTTGAACACATTTATTCAAAAAATGTCGATGCCACTGCCGTGATAAATCCTGTTAGCATTAGCATGCCTCGCTGCAGTGATAACATCAACAGTCCACCGACAAATGAAGAGGAGGGAGGGAGGGAGGGAGGGAGTGTGGACAGATGAGCAGGCTGATTCCAGCAGCGGAGAGAGCAGGAGCCAGAAGAGGAGGCTGCTGCTGAGGACCAGTAAAAGGTGCATGACAACCTCCAGCAGCTGATACTGCTGCTTTGGTGATTTTGACTTTCAGTGTGAGTTACATGCCTTTTTTTTTTTTTTTTTTTTAAATCCTACAGTCACTTGTCTGTCACTGAGTGAAATGCTGATTATAGCAGTGTAGTGGCAGATCAGGACAGTCATAGAAATCATTTTTGTAGCATTCATGTTTGTAATCGTCATATTTCTGATAATGGCATCAGATCAGAAAACGCTGCTATGGCTATCGCATACATCCTCAGCAGGAGTTACAGCTCGTCACTGGAAACGCCTCCGTCCACATTAAAAGGCCAGAATGGGTAATGCTCCTCCTACTGGGCATGTGCGGAGGACAGACGAGCAAGTCAGCCACAGAAAACCAGCGAAGAAGAAACAGTGCACTATTTCTGTTTGCACCGCGGCTTCCTGACATTTACTTTATTTGGAGCAGATTCCAACAGCTTCAACAGAGAAAGGTGGTTAACAAGCCAAAGTAGACAAAGAACAACACTCTCATGAAGCCGCGTTATGTTTCTTCTTCTTCCTCTTCCAATGAAATGCCGCACTACTGCCACCATCTGTCTTATTACCAACACGACAGCTCTGTTTTCCTCGCACACACTACAATGCCAAACCAACGTTCGCCGGAGGCCGTTTGGGAAAACCTCCATTCCTGAGGTTGAAAAACATTGTTTTAGTCTGGACGGAGGTCAAATAGAAGAGAAGAAGACGCATTTATGAATTTAGCCGGCTCACAGCGGACATCGTCTTTGGTCTCTCATTCAAATCCACAGCTTTAAAACATCACTCATCGTTGATTGCGAGCACCAAACGGATGAAAAACACTCCCTCAATCTCTCTTTTCTTTTTAAGTCTCAACTTTTGGATCCTGCGTGAAACCCACCCCTCGCTCTGCCTTCCATTTGAGTCAGAACACTTTTGGATCCCCCTCCTATGCCACCCCCATCAAAATACTGACAATTGTCACAAACACACAGGAAACCCACTGGCCGGGGGAAACTGTTATCGAGTTATTGGCGCACGCGGGGCCCGGGGAGGGTTGGCATCCATATCACGAGAGAGGTGGTTAGGGCCACTGCTGCGAGGGTTTTTCACGCTCCGCCGGCTCGCCGATCAGAGGCCGACCGTAGCGAACACACGGGCGACAACTGCCTGCCAGGCCGGCCAGTGGATAACACGTCCACGCTAAATGAAAACGGCCGGCCGGGGTGAAATTGTGCACCTCTCTCTCTGCAAGCAGAAAAAGATGGTAGTGTTGTGTTTAAGTGCTGTCCCCTTCCCCACCCTTCCGTCTCTCCCCACCACCTACATCCATTTGCTATCATTATGTACTACTGCCCCCTACTGCGGGACTACGGCTGTGGTGGCCCCAAGGTCAGTGGGAGTGTGGGGCGGGGGAGCCGGGCAGGGGGTCTCTTTACTTCTGAAGAGGCTGGAACAATCGATGGCAAGCCACCAGCCGCCACAGGGGCCCCCCCGAGGGCCCTCACAACACTAACATTAGTGGAGATGTCTTCCTCCGTGGGGAGGGAGAGGAGGATGGGGGGGGGGCAGCCTGTTGGGAGTTAATGAGGGAGGGTGGGGGGTTCCCATCGGGGTCGGTCCATGAGCTGGAGGACAAGGGTGGATGGAGGGGAAACGGACAGCTTGTCAGCGGCTTTTCATGTGTGAAATTTTCCATTCCCGCACACTGGTTTTGATAGAAACGTAGCGCTGATGATTTGATAGAAGTTTGACAACAATTTTGAGAAATATCTGTCAAAAAAAAAAATTATGTGACATTTCAGCAGCCGGACAGAGACGGACAGGAGGACAAAGAGATGCACTTATTTGCAGATGCAGGCCACTGATTCAGACGTCTATTCACAAAACGTAATTATCATCCTGTCGCCCCCCTAAACATGTGCATTAGCGGTGGTGAGCTCCGAGGGCGGCGGTGCATTTGAGAGAGTCAAACGTGACATTCACATTTATATTGTCTGAGCGGTGAGAGCTTCTGCATGTTCAAAATATCCTTTTCACGCACTCTTTCTACTCAAATAAATGCATCACAACTGGACTCCATCTTGATTGGCTCTCCTCACTAAGGCCCCCCCCCCCTCTCTTCCTTCCTTTACAGAGTGCAGTCACATTTACAGCTGTGGAAGGCCCTCTATATTAAGGGATCAGTAAGTGCAAAAATAAGCAACTGAGTGATGTCCGGTCTCTCAACTGTGGATCACAAAACTGTAAACAAGCATCAATGTTTTGAGAAAAGCTCTCGCAGCATTCTGTGTCTTCATTTCAGTTCAAAAAATCTGATGCTACAAATCCTGCTGTTTGCTGTCTCTGTCATGTGAATAATGTCTCTGTCATCATCACACTGGCCCTCCACCCTGAATTAAAACAAAAAAGAAAAAACACAATTGAATTTCCTCTTTATTATAATGTAGCTGTCTTCAACCACAAGACAATACAATCAAACATGTAACAGTGTGTGAAAGGTCAGAGCAGAAACAGAAAACAATATTATATAAAACTTGGAAAAGTTTTTTTTTTTTTTTCTTTTTTTTAGAAGCAGGGGAACGTCAGGAGGATGGAGGAGGAGTGTTTAAGTGCTGCTTTTCTTGGGTCTTCCTCTGGACATCTTGGCGAGTCCGGGTGACGTCTGGGTGCTCATCTCCACCAATCTGGCTTTGGAGACGCCCTGTTTTCCAGTGCTGGCGACCTTTTTTGGTCTGGGGGTCTTTTTAGGACTCTTCTTTACACCGTTGACTTCTGGAGGGGAAAAAACACCTTCACTGCTGTATCAGAAAGCAAACCCTCTTTCAAAAGACACTGCCTTCCCAACCTCATTATGATTTGTGCCACTGACTTGTGTCAGCCTGTGGCCTGTAACATCATTGGTGCACCTGTGCATAACCACCTGTAAACACTTTAGTACAACATACTTGATGCGCTCTCACTCTTTAGGTTTGTTTGAAAGAGCTACCATGTTAGCAGAGCAGCAATCAGCAGTAACTAACGAGATCAGCTGACCAACACACATCAGCATTTTAACAACTTGAACTGAGGTGAAGAAAATAACTTAGTGTTTCAGCTGAAAAGGCCTCCAGCTGCTCGGCTTTCCTCAGAGCTAACAGAGCAGCAGAGAGGCTGCTCTCCACTGCCAGAGACATGGTGGTAATAACAACACAGTGGAGCACCCCTCCCCTCATTAAAATCTTATCAGTTCCCATCCCTGAGACAGACAGGTATCTGATGAGAGGAGAGGAGACCTACCGTTTTTCTTTGCAGCTCTCTTTTTCTTGATGGGACTTCCATCAGTTTCCTCGCCTCCTTCTTCTTCTTCATCTGCTGCTTTCTTTCTCTTGGTCGTCTTCTGGGAGGAGAAGCGAACGAAGGAGAGGAGGACTGTTAACCAGATGCTGGCTGAACATCAACATTTGTAGAAGTTGTTTTTTTAAGATGTTGCTCAGCTGTGGGTCATGTACAGTCATCAGAGACTGGCATGGACTTTTGTTTTAAATATCTTATCATCAAACAGGAGCCTGGATGTAAAGTACAACACAGTGTTTAAGTTTAAGTTGAACTAAAATCAAGAAGCAGAGAGAGTTTGTTGGAGCTCTGCATCGGATGCTGAGAAGAATAAAGAGACAAACACCGAGGCGAGGTCTTGACTTGGCGATAAGGCAACCCGACTTTTCAGAGCCTCCAGCTTTCTACATGTGAAGTCTGAGCAAATGCGATTATCGCTCTGCCATCTCACCAGCCGCCGAGACCTCGCAGACATTAATCCATTAAAACGTCTGATTATGTATTCCGCTGTTTTGACCACAGAGCGGCAAATAGAAACAACTCCGGCTTTCCTTTCTTCCACTCATGATGTGTTTAAACACTGGGGGTCAACAAAGATGAAGGTTTTTTTTGTTTTTTTTTTAAATCATTCCTAATACAGCAAAGAGTTTTCCATAAACTATCAATTTATGATCTCCTTCATGTCTACAGACATCACAGTGAGGGTGTGGAAAGAAAAGGTAACCCCCCCCCAAAGAGTCGAGCACTTAGTGAAGGCAATCAACTCCTCAGTCCGTCCTCCTCTATAATGAAGCTCCACTCTCAGCCTGAACTATCACTGATCCCCCTTACCCCCCACCCCCTCCCTCCCCCTTCCCCACCCTTTCCATCTTTGCTTCCATTTTGACAATTGCTACCTCATGATCACCATGTGGCAGCCCGCTGAGGTGAACAGATTGGCGGGATAATTACATACAATAACCAGCGCCGGGGCCCGGTAACCCTTCGGCTGGCAACGCCGTGTCCCCGGTGGCATCTTCCATATGCACAGAGAGTCAAGAGAGCAAGAGCCAGAGAGTGAGAGACACACAGACTGCAGGAGAGGAGAGAGAAGAGAGAGAGAGGAAGATGGAAAGCAGGACGGAAATATATGACTGATCATATTGATAAAAATAAATAAAATGAATATTAAGACTATAAAGCTGGAAGAATACATACGCTGCAGCTGTGTGCAGGTTAAGTCAGCTTCAGCCTCAGTCTTTAAGCAGGATGTATGTGAGCACATATAGAGAAGACCATTTCAATCAGAGTTTTGATGGAGTCACAGAGTTAACATTTACCTGCTGCTGAAAAACCTGCCAGCCACAGTCGACATGTAAGCAGGTGAGATGGATGTAGATAATGATTTAGTTACAACTGAGAAGCTGCTTTTGTCCATCTCTGTCTGAAATCAAGTACTTTTTTTTTTTTTTTTTTTTTTTAAATCAAATGTTAGTACAAATTTTGAGTGGTAGATCTGCTTCCAGTATCACTGTAAACAGCATATGTGCTGTTGTATAAACAGGTGCCTATTTACACATCCATCTAACACAGAGCAACATTAGCATTCATCTGGAGCCGTGTTTGTGTCCACCTGTTCAACCTGTGCTCAATGGAAGACTCTTTTCTAAGCTCAGTTTTGGTCTCCACCAGCTTCTGAGACTCTTCAGCAGCTAAAGGTCTGTTGTGTGTGGAGAGTTTTTAGAGCTTTTTCACTGAAAGCAGCTGGCTGCTGCTGTTGGGAGGAAACAAAGTTGATGAGAGCGTTGAGACTGATCAGAAACAGTTAAGTTGCAGGTTTAAAAGCCAAAACACTGAGCTAAAAGATGCTAAAATACTCCGTAAAGCTCCAGAGTGACACATAGTCAACTTTGAGTAATCACTGACAAGTAAATCCTGCTTACTAAGGCAGGTAAGACAGAGAAACATGTCATAGAAGGCTTAAATAAGACCTCAAACAACTGGATTCAAGACATTTCATTTTGGAAGAGGTGGAGCATCTGACATCATGATGTTCCTCCAACAACCTTGTCAACAAAGCCCAAAAGCTGCAGAGTCCACCCCCCCTCCCCCTAATATCAACAGAGCCAAAGTGGAGCGCTTAACAACTGCTTCCTGGTTAAAAAGGCTCAGTAATGCCTCTACTTCATGAGGAGACTGAGGAGGACCCGCCTGTTACTCAAGATCCTCATGATCTTTCACCGCAGCACCACTGAGAGCCTCCTCACAACCTGGCATCTGCACAACAGCTGACTGGAAAGACCTGCAGCGGGTGGCCAAGACTGCCCGGCACATCACTGGCACCCAGCTCCTGATCATATAGGACATGTGTAACAAACACTGCCCACCCCAACCATGGACCCCGCCCCTCTGGTAGGTGCTACAGGAGCCTCTGAGCCCAAACCACAAGGCTCAAACACAGCATCTCCCCCCCCCCCAGGCTATCTCACTCCCCATCACTCACACCCTGCCCCCACCTCCCTGTAATCACACTTTCTATCACTCTTTTTGCACTACAGCCTATTTCTACCTCTGAGACTGTTTACATTGCTCCTCCTCATCGCTCCACCTTAAATATATACCAGCTCATTTTATTACAGTTTGTAAAAATCATGTTTATTTCTTATGTTAAATCTGTTATATTGTTACTAACTTTTTGCTAATTCTATTTTAGATCTGATGTATTTTATGCCATCTTTCTATTGAGTGTAGGAGAGAGGAAAGGAAGGATAGATGAAGTCATTTTTTTTTTAAAGTGATGCTTAATGAAATAAAGTTGAAGGAAAAACTGCTTACTACAGCAGTATTATGAAGCATTTGTGGTAGATGAAGCATGACAATTTTGCTTCCTTGGCAATAAATAAAGTTAAAAGAAGGTGTATCATCACAATAAGAAAAAATAATATCTAATATCGTTTGACCTTGTTGCTGAGGATGATGGGAAAGTGAAGATGGAGAGTGAAAAGAAAGGTAGAGGAGGACAGCTGTGAGTAATAATTTGTGTCTAATATGTTTATTTAACATCCTTTATATTAAATATTGTCCTCCTCACTAATTCAATGAATATACAAATACTGTTTATTTTAAAACTTGAGGCTTCACGCTTGTGCAAGTTGCATGCTGGACTGTGATTGGCTCCAAACTAGTTATGATGTCACAAATCCTGCTCATAGTTCCATGTGTTAAAGTGAGATGTAAGGTGAGCTTCCAGCAGATGAATGTGTAAATGATTCCACGCTGGTTGGATGGCTGGGCGTGCGCTGACCTTGGCAGGTGATACGGCTCCGTTGACGGCGGTGAACTCCAGCTTGCTGTCGTCTTTAGCCTGGATGGTCTTCAGTCCGGCCTGCAGGATGGAGCGGAACCTGTCGTACGGCGGCTTGTCTTGGTAACCCAGAGCTTTCACCTCCTCCATGAACCTCTGCATCTCGTCTACGATGGGAGAGAAAACGCCGAAACGTCACCGGTTCATCAGAAGCTGAGAAGCCTGCAAATAGCTCCTCACCTCTATGCCACAATCAGTTGTAGCAGAAAACGGATCAAGGAGATTATCAAAAGTCTTCTGCTTTGTGTTTGCTTTTTTTGTCTTTGTACACTGATATTTAGTTTTGTGTGTGATAAGTTAGCTCTGTGAGGGCTTGTCCTTGTAAAAGTGTTTTGATATGCATTTTGTGATGAAAGACTATTTAAATAACCCTGACTGGACTTGAACATCTCTCATCCTCGTGTTACAGACTATCTTTGTTCTAAAGACTTTGTCGTCACCATAATGTTCCACTCTTGTCACAGCGTCGTGCTTAATTCTGTTTGCTGTGACTTTCTTCAGACTTGACAAACAGTCACACACACACACACACACACACAGATGGAGTTGTAAACAACAGTTTGGTTGTGCTCCACAGAGCAGAAGGAAGGAGGTGTGACGCTTCGCGTTTGTCTCTTCTGCCTGAACCGACACGCTGCCTGCAGGTCAAAATGCCAACATTAAAGTGGCAACTCAACAAACGTCAAAGTCACCATTTACAGCCTGCGCTATAAATGTTCCTCCCTCCATCCTAATGAGAGGCATGGAGATGTGGATTAACATACAGGCTGAGCCTCCACAATCAAACACAAACTCTTTCATTCATGACTCCATATTTGGACATTTTTGTGTTTTAAAATCAGAATCCAACTGATTTTACTTCCTGAAAAGTAGTCCATCTTTAAAAAGGAGTAGTTCAACTTTTTTTTCTAAATGCTTATTTGCTTCATGTTGCATGTAACTCTCCCTAAAACCTCAGATACATTTTTACATTTCTGTTTGTGTGTGAAGTGTATTTTTGAACATTCCAGAGCATATCTCACTCCCAGGAAGAGCAAAAAAAAAAAAAAGTGTATTACTCCTTTAAAGGATTATCTCTTTGTGCCACAATCAGGTGAAGTGGTCACGACGGCTTCAGTGAAAAAGTTTTGGTGTGTAAGAAAATTGGCACTGGTGCTAAATAATCATTGTCATTACAGGTTAATTAGCCACCTTGCTAATTGTGGACCCAAAGCCACTTTTCTCTTTGTCTTAATTCCTTGATTTATGCTCATTGTGCAGAAGCACTGCTTTAACCCTGTCATCTGGTGAGCTATCAGCTAGATGGAGGCGATGCAGGCTCACTCACACACACACACACACACACACACAGCTGGAAGCTAGTACAAACAGGCTTGTATGGTGTTACTGGGCCATTAAGCAGCTGGAGAAAGCAGAGGGTAAAAAGGTAATACTAGTGGGTTTGTACTGATTTCTTTATTGTTATTACTAGCGATGAAAATTCTTCACTCACCTACTTTCTGTCCTACTGTAGGCTTCTTTTATCTCATTCAAATGGTCATTTAACAACAGAAGTAAAAGTGTGTGTGTGTGTGTCCGTCTTACCTGGTCTGTCTTGAGAGGAGAAACACTTGGTCATAAACTCAGAGATGTTTTCTTGACTCCTGTAAGTGAGACGTAAGAAGTGTTTGAGTGAACTGAATTGTCAGCGTTTGACTGCCGGGACGTAGCGACATCAACCTCACACACTCAGACGCTTTGCGTGCAGTGACAGCAGGTGTGTGTGTGTGTGTGTGTGTGTCTCTCACCTGATTTTGGAGTCTCTGACGTAGAGGGGGTCCTGCAGCTTGTCCTCCCAGGGCAGGCGACCACACAGCCACTGAACCATGCAGTAGCCCAGGATCTCCAGGTCGCTCCGTCTACATGAAGCTGGAGACACACGAGCACGTCAGCAGCAGCAGCAGCAGCAAAAAAAAAAAGTCTGTTTTCTACTGATACAGTGATGAACTGGATCATTTCTATTGTTCTGTAGTTTTCTGGATTCATTTTTATTGTATGTGGGCTTAAGAGATGTCTAGATGGAGATGGAACAACATGCACATTTATCTCCGTGTTAAAGGATAAAAGCTGCAGTCATCTTACTGCCAACAAACCTCATGAATGAACTGATCCCCACTAACAAGTATTGTGTGTCTATCCACAAAGCCTGATAGATGTGTTAAAAAAACGCATCAACGAGTGGGTGACATGTTCCTTCATTAGGAAGAAGAAACAGCTTCACACGCTAATAACAGTGATCATGTTTTCAGACCACACTGAGCGTGTTGGGGGGGAAACACTGTTCTAAGCTTGTTCCAACTACACATCACAACCTCTTGACTTTGAGTCATTTGAGAAACGTGTAACGTCTGAATCAGTGTGTGATTGATACAAAGTATGAATAAACATGTGAGAAGTCATTCCTAGAAGCGTTCTCATGTAGTGTGACTGAAATAGTGATGGATTAAAAAAACACAGCTTGATAAAAGTTCAGACTTCATACATGAGACCGACATGTTCAGTGGCTGAACACTTAGATAAAAACGTAACGTAACAGAACAGACATTTGAGAACTTTCCTATCGGTGTAGTAAATAAAAACAAACAAACAAGCTCAAAGAAGCTGATTCAAAAAGGACAACAGCATCCGTCCATGACGTTTATGTCAGTGATAATATAGAATGTCATAGATCTGAACGTCTGTCACCCTGGCTTAACCAGCTGTATTATTGGAGGTCATAAAAACGTACGGTCGTCATAGCTACCTGCTCCTTTGTGGGCGTCGATGCTTGTGAACTCGATGGTGCCGTCGTGACATCTCTTGGGGTCCTCCTTGTACTCTTTCGTGACGCCGTCGGGCGCGTACCTATATGCCAGCCCATAATCTACTAAGTAAACCTACAAGTTCACAAACACAGCAAATTCAGGCATGCACACACACGCACACACACACACACACACATGCACAGACCAACGACAAGGTCATACTTTAGACTTTCTGATTCATACGACACTGCGTGACTTTTCCTGGAATCAAACGCTGTTACTGCGGTGCAGATAGGGCTGATTCCTCACTTCTGGAGTATCAAATTAGAATCCGAGCTTTGAGTTTTATTATTAGATTTGATCTTCATTATGCTTGTATACTACAGCTGCTTATTGGCTTTAATAAAGAAACATTAGAAAAAACCAAATCTACATTCCCAGTAACTCCAGGGAAAGCGTCAAAATAGCACAGCTATAAAAACAACAAACCCTACCTAATATTCAAATCCTGAGGGGCCCATTTTTAAATTGTCATTTATAAATAGCTCTTTAATAACACCACCAATGATACATTATTAATCTTCAAATTAAATATTTGCCCCTGCCCCCACCCTGTTTGCTAGAAAAAGCTCTTTGTTGCTGCCATCTAATCTCCCCCCTGTTTGGAACACACACACACACACTAACACACATCCACTAACACACACACACATGCACTCTCCCCCTCCTCTCCGGGCCTTAATTGAATCTAATGAAGCAGCACAAGTGTGTTATGATAAAAAAAAAAAAAAAAACACAATCATCTCCCTGCTTTCAAGGAACAGCGGCGAGGTCACAGTAGCACCTTTAGCTTCCCAAACACAAAGAAGAGGAAAACAGAGAAAGCTGATTAAAGCTACTGACCTGGTTGGGATCGCCGTGGCTCAACATGAGGTTGGATGCTTTAATGTCAGCATGGACGTACTCGTGGTCATGGATGTACTCCAGGATATCCAGCTGCACAAGGACAAAACGGTGTTACACCTGCATGTTAACGCCGACAAAATATATGATTTCTAACATGCAGTGAGGATCAGACTGCATCTCCATCTGGTATTAACATGTGACATCTATCACAATAAAGAATAATGCATGGAATGCCCACATCTGGAGGAGGGGTGGCTCACACTGTGTGTAAATAACATCTGTACAGTGTGACCAAATTCTTCAAAAAGGAAAGGTCACCTGACTTCCTCTTTTTCCTGCCTTTCAAAAAGCTACACATGAGCTCTTCTTCTGCTCATCTAACAGCATCACGCCCGAGGTGGTCATGTGACTGATGGGTGTAGCTGAGGTAGCATTAGTGCTAGCAACTTTCTTTGCTGGCTTCGATTACTTTATGACAGTATAACTAATATTAGCATATTTAGCAAGGCTGCAGAGAACAGCCTACAAATGCCTCTCATACTTCCTGTCTGTATCACATTTTCTCAAAATAACATTCCTGTAATTCCATCAACCTGTTGTTTACTACTTCATTGCAATTCAGTGAAACCAATTTGATCATGAAGTAACTAACCAGTCGAAGACCGAGCTGCAGGACCAGTTTTCTGGGGAACCTCTTGCCGCATTCTTCAAACTTCTTCTGCAGGTCTGTGCCGAGTCTGTCAATGACCATGAACCTATACCTGGAAAGCACAAAGAGTTGTCAGACAAGATGTTTTTACTAAACTGTTGGTGCAGAGTTAGCAGAAGACCCGTGAACAAAGATGCCCTCTTACTGACAGGATGACACTAAAATACAAATGCACCCTTTCATCTGGTGCTAAACATCTGGAATTACACAAATGTTTCTGGCACATTCTTATATATGTGCTGTTTAGGCAATGTCCAAAGGTTACTCATCGTTTTTCCCTCTCTCTACACAGAGCATACTGTATGAAACTAAACCAACTGTGATCTAATAACTAACACAAAGGAATCTTATAGAATCATACATTTAAAGCAACTAATTTTTTTAATCTGGAAAGATGCAAAAGCACAGAAAAGCACAGTGTCACTCCTGTCCATGTGTGTTGGTGCTGCCTTCCTGTGAAACATCTTTTGTTTATGTAGAAGTAGCTCTATAACTAAATAATTATTTTGGAAAGCTGTATCATTATTATCATTATTATTGTTTAGAATCTTACAAGAGATACAAATCCTGAGTTGTATATTTATGGTTAAACTTCTACTGTATTCACTTCCTGTTTGTCTGTAAACTCAATTGCTGTTAAAATGATACAAATTTTTTTAAGGAATGACTCCAAACTGGACACTGATTTTCTGCCCACTATTATTAAACCCTGGTCATGTAGTGGTGTGTATTTGTAAAGTCTTGTCTATGATGTTTATTCTATAAAACAACTGCAAATGAGCCTTTCAGGTTTTGAGTGTTGGCCCTGTGTTAAACTCTTACCTTTTCCCTCCTCTCTCATGCAGACCTGAGCCCCAGTACCTGGGAACTCCCAGATTTTTCAGCTTGCGAGACTTCATCCACTTCTCAACTGCAAGCCGAGAGGAAACACATCAGCAAAACATCTGAGGCTCTTAAAACCGTGTGTACAAATCCATGAAATGCACAGCGTCTAAATCAAAAGACAGTTAGGGTGACTGCGACTTCCTGTGAGCGCACAGCTAACTGCTAACTGGTGCTGGTGTAAGTGGGTGATGGCTGTGATGCTCAAAGTAATAAGAGTATAATTCCGTGGGGGGGAGCCGGGCACCGTGGCCGCGAGCTAATCTGCTGCTGGGACAAATATTTACCAACAACGTGAGATTCCACCATGAATAAAATATGAGCCTTTGGTTCCTTAGTAATATAACAGTTAATTGTCAGGGGAGATTGACATTTGGATTGTTATTATATAAAATGCAAAGCTGTGGCCTGGGGGCCAATGGAGCTGCCACCAAAAGCTTCCCTTCCTCTGCAGGGCCCCTTCGTGCCTCCTCTACAAGATTGTCTTTTTTAATTAAGAAAGTTGCCTTTCTTTTATTTGTTTGCCCTGGTGGTGAGAGACTATGTTGTATGATGATCACAAGGCTAACTCTGGCTTAGTGGCATACTTCTAGGTGTATATATATGTGTGTGTGTGTGTGTGTGGGTGTGTTTGCTTATGTGTGTTTCTAGGGACCGGTGAACTGGCTTACTCAGATCAGGCTTGGCAGCTCTCATGTAAAACTTGAGCTCAGAGAACAGTGGTCCATTTTCACTGGGCTCCTGTGGACAAAAACAACAAGAACAGTTTAAGTGTAGATTGGACTAAACACGTTTTAAAGTTTGGTTAAAGCTGAGTTTGTCACATCACACAAGTGTGTTTACCACCCGCATAAATATGGAAAAAAAATGCTTTTGTTGATCATCTGTGATGTGAACTTCTCTGATATCCACACAGTTAGAGATGTAAAGCTATGCAGTCTGGTCTTAATGTAACTTGACTGAAGAAATTAAACTGTACAACTGATGATATGAATTATTATTTTTGTCGCAGCCTTGTCATTTGGATGCCCACTGTGCCATACAGAAAGCTGTTGAAATAAATGAGAGACAAGTGTTTTTTTATGTTTCTTTATAATGTGACGTTGATGTGAACAGAGCCTGTGATGCACCGAGACAACTTGAAATAACTGCCACTGACAAAGACTGACAGATGTGTTGTCAGACATCTTTATCGAGGGCTGGTGTTGTAGAACATTAAAATGAAAAGATAACTTCTTTAGAAAAGTTGGATTAGCTTTCCCTTAGCATTCCCCATAGCAATACGTTAGCCTCAAGTCACACACTTCCAGCCACTATTTCCTCCTAGAACTAACCCATTCTAACCTTAAAGGGAGGAGGTGCCCAGACGAGGTTATGTTTTATATTAAGGAGAGTGTTAATGTTCCAACCAAATGGTTCTCATAGCCCAGTAAAACACAGGAGCTATCTGGCATATTTAAAAGAGAAAAATGTGACTATAGTCTTTATTACTAGGTAGGAAACTCAGTGCATAGTTCTTTCAAAGTTCTTTTCGAACAAAAGCAGTGGTGTGCTTTTGGGATGTTGGTTAACCGTTGACCTTTGAGGAGAAGAAGGTTGAGCTAAAAGTCAAGCTAACGTTAGCTTGGACTGTTGGACTAGCTCTCACAAACAAAAGCTAATCGCAACTTTTCTGAAAAGTTAACCAGTTAGTTGGCGGTTAATGGGAGACATCTCTAGTGTGGTAAGTATTTGAATATGAATCTTTTGAGACAATGTAAAGGATGACCAGGGTTACTGGTGTTGAAATCATACTGTATGGGGTTAAAATGAATCTTTGCAATATCTATGCTCCTAATGTTGACGACCCTGTTTTCTTTCATGAAGTAAATGATATTATTTTGAAGATGGCAGAAGGTTATATCATCTTGGCCGGTGATTTTAATCAAGTGCTGGATGGTTCCATTGATAAGACAAAATGTATAGCAGTTGATGAGAGATGTGGGGTTAATTAATATATGGAGTTTACTTAATCCCAGCAGACCAGAGTATTCTCTTCTTTCTCATCAACATGGCACTCAGTCTAGATTTGATTACTTTTCAATTTCAATTCAACTTACTGAGAGTGTAATAAATAGTCACACTGGGGCTTTTCATTAACAGACCATGCAATGGTAGATTTGCAATTGGAGAGTCAAGTAAAAAACGTTTTGGTGTCTTAATTCATTATTATTATAGAATGAACAAGTTAAAAATTCAATTGCAGAAGAAGATCTCTTTTCTTTCTTTCTACAGAAAAAATGTCGACAATATGAGAGACCTCATTTGTTAGAGGTAGGCTGATAGGGCTCTACTCTAAAAAGAAAAAAGAAAACAAAGGTAAAGTGGAAAATTTGAAGGATCAGATTCTCTCAATGTTTCAACAAATATGAAAATTAAAAAGTCACGAGTTGTTGTGCACAAGTTTCATAACGCTAAAGTGGAGTCTGCTATATTTCGGACGATTTACTCTGAAGAAGTGGATAAAAAGTGAGAAAATAATAGCAATATACCAGCTATTCTTAACAGACAAAATAAACTTAGTGTAGACACAAAGGGACATTAACAGATAGTCCCTGAGGTTAGATGGTTTGTCCACAGAATACTCTTAAACTATCTCCCACAGGTTGACAGTTGTTGTGCTGGTAAACTAGTCAAACACAGGCTTGTGAATAACTATTTATTGCTACCTGAAATAATCTGATTTTGCTAAAGCATTCACTAGTGTACTTAGTCCACTGAAAAACAATATGAAACATAACTGGCAATTAAGATAAATGGTCCACGGCCTTTTTAAAAAGTTAAATGCAATGAATGAATTCATTTTTAAGCATCTTACTGTCTCCTGCTTGTATGAGAATAACAAAATGAGAGGGGGCAAGAGTGAAACATAGTCTTTACCATTAAACAAGGTAATTGTTATAGAGTTATGGGGTTTAGATATGAAAAATATTGAATTATGCTACTATTTTACTCACTGTACAAAAGGCTCCCAAAACACATAAAATACACAATTGTATACTTGTAGTTCAGATGAAAACTCTGTAGCACTACACCTACCTGATAGATAAATGTTACTGGTTATGTTGCAGATTCTGATTTTGATGCATTATTATTCATTAAGCTATCCAGCTGTAGACTGTCCAGGTGCTGCACTGCCCTCGCAGTAGACTTTTTCGTTGTCAGCATCACGTTATTAACTATCATTAGAAAATTGACTTTTGTGAATCAATTCAGAGTTGTCGGAGATAAGACTAGAAATGCTTATGTGGCCTGAAGGTCCGCTGGTGTGTGCGTTATGAAATGACGATTGTGTGTTTGGGATTTTATCTACCTAGGAGGGTCTTAATCTACCTGGGCAAAAAAACAAAGATTTTAAATTCCAGAAGGTCCACAGAAATTTCAGGAATGCTTTAGATTGTATTTCAGGACAGTTCTGGGAAGATGGTGAAAAAAAGTTAAGAGCCTTAGGACCCACTCCAATGACCACCTGCGGGTCCCTGGAACTCACTATATTGAAACCCTATCAGCATCACTGAAATCGGCTAAACGTTGGAAATGATGAAGGAATCTCCATATATGCGGAATAATCCTTTTATGTAGGAAAAAAAGTCTACTTATTGGGGAAAATGGGTAAAAGAGGGAGTACATACTTTGGGAGATTTTCACAAGGATGAATTATATCTATCTTTTGATGAGATGTGTGCTCAGTATAATTTGAACTGTAAGGATGTTTGGAGCTACATGCAAATGAAAAGCTGTGTAACCAGAGTGTCTGGTGTTGAGATGCACAAAGGAACAAATGTGATTGAGGAGCTTTTTTTTTCCAGCTCTAAAATCAGGCAAACAGCTTCACTATGTTACGAAATGTTATGCAAAGTTAATAATCTTATTTGTGACAATCTGAGAATTGTAAGGCAAAACGACTTTAAATGTGAAATAGATAAGAAGACATGGTCACGTATTGTATGAAATAATGCATAGTCTTAGTAAGTTAGTAGAGTTCAATAATGTAGAATTCACAATTGTATGAATGGGAATTGTTTCAGTGCTGAGATTACTGGAAGAGCTCTGAATAATAAAGATAAATAATGTAATAAAGATTACATCCTATTAAATAATGCTGACAACTCATACAACAACATACAAGAATAATGAATTGGTATTTGTTTCTTTGTGCATCCTTGAGTTATACTGGCCATTATATGTATTTCTTACAGTCTGCACTGTGTGTAAAGTGTATACAAGCATAATAATCACTCACTGGCCATTTTATTAGGAACACCTGCGCAATCTAATGTAATCCAATACAACAGCTCTGCCATCAATTCTACTTTTATGAAGCTTATACTTTTCATTTTTTGTTGAAATTGTCAGAAAGGTGATAATTCTGCTTTATGTATGTTACTGAGGTGGTAGTGGGTGGTGGTGGTGTACTAGAATGTATTATATTGACAAAATGTTCCTAATATTTTGCCCCCCTCACGTATGTTAATGGGGTGGACAAAATATTAGGAATACGGTCGCACATTTAGTTTCCTATAACTTCTTCACAATAAAAGCCTTCTGTTAGTTATATAAAGCAGATAATCTGAAAAAAGAAACAGAAACACAGCAGTGAAAGTAAACTTCAAACCACCAGAGATTCAGTTAGAAGCCACAAGAGTAAAGAGTTGAACACACAGAGACTTTTAAAAAACAGCTTTCTCTCCGGTCTCCAGCACAGACATGAGTTCAGTCTTGCTGCACAACACATGCGTGTTTGAGAGGGAGAAGCAAAGGGAAGGGGGGGTCATCACCGCAACCGGTTGGGCGTGTATAATATTATACTTCCCTTTAATATATGATAAATAATATATATTTAATATATTAAAGGGGAGTATATTACTTATTGGGCATGTGCACCCACTTCACAGAAGAAAACAGGTCAACAATTTAAATAATGATTTGCTGTAGTTTAGAGTCTTACCACTTTGATGACATAGCGAGCATCAGCACCTACAGGTTTTGCAGAATTCTCATCAGCTGGAGAGCAAGAAAAAGAATTGTTTTACTACTTAATAGAGCACCTTTAAGATCACTGAGATGTCAGACTTCACAGGTTATATCTTGCACACTACAAAGCTGCATTTAAATATACTGAACGGTCAACTATCAATGATGTTAAGTGTCTGGGGTGTGAGTTCAAGCAGGAGGTTTTGTCTGAGAGAGAGAACCAAAACTGAAAGTATGATGAATGATACATATGTGTAGATGTCTTTGGGGTTATGTATATGACTTTCAAACTGGCACTATGAGCCACCCATCTCATCTTACCCAAATATATGAGGCCAAAGCCCCCCTGTCCGACTGGAGCCCCCAGCTTCCAGGCCTTCTTCCCAGTGTCTGTAAGGACTTCTCCGGGTGGAAACTCCTCTGCTAGCTTCCTCTTAGGCGGAGCTCTGCCTTTCCCTGCCGCCTTAGCTTTAGGAGGCATCTGAAACACAGTCATCTTTAGCAATTGATGCTAACTCACTGGATGCATGGCTAGCTCACTTTGGATGTAGCAGTAACGTTATTTCCTATTGTATACTAAGCTAAAGTATACACTGTGAACAAACAGTGATCATATGATGTCGCAGTTAACTCTTAAAAATAAAAGTAAGTGCGGTTATAGCTTCAGTGGTACAGAAGCGCCATATTTGATTATTCTATTTACTAATGTTAGATAGCTGAGATAGCTAGTGTTAACTGCATCCTCAGGTCGTCCGTTCCCTATGAGTGAAGTATCAGCAGCTTATAAAGTCAGTTAACATAGCTTTAGTTAACACTATTCACCAGTATGTTTAATAGGAAGCTGACAGACTCTTGTCGTTAAAACAATACGCGTTTGTGGGCAGAGTGAATCCACAAACACTAACGTTACGTTAAAAGATGAGCCAAGTAACTGTGAACATTACATTACAATAAATGTATGTTAGCTATCATGCTACCCGTTAGCATCGCTAAATGACGTTGTCTGATATGTGACGACGTTTAACAAGAGGAACTCCCGACTATCTGCGACACTGTCAGTACAGCCGACACTCGCACATTTTATTAGAGTGTAAAATGAACACACACCTTGACTTTGTTGTTGAACGTTGACTGTACGGACTGTTGTTGACTGTGAGGACCAAACTTCCCGCACAACCACCAGGAAGTGGCGTCACGGGACTTTGCTATTCTATTGGTCAATTACGCTGCGTAGTTTACGGCAGTTTCTGCGTAAACCTCTGGTGAGAATGTGTGTGATGTCTCCGTGGATGTGCTTTGGAGTCATAGGAGTGCCATAAAAAGAATAAATCTGTATAATAATAAGAAAATAAATGTGGAAATATAAAGAGGAATAAATAAAAGAATAAATAAGGAAATAAACATGTGGAAATATAAAGACCAATTAATAAAAAGATTAAATAAATGTGAAAATCTAATGACAAATAAAATATAAAAGAATAATTCTCAGCATTTTCATGTATTTCATATTTATTTTTCATTTATTTCTGTATATATTTATATATTTTTAAATATATATATTTATTTATTATTTGCAGTATAATTTTGCAGTATTTGCTGTATAATTATGTATGCTTATATAATGTAATTTATTTAATTTTATACCTTTATTTTTCTGTAGTATTTTTTACTAATGTTTTTGCTTTTTCCCTATTGCATTTATCTATCTATCTATCTATCTATCTATCTATCTATCTATCTATCTATGCACTAACTGGATGGATTGTTATGAAATTCTGTACAGACATTCATGGTTTCCACAGGGTGAATTGTAATGACTTTGGTGCTTTATTTTCGTTGATTGCAATTATCAAATTTGGTTTGTAACCAAATACATGCAAATCTAATGACATTCCCATCAGCCTCAGCTGTATTTTGTTTAGTGCTAATTGGCAAATGCTAACACACTAAACTAAGATAGTGAACACGGTAAACATTATCTGCAAGCACTGCTGTGCTTTAATAGAAATGTCACATTGCCACTAGTTTCATTGTAGACTCTTGGTTTTGTTAGATATTAAACATTTCTCAGCCAAGTAAAGACAAGTAAACAAAGCTTATCACTTCTACAGGAAAGACATAGTGTAAATCCTAATGTCTAGTGGCCACAGAACTGAAGTGAGGCCAGCTGAACACACTGAGCTCATGATGATACCAATGACATCATGAATGATTTACAGGAAACTACAGGAAAAAGTGAGGCCTACCTGTGGGCATCGTCACTCTTTCACCAAACTTCCATCTTCACAATAAAATTGATAACACCACACTATTGTATTACATCTCATTTGTTTGTCACTGCCTGGGTTTTCACGCTTAATGCTCTTGAACATTCAAGAGTCCACTTTGTGCAGATTTTGCATTGCTCACATCTCTTGTTGTTGACTTGTCCTTCATGCGTTTTTGATAAAAGTGATTGTAGCCCCAGGTTCTTTTCTTTGGTGTGTCAAAAGCAGATATAAAAGGAGAAAAAAAATGTAGAATTAATTAACACTCAGGATGCAGCTATAACTGTAACTGTATATTCTGTGACCTCAGAACTCCATACAATACTCTGTGATTCTGTCACATAGTGTCCCCGATGCAAACCTTAAGGGAACTATCAAACTGAAACTTTTTTTTTTTCTTGTTACCTGTATGAGACAGCACATTACATCTTTTAAAATATTTGTCATCTCTCAGATGTCTGCATACTGTTTGGCATTATAAAATATTACCCAATTTAAACCAATGTTTAGACCATTTGATGGTTTCACGCAGTAAAAAACAACAGATCTTTTTGCAGGTCTTAGTTCCTTGGGGCAAAGAATACATGGACATATAGGTCCTCTGCCAAATGGTTGAGATGTAGATTTAGGTGCATATCTACCAAATAGATGAAATGATGTCCCAAAAGTGCATTTTCAACTATTTTCTTAGATTGGTCCCCAAAAATTTGTTTTATTCCACAACCAAGGATGGATGTTGTGTTACACATCACACCTCTGATTCTGGAATGCCGACATGCTATTTAAAATCAGACATGGTGGCATTATGTCGACTTTGTTTGGTTCAGTGTAAAAAAGCAAAGTCGGCATGATGTCAGGTCTTCTTTACAGCAATGTTACAGGATCTCTGTATAAGAGGGGATTTGTCTCTTCTGGCTTTGGACAGAGCCAGGCTAGCAGCTCCTCCTTCTTTCCAGTGTTTATGTTAAGCTAAGCTAAGCTAAGCTAAGTGGGGGCTGGTTGTAATGCCTTATTTTTTTTTCCTACCCACATTCTGTGACAACATTTTTTTTTTTTTTTTTAAAGATGAATCAGTGTCACATAAAAATAACAAAAGTGCGATTACAGTGAGTTTTTCTAACAAGATACCATAACTGAAGAGAGAAGAATCCATCAGTCTGTGAAATATAACCTGATCAACTTGTGACAACACTATTCATGCATGCCACACACCGTTCCTTTTCGTCTACTTAGCACTTTCCCACTGTTGGACCTTGCACCTCTGTTTAGGACTTGTTACATGTTGATTTTTTTCAGGGACAGCAAGGCCAGGAAAAACCCTGGTTTAAAAATATACTTTGATACAGTACATGCTGATCTTGTGGCACACCTACTCCTGAATGTATGTAAATGTGCAGAGCCTTACCTATTTCGAATGTGTCATTTGATACAAACATATTGGGTTTCACTTGCCGCCCTGTGCGCAACTCATGAATAAGATATTGTTTCTTTAGTGTCTTGTCTTTCCAAGGGCCACAGAGTGGAAAGAACGGCATCCAATAGAGCCAACTCAACAACTGTTTGTACATCAACTGTTGCACACTCTCTTTCTCCCTCTTTAAATTAGCATCACTTCCATAACCGTTGCCATGGCTCCACGGACAAGATAGCCCGCGGAGGTTGTTGACATGTTGAGTTTCATGCTGGAAGTGAACCGAACCCTTTTGCTTTCAAATTCCAACTGACAGCTCCATGGTGGAGTCCTACATTGAGGGATGACCCGCTGTAGTGACAAAGAGCACGATGAGCCGAGCGATGATGGAGCAGAAAAACCCAGCAAGAACCAGAAGAAGAGAAGTAAAGGAGGGAAGCATGTGTCTTTCCCCCCTGATGAACAGATAGTGTCTGGCTTTGCCGAGCACAGCAACACTGACAGAAAGGGTAAGCTGTTGTTTAATTGTGCTCTACTTCAATATAAGTGGCGAGATTTTATACCATGATGCCATTTTGGTGACTGCACATTTAATTCTGCATATCATGCCATACATCGACTGGGTTGGAATCTATATGGCTGGACTGTGTATGGTCAACGTGTGAAATTGTTGCCAATGTCCAACTCAACAGATTTAGATGTTATTCTTACATTATTAAATGAAAAATAATTAGATCTGATGTTCTTTAAACCTTTTAGTTATAATTTGAATAACTGGTACTTTTGGCCTGAAGTCACAGCTAAAGACTGTAAAAGACTATCCAGGTCATCTTTGTGTTATCACTCTTAAAAAATATTAGATTCAAAATGTATGAAATGCAAAGCAGCTTTCGAATGAGACACAAGGATGAAAATGTTTACATGTCATCATCTTCATAATCCTCCACAGTCTCTCACATCTGGAATTTTCCAATGTCACCAGGCTGTGGTTGATAAATGTAGATGCCTGATCAGCTGATTTATTGTTTAAACAGACATTTATGTCCTTTTCATTTCTCATTGATTGCTGTCTTCTCTGTGGAACACACCACTCATGCACACCCCCCCCCCCCACACACACACACAGTACAGCACAGTTTACCGTATGGCATTTGCAAAGCCCTTTAAGCACTCGTGAATGGTCGCCGGTGGCTCGCCGGGATGCGGGGACATTAAAGTGGTAAACGAGTGTGTTCTTCTGTTTCTAGCTGACAGCTGCCTTACCTTGACAGAGGTAACAGTGGCCTACCAGCAGAGCTGCAGCAAACACCAGGTCCAACCCAGAGAACACATCCTGCACCAGCTCCAGGTACTGTACTCTGATTGAACATATCAATGCTAGTCTTTGTACGTGTCAATCAAACATGTGAAAAGTGCCCTGGGGTGACTTTTGTTGTGATTTGGTGCTATATAAATAAAAAACTGATTGATTGACTGATTGATAGTCCCTCTAACATAAATCACTACATCTATGGTGAAGACTTGGTTCAAGGTTAAGGTTAGAATTAGTCCATTTTCAGTTTTAGACATTGGGAATGGCCAGTCCTCACTTTGGGACAATGTGTGTGTGTGTTTGTGTGTGTGCATTGTGCACTGCCTCCTTCCTTCCCTCCCCAGTCTTTTGTTGCCCCGTCACTGGATATTAGCTATCGTCAGTCTCAAACTTGTTTCCAAGTGTATCTTGTTTTTGGACATGAACATCATTCAAACATGAGTGGACTTTTGGTGGACAAGGTCAAGATATGTCTTAGAACCGGTCAAACTAGATGGCAGATGGAACTACTCATAACCTATAGGCATGCACCATTTGACATGGGGTCGCTTGGAGGTATTGCTTCATGTTCACATCACTACATGCAGGGGCACTGGGCAATAATTGGTATGTTTGCCTTTGTTCTTCAAGAAATCTTTATATAACCCTATATATACATAACCTGGACCTATCCTTTAGTGATGCTTTAAAAAATCTCACCAATTAACCTGCTGACTAAAATAAACCATAGTTTTCATTTAAGTTGTGTTTGGTGATGTGAGAAAGCTCTATTCTATTTTAATTTCTCCCAGTTTGATTCTACTAAACATGATTGTTGCTCTATTAATCTGAACTAAATGAAATGTACATGGGTAATACTCACCACTGCATCTGTGCATTGTAGGCTAATGTGAAGTGTCTTACAGTCACAAACTTTTATTATGACCATTGAAAATACGTTTCATTCCAACATTGACAACAGATCCTCACGCTAGAGGTCTAAAACTCCGACAGAGATGAAAGCCGCTCCAGCAAAATGAAATATCGCTTTAAAAACAAGTGTGTGTGTGTGTCATCCTGCTCTTATATGCGGCATCAGCAACTCTGCTCTGCACAATAACCGCCCTGCAATGCTATTACAGCACTCCCGAAAAAATGGATCAATAGCTACACTATCACCTGGTGCAAGACCAAAAGAAATGAGACGCTCAAACCCTGCACACTGTCAGAGCGTATCTGACAGCACACTCGAGGTTTTTTTTTTATTAAAAATAGGTCTTTTCATGTAAACAGTACAATCTTACACACACATGTACTCTAAAGGTTTACTTTTGGAGTTCCAACATATACAGTACTGTATGAACACACACACACACACACACACACACTGGCTCTGACACAGCGAGCAAGTATGCACACACTAAAATCCCTTGGATAATTTGAATCATTTCGTTCCATCAGCCTCAATCAAGCTTATTGCTTCAAAGCGCTAACAGCATCTCCTCTCCAAACAAGAGGCTAAGAGCAGGTTAACTGCTGTGCAGGGCTGAAGTTAGTGTGAATGCAAATAACCGCACATCTGTAAACACGAGCACACACACACACACGCACACACATAATGGTGCACGACACTCTGTTGATATTGAATAAGGATAGGCGATTATTGAATTACAAATATTTACCACAGGAGTGATTTACTGTTTTCTTTCTGCAGTTCAATTCAATTTTTTTTTCCCTGTCATTCACTTTTCAACAAAATTTACATTTACTGTTTATGTGTAATATAGAAAAGTGCTTGTTTTGACAGAAAATACTATAATTATTAGTAATTATTAGCTGAGTCATTTTGGGCAAGTCATTATTTTACAGATTAAAGACCAACAAACATGTATTCTAACTGTTTGGTACAGGAAGTTTGGTTCAGTTAATGACTCTCTTCAGTTCTGTGCACCCTATGAATGGAATAATTACTGCTGAATTAGTTTAATATTAACTGGAGTCTAGTTTTTTTTGTTATTAAATAACTTTTTTTTGAACACCAGTAGAGAGATGACAGAAACAGAGATGCAGCAAATCTCTAACGGAGGACACTTCACAGTTCATGGTCTGTGTCTTCACCCTGGTTACGTTGGTATCTTAGCACATGCTTAGACACCAGGTATGAGTTTAGTGTCACATACAAAATGCTTTTGCTCCGGGGCAGTTTTTGTCTGTTAGCTAGCCAATGCTACTTGATGTATGGCTAATATGATGACGGTAAATATGAAACTAGAGCTGGAAGAGACTCAAACAGTAGATTTATTGTTATGCCTTTAATGGACAGCCCTGGCTGCAGCAGAACAGAAGAACACGCAGCCATCCAGCAAGGTTGGCTCAACTTTTTGCTGCAGCATAATGTGGCTTCATCTGGCAAGGTGCTGCGTTGCCCAATCAAACACAAGCAAGTCGATTACTTTGTAGCATTAATTTCATCTTTCTATTGTTTACCTCACCGTCAGAATGGGGAATGAAATGATTGCCAGAATTGTGACAATTTTCCAGAGATTTAAAATCCTATTTTACAGTGTTTTGGTGTCTTATAATCCTTCAGACTCTTGGATCTATTGGATCTATTACTCAAAATAGCCTTCCCTGATCGTACTTCATCTTCACTGGTACCTAAAGCAACACACACACACTGTTGTTTTATATTAATGCAGTGTTGTTTGAGGTCTGAGCACCCAGCCAGGTCACTCTTCTGACTCAAACACCGGAGATGTGAAAAGATGCCATTCACTGTGAACTGAACCTTAGAAAACACGCTCACGCTGCCCAGTGCGACTCAAAGCTCTACATCACATCCAAACCCAATTGTATTTTTGCCTCCAAGTGACTCAGATCAGATTTTTTTTTTTTTTTTTTTTCACTGAAGTGTGAACAAGCCAAATCAGATTTTTTTTTTTTTTTTCCATATCAGATCTGGGCCACTTGCATATGTTGTTCTACGTCTGATTCCTATCTGATCTCTGGCTGTGCGGCCGCTGCCAGAACGGTCAGATAGGAGTTCATCTGGCTTTTTTAACATCTCACTTCTCTGCACATATCGCCTATCATCATCATCATTCGCGTGTCGGCACCTCAGCAGCTCAGGAAAAAAATAAACATGGAGGAGAGCAGCAACAGCAGCAGCATCAATGGAGAGATGAAGACGCTTCAAATCTGTTTGGACGTTTACAGAGCAGCTTCTATTCAAGCTCAGTTGGAAGGAACTTACTGTAACTGGATGCTAATTATGTTTTTTTATTGTTGTGACATGTGGGTCAGATTTCAATTAAATCTGTGAATGCGTGGCAGTTTAGGACTTTAAGGGTGCTCGCTCTGGAGCCGGACACATGTCACTTGCAAACACGAACGTGAACCATCGGCACGGAAAGATCAGATCTGACAAAGGCATCAGAACTGGCAACATTAAGGCCTGTGATGTGAACACAGCCGAGGACTTTACGCACACGTGCCCTGACCTGCGATTCCATTGTGAAACAGAGACACGTCGTCAGCATTTCATTATAGTTTTCTGCTCTACTCAGCTATGTAAAACAATTTGAAACAAAACGGGGGGGAAAAGCTGATTGTTGCAGTCAATGCTTTTCCTACTTCTCTAATGATAGGACTTTAATTTAAACATGTGGTGGTGCGGCGGCAAACTCGGGGAAAAAAAAAAAAACACCTGTCCAATTGGAGCCGAGTATGCAAATGACACGCCTCAACACAAACAGACGCAAAATCTGCAGGCTTAGAAGAATCAGTGAGGACAAGGAACAATAGAGTAGTTTTAGGAGAAAAGAGCTATCTGACTGTTTTACAATGTAAAATGCATGACATATCTATATGGGCAGATGTATCAGGGCTCTTTATTATGCATAAGTGGTGCCGGTATTGGAAATCCCCTATCACAGTCTATACTTTTAAACACATACATCGCACTTGCCTAAACTCAAAGTGCCAGCATAAAGATAGCGGACGCTTCTCTCTCTCTCTTTCCTCTGCAACTCGCACTCTCTCCCTCCTTCTCTCCCTCTCCAATAAAATAAACTCACTTATTCTCTCTTAGCCACACTTGAAACACACAGTCTGCCATTTATAATTCATTTTATGTACATACTTACTTTACTTGGACCAGCCATGTTAAAGCCCCCACCCCGCCCGAATAAATTTCACTTGAGATCAAGGGGAATTATTTGTGGGAAATTAGAGACTTAGCAGTGCTTACATTAAGCATACAGCCACCGTATTATCTCTGAGGTGCTAATGAACCCAGTTGCATTCAAAATGAATGTAGGTGGTCCTCCTGAAAGAGTAAAATATGTATGGTTAAGCATTAGCTAAGAGGGGCAATATTTAGACCAAAAGGGCTGCATGCGAATGAATCCATAATAAGACGATGCAAAACGAAAAGACGAACGCCTAAAGAGCAAATTTATTAAATTAGGTCTTTTCAGGCGAGGGGCGATTCCCCCGAGGACAGGCATTGAAGACTATTTAAAGCTTTTTTTTTTTTTTTCATTGCACCCTTGGGCCCCTTTGCACTCCTTTGAAATGTTGTAAGTGGATAAAACAGCATTGCTGTCGGTGACATCTTCATAGGAGTGGTAAACAATAATAGGTTGGAGCCAGCGGGGTCCAAGGCCGCCACGCTTAAACTCTCTGATTTCACTGTGCAAACTGTGAAGTCGTGCGCGTCTCTCCCCGCTCCGTGTTTTTACGTCTGGCTCGCTTCTGTGATTAGAAAATGTAATTGAGATGATCAAGCTCCAACTCTACATGACTGTTTTTGGCACGAGGGGGGGAAAAAGCTCAACGGCGCTGATTTATATTCCAAATAGAGAAAGGAGTGTGAGGAGACATTATAGGAGCTGATACAGGTGCTATACTGTAAGGTTGGGTCTCTTGGTTCAGGGGGTTATGTGTTTAGCTGTATACATACATTACATTCTTAAGTCACAGTTTGATAGCCTTTGCACAGGTATTGCATCATTTCCTGCTAATATAAAACCATGTCCTATGTTGATTTCTTGCAAACTAAATGCAAAAACGGTAAGAAGATGAGCGTATAGCATATTGTATACATTTAGTAGGTAGTATAAAAACTGGGACTGAGCTATGGACTTAGTTCTTTGCCCCGGGTATTGCCTTAAGGCTTCCACCGACTGACTGGTGGACTGTGTGCAGTCTAATATAAAGATGTTAGGGCTGAAAAACCTACTATTTCTTCCTTTGTGTGTTTTCTGGAAAAATCACTTGATCTATAGTTTAATTTGCAGCTGACAATATTTATATATATATATATATATATATGTAGAATTCTACCAAACTGATGCTAGAATTGAACATCAATCAAAGATAAGGCAGTAAAGGTCAGTGCTCTTTCTAGTAAAGATGGAAATGATACATAACCAGCAGTTTCAGTAGTCTAGCTTACTGATGATATAGAAAAATACATATATGTGTCATTATTACTGTACAGACAACTGAGGGGGAAAATGTTCATTTGGTGGACGAACACTTCACCTTTGTTGACACATTGATACAGACTATGATCTAACCTAAGGTATGAATGAGCTGAACACAGATCATTATCATGTTCACCAAACTATTATTTTATGTTTGTTTTGTATGGCAATAGTTGATCCCCTCATACTGTACATATACACATTAACCATAACGTTCATCTGAATGAAACTGAACAAGAAAAATCACATTTTTCAGATGAAATAATAATAGAATTCCCCCCCTTAGAAGTCTCATTTGACATCATTTAACAAACAATTTTTTTTTTCTTCCTGAAATCACAACAAAAATCTTAAAGAATGTTTTTTTTTTTTTTTTTTTTTTTAGTCTGATTCTGGCACAGCTTCAGCAGCAGTCTTGCTTATCACAGCTTGCTCTCCTCCTTCACAAATGAATGGAAATTAATTATCCTCCCAGAATTTAGATCTCATGCATCAGCTTGTTGAATAGATAAACAGATCGGCTCAATATTCCTTCTCCCCTAATGTGCTGAGGGTTATTTATTGATAGATTTGTTTCAGTTTACAGAGAGAGAGAGAAGAAAAAAAAACTGTTGTTTCTAGGTTTGAAGAGAAGTATTTTTCCAACCCTCCAAACACAAAAGGATTCTAAATCAAGCAAACTCAATCTATTGAGTTTGTATTCTTTCTGTGATGTTTGGAGAATAAGCTCAGAATTAGTTGCATGTTGGCAAATCTTCTAATGAATAGCTTAGTGGTTGTTTCCCTTGCAGATTATTCAGTTGAGTGGACTGAAGAGAAATCAATTACCACAACTTAACTTTCACTATTTATCCCACAGCTAAAGAAAAAAAAAAAAAAGGCCCTACATGACAATGTGCCTCTCTTAAATTCATAGGGTCAGATTCAATTCCCAGAAATGTTATTTTCCCGGGATAAATCCCTCGGAGGAGGAGGAGGAGGAGAAAGAGGAGGAGGAGGAGGAGGAGGAGGAGGAGGGAGGAGGAGGAGGTAGGGGGAGAAAAGAGAGAATCCCTCCAGAAATGAAAAGACAAGAGAAAATCTGTTTTTACAGACCACCGCTGCTTTCTCAGCTCTTTTGATTAGCATTAATGTTGCACTGCGGAAGTCTGCCGGCACAACTGTTATAGCTCCACACACACACACACACAAGTTTGTACAGCTATCCTTGTTAGGACATCGCATTGACTTCCATTCATTGTGGACAGCTTAACTCAAACCCGAACCCTTCATGCCTAACCTTAACCCCCCGAACAAGGACCTCAGACATTACATATAGTCTCATTAAGACCAGTCTTTGGCCCCCATGAGGACTACTGGTCCCGACAAGGTAGGTGTTTATAAAAGGTCCCAATGAGGTAACAAAAACGAGTACACACACACACACATATACACACACACACACACACATACACAGAAAGCTATATCTCTCCCTGCCTGTGTTATTCTAAAGGGAACAGTCTTTTTTCTTTTAAATTAAATGCATGCTGATTGTTATTGCGGCTCCCCCCCCCTCGTGTGTGGAATAGTCAGCAGCGAGGTAAATGTCACTAAGTGCCACACTATTTTCCTTGGTGGTTGTTAGCAGGTTCTGCATGCAAAATAAAAGCGCAGAGAGGAGGAGGAGGAGGAGAAGAAGAAGAAGAAGAAGGAAGTGGTGTAGGGAGGGAGGGAGGGAGGGAGGAGGTGGAGGAGTGTTCCCGCATGCGTCTGAATGCGAGGGCTTATCAGGGAACAGCAGGGGGACCGGACATATGTCGCTCCTCTCATTACAGGCCGAGACGGGCGATAACGGGGCGGTTAGTGGCGCATTTGAAATGGCGAACAGCGGCAGCCGCAGCGATCACATGGAAAGAAGAAGAAGCGGGGAGTATGGGTCGGGATGAGGATCACCACGGGACCTGCCGCTAACGCACTCCAGTCTGTCATTCAGACGGCCTCGTACACACACACACACACACACGCTCACACACTCACACTGGCACTGTCTGCCACAACATGCTTTATTTAAAACACAGTGATTCTGAAGCCTTTTTCATTGTAGTTTTACATGATTTTACTTTAATGGCGTTTTGGGGACACAGCATGCGGAACTGAAAAAAAAAGAGGATAAAACATGGTCGATGTGTGAAAGAGTCTATTTTACATTCTCTGCCTCTAATTGAATTGGGAGCAGTTGCAGTTAAACTGAATGGCATGTGTGATGCACTATTGGTGGTGCACTATTAGGGTGAATTGAATTTACACGGTCGGGTGGTCACACAAGTAATATGAGTGCTTTTGTAAGTGGGATAATATTACAGGCCCCGGACTCACTGAGGGTTCACACAAGGGAGACGACGTTCTGTCACCAAAATGACCACATTTAAAAAAAAAAAAAAAAAGAAAAAAAAAAAAGAGGCCCGTACTCTAGCAGTCAACACGTAAAGAATCTTTACAGCTGTCGTGCTCATGCATATGTAGATGATATGCTAATGGTGTGATTTTTGCCCACGTTTTAATTGTTCACAGACGAGATTTCCCTCTCCTCACTTCATAAGTCCCCCCCAAATGACTGTGTTTGAAGCACATACAATATAGGAGCCTTTCAATTCAGTTAAAGGGTCAGTTCACCCCAAATGCAAAAAAGCATATTTCTTCACTTACCCTCACAAGTCGTATGTATGTAGTTGTGAAGATACTTTCTCTCCAGGCTTTTACATATCTGTCTCTAATGTGTTTGAATGGGATTTCACAGAAGCTGGCGGTGCGTCCTTTCAATCTTAACTTTTGTCACTTTGGTCATGTGATGACACCAGCGGTTAAAGAATGATATCTTCAGTAGGATCCAGTGGGTTTGGGGATGAGGGCCACAGACAGGGTGGGGAAGTCAGACAGCACTAAGAGATGGAACAACACATTTCTGGCTTTGTTCTTTTCATTTGTTGAGACTAAGAACAATACAGACTAACTTTACCTCTAAAATGCAATAAAATAAATCAGTTTTAGATGGTTTATTCTGTTGTGACAATGTAGTGATATTAGCATCAATGCATGTGTTTATACTGTATGTATGTGTACATATGAGCATGTGTGTGTGTGCATACATGCATGCATGTATGCACACAGTATACATGTGCTGTATATGTATAGCACATGTATATAAGTGTATATTCCCAGCCTGTATCCAGGGCAACACCACCCATTTTTTGTTCAATACAATATTATTCTTATAAATATTAGCCAGTAACAATGTTGTTGATGACTGTTGAGTTTCATCCAACCATTATTTTCAAGTTAGTGTGTGTTGTGTATTTGAAGGCAGCGCCAGACAACTGTGTGATTTCCTCACATGTGAAATGCGCCTGCAGGTGAGTTCGTCATGTGAGGAGGTGTTGCAAAGGTGAAAATGATGTTTTCACATGTGCTGATTTTAAAGATGAAAAACCTGAAAATATCACATCATCACATGATTGAATTAGCATACGCTTAATATGTAAAGCTACATATAGAATATCTAAAACTGCTGTAATCAAACCATAAACTAATAACGACATATAAGTTTTTACTTGTAACTAAAAAAATGATATGACCTCGGCTCCCTCAGTGGTTGCCGGCGACGACCTGTGTGTATCTATACCTGTCTATGTGTGTGGATGTATATCTAACTTATATGTATTGTCTGGACTGTGGAGCTTGTTCATACATTTTATACTGTGAGAAGAGCCTTCAGCCTTCTCCTGTTTGGTCACTGCTATCATCTCTTTTTGACACTGACTCATTATTTTGTGGTTGTGTGAGCGCATGGGCATATTTTCTGCTTTCAGTTTATTATTGTTTACTTTAACTTGAAGAGCAAAGAGGATAGATGAAATGATATCAACGTGCCGATGAACGGACCCTAGTGATGTAGTGAGTCCCAGAACCCTTCAGCACAGGCTTCCTCACTCACACTGTTGGTGGTAAACAGGAAGGAAATGATGGCTTCATTTAGAATTCAGATTCACAAATGTTACAAAAAAAAAAAGTGTCAATTTATTGTATTGTGGCCAGCTTGTTATTTAAGAGACTATTTTTTTAATGATGATTTAACAGATTCTCACAAAACAATTTGTATCAAAAAAAAAAAAAAGCTGTGTGTCATCCATCCCTGCATGTTCCCTCCCTCCTCCTCCTCCTGATATAAAGGTTGATATAACTGGATAGCAAAAAAAAATGAATTGAATCCAGCTGAAAGTTAAACGTACAACACACCCAAACACACAGATCACACTGCTGAAGCACTGATGCTGTACAACATGCTGTTCACTCACGCAGAAACACACACACACACACTTATACACCCTTCCAGCCAAGCATTCACCACTCAGGCTTGAATGTGTACATTATTTTTGACATCAGCCATTTAAGGGGACAGTATATTTTACACAAAGTGGCATTAATTAAGTTGCTAAACGCAGGCTATCATGTGTTTCAAAAAAACCGGCGTGGACCAACCAAGGTAATGACGACAGGAAATACTGTGAAAGTCAATTAGAATTTTATGTACGTTTTTAGATCTTTCTCTCTCTCTCTCTCTCTCTTTCTCTTTTTTTTTAATGATAAATGAAGTTACTAATTTTGTCTGTGCTCTTTCTAGACACTGCAGCTTTAATTGCTAATTGTTAACAGCGAACGAATACATTTGCATATTAATTAGCTCCCAATTTACATTTTTAATTTGCTGCCTTCAAAGGGTGTGAGATAAAAGGTCGTGTTATTTTAAATAATTTATCCTTTATTGCAGAAAAGATGCTGAAAGGAAAATGTGGGGGTGATTTTTAACCCCTAAGAGCTCTGAAAAATGCATGTTAAAAATACATCTAAATATATATATATATATATTTAGTTTAGTTTTTTGTCAGTTAATTAAATGGGCTGAGAAGAAAAATGGTGCACTCAAACAGTTTTTAATACAAAGCCACCGGGAGAGGCAGAGCAGCGGACGGTTGAGTGAAGAATAGTGAATGCACCAGAGATGACTTCTGTGGAAGTCAACTTTGGAAACCAGATCCCCCTTCTCTCTCTCTCTCTCTCTTTTCCTACTGCCTGTGTGTGTGTGTGAGAGAGAGAGAGTGTGTGTGTGTGAGAGTGAGAGAGAGAGAGTGTGTGTGAGTGTGAGGGAGGGAACGCGTTTCTTTTTTATCACTCCATTTTGTCCTCTCTCCCTCCTGACACATCAATTGATTTGGCAGCCGGCGCCTTCGGTTTCCGTCTTTCACCACGAGGCAGCGGCGAGCGGAGAGGGAACGAACAAGTTCAGAAATTCATTAAGATGAAAAACAGCCGCCACTGTATTTCTTGTGAGGAGGAGGAAGTGCTGCGTGTGTTTCTTTCTTTTTCTCTAGCTCTCTCTCTCTCTCTCTCTGTACGTGTCTGTGTGTGTGTGTGTGTGTGTATTTGGGAGTGTGATATGGGTAGCCAGCCCAGTTGTTCAGTACTTTACTGAGCGTTGTTCATTGGCTCGATGCCACAAACACACCAGTTTCACAAGCAAGTCGCCAGCCGGACGCATGCACAGAGTGACGCTCTTTTATTGTTTGCTGCTGTTGTTGTGACAGACTTTTAAAAAAAAAAGAAAAAAAAGAGAGAGAAAGGAAATCAGAGGTGACATAAATACATGCAAAGTTAGTGAAAGAGATAAATGGAGCAGGCTGGAAATAACTCCTGAAAAATGTAACTTTATTCCAGTTGGAAATTTTAAAACTTTTTTTTTTTTTTTGGATGATAACTAGCTTCAAGCAACTCTGACTGCACATGCATGGATCCCACCCTTGTTTCACCCATAACCCCCCCACATCCCCCCTCACTCACCCACCCTCCCCCACAGCAGCACTGACCACTGACAACTCTGCAAAACATATGCATTATTACCACAAGGCAGAAAGTCTTTCACACCATCCTCCTGAAGAATAATGGTACACGCTGTAATATGTTGATGAGATGGGGAGCTAAAGTGAGTATCATGGTGCAGTTTGGAGTGTGAACTCCTTTTCACAAAGCAGAGCAAAGTTAAATTTGACTATTTAACACCTTTAAATCTAAATAACTTGTTGGGGGATAAAAATACAATCATATGCATGAATCACTAAAAAAAGGGTTACATATATATTATATATATATTCCCAAACTGTCATTTTTTTATTTGCTGCCTTAAGGAAACACTGTGTGGACAATAACTATGTTTAATTATAGAGATATGACCCTGGTCATGAGAGGAACCTGATCAAGTGAAGGCAGACAGTGACAGAGAAGGAGAATGGATCCAACAATCCGGTCTGAGAGGCAGTTCTATAGGTGTCACTGCTGCAGATACAAACACACAGCAAACACACACGTCTTCATTCTTATAGAATAAATGATTAAAGCGAGAGTAATCCATGTTTGCAATTTACGCATATGGTGGTGTAAGGTGCAATAGGGTGGAAGATAGGAGTAGGAGAGGATAACATTTAGTGATATAAATATATTGTGTTTCTTCTATGCAGAAGCAGAGTGTAAATAACGTCCGTTTCATGAACAAAAGCGATGAGAACGAGAAAGGCTGAGGTTCATAAAATGTTAGAATAGACAAAGGAGCATTAGCATGTTCCAAAACAACTCTCTGCTGCATGTGTTTCTTATTTTCATCTCATATTGTCCTATAGGATGTCGATTTTTTAATGTTTAAATCCATATGTCACATGATTACCCAAAGGCAATAATAAACACAATTAAAAAAAAAAGAAAAACATATCATGAAATGTGGACTAGACGCACCGGTCCTCGAGGTTCGTTGTGTCTTCGGGATCAAATTAAGACAAAATCTCAAATCAAACTTGGAAGGAGATGAAATCGCAGCTTCCATTCTTCCTATGAGGAAGAAATCCCTCTGTGTTTATACATAAAACAATGTTAGAGCGCATCATACAGCACACTCACACACATATATATGCTCACAAGTGTGTGAGAATGTGTGTATACGTGCACGTAGCCACATTTGTGCATGAGTATGTGCGTGCGTGTGTGTGTGTGTCTCAGTTAAGATGATTACGGGGGGAAATTCAACCACCTCTACCAATTACACAACAGCCTCTTGTATACATAAACAGTGCAATTTATGTCCCATTGATCTGTCTAATTCTTTCAACAGGAGCACATTATGGCCGCCGTCCTTTTGTCTCTCCCGCCTCGCTCTCCTCTCTGCAGCACGAGAGCCGAGCCGACGAGAGCCTTCCAAGTCCCTTTTGTACTCCCCGTGTCCCTTTGAACAATGAATCGTATTTAGCAACAAGAGAGGAAACAAGGAGCTGCTCGCAAATAAAGAAGGCAGGCAATCCAGTCAGCCAGCCAAGATGAGTCGGCGTAGAGGAAGCCGTTAGAAACCCAGGGTTTTTTGACTGATGTGTGAGTGGAGAGGATGACAGGGCCGGCACAAGGAATTCGGGGGGCCCCGAGCAGATTTAGACACCCTCCATCCAAGTTCCCTTTTTCACATTTAAAAAGCTTTTATTTAATATCATAAAGCGAAATGGATTTTAAATGCTAAGTATTTCTCTATGGCATCAAATATTAATGACTACATACCCAACAGTTACAGGTATTCTGCGTCGTCATGACTCAATATGCAAACACTAAAGTTAAAGTTTGAAGAAAACATTCTCACTTCTTATATTTAAGAGTTCATGTGTTTGATCAGGACTGTGCAGATGTTGTTTGATCCGATAGGATTGACAGTGGTTTGGCAAACAAGCCCACAAAACTGTCATCAAATATCCTATTCCGACGTCGTCTAATCCCGATTGGTGCACGGCGTTGAGTGACATCAGCTTTTTTTCCCACTCGAGCCCCTCCCACTTCCGAAAGCGAGGACGAGAACACGGATGCTGAAACCTTTCAGGTGAAATCAGCAAAAAACTGTTTTTATGTGGAGAGAAAACGGTGCGTTCACGTCGCTCAGAGTGAGAAACCGGCCCCTGAAAATAGGTCTCAAGGGCCTTTAAAGCAAATTAAACACTGTGTTTGTCCCTATGAAACCCTAAAATCAACATTTCATGACACTTCAAATCATTCAAATGAAATAAATAAACCCTGTGATATATTGAGTCCTATGTACAACAGTACAAATGAACAGAAGAACCCAAAGAAGCTTCACATTTGATTTAATTTGCCCACTTTGGGGCCCCCTAGTGGTTAAGGGGCCCTGATTGAAGCTTTCACTAACTAACATTTCATTTCTTTTCTGTTTTATACTCATATTTAATGCTCAGAAATGTAACAGTTTCCCTCCTAAACACTCCGGTATCTCCCAGAGCTGTGTTCTTGTGGGCTGCGAGAGGGCTCTGGAACAGCATCTGAATCATGAGGCAGAAGCTTTCATTTGAATCCAGACTCATTAGATGGTTTCAGGGTTAGCAGCTTTTGACCTCAGCCTGTCTTTATCAAAGATAAGGAGAAATGAAGATGTATTACCGTCATTAAATATCAACATAACTAACTTTTTGGTCACTGCTATCATATCAGAGGTGAAGCATATTTAATAAAAGGGCCAAATCAGCTTTATATATTAGCCCATCCCTAGTCAGAATCATCCCTCGTTCCAGATTATCATCTTACTGCCATCTATAAAAGGAAGCTTTAAAAAAAAAAAACAACAAAACCCTTGTTCCCTTTCCCTGTTTAGCTTGTCAGTCGGAAAAAAAAATCAGTGTTTTCCACCATCCGCACAAATCTGCCACCTCCAGTGATTGATGCAGTCAAATTAGATGTATGTGGAACACTGGCTCTGGCAAATGAACACATCAACTGATGACCAGCTGTTTCTAATTATTATACACTGGTTAATTAGGACGCCGTGTCACCATCAACGGCGGCGGTAAACTGTGTGAAATTCATAATTCATGCTCTGGCGTCCAATAAGCCTCCCTGATCAAACCGGTACAGTGTGGCATGGATGGAGAGGCCGTGCAGAAAGAGACTGGGGAGGGTGGATGGTGCACTGCTGTTGCCAAATATCTGTGTGTGTATCTGTGTGTGTGTGTGTGTGTGCGTGCGTGTGTGTGTTCGCGCCTTTCCCTCACACCTCCTGCTTCTACCCCTCTCTCTGTCTCTCTCTCAGCAGGGTGTGTGTGTAGGTGGCGGTGTGAAATGTCTGGATCTCAAAGGTAAGCTGAACGCTTCGCTCCATCATTATTAAATATGACTGAGGGCTTTATGTGACATTCATGATACACCGAATGATTTTGTAATGTTTTACATATTCAATGAAAGTGTAATCATAAAAAAAAATGTAATAATAAACCAATAACACCTGAGATAATATTACTATATCTGATCATTTTTTGTATTGGAAAAAAAAAGCCCTTTATGGTAAAAGTAAAATCAGTGTGATATCTTTTTTGATACTTCACACACACACACACGCACACAGTGTTCTTTATTCTTGAGGATTTGTTCCAAGCCAAGTTCTTGCAAAAACAAAAAGTGTTCATATCCTTTGTTTGATATAGTTCGTTATTCATCTTCATGTGTTTATCAAAAACCCAATGCAGAACTTCCAGTGGAAAGCTGCCATATTAACCCTGAGTAGAGCTGCTGACAAAATCTACAGAGTCAAGTGTAATAATTCCATGTTTGTAATTGCAGTTTCAAGAATTTTCTAAAAAATGTATTATCATTAGAAACAAGTCGGAATAGTCGGACACATCCCTTTTAAGACACATTCATAAACAAAACCCTTGCAACAATAGAACCTAACCCACATCAGTTTTGATCCAATCCTAACTCTAAAGCTAATTCAAGTCTTCATCCTGTTGAAACTTAAACCCTAATCTGAATGTAACTATTAAACTAAGGCAATTCTGATACTGTTCTCAATACTAATATTAAACTAAATTGCTCTTACATTAAACTAAATCTAATCCAGGCTCAAATCCTAAAGTGAAATCAGAATTCCAAACTAAATTTGATTGTGATTCTTTATATTAACTAAACCTAACCCTAGTTCAAACATTCAATACAAATCCTAATCCTAAACAGCAATGGATTGTAACCCTTACAATAACTAAACCTAATCCTAGTTCAAATCCTAACGCTAAACTCCAAATCCTATACTAAACTTGATGTCGGCCTCAATTATAAAAGTAAATCTGTTGCTACTTAAATACTTAAAAACATTAGCTGCTGGTTTTTCTAAGGTTTGATATTCAAAACCCAAATCTTTAATTACATTTGATCATTATAACTTAAACTTGACATAATCATAGTTCATATCTTAAACCTACATCCTAAAAATATGTTTCTTGTCCTTATAGTGAACTAAACCTAAACCTTTGCTACACTTGGGTTAAACTAAACCTAACCTAAACTCAAACCAGTCATCTCATTTACCAGTGAACAGTGGACAAACACTGGTCTTCACTCTAAATGTTTGAAACTTTTTTTTTTTTTTTTTTTTTTTTAAAAAAGAGGTAGTTCTCACAAGTATAGAAGCCCAGCAGCAGACACATCCTCATACAGCAGCAGTGTAAACTTGTGTGAGATGCTATGATGGGCGTCACTGTCGTCACGCGCTGATGACATCTGACTGCGGGTGTCGCTGCCTTATTATCTTCCCGACGCAGGGCGGATTAGAAAAATGGGATTTCAGATGGCTCTCCCTTCCACCCCACACGCCCTCCGCCATCGCTCAGTTAAGTGATTATTGTTAAAACATAGGGGGAAAAAAAAAAATCATTTTGGAAATAATTATGATAGTAATTATCATTTCTCCCCTTCTTGGCCGGGGAGATAAGAATTAACCCAGGAGAGAGAAAAAGAGAGAGAGAAAGAGGCAGAGAGATTGAGTCTTAAAAGTGTTTGATCAGTCACAGTTTGATTTGGAGTGTGACTCCTGATCTGGGCTGGGGAGCAACAGTAATCAGATTACCGAATGGTAACTTGGTAATTCTGTAAATTCATTAACAAAGACACATCGAACATAAGACTACTTGTTGGATGAGTAAAATGAAAGAAGTGTGGGGAAACATATCGGAGTAATCAGATTACAAAAATGGCAACAGTGATCCCTGATAATCACTACTGAAAACATAATAATCACTGTGAAACAATAGGATTAAAAGTCTGGATTACTAAAATTAAAATAAAAAATGTTGAAGAGAATGGCTTTAAATAAGGAAAGCTTAGTTTCACATTCAACTTCAGAGGTGCACTGTTCGCATTCTGGCATTTATTTCTCTCACTAAGAGTGAAGAAGTTCAAATCAAACTTTATTCATATTTTTGTGTACAGAGTGAGATGAATATACTGTACACATGATATAAATATAGTGTATGTACGGTGGAACGGTACACAACACCTGCAGTTCATTCTGTTCTATATTAAAAGACATTGGCTAAATTATTACTGTAAAAATGATTAAAGTCATGCTCAATGTTAATATGTCAGCAATCAAATATTATCCTCGGTATAGCATGTTTATAATGAACTTACATCAACCATGAGAGCATTCCAGTTAAGCAGTGTAGTTTAAGCTTTAGTTCAACAGTTGCTGTATTGGTTTTCTATAATTAAGTAGCTTTGTGGGGTCTGATCATTGCAGAACATTAGCCGGTCTAAAAGCCCATAATAGACACATTCAGGTGATGCTGTCACTAATGGTTTTAAAAAGTTTGATTGTTTGTATCTCCACACCCGACTTCAGTTGAACAATGTTGGCACACAGTTTCCACACACACTTCTGCACTGAATGCTTCACGACAAATACATGATGATAAATGTTAAAGCGGAATATAATAGTGTAAAAAAAAATAAAGGTGCTACGCGATAGTGCAACTATGTTACTATGTAAGACTGTATGAAAAAGTGCTTTTGTGTAACTATTTCAAAAATGCATAGAAATATAAAGTATGGATGGAAAATGGAAAAAGAACACTATAAAATGTATGAATGCTATAAAAAGAGAAGAAACAATAGCTACAATGAGGTTCATATTATTACATAAGTGATGTATTAACATGTAAATAGCATTTTCATGTTGTGCATGGTATAAAGGGAGATCATTTTAGACGTTTCATCTATAACATGATATATAACAGCTTATTTAATAAGTTGATCATATGTTTTATATGTAAAATCTGCAAAGCAACCAATAATTATAACAGACAAATAAATGAAATGGAATAAAAAAAAGTACTACAATGAAATGTAATGGAGTAGAAATGCATAAAATGGAAAAAAGAAAGTACCTTTAAATCCATACTGCAGCACGGTACTCGAGTAAATGTACTTTACATTCCGTTACATTCCACCGCTGGATTCTGATAAATAAGAATCATTCGTTTAGTTCCATATTCAATAAGGTTTTGTAGGTAAAGTATCTGAAAGTAATCAGACATTCAGAGGAAGTTCAGTTGGTGTATACAAGTACGTTAGTTTATTGATTACAATGTTCTGCAGACAGTCAGTAATCAATGGACGCTTGAGCATTCACATCTTGGGAGTCCAATCATGAAAAACTGTGTCCTGTTCCTCCTGACTGGAGCTGTTATCATTATTTTTCTTTCTCTGTTTCTGATTAAGTCTCAGAACTTTATTAAAAGAAAACATACACATGCACACAAATAGACTTTGCCTATAAAAGGAAGTTGTGATTTTTTTTTTTGCTGAAATGTTCATTTCAGAAAAAGGATAAAGCACATTTACAACCGTGCAATTTTGCCTGTTAGCAGACAGCCTCCCAATTATCTTCCGTTTGATTACTTGCCTCTATCAAGGTGAGCGATTAGACCACCGCTCCTGTGAAGCTCTGGAAGTCGTCCTGAAATCGCTGCACTTTGATTTCATCAATCTGCAGGCAGCCCAACTGGAAGAAAATGTGAGTTTTATGAGCAAAACTTATTTTCCTCATCTTCGTCTTCCAATTCCAATACAGTTTCATATTCAGGCCTTCCTCTGTATCAGATTAGAAGCTATTTTTTTTTTCTTTCCAAAAGAACTTCATAACATTCCTGTCAAATTTGGGGTCTTGCTTTCTTCATTTTTTTCTCCTCACTATTTTTTTTTTTCTCTTCCAGGGAGCCTCGTCCTTGCTGGATATGATTTTGTACTATGAATCTACCAGCCATCTTGACATTTCTGACAACAGCAGTATGGGAACATCGGGTTGGAGGGCCCTCGCTCATTTGATAAAGCAGGTTGGCTGACGCAGTGGCATAGTAATCTTTTCTTGTAGGCTTTCTCCAGGGGATAATGGACATTCTAGAAAGTGAGTTTGTTGCACATTACATGGATTGAAGATGCAGGGCAGAGCAAACAGGCTGAGAAGTTCTCCCACTGCGCATATAGCATAAACACATCAGAACACACACACATATTACATTACAGCAAAAAACATGGATAGCATTTGCAGGCATAACTGATTAGCTTTGAGGTGAGAAACAATCAGCCTCAATGTTACCACTGACTGACTTTAGCATCTGTGTGATCAGAGCAGAACAGGATGACGGCAACGTGAGGACTCTCAACCATCATGTAGTCGGTTTCTTGAAATAAACAACTTACTGTGTGTTCAGACAGAATGTGAAGTGAATTGTAGGAGTGATTTCATACAAAGTCGGTGCAAACGGACTCACAGAAATATGCACCTGTGCGAGTTAAAAAATTAAAATTTGTGCTTCATGAATGTGTTTCATAAACATAGACCACAGGAAAAAGTAGAGACTGGAGGGAAATAACAGACAGAACCAGAGTTCCTGGTGAACTGTGAGTTCAGTCAGAGGCTGAGCTGAACATAAACACATACATGGTTGATTATGTCAGTTGCTAGCTAGCTTTCAGCTAACATACAGTTGGTAATTTGGCTGCTTAGGGCAAATAAAATAGTCCAGCTGTCAATTACATATAAATGAGGCAATTCTGTCTGAACACACCTTTAAAGTTTCTCACTTTGTTCTCTTTTAGTATCTTCAGTCATAATTTGATGCTAGTAAAGAGGACTGACATCTGTCAAACTGGCAAAATCGACTGTCCGTCTGATGTAGATGTTGCAAGTTCAAACCAGATTGAAATATCACCATGGACGACAACACACATTTAAATATTACATTGCATTCATTCATTTGGCAGATGCTTTTGTCCAAAGCAACATACAAGTGACCTACAACATAACTCAGTTGTCCACATACAAATAAAATGAGTGAAGTCAATGGTAAGCATATTTTCCTTCGCAAAAAGCACCACCAGTTTTTTTTTTTTTTTTACGCATCCTTATAAAATAGGTGATGCTGGAGCAGTGACATCATGACCTCTATAGACTGTATGGTGACCACCCACAGGGCTAGTAGCTGGGAAGCTAACCACTGAAATATAAGCTAGTCACTATATGCTAGTGCCACTCAGTCACAATTGCTCTCTAAGTCGTTTTGCTTTCTAAATGCTAATTAACAAGCTAGGTAGCTTAGTTGCTAATGCTACAATCAATTCACAGTTCGTTCAAAAGACCAACTCTTTTCACATAACTGCCAAACAATTTTTTGTGATTCCAATGTAATGCTAACGTTGCTCTGTGTCTGATGGATGTGTGAATAGGCAGTTGTTTGCTATATGTTCACAATAAATTTGTATCAAAGTTGTAATATATTCTGCTGCCCCCAAGTGGCCAAAAAAATCTATATTGACTAGTGTTAACTGGCGGTTCCCAACTGGTATAGCTACAGGAGAAATTCTGTCTTGGACATCAGGTCACAGTCCACACATTGAGCAATTTACATTCAGTTTATTTACATCTATCCATTCTGCCTGTCAGTGGATTCAATCCTAAGACTTTCTTAATGTTGGCCGCTGTGTTGCCCTTTAATTTTATTTCACTAAATGAAAACAAATATTAACACTGGAAATGGGGCAATTGTAATAGAATAAGAAGCACTGCAGCAGAGTGCAATTAGGGCTTCAAACGAACATTTTAAAATATGGTAAAAGTGTAATAGCTGTTTCAATTAATTCTGACTTATTGAGGCTACTACTATTATTAGAGCATAAAATGGTCCAGATAAAAATAGCAGGGTAATACAAAAGCTGCAGTGCAGTTATCAAGCCAGACCAGTACCTTTATTTTTTTTTCATTTTTGTTGTTTTTGTGTTCAGTGCTAGTAAAATGAAATTGAATCTACTCTAGCCTCTAGCAGCTGAGACTCTGGAAAGACTGCTACAGTCAACGTACATGCATAGCAAGGGTCACATGACTCAAAGAGCTGGAATCAACTGACTACTTGTGCCATAAAGTTGTATATAGAGCTGCAAAATCCCAGTCATCCTTCCCATAGACAATGGCACTTGCATACGGAGAATTTGACTTGCATCAGCAGTCTAGTAAAAAAGATGGTTCTTTGATAAAAAAAAATCCAAAAAATAAGACAAAAAAAAACAAGTGTACAAGCCTGTGTACACAAAAACTTTGGGGTACGACTCCCAGGGTGCATTTGGGCAAGACACTCAGAGTTTAAAATTTTGTCACGTGCCGCTAACAGCAAGCGAAAACTAAAGATTATGATGTTATTTAACAGATTTTTACCATATTCAGATGAAATCAGTTTGTTTTCAGATTCTAGGGTAATGTTGGGTTAATTCAGCAATTATGTAAATATGTTTTTTCCCCCCAAATGAAATGCCAGAACATTTTTAATTCTCTACCTTTTCTTCTTCCTCCCAGTTTCTGGTGAGTGTTGGTGAGTGTGATGACAGGGAGGATGGAGGACAGGCCGGTCCAGTGTTAACTCTTCACCACCACCTTCTCTGCTTCCTTTCAACAGGCCTGAGTGTTTGAAAGCTTTTTCTTCCACCATTTACCATCATCTTCTCTTGTTCTTTCTCTATTTTGGGGGCAGATTAGAGATTCTACGTTGTCTTTGTGTCCTATTTGTGCATCTTTCTGTATTCTAACTGTAGAATGTGTGTTTGTTTCAGAGTGTGCGTCTATCTAGACTGGATGTGTGTAATGTGCCCGTGGTCGACTATCCAGCTCAGTCTCTATCTAAAGCCCTGCTGACCAGCCGGCTCACAGTGCTGCACCTTCACAATGCCCAGCTCAGTGGCATGCCACTGTACACACTGGGTATGACGCACACACACACACACACACAAAGACACACACACAATTCTCACGCCACAGTGTGTTTGTTCTCACTCATGATACACCGAGACCACATTTGTGCTTGAATGTTTCGGGTATGCAAGTGTGGACAGAATTTGTGTGTGTGTGTGTGTGTGTTTGTGTGTGTGTGTAAATGTGCTTGGTGTGTGCATGGGTGTGTTAGTGTGTGTGTGTGTCCTGTGGCCAGCAGGACCAGATTTTGACCTGTGACCCTCTCTGCAGGCCTGGACCCGGATTAGAGGCCTAATCTCTTACCTGTCACTTTACACACCGCTGCACACATCTATAAAGGCTCTGGCAGCCAGGACAGGCACACACACACACACACACACACACACACACACACACACACATTTTGGAGGCATGTATTGTCTCTCGAACAAAGATAGAACCTGAGATACACAATCACACACTTGTTAAACACACACACCTACACTTGTGCTTATAGAATATGCACATTAAGCCCCATTCAGACATAATTTCTTTTTCTAGGGGAGGTGGAGTGATTATAACATCACCTGCCCCGGTCACTGAATTCAAACCAGTTTGGAGCATATATGTTAATAAATGTTCATCCCCAATCCACTAATAGTTACGGCTGCAATGACCTACTGTTTTCCAGTGAACTCACTCAACTGACTGATGTCTTGTCTTATAATATGAGTCTTTTTGCTGGAAGAGCTGCTTGTCCTTCCACTACAAAATTGTTTTTGCGAACCAACATGTAGGCCTTTTTGAGAGCGAATATGACAGAAAAAGAAATAAAAACCACCACCAGGAGAGCAAGACCCCATAACAGCTCTTAAAATGCACAGTTGTAATGTCAGCTACAGGTACTGCTCGTCTCTTTTGAACCCTGTTTTTAGCTGATATCTCTTTACATTTTGGCAAAGTGTCTCCATTAAAAGTCTGCCAAATGATCTATTAGCAGCTCTCAAGCCTCTTTTTTAGTATTATTGGCAACAGACACTGGAGATAGTAAGTCACCCTGAATGATATTTCATATCTGTGTGTTCTGACTGACTGAGTTATGACTACAAGAGGAGATTTTTGACTCTTCTTCACCTCATGCAGTATCTTTGCTGCAACATTTTCAACTCTTCATCGCCCCCCCCCGGGAAGGATTTTGGCTTTCCTCTTTGGATTCTGTTGTGTCGAATGTCCATGTAACAAACATTGGACTAAAACTCCACATGAAAGGATGAGTTAAATCAGCGAGGAGCACAGAGAATATTTCATACCTCACCTCCCCCTGAAATATTAATCCCAGCCCAAATGGGACTTTATTTTGTTTCGATACATACAAATTATTAAAAGTGTCGTTTGAAATATTTAAAATAAGAAAAACGCCGCAACTTGAGCCGCATCCGTGTTTTCTGACCTTCAATCGATTGCTGTTGTATTCCCGAACGGTATCGGTGGTGATGGAGAGGTACCATTACAGTAGTGGATGAGCATACACACACATATAAATACACTCACTGCTGGAGAACACAACACTCAGAGGGGGGTTGAGTGGTGTTCATGGATGAACTGATGCACACACACAAACACACACACACATGGGTAGGCATGTGCAACAGGGGTGGTTCACATTAAGCTTCAGCTAGATGGTGGTTTAGCTAAAAAAAAAAAAGAAAAAAGAAAAAGAGAATACATTACACACACAAATGATTTCTGAAAAATAATAATGTTCTTTTAATTTCTTATAGTTGTTTTCATATTACATAACCCCCGTGAGGACTATAATAAAAGGCTGGTCAAATTCTGCAATGAACAATCTCTGTTTCTGACTTTTTCTTTGGGACAAAAAGAAAGCAGTGAACACAGCCTCACATCTCCTCTCAGCTGGGAGCAGAGAAAGACCCAAATGGACACAGTATGCTGCCCACTCTTCCCGACAGCAACTTGCTCCTCTAACATTTTCAGTTGCTTCCTGGATCTCTTTGATATCTTAGGGTCTCACAACCCCTCCCCCCTCCTCCTCCTCCTTACCCCCACCACCCCCCCCGCGCTCTCTGCCTTTGCAGAGCCTGCCGCCACCACCCCTTCCGTCCCGGCGGGGGGTCCCAGCTGAGGATCATTGCCTTCGATCGGAGGGGCCTCTGATTGCGGGATTGGGCGCTCGCGGTGGAGTCGACCGGATCAATCCTACCGATCCCACCATTTGGTTCCCACTGTGCCTGATGACAATGTTGGCATTCCACATGCAGCCCAATAGGCTTGATCAAATCTGCGGCATCGATCTGGATGCAAGGGCAGCGAGGGCCCAGGCAACACGGACACATCGTACAGTACACATTTACACAAATACACAGGAGATGCCCACACCACACACTTTACCGTTACACATAAATACAAGGTACTAAAGAAAGCTTGGATAAAGTGCTGTAATGAAAAGATTCTAACAATAGTGTATACTCTGACATTATTTTGGAGAGGGTCTTGAAATTTGACAGGTGTTTTGTAAGGTCTCCTTTTGCTGAGGAGTCACAACTCTGGCTCCGACAATGGCTTGTTCGTGTTAGAAAGGCAAAGAAGTGCCACTTGATCTTTACTGGAGTAATTTGCAGGAGGCGGCAAATTCCTGCTGTGCTCTCATTTTCATGCTCAAGTTCACTCACCATCAGTCTATCACAGTTCCAACCTGGAGGATCGATGTTGCTCAGAGGACACACAAGTACAACGGATCATATATCTAATATCAATTTGAAAACATCTATATATCTCAATTGGGTGAGAAGGTGTGCATCCAAAGTTAGGGATAGCAAATTTCCTTATACTTCTACTCCTCCTTCTGAGGAGGTTGAAGACAGCCATGCGCCTCCTCTGATTGTGTCACCTTCCGAGAGCCTGTGGAAGCTTCGTATTATCCTCTCCGGTCCCACCCTGCTACATGCAAGTGCCTTGACCAACCAGTAGGAGTCACTAGACAAGGGCTTGATCCCCAACTGTCTTCCCACCAACATATACTGCATAATTGGGATCAGGGGAAAAAGCTTTGAACTCAGTGTAACTTCCAAAAATCACTGTTCAGCTGTTATAATTCAGATATTTTGACTTGGGTGTCATTGTCACAATTTTGGTCCTCCTAACAAGGGTCATGCTAACCAGCGTGGAGTTTGATTTAAAAAAAAAAAAGTATATCAGGGAAAGAAGTGTGAGACTCACAAAGCTTCCCAAATAATCTTCAGCAGTTGTACATAAATCGTTTCAAAAGTTCGTCTCTGAGTCCAACTAAAAACAAAAAATAATTAGCATCCTGGACAACAGTAGCCAATAGCGCTAACTGCTAATATCTTTGGGCCCTATTCCTGATATTTTGAGCATTCTCTTTTTTTTTTATTGTTGTTGCTTTTGCCTTTAGTTGGTGCTCTGAAGTCAAACAGGGCTCTACAAGAGCTCCACCTTACCAACAACCTGCTGAACAGCTACCAGGACGCCCTGCAGATAGGTGACCTGCTGCGCTACAACACCACTTTACAGATGCTGGAACTTAGCAACAACGCTGTAGCAGATGCCGGTAAGATGCTCTGCTTTGTTACAGAGCAGACATTGTATTTATTCAAAGCTGCACAGTGCAAAGATATGAAGTGGTGAGTGTTGAATGATGCAGGGATAAAGTAACAAAGCAAAAAAGGATCCAATAGTAAGTTGGAGAAAGAACGGGTGTTTAGAGGGGTTTATTGCTGTATTTTTGAACTTTAGCTGTTTCCTCCTGCTCTAAGCCTTTATGCTTAGCTAGGGTAACCCCAACCTGACTCCACTTCCTCACTTAACATACGGATATGAGACTGATGTCAGTCTCCTTGTCTCACTCAGAAAGAGTTCACAATTGTATACATTCAGCCAATGGAAACGCTCCTTTTCTGATTATGTCACACTTTGTGATTTAAGTGTGAATAGCAGATAAACTTAACCTACACCTTTAAAACTCACTAATTAACGTGTTATTGCTTTGTTGTGTGATGTACACAAACAGAAAGATAAAAAAAAACAAGAATTTAGTTGCATGGTGAAACTATTTCTTGACAATTTTCTCATCTCACTCACTGACACAGAGCGGAGGAAGCGTATTTCCCCAAATGTCACACTATTCTTTTTTGCTTGAGGCAAAAATTGTTTTGTTAACGGAAAAACATTCCTGAACTTCAGTCACACTGTGTTAACAGGAGCCACAGCTAATGTTTGCAGACAGTAAAAGTGTGACACACATCTTACTAATGATTAGTGATAATACTCGTAAGCGCACAGCAACGTTCTGTAGTTACTGGAGCTCAAGTCCAAAGTGGCAGTACAGCAACACTCCCACTAAACATCTGTCAGTGCCATTTAGCTTACAAAAAAAAACAAGCACAGGCAAGCAGTAAAGTTGAACATGTTCTGCTAATTACCATAAATTAATGTTGTTGGTTTTTTTTTTATTATTATTATCCAGGTTTGGAAGAGCTGTGTGACGGTCTGAGGTGGCAGACGGCAGGTCTGAAGATCTTACTACTGAGGAACAACCAGATCACAGCAGAAGGCATGGTCCATCTGGCCAAGGCTCTGGTGAGGAACGCAATAGCAGCTTTTAGCTTGGAACACAGCAGTCGGCATATAAACACAATGCAACGCTAAAGAAGAGACATTTTCTTTAAAAGGCAAGTCAAAAGTCAGGGCTTCGACCCGCTCTCAACGCTTCATTGACAACTATGTTTCTTCTACCTTGCTGACGAGCTGAGGTCAGCTCAGCGCACCTGCTCGTTCTACACATAGTCACTTAAGATGTGGTAGGGTGATCAAATATGTTTGCTGTCTGAACTATCCCACAGGCCATCGTTACTCATTCCTTGTAAATCCAGGGGAAAAGCAACCATTAAATGATTCTGCTGTCTTATGATTGGAGGAAGTGTAGGCCCTTACATGGTGCACTAAAGGTACGAGCTCTAATAGAAATACATAAATAAGTCAAAATCCAGTCTTGCTGCACAGCCTTTCTCAACAGTACGTCATGTTGTTCACTCCATATGACAAGGATGGTCATTTAAAAAAGAAAAAAAATCTTCAATGAACAGTATTTCCCAAAAATTGACACTTTGAAGAAGAGTTTGTGAATTCGTTCACATATTCAAACACTTAATGTAGAAACTGTGAACCCTAAACACCATGCTGCGAGTGGACTAGGTCGCACAATGTGTCGTCTGATTACGTCCAGAGGCGGGATTGTTAATACCTGTTCTGAAGGGCCACACTCCAAGGTGGTGTGAAGCGAATGCATCCCACTATGCCCCCAGTCTCTCCATGTACTCTGTCTTTTGTCCGTTTTTGTAGTCATGAACTATCGAATCATACAAATGGGGATCATAGTGAAATGACAAAGATAGTTGTGTGAAGAATGGGAAAAAAAAAGAGCTTAAGCCTGCTTTATATACCCAGCTGGCCAAATGATCAACGACAACACCCCTGCACCTTCTGACTTTCCATTTCCAGTCTTACACAGTGTGGAGAATTTAGCTTATTTTCTGATTACAGATCCACTTCTAACCAGCTCATGTAGCTTCATGCTACATGAGCTCAACTCCCTCAGACACTTTTGTCCAACTGATACCTGCTTCCCTCTACCCTGTGTTGGAGGAAATGAAGAGCGTAAGGCCTCATCCAGAGAATCCCCCGTCTGAAAAAAAGTCCCGCCTCCACACGTTTCATTGTACGGTCCTTAATAACATGCATTCCTTCCACCTGATTGGCAGCATAAACCGCACCTTCCTGTCATGTGAGTGGCGATTGTGGAAGTCAAAAGGCTAGAAATTAAAGGCCTGCCTTGCACACACAAACACACACACACACACACATACGCTTCCCCTGTCTCCTCCAGTGCAACCAAAAGAAGGAACAGTTTGATTAAATAATAGATGTGTGTTAAGGAGGGGTGCTCATGCGGCCTGCCAGTCACAGGGATAAGTAGATGTCCTTGCAGGCCATAATGATGATAATTAGAGCCGTAGCTGGTCGTGTCGAATATGATGAGGAGGAGAGCTGTTATTAACCTTTCTGGTTGGTGTATCTGCTTTTCCTCTCTGCCCTCCTGGCTTGTTGTCTTGTCTCTTGAAGGACTAAGACAAGGGAGGGGCGATGTGGGCCAAAATCCGCTCGATATCTGAGTTGCAGAGTTCCCTCTCTTTGTTCAAATTTTTAAAAAATGATTATTCGAAGGTGAATATGTCATGCGGGGGGCCCTTGTTCTTTCCTACTTTGTGTGCTTCCCCTTTTTTTTGTTTAAAGCCAGCGTGTCATGTGTGAAAGCATACTGTGTTTTTGGTGCTTTCACACTCCTACCCCCATCAAACTTCTCACTCCAACCCTCCCGTGGTTTACGTTTGACAGGCTTCAACCATGCTTGACTCTCACACACTCTCAACCACGCAGTCGCCTCTTTAATTGTCTGGTATTATCCCTCGTGCATATCCATTCGAGATGCTCTTCCTCCCTCTCCTCCTCCCCTCTTCACCGGAGAAGCTTCTCGCCACGCGTTGGATGTGGCGGTGCCTCTGTGTGCCGCGACTCAGCAAGGAAAAAAAAAAAAGGGGGGGTGGTGGTGGTGGTGGTGGTGGAGGAGGGGGGGGACCCTCTCGAGTGTGTTTGTTGTCACCGCGGTGCAAATTAACTCAGAAGAAGACGCTCTCCGGGTCTGTCGGTTGCCTTCCTGGCTTCCTTTCCGCCCCCGCGCTCCCTCTCTTCAGAGCAGTGACCAGAGGAGTTTAACAAGGGTGGCGAGGCGAGGGGGCAACCGAGGAGTGGGTGGCGCGTTCCTCTTCAAGCTGTTGGGCAACATGGGCCCCTCGTGCCCCAGACACCCCCAGCTTTATGCGCCAGCTAATCAACCTTCAATGCTAATGTGGCTCTGGAGAGTGGAAACAAAAGTTCTGAGCGTTTAACATGAGAGGAAACATTTTGAGAAGGAATAATAATCACCGCATAATAATAATGATAATTAAAACTTCTCAGCCTTTTCCACACTCACTTGCACACTGAATGTAGCACACTGCAGAGAACACAGAGAAGACCGAAGACTCATTGTTGGGTAAAGATTCATGAACGGTGATTAAAATTCTTCACTTTTTAAAGATTTTTTTTTTAGTGTTTTGCTTTTATTTGACAGTGAAGAGAGACAGGAAACGCAGGGAGAGAGAGACAGGGGTATGACATGCAACAAGGGTCCCACAGCTGGGAGTTGTGAACATTACTGCAGTGATGTGGTACTGTATAATGCACCTAACCATTAAGCCAGCAAGGCCACCTCAACTTCTTCAGTTTTTATTGGTACCAAAAAGTCCCTGGATCCAGAATGACAATCAATGTGACCTCAGGATCCTTTGTGTTTGCAGCCAGTACTGAAGGTCCTGCAGGTCCTGGATTTGGGAGAGAACCTCCTGGGGAACGAGGGGATCCAGGTAATCAGAGAGCCTCTGATGCTGAACTGCACGGTGCTGCGGCTGGGCCTGGCCCAAGCCAACATCACCTGTGAAGGTACACCATATACAGCATGACTTTTACAAGTGTTGCAACATTTTTGGGGTTACAAATAAAGTAAACCAAGTAGGATAATGTTGAGGCCCAGTAGGATAATTCACGTTTCTATATTTGATTTTAATTGCTATTTTTAATATGCATTTAAAACTTTCATTCATTTTTATTTTGGCCACTAGCAGGCAGTGTAACAACCTGTAAACACATCAATGACCTGACTAACAGTGGCCTCAGTTTGGTGCTGGCTGGGTAGCTTACAGGGGGTTTGTCAAAGCTTTATTGCTGAAAAGCTGCCAGGAAATGACACTGATGAGAGCTGTGAGACTGAATCAAAAACAATAAAGTTATAAGCCATAAAAACAAAACAATGAACTGAAACATGCTCAAATTCTTCCAAGGGGACCTGTGGAGTCTGGTGAAAAGTGTGGGTTGTCACTCCAAATAATTCCCTTCACATCTAACGTAGTCATTTCACCCATTGTTAATAAAGAAATATTGGTCAGTGGAGCTTTAATGTTGAATTTGATTTAAAATTTTGTTTTAGAAACATCCCTCTGAGGCAGAGCTTTTCTGGATGCAAAGTGTACCTTAATGTGTTTCAGTGTCTGAAGCCAAAGCATAGATGCTTCTGGTTAAATTAGCTTTAAAACAAAGCCCAGAGACAGTGTTAGGAGGGGGTTAGACCTATCCTAGTAAGAAATGTAGTCTAGACAAAGTAGGTTATTCAGGGTAGCTAGCCAAGTGACATACTGACCTTCCGATGTGTGTTTTACTTGGTGAAGGTGCTGTGGCATTGGCTGAGTTCCTCGCCGAGAGTCGTCACATTCAGCAACTGGACGTCCGTCAGAATGAGGTGAAGGTCGGAGGCCTGATGGCCTTGTGTCTGGCCCTGAGGATGAACCGGTCTCTTGCTAGCCTGGATTTGGACCACATACCCCCACAGGAGCAGGTAGGCACAGCTATAATTAGGCTATAATTACAAATCTTAATGGCCGTGGTAGTCGAGTGATTTCAAATAAGCATGTGTTTCCAGATGTAGGGGAGTACTGCTGCATATGTGTAAAAGTAGTATAAAAACCTCTCGTGTCTCCAGAGGGTGCTGTGTGAAATCTGTTAATTACCTCAAGTGATGTCACTTGAGTCAGCGTCGGTTGGGTCTGAAGACGACAAGTCTGGGTATGTGTTGGTAGAAAGAAGTGAGGCTAGCAAACCAAATTTTGGAGTTGTGGGTAATGTAGGCACTAGGTATGGATAAGCTGCTGCACTTATTTAGATATTTGACTCACCTCTTGTGTCAATTGAGAGTCCGATGGCTTTGTAGTGGTGTGTCACAATGGTTGTTTCAGTGGTTACTGTAGTAACAGTAATAGTTAATTGTATGATAGTTATTCTCTTCTTAGTTGACTGACTGAGCCTTTAGGATATGACAGGACTCATAGCTCCAAAATAATCAAACTTCACATGTTCTTAGACGTGTTCTTCATCAGCTGGATTACTTTAGCGTGTGGAAACATTTCCCTGCTCATATTGGTTTATGCTGTATAACAGCAGGTTATTGGTTTCCATCCTGCCTGGTGTTAACTATACAGACTACCGGTGGTGCTGCCGTAGTGTTTCAGATAAAACACTTTGTACTTCAGCTCTGCACAACCTCAAAGGACTACTGGTGCTTTCCGTTAAAAATGTTTCCCTCTCATTAAGAATGAAGGGATATTGGTGATTTCAAGATTATTTATCCTTCGCATCTTGTCTTTTGTGATATATTGACTCACTGTGGTCACAGATTTGTCACTTGGAGACACAAGTAAGTCATTCATGTCTCAGTTCATCAGTGATTTTTTTTTTTCTTCCTTTCTACCTTCCATGGCTGCAGAGGCCCGAGGAAAACGATGCCATAACTTTAATACATGCCCCTGCTGGATTCACAAAATAATTACCCACACTTGCCATCTGTTTGTCATGATTTTATCTCTGCTAACTTATTTGCATATTAAAGCATTAATTAAAATCTCCAAGGAACGGAATGCTTACTTTAAAATTAACTCTGAAGGCGATCCGTGCACAGCTTCCAAAGTTGTTTTATTTTTGTTTGCAGTGGTTTTTCTGTTTGTCTGCGTGTTGTTTACACGATTAAGTCTGATTTTTATGAAATGTCTCCTCTGGCTAAAGTCAAGCGGCAAGATGTGCCAGATTTTTGGAGAAGCAGCTTTTAAGAGCCATGATGCTTCTTATGTGTGTGTGTGTGTGTGTGTGTGTGTGTGTGTGTCATTAAAGCTGAGACTTCTTCTTCTTCTCCTTCTCCTTCTTCTTCCTCCTCACTTTGCACATGCACCAAAGCTTCCATATTGGCGGCTCTGTTTTCATGCTCCTCTAAGCCGCCGAGAGACGTGATTAGCATTTCCACCATTGTTGGGAGTTAGTGTGGCTCGGTATTTTAAGGGAATGGTAATAAGGGAATTTTTAAGCTCTGTCAGGTTTTGGAGTCACACAGCTGGGATTTGTCTTGGCGTGGCATATCCAGGTGGGAGGAGTGACGATTGTATTAAAAAGCAAATCTTTCCATCAGAAAACAGCGGGTGGCCAGATCAAGTGTTCTCGCTCAGTCACATTCCCCGGGTCGCCAAGGAATACGTGAAAATTTCATTCTTCTGAAGGAAAATAAGTGTGGGTATGAATGTGAGTGAGTGACGGAGGGGGTTATGGCAGCACTTTTGAGTGCGTTTGACAGAGTCGCTGATATGGAGTTTGTGTGTGCTCATACGTGTGCCTTTTTGTACGCGCGCGCGTGTGTGTGTGTGTGGTTTTACCACGATTGCGGGGGGTGATTGAAGATGCGCATATTTAAAAGGCGAGAAAAAGAAGGTGGCGAGAGGGGAGGAAATCTGGGTCCTCTCGTCTTTGTTTACAAGAGTCTGATTTTTCATGTCTGTTGCCACACTGCTCCATTTGATCACTGGCCTGTTTGCTGTTAATTATTAATTATTTACCCATCTGAAATATTCATGCACCCCTGGCCCTAGTGGAAAGCAGCCTTTTTTTTTCCGAGGGGCAAGTTCTCTCTGTAGCCACTGCTGCAAGGTGGAGCTGTTTATACATCCTTATCAGGGGACTCTGTCAACCCAGCTAATGAACTAAACTTCCCCCTCGCCCGACGCTCTCTCTTAATCGCGGGTCGGGGCGAGGGAGCTTCGGCGAGCGTGTTTACCTGTTTGATGCTTAAATATTTGGCTTTGGATTTGGTCAACGTGAGTGTTCCTGTCAGCCGCTCTCCAGCAGAGGAGTTCCGTGATAACACTGGAGAGTGTCCTCTCCTGAATGTCGCATGTCAGCGAGGTGTAGCTGTTAGAGAGTGGTTGTCTCACTGAGTGATAATTACAACAGCATGGTGTGTCTGTGTCTATGTGTGTGTGTGTGTCCGTGTGTATGTGTGTGTGTGCAGGAAGGAAAGACAACAGGAAGGATCTTCAGTAGCTTGTTTCGGTGGTCCTGCTGTGGAGGGGGACAACAGGAGCAATTGTACTTCTTTGAGAGAAAGCCAAAAGGACAGAAAAGTATTTTAATATTTTAAAGGGTAAAGTCATTTTTACTCAACTTTATTTATGATTTGTTAAATCATGCATCTACGCACGACACTTCTCACACCACCAGTCGTCATCTTAAAATACAGAAAAACAGCTCCTCTGCCTTTCAATTCTTGGATCACAATAGGTATCTAGTTCATAACATAATCAGTTGCTGCAGAGCTGGATGAAGCCACTAAGGAGCTATGGGGTGAATCTAGAGTTGTAGGCCTCTATTAAACCTCCTGTTTCTGTTGCATATAAGTCAAGTGCATCAAGTGTACATGCACCTCCAGAAACCAACCAGTACTCCTATGGTGTAATGTACCCTGGTCTCATAGTAAAGATGTTTTTTATGTACCTTGGAAGTAGTCGCCGGAAATCCTTTTCCCAGCTTTGTCGTGTGTCAGCTTGTGCTTATTTGATTAAATGTACATTTATTTAGGGAATATGCGCCGTGGAATCATGAATATCAGTTGGAATAATTAAAAGCTAGGGCCCCTCCTACAAGTCAGGCCTAAAGATGAGGTGAATCTGCTTTAAAGCCCTCATCATTTCAGTGTACCTTTGAGGTGCATATTCCCTGGAAAAAATTGCAGTTCGTCAAATAACCACATCGCCACATAATGAGGCCCCAGAGTGATTGTTCACTTTGGTGTCAATGCAGTGCGAGAAGCTCTTTCATTATGAAAGGCCATTGCTAAGAAAAAAACATGCAATAGATGTATACAATAAACCTCTTTATGGATTAGTTGTGTTTTTAGATGCAAAGCATCTCATGGATTTTCAGACATCTACAGTCATTGACTTGCCTCCTCTCTGTCTGATCATGTCTACAACACTGTATATCAATGATTCAGCAAACATCATTTGATATAGCAGTAATTACACTGTATTAAAAGGACTAGTTGACTATTTTTCAGCCCAGATCTTAGTTAACGTGTTCTTTGATTTGATTAGTGTTGGTTAGTTTTAACTAACTAGTCTGCTAAAGGTTTTATGACTTGATTTCATTCAATATAAAGGGTATATTCAACATATCTGCAAACAGTCCACTCCCCACACAGAATGTTCATATTGAACATATTGTATCTGCAAAATATTTTGCACCCTGGCAAGTAAAGTATTATCAATATTTTTAGCCACGCTATTGGCATGGCTCTAGGGATAGCAAAGTCAGTCTATCGGTGTACGGTCCATCAATCCACTACAGCGGTCCAGACGAAAATATTTTAGCAACTGATGGATGGATTGCCATGAAATTTGGTACAGATGTTCAAGGTCCCCAGAGGATGAATTCACAGACATTGGTGATCTGACCTTTCCCTGTAGTGCCACCAATCAGTGTTTTCAATTATTGAGGGAATCATCTTGGCATCTACGAGAAGGATTGGCACAGAGTTTTGTACAAACATTCAATGGTTCCCAGAATGTCTGACTGCTCATTTAGTGCCACCAGCAGGTTGACATTTTTGGTTCTGTGTGAAATGTCTCAACATATGTAGCGAAGCTTACAAGCTACGCGCTCGAGCTCGCCGCACACTCCCAGCCTTCCACTTGTAGGCTCTGTATCTACCTTCCCAGAGGGGAGAAGTTAGCATTGTCACTCCCCACTCCCTGCTGTGCTGAGCATAACTTCAGAGGTTACTATCAGCCCTTCACTCCAAGCAGTTTTTTGTGATGTAATGTTCACATAAAAAAAGGTTGTCGCGAGCTTTGAATGGCCATAAAGAAACATGGAAATCTGCTTGGCTCTTGATAAATGACAGTGAAAAGATCAGCTGCGGTTGGCCTTTATTTCATCCAACAATGTTGACACCTCGGCTGAGTTTCCCTGGGTTTTTTGAACACATTGCGGGAAACGTGAGAGGAGAGAGACGTCTGAAAAAAAAAAGATACATGTGTCGGTATGGGTCTGTGGAGAGATTGCTGTGGGAATGTACAGCGCAGAGGGCACCGTTTGAAGGTGTGTGGATTCTTATTTTAGGAACAGCATGAAACAAAGAGGTCTCTGGGTATGTTTTCAAGCACCCTTCCTGTCACGGTCAGTCCCAGTAGGGTGGGTAGGTGACAGGACGGCCTGACCATGCATGTAGTCGGCACTCAGGTTTCGGCTCGCATCATGATGACACCGATGCTCTGGGGAATAGAGTACGTAGGCAGACAACAGCAACCAGGCAGAACAAACCTCCCAGCAACGCCTCAGAGGGCAGCGAGGATCGGCTCCAAGCAGCCCGGGGGGTGGAGAGGGGGTGGGGGTGGGGGTGGGGGGGGGGGACCAAGGTTCACACTGCTACCAGATCAGTCAGTCACCTACTGGAACCACACCACAGAATACAGCTCGCATAGTTCAGAGAGCACAAAGGAAAGACTATTTTTAACAACTATTTAACCAGGTGAATCAGCAAAGAACATCTGAGTTATGATGATGTAACACGAGCAAATTCACCTTTTAGGGGAGATTTCACTGAATTAACACTTCCCCCCATTTAATCCATAATCAACTTATGTTCTCTGGCCGTATTAAAACACTCAAAATAGGCGTTCATATTTTGAGATGAGGTGTATCTGGATGGCTCCCAACCTTTTAAATGTGAGCCACAGAACCACAGAAAAACGACCAAGTAACGCGGTACGAGCAGTGATTGCATGTAGAACAAACACCTGGTTAAAATCTATATGAACCATAGTTGAAGCATATTGCAACCTGACATACAGTAGCATTAGCAATAGCATCCTCACTAAAGTAATGGGGGGCGCAACAGCTGGATGATACCATATTTGCACAAGCATGTGTGCTCTATTTCTAGAAAATTTTTAGATTTTTAATCGCATGAAAGTGGTTCATTCAAAAGTTCTTTCAGCAGTAACATCACCACGACCTGTGACAGTGACCTTACTGTAAATTTGTTTCTCCACTTTGCCTTACCCCCAGGTTTGTAAAACTCCAAATAAAATCAAATACAGAGGACATGTCTTCATTGTCATCAATGGTAGCTATGGCCCTGATTGTTTAATACTGAAGAAATCTGTACTCTTATTGCCCACAGTGAGGTCTGTGCATTATTATTGTTTCTGAAAAGATATACTGCTGTGTAACTTTTCAACACACTGAGCTCCATAAATGAAACTCCATTTACCTCCATTATATTGAGATGGAGAAATAATGTTTTAGTCTCCTAAATGAAGAATGTTTTAGAAACCATTGTTGACCAGTTTAATGAGTAAATAAAATGTCCCAGGAAAATTAAGTGTCATGATAGTCTTCCCAGACTGTTGTCACTCCATCAAATCACAGCTGGACCTCACAGACTACTAGATATCAGCTTCATATATCAGTCTGAAGGACATAAATATGCAAAGCCACTAAATTCTCGTCGTGTCCCTCGCTGAAATGCAGCATTACTTGTGCGGAGGGTCGACTTTTCCTCCTGATACCTCTGAAAGGGACAAAGCTGTATGAGTCTTTCCAGCAGACGAGGGGAGGGGGCGACGGCTGGGGTTGCTTGGGGAGGGAGGTGGGGGGGGGGGCAATCCCCTGTCTCTCTGCAAACACAACAACAACAGCAGCAACACACTCCTCGCTGCACTCCTGATGTATTTTCAGGCAAAAACAGGCATATTTGCCAGCTGTGTAATTTACTGCGGCTCTCATTTGCATATTAAAGCCTTAATTAGCCCCTTTGAGCGTGTGTGTGTGTGTTTGTGTGTGAGCGAGGTGTTGGTGTTGGGGGGGGGTGTAGTGTAATCACTTGGACGTGTAGTCAGGGGAAGGGGGGGGGGGGCGGCTGGGAGGGAATCAGTATTTCGGGGGTCTGGATTGGGGCCGGAGGGGAGCGGAGCCGCCCTGGTTCCCCCTGTGGACCGGCTGGTTCTGATACAGAGCGAGATGCAGCTCTTTGATGAATAACACTCGACATGTCTCCTTGTCATTTTTAATCACTCTCACTCTTCCAAACCAGGAGGTGTGACCTGCACTATCACAGGAAGAAGGGATGTGTGTTTTTTATGCTCTCAGTGAGTGGAGGTGATGGAAAACTGACAGTCAGGAGAGAAGGTGGGAATAAGGAAACGCTCCTCCGGTTTTTTAAAGTATTCATATTGTTACACTTTAACTATAAAAAGGTAACTTTGGCATATCCACACTTACTACATAGTGTTAACAAGTGTCCCTCTGTTTTCCTCTCAGGTAATCTAAGTTACAAAAATAGTTTTTACATACTGCACAAAAATGTTGTATATATACAGGATTCTGTAGCAATGAGGCAAGTTAAACTGAGTCTGAAGCAAGTTTTTCCTCTTTTTTTTGGCTCCACCATTACATTAAATGAAAAATGCTACATGTCTCCCACATCAATTTATTTCCCTGTAATGTAGTTGATTTTTTGTTAAAGTCTTGGCATCTCAAATAGAATTTAAAATAATGTTCTATGGGTTTAACAGTGTAAATGAATAGCTAATAAAGTCAGGCTGTTGTTAGCCTAGCTTGGCATAAGACTGGAGGCAGGGTGAGACAACTAGGCTAGCTCTGTCCAAAGTGAAAAATATAACAACAACAACCTCTCTAAAGCTCACTAATTAACACATATCTCATTAGTTTAATCCTACATGTGTATTTTTAAGACAGAGCCAGGCTAGCTGTTTCCACACTGTTTCAGGTATTTGTTCTAAGCTAGGCTAACAATGTCCCAGCTCTGTACTTAATGCACAAACATGGAATATTCTTCTCATTTCACTCTTGGAAAAAAAACAAGTGTATTTTCCAAAATGTTGAACTATTTGTACAAAACTCAGCTGTGTGATATACATTTGTATGGACTCGCTGGTCCTGGCCACATGTTGGAGTATACTTGACCAAGGTAATGTAGCTTCAAACGGTTTAAGCAGTTACATACATGGTATCTCGCTGCTGTCAGGGTATGGGAATTGAGACAAATTGTAAAGTGCTTTAGATAAAGAAGATATGCAATTACCATTTTATTTTTACCATGTCCTGGTGGGATTTTGCTGGTTAGAGGAGGTTGTACAATATAATTCAATCCAATGCAACACAAACTGTTACTATTCATTCTTGGTGTATTATTTATATTAACTTATATTCTACAGTTGTTACCATTGTGTCCAACCCCTGTATGCCTCTAGGGCAGCTCTTTAGAGCTACATATCCAATGTGTTAATGAGCTCTGATGAGTGTAGACTGAAACACTGGTTTGACACTCGCATCTTAATTAAAGGACGGGTTCACAATTTTTCCCAAAACTGTCTTAAAAACAACAGTCAGGAGCCCAACTGAACATTGAAACCTGTTCTTTTCTTGCTGTAACCATTCCCTCTGTTCATACTGACCAGTGGAAGATCCTTTCAACTTACAATGTAAATGATGGGGGCCAAAACCCACAGTCATCCTTCTGTGCAAAAATGTATTTAAAAGTTTATCTGAAGCTAACATGAAGCTTCAGCTGTGCAAATGAGTCAAATGAAGTAAATAAGTGGAGCATAGCAGGTGAACCCAAACGCAGGAGACTGCAGGCTGAAGAATAACTCCTTTATTAAAGGCCCATGCATGCAAAAAACAAAACTGGCAGGTCACAAGCAAAACTGAGCAATGCAGAACAGAGCAGGTCAAACTGAGCAAAGGGTCCAACAAGACTGAACTGAAAACCAGGGCTAAAATACAAACTGAACTAATTAGTGAATTAGTGAACAGGTGACCAAACAGACCAGGAGCTGATAGGCTGAAGGAAACACTGAGAACAAGGAAGGGCTGACGAGGCTGATACAGGCCAGGTGTGTAGAAACTGAGAGACAAAGAACAGACACACCCACGTTACACACACACATACCGGCAGATTGGGAGGCAGAGGAAAAACACCATGGAGACACAGAGAACAGACTAACTAGTGAAGGCGACTAAAATAATCATAATGCAAGAATCTTTCAAAGACACAACTCAAATAAGCCTTCTCCCCTTCAGTCCAGTCCAAACAAACAGGGAGACAAGTCCAAAAAGCATCTGGTGGACTGGTGGAGGGACATAGAGCCAGACTGTGACAGAACTATGACAGATATCTTTCAACGTTACAGTCTTTTTAGTGCCAAAGATCCTCTTTTTGTCACTATACTTCCACAGCAGCTCAACAGAGAGACACTGTCCGAGGAAACACAAAGAGGGAATTTGATGCTAAAAAAGACTGTAAATGTGTCAGATATCCACTTGATGTGACTGAGTCAGACTGCTGAAGCCTCATTGAAGCTTCACATCAACTTTTAAATGCATTTTTGCACCAAATGACTGTGTGGACTGTGAAAGCACATTAGAAGGGAAACTCTTTAATAGTTAGAAGGAACAGGAGGAATGATTAAAGCAAGAAAAACCTCTTGGTATAGCCATGCTGATAGTTTGGAGATTCTGTCTTTTACTGGAGTACAATGCAGGTGAATTTGTGGTGATCACAACATTGGAAAATTACATTAAAAAAGACATTTGAAGAAACAAATGTTCTGGGGACTGGATGGGATGTTCCACAGATGACAAGGAATATGGTTTGTATGATACTGTATAGTGATCAAACTGTTGTTTTTTCTCCCCTACATAGAGTTAACCCAGCTCACATAGGCCTATAATACACCAAAAGTACAGTTTCATTGATGAAACTAAGTTGCTCTATCAAAACTTTATTCACTTTACAGCTTTGTTGACACACACACACACAAGTCAGTGAGATTCAAAATTTTTGGAGGAGCCACAAGGTCGTTTTATGCAGAGGAGGCTTTTCTCAAGTGGTCATAGCCCAGTAAGTCCACATTCCCCATTCAGACATGCAAGATGCTCGCTCAAACAACTTTGCATAATGACCAAAACACTGGAAGTTCTGCAATTGATATGGGCCTCCTCTGCATAAGAGGGGGCATATGTATATAAACCCCGCATAAGTGGGGTATCGGATCGCATCGCCTTTCAACGGGCATGTCCTGAGGCGCCACGCTCAAACAGTCACCCATCAGCAGCTGGCAGCCTCTCATCTGACTACCATGAAGCCCCATGCGTGTCTATCTCTCTCGCTCCCTTCATCCACAAGCCACATCCCTTTCACTTTTGAATGGCGGGCTGACTGCAGAAATTGCCCCTGTCCACCATGCGCGCTGAATATTTAACTATGAATATGAAATATCTTGGCAAGACTTCAACCACCTTCAAAAGTGAGAGCCCCAACAACTCTCTCGTCATAGACACACACAGTATCCCCCTCTTTTTTTTTGCACTCCTGAATCGATCATCCCATCCCTGTATGGAGGGATGTCAGGAGAAACTTCCGACACTAAAGCTCTGTGGATGATAAGGTGAGACAACACAGCGTAGGGTTTTTGGTGGAAAGAGGAGTCTGACAGAGTGAGTGAAAACATAACGGCTGAGGAGTTCTGCTTTGGCGGTTTGCCTGCTTTTGCCTCCTTCCTTCCGTTCAAGATCCTCCCTCCATCCTCGCTGCCAAACAACTTTCCACTCTCCTTCACCTTAATCCACACGAGGGACAGCGGTGCCGATTGTAGATCAATACCGGCCTGTGATGATCAGCACTTAACACGCTCCGTCCCCAGACCATCAGTAGGAACCAATTTGTTTATGGAGATTTAATTGAGTTAATGTTTAAAAGCAGGGCAGCTGCTGGCTTTGAACATTGGCCTCTGTATCAGCTCATTTGGTTTAAGGGCCTAAATAGATTGAAACAGGTTTGGGCACGTTCAAGGCCACGGTCGAACGGTGCTGTCTATGCTCTGGGCCAGCAATCTTCACCTGATGGATTCCTAAAGAGAGGAAGGCTTTTTATATGACAGTGATTTCCAAGATATTCAAACACGCATTTGTTTGATATTCATTAAATTGTAGCATGCAGTCCGGCTTCATCAGATTTTTAGACAAGCTTTGTTTAACAGAGCAAGAATCAGTGTGAGTTTTGTCGGAGAAACAGACTTTTTCTTTCTCCTTTTCTTTTGCTTCATTTGCTCTACTGGGATGATTTGCACACACTGGCTGCATTGTGTCATTTAACAATTGCCATTTAATGCCTGTGGCACACAATAAACAGGACAAACAGTGACAGGAAGTAGTCATGGTTGGTTAGCTGGAATCTCCAGAATGTGTTAGAACTGTTGCTTTACTGAAGGGTTGATGCTGGACAATAGGACAGTCCTACAACACTGACATCGCAATGCCACAGGTGTGTGTTCTTGTGTATAAAACAGTAGGTATAGACATTTTCAAATGTCCACTAAAGTTCTACTGCATGACTTGAACCATATGGGTCCCAAAAGAGTTACAGGTTCCAGGCTGGAGCCATTTTGTTGCATAAAGCCTGGGTTCAGGAAGGGTTATATAGATTGATTTTTTTTTTATCTTTGTCTCACTGACTGTTTCAACCATCAGCATCCATGCATATCATGTATTATAAGTATATATGGAATGCCCGTGGGAAGGGGAAGAGACATGGGGGGATATTTACTAAGCTTGTCGCCAATCACCATCAGTGACAGAATTTTATTTAGCGCACTATTTACTAAGACTACAAAGCCCAGCTGCAGGGACGGGTCCAACATGAATTGCTATGATATGGTTATCAGCTCATAGATGCTAAAAATTGTTGACCACGTTCATGCTCCTCAGTGGAAACACTGGTCTACATTGCAATCCTTTGGTTATTTTCAGCCCACATATCTGAAAGGTTTGAACGTAGCAAGTTGAAAAAATCGTTTATTTGTCCTGAATTTGACGTGTTACAGCATTAAAAATACAGTAGCCCTGGTGTATCATTGGGTGGCCAGACTGAAAGCCCCTATGTCAGCCTTGTGTCAGTGTTCCACTTCCTGTCCTCCCGTCCTGTCTTGTATGTCCCTCATCCTCTATCCTAGCAACATCCTCCACTGTCCCATTGCCCCCCCCACCACCCCCACCCCCACCCCCAAGTCTGGTCCAGGCACCATGGTGGGGAGGTAATTGGATTTGTTGTCACCTCCACTGGCTGGCAGGCCCAGCCTGTCTGCTCAGCTTAGTGATGAAGACATCAGTATGACAGGAACCCTGGGAGAGGATCAGCTGGTGTCCTGGACACCACTAATAAAGCTGTGGTCATGCCACGGCCATGCCACCACGGCTGCAGCCAGCTGTTACCTCTGCCACCTCTCCTTCAGTGCCAGTGCCCATTCCACAGCTTGGGGAGAGGGGGGGGTGACATGGTGAATGAAGAGTGGGCAGCGTTATTAAAGCAGATGCCAGTCCCCCCTTCGCTCTGTTGGAGAGGTCACAGAAACCCTCCACAAACACTCCTCTGTGGTTCCAGGCAATGCTGGCACCAGACACCAGTGTCCGGGCATTCCCCATGACGCACTGTGTCGCCAGGCATCTTATTACTGTAAAGCACTGACAGGAGGCTAGCCAAAGTCAAGGTCTGTAGTTTAGGCTTCACTGCAGTTGTCCCCTGGTTCACCCCGTCAGGGATCAAAGAGTTATGTCCTCAGTGTCTTGCAAAATATGCAGTCTTCAAACAGTATACGAATGAATGCAATAAAGAAAATCTAGTAGATCTTTGTACAGATGTTTGTACAGTTTTGAGAAATAGTCTGGCTTATATACAGAATTGGAGAATATTCTCCTCTTGCAGCTTATAGAGATGTGTGTGTGTGGGGTTAGTCACAATGAAAAGTAGAATCAATTAGAGGTATGAAATAAAATAAGAGGCAGAAAATACGTTTAAGGCTCCAGTTAGGACCACTAGGTACAAATGGAAAAACCAGCAGTTGGTGAGGTGTTGCTCCACTATGGACCTCCAGAACAACTTCAGTGCTCCTTGTCATAGATTCTCTAAGTGTTTGTGGAACTCTGTTGGATGGATCAACAGCAATCATCCAAAAGATATTCGCTATCTCATTTGTTGTTCTGGTGATGGTGGTGAAGAGGACTCTCTAACACATCGCTGCAAAATGTCCCACAGGTGTTCAGTCCGGTGGAGATGTGGGGCCTCATTTACTACCATTGCATATGCACAAATGGAGAAGTTGGAATTTATAAAAAAAAAACAAATTTGATGAGAGAATATGCGTGACTGTGAGCCAGGCATACAAGGCTGGCTGAGGGTCAGACTGTGTGGTGCTCACACTCATGGTCAGTTGTAGAGCAGCAATTAATTGCTGTGATATGAGTTTTATCCATGTGCACACATTTTCAAGTTGAGTTATAAAGGGAGAGATGCACGCATTCTTGTGTGCACGCAGTTTTATAAATCGGATTATTTTTGGCAAACACCATTTTTTGGCTTTTATGCATACATACACTTTTGTTACGGATCCTACGCACTGTTTCATAACTGAGGCCCCTGGTGACTGTGAAAAAACATAGCATATGAATCACATAGTTGTCATTTTGTGTGTTTGGATATAACAACTGTTGAGTATTTACTATGGATTCCCCCCTATGCAGGTGGACATGCCAACATCTCATTGCTGTTGGGTGAGAACCTTGAATCTCATAGTGGGTCTCATAGTTATGATGTTTTCAGATCACTTGAAGAAAATTCTCAACCTTTTATCAAATATAATTGGACACAAAAAAAAAAAAAAAAAAATGCACGGCCAGCTTGCCAAGCTTTTGTCAAGGAAATATTTCTAATTTATGAAAACTATCTTTGGAATCACAAAACATAGAATAATATCCTCACTGTGCGTATAATATGGGAGCATAAGTGAGCATGGAGGATATGATGCTGACCTTGCACCTTTGCAATGTGATGACAGTGATGACTGAAGTGAAGACAGTGAGACGTAGTCATGAAAATAGCGACAATGTGATTGTAATAATGTTGAGGCAGCAACGGCAATGGATGATGGATGGATGATAGAATGGTGGTGATGACACTATAGTGTTTTTTTTTCTTTACCATTTTCTGTGAACCATACATCCTTTACCACATTTTTTCTTTGCTAAAATTAGAACTTTCTGGTAAAAAAAATGCCTTCAGAGGCATTTTGTCCAAGAAAATCCAAAATCCTTTAAATTATTTAAATTATGATAAAAAAGACAAAAAGTAAATAAAAAAGTAACCTTTGAAAATGAAAATTATGAAGAAGCTGTATCCTCATTCACTCCTCATTCATTCATATACAGTATAACACAGTTAAACTTTGAGGAGCAGAGCAAACTCTAAAAACCTTTCTATGACTCCTCTTTACTGTGACCAACCTGTTTAATTTACATTCAGATCGACCAATAACCATCTATCACATCATAGGAACGTCTAAACTGAGAAACACTCTATCCAATATGTAGAATGAGAGTCAACGTGCTGGGACTTGCTCCTGAACTCCCAACATCTCCATCTCATATCCAAGCAGCGAGCTGTGTTTGCAAGTCATTCACATTCTCTGCCTCATCTTCACCTGTCTCTGCAGTCTGTGCTACCTATCAAAAACACAGACGAAATATCAATCCACTGCAAAAAAAAAAAAAAAAGAAAAAAAAAATACAAAAGAAAACAACTTCAAACATTCAGTGAGAACTCTAATGGCCGACATGGGAATGGAAATGAAGGAAATCGACAGAATATGAAAGGCAGACGAGCTCTGCATAAGCAATGCATGTGCCCTTAAGGAGGAAACCATGAGTGTAGAGTGTCCGTCATTACTTCTTTATTTGCTGCATGTATTACTTTTTGTCTGTACTGTGAAAATAAATATGATTAATAAAAAGGAGCCCCTTTTTTTTTTTTTTTTTTTAGTGTATTTCACTTTTCATAAAGCTCGTGAAAGGCTGCTGTCCATTTAATGTCATTGCTGCTTTATTAGATGCTCTGTGGTGAGTCTACAGAGTCAGAAGAAGTAAAAGAAAGAGAAAGAAGGGGGGTCCCACAGATGGAGGTGAAGTCTACATTTGGACCCTTCTCAAATTCTAGAAAATATGAAATCGTACATATTGCTACTTTAAGGCTCTTTCTACCGGTTTATGAAAGCGGACAGGTGGCGTGTTTGGTTATTAACGGTGATTAAGATGCTTTCTGACAGATGACCTGGCATCGCTGAGGTGTGGGTAACCTATATTCTATACATACACACACCTCACCCACACGGTAACCTCAGCGAACATGTCAGGGGTGACAGTTGTCACCTTCGACATTCCTCTACATATGGCTGCTCAGCACAGACGGATGCTGCTAAAATGATTCTGTCACATGCGCCGCTTTCCTTTCTCCTCCTGTTTAACTCCAAATACGCTGCATACATGCACACTCTTATGTTCTATATGCAGTCACATACTCACATTAACAACAAGCGCACATGTAAAAACTCTATTTGTATGTATTTACTAATGACTTGATCAGATAATTGCTGCGTGCTGATGAACAACGGCTGCTGTCAGCTGATACTACAGATTCCCTCTCACTACTATAAAGAAAAGACAAGCCTTAATTCTCATCTTCCATATTCCAATCTTTTTGGGGTAGAACTAAATGCCACAGTGCATAACACAGGGGGTATCGCTCTAGGTTTGCGTGACTATGACTTTTGAAATTGTCTGTAATTTTGCCATTCCCGTAGACAATACAGAGAAACAGCGAGGCAATCGGCGGAGTTCACCCTCAGGGAGTCCATTTAGTAAAATGTCACGGACATCAAGGCTTCTTTTTTTTTTTTTACCGAGTCCTGGATTGCATATTCACCTCTATGAAAGACCCGATCGCAGGTAGCTCCACGGACGCTGTCATTGAACGGCTCACGGAGGTGGCGTTGAGGGATGTTGGGGGAAAACACTTCGGGGAGTGGCGGTGGAGGAGTGACCAATGGGAGGATAAACTTTGAAACACAAGTAGGAGAGGAGAAAGAGAGCAGATGTTTCACAGTTTCTGCTTCCCAAGAGTTAGATATGAAGAAATAGTCCAAGTTGCTTTCTTCGTATCAAACTCTTAACATGAGTTAGATTCAAAGAAAGAAACTGGTGAACATCAACAACATCCAGAAAAAAAAAAAAAAAAAAAGGTGTAATCTCCTATAACCAGAACAACCGGAGTTCAAGTTTTACCTGCATTGATTTAGAGGGGGGGGGAGTTGTGAAGTGTGAAGATCAATTAGGCAGAATTAAGGCGGCGCTGGCTTGGGAGAGCATGGCCGGGGGTCTCTGCGGTGGTCTCTCCAGATAATCAGCAGCCGCTGGGTCCTCCATAATCATATGGAGGAGTGTTAGCTTTCACACACACCGCCGCTAAAGAGAGGGATTAGAAACTCACACAGCCTGATAAATACAGGGTGGGATGGGAGAGAGGATAGAGAGGCAGACAGACAGGGGAGGTGTGTGTGTGTGTGTGTGTGTCTATGTATGTGTGTGTGTGTGCTGGTAAGTTGGGCAGTGTGAGGTCAGAGAGTACCGCTGAAGAAACTTCACAATGTCAACACCTGAGTCATAAAATTACACATATAACCAGCAGAATGAATTAATTTGATTGCAAAACAGACGTTGTAGACCTCCACCCCAGACTATCAGGGCCCCCAAAAGCCCAGGTCCACTGTTTGTATGGGTTATGGTTTGATTAAGTGCACGTTTGTTTATGAATATGAACCATTAAATTACAGCATCATCCAAAAACATCACTGTTAAGGGCCTGTATATCTTTATTATTTCAGTTTCTATTACACTCACATGGAGTTTATTCCTATGGAAATCTGAGCTTCATCCTCACCTCAAGGGGTCATTTAGTTGCTGTTCCGGAGCTTTTGATCATCAGCAAATGGAGTCGCTTATCTTTCATACATATGTAGATGTTTTTTTTTTTCTGAGCACTTCAAGACTTCTCCTCCTATGTTTTCTTTTTATCTTAATTCTATCTTATCTTATGTTTTTTTTTTTTTTTTTTTATCGTATCGAGAATTTACACTTCTATGACAAGTACGCAAACTACGTCCGCCGCTGATGAAGATGGCGCGATATCATTGAAAGCTCCGGAACAGCTATTAAACGGAGGTTTGAGATTATTTTGTCAACTGTGGAAATCTGTTTAATTGAAAGTGACAGGATACAGGGTGGTGATGGTGATGGTGGAGAGTTGTTACGGGGGCCCCAACGGCTCATTTTCGCCTCAACGTCCCCGAGTGTGTGAATCCAACCACGACTGTGACTGGAACTTTTCATTTATTTTTTACTTTAGAATATAAACCAGGAAGCAAAAATACATCTCTCATCGATTTTCTTGCGAGAACAAACATTCCTCAGTGCAGTCGGCCACAGTCTCACCTGTAATTCTGACTCACATCAAGAAGACTGAAGTTCACAGTCTTTGCTACATTTAAGGAATCATCATGAAGAGAAGATCAAATAAAAAAAAAAATCTGCCAAATTAAATAATCTTTTTATTCTCAGGTTCATTCATGAAAAAAAACAATAATCCAGCATTTCCTGTGATGTCACATTTACAGTCACTGTGTCATAATTTTGACTTGATTCATTTGGTCCTGAACACTAGTCTACACACTGATCCACAAAACTCCAGCGATTAGATCGAGTAACATTCAGCAGCTGGTGTCACTGCAGGGAGCACAACTGTGATCTGTGAATATTTATCTGTCAAAATTCATACGCTGATTTACACCCCCCCCCCCCCCCCCCAAAAAAAAAAAAATCTATATTTATCAATAAGGATGCTCCTAATTTTTCAGTTCCTCCACATCCACATCTCTGTTAGCACGCTGCTCGACGCAGACAAGACGACAAATCAAGCTGCTGTGGATAGATTTTTAAATGCTTTAACCTATTCCCTCAACATCTCCCAGATAAAGTCAAGTTTATGTATAAAGCCATCAAGCAAACTGTAGCCCAACAATTTACCAAAAGACTAAATACACACACACAAAATAAGTGTGATATGGTAATAAGAAGCCTGTTACCTCAAATAAGATCTGAAATTGACTCAAATACACTGTCAGGAATAAAAAAAAAGTGATTTGCTGTGTGTGTTTTTGTTTATGCATTCAGGGTCAGAGAATATTTTATGTTTTATTCACGCAGCCTTTTTTTTTTTTTTTTTTTTTTTTTTTGGAGCGTCTCATATTCAGCCTCTTGTTTTCATTCCTGTGACTTTCATTTTGACTTTAGTTTTTTTTTTTTTTTTTTTTTTTTTCATCGTCTCTCTCTCTCTGGCGGTGAACCTCTGTGTAATTATCAAATCATAACTTCCCAAATATGTTGATGTTGTAATTACCAAAAAAAAAAAAAAAAAAAAGAGCCTGCATGTAGAAGTAGAAGACTCCAGTGAACCCAGATAACATTAATGTTAAAACTGAGCGTGGCACCACCTCCGCCCCTTAAACACCAGCCATCATTTTCATAATTGTTATAATGAATACTTCAGCTCTGGAATAATACTCATTATTTTTGCAGTTTTATAGCTGTGAGTCCATGTAGAATCTGTATGTGTGTGTGTGTGTGTGTGTGACGCTGCGCTGCAAACTGAGCTTTTTTTTTTTTTTTTAGGATTTTAGGAGTTTATAAAGTGAAAAATAACACGCAAAAATAATAAAAGTGTCAGTTTTCATATCGAGAAAATTGCGCGTTGAAGCTGTTTATCTTTTATTTGCTCAACAATCAAATTCAAAAAAAATTCTATTTAGTTGTATTGAGTGTGCAGTAATGTGTTTATCTCTTATTTAAAGATCACCCAGCTGGATTAATTCTAATGGATGTGATTTCTCTTTTTGTCTGTTGTACCCCCTGCATTGTCAAAACTTCACAGTCAAACGCCTTAAATACAACAACATAGCTTTGTTTCTCACTGATGAACATGAAAACATATTCTCTCATCTCACACACACACACACACACATGCACACACACACACGCTAGTGAGGGGAGCAGGTATTTGGTATACAACAGTGACATCTTCAGTTGGAGTGATGGAAGGCTCGCGGAGAGACAGGCGAGAGGAAGGGAAGGAACAATAGAGTGGAGGAAATGCTGGTGATTACTGCCATTTATAGAAAGAGAAAAAGGGCTCTCTCTAAATATGCTTAAAGTGCATTCATTAACATTTACTCAGCGTTATCCTACTTCCTCTGGATAACAGAGCCCTTCCTTTGTCGCTCGTACAGTGTGTGCTGCTCCAGTTTTGCTGACGTAGGAAAGCAGCTGATTGACTTAATGCTGTTATACAGGGTGTAAGAATGGGTGGAGTATTTAACTGCACCAACCTGGGAGATTGAACACCTCACCGGGT